>CM051829.1:19496989-21896989 GCA_028451465.1 Erethizon dorsatum | reverse complement strand
GGCACACGTTTCCCCACTTGGCACCAAATCCCGGAAGTGCCCGCACATTCCAGCCTGGAGCTGTCTCCAAGGGCCCTAGGGCCCTGCCAGAGAAGGTTAATGGCAGGAAGCCATAATATATTAAAACAATAGATTAAAACAAACAAGAGCATTTTGTATTGTGTTACACATCACTTTCCTCACGTCTGACAACAGAAAAAAAAATCAAAGGCGGTAAAAGACAATCGTAGACCATAATGGTCTAATAACGTGGTGATAAAAGTGCTTGTGGGAGCAGCTTGGAGGCGGCAGCTCGGTGCGGGAATCAAAGACCCCTCCAGGTCGGCGAGTGTGCACAGAGGCATTACCGCTTAAGTGCTCGGTTAAGACTTCCTCCAAATGCGGGGCTCGCTGGAGAATCGTAATTAGGCCTCAACTGCGGGCCATATTCACACATTGTGCATCATCCTTAAAGATGACAGAAAAAAAAATTACCCGGGGCTATGCAGAGCGCGTCTCAGATCTTTTACCATTATCCTCCATGGGAAAAAAGAAAAAGAAAAGGCCCACTTAATAATCCCCTGTCTGGGCGCAGCCCTCTGAATACTGACCAATATGACTGTTTTGTTTTCAAATAGGAGTCAGGAAAACAGGAAGGTCCTGAGCGATTGAACCCTGGAGGTTACATTGCAGCCTAGGAACATGGTCTATGATATAGGAAAATAAGAGTGTGAGGCATTTTCCATTCCAGTGAAACAAAAATCAAAAAAGTCACAGACCAAGCAGTTAGGGATATACCAACCCAGATCTGATGGAATCTTTGGAACGTGTCATCTTTGGAAAACATTTTTACTTTCTAGTCTGTATAACAAAATGAAATGCCACCAAAATGTCGAGCCAGCTTTCCATGATGACTTCTTTCTGTCCCTACCTTCTCCCTGCAAACTTATTCCCATCCCTAAGTGCTGGCTCATAGGAAAGCTCATAGGAAATAACTTTCTAAGAATTGACAAACACATTGGCTTGTTACTCATCTTCTCCACCTGGCATGAGTCCCTGGCTTGCTGCTGCCTTCCCAGTCCCATCTGCACCCCGCAGGGCTGATCTCTCAGGGGAAGCACGCCACCCATGTCAGTTCCCCAGGGGACAGACCTCAACCTGATTTCAGGTAACTTTTGCTTTCTTTTTTTTTTTTTTGTGGGAACCAGGGGTCGACCTCAGGACCTCGCGCGCCAGCAGGCGCCCGTGCCGCTGAGCGATATCACCGACCCCTTTTTCGTATGTGGGCTCCGGGAGTCGAACTCGGGCCCTCGCGCTTGCCGGGCAGGCGCTTAAGCCGCTGAGCCATCTCACCGGCCCAACCTTTGCTTTCAATCTCAGTCTACCCGCTGTCACTTCATCTTCTTTTCTAAAATGACCTCTGCTTTTAAAAAGTGACTTGTATTTTTGTTTTGTTTTATTGTGTTTTCTACTTTCTATCACTAGGAGCCCTTAGGATTCACATTGGCCCTTCTGTATACCCCATCTTGCCCTTGGCCATATATTGCCTTTGCACCCTTTTTTTTTTTAATACTGGGGAGTTACATCCCCCATCCCTCTTTATCTAAGATGTGGTTTTATTAAGTTGCCCGGACTGGCCTGGAACCTTGCCATTCTCCTGCCTCAGCCTCCCAAGTACTATAGCTGGGTTTACAGGTATGTGCCACCATGCCTGATTCTCACTTGGCTTTTCCATGGGCAAGGTTCTCAAACACATAACATTTAGTCCCATTTTGCTCATGGCAAAACCACAATAAACCCTTACCCAGTTGTGAACTGTTGGATACAGCCAGTCTCATCTGGAGATCTGGTGCAAAAGAAAGAACTGAAATTTCTAGACCATGCCTAGATTTAGTTTCTGCTGTTAATTTTTCTTTGACTGTAACCTCCCACTCACATACACACAGCCACAAAAAAAATTTTTTTTCCTCCTCATCTTTACAAGACTTGGAGAAAAACAGTCTATCTTTTCTTTGCCTAGCTTTGGCAAGATGTGAATATGAGCAGAGAGACACAATTAGAAAGAGAAAAAGGTAGAGGGAATTTTAATCATCTCAGTAGATCAAACAAATGTACATCCCCAGCCCCCTCTTTTTAAAATCTTGAATATATTCAAGGTGTATAATGTGACAATTCATGTATACATTTTATAATGATTTTCACAATCAAATTAGCTAACACAACCATTAGACCTCTAGGATTTGTTCATTTTATAACTGAAAATTTGAACCCATCAACCAACATCTCCCTATTCCTTCCCTACACACAGCTCCTTGCAACCACACTTCTACTGTTCCTATGAGCTCGAAATTTTTAAGATTCTACATATAAATGAGGTCATACAGTGCTTCTCTTCCATGTCTGACTTATTGCACTTAGCATAATGTCTTCCAGGTCAACTCTGTTGTCTCAAACAAGCTTCTGTGTTCTTAACAACAACAACAACAACAAAATCCTGAAAAAGGTAAACAGCATTAATGGAACTCAATCTCCAGTCACGTAATTCCCTGGCCACTTTTTTCTACCCCATCGCACTTTTTCATTTCACAGAAGGAAAACACACACACGTGCATGCGCATACACACACACGCACATACACGCACATACAACTGTAGAGTCCACAGTACTCTAAAATTACTTCTGAGTTGGTTAATATACGTAGTAGTATGCAGCTATTAGTAGTTAGTTCTAGTTAGTGCTTTGTGTTCTGCTTTTTCTGTTTAATGCTATTTAATATTGAAATTCCTAGGTGAGAGCATAATCAACATGCGTATGATGTTAGCAATGTGGCAATCATCGCGTGTCCACTAAACTGTTTTCTTTCAACCCTGCGCATTTAGCAAGACGACATTTCCCAGCATCCCTTGCAGCAAGGTGCAGCCAAATGACCACTTTCTGGACCTACAAATGAAGGCAGAAATAATGTTGTCCTCAGAGTTCAGATCTGGTTCCTGAAGCCTCCCTTGCAATTCTCTGTTCAGCCTCTCTTCCCCTCATCCACTATCAGATCCAGAGGGAAATGGTGAAGCCACTAAATGCAGGAGCCTGGCTCCCTAAGTGATGGTGTGGAGGAAAGAAACCCCTTTCCCCCACCAACCCACATTGGACTGTGAAGTGGGTAAGAAATAAACTTTCATTACACTAAGCTACCAACATCGGGAGCTGTTTGCCGAAACAGTTATGCTACCCTGAGCACAAAGATTTAGTTACTATCCCATCGCCTTGGCAAATCATAGTCTGTTTAACCACTTTCCTGTCATGGATATCTTCATTATTTCTAAATAATTCCATGCTCATCTTTGAACAAATTATAGTTTTTCATTTGCTCCTTCTGGCTTATACTCACGGAGTGTATTTCCCAGAGGGGTATTAGCAGAGGAATTACCAATGCATTATCAGGGGATAAACTGTCTCAAAGCTCTTGTTCCCCTCACCAGGCGGCTCTCCGGGAACACTGGAGCAAATGAGTGCTGCATCAGCAGCGTCGTCTCTTTCCTATCCCCAGCAAACAACACTAGGTTTCATTATTTTTAGTTTGTTAATGCCGTGACACCAATTAGAAAGTGCTTTTAAGATTTTACTGGGGCATTTATACTGCAATACTGGGCATGAATTCCTCTGCTATAGAGTCTCACCAGCCCCTCCCTGTTTCTTCACTTCAGTCGTGTGTCCCGCATTAAAGAAGTGATGACATCGCAAAACGCAGTAAGAGGAATCAAGTTTTCACTTCTATGTTACAAAATCGGCCTCTGGAAACTCACAGCAGAGACTGGAGAGGCAAGAAAGGAAAGCTTTCTGTGCTTCAAACCTGGGCTTTTGAGCCTAAGAAGGCTTGGGCCTGAAGGACTCAGGGCATACGGTTTAGGTATAAATAATAGATTTAGAAGAATACCTGATGGTTCTGAGCCAGCCCTCTCTGCCCCAGGCTAGACTGGGGCAATGGAGAAGGAGAGAAGGAAGGAAAGAGCCTAAAGGGTGGGTCTCCAAAGTAGGAGGTGTGACAGGAGCCCTGGAGGGCAGCCACAAGTCATCTCCTGCCCTCTGCAGGTGCCCCGGACTTGCCCACCTGCACAGGAAGTTTCCTGCAGAGGCACTGTTCTGAGTGCTCTGGGTACAGCAGGGATGGAAAAGGCTCCAGGCCTTACTCCTGTGGAGGGGCGTTTTAATGGGGAAAAATAACAAAAAAATACATGTACAGTTGGTTCTCTGATTCTGTGTATTTCACATCTGTGGATTTAGGGGACCAAAAATATTGAGGGAAAATTGCACCTGTATTAAACATGTATAGACTTTTTTCATGTCATTATTCCCTAAATACAGTATAACAAGTATTTATGTAGTGTTTACATCATGTAAGGTATTATGAGTAATCTAGAAATGCGTTAAAGGATACAGGATGGGGTTCATGGGTTATTTGCAAATACTGTGCCACTTTCTATAAGACTTGAGCATCCAGAGTTACATGAATCTGCAGGGCATCCTGGAGTCAGTCTCATACAGGTACTGAGAAACAACTCTATGTATGTGTGCATGCATATATAATACCAGTGGTGACAAGTGTCCCGAAGACAAATAGGACAGAGCAAGGGATGATAGTATTATTTTAAACTCTGAAAATGTGACCTTTGAAGAGGGGAAGGAACTATGAGCATATTTAAACAGAGGGCATTTCAGGAAGTGAGAAAAGCAAGTACAAAGGCCCTGGCACTGATGTGTGTCTTGGCATATCAGATCTGTAAGGAGCCAGTGTGGCTGGAGCAGATGAGAGGGGGAGAAGAAATCAGAGTAGCTAACACAAAGGATCAGGCTGCCTGGGCAGTCAGGACAGGGGCATCTCTGCCCCTTCCCCAGCACAATGTCTGGTTTGCGAGGGCTCTGAGGGCCCAGGCAACAAGGGTGGGGTGCCCCGGGGTGGAAGTGTCAGAGCTGCCTCCACGCAGATGCGGCCACTTGCTCCCCATCATGGCCTTTGGTCCCTTTTCTCTGCTGACGTCTAGGCCTCCCCTCAGCACACAGCAGGCCAGTGCCTTCCCTGGACCTTGCAGAGGCTGCCCGTGGGTTGCTAAGCAAAATTCAAAAGAGAAGCTGTCTTTGGACTCCTAGATCCCCCTCCCCTCCTCACTGCTGCGAAAGCCACACAGCTGCAGGCCTGGCCTACCAGGGATGTGTGCCGGGCTGAAATCCTCATGCTTCCTAGACATCAGGAATTTAGACTAAAGCAATCTGATGACGTGAAGAAATAACATACACACTGAAATTTTAATTAAACCTTCATGCAAGTTAGTCACTAACATAAATAAGTGCCTAACTGGGTGAATGTGTAAGAGAGATTTTCTTTTTTTGGCGGCTTCTTACTCTTTTTCTACTCCGGCAGGTGAACACATGCTCACACACCCCTGCATGCTCCAGAAAAACCAGGGATCAAGAATCTGGCACCAGCTCTCGACAGATGGCCACTCCTGTTCTAAATGAACTGCAGCCTGGGCCTCCTTTCATCTCCAAGGCCGTTTGGCCTAACCCCATTCATCTGCGCAGACTGTCAACTTCTCTCTCCCGGACTTCTCCCGTGACCTTCATTTTATTCCCTGCTCATGCCTGCGTGTGGCGGCTGAACTGGATTGATTAAAGTTTTAGCCCTGTCTTGTTCTAATTCAAGAGCTAAACAGAGCATTTAAATGAACTCTTAGCAGCACTGACTGCCAGGATTCTGGAATCTGGTTAACATTTCTCCCTTGGCAACTTCACTTCCCATTATCGCTGCTCTGTCTCCAGGTTGGCTTCTGGGTAAAGTTCACAGATGGTTAAAAATGACATCATCCAAGTGGGTGAGAGTAGATTAATGTTCACCTCCATCCATCCATCCATCGCTGAAGATCCTGGGTTCATTACATGTGTGCCAGGCACGATTTCCCCCCATGTCCCATAATTCATCCACGGGTCTAATGAACCAGGATGGAGTTTGTCAGTTTCCTCCAGTTTTGACTACAAGAGACAACAATTCTTTGGTGCTCAGCCTCTTCTATCCTAGAGAGAGACTGTGTGGAAAAGAGGATAGAAAGTCCCCGCGCAGTGACATAAATGTCAGAGCACGCTCATTCATCATTGCTATTTACAAACACGGTGAAGAGCTCTCACAAAAGCACAGACAGAGAACTCACACCTTTTCTTCTTCCCTGGGTCTTCAGTCACATCGCTATTTTTCAGGGAGTCGTCTGGTCCCTCCATTCTGTTATTCCACTGTAATTGCCTGTGGTTCCTTTTATGACAGAGAAAGGAACATTGAAAGAGGCCCAGGCATCCATCACCTAGGGCTAGATCAGACACATAACACCACACCATACCCCCGCTAAACTCTCACAGGTCTGCTTATCCATCTATCCCTCTACCCATCCACCCATCCATCCACCCACCCACCCATCCATCCATCATCCATCCATCCATCCATCCGTTCATTTATTTAACTCAACAAATATTTATCACTTGCTTTCTATATGATAGCTACTGTGCCAGGTGGTATCTTTAAAAATATTCCCTGGGATTTTGTTTTTACTCAGGTATAATGAGGCCAAGAGATTAGGAGATGACTGCCATTGATAAGATAGTTTATTACTTACATTTCCCAAGATGGGGAAGGGGACATAGCAGCACACCATGCCATAGGGTCAAAGGGGAAGCACCAGTGAGGCAAAAGGATTGAGGGGAAAGCATGCTCAGGTCCCTTTATTATGGTTCTCAGGAGGAAGAAGAGTGAAACAAGATAAGTTGCTGAGCCATATAGGACTACATCATTTGAGTAAGTTTGGTGGGCTTGGGATAACAGGGTGGTCCTTAGTTGTCTGATACCAGATCCCAGGATGATTGGGGCAGGAGGGTGGTGTCAGGGCTGCCTGAGCCTGATGAAAGAGTGGATGATGAGGTTTGGACTGGGATTGGGTGGTTTGCATATCAAAGGAATTCTTGCAGCCAAATTGTTTGCTATCTCTAGGAATTTGCTAACCCTGGCCGGGGCAGTTCTTCTCTGAGTCCACAAGGCCTCAACATGTCAAAGCATCATGAAATATAGAAAATAAGACACATGATTAATAGATGGGGCTTCAAAAAATTATAATCTCTGCCTTAAAGAGCTCACAGACCTCAAAAACAATTGCACTAGGGTTTGGTACCATAATGGCACAAGGAATTATGCCTATCACCTTTGCAGATGTCTGCCAAGCACACAGTCTTCCCACCCTTGGGACATACATCCGAGATCTAAAGGGGTAGGAGCCTCAATAACCAGGTTTGCTATTCATGACCCCATCCCCTGGCCATAGCTAATTTACCAAGTTGGACACTGGTCCCCAGCTCAGCCAAGATGTGCTTTCCACTAATTTGAGACAGAGCTTCGAAGGCCACAGACCTGCATGGATGGAAATTGTAACCAGTCAACATGGGAGCCAGCTGGGGCCGGTGAGATGGCTCAGCGGCATAAGCGCCTGCCTGGCAAGCACGAGGTCCTAAGTTCGACTCCCGGAACCCACATAAAGGAAAAAAAACCAAAAAAACACGGGAGCCAGGAGCCAGTCTGGCTTCACCATATGGACCAGTATTCTCCAGCTCTGCTACACAGTAGAGACATCTAGGAGCTTTCAAGGAATAATTAACCCAGGGTCCTAATCCAAACCATGTAAGTCAGAATCTCTGCTGGTGGTGTCACAGCCCCATTCCAGGTTTTCAATCATCTTGCCCCTCAAAAATGAACTCTCCTGGGGCAAGTTCCCCCAAGAGCACCAACCTTTCATTGTCTTATCTTGCTGTGTAGAAGGGAAGGGACTTTTCTGTAATTGTTGTGACCATTCCTCACATCCACAGACTCAAACACAGCATTAGGGAGGTTGGGTGGGAGGCATTTTTAATCAACGTTCTCCAATGAAACTTCTAATAAAATGAATGTCCATCAAAAGAAGATGTGCAGTGCACCCAAGACATCAATACATCGATTAACCGAGAAATATTTTTAGAGAGGAAGACGAATGGGAGGAAGGAGAATGTTCCTAATTTAGCTGGAGATGAGGTTTAGATGTTGCTGGAGATAACTAAATGTATAAATACATATGCCCAGTCCAGTCTCTTGGGCTAACAGTAGGAAACCAAGCAAGATACACACTGGATGAACAATAGGCATTCTGTGTGATCTGAAAGGAAAGGTCACTCTGGGCTGAGCGGGACTGGGCTGGTCCAGGAATACTTCCTGGAGGTGGGGGAATTTAACCTGATCTTTTTTCTTTTAACTGGGTTTCAAATCAGTGGGGAAGGTAGGAAGATTATCACAAGCCCCAAGATAGGGAGACCAGCTCTGCAGGTGTATAAAGGAGAACATCTTTCCCACACTACTGAAGAAAGGTTACCCCAGGAGTTCTCTGCCCTTCTCCCAGTCTAAATTCTCCTGCCTTCATCGCTCTCCCATAGCTTTGGGGTTTCTCCCCCTCTCCTTCCCTAAGGGTGACTCTTTTTCCTGTCTTGAAAACCAGAGAAACTCAAAGATCTAAGCTACCACTGGCTCAACTCCAAGAAGCACAAGGACACAGATGGGACCTTCTGACTGTTTGGACAGCAGGTGTCAGGAGATAAGAGGGGTGACTATGGGAGACAGGAGACCTAAGCTCACGACGCACAGACGTTACCTTACAAAGACAGGTACGTCAAACACTGGAAGCCCACGGCCCATCCACAGACTGTGCCCTCCATCAAATAGTTGCTGCAGGTAGACAGAGATAGACAAGAGCTTTGCTGCAACTGCTCAGATCTTTCTAGGTAACAGTCCCTAAACACTCAGGACCTAAACTAATTACAAATCCCAGGCAGCACAAAGAAAAGGTCCTTTCTCCACTCTGTTTCCACATTTGCAAATCCCTGCTTGGCTTGATAGGCCAAGCTGCCCTCCCTCTGAGTCCATTCTCATTTCCCTGTGCTGACCCTGTTTCTCCCATCCTCCCTCTCTCTACATCTCTACCTGGACCCCGATTCCCCAGCGGCAGCCGAAGGTTAAGTACTTAGCCTACAATTCTTGACTATCCCCTGGCCCTGCTAAGGCCTTCAAACCCACAGCGGCAGGCCTAGTTTCAGGTCAGGAGTATCCCCTTCCTTCGGCCTCACGGGGAGCTCAGATTTCTACAGTCTTCTACTTCACCTTTAAAAACTATCCCTTCTCGCCACTCAGGATGAGCATGGGAATAGCATCTGGGGACAGATGTGTCTGAGTCACCCTGACGTGGGCTTCAGTTCCCCATGGTGCCATCCAGAGCAGACGCTGACCTCTCTCCAAGGACAGCCCCTCCCCCACCCCCATCCTGTTTACGGGCTTTTTTCTGTGCTGGCAGCTTATTTGTAGGTGAGGCTTTCAGCCTTGCTCGGCTTTGCTCCTTTCTGCTGCCTTGGAACATTTTTCACGCCACTAGGGAGTACAAATGCTCTTCGCATGCATTTTTGAAAGACCTTGGAAACCTCTGCATAAATCAGTAGAAGTTCATTTATGGTTTTAGAATATTCTGGGTAATTTATCTGGTGTCAAGGACCCTGAGCCCATGCCTTCACTTGTCCACCCAGACCCTGCAGGCCTCCTCTGCGTTTCCCTTGCATGTTTGTTTTGGTTGGCCCTGCAATGCCAGCCAGCCACAAGGAGACTTTCACTATTATTCCACATAGATCGTCCCTTTCTGATGACACACTCTTTGGAGGTTTGACTCAGAGCCAGTGCTTCTTCCCTTTTTAAAAAACCAGCAGCTAATATAGAGCCCTTCCTTCCAAGCCACACTGGCCGCAGCTCTCAGGTTTCAGCCTGGCTCTGCTGTCCTTCCTGTGAGTTTGAACCCTGCAGGCCAACCTCGAGACCCTCCTGCTGTCTTCAAGCTGGCCATGAAAAAGGAGCCTGCTTATGGTGACAAAATAAAAATAAAAACAAAAACAGAAACACTTTATACCTAACAGTCTGCAGCTTGGCTTGTCTTCGCACTCTTGGGCTCTTCCTAGAAACGGCCGTACTAAAGTGCAGCTGACATTTTTAGTGATAGACCCAGAGGTTCTTTTACGTCCTTCCTGACTATAGATTGAGATACGGACAGGCACTGCTCTCTGCTTCTTTCACTATTTCCTCCTCCTTGAATCAGATGACCAAGCCTTAAACTCCTGTCCTTTGAGGACAATCAGAATGACACCTTTAGTGTTTGTGCCTTGTTTTATGGCCTCATGATCTTGTGCCCTTTGTAATTCAAAGGTCACATCAGGCAGCAGGCCAGGAGGTTTTTGATGTAACCTCTGAACCCCAGAAAACAAAGGGACAGAGCCCCACAGTGACAATCCTTCTAAAAATGATCCTACAAAGAATGCAGCCCAATTGGGCCACAGCATGCAAATCACCTAACATTTTTATGGAGCACCTTGCTAAACCCAAACCTACGGCCAAAAGAAGGGACACAAACCCCCTGACCCCAGTACACAAAGCTTGAGAAAAACAGAGAAATGAGTTTACAGAGTGGAAGGATTTGCAAGAAGTGATTTGTAAATTGGTTTCCTCCCTACCCCACTCCCACCCATGCAGAAGCACGCGCTCCCACGCTCCAGTACCGTGCACCATTGGAGCATCAAGCCTGCTATGAACGGAGCGGTAGGCTTATCAAAGGCCAAGTGCTTTCTTCTTCTTGTCCACCAGAGCCATCCTCAGTGACAGGCTAAACATCAGTAGCCTAGGTAACCAATAAGAAAGACAAGGACTTACCATGTAGGGAGAAGGGTGGCCCTGCAAAGACGGTCATATTCTGCAGAATGGATGTCATTTCCCATACAGATTGTCCCTCAACAGCCCTTAATATCTGGCACATATGCTCCCAGAGCAAAGGTCAGCTGACTTCTGAATTGATAAGAAATACTATTCAAATAGAGAACTAGGCAGGACATCACCTGTTTTTCGTGACTATTGAAGTTTTGTTGCTGTTGTTGTTTTCTTAAAAGGAATACTTAAATGTGCATATCTGGATACCTGGATAAGAAATTGATATTGGGAAATAGCTGTTGAGAACTTTGGTAAATGATATGTATAAGTAAAAGTTCTGGTCAGAGACCAGAACCCTTTTAAAGGAAAATTGGGTTTGCAAATAAAATATGTGTCTTCTCCTACAGTGAAACTAAACAGATGTGTCAGTGGATCTGGGCCCTCACTGCAGGTGCAGCGGTTACGTTGGAAGAGTCTTGCTGCCCTGTCTCACCCAGGCTCTTCCTTTCCTCTTAACTTTGCACCAGATTATAACGTCACCGGGAGCAGCGAATGTATTTTCCACTCTGCCTGACAATAGCATAACTACATTTAATAAAAATGTTCCCTGAAAAGTGGGAGCTCGAAGCACTGTCAGATGAAATAGGAATTCCAGAAAGAAAGGATCCTGGCCTTAGAATTGGAAGCCTGACACTGTGTGGCTTTGAACAAGTCATTTCCCCTCTCTAAACTTCAATATCTTCGTCTATAACCTCAACTGTTCTTGGGCTTTCTTGGGGCCAACTCTGCACAGGCTCAGTCCACGGCCCAAGGCAACCTCTACCCTCTTGATACTGAATGACTTATCTGCTTCTGGAAGATCACATTTAGATGCAAGAGAATAAAGAGCTCTTTCTCTATCCCTGTTCTTTAACTTCCACAAACTGTTTTGTTCTCAGAAGTGAAATATCATCCAGTGGAAGAAGCACCATTTTTCAAATGACACCTGAACAGCAGACATTATCTTGAAAAGTTTTGCAGAAGTCTCTGTGTTCTTTTAGAAACCCGGTCTAAGGAATATATGTGACTTACGCTAATGCTGACGAAAAGTAAGAATAGTCAGAGTCTCAGAGTCTTCCTGGAGAGTTTCTGCCAGATGGAGGGTGCAGGGCAGTTGTGGCTGGAAGGCTAGGAGATTGCCCAGTGTAATCACTGCTTCTGTATACATTCCACAGATGCTCAGATGGCTGGGGACTCACCGGAGGTCATGGGGCTAGTTCAGAACGCTCAGGACGAATGTCCAGGCTCCTCATTCCCCAGCTCATAATAATGGCAGCTCCAGGGGACACCAATAAACTCACTGCACATCTCCTCCTGTCTTTCCCAGAAACCATTCCCGCACACCTCTGAGATTCTGGTGAGCTCACCTTCTTAGGAGGCAGCATGTATGGTCAGAGCATGGAAGGAGAGTCTCAAGGCTGAGGGGGAGATATAAGCACACACCCAGAACCCAACCAAACCTGGAGTCCAGTCTTAGCTCACGCGCATATCTGCTGTGAGGTCTGAGCAAGTCACTAAGTCCTTCAGGACTATGGCTCCCCTCCTCTGAGCTGTTGAGTGTAACATCTATCCACATCCTAACCCCCAGAACCCATGAGAGAGACCTGTTTTGGAAAAGAGGTCTTGGCAGATTTCACTGGGTTATCATGCAGTGAGGTCATCCGAGGCTATATGCATGCGTCCTAAATCCAGGGGCAAACTTTCTTATAAGAAACAGAAGAGAAGGTAAGGACGCAAAGAAGGTCATGTGGAAAAGGAAGCAGAGATTGATGTGGCTATGAGCCAGGGAACATCTGGAATCAGCAGGGCTAGAGGAAGCCAGGAAGAATTCTCCTCCTTGGGAGGGAGCATGGCCCTGCTAAAACTTTACTTTTAGATTTCCAGCCTCCAGAACTGTGAGAGAATAAAGATCTGTTGTTTTAGCACTTCATCACAGCTGCCTAGGGACCTAGGACAGAGTGGGAAATGGGCTTTCATTCAGAAAGGCTGTGTACATGTTAGGAGGTATGGATCCGGCCCAGATGACCCCATGTATCATAGCTATTCCCATCAGTCATGAGGAGTTTAGTTAGTTATGCAGCTTCTGAGGCCATGGCATCAGATCTGTGGCAAAGCTGACAGCAGAAAGCCACCTGGTACTTTACCACCAGTCCCTACCCAAACCCCACCTCTCTTCCTCATAGAATGCTGGTTACCATTATGAAGTTTCCAAAAATGGCAGGTCTCTACCTAGTGGAACCCAATTTCTTTCTCTCAGTGAGAATTAGCAATTGAGGCAAGATTACTCCTTGCCTGAGTTCAAAATCTAGATTTACAAGTTGGCCAACTTGGGAGTATGTTGGCAAAATATTTATTTTAGCAAAGCTTTCATGCGACGCACCCCCCATATATGTCTCCATGTAATTAGGAGTTATAAAATTTGTGTCTCCATGCACATTTTTAGGAGCACCCCCCTTCAGTACTAAGATTGAACCCAGAGTCCTGTGCACACTAGAGAAGGGCTCTACCACCGAGCCACATCCCCAGCCATCAGGGCATCCTTCTGCAAACACCTGCTTGTTCTCCTCAAACTATGAGACAAAGGCAGAAGGGGTTGAGCTCCTTCACTGAGACCTGCTGACTCTAAGACAAGACATCCTAGCAGGCAGATGGGAGATGAGGACGCCTCTCTACACTTCACCACCAGTGGACCTCCCTGGAACATTCTATTTTGGGAGCCCCATTTAAAGTGTGGATGATAATGTCTGTCTACCTGCAGCTTTACTGTAAAGATGAACCAAAGTGGCACGTTAAAAGCAAACAGTATAGGAGCAATCAGTGACTAGAGCGGTATCATTATTTCCCCCAGTAGCTAGGTGAAGAAATGGATGCTTGATTGTCACCCTTTACAGTGTTTTCCAAACTTTTCCATGTATTTAATGGGTCAGATCTTTCTTAGCGCAGCTGCTCTAAGAAGTTCGAGACACCACTATTCTGGACAGCCGGAGATGACCTGCCTGGAAGCTCAGCCAACTTTAGTGGCCTACCATACCTGGCCACTCCAAGGGCTGAATTGACCAGTGAGCTCCCAGCTCACTGAGAAGTCTACCCAAATAACAAAACCAGGAGCTCTGCTTTATATCACTTTTTTTCCTATCTGTCCGATATTTAATAAACCCCAATTTTTGAAAAGCAATGGAGTCCCAATCCTCAGAAGCAAATATGGAACTATTCAAAGATGCCTACAAAGCTGATAAAAG
The DNA here is from genome assembly GCA_028451465.1 of Erethizon dorsatum. Taxonomy (NCBI): domain Eukaryota; kingdom Metazoa; phylum Chordata; class Mammalia; order Rodentia; family Erethizontidae; genus Erethizon; species Erethizon dorsatum. The sequence goes on along the minus strand of CM051829.1, from coordinate 21,882,946 downwards.
ACAAGTAGAAGATTTTAGAACTAAAAGCTTATGCTAAAATTTTTGATAAATTACAATCATGATAAAATTCTTTGGGACGCAGCTTCTACGTATGAATCATTGCTTCCTGGACGCTGGAAATTTCTTGTGGATGTGTAGTTAGGGGGAATATAAAAACCCTATTTTCTGACACTTGCAGATAAAGACCCCTTCCTTCTATCCTTCACCCCCATCCTCAACCTTCAGGTGCACACATATGTACAAACACATACGCACACCTGCACACACACAAAGAACCAGGAAAGGAAGGAAAGATCAGTAATGAGGAGCCCACTAATGGTTTGGCTTAAGTATAGAACAGCCCATCACGGTTCTAGAAAATAATCAATCGAGCACTTAATTTTAAACATAAAAGTAAGCTGCCAGGAGACTGTTAATAGATAACCAAATAAATTAGCAGTTGTAGGTGGGATTTGAAACCAGGTCAGATTTTCCACCAGGCTCCAAGCCCCATGCATAGAAAGGGCCTCTCCAGCTTGGCTCTTGATCTCACACTGTTTCAAAGTGGGAAATCTCCTTTTAGCCAGTACTCCTTCTCAGCGGGCTCATCACTTCAGGGAATTGTCCTTTGTGCGTCTTCCATAAATTTTATAACACTACTACTTTAAAATATTGATGGCAACTTGGCCTTGGCCCAGGCCCGCAGTGGGTTAGCATGCACATGAAAACCTTTAGGCGGGTATAAACAGGAAGAAACACATTCCCCGCTGACCTTCCATAAAGGGACAATGGTGGAAGTGCGGTGGTTACCTGAGCCTCAGCCAGCCTGGCTTTGATGGACAGCTCCGTCCTCTGGGAGCCAGCTCAGAGCCACGCAGGGACAGGAGGGTGACCAGGACACACACAGGCACTGCTCAGGGACCTGCAGATCCTTAAAGGGTAAGTGGAATGCAACATAATCCCCCAAATTCTTCTAATCTGAAACTCTGCTTTCTCCCAACATTCAAACTGTTTGCAAAGTTACTGATGAAGAAAGAGCCATAGCGTTAGAGGCCATCTTTTCTCTTTGCCCATGACCCTACCAGGGCAAAGAACCAAAAGTAAGGAAGTGGCACCAAAGAACATAAAGAACAGGACAAGAGAATTCAGGCTTTGTGAGCGCTTGGAATTACAGTATTCATCCTGCCCTTACACTCTTCATAATACAAAAAAAAAACAACAAACTGTAGCATTTTCCCCCTAAAATAGTTACCATCAAAAATATTACAGCAATTGTCCATTATCAAAATGAATAATATAGGTAACGATAGCTACTGTTTATTCGTGTTTGAGCACACATGCACACATGCAAACACACACACCTTAAGCATTGCACAGTACAAAATACGCTATACCCATAATTTTATTTAATCATTTTTTTTTAATCTGCAAGAATTCACTTCCAGGAATTTTTCCTCTGGAAATGATTGAGAATATTTTCAAAGACTTTGTCTATAGGGATATTTATCAAATCACTGCTTAGTAATAAGCAAAAGTAAAAATAATATAAAATTCCAATAATTGAAAGGGAGGTATAAAGGAAAAATATACCCATATAATATTGTGCAGCCATTCACAAATGTGTTGTAAAATAGTAATATGGAATAACAAATAAAATATGCTCATGGGCTATGATTGAGTAATATGGGCTATAGAAGAACAGTGTATTTTTATAAATTTAAAGGATACATAAAATATGTGAGGTTGGATTTATCAATTGTCATAAGATTATAAGTGATTTCCCCATCTTTTTATTTACTTTGCTTTTAATGTTTTATAGTTTATAGTGAAAATATTTTAAAATTATTACCTAAGAACAGTCCATAGATGTTAATAAACTTAATAGTTTTACATACACCAGCCTGTCTAGTGTAAACTATGATTTTACACAGAGTGTCTCAGATGATTTTCACAGTAACTTTTTCAGGTGGGCAAAACAGATATTTCATAATTCCAAGGATTTTCAGAGTAGAGAGACAGACAGGCAGACAGACACATGTGCAAGTGACCCAGAGTCTCTCCATGTCCCACAGCGCTGCTCCAAGCTCGCAGCGTCCACTGTGAGGAATGCAGCTCTAGGAGGAATCTGCCTTCTTTCTTCTTTGGTTTCCCTGCCCCCATTAGTGCTTAGGGTCTCCAGGATTCTGTTTTTCTCAGGACAGGAAGGGAATGGGGAGAAGGAACATTCCAGAACACATGGTAAGCAGTCTCTGAGAAGGGATAATCAGCAGTGCGCTACAGCCAGCTCTTGAAGACCAATTTTTGGCATCTCTTCCCAACTCTACAATCAGGGACCTCATGTTGGCAGTCTGGGATCAGCCATGGTGGGAATATTTATATGATGGAAGTCAGCAAACACTCCAAATCGGGGTTCTTTCTTCTCCCAGAGAGCCAGTTGTTAAACATTTACAACACTTACAACACTTCCATCCAGTGCACTTTTTGGGGGGACAGTGGTACTGGCGCTTGAACCTGGGGCGTTTACATTGAGCTACCCTTCCCAGTCCTTTCGTACTTTGAGACAGGGTCTTGTTAAGTTGCACAAGTGGGACTTGAACTTGCAATCCTCCTGCCTTAGCCTTCCAGAGTGCTGGGATTACAGGCATGCACCATCGTGCTTGATACGGCACATTTCTTTCATGACCAAACTTGATGGACCCATGCAACAATTGAAGCAAGACAACCAAGCTCGAGGCAGGAGCAGAAAAACAGATTGCGCTCAACTGGGTGCCATGTCCATGTCAGACCACCCCTCAGTCCTGTCCCTAACTTTGCCCAGGTGAACAATTTGACACCCTGTTTGCTCTGCCCTGCAGCCTCCCAGTCCTCAGACATTTACCACTGCTTGATGAAGTCTCCACTCTTCATGTGCTCGAAGCCGACTCAGCCAGGAGCCAGGAATGCAACACAAATGGGAGATAATTTGGTCCAGGCAGTGCTAATGCAAACAGAAAATAAAGGCACCGACATTCAGCTGTGCATCTCCTTAGTTGGGGGAATCCATTTAAATTTTTCTGAGAGGAGATTGTATTCAAGCAGCCACACACCCTCAAAGTGCTACCTTGTGTTTCACAGCTGCAATTAAATGTCTAGCCATGCTCCTGAAGAGACCTCTCTCAGGAAAGTAATGCCAGGCTAACCTTTTCTATTGGACACCACCATGGCTCAGCTTGGCACTTAGCCTTTGGGGGATACAGAAAAGGATCAGGCGTAAAACCCTGGAGATATCCCGAGCTCCTGAGGATCAAGGGATTGCAGCAAAGGATAAGGCCGCATCAGGGAAACAAAAGGCAGCGTCTTAGAGATGCAGGGTTGAAGGGGGGCAGAGAAGCGCAGAGAGATGCATGAAGTGGCTCCCTGGAGTTGTCGTCTCTATTTTGGTCAAGTTCTGAGGCACAGGAAGAGATTGGAATTCATTGTATGGTTCAGTTTTGGGTCTCTTATGTCACATATGTAATCAACACGTGAAAGACAAATAAAAGAAACTGCTTGTAGGAAGAGCCTGGCCGTGGGAAAAAGACGACTTGGCTTCAGGAAACACGGGAATGGTTCAACTCAAGGACTGGGATATAATGGCAACGTTGCAGTAAGGAGCCACTCTGCTACTAGTGAAAAGCTGGGCTGCCTTCAGGAAACAGCCTCATGCAGCTCTGGACACAGTGCTCACTTGCCCTCATTCTCTCTGGCACCCCAAGGTTTGATCTTTCAGAGGAATGGACATGAAGAGATGGCTTCTGGGAATGAAAAGCCGGTACGCAGAGCTACAGCCTTTTTTTTTTTTTTGGTACCCTGGGGATTGTACCCAGGGTTTTTGCACTAGGCTAAATTCCCAGATCTTTTTTAAACTTTTGACATAGGATCTCCCTACGTTGCTAAGTTGCCCAGGCTGAGCTCACACATTTGATCCTCCTGCCTCAGCCTCCCAGAATGCTGGGATTACAGGTGTGCGCCCACCATGCTTGGCTCACTGCTTTAAGAAAGAGCAGTTCACGTTCCTCTGAACCAGTACCAACTGCTGTGTGTGGTCCTCACTTGTGACAATTTTCCAGGGCCACATGCAATGAGAAAATATGATTTTTGCCATGGAAAATTCTTCTAACCAGCCCTTTGGCTGGAACTGCTGATTGAGTTTCACTTTCCAGGGATTTAGTTATTAAAAGCGGCCCATGGGTTTGTGTTGGGAGACAACTGGAATTGTACTTCAAAGAGTAAACATCTAGTCGCTGTGGTGTAGCTTTCCCTCTGCACAGGCAGTGACACAGAGCACTCTTGCTCTAGATAAAGCATCTGGAGAGCAACTCAAGGTGGTATAAATGTCATTCCTAGTACCCTGGAGAAGCCCCTACAGGCCAGTAGTATCTGGGACATGGTCACCAACCCACAGTCTGAGAAAACAATCCGTGTGTGTATGTGTGAATATGTTTATAATAAATATTACTCATCTAAAATATGTAGAATACAATTTATTAATAATAAAATGCACAATGTTTTTTTTTTTTTTTTTTTTGAGACAGTCTCACTGTGCAGTTCAGGCTGGCCTTGAGTTTATATGTAGCCCACACTGGCCTTGAACTCATGACAATCCTCCTGCCTCAGCCTCCCAAATGCTGGGATTATAGGCGTGTGCCACAACTGGCATGTTCTCTACTATAAATTCCACATAGTCAATTGATTCTCAAAGCATGTTTCGCTCTTTCACTCAGCTCTTGTACCTATAGCCAACCTATGGTTACAACTGATCAACGAGTATAGTTCTGACACCGTGTTGATTTTTTGTTCTCATTAATGAGTAATGTAAACACAAGACAGCTTCTTTATATGTCAAAATATCACTTGGGTAAGTTGGATAATACTTCCAAACACTGGAAGAATATTTCCTCTGCTATTTCCTATGCTATTGACAACAGCCGAGACAACTTTTAAACTGCATCAACATTTTTCATCGTCTTCTTAAATCTAGATAGTCAATAAAACAACGGTACAGTAAAATTGGAAGTGACGGGTTGTGGGTTTGCTTTTAACATAATTTAATTGTAAATTATGTAATTGTTGGGGTGTGGGTTTAGCTCAGTGGTAAAACACTTGTCTAGCACACATGAGGCCCTGAGTTTGGTCCCTGGCACAATCAATCAATAAAATGTTTAAAAAGAGAAAAAAATGTAAATTATATAATTGTTGTAGCTAACAAACTGAGAACTTAACCATTGGTTTGTAAGCTAGCACACAGTGGCTGGTGTGCTCAACTCCATGCCTCAAATATAAATTGTTCTTAAGTAAGGAGAATATGTCACAAATTCTCTGGGTAAAGTCTATTATTTAATAACATGACAGGAAAGTAAACATTTGTCCCACAGGGGGCACTGCAAGGGGAAATGTAGGTCTATGTGTTCCCATTTGGGGAGCAGGCTGCTGAGGGTGCGCACCTGCAAACAAAATGTCAGAGGGAGAACTTGCAAGCAACGGAAACCGGACCTGGATCTCTGCTCGGGCTTATGACAAAGGCTGAAACCAGGCTTTTTTCCAAAAAGGTTTTTAATTCCAACATCCATCTTAATGGCCTGCTGTAGACTAATTTAGCTGATAGTTGTTGTTATACTAAAAATGGAATCTAATGATTTCAGCGAAAAACAACAAAGCCAGCATTATCAAAGAATATTGTCAGAAACTGATTATCACGGGGTGCATTTGTTTTTCACTTCCTTTTCCCTGTAGAAAGGCATAATAAGATTTCCACGTTATTTCTTCCTCTCGTGGGACCCTAGAATATTTTAAACGTGCTCTCCAGAGGGAGCTCCTTCCCAGCGCTCCTCTCAGTGAGACTCACACCGCACAGGGACTTGGGGCAGGGCTGAGGACACTGCCCACCACGTGACTACATTCTGTATAGCTCTGCATGCTTTACAATTTCCCAAATGTGTGCATTTTGAAAAGCACGACTCTTAAGGCCAAGGTCAGATAACAGCCATAGCATGTAACTATCAAGTTGGAGAAAATCTGGGAAATGTAAACCAAAGGCTTTCAGGTGCCACTGACTGAATTAACCAGAAATGCTACAAGGCAGGCCCAAGAAACTACAACATAATCAGGATGCGATTCAATATTTTAACTAGCAAAGATTCCAGGAGAACTCAGGTTACCTGAGCCATACCAGTATTTGGTTTTAATCCACTTAACATGTGTACTCTGAAATTGTATGTCAGAAAATGAAATTTCTATAAAATGAAATTCAAATGTCACAGGAAACCACCTGGACTGGGAGGAGTTAGTGGAGGTGCTGGTTACAAAGGAATCTCAGTTATTAGGCAACTAGAATGAAACTTATGTGAATAATCTTTGCAAAGACTTTTGGGTTTGACCTTATTTAAATGTTTTTAATTTTACAGTTTTTAGAAATAATGAAAGAAATAATTACCTTCCTCTAAGGAACCCCATCTTCCTAATAATAATTGAATAATCTTCACTGAAGGCATTAGTTTCAGTACCGACTGAGAGTTTGTTTTCCAGTTTGTGATGTCTTAAAGAATTGCCCATTCCCACCTCACGTTGGCAAGCGTGTTCCTGGGCCATCTTCGGAGTTCCGGGAGAAGGGGTTCTGCAGGCCAGGTGAAGAGGTTAGGGACGCAGGTATCTCTGCATAGTCATTCTTTCTTCCTGGAACCTGCTTTAAATTCTGCCCTCCAGCTGGAGCACGAGGTGGGCCCTCGCCACACCTGGCCTGTCCATAAAAAGCAGGAGCAAAGAGCAGGCCCCTTGGACTGTGGGTGCCACGTGGTCTTCTACCTTCTGGGCAGGGTGCAGGTCTTACTGCTGACCCTGCATGGCCTGTGGCTGAGCCTGGTCCTCTCCCCTGGTGGCCTAATAACCTATTTTACACCTTGATGGTTACAGATTAAGCGAATCCCTCCCTTATGCACCTTATATTACAGTTTCTTGAATGAAATACCCAACATATGGGAACAGATTAGCTGAGGAAAGCAAATATAGTGACTTTATTTTCAGTGACCTGTCTACCACATCCGTGTATTGTCCCCAAAAAGAAATGAAGGATAAAAAGAAAAATCTAGGGCCGGTGAGATGGCTCAGCGGCATAAGCGCCTGCCTTGCAAGCGCGAGGGCCTGAGTTCGACTCCCGGAATCCACATATGAAAAAGGGGGCCGGTGATATCGCTCAGCGGCACGGGTGCCTGTTGGCGCACGAGGTCCTGAGGTCGACCCCCCGGTACCCACACACACACACAAAAAAAAAAAAAAAAAGAAAAATCTATTTTTAAGATCAGCTATAACTCTAAATGAGCTAATATTCTTTAGGCTTGTTGATACCTTCTGACAGGCGCAGGCTGGGCAACCTGGAGCACAAAGGCTGCTGTTTCTCCATACCTAATCCTCATTGTCTAATTTCAGCCATAAGGAAAACTTAGCAAAATCCTAGAGAAAGACGGCTTTCTGATCATGAGATTACTTGCGCAGGGATGTGTACTCTGAAGTATTATCAGAAAGTCACGGAGTTTTACTATTTACTCAACACCAACTCACCACTGCCATATATCTAAAGGGATCTGAACAATGAGTTCATTTCTGAGTGCACAGATTTCATCCGATGCACCTTCTGCAGGAGCGCTCCTTCTTCCCGTGTACACAGCCACGGTCCTGGGCTCTGTGGTCACCGTGGCAGGAGAACCTGCCTCCCCCACACAGCCCTGCGAGTCTTCCGTGGAAGTGGACTGCTCGTCAAGGAATAGCCAGGTCCCTGTGTAGCACGGCTTGAAGAAACTTCAGCTGTTCATTGCCAATTACCAGGGCAAACATTTGTACTTCAAAGCTGACAAACAGAGTAACAACTCTCAACGACTATTAGCTCTAGAAATACTTGGTCTACTAAGTGCTGTCCTCTTTTGTGACACCCATCTATGGTTAACAGTCAAGAGTAACACTTAGAGGCAGTGATTCCAATAAATCCCCCTTTGACTCTCATTGGGTTTGTTTTATTATTTCATTTGCTACCGGGCCTCACTAAGTATTTCAGGCTGGCCTCAAACCTGTGGCATCCTCCTGCCTCACCTCCCGCGTGCTGGGATTACCAGCATGTACCACCACACCCAGTTTGCCTCTCAGTAAGGCCACTACCCTCCCAACTCAGATCCAGGATATTATTCCAGACAGCCCAGTCACTGCTGATTCAAAGTTTCCTTAGCAAATGAGGGGCTCTGGATACCCTAAATGGCTCCTGAATCAGAACTGTCATTAACAACTCCATGACAACATTATCTTCACCTCAAAGCAGCTGGAGAGGTGAAGCAGACCATCAGCAAGTGTCTGGGAGGAGGAAGAATGGCTTGAGTATAACCTGCCTTCCAGCACCAGGCCATAAGCCTAGGAAATTTGCTTCACTGTGGGACAGCCACTCACAGTCTAATTTGAATCTAATCCCCAAAAAGGTGATGGAAAAGGATAGAGAAAAAAATCCAAACTACGCACACCTTACATCTTTCTTTAGAAACAAACTACTAAGGGCCGGTGAGATGGCTCAGCGGCATAAGCACCTGCCTGGCAAGCGCGAGGTCCTGAGTTCGACTCCCGGAACCCACATACGAAAAAAGGGCCGGTGATATCGCTCAGCGGCACGGGCGCCCACTGGCGTGCGAGGTCCTAAGGTCGACCCCCGGTACCCACACAAAAAAAAAAAAAAAAAAAAAAGAAAGAAAAGAAACAACCTACTAATAAAAAACTCAATTTGGAGAAAAAATGTAGATGCTACTCAAATTTGAGGGTTATTATCAGCATTAGTAGTAGGGAAACTACTAACTAGAGCATGTGGCACATTTCTTTCCTTGTATTGAAAAGTAAATTCCTCATATTTAATCACTTTGATCAGTTTTGATTTAACAGCATTAAACTGGTTAAAACCTTAATGACATCATAACATTTATCAAAAGCAAATCCTGAACATAGAAGATCTATGAATCCCCTAATTACTTCCACTTTATGAATTGGCTTTTAAAAAAAAAAAAATCAAAGAAATGTCCTTTTGAAGACAAAGTTTTAGGGCTTGGAAGAAAGAGAAAGCAATCATTAAAAAATTCTTCATGGATCCATCAGAGAGGTTTTCAATCCATTTATTTCCAAATATAGAAGATCAGATCTGACCCGGCATTATTTCTACATATTTAGAATAACTTTTCACTCAAAAATTCAAGGTGACAATGGCATCAAAAAATATCCACAGGAGGCTGGGGATATAGCTCAGTGGCACAGCGCCTGCCTTGCAAGCACAAGGTCCTGAGTTCAATTCCCAGTACAAAAAAAAAAAAAAATCCATAGGAAAATACTGGCATGAAACACAGTAAGATAATAGTTATTGCATTAGAGTGGTTATTTTTCTTATCTGTATTTGTCAAATGTCCTACTGTATGGATATATAATTTTGGAATAAAAACATGTAAATTGAGAAAGAATTCAAGGTTACAAAATATAGTTGACTTTATGAAATAACTTCGTTGTGCGGAAAGGAGACATTCAACTAAGATCAGAAGAGGCTGCCTGGAAAGACTCCCTGGGACCCAGGGGTGGGGGCAGGTTTAAAGCTCAGCCCTCAGGTTGCTTTCTTGGCAGTGCAGTCCTCGGGACAGGAAGCTGTGGGCGCTCCCTTCCCTGAGGCACCAAGGACTCCTACCGAGGCACCTATGACCAACAGTGGATCTCTACACATTTATCAGCTTCATGTACCTGGGGAATCACAGAGCACTTCTGAAATTTGTACTTAATTCAGTCTAGGGGCAAGGAAAGTGAGACTCTCACACAGACACCAAAATGACCAATCAACAGTGGCCTCCCTCAAAATAGAAGCCATGGTGGGCAACCAAACCACCTCACCAGCCTTCTGTTCCCGTGCACCGACTTACGGAAAAGATAGGTCATATTTCCTTTTCACACTGTATTTCATAAACTCAACTATATTCATTTAAAAAACTACAACAAAAAGCATGAGGCTGTAAACAGATCTCAGTCACTCCGATCCCACAGAGGGGACAGAGCGAACCCTCTGTACCCTTTCAGGGGGTTGTTTTAGGCAACAAAAGCAAAATTTGTATTTAAAATAGGTGTACATCTCATGAGATAAATTCTCAAAAGTCATTTTGCAAATGTCCTTATGGAAATTCAAAACTAGTAAATTTACCCAGAGAGAGGGATTATAAATGCTTACTGCGTAAGTATACAAAAACAAGTCTCTCAGTAAAGCTTTGGAGTCCATTTCGCAAGAAATCAGAGTTGTGCCCAAAGGCTGCACAGACACTGATGTGGCCTTCTTCTTCGGTCTCTAAACAGTGTCCTCCTCCCATCTGAGGCGTCTAGATGCTGGGCATTTGCCTAATCCCACAGGGTCCTCAGGTCACAGCTGCTGGTTGCTGAAGAAGGATTTAGTCTCCCTGCAGACAGGATTTACACAGAGTGGACAGCTCAGAGTCAACTGCTTGGAGCACAGCTTGTTTGACTGGATATGCGTGTGCACCAGGTCGGCCAGGGCCTGCAAGACACACGGGAAGCACAGAGCGTCAGAAGCAAAAAGTCTGCTCGTGGAAAAGCCTGCTAGGCCAGCACGCATGCTGGGCTCAGGCTTTTAATCTGCGTTGTGAAGTCCTGAACTGAATTCCACATCTTCCTTTCCTAAGCATCTTCCGCGTAGGGACAATTAAAATACGGAACCCAGGAAATGCGTCCTCTTACCCCACCCACCCTCCCTTTTCTCTGAAAAGCAGATTTTAAATTACACATAGTGATAGGTGGGTAAAAATGAGAAAATTGGGGCTACCTAAAGGAAAAAGGAAGGAGTGGATAAGGAATTCGATCTTATTTTTGTAATTAATTGGAACTCCAAATGTTCTAATATGTGAGAAAACCAATATTCTTCAAGAGTTTCTCAGAGGATTACTCCTCGGTATGTTCTACTAAAATGGTTGTAACACTGCGGATACCTTAGAGAACAATGGATTTCCATTAAGCGACTCCGCTCTTCTGATGCTTTCAGCGCCGCACTGAATCAAATGAGAAAGGGAAGGAGAAACGCACATATTTTATTCTAAGAAATGGCTGTCAAATCACACACAGACACACAACTCACGCCTGACCTCAAGCGTGCGCACACTGATCAGAAATGTCATGGGCCAGCATTTGGGGTGATTTTTGCCACCACTAACTGTAATTTCTGTGTCCTTCCCCCACCCCACCGCCCTCCTACAGGTGTTCTGTGTCCACACCGTGGCTCACGTGATTCTCAAATTAATTTAAATCTGCTTATCATTCTTTTTTATTCTGATTCTACTTTTCTAACACATGCTCTTACAGACTCTACCTAAGTAGAATGTTGCTTTAATTAAGTAAAATTCCCTACTTGCTTTGATCCCGAGTGCCAAAACGAAGGGAATTAATTTATGGACTCTGACATGTATACAGGATCTAGACTGAATGCAATGCAGAGTTGGGTTTTTTAAATATATTCTTACAGAGAGAAGTAGAAAACAAAACACACACACACACACAGATTATTTCAGTATCATTGTCTTCCTCCTCTCCAAAATATTCAGTTAATCATCTCCCCAATAACTAAGCACTAGTTATGACTTACTCAGGGAGTTAGGACCTTCTCTTTCCCTTTGCTGAACAGAGTTTGCCAGCTGCTTTATCTTTCTGATTGCCATTCCCCGTTATCATCGGGAGGCTGGTGTGGGAAACACTAGATTTGGCGGACACCTAGATCTCAGCTGGGGCCGGGGCTGAACTGTAAAACTCCGCACTGAGGTCACTCAGCGTGAGCAGCTGGCGCGGGCAGAGGGCACACTGCTGACGGGAGTCGAGGGGTCCCATGCCCGGGACCATCCAGGGAAGGGCGTATCGACACTGACACGCTGTCTAGGAATCTGTCCTTAGAAAATAACTGGAAAAATAAAAGTATTTTTTTATAAAGTGGAGTGGACTAGTAAAAATTGAGAACACCTTAAACATCAGGTTTGGGTTAATAATTATAGAGACCTAATTATATTTACTGATTTAGGTTCATAATATACTTTTAAGAAAGACAAAAAGGAGATTATAAAACAGTAAGAATGAAATACCATGTTTGTTAAACATAGAGAAACCTATTTAAAAAAAACACACACACATTTAAAAGAAAAAGGGACTTACTTTTATCAAAATATTAACAGATGTGCTGAGGGGTAAGATTATGAATGTGTTTCACTTACTATGCTACGAGGTATGAGTAAAATCTTTTAAAAAATTTATTACAGTAAAAGACACATTGCCATTAATCCCTCTCAAAACGCTCCCCCTCGCTTCAGACTTATCCCATTGTTCTTGCCACTCTCAGAAGCAGTTCTGGAAGTCATCCTTGTGCGTCTTTAGCTACTCTTCCATGGCTGCCTCCACATCCTGAATTGATGCAAAATGTTCCCCTTTCACGGTCACTGTGACTTTGGGGAAAGGCCAGAAGTGGCGCAGTGCAGGATTGGTTGAATAACGTGGATGAGGACACACCATAATGTTTCTATTTGACTGAAACTGCCACAGACATTTTGAATCAATTCGGGACATTGAAGCAGCCATGAAAAGACCCTCATGAAAGAGGAATTCCAAACTGCCTGAGAAAATGGCAAGAACGACGGGGTAAGTGTGTCTGAGGAATGGGGAGTATCTGGAGGGAGATTAAAGGCAGTGCGTCTTTTACTGCAATAAGTTTTTCTTCAACTGCTCAAAAGGAAAGAACAACTAGGATGGGGGAAAGGAGAAAAGAAAGAAGGGAAAAAAAAATATATATACACGAGATAGCTAAGATAATTATATTACTTCTTTTAGTTCATTGAAAAGAACGGTTTGTGCTTATAGTGTCTGATCAATTTTGCATGCCACTATCATCTGAGCGACTACTTTGAAGATAACAATATGCAATGTATCAACCACTGTTAATTTCCTATTACCTGGTTACTTTTTTTTTTATATGCGGGTACTGGGAGTCAAATTCAGGACCTCACGCTTGCCAGGCAGGCACTTATGCCGCTGAGCTATCTCACTGGCCCCTATTACCTGGTTTTGAAATTCTGTATCATTGTTTTTATTGTTTTTTTCTCTTTAAAAAAGGAAAACAAAGACAAACAAACAAGACAAAGGGACAATATAAATATGAATCATTCTCTATATCGATTACAAAAAAGGAGCTTGGTCTTTGCCTTGCTCATAGCCCTGTCTGAAAGCTGTTCAAGACTTTTAAAAATTATTATGCAGCTCTATTTTTTCCCTTTATATCTGTACAACCTAATAAATGTGTTTTTTTATATTTTTAAAACAAAAAATAAAAATAAAAAATAAATTACTCTTCATTTTTAGTTTAAAATTTGTTGTACTTTTTGATCACATCTTATATACTGCTCTGCACTATCTGACATCCTTAGTATTTTTATTATCAAAAAGCAACAAAGTCATTTCTACTTTGGGGGAAATTTTTTAAAACTTTTTGTAGTTAATCATTTTAAACATACTATATTCTCTCAAGATAATGACATAAATTACAGTTAGATGGTTTTCTTTATTCTGTATAGGGAATAATTTATTAGTCACTAATAATCTCTTTGATTACTAAATAATCTCAGCTTAGTAATACAGATGAAAGTGAATTGTCATTCAATACAGATAAAAATTCATTTTCCAAACCTACTGATACGAGCTAAATTTTCATTGTCTCTCTTTTTAAGACAGGGTCTCACTATGCAGTTCAGGCTGGCCTTGAACTATGTAGCCCAGGTTGGCCTCAGACTTGCACTGATCCTCCTGCCTCAGCCTCCCTAGTGCTGGGATTACGCGCCTGCACCACCATGCCTAGCTTTTTCACTGTATCTTTTTAGCAAGGTCACAATTGGCCAAGGATACAATGGGATACAGAGACTTCACTAAAGTAACCTGTGGACAGCACTACAACCTCATCTTCACCAATCACAACCTGCCCACAAACTATTTTTCAAAACTCCTGATGAGCAAACTTGGGCACTCCTTAATGTCACCCATTTGACTGATGACCAGCATGGATGTGCACACCACAGGGGCTGGGGGCTGCTCAAGTTCTGGCCCAATCCACTTTCCACCCTGCCCTGCACGCGCCACCCACCCCAGGCAGGGCTCGTGTTCTGCTAGGCCAGGCCTCCATCAGTCAGTCACATAGAGGATAACCAGGAGTTGTGGCAGAAGAGGAAAGAAAGGCTGTTCTTCTTATGCTTCCACACTTCCCATAGAAACAGAGCTACAAACTAGATGCAAGTTTCAGGTGGGGCCTCAGAAGCCACAAGACAGGTAAGCAATAGTTTTTCCTTTACACTCAATGACAACTCACATCCATCTTACGTTACAAAACACCAAGGGTGGTATTCGTTATTTCAATAATCAGATTGATCACAACATGGTAGCAAAAAGCTAATTAAGTGAGTGCATAAAAGAGGTCAAGGAAATCACACACACAGCTTCCATGTTCACTCTCTGAAATGACAATGTCTCCTATGACTCGAAACCCAATGGGAATTGTAACAGCCCGAGTAAAGGACACGACTATATTAGGTGAAAAAGAATTATAGGATGATAAATTTTTCTATTGGAGGTGGCAAGGTACATGACTCTTTTTTTCTTAAAGAACAGCAGTTGTTACTACTTCTGTGCAGTACAGTAACTCCAACTGAGCAAGGTGATGTTGGCTGCAGTGATCCCTGGCTACCTGGTTAAATGAGGGCACAAGTGTCCTCTCCCCAACTGACGCCGAATTAACTCAATGTGTTGAGATTACTACTCAATGGAGTATTACTCAAAACGGTGAGGACGCAGCACATGCAAACACATACAGTAAATAATGGTTTGGAATGCCACCAATGGTTGCAGAGAACATTTCTTTTAAAACGAATCACAGTGAGATTAATAAGGCAGATGGGAGTACCTACCTCCTTGGCTAAAACCTGAGAGTACTCAATATCCAGTTCGTACAGCGTCTCGATGTGATCACTGGTAAAGGCTATTGGAACCAAAAGGATGTTCTTCCTTCCCCTCTCACAGAGCCCTCTGATGGCCTCGTCCGTTGGAGGACCCAACCAGGGTACCGGACCAACCTATCAGAAAGGAGGACGAACGTGTAAACAGACCATTCTGCCAATGTGTCCACAGCACCCAGTCTCCCCACCCTGGGCACACCCGCCTGCCCAGTAGAGGCATGAATCACTCTTACACTTGCTTGAATGGGTTTGTATCATTGCACTGAAGTCTGAATCATTTCACAGGTTAACCTAGTATAAATAAATAATAGTTTCTACATCTAAAAATAAAATACTAAGCCAGCAGAATTCTACTAATCATTTGATTTTCCTTTCTATCTTACTTGCTTGCAGAGTTCTTTCTGTGAGCAATCAAGTGACTAGAGATTGTACCCAAGGCCTCCACAGCACCTACATCCCTAACTCTTTTTTTTTTTTTATGTGGGTACCGGGAGTCGAACTCAGGACCTCGCACTTGCCGAGCAAGCACTTACGCCGCTGAGCCAGCTCACCGGCCCGACCCTTTATATTTTATTTTGAGACAGGGTCTCAATAAATTACTAAACTGCCCAGGCTAGACTCAAACTGGTGCTCTTTCTTCACTCTCCCAGAGTGCTGGGATCACAGGCATGCACCACCCTAAAACAGATTTTTTTAGAATTGAGTGTCACCGACGTGTAAAAGCCACCTACCTTAGACTGCCAAACCAGTCGGTAGGGGTTGGAGTAACTGAGCTTTTCCATGACTTTGTGGACAGTGGCGCCTACCTCCTGAGGGTAGGGGTCCCCTCTGTTGACCACCTGCAGCAGAGACAAAATGGTGTTCAGTTGCCAACATCACAAAGGGCTCCAAGAGCCTCTGACTGTGTTGTGACGTGGGGTTAGCCGTGGGCCAAAGCCTTCACTTTCTGAGTCCTGAACTCCTTATGAAATGACCAAGCAATGATGGAGCTCTCTTGGTTGCACTTCTTCAACGGCCAAAGAGAACTCTGTGCTCCACCATCTCTAAGGTCCCCAAGAAGATACAAAATTCTATGCTCCATGTTGTTAGTATGAGATTGACAATGTCTAACTATAGAGGATGGCTCTTTTTATCCCCCAATCTGAAAAAGGGAAACAATATCAAAAAAGCTGCATAGAAAAGTCAACGTAGGATGGAAATGTCCACCTTGGTAGTACCATGAGTGTTGGATTTTAAGCAGGAATTGAAAGAGTTCAGTAGGGACAACGTGTAGAAGCACTGAGAAAATGGAGGTTATGGTAGGCACCCATGGAACCTGGGGAGGAACAGGAAAGCATGTGGTTCAGATTCCAGACTCTTCAAGAATATGACCCACACCTTCTACTTCTTTTTTCTCATCTGCTCTTCTCATGACAATGGACAGTAGACAAATTCTTTGTGCACAGTGAATGTTTGATACATGTTTTTAATAGAACATGTTAATTAGGTCTAATTGGCTTCCTAACAGTGTCTGTTAATGCCTTTGAAAGTGTTCAATACAGTACATGTTTTTTTAACTATTTTACAATTTTATTGTGTCCTGACTCCCTTAACCCCCTTAGCCTAATTTATTTTCCTATGACATCTATTATTTCCTGACCTACCACCTTATCTTCTTAAGTATTATATGTATTATCTTTTCCTGCTATTCTCCAGTGACAAATATTTTTGTCTCTTTTCTTCGTTCCCATATCCTATGAAAGAACAGTGCCTGGAATAAATGCAAAATGTTCTTCTGGCCCATTCAGGAGCATCCCTTCTGGTACCTCAGGTCTCGTCATACACAGGATGGACACGTGAAAGGGTTTGCATGATACCAGAAGAGAGTATGATCTGTAAGGATGAACTAGGCAGGCTTCCAGAAGGGAGACATTTCTCTCTCTAGGGCCACCTACTGATGAAGTGGCGATTGCCCAGTCAAGGTACAGGAAAGGAGAAACTGCACAGGTCTTGACTCTGGTGGCCACCAGGTGGCAGTATGGCGCAGCAAGAAAGGTGGCGCCCACAGTGAGGTGGGTCCCCTCCACTACGGACTTCAAATCTTAATCGCACCTAAAACAGAGCAATTCTCCACCTCTATGGCTTGGAAAGCAATGCTTGTTAGGTCACAATGATAGTTCTGAGCTGAAGAAACTGGTTACTTTTTCTAAGACTCTATGTATTTATTATACAGCACACTAGTTTGATCTTTTGGGAGGGACAAGGTGCCGGAAATTGAACCTGTTCCTCATATGAGCTATGCAAGTACTTTACCACTGAGCTATATCCTCGCCTCTAGTTCGACCGTTCTTCTTTCCAAAAATGCAGCAGCCATGGCACCGTTTGTGTATATTAATGAATGACCCAGTGCAACATGACTAAGTAAGGTAAAACCGGATCACAACCTGATCACTAGATTTTCATTGACCAAATGGTGGTCCCTAGTCTTAGTAAGTCAGAAACTATAATCGCTTCCTAGAATTCTAACGGCTCCTATCAAACTGGGGGACCGAGAGTGCTGGGATCGAGAATGGGATGGAGAGTGCTGTTGTGAACCAAGGCCGGCTAAACAATTCCACACACTGAAACATCAGGCTGAGCTCCTTCACGAGGGAGAGCTCGAGCAGTCTTTTAACTGTCCTACTTACTGGAAATTCTTCTGTTTGAATATACTGTATCTTCCAGTTATCATTTTAAAGAGGGTTAAGAAGAGATCTGTATACAATATTTTAATTTGGGCTATGAGGGGTTTCAAGAAGTGAGTCTAATTAACTTAGTACCAAGTTAAATCTGCGGTTTTGTAATTCATTCTTGCACTGGGCTTTGGACATAATGGAGCTGGGACCATTTTACACAGTTATGAAACAACACAATCCTCTACCATTAGGTCAACAAAATGTTCTTACTTACAGACATTGGCAGGGAGTGAGCAGAAAACAGAATGACCACCTCGCTTCTCTTCTCGAGTGGAAAATGGTCCAGTTCTTTCAGAATGTGGTCTGCAAAGCACTGCAGGCATCCCAGGAAAGGCAGAGAGGGAGAAGTGGGGAGAAAGAAACGGAAGAAAAGAAAGTATTTCAAAACTGAGAGCTATACCAAAAATCTGGGAGCAACCCTCAAAAACCAGAACACTTTTTTTAAAATTACAAACAGTACAGTCTCTTTGCTTTGGTTCATCATCAAAATGGATCATAACGGTTTCAGGGGCCAAGGGAATTTGATGGGAAACTTCTAAAGCTTGCTAATGGCTCACTGCAAATGAATGCTGCGGATCTGCTTCCCCTCGGGAAGAACGGGGCACACTTCCAGATGGAAAGGAAACACAGATGGGAAGGAGAGTTGTTTTAAGACCTCTCATTTGCTCTGTTAGCAGGAAAACAGCTTACAGGGTCTTTCTAAATCTTCCTTACTTTGGCTTTCAGTCACATTAAAATACGTTAGCCAGAAATAGGAGAGAAATAAGAAAATACTCTTCTATTTTTATGACATCTTCCTGAGTCTAGGATCCTCACAGAGGCAGTCTTCCTCATGACCTACCTAATGACAGATGCCAGGCTGTACAATCCCCATTAAATGCACAGAGGGGAAAAGATATGCTGCTGGCCATGAGTATCAGCACCCCTATCTCTGAACCCCGGCTGCAACACAGGTTCCGCCTCCGCCGCACCTCTGTCCACCAGACCGGCTCACTCCCTGGTCTCCTTGCCCCTTCCCATGGCGCCAATAGGTGCTGAAATGCCAGATCTGAAGAGCCTTGCTTTCCTCTCACACTTCAATCACTCTTTGTCATTTCACTTACAAAGAAAGTGCTGCAAAGGACAGTAATGGGCCAACTGACAAAACTGGAATATGAATGGAAATTAGATAAAAGTTGAGGATCAATGTTAAATTTACTGATGTTGAATGTTGTACTTATTTTAAGACAATAGCCCTGAGCTTAAGAAATACATCCTCAGACATTCAGGTGGAGAGAATGGCAAGATATATACAACTTAGCCTCAAATGGTTCAGAAAAAAAAAAAAAAAAAAATATATATATATATATATATATATGTGTGTGTGTGTGTGTGTGTGTTTGTGTGTGTGTGTGTACCTGTATGCAGATAGACACATATATACACACTCAACATGCAAACGATAAAGTGGGATAAATATTAATGATGTGAATATAGGTAAAGAACAGCTGAGATTTCCTTATACTATTCTTAATCTCATAACTTTCTGCATGTCTGAATTTATTTCTAAATAAAAATATTTTCAAGAAATTATAGGGCCGGTGATATAGCTCAGTGGCATAAGCGCCTGCCTGGCAAGCGCGAGGTCCTGAGTTCCACTCCCGGTACCCACATATAAAAAAAAAAAGAAATTATAAAGGCAATTTACCAGAACCATATAAATTTGCACTTGTTGGTATTTTGATATATCAATGGTCAGTCGATGCTTACTATGGGATGCATAGATTAGCTGCTAATAAATACTGAGATATTATTAATCATTCTGGAACTCTCAAAAATTTAGAAAACAAATGCGCAAGGCACCAAACGGTGCCTAGTGTTAAGCTCCATTTTCAGAATTTATAATTTATCTAAGAGAGTAAATGTGATAGTATTTGATACAAACAGTATATTTTCTGGCGGTCTTTGCAGTGTTTAGAAACTAAAGATGCTCAGAAAGGATTATTTTTGGACAACAGGAGGCCACTGCAAAGTTTATGTAGGAGCCTGAGACAAATTTACTCCAATCATTCCGACAACCAGATGAACAGGAATATTAGAGATAACAGTAATGACTATTTTCAAGTAATGTGGATTAAAAGCAATGTTTTTCGTTTTTCACCATATTTTTAGTTTTAGTTTAGGGTTTTAGTTTTGCTTGTTTTTAAAAAAATTTCCTACCTTACCCAGAGTTGAGGGGGTTTTGTTTTGTTTTCCTTTTCTCGGCTTGCAAAATTGCAAGTAAGAGCACAGTTCTTTCTGGCTTGCAACAGTTCCTAAGTCATCTTCAAAACCGAGGTGCTGTGGGCGAGCAGAAGTGCTACTTAAATCGCCTAAACCCGTCTGCGGGATTTTCTGCGCGCGGCCCCTCGGCGGAATGAAAGCGGCAGCGCGGCTCTCAGAGCCTTCAATCACCGCGGCCACGGGGGCGGATAAATGCCTCTAAAATTCCCTTTCATTTTATGAACACAGACTTCCTCAGTTAAGAGACCTTTCCATCTTTCTGCTTCCCGGTTTTCAAAGGGCTGAATTTTAATGCAAATCTAATTACTCCCTCGATCAGGGCAGGCAGATGCTGTGCAGATCCCCGCTCCCGCACCACATGTCGGCGCGGGCCTGGAGCTCCCTCCTCCTGCGCCACGGCCTCCGGGAGCCGCGGCCAGGGCGCGCAGGCCTCTGCGGCAGAGCCGCTGGACCCGGCAGCACGGCGAAGGGTGGGGACACAGACCCCACAGGGACGCCCAGCCCCAAGGGAGCTCCTTTTCACCTCCCACTTAAACGGGACTTCTACCGCGGCTTAACCCTTCGAAGGCACGCCTGCGGGGCGCCACCCCAGGAAGAGCGGGCCTGATTTTAATGATGTCTAGCACCATCTAGTGGTTACAGATTTGAAGTGCCATCAGGCTTTTTGAAACGTTAACGGGGTTATTTTTTGCCAGAAGTCAGAGAATATTCAAAGAACAAAAAATAAACTGGATGAAATCTAAATCACTCCCTATTTATCCCACCTAAAATAACTCAAAATCAGAAATTTCTATGATGGGAAAAAATATCTGCATGATTTGGGCAACATTTTACCCTCTCATATTTGAAAGGCAGAAAACAGTAACACCAATTCAAAGATACTGGTTTTAGAACTGTAGTTTTAATTGATTCTCCTAACGTTGAGCGCCTATTAATATTATAAGTTGTACAGAAGAAATGTGAAACTTCTTTTAATCTATGAAACTTTTCTCCATTGAAACGTTAAATTTAATTTCAAGTCTCAGAACATGTTTACCTATTATAAGTTTTAATAAAAATCTTTTGACATTTTAAAGGGTTTAGAAAATAAAGGGTTTAATTTACTTGTCAGTCATTAAATGTATGAATGTAACTTAGCTGAAACACCATGTACAATAATCCTTAATGTTCTTCTGGTCACTGGGAAACACAAAATTCAAACTCTAATTTTGTTATGATTGGGCACTAACAGCCATAATCTGAGGAAAGAAAAGAGTGTAACTATTTTAATTTTTTAATTTTCTCTCTTTATAAAAAGTAGAATATGCAACATTAAAAAAAAATCTCTAGCACATACGTCAAGTGAGAGAACAGTAGAGCTCAGAAGGACACACAAACTACGCAGAGAATAGAACCGACTGATCCCGCGGCTGGATGGCAGGCAGCTGGCAGCCACTGGCTCACCTGGATGAGGAGGGGATGTGTGGGCCACCTGTCAATAGTGCTCCACTTCATCGTAGGCTTCTTTCCCATCTCGTTATAGTATCTATAAATGGCATTTAAGCTGCTGCCTGAAATATACAGGGGGGGCAATTAATTGATACATTTTGATTATGGTGAAAATAAAACACAGACTTTAAAGGCAGTAATTATAAGTTCAAAGTAGGTAACTACTAATCCCAGTCTAATTACACTCTTTTCAATACTCAAAAATGCATATGGATTTAACAACCATGCAAATGAAGATCACTAAAAAGCGATCAATTTCAACAGTTGCAATGATTACTGCAGCCATTTCTAGTGAGAAACATGATGGTTGTAGATTTATGAAACATAAGTGGCTGTTATTTGCAGGGATCAAGTCTTAAACTGAAATCATATTACAATTTTTTCCTATCATGAAGGTAATCAGCACCAGTACAGAAAATGTAGGGGGGGTGAAGAAGGAAGGAAAAAAGAAAACAGCCACCCTCCTAGTGCGCTAATACAGACATTGTTTTATTCCAGCACAGTCGTTTTCAGTTATCTTTACAGCTGCTTTGTTTTACAAAGTCGTGATGTTAGCATATATAAAACAGCGGGTATTTGGGCCAATATTACGAGGTATTTTCCACGTTATAATAAAAGCTTTATAACCAACCTTTTAAACGGCATCATGATAAGGCAAGCAGCCTACTGAAGTTTTCACGAGCGCTCTCTATTTTATCTATTTCTACAAAATTATCATTCCCTAGAATAAGTTAAATGGACACAAAATCCTTATAGTAAGCTAACAAAATGTGTATTTCTAAGAGAGAGATGGAAATCATGAATACTGGAAGCCTAGAGGAAGCTAGATGGTGCCAACACAAAGCAGCTTTTTCCTGGCCTGGGGGAGGTGGCATTGGGAGCCAAACCTAACCTGATGAAACCAACCCTAACAGGGTCTTTCTTCCTCAGTCTTAACACAAGGCAAGTTCCAGCATATCTGCATTGCCTGCCCAGTGGGTTCTCGAACCACAAGAACTATTAGTCAGTGAGGTTTCTAATTTGAAAGCCTAGTCACAACTGAGCCTATTTTAACTCAAATGTACGCTTAGGTTAAGACTCAATTTGCAAAAAGATGAATGGAATCAATTTTGGTGAGCAGAATAAAGTGAGTCCAGAGAATCCAGCCTATTCAAGGATCAAAAACAATCTCTCTAGAAATCAAAGTAGTCATCACCATATTCACTCTGCAAATTGCATTCTACAGGTGAAAGTCATTTTCAGATATAAAGAAAGACCTCTGGAAGCCACATTAGCTCTTTCAGGTCATTTGGTGTGGTGCTAGGGATTGAACCCTGGGTCTTGTGCATGCAAGGCAGGAACTCTACCACTGAGCCACATCCCCAGCCCTTTCAGGTCATTTGGAAACATCCAGTAAGCTAACCAGAAGAGTAATTAAGAAGGGGAAAATATAAGGGAAAAAAGTGCTTGTGATAGATACATGGTATCTGCCACAACGGTTTGTGTCTAAAAGACACAATAGATAAATGGCACTCAACTGGCCTAAAGGAATAAATGTGTTTCCCAAAGGCTTTTTATACCTGTCCTTTCACACAGGATGCCCTAAAGCAGTGATGACAAACCTTTTAGAGACCGAGTACCCAAACTGCAACCTCAAACCCACTTGTTTATCACAAAGTACCAACACTGCAATTAAACCTGAACATCCGATGCTTGGCTGCTGGGGCGATGCTGGGGCAACTTGGCTCACATGCCAACAGAGAGGGCTCTGCATATCTGCTGCAGCACGTGTGCCATAGGTTTGCCACCTAGAGAAAAACTGAGCATGCCCTAAAGTTCTAAACACACTGTAAGAGCCAGATGTGAAACTAAATCCATAACCAATCCTTTGTCAGATAAATAATCTCCTTAACTGAGGTATATTTTTTAAAGCAAGACAGAAGTATAGCTTGTAAACGCTAAAATCTGGCTTATCCTCCAGTGATACGTTACCAGATATTTTGAAATTATAGAAGTGATTTCCAAAAGAAGTCACGATTCAAACTCTTGAGGGTATGGGAGAACTCACGCATTTTAACAAGTGTTCTGGACAAATATTTAAGGCATACAACAAGCTCCTAATGTTTCTTCCAGGAGCCTTTTGTCTTTCCTTATACCTATAGAAATAATAAGCACTAATATCTAAAACCAATTTGGGAGTAAAGATGTGCTGACATCGATCCTTGAAAGTGCATGCAAACAAATACATCTGCAGGTAACAATGGAACTGTTTCCTACGATTCATTAACGATACAGACATTGCCAAGCAAAGATTAGTCTCTGGCTTCAGCTAACCATATGGCGAACCGCAATCAGTAACATTTTCGCAAATCCCAAAGAACACTGAGAAAAGCTTGCAAAGAGAACCCTAAACTAGGTTTTAGTTTAACCAGCAAACAACTAAATGAAGCACGAAAACCAACCAAACAAAAAAACAGTATTTCCCATGTTATATGAGCATGGCTGCTTTCAAAATGGAAAGAGCTATTATTTTTGCTACATTAATATCAGGATAACCATAAAAATAAAATTTGATACAAACTAGCAAGTGGCTTAAGGCTCACTACTAATCCATTGTCCAGCCGCATCAAAGCACTGAACACCTGCCACCACCACCTTCCACCACCACTGTAGTTCTCAGCCGCCTGGGAACAATTCAAGGAACGGAAGAACCGCGAGATTTCAACTGGACTGACCAGGACGTTCAAAGGAGACACGCAAGATTCACCATGCAAACCACGAATGATGATTTAACCCTTCTTCCCCACGCAGACTGCCTAGTGAACTCTGCCAGGGCCCTGCCCACTTCCCACTGTCACAGGCAGAGACGCCCTTACCTGTGGTGGAGCAGCTGTACTGCGGGTACTGTGTGAACGCCACGGCCCTCTGTAGTCCATCTCTCTCCATCTCCTCAATTGCTTCTTCTGTTAAAGGACGGACATACCGGAATCCAATATAGTATTTGTGAGGAGCTATTAGCAAGCACAAGTGGAAAAGAGAAAGTATTAATCTTTATATAGATTCCTCAGAGTCACCAAACATAATGGAATGCCCAGAGGAGAGAACAGTTAACCTCGTTTCCTATGATGCTGACAATGTGGGCAAGTTTAGAATATTCCTTGGATCTTATCCATTGTCCAGTTGGTCTGTAGACTTTTAGTCACTATTTCCTGGGATCATCACCCCCACTTACACATCTTTATTCAGCACAATGGTTTTTAAAACTCAATCTTCTGGGCTGGTGATATAGCTCAGCGGCATAAGCACCTGCCTGGCAAGCTCAAGGTCCTGAGTTCAACTCCCAGTACACACATATAAAAAAAAAAACAAAAAAAAAAAAACCCCAATCTTCTGTTCTTAATTCTCTGTTCTTGGCTGGGAAAAAAGAGACTCAAGAGAAGGGAGGGGAAAACTAGCACTAATTCTTAAAGTGTATCTCTTCTTGCACACTACTCACTTAAGTCCATTTTTTAAGATATGGAAATACAAATGCTGAAGGTTAACTGACTTGCCCAAAGCCACACCTGGCAGAAGGTCCAGCTGCAACTGCAACCTAGGTCCCCAACCCAAGGCCAGTGGTCCTTTCACACTCCCACCTGTTCCCATCATCCAGTTCCCTTAGACTCCAGGTCACCTAGTTTATTAAACAAATGCAAAATCTCGGGGACTCAAAGTATACAGATGACATACAGAAAACAATGCTCAAGTTGGAGGCATCAAGTGGAATGCAAAGTAATTGTTCTTGGCCCAAAATGGCCCCAAGTCTATTGCCTAGTTTCATGCTTCTTCTCCCTTCTTGGTTTACCAACTCCCCTTTCAATCATTTTTATCTATGGGCATTTCAAAGACATCCACATCACATAACTGCTCAGGCATACACAAAATCATAAAACTGAAAATGTCCTGAAGTTACCTGGTCTTATTTCCTTGCCTTTTATGAAATCATATAAAACTCACACTCAGATGATACTGAGAATACTCTACACAAATGTCAAGTAATCATAAAACCAAGATGATGTTATTATCCAAAACATTTGTGGGGGCTGCACTGAAGAATGCAACACAATGTTGCCACAAGAAATGTGTAGGTTAAAGTGAAAGAAAAGACAGTCTATATATATATGTAATGTTTATGTATGGATATATACATACATATATAGATATATACATGGGGAATATCCCCCATAATTTGATCCATGAACTATGAAATAATGGAATGTGTTACTAAGGACAGAAGCATAATGTCAGTAGGCGAGAGAAGCATGGATGTGTGTGAAAAGCATGATGTGATTCAGTATTCACACACTGCAGTCTGCAAAAAGAGGAAGGAATATAAGAGGGCCTTCTAGGCCCTTCTACTTTTATGCTCTCTTGCATAAAATAGGTGAACTGGAGTTAAAACACTTCAGTGGCTATGACCCTATAAGCAAACTCCAAAAGACTGGCTGTTCGAGGACCATGTGCTTCATGTGAAAACTGCTTACTCTCACAATATCATGAAGTCCATTTTTAAGCAACTCTTGGCAATCCAAGCTAAGGTTTCGCAAGCTGGTGGAAACTGCTTCCTAATCTACTCGGAGACAATACGATTATGAAATGACTGAGTGAGATCCCCGGATGCCACAGGTCAACCAGTTTTTCACAATGTCTTCTCACTTGTCCCATATTTGAAAACTGCAGTCTAAATGCCTAGGGCCTGGAAGTTCCTGAAATAGCACAGACTTAGAGTAGAAAGACTGCTCTAGCAGGTAAAGCCGAAGCGGGTGACCACATTTTGAAGTGAGCCAGAGCAAAATATTCTGGGAAGAACAGATAATGCTTTCTAAAGGCCTGCAAACACGTATTTTAGAAAAAGTGGTGAAGTGCTCCCGACTAGGTCCATGCTGAGGAACCAACAAAAGGAATTCACAAAGGATCTGGCCCGTCATGCTGTTTCCTGCTGTAGCTGGCTGTCCCAGGCAGGACACACGGAGGAGAAGGTGCCTCTCTGACATCTGGCCAGAATGATGCCTAAACACATGACTCACTGGCCATGCCCAGTCTGCCCTCCAAGCAGCTGCCTAGTGGAGTTTTTCAAGAGAACGATGAAAAGACAGAAAAATGGGATTTTTAAACAGTAAAACTTCATTCCTTTAGCGTGCACAACAGTTTCAATGTGTGACACAATTCTTTGAAAGAAAAGTTTAAAATATGGAGCATGATGCTTTTAAATTTGCATCAGATCATGAACTCTGTACTAATGATAAGTAATAAAAGCTCACATTTAGTGAATTTTTGCCGTGTACCAAGTATCATGCTAAATGCCTTTCAGGATTATCTTATTTAATTTTCACAAGGATCCTAGGAGTACATTCTATTATTCTCCCTTTTGGAGATGAGGCTTAGTGAAGTAAGTAAATTGCTTGAAGTCATACAACCAGGAGGGGCCAGCATCAACCAAACCAGATCCGCGGCTCCTACCCATTACGCACCCTAGCTTCATTAAAAGCAGTCACAGTCCAAAGAATTAAACTATAATTTTTAAAACATATTTTAGACTTAGACTTTTTATCAAAGGATTACACTTCTCACCTATTTCCTTTTCTCTTTGCTACATTACTGTAATGCATTGTAACTGTATGTCCAAGCCATATTCCTTGCTATAACTCAATGTATTAGTTAATTGATCAATTCTACATAAAGCCAATGCAAGTCTCAATTTCTATACTAACTACCAAGCAACAACTATGTCCCTAAAACAGCAGTATAAGACATTTTTATCTATTTGCAATCATCACATTTTCTTGAAGTTTCCTACCAGAAATAATCAAATAGACACAATTCAAAAGTAAACTTTGTAATCTTGTAGGAAAGAAAAGGATAATAAGAATGTCTTCGTCCAGTTTCTGTTGCTGTAATGGAATACCAGAGACTGGGTAATTACAAAGAACAGGGGTTCATTTGGCTCACAGTTCTGGAGACTGGGAAGTCAAAGAGCACAGCATCAGGTAAGGGCCCACTGCTGTGTTGTGACATGATGGGGGACATCACATCATGAGACAGCGATAGCTCAGGTCTCTCTTCTTCATATAAAGCCCCTGAAGCCATCATGGGGGTCTCACCCTCATGACCTCAGCTACTTACCCCCCACCAAAGTCCCAATTCATTAACATGAATTTGAGGATTAAGTTTCTAATATGTGAACTTTTGGGGACCACACTCAGACCATGGAAGAGGAGGAGTGAGAAAGAAATGGAGAGAGGAAAACATGGAGAGGGCGATGTAGGAAGGGAACTGACTCCTGGTCCCTCTCAAAAGCATTAGGGAAGGAAGAGTAGGGGAATGGGAAAAAAAGAAGAATCAAGTTATATCATCTATAGGTACAAATTCCCTATGATGAGTATGATATTATGTATCCCTAAAATGTACCAGTAAACTTAATTCATAAAAAAAGCAATGGGCTTCACCACTCAGCTTCGTGCCCACTCAGTAAAGTGTGGGCAGCAGGACAAGAAGCAGTTTTCTGGGCAGTCTGGGGAGGCCCCGAGGGAGCTACCTAGTGATCTTCTCAGAGGTGCCCACACTTTAAGACTATTTTATTTTTTACACACTTGCATTCTGTGTGCTCATCAGCCCTCACACGTTTCATGTACCATCTCCCCAATAAAGTCTCCAAAAGATTTTTTCTCTCTTAGCAGACTGCCTGAGGCAGCGAAGTCCCACT
Source organism: Erethizon dorsatum (assembly GCA_028451465.1). Lineage (NCBI taxonomy): Eukaryota > Metazoa > Chordata > Mammalia > Rodentia > Erethizontidae > Erethizon > Erethizon dorsatum. The sequence goes on along the minus strand of CM051829.1, from coordinate 21,854,729 downwards.
GAAATGGAAACATCTTATAAGTAGAAACCATGATTTTCAACTCTAAATAGAGGGCTGCTGCGGAATGAATGAATAGATGGTCTTGGGCCATACTCAATACTACTACCAAGTCTCCAAAGCAGGCCTGCTAGAAGGATTAGGAGTGATTACCTACCATCCAAGAGAAAGCCAAAATTTAACTGGCATGCCTCCAAGGGGCACAAAGATGATGATTTGCCAAAGGTTCACCAGCACCAATAGCCACCCTGGATTAGTACCCTACGCAAGCTTTCAAGACCCACAGAAAGCAAACGTAGCCCCCCAAACAGGTGACTGTTTGCGTTAATGAAAACCACCAGGCAAGGTGCTCCATGATGGTGAGGTGTGGCTAACTCACCACTCTGCACCTCAGCGTCACACCTGATGGGTGGTCGGTGCTGAGGCAGGTCTGGTGGTTGGTGGGATGGATGAAGGATGAATGGATGAGAATTCATAGATGGAAGAATGGGTGAATATGTGGCAAATGAATAGCATGAGCAAAGGAAGAAGATAATTTGCTGCCACATTAGGAGTGATTTAGTGACCAGACAGGCAAGCCACCACGCGGACTCATGCACCATGAACACCTGAAACTTATCCCCAACATTATAATAAAAAGAAATGGACCATTTAAAATAAGTATGTAGTGGACAGAATGCTTACTACTGACTTTTTAAAAATCACTTTCACAATTTTGACTACATAAGGATGAAGTAGATGTTACTATATTTTGATACCTACCAAAGCAGAGAACATTTCATCCCCAAATCCTCACACTTGTAATTTCCTGTCTTTACACTACATAACTATACATTAAAACGATCAGATGTTCAACAGTCAGGGGTACACTGGGTTAATTCCAAGTCATCTGGTGGGACTCTGTCCAGCCAACCTGTGAGGCCGTGACCACAGCTGGCCTGACTGGTCTGGACAATCCAACAGCTTCACCATAGAGAGCAAAGCGGTAGGAGGAGGTGGAAGGATGTCCCTGTTTCCTTTCTCAAGTCTGACGTCTTTGTTAAGGCTCTTTATGGTAACATGTAAACAGGAAAAAAAAAAAAAGGGCACTTTTCTGCCTCTTCTTTCTGATAAAGTACAATCTACTTCATACTAAATCTTTTATCACAATAAGCTGTTAATAACAGGGTTTGTTCCCTACCAAGTAAGGGTAAGTACAAGGCAGCCAAGTTTCCTTCTGCCAACATTTAAAAAGATGCACTGTGGTTGAACCGTACAAGAAATGCCCTTGAGCCACAGGGCAAGACAGAATACAAATCTAATATTCAAAAGCGCGATTGAACAATTTTCCAAGTGAGATGATTTGCTGAGGGATAGCAACCTTAGTCCCTTTGTACAACGGGAAATGCTCAGTTCTGAGAGTAATTCTAGCGGATGCTAAATGATGGCATCTCAGAGAAGAGGAATGTTCCTTTTGGTCCTGCCTAATAGGGCTGTTTGACGGTTTCCACAGCATCACGTACCTGTCCTGGGCCCTAAGGCTCTAAAATGGCAGTGAATGTATTTCATGTCTCCTAACATGCATATTTTTCAATTTTAACATTTCTCATATTCGTCCACATCTAAAGAGTCTTAAAATTAATCAACAGTGTTTCATGTGACTTAATATTATGCAAAATAGTGTGTCCTACAATCAAGTGTGTCTTGAGTACAATTAAATATGGCACTTGCAGTTCATTTGTGCATTTAGTGTTTCATTCTGCACATGAACAGGGCTGTTATCACGTGCACAATCCTCTTTTTGTGCCACATCCAATGTGCCACTTCAATATCTGCCAGAGGTGGTATTGCTGAGAGCTGAAAGCAATCACTGAAAGTTGCTTAGTGTCTCTGGTTTCAGTGATAGCTAGCTAAACCAGCTCTAAAAGTTGATCTAATTAGCTATCCAACCAGAAAGAAAAGGCCCTAGCTGCAGTCTCAATCCATTTCCCAAAGATTTCTTTTCAAGTACAATGAGATATGCATCTTCTATTCACGTTACATCACTTTTGCCTTAAAATCTAGCTCAACTTAATGCCTTGAAAGAGTGTTCCAAATTTCAGCTGTTTTACTTATAACATAGGGAATAATGGCAAAGGCTCTATAATAGCAGGAGAGCACCTCAAGAACTCAGGTAAGTGACCACGTAGCATAGAGAAACTCACAAATTATGAGTTGGTACAAACAACAGCATTTGGCATCTCATTCTGTTTTAAATTTCAGAACTACCCTGAAAGAACAAACCTAGCACTATGTTAATGAAAACACATCATACCTGTGTCAGGGGACAACTCATCCAGCAGCTTCACCATGCCTTCTCCTTGCGTGGAAGTCCACATCTTGATTGGTGATCCACCTCCAATCCTGCGATACTGCTCTTGAATTTTGGGGGTTCGGCGTTTGGCGATGAATGGTGCCAGCTTACTAAATCATTTAACATGTAGGTAAGTGGATTTTATTCCATCTTAACACGTGAGAAATATTTTCTACTCAATAAAAGAGATAAGCAAAAATTGAAGAAAAACCTAACAAGAACAAGCCTTTAAAAATAGAAGCTTGGGGCCGGTGAGACGGCTCAGCGGCTTAAGCGCCTGCCTTGCAAGCGCGAAGGCCCGAGTTCGACTCCCGGATCCCACATACGAAAAAGGGGCCGGTGATATCGCTCAGTGGCACGGGTGCCTGTTGGCGCGCGAGGTCCTGAGGTCGTCCCCCCGGTACCCACAAAAAAAAAAAAAAAAATAGAAGCTTGAAGATATTGACAGGAGCCAATTCGTTGGGCATAGAGAGCTAAAACCAGATACTCTCTAAGGAATATCTGCCCTTATACTCCATAAGTTGTTCTAGCATCATCCCCTGAAGAATCAAGACACTCAGCACCCGTGGCAAGAACTCTGGATGCATACTAGATACTATCCCATGTTTTGATCCTGGACCTAACAAGAATTTGGATATAAGACACAGGAAGCAGACTGAGGCAAGAAGATCATGAGTTTAAGGCCAGCCTGGGCTACATAGAGAGACCCTCTCAAAAAAGCAAAAAGGAAAGAGAAGAAAAAGTGACATATAAAGTACCCTGCTCATAAAATAACAAAATGTATATTAATCGTATACTTGCATCTGTGAACAATAATGTATGCAAAAAATTATTGACTACAGCACTATAAACAACTTAACTGGGCCGGTGAGATAGCTCAGCAGCATAAGCGCCTGCCTGGCAAGCGCGAGGTCCTGAGTTCAACTCCAGTACCCACATATAAAAAATAAAATTAAAAAAAAACTTAACTATTCATCAGTGAACACATAGGTTAAATAAAGGTAAAACTATACAACTCTAAACAGTTGTGAAAAAATAAGCCAGATCTATATAATCTAGTAAGAAATAAGATACAGTGTTAAGTTTAAAAAATAGCAAAGTGACAAGTAATGTACATAAGTACATTCATATATGTGTAACAAAGTAAGGGAGGTACACGTGTACATATATGCTTGGATGTGCACGGACTATTTCTGCATGTAACAGTGCTTACTTACAGGTGGGTAACTGGGAGGCTACAGTTCAAGGTAAAAAGAATGCTTGCTTTTTACTGCATTTTTATACTATTTGCATTTTTAAGCATATGCATGTATTAACTGCAAAACTTCTTTGAAATAAAGGAGAGAAGGGGGAGGGAAGAATGAAAAGAAAAAAATAGCAAAAACCCATATAAAAGTACAAATGAATAATAATCACTGCTTCCCTGAATGTTTAACAACTACTAAGTGCCAAGTATAAATATATCTTTAAAAATCTTTAAAGGCACTTCAGTTGTGGCGAAACAACTGCAACTGCCAGGGCTCTGAGGAAGAACAGCTCAAACCAGCTCTGCTCTGCAATTCTTCCCATGTTGTATCTTTCTGATTGTCCAAAGAAAATAATGCTGCTACTGAAACCACTACCATACATACATTAAAACTATTTAATTTTTTGAAACTCTATAGTTCAGCTACATGTAAGGCCACAGGCACTGCATACGTTACGTTAAAAAGTGCAGGTGCTTAGATGTTCTTACTTTTGAACAGGAAGTGTCATGAGATCTCGATCCAAGAAGAGCCTCAGAAGGAAGTCGTGAACATCTCTCAGAGTTTCGGGGCCTCCCATGTTTAGCATTAGTATTCCAGTTTTGGGTTTCCTATATGAAAATCAAATGCCAACAGCTGATCTGTCACACTTTTACTTTCCTTTAGCACAGATGCTTAGTTCAGCAAACTAGCTCTCATCTAATCTGGATGCAAAAGTAAGATCCAGACACCTTTTTGCTGTTATCCCACAGCTATCATTTGGGAACACGGGAGGCCTCCACTTCTCCACTCTCTCGCTCACACTCTGACCTTGACTCTCAGCTCCCTCTGGGACACCGGTCTTCACTGGGCTCCTACTGTTTCCCCATTAACATGCCAACCCTGAACAGATCAAATTCTTTAGAGACTGGGAGTCAAGGTAGAAATCTAAAATTGTTCTGAGGCTGAAGAACCCATGTTAGTGTCTAATAAATACGCAAACTCCAAGTTCCTTCACATGCCGAAGTCTGCCACCTATCTCAAAAGGTTACTTGGAGAATTCAGTGGATAAAATGTCACTTAGCACAATCCAGTACACAGGAAGTTCTACCATACAGAGACGGATTCCCCTGTAATTTTAAACCCCTGACGTATAGCATGAGCCCATCTCTCACTCTTTGCATCTGCTTCCTTCTCTTTAATTTAATGATTAATTATTCCTAGCTTACTTTTTTTTTCTTGCTACTTACTATGCTTCTTTTTCCAGTGCTTACCTTTACTCCTTCCTCAGTATCTCCTGAGATGATAAACTACATCTCTCATTCTGCATTCACCTCTCCATCTTTCCTGTAAATCTACTGCTTGGATAATTCCTGCAGAAAATTATGCTAAACATTCAAATCCATCCTAAGCTAAAGAATCAAACATTGCATAAGTAGGAAGAAGGAAAAAGAAAATAAAACTCTATAACAAATGTTTTAAATCAAGTAGCTTCTGGGAAATGGAAAAAAAAAAAAAAAAAAAAAAACAACAACCAAAAATGCTAAACACAAATGCAAACTTCTAAATTCCACACAGCTCTGGAACCTACACTGTCCGAAGGGAGCCAGGCTAGGAGTTCTCTACTCCCAAAATGCTGCCAGGAGCAAGATGAAGCCCGGAACAGAGCCGACTGCCTCCATGTGCACTGGGGGCTTCCGGAAGACCACAACCAGAGACTCGGAACCAGAAGGTCGGAGTCTGAGCTGGGCCATGGAGAACCAGGGGACTTGCATGTCCCCATGTGATGGCAGTGATGAAAACCAAAGGACTGCAGAGATGGCTCTTTTGGAAGTCTTTTGTAATGTGTGCTAAAATGAATGATACTATAATGACAATCTTAATCGGCAATTTTTAAGAATTGTTAACAACTTTTGGCAATAATGTTAGGCAGCAGAGTGTCAAATCTAAAGGTGGAAATCATTTTTTGAACAGACACACTGTAGTTGAATGAAGTAGAAATCTGAATTCTCAATTCAAACTTTCAGCATAAGAACCAATTCACAGATAAGGAGAAATATTACAACAAGGTCAGAAATCTTCTAATATAGATAAAGATTAACTAAGATCATTTTTCACATCTTTGTCTTAGCCTTGGCACTAACTTTTTGGGCTGGATAATCCTTTGTTGCAGAGGACTGTCCTGTACAATGTAGATTGCTCGGTAACATCCCCTGCCTCTACATACCAGACAGTGCCAACCCACACCCCACTCCACTCGTGACAACCAAAAATGTCTCCAGACAGCGCCATCCCTTACTGAAAACCACTGTCTTAGAAAAAGATTTGCTCCTCTTTTTACTAAACAAAGTAACTATGCTGAAGATGTCATTGTCAGGGAACTTTTCCACAAAGTCCTATCACTAAATGCACAGTTGTGCCGAGTTTTCTTTTCTTGCTCCCTAAAAATTCCAGATGTGCCATTTTGTGAAGCTGTAATATTCCCTTAATCTTTGTACTTAAACCACCAGTCTTCTCCTGAGATCCTGTTTTTCACCCTCAAAATGTGTGACTCACAATATATTAAGGGCATTTTCCCATGGATTGCTGCCAGTTAACAGATTACTGGTTAAGAAACCCCAGGCTAAAAGACTTACCTAAGCCACAGAGGGTATCAATGTGCAAACAGGATTTAGAATGGTGTTTTTCATCTATAACACCTGAGCTCAAAACAAGAGTGGCTTTAAAGCGGATGCTGCTCTGCCCCGCTCACGGTTTTTGCAAACCCATGTCGATCTTAGACATGAAAGAGACACATGTGATTTGAAAATGCACAAATACTCATGCATTTAATTCAAAATTGTGTTGTGCGTGATGAACGGAACATTAGAAAGCCCAGTCTGACTCTGCTCTGTTCCAGAATGTGAAGTGCAAAGCTTTAGTCAAGGGTCTCCGTCTCGCCTCCAGACAAAGCACACCTGAGACCAAGGCCTGACTGGTCAAATTCTCTTTGTTTGAACATAAAAGTGTATAAAGAAAAACATATTTTAAAACTTCTTCCTTGGTAAACTTTAAATGTTTTGCCATTTTTATACTCTGGGAATCTCAAAATATGAGGTTTTCCCTTTGTACTATTAAATGTACATAATAGGAAATTAAACTCTCCAACTAATAAAGAAACAATAATTTTGTTCTACTATATATAATCGGCATTACGAAAAAAATTCCAGCTCTTCGTTAAACCTATAAGATGTAACTGACCTGTGCATCTATGCTACCTCTAGACAGAGTATGGCAAACTAGAGTCACTACATCAAATTTGTGCATGCACACACACACACACACACACACACACACACACACACTATATATATATATATCCTGATTCATAAACAAAGTTTTGTTGGAACACAGCTCCACTCATGTATTATCTATGGTTACTTTCACATGACAATGGCAAAAGTAAAGCACGATGAAAGAGATGGCATAACCTACGAAGCCCACTGGGGCGTCCCACCCTCTGCCTTGTCTACGCTGCCCTGTGTGGCAGGCGCGAGAGGTGGAGCTCACGCTACCCTGTGCTCTTCCCTACACGGCATTCAGTTGTTGCCCATGCAGGCCACATTCAAGCACCACCCAAATAAGTCATAAGAAGTGTTGCTAAAAATTACAGAATGAGTCGGGCGTGGTGGCTCACGCCTGTAATCCCAGCACTCGGGAGCCTGAGGCAGAAGGACCACTGTGAGTTGAGGCCAACCTGGACTATAGACTGAGTTCAAAGTCAGCCTGAACTACATAGCAAGAACCTGTCTCAAAAATAAACAAATAAATAAAAATTGCATAATGAGGTTAAAAGTTTATAATTTTATGGGCCTGCATTACTAGATGTCTAGGGCCACCTGTTGGACATGTCTATAATTTATTACACCTATATTAAACCTGCATAAAACAGGTTTTTCAGCCTCTAATCTAGTAATGATCTAGTCTAGTCTGGTCTAAACACTAAGCAGCATGATGCCTTCAAAAAGGTCTGACATCAGAATGAGCCAGTAGGACACTCATTGCTTCAACACCTGTAATATTGAAAAGTTAGAAATAGGCTGTCCATAATGAGAGACTGAATAAACAATGATTTAATAAATACTCCTAAGCTAGTAAAATAATGGAAGAATATTTATAGTTGTGATGACATATTACGTAAAAAGAGGAAGCTATAAATATATACATACAGTATCACATTTTGGTAAGTACACTATATACTAAGTGAATATTAATAGATATGATGATAAAATATTAAATGGTAAGATTATCAGTAATTAAAAATTTTTTTCCTATCTAGATATCCTATCTTTTTGTATAAATATGACATGAAGTTATTTAATAGAATCTGGGCCTTATTTTTAATTTCTATCTAATTTTGATAACTGAATATGAAGGCTATTTGCATTATTGAATAATATAATATGAAATAATTTTTCTTCCAGGGTTCTACATTGAGTCAGTTCTTCTGTTTATATCAATACTTATTCCAACCCCTAAGTACTTAGGGCAGAGGTAGGACGAGGGCTCAGTGGGCGCCAGAGGTGATGTCTGGGCTTCCTATCTTCCTCAACAACTCTTTCGAGTGGAGTGCAGAGAGTTCGGAGATGATCTGAGGCTCCACCCCTAAGGCCCCTCCTTAACACACCTCAGTTTCCTTAGCATGCAAGCAACAAGCTCATGATCACGATGAATAATAACAAACACAAAATTAGAATACTTTTATTTTCATTGCTGTATAACTTTCCTAGACCAACATCTAGTCTAGCAGAAAAGGTCAAGGAGTTAAGTTGGTCACAGCTACTCTTCTTCTGTCACTCTGCCCATTTTTTTTTTTTTTTTTTTTTTTTTTTTTTTTATGCAGGTACACCGGTGTCGAGCTTAGGACCTCGCGCTTGCCAGGCAGGCACTTATGCCACTGAGCTAGATCACCAGCCCAATTCTGCCTGGTTTTAAAGTGAGCTGTTCCATCTAAGTAAGTTCTCTTAGTAAAATCTGCTGTAGTTGCTTTATAGAGGCAGACTAGCGGACAGCTGTGGCTGAGAACTCAGCATCATTATGCCTGCTGCCCTGTACTAGCAAACAGAAGTGATGAGTTATAAAATACACACTCTATTTTATTTTTGGTGCTGGGGATTGAACCAAAGATCTTATGAATGCTAGGCAATCACTACCACTGAGCTACATCCTTGGCCCTCTAATTTTTTAAATAAATTATAACTCATAGTATGTCATTTATAATTGTGTTCATGTGTTAAAAGATGAAAAACAATGGTAGAGTTTTCTAAAGGAACTCTTGGTAGGTTAGTTACTCTTTATCCTGTACAAGACATACATTATATAAACATAATTATGTTAGGTTAATAAATATGTTTCCAGGGCCAGTGAGATGGCTCAGCAGCGTAAGCACCTGCCTGGCAAGCGCGAGGGCCCAAGTTTGACTCCCAGAACCCACATATGAAAAAAGGGCCGGTGATATCGCTCAGCAGCACGGGCGCCTGCTGGTGCACGAGGTCCTGAGGTTGACCCCCGGTATCCACACAAAAAAATAAAAATAAAAAAATAAATAATAAATAAATGTTTCCAGCATACACATGATTTGCGTATGTGACATATTGCACGACCAAATTCTTACATGATTTATAGTCTGTTTGTACTCAACTATACGTTCTTTAACAAAAGCTCAGTTGAAGAGCTGGGGTGTTAAACCCTGTAGCTGTTTTAACAGCTGTTAAAAGGAAGCCAAGAAAATAACATTCCATTCCTAATATCCTGGGTTTTCCCAATACCTTTCCTCCTAGGTAGCTTACATCCACTGGTATTTGCAACAATGAGGAGAAATCCTTATTTGTACCTAAAATTGGACTCGTACCTCTTCTCCGGTTGAACTTGAGGTTTTGCACTTTTAGTATGCTGAGCTGTCTCTGTGGTGGTGGTCACTGCTGCTGCTGCACCCAACTGGCACCTCCATGGCTGATGGGTCCTCAAGCTGCCATGCACCACTGTGACAAAATTAAAGTGCTAGCATGAAATCTAGCTGGAAAGTAATTTCTTTTGAAGAGGTCCTCAGGGCATAATTCCTGGCTTTAAAATTTAAAGAGATGGGATGGCGGAAGTGATTTTCCTAGCATTTCTCAGCAGGCAGGTAAAGGCACTTAAGGCCTTTCCAAGGGGATGGTGTATAGGATGGCTTATGAGAGCCTGCAGGGAGGCTTTATAGAAGCCACACACATACACTTCCCCTCCCTGCATTGGCTTCAGATTTTGAGATGATTCCTCACAAAACCACTGCACATTCCGAATGTTACCAACAGTAGTACGGTGCTCAGAGGAAAGGTGAGGGGCCCAGAGGAAAGGTGAAGAGCCACTGATGGAGGGAGTGGAAATTGAGCCACTTTCCAACTAGCTACAGATTTCATTTCTAACTTTAAGCCTTTTCTAGTAAAACACATTGCTGGGAACCCCAGTATTGCCCTCGGGCCCTAGAAGGGGAAACTATGCTTTACAGGGTCTGCTTTGCCTCTCCTCCTCACCGCGCCCTGCCCGCATGAGGTATGCAGTCCGCAGGGCCCAGGAGATGCGCCTCTCCCAGAGTCCACACGCAGCACACCAGACCACCCAGGCTCCAGGACCTGAGAACTCCCTGTCTGCCCAGGCTTCTTTCCTGGATCCATCCCCGAGTGCAGATCATGCCTTGAATGTAAATAATTCTTGACCTGAAGAATGGCCAAGGGGTGACAGGAAAGAGCTGGAGGTAGGAAGAGAAGCAGGCCTGCAGGGCAACTCACTGAAAGCCTCCACATTTCTGCAGAAGCTTGAGTTCCAGAGCTCACCCTTCTAAGTCATTACAAAGGTCCATTTGTCAGTGTCAGAAGACTGAGCATGTTCCAGCTTACTTGCTATCCCACATGTGACATATATGTCCCTGTGTACACTCTTGACTTGGGTCCCTCAGGAGCCTGGAGAAATCCCCTGAAGTGAAGAGTCCACTTGCCACGTTCAGTTGTAGCATGAAGAGTGTTGGGCTTAAAAATACAGTAACAGTAAACTGAAGCCATATCGTAGGTATTAAAGAGGGCATTGTAGGGCCGTGGTCACCACCTTGTCCCATGTGGTACACTTGACATCCTTCCCACTAGCACTCCAGCAGATTAGAAACAGCTTCAGATAGGTCTCAGGCTCCTCTTAGGCAATGGTGCCCTGAGGAGGAATTTAGGCTGTAAACCGCTCTGAATTCACCTGTCACTTACTAGCAATGTGACCTGTGGCCCAATTATAATCTTTCTGAGCCTAAATTTCTCCAGCAACAAAATGATGACACTTTGCTACTGGAGTTCTTATGAGGATCAAAGCAAATAAGACGAGTAAAGTACTCCGCAGTGTCTGCTACATAATTAGTGTTAATAATAGTTTCACTTGTTGGGCCGGTGAGATGGCTCAGCGGCTTAAGCGCCTGCCTGGCAAGCGCGAGGGCCCGAGTTCGACTCCCGGATCCCACATACGAAAAAGGGGCCGGTGATATCGCTCAGTGGCACGGGCGCCTGCTGGCGCGCGAGGTCCTGAGGTCGACCCCCCGGTACCCACAAAAAAAAAAAAAAATAATAATAATAGTTTCACTTGTAAGTTTCTAGCCAGTAGGAACTATAACTGCTCTGGTTTTTAAAAAACCACCCAACCTGTGTACAAAATATAGGAAAATGGTATTTCTAGGCCAGTTAGATTTCCATCTAACCAAATTGTCCCTATTCCCAACAGAGCCAGTTATGTAAGTTCGTGCTGAGTAATCCTTACTATGTCCAAGTGGAAGTGCAAAGATTGACATAAAGAAGTGTAATTACATTCAACACACATATCCTTATTTTAGATCAATTTAATTCTATACTACAATGTGAGATATAACCAGATTCTTAATCATGCTGCAATGTCCGCAATTCCCTATATAAATCAGATCATCAGATTCCATGGGATATGAGAATAGAACTTTGGTCTTCCACAATTTGACTGCTGGTCATAAATAAGATTTCATCCCACAAACCTAAAAGAGGAGGAAGAGGAAGTTGAGGTGGGACTACATTCCCCAACTAGTTAGAATTTCCTAGTTTGGGAAGTGGTTACTTCTCAAGATGCTTAACACGCTTGCCATGTCCTTAAAAAATTCTTCTCCATAGCCAATAAAATTCTCAGCAACGACCATGATTCTGCTAATAAGGGATCCTTTCTACTTGGGACTCAGGTAAATACACTCATCCTTCAAGGATATCTTTAAAACACCCCCTCCATTAAAACAACCCCCCCTCCGTGAGCTAAAGTTTCTAGGAGAGTAAAGAGTGTTTCCTATCAAACTATTAGTCTGTCTCGCTAAAAGAGTTTAAAGTAATCATTCAAACAAAGGACAAACTGAGACGTCTTAATAATTAAGCTCACAGCTAAAGAGAATCTAAAGGCACAGGCAGCACGGTGTAGTGCAGAACGTGTTCTGGGGCCAGAGAGATCTGAGCAGAAATGCACCATAGGACGAACAAGCTGTGTGGCTACGATGAGCAAGTCAACGAGCTACTGCAAGTCTCACTTTTCCCGTCTGTGAAACAGTGATAAGGCCAGCCTGATGGGCTGTTGTGAAGACTGGGGCACAGGGAGGGGAAAATCTATGCCTGGCTCCAATAACAGTGCCTGATATACTGCATGTGGTTAGACAGACAAGCACTCAGTAATACTCAATAGTGTAGACTTAATCACTTATGAACTAAGACCCTGCACTGCCACCCTTTAAAAGGACAACTGGTCTCCCTGTGGAAGGCCTATAAACAACAAAAGCTTTCAAGGTGAGGGATATCCAAAAGAGAAGATGACGTTAGAAAACAAAAGCTTTATAACTCCTGGACAAACCCAATAGGGGAATCATCCAAAAGCAAACACATGACTTAAGAAGTTAATGAGTACCAACTGGTGCTTCAAAACCAAATTATATTAATATTTTGGATGTTTGGAGATAGAGCAGAAGATGACAGACAAGTCCTTAAGTCTATCCTAGAGCCTATAATAGAGTCTATAATAGAGCCATTTTCTATCACATAAGAAATAGAGATTATTTCAAAAAAAAGTGCTTATAAAATATGTATCATTTAAAAATTACTAGTAGAAATAAGGTTCTATATTTTGACAATTGATAAATACTTGTGAGGGAGCACATTTCTAAAAAGAGTTGCTATTATCTGGTGTGAAGACAAAATATTTCCTAATGACTTTATTCCAACACCAAAACTCATTTCTATTATCCTAGACTTTTTTCTAATTACAAAAGATATATACTCAGTATAAAAAATTAGAAAAAGGAACAAAAACAATAATTCAAATAAACATGTATGTGTGCATGTACAGAGATATATATCTCCTCTGGTCCACCCTACTTCCCCAAGACTTATTAATTTTATACTATGCTAAACATATAGAATATAAAACTTTGCTTTTTCACTTCTACTTCCATAATTCATTTTCAGAAGCAATCTTTTCTTATTAATCAAGATTAAAGTACTACTATTACACCGTAAAATCATAGTCCGTAACAGAAGTGGAATTCAAATCCTCACATTTGAGAATTTCCATTTAGTTACTTGCAATTTAAACAGCAAATAATTTAAAGTTTTTCATACTGTTTCATGACGTCAAGCCTAGGGTCTGTCAGGCTTCATTTGCCACGGGGAAGGCTGATTTAAGAAAAGATTAATTCAATGCTTCCTTTAGCCCACTACTGGCACTGTCCTGCCTTTTAAAAGATAACGCCTTTTGTCTTCCAGTGTCCTTAGTGAGCTGATCTTTGTTTCGTGGGTCCTTCATATTTTCCTACCAAAGACACCTGTCGTAAGATCTGGAGGTTCGGAGTGGATTTTCTCCACTCCCAGCAGGTGCCGGACTGATGGATTAGGGAATTTCCTTGAAACATAAGTCTGTGTCTGGTTACAGTTCAAATGTATTAAACATTATCTTTAAGACAACATTTTATATTAAGTGTGAACATTATGCACCTACTGTACGCCAGGCACCGTGCTGCCTGCTTCATTTACAATCCTCCTAATCTATGGCAAACCCATCAGCTCATTACGTGGGCACAACCTACATTCACGGGGCGTGCCAGTAACGTTCGAGGCTGGCTGTCCAGAAAACACTGCCCAGTCTGCCCCGCGGGGGAGCCTGCTGCCCAGAAGTGACGCCGGGGGCTAGGGCAGAGCAGCAGTGGGCACGCCGTGACCTCCACCGCGGGACAGAACTGCTGGGCGGATGCTCATGGTGGTGATGACGATGATGCCTGTGTACCGTCCTCTCGGTGACAGGCCCTGAACCACTTCCCTTTCGTAATGCGCAAAGCAATCTTGTTCCTACGGATGACAAGAGCTAAGTCTCTCAGAAATCCAGCACTGCTCACGGCCATCCAGCTGACCGATGGGACTCGGGACCCGCGCCTCCCGGTGCCCGCCGGTGCCCTGGCTGCTCCCTCGCTCCTCCCAGGGCAGGGTGCGTCCCAGTCCCCTCTCCGCTACACTGCTCGCGAAGCCCGCCGCCGCTCCCGCAGTCCCCGGGCCGGGCGCCCCGCCGTCGGAGGGACCCCAGTCTCGGCGGCGAGCGAGTGAGCCCCACTTACACCGACCGCTGAGCAGGCCGCCTGCAGCTCGCAAGGCCGCAGCCATGTTGGTGCCCGCTGAAAGCCTTTCCGGAGCAGCCCGGGCCGAAAACCGCGGCGCCCTCAGGTACCGGCCCAACTAGCGCCGAACCCTGGAAGCGCTGCTGCCAGCGGCCCAGGCCCTTATCTTGTGGCTGCACCCCGCGCCATAGGGCCTCACTTGGTCATTTGCTGCCGGACAGGGGGCGGGGCTTGACGAAGACACGCCCCTCTCAGGGAGCCAGTTCATTCGCTGCCGAGGCAGGGCGGGACCTCGCCCGGTTTGGAGAACCTGGCCACGCTCCCGGCCGCCCCGCGGGGGGCGTGTCCTGAAGGGCCCGGCGGGCGTCAAGAGTGAAGCCCCTTTCCAAGAGCCGGGCTGGGGGCCGCCCCCTGTGCAAGGAAAGGCAGCTGGCTGAGACAGTGTCGGATCCTTGGCGGGGCGTCAGAGTCCCATTAGACTTCTTGCGCTGGAAAGATCTGATCGTATCTCCCAACCTGGCCGAGGCAGAAATGGCAGCCACAACTCAGCAAAAGACTCTCTAGACATTGTCATCATCATTAGTTAGATACGAGGATGCTTTTGCCTCAGTTCTCCAGTTTGCCTACCTAGTTAACAGCACAACTGTGCGCTGTTTTGATTTGTTTTCAGAAGAGAAAGGGGGATTCTTTTATATTAGGCATTCGTGTCATTATCCAATTTCTCTGCAGCACCTCTAGGTAGCAGTTTGACAGGTGCGACCACAAAGTAAACCTTATACAGTTAATATGAGAGCACTTTTAAGAAAAGTGAAGGTCAGGCTGGCAAATGCAGTTCTTGAAAGGATGGTATGGTGAGGTTTGTCAGGATTCTTTCGGTGCCGTTTAGCCGCCCATCCCCCAAGGTGGCGCGCAGAGGCAGCAAAAGGAACAACCCCCACCCCATTTCTAGCCATTTCTAGCCATTCCTCGCCTCCACCAGCCAGCCAGCCTTGCCCCTGTGTGTTCAGTGCATCGCGGAGTACAATCCCAGGCCTTGGCTGAACGCAGGCATCACTCACTGAACGAACTTTGAGCACTTACTGTGAGAAAACAGCAGTGAAGAGGGGTGGTGCGGCTGGTGTAGGGGTTAGGGAAGAAACAAAAATAACTTCAACATGTAGTATTTTGAATGGTAATGAGCATTAGGAAAAAGAACGAATTAAGGTAAAGGAGGGGGGGCTGGAGGCCTTTGTAATTTGAAACAGAGGGGTCAGAGAAGTCTTTGGGTAAGGTCTAAAGGAGATAAGGCAGCAAGAGTCTAGATCAAGTTGAAGACCAGTTCTCTGTAGCTAAAATTTATTCTCTTGGCTGAATTAGTTTATTAATGGTAGCCCTTCTTATGGTTACAAGCCCAGTGTAAAATGTCACATTAATTGTTTTTCATATTATCTGGATGATCTCCAAATCCAAGCTGGATGTTCCCTGAGAAAAAGATAGTAACACTTGCTCCAAGGATCAAACTGCCTTCCTATAGATTTTGCTAGTTATTGACTCTCTTAGTCAAAATTGCAGTAGTTTGAAGTTGCCCTTTAAAGAGGTTAGGATTATGGATAATATACTTCTCTAACTAAAACCAGAACCCATTCTTCCTGAACTACATCAAAAAGGCTCTATTCCACATTCTGACGTGCTGTGCTAGAAATTTACAGAAAGCCAGAGAATTAGAAAAGGTCCAGCGTTCAAGGCATCTGATCTAGGTGAGATCTTTTGGGGCACCTCTGGGAGGCCCTCGGTAAGTCACCCCCACCCGTGCTAGTCCTTTCTGCTAGGAGGTGATAACAGGGGCTTGTGGCCCCTTCCAAGAAATGCTGATGATTAGTGATGATGCATAAATGTGCCAAATCTCACAAAATCAACAATTAGAGGGGCCGGTGAGATGGCTCAGCGGCGTGAGCGCCTGCCTGGCAAGCGCGAGGGCCCGAGTTCGACTCCCAGAACCCAAGTACGAAAAAAGGGCCGGTGATATCGCTCAGCGGCACGGGCGCCTGCTGGCGCGCGAGATCCTGAGGTCGACCCCGGTACCCACAAAAAAAAAGAAAAAAAAGAAAAAAAAAAAACAATTGGAGCAGGATAAATTTCTATCTGACCAGAAGGAACAAAACTAGGAAAAAAAATGCTTTATTACATATAGCCACGTGGCATTTTTAAAATGAATTAGCATCATTTCATTCACATATGGCACTGTCCTTTTTACTGACTTTAAAAAACTCAGAATCCCTGTACATATAGCCTCTTAGTGCACATATTACAGAGTCATATTTATAACAGAAAACAAACCCTCATTGTTTTGCTCCAACAGAGTACCATAATAACACTCGTTATTTCTGATCTACGGCCTATTTCTTACAAACATTTCCAATGACTTCTTATGTTCCTCTGAAATGAAAGCAGATATTTTATACAATCTTTTTTAAAACTGGTAGAACGTAGTCCTTAAACCAGAAATCATGAACTCTGGATGCAGAGCTAGATGGGCTATCCAAGTATACATATGAATTTTTTCTGGCTTATACATTTTTAATAAAATTATATACCAATTACATTACCAAACAGAAGACTAAAAAGCACAGTGTCTGGGCTGACTCAGATAAGCAGCACCTCCGCCACAGGGGAGAGGGTTTGTCTGAGCCTGGGTGACTTAATTAGTGAATAAAACACTCGCCTGTCACAGACAACACTCTGAGTTCAGCCTGTGGTTCTAAATAAAATAAATTTGTTGGCTTCAGCTCAATGCTTCAGGGAAGGAGCAGGGGGTGGTGATCCCTTAATTCATTATTTGCCATGATTGGCACTTCTGAGCTACACCAACTAAATTTAGATTACTCAACTCTTTCTCCTTAATCAGAAGAGAATGGGGAGGGTGTTCAGCTCAAGAAAAACAGCAGCTGCATGGGACGGATGCTAAGATATAATGATTACTGAGGGAAATCTGATCAATTATTTCCACAACCATTTTACAACAAGGAGGCTACCAAATCCAGGCCAAAATGATGAGCATTATTACTTACCCTCCTTAACCACATAGCCTAGAGCCTACCGGTGGTGGTAGGCTTATTAATCTATCTGCAGATACTTAATATCCACTGTGAACAAAACATTATAGCAGGTAATGGAGAAGATAAAAGGGAAAACCTTTTTTTCAACTGTGCTTTTAGGTAGCTCATTCTTTTATGAAATAAGTACGTGTAAAGTCCCCTCTCTGGCAGACACGTGGCAGGCAGTGGACAAAAAGCAATGAATTGGACAGTCTCCACCCTTCTGGAACTACCATTCCAGGAGGTGAGGCAGGCAGTGGTCTATGACAAAGATAAAGGATATACATACAATATCATGTATGGCTAGGAATCAGGAAGAAAAACAAAGGAGGCAAAAGAAAACAGAGAAGGCACAGCTGCTAGTTCTAGTGGTGCTGTCAGACATGGCCACTTTGCTACAGTGGCATCTGAACAGGGATCCCTGGGAATAGGGGAGGTTGTCTGGGAAAGGGCTTTGGACGCTGAGGGACCAGCAAATGCTGGGATGCTTGAATTAGTTTCCTAGGGTTACTCTAACCAAGTATCAAAAATGAGGTACCAAAATTTTTTGTTTTTCCACTTCTGAAGACAAGAACACAAAATCAAGGCGTTAACAGGGCCACACTTTTTCTGAAACTTGTAGGGGTGAATCCTTCTTTGTCTCTTCCTAGCTTTGGGTGGTGGCCAGCAATTCTTGCCATTCCTTGGCATTCTTAGTTTGCAATGGCTGCATTATTCCAACTCCTGTTTCCAATGTCATAGGGCTGACTCCACGTGCCATCTTCCTTTTTTATAAGGACACCAGCGCATTGGTTCAAAAAAGGTCACACATTCAGGTACCAGAGATTAGGATGTCAACATCCTTTAGGGGACACAATTCGACCTGTAACAAGGCTACGGGAGAACAGCAAGGAAGCCACATGGCCTTGGGTTAGGGATGGGGTCAAACCAAGGCCCACTGACCTAAGACTTTGGAGGTGATGAAAGGTCTTGTAAGTGGTTTTCTTCTAGCAGAGTGAAATGCGTGTTTCTGAAGGTTCACTTTATCAGCAGTGCGGTGGACACAGTGGTGCTCCTGAGCCAGTATTAAGATGTATACTACTTGAGCAGATGCATTCATTTCCTCCCCTGGGTTGTGATTATTTTGAGCTTGTTTTCAGTGAGAGTGGTTTTTTCCCAGACATTCCTGTCCCCAAGTGGTGGAAGTGTCCCTACAAAGCCTTTCTGGGATGCCTTTGCCAGGACCTAGGAATGTCACCTGCCTTGGACAGGTTGGTGCTAAATTCTTGGCTAAGTGGTCCTACTCTTTGTAGGTACATAATTCACAACCCAGGAAGGCGCCTCTTCCCAAGAAGCTTTTACTCCTAACCCAGAGCTCTTGGCAGTAGCAACCTTCTTTGTCCCTCTCTGGGCTAGAGGGCCAGTTTTCTGGATCTCTCCTCACAAAAAGACCAGGCTTTTGAACCCCTTTCACAAGGGAGATCTGGCCCTAGCTTTCAGCTTTCTGTTGAGTGCTATACTTGAATAAAATTTATGGGCTGGGGATGTGGCTCAGTGGTAGAGTTCTTGCCTTGTATGCACAAGGCCCTGGGTTTGATCCAAAGCACCACAAAAACAAAACAAAATTTAAAAGGCTCCTCAGTGCCTTTGTCTGGGCTCAGTTCTCCCATTAGCCCCTAATCTAACACCTCTGCCTTTGAGACCTCTACCTCCTTCTCTCCAGTTCTGAACTCCTGAGATATCTTTTCACACTCAGCTAAGATTGGGGGTAGGGAGATATTTATTCAGTAAATTTAGCAAGTAAATGAACAAGGATTCAGTAACATAATGCAGAGTAAGAATGCTTAGGTGAGCATACTCATATTTAGTCAGCAGGAAAAAGAATTAGTGATCATGTTTTCCATTTATTAAATGCCATATTACTTCTAATCACTGTAACCATTTTGCAGATGGTATTACCCTATTTTACAGATGATGAAAAGTCACAGAGGTCCCGTGGCTTGTCTGAGGCCACAGTTAGCAAGGGACAGAGCCAATATTTGAACCCAAGTGTGTCTGGTTCCAATCCTGGGCTTGCTCCTTCCCTGCGAGCTGCATTTCAAAAGAGAAAAAAAGTGGCAGCTAGCAGGGGTCAGGGAGGCCTCAGAGTTCCAACCATTCATCCATGCATTCCCTGGTGTGTCATGTTTTGTAATAGCTACTATCAACAAGTATGAGACAACTATGAATTCAGATTCATAGCTGAATTTCAATACACTAAGGAAATTCTTTTTTATCAGTCAAAGCTCAAGAATAATGGCTATCTTCCTATTTCCAATGATATGGCTGAAGTGACTCCATTTTCTTTTTAGAATCCATTTTTGTCTTCACTTAACCCCTAGATGAACTCACTCCCCAACCCTGTTAGATATTAGTGCCAAGGCACTAACCCACAGATAAACTCACTCCTCAGACCCCCTCCCACTTAACCATAAAATCCATAAAAGGAGAAACAAACAGTTACAGTAAACAATGGTCAGGCTGACTGTTGACCGCATCCTGGGTGACAAACAGACCAGAAGTTTGGAGAGGGTCTTATGATGTTCCTGTGAAATTCCAGAAAGATGATATTGTTGCTATGGTTACGGGGGGAACATGTGGGGAATTTGTAACATATAAAAACCCCTGAGAACAAAGACTTGGGGTTGGTGCCTCAGTTTCTTACTGACCACCGGTCCGCTGGCTGAATAAAGCTAGCTTGCTTGTACCCGTACTCAGCCCCTTTGAGTGGCTCTTGCGATTTTGCCATAACACCGTGACCCAAACTTAAACGTCACTTCCAACTTTTTAAGTTACATACTGCTTTCTTTTCCCTATTTATAAAGAATAGTGTCCTTCCTAACAACTAGTTGAATGTTTCTTCTCCTTTGCTTATGCTCACTCCCTTCTGACTTGTTCTCAAATACAGAGTAATGACCTCCGGGTAAAGAGGGGGGCTTGAGCCATGGATATAGTTCCACTCTCTTCCCAAACCCTACTGGGATACCAACAGAGGTTTAGACAGTAGTGCTTTTTGTTTTCAAGCACAAACCTAAAAAGATGGAGAAAAGAGAACCATAGCAACAGAATTTTACAAGTTGGAAGGCAGATGAATAAATGCTTAATGACTCAGCAGACCCAAGAAAACTGTCTTAAATTGGCCATCTTAAAACAAGAACCATCCAGATTCATACAAAAGAATCCCCAGGCATCTCAGGATTGGCAACAGCAGGGGCCTCCTTTAGTGGAGATGAAAAGGAGATGCCAGAATAAAATGGACTCGAAGTCTATTAAAGCAGCCAACAAGACTACTCAATTCCTACCCTCCAGTGGGATGGCAGCTCCCCTACCCCATGCTAACCAGAGGTTTGGTTCCTAGAGATTTGGCAGAAAGCTCTAGACTACAGATCCCAGGCACAGCTGACAGCAGGAACACACTGAAAACTGCAGAAGGCAATGAACTATATATACTTCCTAAAAAAGAAAGCCAGCCTTCCTAACTGGCCCAGGCAGCTCAACCTACAGTGAGGTTCACATCTGCTACCACATACTCAGAGAGGCCAATGGACACTGCAGTCTCCTGAATTATCAAGAGATCACCCAGCATTATCTGACATTTGAGAAAAGCTCTAGGGAACAGATGCAAACAAACTGAAGAAAACCAACACAGAGGAAACTGGGTGATGAAAGAAGAAAACTTAAGACTGGAAACTCTAAACAGATCAACTTTCTGATAACAGCGTAAGAATTTTAAACACACACACACACATACACAAACTTTTTACTATGGCTAAAGAAATGAAAGACACAATAGAAAGACTGGAGAAGAGTTGAGGAAAACTCCCAGAAAATAGCAGCTTAAAAAAAGGGGGGGGATTAAAAAGAGGTCTGGTATCTGAATAACAAATTGTATAAAGAAAACAAAACAGCGGGGAAACTAATGAAAGTTTATGAAACTTTTTCACAACTGAAGGGTGTGACTTTTTGAACTACAAGGGCCTACCAATCACCCATCAGGATCGATGGATAACTAGTCCCAAGAAATACTATTATGTAATTTTGGATGACTGGGAAAAGCTTCCAGAAAAGGCCATATGTAAAACAAGAGACAGTAAAATGCTCAGGAATTCTCAATAGCAACACTGGAAGCTAGACTTCAAAATTCTGAGGTAAATGCTTTCAAACCCACAATTCTATACACAGGTGATGATTTCAGTGTGACAATAGATTAAAAACATTTAGACTTTAGAGGTGCAAAGTTTCCGTGACTTTAACTTCCACAAATCCTTTCTCAGCAAACTACTAGAGGATGCTCAAAAACAATTATAAAGTAAACAAGAAAGAGTAGATGTGGAATAAAAGAACTAAAATGTCCACTAGAGAAGGGCAAAGGGAAGACTCAGAAGACAGTGACCAAAGATCCTAGGACTACACTTACATTCAAGGACAGGGGGCAACTAGTTCAGATGAAAGCGGGCAGAGTCCATAAGAAGCTTCTATGGGACAATGCCACTGAAAGACTCCAATATGCCTGTACATTTCTAAGGATTGAATTATGATAAAGAAAAAAAATAAGACAGCTATTAAGTATAAGGAAAATTAAAAAGTTTAACAAAAAAAGAAAAGCAATTACAGTTTACAGCCAACCAAAATTACAATGTAACTATATAAGCTGGAAAGATGGGGATGGGGAAGGGTATATGAACAGTGAGGATGGAGAAAGGAAGAAGCAAGGGCTGGGAATATAGCTCAGCAGCACAAGTGCCTGCCTGGCAAGCAGAAGGTCCTGAGTTTGATTCCCAGTACCCAAAAAAAAAAAAAAAAAAAAAGGAAGAAGCAGTCTTTACCTTCTGCGAGAGAGAAATAAATAATGTATAAAACTGAAAAATCAATAACATGTTATTCAGCAATATGAATAAAAGTAAATACCTACATAAAGTACAACTTTTAAACACCTCCATTTCTAGGAGCTGGTGTGCTAATGTAGATTCGTCAGCCTACTTGGGGGGCCCGAGGGAGATTTTCGTGGGTGAGGTTATAGAACGCACATGTGTAAAACATCAGCAACAGCAGGCAGCATGGAGCAGAGCGGAGCACAAGAGCACAAGAGCAAGAACTGCCTGCATCTTTATTGCATAATTCTCATACAGGTTGTTACCTCACATTTACATTCCTACATAGTGCCATAACCACCGCATGCATGTTTACGTGTGCTAAATCATGGTCACATAACTGTATCCCGCTGTGCGCCTGCGCCAGACAAGCAGGATCATGTCAAGTGTCCTCATGCCCCTGAGCTTTGAAGCAGTCTGAGTGGTTCCCCACATCAGATACAAACCTGACTCTACAACTTGTCTTTGAGGCCTCGTCACTTAAATTCTAATCAAACTTACCTCTTCAAAAATGTTCTTTGGCTAATCATGCAAGAAACAACCCGATAAAAGGAAACCTTTTAGCCTTAGAAACTGAGTCATTTAATTCAATAGTGATTTCCAAATGCTATGAATTACACTATTTAAACATCATGATAACCCTTCTTTCTTCCTAGAAGAGCTGAATGAAATACTACTGAACCTAAGGTGGCTTAAAATAATGTAAGCTTTGGAGTTTCTTAGCCTCACTCCAATGTTCCATTTCAGCTAGAGTTGAATACAAAGTTATTAAGGACCTACCGGAATAAGGGAGGCTTAAGGTTGAGTTTATGAGGGGATCACCTACTGACTACCAACCTCACTCTACTACAGCCTTACCTGGGGAGCTTTAAGAAATCCCCTGGTTCCAACCCTGGAACTCAGATTCAGCTGCTCTGGGCTAAGGCTAGGACACCATTGTTTATAAGGTCCCCAGGTGATCCCAGTGAGCAGCCCAGTTTGCTTGTGATAGAATTCAACTACTGTAGAGAGATTCTTAGGAATTGTTAGAAACAAGGTGGGAAGGAGCTAAACGAACTGGCAACAAGGTAGGAAGCAGGTGGAAAACTGTGCTGCTAGAAAGAGCTGAAGAACACGTAAGAGGGAATGTTGATATTTGAGATGCTCCTTAACTTATAATGGGGTTACATCCTCAGAAACTTGCAAGTTGAAAACATCCTAAGTCAAAAGTGCATTTAGGGCCAGTGAGATAGCTCAGCGGCATAAGTGCCTGCCTGGCAAGCGCGAGGTCCTGAGTTCGACTCCCGGTACCCACATTAAAAAAAAAAAGTGGGACCAGTGAGATGGCTCAGCGGCATAAGCACCTGCCTGGCAAGCGCGAGGTCCTGAGTTTGACTCCCAGTACCCACATACGAAAAAAGGGCCGGTGATATCGCTCAGTGGCACAGGCGCCTGCTGGCGTGTGAGGTCCTGAGGTCGACCCCCAGTACCCACAAAAAAAAAAAGTGCATTTAATACACATAACCTACCAAATATCACAGCTCAGCCTATCACACTTTAAACATGCTCAGAACCCTTACATTAGCCTATAGTTCAGCAAGTCATCTAACAAACCTATTTTATAATAGTCTTGAACATCTCCTGAAAAAAACAATCAAGTTGTGTCACATACAGGTACAAATTCCCTATGATGAATGTAGCAAAAAAATCAATTAAAAAATGTATACTATGTTTGGTACCATCTGTCATTTGAGTTGTCACAGTACCAGCCTCTCACCTGTTTCCAACTCTGAGGAGGTCTACCACATAAGGGGCGAAAGTGAAAGGGGTTTCTGAGGTATCAGCAGGTTTCAGGAAGAAAAGGGTCATGATGGGAGCGTCCAGTGAGGACAGTCCTATATGAGCCGGAAGTCAGAAGCAGAGTGTAACCTGGTGCTTGCCAGTGACAGAGGGTGGCATTTGTGGCAATCAGGGAGCAGCAACAACCACACAGTGAAAGAAATGAAGTCCCTGTGCATGAAGGCTGCTGCTCACCATGTTTTTTTTTTTTTGATACTGGGAGTCAAACTCAGGACCTTGCGCTTGCCAGGCAGGCGCTTATGTCGCTGAGCTATACCACCAGTTCTGACCATGTTTCTTGGCCTAAGGTCACCATAACCTCAACTCCCTTATCCTGCTTCATCCTGGCTCTCCTGTAGTAGTTTATAATCTTCAAACCATTTAGACAATGAAAGTTTAGGTTAACTGAGTGTAGCTTCGTCACTTAATTCTGATCAAATGAATTGCGTACTTGAAGCCAATCAGAGCTCATTCACATTCTTCCAAGTATTTTATTTAAAAGATACAAGCCAAACAGACTGCAAATGCCCCATTTCCATCTGTCATCTCATGTAACTGCAAAACAAGGTAAAATCTAATGTGTTAAAAAAAAAAATAAGAACACAAAAATGTTATAGCTAGGACTCAAACACCTAATTTTTAAAAACACGTATGTTTAGTAATACCTATGGTATTTAGTAATATCTAATTTTACATACACACATCATGAAAAATAAAAAGATTTTAAAAACACCTAAGGGATGAAGTACTGTGAGACAGAGAGGTTCAGCCTTGAGAAAACTGAGCCAGCAAAGAGTTTTACTAGCGTTCATTTATTGATGGATGGGGATACAGCCTACGGAGAATACATAGCATGCATTTGGGGGAGAAATTAACTGTATCTACACTGAAGCCATTCAATAAGCTTGTGATGAGTTTACAAGGTAGAACAGAGCAGCTCTAAGAAGATGGCAGGATGACTCATACAGCCACCTACAAGTCATTAAGGCAATTACATTTGGAACTTATTTATTCTTAATTTCTTAAAAACTACCAGGAAAGAGGGAAGCTCAGTCTGCCTCTTTATCTTAAACGAATGCTAAGAGAGGTTCTGTGAATCATCTAAAAATGCCTCCCCACCAAATTATGCTCATCTCAAACTTTAAGGAAATTCCATTTCTGTAAGTTCTTCCAAATCAATTTGTATGCCTCAGAATTCAAAGCAGCAATACGAACTGAGAAAGCATTAATAACCGATTCAAAAGACTGTGTTCATTAGAAACCAGTTATGCACTGCTGGGTTGTTCTCTAATACTAGCAGATTTTTATGCCATATTTGCCAATTTCTCCCCAAGATATCTGTTTTAACTCATTGATACAATAATAGGATATAAATTAAAAGAATTCTAGTTACATTTAAAAGGACAGAAAGATTAAGTTACTTGCATGGCTCAGACTGTAACTGAAAACTATTTAATTATGTATAGTATATTAAACACAATGATTATACCCTATAACTGGATAAAATGCCAAAATGTACCTACAACTACTGAGTTAAGTGTCACATATTTCCACAAACTCTGTAACACATAATTCCTCTTATAATGACATCAATGTCACTTGATGTTCCAGTAATGTGCACTCCTTTTTATGATACTGGGAATAAAAAGAGAACACAGAAACAGTTACACCCTAATAGAACAAAAAAGAGAAGATTTTGGCCTTTTGTCTTTTTTTTTAATAGAGGCAGTCTGTTCTTTTCATAAATCATACTGCTTCCTTCACACTTGAGGGGAACCAACTATGGCTTGCAGCGCTGGAGAAATCGAGGGTACAAGCACACATCTCGGATGTGGTATCTATTCAGGATCCAGGTCAGGAATCGTTCCAAGCCCAAGCCATATCCTCCATGAGGACAGGTACCGTATTTTCTCTGTTAAAGAAAAAGAGACAGACAGAGAATGAAAGGAGTGAATGTTTAAAATTTCTTCTAAACAGGTTAAAATTTTAAACTGTGGAAGGAATCAGCTCATCGTGGTTAATAATTCAACCCATAACCTATATGCCTTCATGAACCACGTGTAAAGAAAGACTTCAGGCTGCACATGGTGGTGCACACCAGTAATCCCAGGTACTCAGGAGGCTAAGGCAGGAGAATCACAAGATCAAGGCTAGCCTAGGCAACGAAGCAAAATCCTGTCTCAAAATAAATTTATTTTAAAACAGAGCTGGGGATGTAGCTCAGTGGTAAGAGTGATTGCCTAGCACGTGTAAGGCCATAGGTTTAATCTCCAGTACTGCAAAGAAAACAAGTAATTCTGAAATAATTATGAAAGACAAACCAGGAATTAAGCATTTCCCTGGAAAGAGACTTCCATCTTTTGTACTAGTTATCTCAATTTATCAGTGGAAAATGAAAGGCGGTACTAGATATTAGTAGGATCTAATGATATTTAGCAATGAGTAGTCAGAGGTATTCAAATGAAATTAACATATAACTTGGCCAAAGATAAAAACTGCAATATTTAAATGCTGTATTATAACCACAAAACTAAGTACAACTCATTCAAAAGCCAAAGTACCATTTGGAATGCTCTCCTTTAAAAAATGTCAATGTATACAGAACTACTACAATACAAAAAGTTCAAAGACAATTTTGAAAATTGTTTTTACCTGATCTGTATACCAGTAGTAGGGAGTGGGATCAATACCCTCCCTTTTATAACCTGCCAGGATCTCTTCACTATCCCAGATACGCATGGAGCCTCCCACAATCTCACCAACATTGGGCATCAACACGTCAACCTTCAAATACAAATTTAAAGGAAAGAAAACATAATTATGAGCAGGCTATCAAACACAGCATTATTGTGGGGCTTCAATGAAAATTATAATTTAAAATACTATAGCTAAAGGAATTCAGTCTATGTCCATGCAAAATTCAAATATTATTCAAATTTTCTAATAAAGGATGTTAATCCCAATCATGAGATGCCAGGAAGAAAAAAAAAAAAAATTCTGGAACTATTATCATTCTAGAATTATGAAATACTTGTCATGAGCTGTGTATCATTCCAAATAAAAGCTTCCCTCCTTTATTTTATTATTTATTTTGGAGACAGGGTCTCACTATGCAGTACAGCCCTGAAGTAACTAGGTAGCACAGGCTGGCCTCGAACTTGTGGCGATCCTCCTGCCTCAGCCTCCCAAGCACTGGGATTACAGGAGTAGGCCACCACGCCTGGCTCTTCGCCTCCTTTAAAAAGCAGTATTTCTAATGCTCTAAATCACAAACTGACTGATTCAGTAAGACGGGGATCCTCAGGACATCGCTGCATATAGAAGGACTTGATCTCCACAGGAAATCGACACAGCAAGATTGGTTCATTAATGGTGTCTGTCATCAGTCTCTCAGGAGCTTCTGGGATATCCTGAGGTTAAACAAGACTTGATTAACATTTACAACTCAAAATGTGCAGAGACAGAAGCAGCTCTTTCATCCTGTACCAGCCCTTCCTCCCATCAAAGCAGCATGGCAGAGAATACACACTAAGCCATAATCCATAAACACTCATGT
Organism: Erethizon dorsatum; assembly: GCA_028451465.1. Classification (NCBI taxonomy): domain Eukaryota; kingdom Metazoa; phylum Chordata; class Mammalia; order Rodentia; family Erethizontidae; genus Erethizon; species Erethizon dorsatum. Next base: position 21,827,186 of record CM051829.1, on the reverse strand, counting down.
AAGGAACAATTTCTTTCAAAGAAAAAAAACCCTATTTTATAAATTCAGTGGTTAAATGAACTGTAAAATGCTCTGCCTTCTTCTTCAGTATATCTCAAGCACCATGCTTCTTGAGGAATGAAAAGAAAAAGCCAAAAATCTCCAAGCTGACCACTGAGGTATTTTTTTTCAGTGGTTAGTTTTAGCAAGCCTGAAAGCAAACTGTGTTCCACTCGGCCTCATAAAGTAGAAGGTAATCAGTGAATGCTCCAGAATATCGTTGATCTACACACAAAGTACATTATTAATGACACTAATCCTTAAACTCTCCCATTATCTGCACTTCTTTCCTGCTAGAATAAATCAGTCATGCCTTCCACGGTAGTGAGACACAGTCATAGGACAAATAGCCATAGGACAAGATCAAATTTGTGCGTGTAACCACACCTGGAACAGTTATAGCCAGGAAACGTTAGATGATGATAAATCAAATCGATCAGTTTCTCTCCCTAAACATCCTTCAGTAAAACACACATAAACTCAAGTTGAAACCAAAAACTCTTGCCCCAGTAACAAATAATTGAGAGAACTGGACAAGACTCACTCATTTGTTTAATGTAAGAACCCAAACAAGAGCTGAGCAACCAGCTGGCACAGCCACTCTCTGCCTTGGTCCCCGAAGCCCTACACCTTCTGAGTTACAGGACGAGACGAGGGATGAACGGGAGAGCTCTGGCCATTCAGCTGGTGTCCACTTAATATACTGGGGGTTCTGCATAAGAGGAAACTGTGGCAAGAGGGACCTTACTGCCCAGTCTGAAGTCCGCACACCACTTATCTCTCTGGCCTCTCATGTGCACAGGATGACAGCAAGTGTATCTAGCACTTGCTGACATGCACTGAGGCTTCCTGTGCCATGGGCCTTGCCAGGCATTTGGCTCATTTAGTCCCCACGACCTTACCAAGAGGATGTCATCTCCAAGGTAGAGAGAAAGAAAAAGAGCACAGGTCTTTTGCCTTCAGTGATGCAGCAGGTCGGGATAGAGGTGGGAGCTAAGCCCACCTTAGGGAGGGAGATATTCCGGTTCCACAGTTTGTGTGCTTTCCACGCCCCACTTTGCTAAATATTACATCACTTTGCCAAGCACAAGGCATACTAAAGTACTCAAGTTTTCTGTTCAAAATTGCATTTTATACATCATAAACTGAATTTACAAGACAGAGTAATTTGTAGAGATCTCGTATATTGTTTGTCCTGCCTATAAACTTTTTAAAAACCAAACTCTAGTTAGCAGCAGCTACCTACTTTTTACTTATAAAACAGATTTGCAAATATCATATAAAGAATGGTTAAACATAAAAGAATGAGGGCCTGAAATATTGCTGCCAATCCATACTCCCAGTACATGCTCAGAGGATGGTTCCCAGGCGAAATTAAAATCAGCACGCTAAGTTTATCTTGGCTGCCAGCTCACGCTCCCTGCAAAGCTTTCTCTGTCAGTTTTATATCTTATTTGACGGCTGTCTTATTGGAATCTCCTCCCAAGCAGTATTAAGTCTCTGATTCTGGGGAGAATGAATCCCAATTCAAAGCACAAGATACTTTTTCCAGAAAAACAAAACAAATAAATATATATACCGACATTTTGTAGGTACTTTCAAGGGCTTCACAAACTTTTTTTTTTTTCCTGAGACAGGGTCTCGCTGTGTAGTTCAGGCTGGCCTTAAGTTCACTATGTACCCCAGGTTGGCCCTGAACTTGTGGCAATCCTCCTGCCTCAGCCTCCAAAGTGCTGGGATTACAGGAATGCACCACCTTGCCCAGCCAGCTTCACAAACTTTAAAAGCATCCTTGCCAGCTGACAGGAGTATGAGTAGAATTTAAAGATTAAGCTAAACAACAAAAGAAAAGAGATGAAGGATGACACAGGAAGGAAGGATAAACACTTGCCAATGCTCACTCTACAATGAACCAACAGGCAACCCCAAGCAGCAGGTGCTTCTACATTAGCCAATTAACCAGAAACCGCAATCCACTGAAGCATAGCACCACATTTGAAACGAGAGAGCAATACATACTTCTCCAAATTCATAGAAAGTCCCATCTTCTTTCTTTACATTGTGTTCTTTTAACCACACAATAGCATCTGTGTAGTTCATCCGTTTGAAAGGCCGTTTGGGGGGCTTAAAGTTCTATGCAGAAAGGAAAAACATAGGGCATATAAAGAAACCATCAACCTTAAAGTGTCCATTAACCAGAAAACCTATTTACCATTATTACAAAAGATTATTTCAGAGTAGGAAACTATGCAAACACTCCTCAAGTGGAAAACATAAATGGATATCCTCTTAGGTAAGTTAAAATATGAAATTACTGGCGATAACTAATATTGTATTAAATTTTAGTCTTCAAAATATTAGTCACTTATTTCAGCTCACCAAGCCATCAAATCTATAAAACTGAGAGTGAAGACTCCAGTGTCTTCCAGAAAAGGATTATAATCCCTTCATTTTCATGAAACACTACACCCACCGGGTTGAGGTCAGATACTACGCTTCCTGCCGGCGACTTTAAGACTCTATCTATGACATCACAAACCAAGTCCTCCAACCGGTTCAGGAGGTCCTCAAAGGTCAGGAAAGGGCACTCTGCTTCCACGTGAGTGTACCTGAAGAACAAGACACTGCCTCAGAGTTGCTCTTCTTTTGTACTTCTTTTATACTAAGTTTCTCTCAAGCAAAGATTGGGACACTGGGAAACTGTACAGAAAGGCAAAATTCCAACACTGCTGACCAATTCCCAACTCTGCAAGTTAGAATGGATACCCCTCCAAACTCCTTGAGCAGTGATTTCTTGTTTATTCCATAACCCACAGAGATCAAGGCAAAGTGAAAAGCAGACCTCAGCTATGGCTTAAGAGGCAAACTTTCATTGTCTTTCTACTATGTGAATTTTTAAAATATAATTACCTACATATAGCTTTCTTCCCTAAAGGTATTTTTTAAAAATAAGTATCAACAAAAAGATAATTTCATACTCAGCCAGGTGCCTTCGTGTTCTGGATTGTTCTGCCCTGTATGATTGTGCGATACAAAACACGTCTCCCAGAGCTGGAATGCAGGTCTCCAGGTACAGCTGAGAGGACTGAGTCAAAAATGCCTCTTCCCCAAAGTAGTCAAGCTTGAACAGTGTGGCGCCACCTTCGACCTGTGTTTGCACTAATGTTGGAGGAGTAACCTGTTCACAGGGAAGGAGGAAACAAAGGCCTGCTGTATAGACCACTCCTCAAATCTCAGAACAGCAAAGAGGGGCTGTTTGCAAAAGACAACCAACACACTCACTTCGTGGTACCCCCTATCAAAGAAGTGGTCTCGGAAGCACCTGGTGACCACGGAACGTGCTTTTAGGATTTTGGACATGTTTTCTCCACGGAGCATCATGTGCCTGTTGTTGAGCTGGACGTCGACATCGGATTCTTCATTGATGAGGTTATCAGCTCCTCCCGCCGGGGCCAATCCTATGAGTTCCCAGAAGTCACAGCTCAGCTCATGGCCCCCTGGAGCCTACATTTCAAAGAAATCAGAGTGAGAAGAAACGTAGGAAGGGAGAAGGAAACAAAAACTGAACAGCACTGAAGATTTTATGTCCCGATTTTGATAAGATGAAATTTCTAAGGACTGTATTATAAGTAGCCTTATTCTTTGAAATAAAAAGACTGGTAATTCAATTTTATCTCAATATTTTTATATTTAATATTTCTTTCAGAGTAAATATGCCCACGCTCCTTTGAGTTTGCATTTTTTCTTTTATTAATTTTACTGGTACACTTTTAATACATATAAGGATCACATTCATCACAGGGAATTTGGACCTGTACATAATATATCTTGTTTCTTCTCTTTTTCTCATTCCCCTCCCCTCCATTCAACCTCTCTTCCCCTCATTTACAAGCTGTGTTTATACTTTTTCCTTCTATTCTTTTTTTCCTCCCCGTTTCCCTTCCTATTTGAACATTTTCTTACTTCCTAATATCAATCATCCAGCCACTTTTTTTTTAAATAGAAGAGCATAAATTAGAAAATAAATTGTAAACTTACAACATCGAGAAAATACCAACTACTCCTAACATTTTGGTGTATCTTTCTAGTCTTTGCTCAATAATTCAACCTATTTATCCACAATGAAAAACTTAAAATGTAAAGGTTTTACTAAAAGCTGTTAAGTCTTTGGGGAAATACTATACATACATACATATATATATATACACATATATTACATATATATATATGTAACTATGTAAATTCTACCTAAGAATTCCGTAAAAGCAATTCAGTTTAAAAGCAACACTATGGAATGTATAATTATCTTGGTACTAAACACTGGACACCAAAGTAACATCAAGACAACCACTCCATTTTGCAATCATATCACTTCCAAGAAAACTAAGTGAACTTAAACCAGATAATCTTATTACATGCTCTTACATGGACTCTATGAGGTCTCAATGTATTTCTAGTTGATTAGGGCTGTTTGCTCCCTCTTATGGTTAATGTATTACATGTGTTTATTTTCTTTCTTAGCCAACAAATAGTTATTTGAAGTATAATTATTAGCAAGCATCTATAACTGGCCTAGGTTATGTATCTCTTGGTACACATAGATTTCTGAATATTGGGCTTTCAAATTTTGTTTAGAAACATTGAGGTTTAGACTACTGTTCTCTTCTGAAATTTTTTGGGTTGGCTGTAAAGTGTTTATTTCCTTTTATCTGAAAAGTTATTCGTAAACCCAAAATGGCTATATTACAGCCCAGGAAGATTAATCAGGAATTCTGTGAAGCTGAAAATCTGAGTTCTTTTTATCATATGGGTTGTGTTGTGGTTTTAGTTTCATCCACTGTAAAAGTCACAAGGACATTTAACTACCAAAGCAACAGTGTTGGGAGGTGGCGTGTTATGGCTTGGGTCTACATGTCTACCCAAAAGCCTCATGCAGTCACAGGTGAGGCTTTTCAGAGGTGGCTACGTCTTGAGTGTGTGATGCTGAGATTAAGTATATGATGCTAGGATCAAGGGTGTGTGATTACTAAATTAGTCCACTGATTGGTTTGGCATAGTTCTAGGTGTGGATAATGAGAAGGCCCACTCTGAATAGAATATAAGGGACAGAGAGAGGGATGCTTGTCATTGCTTGCTGCTTCTTTGCTGCCTTCTGCCCACCATGAACTGTTTCTCCTCTGTGATGCCCCTCTGCCATGCCACTCTGTCTTGGAGCCAGTGTGAGCTAAATAAACCTTTCCTCCTTTAACCTGGGGTGTCGGATATTTTGTCTTAGCAACGAGAAAATGTATCTAAGACATGGGGCTTAATGGGAGCTGGTTAGGTCACGAATGGATTAATTCATGACCTGGGGACTAGGTTAACTGTAAGTTATCATGAGGCTGGGTTTGTTATAAAAAGGAGTGCAGTGACATCCTGATTTCTCCCTGAAGCATTTCTTTCACCATGTGATGCCTTTTGCAATCCTATGACACAGCAGGAAGGCCCTCACCAGATACAGCCCCTTTATCTTGAACTGCCCAGCCTCCAGAACCACCAAGAAATTTTTCTTTATTTATTACAGCAACGTAGAACAAGAGTAAGACTGACTCTATGGTGTACGTGTTTCACTGGAAAATGTGTACTAAACTTACAAATGCTTCGTATTTGTGTATTTATAGGCTAAATACCAAAGTACAAATAAAGACATTTGAGAACAAATAAACAAACATCTCTTTATTCACTCAATGAGAAGCTCAATCCACCTACCTGCTTGCCCTTTGGGGTAAGATTTAGTGTTCCATATACTGCAACACTACTCTCAGTGGACAAGACTACTCCATTGTAACACTGACACTGTAAAAAGATTAAAGTTCAAGTGAAGTTGTCACATTAACATTAAAATAGTTTAACATAGGTAAAGTTAACAGGATTATTACAAACAAGATGCCTGGTCAAATACTAGTAAAATAAGGAATGAGACTGCCACTGATTTTTAGTATTAAGAAAGAACAATAGTTCTTGCGGAAGACAGAGATTTATCAATTAGCCATATGACACGTAACAATGTTTTTGGCAACAACAGACTGCATATCTGGTGGTCATCCCATGAGATCATATCATGGAGTGGTGTGACAGCTGTCTCAGCTTCTGCAAGTACTCTCTGATGTTCCTACAACACAAGATTGCCGAAGGCTCGTTTTTCAGAATGGAACTCTGTTGGTGACACTTGACTCTTCATACAGATAAACAGACATACAAGTAGCACTTTACAAACACACAGTATAAGCATAAATGACACTACTCGCTTTCACTTAAACCCATCTGGACAGTTCACTTTTATTGGTAAATCCAGACCACTGAATTAACAGAGCCCATCTACACTGTGATGATCAACACTTGATGAAGTCATTAGAATGGTGATGGGCAGCTTGACAATGGAGGATTGGGCTGTCAACACCTAAACCCACTAATTATAAAGAAGACAACCAGACATTACATGCCTTTTGATATAATGCAATTAGAAGAACACAGCTTTCCCTATGAAGTAGTCATGCCAAGAAAACACGACAAAAACAACTGAACCTACCCAGACCTAATTTCTATTTTATTAATCATACAGAGAATAGGGGAACATGTTAAATGATACCACAAGGATATAATCAACCAAATTCAGAGTTATATCAACTAAGCGCAAGGAGATGTTGTCTGGATCCTCATTCAAATCAACCAACACTAAAACGGCATTATGAATCAATCAGGAAAATCTGATAGGATTTCAGATAATATTTAGGAGTTGTGTTAACTTGGTGGGAGGTGATAATGGTATGTACGTGCTATACATGAAAAAGAATTTTTCTAACTGGACACAATGGCGCACCCCTGTAGTCCAGCTCGTTGTCAGGCTGAAGGAGGAGGACCACAAGTTCAAGGCCAGTCTGGGCAACTTAGGCAGACCCTGCATCACAGTAAAAAGGGACTGGGAGGGCCGGTGAGATGGCTCAGCGGCATAAGCGCCTGCCTGGCAAGCGCGAGGTCCTGAGTTCAACTCCCGATACCCGCATATAAAAAAAGGGGGGGGGGCTGGGAATGTAGCTCAGTTTGGGGCCTAGAGTTCAAGCTCAGTACTGAAAAAAAGTTTTTTTTTTTTTTTTTTTTCTTAAAAATGCACACAAAAGTATACTTGAATGAAATGATATGATGTCTGGGAGAGCAGCAGCATACCAGGATTGGCCATATATTGGTATTTACTAAAACTGCGTGATAAAAATGCTTTTTGGTGTTCTGCATTTCATGTGGTGCAAATTTTCCAATCAAGCCCTCCCAGCTTCACTAAGGTATAGTTAACAGATACAGGTGTTTGTGTTTGTGCCAGACGGCATGATATTTTGATGTATATTCCCTGGGAACATAATAAAAGTTTAAAATAATTCTACAGATCCAAAGCCTTTAAAACCAACCACACAGAAAGCTACTGAAAAAGTCTAAAGTTCAGCCATGAGTAAAAGAAAATATTTACCAAAGCATCTGACAAGACGCACTGAAGATAACCTGTACCATCCCGTAACACCAAGAACATTAAATTCTTCCCTAAAACGAGAAATACAGATTTAGCCAGACTGTTCTCAAGGGACCACAGAGTTCTTTTCAGAGTTTAATCTCAGAGAACGGAAACTTCAACATTAAGCATGGGAAGATCAAGCCTCCCACACGAGCCCCTTACTGTGAAATGGCCAGGAGCACTGCTACACAACATGTACAAAGCACTTTATTTTCACTGTGCTTTTAAAGCTTATGCAACCCTCACAGCCACGGGTCAGCACGATGGTAAGTGAGGAGCGGGAGGATTACATCTTAGTCACCTTTAAACCCCCGACACGTACGGCAGAGTGTGTGGGACGAGCATAAATACTGCTATATGGAAGCACTCTCCATTTATGTTCTGTTTTATTCATGAATGATTCCACAGTCACAATAAAAATAACATGTTATGAAATAATAGAGGAAGCAGCTGGGCACAGAGGTGCACACCTGCAATCCGCACTGATCAAAAGATGGAGTCCTGCTCGGGCAACTTAGCAATGCCATGTCTCAAAAAATAAAAAGGGGCAGGGATGCAGCTCCATGGTAGAGTGCCCCTGGGTCTGACCCTCAGAACCACAGAGGGGACAAAAAAACAGAGGAAGCAAAACATCAGGACCAAGGGAGAAGCGGAATGCAAATATGTTCATTATTTAAGAGTTAAACACTATAGCCAAGTTTTAGATCAGGATCTGGCGTTCCTGTACCATTTCTCCTGTTTCTCACTAAATAACTAAAATTCAATTTGACAAATATTTCCTGGAAACCTGATCACTGTGGTTGCTAACAGCTTAAATAATTTTTAAACTTTAGTCACATTAAATGAGAACAAATACAGGATATAAATCACTATATCCATTTAAAAGCTAGTACACCAAAATAAAACAACAACAATAACAAAAAACTCTGAACAAACCCAAGTAAACGCCTTCATGTTCTTCTCTAAGACCAGTGCTATGTAAAATTAAAAAGAGGAAAGGAAAAGAAGTACCATTCACCTTGTCTACGCAGTCTATGGACCCAGCCAAACACCTTTACTCTTTGGCCTCTATATCCTTCCAATGCACAAATCTTTACCTATAAATGAAAATAAATAACATTTGAACAACCATGTCATGTATTACATACCAATGTTTTCATTAATATTAAATGGGCAGTAACAAAGTGTTAAATCACAAATAATACAAAATTGGAGGCAGTCACTAGGCAGGTTAGAACTGAAAAATTTCACCATATTAAAATGGTTAAAAAAAAGTCCAAGTCTTTTCTTAACGCAAAACTGGCAATGAGATGCACCCAGAAAGTTTTCAGATAGTGCTATAGAAGATCAGCTAATAAACAAATTCAATTTGTCAACAGCAGAGCCCCTGCTCCCCACAGGAGTAACCCCCTTAGCCACACAGGGCCCTTTCCATGACCTAACAGTCCCTCAATACACTCTGGGACTTGGAAGCTAAATAAAAGGCTTTCTGTTTGAAACATGAAGGTGAGAGGAGATGTACAGAGGAAGGCGGTGGTGAACATAGCCATGAAAACAACTCCATCACTAAGTAGGGAAAATACGACAACTGTCAGCAAGAAAGTGATCAGAACTCAAACCATGTCCATTCCTAGTGCAGCAATCTGGGTTCCAGAAAGAAAAGAATGAACCACATTTCACAGAATCACACACTTTAGAAAAATCATGCATTTCTACCTGCTCATCTTATGGTGAGGAAACCGACCCTAGAGAGGGTCGACTCACTGGACCGACACCACGCAGCACAGCCTGGGCCGCATCCCAGGTCTGTGGGCTCCAGTCAGAAGAGAATGCATTTCACATGCAATTGCTAAGCTTTATGTTAAAGCAAGCGCCTAAAGAACCAGCCTCACTGCCCTAAAACCTTTCTCTAGCCATTCTAAAAGGAAACACAAAGAATGTGAAGGAGCAAATGACGTGGCATAGCACTGAAGCCAGAATTAACGACGTGACGTAACCGAGCCCAAGACGGAAACGATGGGCACACTTACACACTTCGGCTCTGGCAGACTTGTATCCTTTTTAATGGATATCTTCTTGGCTTCCTCCAGGTTCTTTTCTCTTCGTAAACTATCTTCTGCCTAATTGCAACAACAAGTCAAGTCGTTAGCATGCCTTCTAGCATTCTAACCTGTAAAACATGCAGGGTGGTAAACTATTAGTCACCTCTTTCTTCTCCTGGGATTCAGCCTTCATTTGTTCCCTATGCCACATTTTTTTAATGTTCTTCATCTGTGATTTAGAAATAACGTCCCATCTCTAGAGAGAAAAACAGATATGTAATTTTACCCAAGACCTCTCTGTTTATTCAATATTTAAATTCAATTCAAAATTTATTCACAAGTATAACTCTGTAAAGTTTTGGGTTTATCTTACCTCATTTTCTTTTTGTGAATCTACGTAAATGGTAGGGAATGGTTCTTTTCCTACTGTCATCAAAGCCTTGGGTAGGGAAGAGAGAACAAAGAAAACACAATGAATTATTCTCTCTGGTGGCAAGACCTGCAGTTTAGAAAAATCAACCTTTCCCAAAGAGACATTAATACTACAAAGCTACAGTGATAAAGAACAGCATGGTATTGGCAAAAAAACAGACATGTGCATCAATGAACAGAATAGAGGATGCAGAAACAACTCTAAGCACATTCAGCTACTTGATTTTTGACAAAGGGACCAAAAACTTTTGAAGAAGGATAGATGGCCTCTTTAACAAATGGTGCTGGGGAAACAGCTCATCCACATGCTGAAGATTATCATCTAACCCATATTTCTCACCATGTACTAAAATAAAATCAAACAGATCAAAGATCTAAATATTAAAACAGAAACACTTAATCTGCGGGAAGATAAAAAAAGGTAAAACTCTTAAAAGACATCGCTATAGGCAAGGACTTTCTGAACCGAACCCCAACTGCACAAGAGATAATACCAAGAATCAAAAAATGGGATCATATCAAATTATAAAAGCTGGTGCACAGGAAAAGAAACAACCAACAGGGTGAACATAACCTACAGAATGGGAAAGTTTTTACCAGCTATTTCTCAGACAGGGGACTAATATCTACAAAACATAAAGAACTCAAAATAATTACCCCCCCCCAAAATAAAAGATCCATCAAAAAATGCATAACTGAAGTGAATAGACACGTCTCAAGAAATACAAATGAGGGGCCGGTGAGATAGCTCAGCGGCATAAGTGCCTGCCTGGCAAGTGCGAGGTCCTGAGTTCGACTCCCGGAACCCACACAAAGGAAAAAAGGGCCGGTGATATTGCTCAGCAGCACAAATGCCTGCTGGCAAGCGCAAGGTTCTGAGTTCGACTCCCGCATTAAAAAAAAAAAAGATATACGAATGGCCAATAAATACATGAAAAAATGTTCAACATCACTGTCCTTTAGAAAAATGCAAATTAAAACAACTCTGAAATTTCATCTTACTCAAGAAAGAATGACTCTCATCAAGAAATCAGATAACAACAAATGCTGGCTAGGCTGTAGGGAAAAAGGAACCTTTCCTACTGGTGAAAAGTAAACCACCACTGATAATGAAAATCAGTATGGAGATTCCTTAAAAAACTAAAACAAAAAATTCCATTTGACCCAGCTATTTCCCTCTGACATATTTTCCCATAAGAGTTCAAGACATCATATTTCAATGCATACCCATGTTTATAGCAGCACAATTCACAATAGCTAAAACTAGCAAGCATCCTATATATCTATCAACAGATGAATGGATAAAGAAAATGTGGTGCATATATATATATAATGAAATACTACTCTGCCATAAAGAAGGATAAACAAGGCATTTGTAGGAAAATGGATGCACCTTGAGATCATAATGTTAAGTGAAACAAGCTTAAATATTGCATGGTTTCTGTTCTATGAGAAACCCAAAATATAAATCATGAATAAAATAGAAGTTAAATAGGAAAAAAAGAAAAAAAAAGATGGAGGGAAGTGGAAGGAAGCTGAGGGAAAAAGGTGCAGCTGGGACAGAAGGGAGGTGAAGGGAACATAGATGTGTTTTGTACAAGTACCAATTCCTCATGATGAATGTATTATGTACTGCAAACACATACCGATAAAAGAAAAAAAGGAAAATAGGGACATTAGTCTCAACTCAGTGAATACAAGAACATGAATCTTTGTAAAACAACCAAGAGTCCACCTCTTTAACAATCAGACACCAAAGGATGCCATCACATACCACAGAACGTTTCAATCAATGAAGGACCACATATCCAACTATGTCCCAGAAGATTCTATCACCTGACGTCATCATAGCCATCTTCGTTTGTGCAGGTACCCTCTCTAACCTGTCACTAAGTGATGCCTGGCTATATCTGCAGGCAATTCAATATTCAATTATTAACAGACAGTTTGTATTGATCCCTCTTTCTGTATCACTGAAATTGACAGAGCTAAACTGTCAATCCTTGAATAGGAATGGCACACTTTTACTGACAGTTTAATTTCTACAGACGTTCATTCACCTAAATAGTGTAGTCAGTTTTGGGGTGTACCCTAACAATCCAGAAAGAAAAGAAAGATTTTGCTCTAAGAGACAAAAAGCAAGACCATGTATGACACACCAAAGCATAACCATATGGTTTCATCTAAAAGAGGAGCAAATGCTGCCAGATTAGGAGGAATTGATAATTAAATACAGTAAAACTTTGAATTGCGACTAACTTGTTCTGTGAGCGCTCCACAAGACAAGGAAACATTTCTAATAAATTTTAACTTGATAAACAAGCGAAGTCTTGCAATACAAGTAGTACCTGACGCCAAATTCACACAATCACAACTAAGTCAATGGTCCTCCCCCCCCCACACGGATTTGGGGGAGAGCCTCTCCCAACAGCAAGAGGTTGCGGGGGGGGGGGGGGGGTTGTCTGCAGAGGAAGAAAAAAAGTCAGAGGAACCCTCACTTCAAATGAGATTAGGGAGATGTGTAAAATGTGTTAAACAGTGTAAGATTTTGTAGAAAAAGCACCACCTGAATAAGACTGTAGCAGTGTGAGCAACAAATCTGCTTAACAGACCATGCAATATCACATTTCTGTGAAATCCTCCAAAGGAGGCAAAAGCAAGCGTCACTGGGTAGGTTCCTTGTTAAAATGGTACTGAGAGAAACAGACTCCACTGAGCCACGACACAGCTGTGATTCCATTAGTGACAGTGACAGTCGTCCTGCGTAACAACCCTCCTCTGTCTTCCTCACACCAGTCATGAAGTTTTTCACACTTAACTACAGGTTAATTTGTTTATTTTTCTTTATATTTTGTTATTTTGTATATTACAGTTTTGTAATCATTTTTATAAGAATATTTTTGAGTTGTGGAAGAAATTATCTAAATTTCCATTACAGTGGACCCGTGAAATTTGCAGGGGTTTTGTTCTTAGAGCACCTGTGAATTGTGAAAAACCACTAATTTCTGATATGGCCACAAAAATGTCTAGAAATAAATGCCTATTATACTACTGCGGCATAACTTCTTGGTTCCCGGAGCAAATCCAGTAGTTCAACCTTCTCCTGGAATATCTTAAACTTCTTCTGGCGCTTAGATTCATTGCCAGAAGCCATACAAGGTACAGGGTGTTTTGGTGGCATCTTAGAGGACTTTAAGAAGAACAAAACCGAGAACACTCCAGATAGCTATGGCAGTACAGCACACTGCTGCAACGCGGGAATGCTGGGGCATCTGTCAGAGACGGGTTACAGGACAGCAGCCAATCAGCAGCAAGCGGAACTGAATAATGATCTTGGATTAGCTACTTGCAAGCCTCCTGTCAAAAAAACAATTGGGAGGATATTTGCAGTTTCCAATTGTGGGGGATTCTGTGAACAATTATTAGTTAGATTCTAAGGAAAAATCTTCAATGACTGAGGCTGTGAATTCTGAACTGTGACTTTGAGGGGGTATACTGTATTTCTTATGGGGAAATTCACTTTGACATACAAGAGCTTTGGATTACAAGTATGTTGTTAGAACGGATTATGCTAGCAAACCAAGGTATTACTGTAAATGCTGGATCACAGATAACAAAAAGGGGAATTGCCCAGGTATGGATGCACAGAAAAAGGAGTGTCAGGGCTCTGTTTTACCAAGGAAGAGGAATTTAACCATCTCCCTTATGTAGCAGTTGTAGCCAATGGGTCCTAGCATTCCAGTTCAACGGGAACCTCTGTGTCCACCTTAAGATGGATGTAACTGTTACCTAACATGCATGTGAGTTCAAGCTCTTGAAGGACCCCTTGGCCTGTATTTTTTCATTTAAGTCTTCTCAGAGAAATTGTATTGATCTCATTTGAAGATTTTAGTTCTGGAGAAACAGCAGCACATCAATAAACTGGAATTCTAGTCTGAGTTCCAAACCCATGAGTCTGCCCTGAGAAACGTGTGCATTCTTGGGTGTAGCAATAGAAATCAGGTCTTCCTCAGAGGCACAAGGTTCAGGGTCACTACTGTATAGAAGTAAATTCACCAACAGGCTTCTTATAAATCACCTGGTCAGGCACTCAGTATGACTACAGAAAGATGATTTTTATTCTCACAAAAACGGAAAAACCAGCAACCAGACATATTAGAAAAATTCCAATATCCAATGGCTTATGGTAAAGAAGAAAAGAAGATACATGTTTTAAATGTTCAATTAAGTTTAGATTCTAATCATCCGGCACTCTTAAACCTACATAGCTACAGTCTGCCAAAAAAAATGTATACACAGTTCAAGAAAAGAAACACCTGCAAAAATATTTTAATACTAAATTTATTGAGACATCATGAGATTAATACAAGTTACCTTTGGCCCCTACAATTATAAGAGGTGCTCAAAGTGGTGGCCATTAGCTTTCAGACATTCATTACTTTTCTTTTCCTGAAGTGCGTATACATTTTTTTGGTTGTGTCTGTATAATATTCCTTATTCTCCCTTTTCTAAAAATTCTCTTCAAAACCTCATGCTTAAAATAAAATTCTTGACAAGTCACACGTTATTGACAAAAGTCATTGATAAATGCAGAGTCATTTTTCTATGAGAAGAGACACTACCTTTAGACCTGTTTTAAATGGTTTCTCCTTGGTTCCATCTCCTGTAGCATCATTTCCCTCTCGATCCGACACATACAGCTCTGCTGTTTTACAAAATGAGAACAAGTTACTTGTTTGACCAATAACTCAGACACTTTATAATGCAACTAGTTTAGCTGTTTGTTTGTAAACAGAATAAACACTGGATTAGTAAAATGTACCACCGTTCAAAATAAATAATCACTCCCCTATGTTAAGAAAATATATCTCCTAAAACATGAGTTATCAATTTAGCTTTTCAAAATGAACTCTTCGATCATTTTAATTTGTGATACTGTTTCTATCTACTTGACTACCCATCAATAAAGCAGGGGCTTTATTCCCGTTGGAATCTTGGTTGTTGTACCTTAAAAACCAGGGTGACCCCGGGAAATTTACTTCATCTTTCTGAGCTTACTTTCTCTTCTATAAAACAAGGAAAACAATAACCATCTTAAGGAGCTACATTGAGGATGAACGAAAACAACACATACAGATCAGACATCCCTGTGCCAATGCGCAAGTGGCTAATAAAAATAGCAGTTTCCTCCGGTCTTTAAAACAAACCTCAATTTTGAGGTTCAACATATTGCAGAAGATGAGGCCGGCGTGATGACCCAGGCCTGTAATCCCAACATTTAGGAGGCTGAGGTAGGAGAATCACCGTGAGTTCAAGGCCAGCCTGAGCTACACAGCGAGACCCCTATCTCAAAAAATAAATAAATAAATAAATAAATAAATGGTGCAGAAGGCCTCACAACTGCAGAAGCCTAGTTGTGACATCAGCCCAGGTCTCCCATTTTTTTTTTTTTTTTCTTACTGGAAATTACAACACAGAATGAGGCTGTACAACAGGGAATTAAATTGATTAATTCTTTTCCTGGACATCACTTCGAAGAACTGCGTGTTAGCGGGCTACACTACGCCTGAGCCCCTCACATCGCCCACGTCTCAGAGGAATCACGCGACTTGTCGCAGTGGGGCGGGCGAGGCCACGGTCGCAGCATCGAGGCACGCAGGGCTTGCGGGGAGCCTGGCCTGGGCCACCGAGTCAGGCCCTCTCCAAGCGTTCCACGAACATCTGGAGGCGCCAAGCGCTAAGGCAATCGACGGTATTCAGCCGGGACCAGGGTTCCCGCTCCTAGGAAGGGGCACAACACACCACGCCAAGTCTCACTCACCCAGTACCATTCCTGCGGTCGCCCTGGTCACTTCCAAGGACATAGTCTTCAACAGCACCACCGCCGCCGGACCACCCCCAACGTGCACCAGCGACTTCCTCGACTCGGGCGTTGCATCATATACCGTAGCGCTAAGGTCAGCAGAGTCGGGGCTCCATTGGCTACGACGTGAGGGCGAGCGCCTCCGGTGCCGCCATGTTTGTTCAGGGCAAGGCAACTTCCGGCCCGGAAGTTGTGCTGGCCCTTCCCTCAGTGCGTTCCCTGATCCACCCCTGGCTTCAATTCTTCCTGCCTTCGGTCCAGGCCTGCTAAACTTTTCCTGTGAAAACCAAATTTAGCCAGGCGTGGTGCTGGCTGCCCAGTAATCCCAGCAATAGGAAGGGAAGGCAGGAGGATCGCTAGTTCGAGGCCAGCAGAAGTTACATAGCAAAACTATGTTTAAAAATAAATAACAAATAATTAAAAGTTTGAATTGAAATTCTGCTCCTGTGGGCACGCCGGGATCACTATTAGAGAGGCTGTAATAATGCAGTGGGAAGAACTAGAGATTTGGAATATAAGCCCGGCTGGTTTATATTGCTGATTCTGCCTTTTACTGTGTGTCTTGAGGTAATTCCTGACCTGTCAGTTTCCATGTTGGTGAAAGATGATGTCAGATCCCTGCCTGCCTGGAATATACTAGGCACTAAATGAAGGTTAACAGCCATCATTTTTCCTCAGCGTAGTGAAATTACAGAGTACATCCTTGAGACAAGGGGACTGTTGTTGTTGTTACAGAAGAAAGCCTAAAAATCACTCGGGGTCTGGGCCTATCAAGAATATGAGTCAAATACTTTTGTATCATTTTCATAGAGGATATTTCACCAAATTTCATGAACGTTCCCTTCTTTCCTTTGCTGTTTTGTGTTTGCAGCGGTATTGATTATCCATTGCTGCAAGTTACAACGTGTCTTACCCACACAGTTTCTGATGGTCGGGAATTTGGAAGCAGCTTAGCAGGGGGTTCTGGCTCAGGGTCTCCTTATCTTGCTGTGGGCTAGGGCTGCAGTCATGGAAATGCTTGAGTGGCTGAGGATGGAGACTGCTTCCAGGCTCACTCAGGTAGTTGTTGGCAGAGGCATGGATAGTGATTGTGTTCTGGACTTGCTGGGGTGCATGGGAATCTGAAAAGACACTGCTGAAAGGAAGTCTTCTCAGATGATAGAACTCTGGCAGTATGCCTGGTTTTCCACTCCCTGCCCTCTTTTTTCCCCCTGGTAATACCAGGGATTGAACCCAAGGGCTTTGCACTGGGTTACATTCCCAGACCTTTTTTTATATTTTGCTTTGACAGTGTTTCCTCAAGTCACTAAATTGCCCAAGCTGGGCTCAAACTTGTGATCCTGTTGCGTTGGCTTCCCAGAGTGCTGGGATTACTGGTATGTGCCACCGTGCCTGATGTTACAGTTGGTGTTTAGATGTCCCCCCAAAGCCTCATGTTGTCATAGGGCTTTTTGGAGGTGGCTGAATCTGGAGTGTATGATTGATTGGTGGTGCAGTGGTGGGTTAAAGGGCGGTGGGATTAAGGCTGTGAGTGCTATACCTGCCCTAGTGTGGTAGCCTGCATACAGTATATATACAATATATACAATATAAGGGACAGGAAGAGTCTTGTCTCTCTCGCTTGTTGCTTTTGATGTTTTCCGCCACCATGAACTGTGGCCCCTCTGCCATGTGTCACCCTGCCTGGGAGCCAGGCTATTGTGGACTAAAATCTCTATAAACCTTTCCTCCTTTAACTTTGGGTGTCAGGTATTTTGTCTCAGCAACAGGAGGGAAATAACTAACACACCTGGCTTGACTTCTGGTATAAATAGGGTGGGCACTGGCTGAAGAGTCAGCCAATTTGAGGTAGGATAGAAGAAATAAGATAGGTGGTAAGGGGATAAGAAAAATCATAATTTAAGACTCTACTTTTAAGAAAAACTTCAGCTTCAGGACACAAAGTTATCCAAGATTTCAATCCCTTTTTCCCTTCTCAGAAATTCACTACCAAAAATTCCCAATAGTCTTAAAGATACAATGAGCCCATAAGCTGGGCCCACTGTTTTTCCTTTCCAAAGACCTCCATCCTCAAGGAAGCAGCATTATGAAATAGGTAGTAGAGTGGTGCAGAAAACCAGCCTGCTAGGAATGACTAACCAGAAGGGGCAAACGGAGATTAAAGACAAGACACCGAGATAATTTTGAAAGAGGGACCAGGCGGCTCTGGCCTCTAGTGGACAAAGAGCCCTGAGCATCTGGCTCACCTCGCTTTTATTCAACTTAGGCAAAGGAGTAAGCAATTAGATTAATGGAAATTCATCTGTTTCTCATTATTTGTAGAGCGTGCCCTGGTAAGTAGTTCTGTAAAGGAGATCTCAGCTACTGTTGACTCCTTCCCTGGTACAACGCCAGCACGTTGCTAACGGGGAACTGTTTGCTGTTCCCTCCTTTGTGTCCCTGGGGAAGGTCAACCGGGCCTCCATCCTTATGACTGTTTTCCCACACAGTGGACTCCCAAAATTCGTGGAGGTTACGGTCCTAGAGCACCTGCGAATTGTGAAAAACCGGAATTTCAGATATGGTTAGAAAAATGCCCATAAATGCTTATTTTAATAGTTTAAACTCTAAATATGCTATGTCTCCCACAATTATGTAATTTAATTTAATAACATACTTTATTAATAAAGCCTTAGGAGGTACAGGTAAGGTTCACTTGCTTGCTGCTGACCAAGTCAAAGAAGGACATTGATTTGGTAAAAAGAAAAAGGATGTATCCAAATCTAGCTCTGAGGAGCCAACAGGGCCCATTTGCTTCAAATCACCATCTCACTGAGTGCAGGTGAGTAAGGGTCTTTCACAGGAAGGAAGAGAGGGGAGGGGGAGTACAGAGAAATAATGCGGATCTCTGCACTTGCTTGGTCACTTCCATCCATCTTCACTCAACTCATAGTCTCCATTCTTGTGGAAAGGAAGCTGGGCTATAGCCTCCTGGGGCTGGCATCTGTGTCCTTTTGGGGTGAGGAGAGGAGGGGGTTTGATTATGTACTCAGCAGATACAAATTTGGAGAAATTGCTTATCCCTAAAAGAAAAAAATTCTCTTAAAGTTCCATTTTGCAGTGCCAGTTACAGGACTATAGAAGCAAGTGCAACTCCTGTGATGGGCGGGTACAGACAGATGCCCCTGGGAATGAGAGGATGCTTCCCTTCTTACTTTAAACAAACAAACAAACAAACAAACAAAAACACAAAAAAAAAACAGGGATAGAGACTGAGCTGTAGGTGTGGGAAGGCTGTGTGTGCAGTAGCCCTGGACTGTGTTCCCTTCCCCATCTCTCTTATCTTGTGATCTTCACTGGTGTCCTTTCTTTGGGAAAACAGCAATACAGATTCTTGGTCACTGACCTCTGTGGGTCATAGATATCTCAATTATTTCATGGAAATGAAGATACCTAGAGAATTTTTTTTTGTGTATGGGTTCCGGGAGTCGAACTCGGGCCCTCGCGCTTGCCAGGCAGGCGCTTACGCCGCTAAGCCATCTCACCGGCCCCGAGAATTCTTTAGAATAAACAAACATACAAAAAATTAACCACATGTGTTCTGCTATAGGGGAGATCATCTGTTGGTTTAAGGTTTATATGGTACACTCAGGTGCCATTTAACTGTTTGTTTAAGCCAGATGCTTGTGGGTAAAGTGTCATATATCTGTCCACTGTTGGTACAGTAAAGCTGTATAACAAAATGTCCCCAAACTCACAGCCCTAACACCACAGTTATTTATTCTCACTCATGCATCTAGGTGTCAGCTGGTCTTGGTTGCATTCAGTTTGGTCTTCAAGCTACAAATTGGATTCAGGTCTTATCCAATTATTTCTCACCTTCCTTGGACCACCGGGCCAGGCAGATGTGTATTCTTTTCATGGTGACAGCAGAAGCAAGAAAACAAACTGAACTTAATAGAGTATTTTAAGCCATTGCTTGGATCCCATCTGGTAATATCCACAAGCTAAGTCCAATGTAAATGAAGCAGGGAAATGGACTATTGTCAATATTTTAACCAATAATTTAATTTAACACACAGTACGTGGTTAGACCACTGAACGCCATAAGTTCACTGTTGTGCTTCCTTCACTGAAAGTATGGTCCCTGATTAGAGGGGACGTTGGGTACCTTGGCAATGGATACAGCATTCTGTTTGACCATAGAGGTTAGTGCTGCAAACAGGAAGGGCACATCCTTATAGGACTGTATCTATGCTTGGGAGACATATAGCTGCCCTCCCAAAGGCCCAATATAATTTATCTGCCACCGAGTGGCCAGCTGGTCCCACCCAAAAAATGGAATGCTATTGGGTCATCAGTAGCCACTCAGATGAGCCATGATGAAGGGCAGCTCATGAGGCTGGATGCCCTTAGCCTCCAGCCTGTCATGATAGCCATTTGCATGTAGGCTCTTGATGCAAGACCTGAGGTGTTTGGGGGAAAAGGCCAACATTCCCATATTATAGTGATGTCCTATATACTGAATGCCTTTGGAGGAATGTTTACATAGAACAAAAAGTAGGTCTATTCACAAACTTCTTCTCCAGTCTTCCTATATCAAATCTCCAATCTTCTCCTTCCCAAGCTTCTGATGAACTTGTCACCAAATGGCTCTAAAGAAGTCCCCAAAATAGATATTGGGACCTCAACTTATCCCACCAATGAGTAGGTTGGAGGCTTACTGACTTCTATCACAGAAAAGAATTCTAGGACACATGAGGGAACAGCATGGAAAGTCCAGTGACAGTTTTGGCAAAGCCAGCCGGGAGGTAAGTCCCTACTCCTGAGAGCCATAGGTCTCCCAGTTTCCTACTGGCAGAGTGGTGGGCACTTGGGAAAAGGGACTGACTGTTTATGGCTAGCTGAGAACATTGTCAGGACTCCAGGGACATTCCAGAAGCTGCTAGGGACACTTTTATACCCAGGAATCTCCTTCCTTTCTTGTTCATGGCATCAGCCACCTGATGGAGACCACATTGAGGCAGCGCTGAGCAGGCTTTAGAATTAATCAATTGACTTTCTATATTAACTGATGAGTCTGTCCTAGGCCTAAGTGACTTGCCTATTGAGCCAGTGGCTGGCATGCAGAAACAGAACTCTGCATGCCAATGGTCGTAGTAGAGGCCTGTAGTGACCTGTGACACTGTGATGTCTCTGAAGGCAAGATGACACCACAGCTGAGGACACTAAATTCCAGGGTGATAACTGCCAACCTTAGAGAGAAAACGGATCTCTCATTAAGCAAAGATTTACTGCTTGGAATGTCTTTGTTCCATTTTCACAAGGCCTTGCTCACTTTCGTGCCTTTTTGTCTCAGCTACTCTCTGCACACCCCCTGATACAATATACCCAATAAATAGTGGCCAAGTGGGAGAAGTCGGGGCCTTAGTGACAAGAGCTCTGACCTTCCTGGACTCCCGTATACCATATTACTTTTGTCTACTGTCTTTTATCCTTTGTTGTACCCTGGCCCAGGGGATTAGGAGACTGGCCAGCTCCCGAAAGCCACCTATAAATTCTTTCGTTGGTAGAAGTCATTTGGGGAGCTCATGGGCTCTGCCTGGTTTCCTGCTAGAAAGTGCACTCCAGGGAAACTACTGACCTTCTCTTAGGTTGCTCCACAGTGCCATCTGGGGTGAAGAAAGGACCTTCACCATTTATGGCCATTTGGACCTACTACAAGTCATTTTGGGGCACTGATGGTGTGAGAAGAGATAGAAAAGAGGTAGAAAAATTTATAGGCATTGTTTTGCGGGTCTGTAGTACTCATTTGTTTTTAGTTAACTTTGGTTTGTTTCAACTTGCTTTGGTTTCCTTTCTGTTTCTCTTCTTTTTCTTTCTTTCTTTCTTTTTTTTTTTTTATATATGTGGGTACCGGGAGTCGAACTCAGGACCTTGTGCTTGCCAGGCAGGCACTTACGCCGCTGAGCTATATCACTGGCCCCCTGTTTCTCTTCTTATAACCACCTTTATAAAGGATGGGCAGTGAGATTTCAATACCAATTTGAAACTGTATACTAGCTGCACAAGTTGCAGCCAGGACTCTATAGTGAGGGGGCTGCTTGAGCTATGGCTTCTCCACCATATGAATATAAGGCAGTAAAGATTTCCCCCTTTAAGCCCCAGCAGAGCTCTCAGTTATTCCACGGAGCTTCCCCTTTGGGACAGAACAATATTCTCTGAACCCTTATGCACTTAAAGGTTAAATTCATCTTGTAGAGGTGCTAAGGCCTCATCCTTCATTTTCATTGCCTTTGGAGATTCTTATGAACACATCTGGGGATTTATGCTAATCACTTTGGATGTTGAGGTGTTCAGTGACTTCTTTGTAAGCCATTCTGGAGTTCAAGCTTTTTTTTTTTTTTTTTTTTTTTTGGTGGGTACCGGGGGGTCGACCTCAGGACCTCGCACGCCAGCAGGCGCCCGTGCCGCTGAGCGATATCACTGGCCCCTTTTTCGTATGTGGGATCCGGGAGTCGAACTCGGGCCCTCGCCCTTGCCGGGCAGGCGCTCAAGCTGCTAAGCCATCTCACCGGCCCTGGAGTTCAAGCTTTTAAACTATTTGACTTCCAGGAAAGTTTGGATTAAGAAATTTGAGGAAGCTAGAGACACAGGGGTGTATTTGAGGAGCTCTGCTGTGACTTGCTCAGGAATAAAAGTGCTTATGGTACTTTGTAGCTCTTTAGAAAAGTTCTAGTTACCAGTGACTTAGAAAAAGATGATTTTATTGTGATGCAACAGGGCCTGTAGAACTGAGAGTTTACTCTGATTTCATGCAACTGTCCTTAAGAAGATTCTTTGGAGTAACTTTGGCCAGGGTAATGTAAAAGACAGTTTTGTTAGTTAGCTTATGAATAGGCAGCTAGCTAGAGAAAGAGCCTGAGATAGAGTTGGGCAATGAGCCATACCGATAAAAATTAAAATAAGAATAGGCAGTGACCAAGGAGGTCTTCAGGCATCATAAAATATAAGCCCTTCCTACCAAGGGAGTTACAGACTAAGTTCCTGAGTTTTGAGGCTTTTAAAAATACAAAATAACTGCTTTTTCTTTAAAACTGTGGTTTTCTTTAAACTCTACATGCTGAATAACTACTTTAGAGAGCCTGAGTTCCAATTGGTCATTTTACAGAGCTGCCTGTAATAGGTGGTCATGAATCAATGAGCAATTCCTGTATTCCACACATCCATAAAAAGTTCTGGACCAACGGGCTACATGGTAACCCACATGGGACCCTTCCTAGCTGCCCACCAGGAGCTATTTTTCTTCTTGTATTTCCAATAAACACTAACCCTTTTGCTTCCATTCTGCCCTCAATTTCATTCTTTGACTCTGTGAGGCAATGGTCTTTGTTTATATGATGATAGCTGTTTCAGATTTGGAGGTCCCATCAAGCTTGATAGAAGGTAAGACCCCCAAATGGGAAGTATTTGTCTTTGTTCCTTTTTTTTATCCATTTGCAATATGTTTTTGTTAATCATGGTTGCATTTGGTAAGGACAAATCTCTTTCACTAGAGTGACTTCTCTGACTTTCTCCAGCTGCTCCTTCTTTTCTTTCTCATTGTTTTGGAGGCACATTTTACTAAAGACCAAAAACCACCCTGGAGAAAGTTTTTAGTCCCAATTGCCCTTCTGTACGTGGTGTGGTGAGGTTTTTGGAGTCAGTGCTGTGTCCCGTAAAGTTCTTTCTGCCTCAGTCCCCCAGGTACTGGGATTACAGGCATGCATCACCACACCTGGCATTAACACTATTATTTATGGTTTGTCTTATGTTTTTAAAAAATGTAAGGGTCCCAGTATAATGTAGCTGGTCATGATTGTTGTCCTAATATGTTTTAAATTGTTTTGCTTAGTTGCTACCTTGTGTATTGCTTATAGTTTAGAGATATTGCTTAGCAAGTACAGATCACATACCATTTTAGGTAGGGAGATAAATTTGAGGTTAAAATTATCATGAGAATGCCAGAATGAATTAAGATGGAGGGAGGAAAGCTAGCATTAGAGAAGCAACTGCAAGAGGCTCCAGAATAACAACCATCTGCAAATAGGCTCAACAGGTGGTTGCAGGACCAAGGAAAGCTCTGGCAGATAGCTGAGAAGGGCTGAATTGGAGGCTTTCCCATGGGTCTGTGTGCCTCTCCTACTAGCTGGAAAAATAGAGAGGCCATGCACTTTCCCTTTCTCCTCCCACATGGTGCACCACAATAGGAACTGTCCCTGGAACCATGAGAAAACTTCCTGAGTTCCCAGTTCCCATTAATCCCCTCCACCCTCCAGCTCCCTACCTCTCCCTGATAACCAGTACCAGAAAATTTAAAGCAGTTGAGATTCTGACAGATGAAAGCCTGAGTGGTAGAGAAGGGACAAGAAGGAGATTGAGCTTTTCTTAGGAGAGAGAGGAGGAATAAAAGAAAACCAGGGAACTCCTTTTTGGATTGAGTTCATAAGCTATGCTTCAGAGGGCAAGGGGTTAGGGCAAACTATGATTCAGAGGGCAAGGGCTTGAGGGGAGAGGGAAAGAAGAAAAGAAAAGTCTTCAGCTGGACTTGCCAAAGTCACCGTCTCAATGTTCTTTTACCTCCTGGCTGGCTCACCAAGAGAAAATCTCACCGGGGGAATCTGAGAGGTCCCCAAGAGTGGAATAAGGAACCTAACCTAACCTATCCTTTTGTAGAATAAGTTTGCTGGTTTGACTCTTATCATGGAAAAAGAATTTTCAGTATGTGTCAGAGGTATGGGAAGGGTTTATTAGGCAGAGATTTTATGGGACACTCAGGAGCAGGGTGCAGGTGCTCAGGAAGTGAGGTATATTATTTCCTGAAACTAGGAACATTCATGCTTTTCTTGAAGGGGTGGAAACCCCAAGAGAATACAAGCCACTCCTAAGAATAGTGCTAGTTCATTTTACAGGTCTGGGCAGTTTTTTGTTTGTTTGTTTGTTTTTAATTTAAGCATTTTTTGATTGTCTCAACCTATTTTTTTTTATATGTGGGTACTGGGAGTTGAACTCAGGACCTCACGCTTGTCAAGCAGGCACCCATGCCGCTGAGCTATATCACCGGCCCTCAACCTATTTTTTTTTTTTTTATCTTAGGATCAGGTTCTTACTCTTCATTTTTTAAATTAAGCCAATTTAATGCCTTTAGTATTCCTGAGGAATTTGGGGTATGATAGATCTTATAGGGAAGAAGCCTAAATTGAAACAAAAAGTACTGATGCAAATCACCTTGGGTAACTTCAGCTGGATCCTGGAAGTTGCAGGGTTCTTAAAAGTGCGATTTTTTTAGGGCTGGTGAGATGGCTCAGCAGCCTAAGTGCCTGCCTGGCAAGCACGAGGAGCCGAGTTCGACTCCCGGAACCCACATATGAAGAAAGGGCCGGTGATATCGCTCAGCGGCACGGGCGCCTGCTAGCATGTGAGGTCCTGAGGTCGACCCCCAGTACCCCCCCCCACACACAAAAGTACGATTTTCAGTTACGATTTCCTTGTCTCCTTTTTACTTATCATCATGGCTTGTATCCAGATGTCCCCCAAAGCCTCATGTGGTCATAGGTGGGGCCTTTTTGGAGGTTGCTGGGTCTAAGGTGTGTGCTGCTGGGGTCGAGGATGTGGTGGTGGATTGATTCATGCTGCAGTGCTAGGATTAAGCCTGCCCCACTGTGGGTGTGAGTGCTACCCACCCTAAGGGAGGGCAGCCTGGATAAGATACAATTGGCCAAAAAAGGGTCATCACTTGTAGCTTGCTGCCTTCTGCCTGCCATGAACTATTTCTACTCTGCGATGCCCCTCTGCCATGCCACCCTCACTTGGAACCAGCCAACTATGAATTGAAACCTCTACAAATTGTGAACCAGATATACCTTTCCTCCTTTAACTTTGGGTGTCAGGTATTTTTGTCTCAGCCATGAGAAAATAACTAAGACACATAACTTTTTAAAAAATTGTACTTCACTATAACTGATAAGAGCCATGTTCCTCTTGATGAGGAATGAGAGACAGTGTTGTTAAAAAAAAATGTATGTTCTTAGGTGGTAAAATAGACATTTATTCTTACATACTGTACAAAAATTTTTAGTTCTATATATGTGTACCTATGAAATCCTAAGGTATGACTAAACTCTAATTCTTGGTCTTGGCATTAGTAAATTATGTGCTTTCACCCAAATGGTAATTCACATTGGTTTACAAAAAGAGGTTATACCTTTCTGGCAAAACTAAGTTTGCTTCACAGAAATACTGGCTTTTAAAAAATTAATTAAATGATTAAAGAAATTAATTACCTTGGTCACTATGTATTTTTTAGTTCAAGTGTACTGTACAGACTGGATTTGCTTTGCTCTTAATGGCTTGTTTTATGTTTACTTGTAAACTTTGTAATTATTTGACAACATTGTAATGTTTTAGGGTGGTGACTACAAAATAGAATTAGACTTGACAACGAGCTCTAGATAAACAGCCTAAGAGCCACTCTTTATAAATCTCTGATATTGCTCACATTTAGCAAAAAACATTTTACGATACTGACTCCAATTGTCTGTCACGTCTTTCCTAATGTGGGACACGTTCCTACTAACCATAACTGGGGAAAGCTACCTCAGCACTGAGGGACCAGGCTGCAGAGGGTTAATTGGCAATGCCTTCAAAAAAGAAAAAAAATATATTCAGACAAGGGGGGGTTGTGAGCATCATAGAGTCACCTATGTGTCAACCCTACCAAAATAAATAGAGCAACAGAGGTTTAAAAAGAGGGTTCTTATGCATAATTATCTAAAAACAAAAACCAAAAAAAGCCCTTGTAGCAGGTGTAATGGTTAGGTATCTTTTTATTCTGCCTTTTTTTGCATTTGATTTCACAGTTTTTAGTGTGATACTTTTTCAGGCTCAAGCACCTGACTTCCCTTTGCTTGTGCTCTAGCTACTTTTGATGGAATCAAAATCCAATCCAATGTGAGACACCCAGCCAGATGATGTGGCACCTCATTGCCCTCAAGATTGAAGGTAAAATAAAGTGTGTGTGCGTGGGGGATTGTAACCAGCACTGCAAAATGAGACTTTAACTTTTTTTCTTTTTTATGTGGGTACCGGGAGTTGAACTCAGGACCTTGTGCTTGCCAGGCAGGTGCTTATGCTGCTGAGCTATCTCACTGGCCTTAACTTGTTTTCTTTTAGAGATAAGCAACTTCTCTAAACTTCCTCCTGAAGAGCATATAACCAGCACCCTCTCCTCTCCTCAACCCAAAAGAAGTGACAGAATATGCAGTTGTCAGCCCCACAAGAAAGGGGACTGTGAGCTGAATGTGATGGCTAGAAGCGATAAAGCAAGTGTAGAGCTCTGCATTATCTCTCAGTGCTCCCCTTCCTCTCTGTTCCTTAGTATAAAAGACCCTTATGCACCTGTATATGGAGAGGTGGTGATTTAAGGCAAATAGGCTCCACCATCTCCTCAGAGCTAGCTTTGAATAAATCCTTTTTTTTTTCTTTTTACCAAAATAAATGGCCTCTTTTAATTTGGACAGCAGTAAGGAAACAAATCTGATGGTATGAACCTGAGTTTCCAGTAACAGTAGGCTTCCTTATCCATGGGCTCTGCATCTGCCAATCTAACCAACTATGGATGGAAAATATTCCTTTTTAAAAATGTGTTTGTACTGGATAACTACATCTTTCCCCCCGTAATTATTCCCTAAACTGTACCATATTCCAACTATTTATATGACATTTACACTGCATTAGGTAATAAAAATAATTTAGAGATGACCTAAAGGGAAAGGGATGCATTGGTTATATGCAAGTGCCACACCATTTTATATAAGGGACTTGAACATCCGTGGATTTCACTATCTGGAGAGGTCCTGGAACCAATTCCCTTCCAATAGCAAGGGATGACCATACAGTACTCTGTGTCTCATAGGTGGCCCTTACACGCCACCACTATACTGAATATAACATGCCTGGCTAGCATCTTTCCAGAGCACCCAGCACAGAGGCTCGTGCTCAGTAAACGCTTAGAAACTCTCCCTTTGGGGGGTAGTCTCATTCAGTCCAGTCTCCTTCCGGAGCAGCAGTTTCCTTACAGCGCAGCTGAAAGGGATACTTCCAGGAACAGGCTGAAGTTTGTCAGTGCCCTTTACTGAATGAAGAATGAATGAATGAATGAATGAATGAATGAATGAATGAATGGATGAATGGATGGATGGCAACATTCACTCTTCTTAGCTGACGTTGGCCAGCTAGGGGCGCTCTCTCCTGCAGTTGTCACGGTTCGCCTCCGCGCCTTCTAGGGATTTTTCTGGTCTCTCCACTGGATGGCTTCTTACTCCGCCAGCTGTAAGGAAAACACGTTCTTTATGTTTTTTCATCCCTACCGGCCACCGTAGTGGACCGCCAGGCCCGGTTTAGGAAATGCGACGTCGGAGCGCTGCCACGTTGACGCCGGGCTACTTCCGTGTTCGCTTAGCTTGGTGGGCATCTGCGGTTTCCTGCCCAGTGCAGCACCTACAGGTGTGGAGGGGAGCTGCGTTACTTTACTTGTGAGGGTGCTGTCTATGTGGGACGGTGTCTGAGCAAACTGGCAGACATCTTCCAAGAGCATTCGTGTACATTCAACTTTGGAAAGAGAAGAGACAAAAATCACTGGGATGCCTCTCGCGCCTCTTTTCTGTCTCAGACCGAGAAGGGGCAAAGTGGCACGAGCAATGTTTGCTTAATTAACGAATCCATTAAGCAATCAGAAAATACAATAGCTAAGATCTGTTTGTAACTGTAAAACAAAGAAAAAAAAAAAAAGAGACATCATTAGGACCCAACGATCAATTTAAGGAATTGAAAAGTTAACTCCTTTTCCCTTGTAGAGTTAAACGCGAGCACTTAGGTTTGCTTGTTAATTTACCCCGTCCTGGAGAACCTGTACTTCAGTGACTCCCCAGCTGCTTCATTTTGGTCAACTGCTTGTTTGTAAGTACCTCGATCTATATCCCTCCCTAGAAGAAAAAAATAATTTTTTTTTAAAGCCCTGCTGGATGCTGTTTTTCTTTAAGGACGATGAATAACTCCAGCAATTAGGGCTTTGGAGCCAGATACATTGCAATATAACAAAGAACTCTTATTTCCTGGCTCCGTGGCCTTGATCCTTAACCTCTCTAAGCCACCAGTGTTTTAACTGTAAGGTGATGTTAGCCCTTCTCTGGAAAAGTTGTAAGGATAATGCGTGATGAAGTATACAATGGGTAGTATGTGTTTACTAATCATTTGTTCTTTTATTACATGATCACGCATGAATCAAACCTTCAAGCCTTCAGACCTCTCAGACTGCTTGTGGTCCCTCTCTCAAACCCTCCATTCCTCTCCTTCATGCACATCTCCATCCTTCTCATTCCCTTCCATCTTTGTGAATGGATTCCTTTTTTTTGAGGTAGGGTCTTACTATGTAGTTTAGTCTGACCTTGAACTCACTGTGTAGTCCTGGGTGGCCTTGAAATTGCAGGGATCCTCCTGCCTCAACCTTCGAAGTGCTGAGATTATGGGTGAGCACCACCACCTTGGACAACATTGCAAAATGCGTCAGACTCATCACATCCTCCCACTGCCCCAGCTCTCAGGAAATGGCCTATCTTTTGCTTCAAGCCATTACATAAGAGTTCTCGGACACTCCTTTGAAACCTACAAACTTTTCTGCATCCACGTCCATCCTTTCTTTCTGGTACCCCACAAGTGCTGTCCTTTCTCTTGTCTATCTCTCCACTCGCCTTCTGTATCCCTTATGGCACTCCAATCTAATCTCCACACACCAGCACAGCAAACCCTTAAAAACATAAATCATTTCATTGTCTATGCTGCAACCTTCCATGACTTCCTTTTTCTCTGTGGAACCCCAACATCCTCACAGGTTCAGGCTGTGTATTCCTCTGGGTTGTGTTTACTTTATATAGTCTTTAAGGAAAGTGAACACAGAGTCAAACATAGATGGAAAATTTCACTACAGAGGTGAGGAAAAGTTGAGAGCAGAATTATGCTCACTGAAAACAATGAAGAGCTGGGCATGGTGGTGCATTCCTGTAATCCCAGCGCTCAGGAGGCTGAGGCAGGAGGATTACTGTGAGTTCGAGGCCAGCCTGAGCTACATAGTGAGTTCAGCATCAGCCTGAGCTACATGGTGAGACCCTGTCTCAAAAAACCCAAAAACAACAACAAAAAAGAAAACAATGAAGAAGGCCTCTAGATGTTTTGATATGTGAACAATCACATGGCATTTTGGCAGGAGTTGAGACTTGGGGGGGAGTGTCTCTGGGGGGTCTCAGAAACCTGGCTAATGATATCTTAGTTTATTGTTTATCTTTTATCTTTTTTTCTATTGCTGTAGATCCTTAAAATATTTTAAAAATTGTTTTTTGTTTATACAACTTTTTTTAGATATAGTATTTGTACATCTTTATGGAGTACATTATGATAATTCAGTACATGTGTACAATGTATACTATTCAAATCAGGATAATAAACATTTCCATCTCCAGCCATTAATCATTTTATGTGTTGGAAACCTCATGTTTTTCTAGTCATTTTGAATTTTTTCATAGATTGCTTTAAGCAATAGTTACCCTACTATGCTAAGGAAGAACCAGAAGTCATTCTTCCTCTCTATGTCTTGATGTGCATTATTTAACTTTTTTCTGTCCCCACTTTTCCTGCCCTTCTCAGTCTCTATTGACTAATAATCAATTCTCTTCCTCTAAAACATGGACTTAGTAGTTTCCACAAATGAGTGAGAACATGTGGTATTTGTCTTTTGTGTCTGGCTTATTTCACTTAAGATAATGACCTCCAGTTGCATCTATGTTGCTGCATGTGGCAGGATTTTCTTTTTTATGGCTGCATAGTATTCCATTATGTAAATATGTCACATTTTCTTTTTTTTTATGTGGGTACTGGGAGTCGAACTCAGGACCTCACGCTTGCCAGCAGATGCTTGTGCCACTGAGCGATATCACTGGCCCTTTTTTTTCCTTTACGTGGGTTCTGGGAGTCAAACTCAGGACCTCGTGCTTGCCAGGCAGGCGCTTACACTGCTGAGCCATCTCACCGGCCCTGATGTCACATTTTCTGTATTCATCCGCTGAAGGGCATCTAGATTGATCCCACATTTTAGCTGTTGTGAATAGTGCTTCAATAAATATGGGAGTACAAGTATCTTCTTTTGTATAAAGATTTAATATACTTTGGATATATACCTCACAGTGGAATTGCTGGATCATATAATAGTTTTATTTTTAAGGTTTTTTTTTTGAGGACTCTAATGCCGTTTTCTGTAATGTCTGTACTAATTTACATTCGCACTAACAGTGTATAAGAGTTTCCTTTTCTCTACACCTCAACCAACATTTAGTATTTTTTGTCTTTTTGGTGAGAGCCATTCTACTTGGGGTGAGATGATACGCTGTTGTGGTTTTGATTTGTATTTCTCAGGTGATGTGCCAGTTAATCTTAATTGTCAGTTTAGCTGCATTAACAAATTCCTGGAGAGGTGATTGGATCATGGGGGTGCTCTACTTATCAGGGGATTAAGCCACTGATGTCCATAGCTGAATGTGCTGATAGGGGTTAGGGCCCAGCGGCAGGATATGGGGTGCAGTTGGAGGAGCTGGGTCCCTGAGGATGCCTTTGAAAACGTATCTTTTACTCTGTGCTCTGCTTCCTAGCTACCATGAAGGGAGCAGTTTTGCTCTACCACAGCCTTTTGCCATGATTTTCTGCCTTGGTGCCAATCTACCATGGATTGAAACCTCTACAATCATGAACCAAATAAATCATTTTCTCTTAAGTTTTGCATGTTGGGTATTTTGTCCCAGCAATGGGAAAGCTGACCAATACAATTAGTAAAATGGAACTTTTGTCATATACTTGTTGGCTATTTGTATGTCTTCTTTTGAGAAGCATCAATTTAGTGTTTTACCCAGTTTTAAAATTGGATTGTTTATTATTATTATAATTATTATTATCATAGTAATAATTATTATTATTTGGTGTTCAGCTTTTCAAGTCCCTTATATATTCTGGATATCAATTCCTTGTTGAATGAATAGTTTTTTTTTTTTTTTTTTTTTTTTTTGTGGGTACCAGGGGGACGACCTCAGGACCTCGCGCGCCAACAGGCACCCATGCCACTGAGCGATATCACCGGCCCCTTTTTCGTATGTGGGTTCCGGGAGTCGAACTCGGGCCCTCGCGCTTGCAAGGCAGGCGCTTACGCCGCTGAGCCATCTCACCGGCCCTGAATGAATAGTTTGCAAATATTTTATCCCATATTATAGTGTCTTAATTCTGTTCATTATTCTCTTTGCTATGCAGACACTTCTTAGTTTGATATAATCCCATTTGTCTAATTTACTTTTGTTGCTTGTACTTTTGGGGTTCTAAAACATCATTGCCTACATCAGTGTCTTAAAGTGTTTTCTTTGTTTTGTTCAGTACTGTGGATTGAACCCAGAGAATACTAGGCTACATTTCCACCTGTTTATATTTTTTATTTTGAGACAGGATCTCACTATTTGCCCAGGCTGGCCTCAAACTTGCAATCCTGCCGCAGCCTCCCAAGTAACTGGAATTACAGATGTAGACCACCATGCCTGCACTCTGTGTTTTCTTGTAATAATTCCACAGTTTAAAGCTTCACATTTAGGTCTTTCATTGATTTTGAGTTGATTCTTGTGTACAGTGAGAGAAAAGAATCTAGTTCCTTTTGCATATGTGTGTCTAATTTTGCCAGTGCCTTTTAACTGAAGAGACTATCTCTTTACCTTGTATGCTCTTGGTACCCTTGTAAAAAAATCAGTTTGCTTATGAACATGGATTAATTTCTGGGTTCCTTATTCTGTTCCATTGGCCTATGTGTCAATTTTTTTGCAAGTACCCTGCTGTTTTATTTACTAGAGCCATGTAGTATGTTTTGAAATCAAGTATTATGTTGCCTTCAGCAATTTTTTTTCCTCCTTAGTATTGTTTGGTCTATTTTGGTTTTTTATGGTTCCATATGACTTTTATAATTGTTTTTACTATTTCTGTAAAGAAAGTCATTGGTATTTTGATGGGAGTTGCATTGAATCTATAGATCGCTTTCGATAGGATGGTGATTTTAACATTATTGATTCTTCTGATCCATGAACATGGGATATCATTCCTTGTTTTATGTTCTGTATAATTGCTTTCATCAGTGTATTCCAGTTTTCACTGTAGAGATCTTACATTTCCTTGGTTAAGTTTATTCCAAAAAAAATTTTTTTTAAAGTTATTGTGAATAAGATTACTTTCTTAATGTCTTTTTCAGCAAGTTTATTATTGGTGTATAAAAATGCTACTTTTTGTGTTTGACTTTGTATCCTGCAATTTTACTGAATTCATTTATAGGTTCTAACAACTTTTTTTTTTTTTAATTCAAGTTCTAACAACTTTTTGATGGAGCATTTAGGTTTTCTAGTGTATAGAATCATGTCATTTGCAAGGATGGATAATGTAACTTCTTCCTTTACAATCTGGATGCTTGTCATTTCTTTCTCTGCCTAATTGCTCATGCTGAGACTTCTATTACTAACAAACAAGAGTGGTGAAAGTGTACATCCTTATCCTGTTCCTGATCTTAAAGGAAACACTGTCAACTTTTCCCCACTATATATCATACTAGTTGTGTGTTTTCATATATAGCCTTCAGTATTTTGAGGTATGTTCCTTCTTAACCTTATTTCTTGAGTTTTAATCAGGAAGTGATACTGAATCTTATAAAATGCTTTTTCTGCATGTATTGCAATGATCATATGATTTTTGTTCTTCATTCTGTTGATCTGATGTATCTCATTTATTGATTTGCATGTGTTGAACTATCTTTGTATCCCTGGTATGAATCTTACATGATCATGATTTTCTTGATCTGCTTGTGAATTGTTTGCTATTATTTTATTGAGAATTTTTTGCATCTGTATTCATAAAGGATGCGAGTTTTCTTTCTTTCTTTTTTCTTCCGGTTTCTGGTTTTGGTATCAGGCTAATGCTGGCCTTGTAAAAAGAGTTTGGCTGGGTTCCTTTCATTTTGATTTTTTGGAGTAGTTAAAAAAATTGGAATTAGTTCTTTTTAAAGTATTTTGTAGAATTCACTAGGAAAACCATCAGGTCCTGAACTTTTCTTAGATGGAAGATTTTTAATGACTGCATCAGTCTTTTACTCATTATTGTTCTGTTGAGATTTTCTATTCTTTCTTGATTCAATTATGGTATGTTGTATATGTTCATGAATTTATACATTTCTTCTAAGTTTTCTAGTTTTGTTTTTTTTTTTTTTTTTTTTTTGCAGGTACTGGGGGTTGACCTCAGGACCTCACGCACCAGCAGGCGCCCGTGCCGCTGAGCAATATCACCGGCCCTTTTTTCGTATGTGGGTACTGGGAGTTGAACTCACGACCTCGTGCTTGCCAGGCAGGCACTTATGCTGCTGAGCTATCCCACCGGCCCTGGTTTTCTAGTTTTTAGTGTATAATTTTGAGTATTATGTTCTTTTTTATTTCTGTAATATCAGTTTAGTGTCTCCTTTTTCATCTCTGATTTTATTTTTATTTATTGAGATAATCTCTTTTTTTTTTTGGATTCTCTAGCTAAATGTTTGTCAATTTTGTTTATCCATTAAAAATCCAGCCCATTTTGTTGATCATTTGTATTGTTTTTCTAGTTTTGGTTTTATTTATGCACTGATTTTTATTACTTTCCTACTAATTTTGGGTTTGATTTGGTTTTGCTTTTCTAAATCTCTGAGGTGCATTGTTAAGTTGTTTATTTGAGATCTTTCTCTTTTTTTGATGTATATGCTTATTGCTATTAACTTCCCTCTCTACTGCTTTTTCTGTATCCTGCAGATTTTGATATGTTGTGTTGTCATTTCAGTAGTTTATAGAATTTTTTTGATTTCCCTTTAAAATACTCAGTTTCTCATTGGTTGTTTAGGAATATATTATTCAATTTCCATGAATCTGTACACTTTCTGTGACAGTTGTGAACTTGACTGGATTAAGAGATGCCTAGCAGATTAGTAAAGTACCCTTCTGGGTACTTTCAGCTATTATTTCATGAAATAGATTTTCAATGCCTTTTCTTCTTTTCTTCACCTTCTGGAATTCCCATAATGCAAATACAAGGTATTATCCAAACATTATAGTAAATGACACATTGCCATTAATCCTCCTCAAAACAGTCCCCCTCATTTCAGACACACTTATCTCATTATTCTTGCCACTTTCTGAAGCAGTTTTGGAAGTCTAGTCTTGTCTTTTCTTTTTGGTGGTACTGAAGATTGAATCCAGGATCTTTGAACTGACTGAGTTACATCCCCAGCCCTTTTAAATTATTTTTTATTTTGAGACAGAGTTGATTCTTTTTTTCTACCTGCTTCAATGACCTTTCATGGTCATTTTTACTTTGGAAAAGAGCCAGATCTGGCAAATAAGGTGTTGAAGATATTCCATTGTTTTTATTTGACAGAAATTGCTATAAACATTTTGAGTTGATTCACATCATCAAGGTAGCCACAAAAAGACATTCATGAAAGAGTACTTACAAAACTGTTTTAGAAAATGGCAAGAATGATGGGATGAGTGTGTTAAAAGCAAGGGGAAGATTTTGAGGGGAATTAATGGCAATGTGTCCTTTAATGTAATGAATATTATAAAATTTTTATTTAAACACTCACTATGTTTTTAATCATACCTCTGTTTGTTTATTTAATGGTGTTCTGTAAGTGTCATAGGCTTTTTTTCATTCTTTTGCTTTCATTCCTTTCTGACTAGGTTAATTCAAAAGACCCATCCTCAAGTTCAGAATTTGTTTTGTTCTGCATGTTCTAGTCTGTCATGGAACCTCTCTGTTGTACTTTTCATATCTTTCATTGCAGTTTTTAGCTCCAGTATTTCTGATTGTTTCTTTTATCTATCTATCTATGTATATATTCTTGTATCACACTGAGTTTCCTTAGGGTCATTATGTTAATTGCTTTCCAGACATTTCATAGATTTCATTCAAATTAAGATCCATTTCTGGAGAATTACTGTTTTCATTTCGAAGTTTCATGTTTCCCTTCATGTTTTTGTTTAGAAGCAATATAGTATATCAGTTGAATGGGTGCTTTGGATCATGGGAGAGCTCAAAAGTATAGTCTCTGTGTGATTTCTTTGTCTTTGTCTCTGTGTGATCTGAGTAGTGCCTCAATAGTCTGAACTGCACCAGTTCAGAAGGTAGTTGTATCAATTTGCAGTGGATGTAGGCTTCCAAAGATGTGTGTTTTAAGGATCCATAGAATTAAGCCCTAATGCCTATAATAGCTGCCACAATCTCAGTGATGTGGGATATGGAGAAGACTGTCTGCAGATCCCTCAGGGCAAGCACAGGTGATGCCAAAGGGTCATGGTACTAGCAGCCACAATTCATGAGCCACAGTTATGAAGGAGAGCTTCTCCAGGACTCTCAGGATGAATTTGGGTGATGCCTGGGCCTGTAGCAACAGCAGCCACAGTTCTGGAGCCACAGGATGGGATGGAACCTTTCTGAGGTCTCATTGGATGAACACAGGTGCTGCTGGGGTCTCTGGCATGAGTAGTTGTGGACCCAAGATTTTAGAACATAAAAATGAACTTTCCTGGGTTCTGTGGGGTGAGTGTAGATGGAGCTCAGACTTGTAGTAACCACTTTCATGGAGCTGTAGGATCCAGGTGATACCTTCTCCAGATTTCAGGAGACAAGTACAAGTGGTACCAGGGCTTTTGACACCAACAGTTGTGGTCCAAAGTCTGTGAGCTATGGAGAAGGTGTTCCTGAGTTCTTCCAGGTCATATGCAGGTAATATGTGAGCTTGTGACTTTGGTGTCCATGTCCCTTAAGGTGTAGAACATGAGGGAAACCACTCAGTCCTCAGATTGAGCACAGGTGATGGTGGAACTTGTGTCTTCGGTATTAGTGGTCCTGAAATATCCCTACATACATACAGGAAAAGTTCTGGTGGAGACAAGGGTTGTGGCCTTGGTAGTTACAGTTCTGGAGGTGAACCATTCCTCAAGGACAAGTTTGAGTGAGGGTGAGGCTTTTTGCACCAGTAGCTACAGTCCTAAGGTTGAGAGCTGAGGAGACATGTCCTAGATCCTGCCAGGCAACAGTGGTTATAGTTGCAAGGTTGTGGGCCGGGGAGGAGACCTTCTTACTTTCCATGGGACAAGAAAAGATAGGACTTGGACTTATGGCTATGGCAGCTACTGGTCCTGAAGCAGTAGGATGCTGTGGGAGTGGCTGTCTTCCCCTCAGTGAGGTGTGAACCAGCACAAGCCTTCTGGCAGTCCCTATGGGAACTCACAGATTTTGATAGTTTGAGTTATGGGGGTTGGGGTGATCCAAAATGAGCACCTTCTTCAGAGAGGAGGTGTCACTTTTAGACCAACGAGCACCCTGAATTGTATTTAAAGCTTGTAGGGAATATGAATTCTTCAGTTAGGACTGTTGGTCTGCTGCTATGAGATGGGTTGCTTGCACTTTCCCACTTACTTTTACCTACCAGTGTCGGGACTTCTGCCCTTTGCTGGGGAGATGATTTGAAGCTGCAAATTTCTTTGTTCTTTTCTTTAGGTTGCCTTTCTGTCTCTCTGGGATCTTAAGAGTTCCCATCAGGGCTGGTGAGATGGCTCAGTGGCATAAGTGCCTGCCTGGCAAGTGCAGGGTCCTGAGTTCAACTCCTGTAACCCACATAAAGGAAAAAAAAGAGCCAGTGTTATCACTCAGTGGCACAAGCTCCTGCTGGCAAGCACAAGATCCTGAGGTTAACTCCCGGTACCCACATTAAAAAAAAAAAAAAAAAAAGTTCGCATCACTTCTTTGCTAATTTCCAGAGTTTTCTCTCTCCATGAAATACAAGTTCTCCTTTTTTGCCTTGACTCTGCTCTGTGGCAGAGTGGTGTTCTATTCAGCCATCTTTGCTCCATTAAAGTATTTTCTTTCTAAGCCAGAAAAATCCTAAGAAATATCCTGGTCTTAGACAAATCCAGTAAATTTTATAAAGTCCTTCTGTGTCCATGTTCACAGAAAATGTTTGTAGTAATAAAATATTGATGCAAGTTTTCCAGAAATTTAAAACAAAGCTCTACTTTTAGAAGTGTTTTTTTTATGTTATTAAACTCTTCAATAGCATAAAGTTTTTATGTTGCCACACAAAATTTAAATAAGGAAGCTGAAGTAGATGGAAATCCCCCAATGGATGGTAACTGGAGACCTCCTATAGGATTTCCATAGAATGGTTTATTCATTATGTACCTTAGCTTAGTAGAGGTGTTTTATAATGAAAGTGCAAGATGACTCCAGTGGGCAAATTGACCTCTCCTCTAGAGGTTGACTCTCGTCCCCTGGGAGAATTGATTCTAGATGAGAAATGCTAGGCTAAAAAATTCTCTCATGTTGATGCTACAAGTCAGATCCAATATCTTTAATCCTCTTGTGTAAAAGCCACAAGTAGACATTCCAGAAGTTATAGCAACCTTCAAGAATGATTGCAGTTATTTAAATGCTTCAGGAAACCAAGGAACATTGATGATCTTTCTAACTTGAGATCATAAATGGGTTATCCACAGTGAAATACCCTGTTCTAAATTTGGCAGGAGTGCCTCTAAGGTTTTAACTGCCATGGTTGGTTAGGAGGTTTGGATTTCTCTCCGTGTTAGAATTTACTTTCCTTGTATATTTGTTGTAAATATCTGCATTATAAATTTGCTCAGATTTGAGGCAAAAGTCCTGATAATTTTGACAGCATGAGAAGTATTTCTTCCTATGCACTGTATTACTGAGGCCATCTTGATTGATAATCGATTGGTTAATATAGAGGTAAATCCACACTACTCTTTGAAGGTGGAACATTCTCTTAAATTCTGTGGGAGCTTTCCACTTATTTAAAATGTTACCCAGACTCTCCTAAGGGCAAAGAAAATGTGTGTGCTTATAAATGGTCTAACAAAACATATTACCCTGTCTATAACCATGAACAGGAAGTCACCAGCTCTGTGGAACACCAGTCACCCAGAAGGCAAGAGCTGGGAGTTGCTGCTCTAGTGAGAAGTTTGTGGGTTAGGGTCAGTCTCAATTGGCGAGGATGTGTGACTTGAGCAGGAAAGCTATTAAATTACTCCTTTGGGCTTAAACATTCTATGTTTTACTACTTAATTTTTGAAATAGATAATGTATTCATATGCTTCAATTTTTTTAATTTTAAAAGTATGAAAAGATAATACTATTTTTAAAATCCTCATTCCCTGAGCTAGGGATGTAGCTTAGTGATACAGTACTCATCTAGCCTAAATTTGGCAGTAGTGCCTTAAGGTTTTAACTGCCATGTTTGGTTAGGAGGTTTGGATTTCTCTCCACCTTAGAATTTAATTTCCTTGCATATTTGTTGTAAATATCTGCATTATAAATTTGCTTAGATTATGAGGCAAAAATCCTGATAATTTTGAAAGCATGAGAAGTATATATGAGAAGTGTGAGGTCTTGAGCTTAATCCCCAGGACCACTCCCCAAAAAGTTTCACTCCTATAACCACTTTCCCTAGTTATTTTGTATCTTTCTAGAGATTATTGATGAAACTCTGACTATATTCCTTCTAATATACCTTTTTTTAACCAAGCTCTGTACCACTGTTATTTTTTCTTTAAAGATACAGTTAATATAAATGAAGTGCACATATTTAAAGTGTGTGGTTTGGTATCTATCTATCTATCTATCTATCTATCTATCTATCTATCTATCTATGTATCTATCTAATTTCCATCACTGCAGTCAGGATAGTGAATATACTCATCACCTCCAAGCATTTTCTCATGCCCCTTTGTAATTGTGCAATAATGGGTTTCCCTCATGACCAAAAACGTTGACCATCCTTTCATGTGCTTTTTTGCCACATACGTCTTCTATGTGGATATGTCTATTTGTCTTCTGTGGGTGCAAGGTAAAGTTTCAGGTAGGGATCCAAGTTCATGTTTTTACTTTTTGCATATTGATATCCAAATGTTCAAGTGTAATTTGTGCAAAAAGGTTATCCTGTCTCTACTTCATTGCTTTTGTATCCTTATGAAAACCAGCTGTCCATGTATGCGTGGATTTATTTCTGGACTATGTCATGTTCCCTTGATCTGTGTGCTTTCTTTAGGTCAATTCTGTGCTATTATGATTACTAGGGTTTTGTAATAAATTTCAAGATAAAATAGTGTTAGCCTTCTGTGTTAGCTTTCTGTCACACAAACAAGTATCTGAGACTTACAAGGAGGGAAGGTGTCTTAGTTACTTTCTCATTGAGATAAAATATTTTCTCACTGAGGTAAAATACCTGATACTCACGAGTTAAAGGAGGAAAATTTATTTTGGCTCACAGGTTTGTAGAGGTTTCAGTCCATAGTTGGCTGGCTTTAAGGCAGGTTGGCATGGTACAGGGACATCGCAGAGGAGAAACAGTCCATGGCAGGCAGTCCATGGCAGGCAGGAAGCAGCAAGCAGCAGCAGTGGCAAGCCTCCCTTTCCCTTTTATTTCATCTGGGCTACAAGCCTTTTGGGTGGTGCCATCCCTACCTAGGGTGGGGCTTCCATTATCCACACTCAGATCTATGCTAAACCAATTTAGTTGTCATACTCCCTTAATCACAGTATCACATATCCTAATCCAGTATCACACCCCCATGATCCAGCTACCTCCCAAAAGCCCCACCCGTCAGCTCATGAGGCTTTGAGAGGAGGTCAAGCCATACAGGAGGTTATTTGACCCATGGTTCCAGAAGTTTCAAACCATGGTCACTTGGCTCTGTTGCTTTCAGCCTATGACAGTACGGTGAATCGTGGTGGGAGTGCACAATGGAGGAGACCTATTCATCTCATGGCAGCTTGGAAGCAAAAACTAAGAGAAGAGTCCCAACATCTCCTTTAAGGGCACACCCCAAAGACCTAACTCCCTACAACTAGGCCCCACCTCCTAAAAGTTCCACTGCCTCCCAGTAGCACCATATGCTGGGAAGCAAGCCTTGCAACCAACCATGCAACTTCAGGGCGCATTCAGGACCTGAATGATAGCACCTCCCAACTTTGTTTTTTTTTCCACAAAGTTATTTTGACTATTTTAAGTCCTTTGTGTTTCCAGATGAATTTTAGAATCAGTTTGTCTGTTTTTACAAAAAATCCTATAGGTTTTTGTTAGGATTGCATTGACTATAGATCAATTTCATCTCCTCCTCTCTCTCTCTTTTTTTTAAACATAAGAGGTAGTCACCGCGTGCGCGCGCACACACACACACACACACACACACGCCCACACACAGTTCTGCATCTGGATCTTCTCACTGTACAACAAATCATGGAGCTCTTAACTTAATTTCCAGTAGTCTGTATTCTAGCTTCATTATATTCTGTCACTGGGATGTAACTTACTTATTTAACCAGTCACCTATGATGGATTTTTAGCTTATTGCCAATATTTTGCAATTACAAATGGTGCTGGAGTACAATAATCGTACCATGTCATTTCCCTTGTGGGCAAATACATCTGCAGGATACATTTGAAAAGTATGATTGCTAAGCCAAAGGGTACATAAATTTGAAATTTTAATGGATATTGCTAAATTGCCCACCCAAGAGTTTTGTTGATTTATATTCCTATCAGTAGGTAATAAATTAGAAGGCCACATGTGTCACAGCCTCAGCAGTGCATTACCATTTTCTTTTTAAGTGAATAAGTGAAGCTGATCTATCAAAATCATTTCGATTTGTATTTCATTATTATGGGTAAGTTTAAATAGCTTTTTCTGTTTGAAAGCTATTCATATATCTTTTTCTGTATTTTTTTCTTTGTGTCGTTTATTGCTGTGTTCTCAATATTTGTGTACCCTCAAAATTCATAAGTTGAAATCCTAATGTCCAAAGTGATGGTATTAGGGAGTGGGGATTTCAGGGGCTGCTTAAATCATGAGAGATTAGTGCCCTTATAAAAGAGGCTCATGGGAGCTTGTTGGGTTTTCCACCATGTGAGGGCAAGCTAGAAGCTACCATCTATGAACCAAGCCTTCCTGTGGTTTGATGTAAGACTTCCCTCCAGAACTCTTGAGAAATAAATTTCTGTTGTTTAGAAGCCACCCAATTTATAGTATTTTGTTATAGCCAGCCAGAACTGAGGAATTCACCCATTTTGGGGTTTAGATTTTTGGAATATTTTCAGTGCCAATGAAATGTTTATATATTACAGATATTAGCCCTTTGATATGAATTAGAAATATTTATCTTGCTTTGCTATTTGCCTTTGTTTATACCTTTTTTTGTCTGTACAGAAGGTTTTCATATTTATCTATTTGAATTTATGAGCTTTTTATTTGAGTCTTTGGATTATTTGTCTTAATTAAAAA
Source organism: Erethizon dorsatum (assembly GCA_028451465.1). Lineage (NCBI taxonomy): Eukaryota > Metazoa > Chordata > Mammalia > Rodentia > Erethizontidae > Erethizon > Erethizon dorsatum. Next base: position 21,784,814 of record CM051829.1, on the reverse strand, counting down.
GGTTTTCCCTAGTCCATGTATATTTAAATTTTCTCCTGTTTTCCTTCAGGTATTTTTGTGAGTATTTTTCTTTTTTTCCTACATTTACATCTTTCATTTCTTTGGAGTTTATTCCACTGCACTAAGGTATCTATTTTGTTTTTCATTGTTCCAGTGCCATTTATTAAAATGTCCCTCTCTGTCTACACCAATCCTTGATGCCACCTTTGTATGTAGTAAATTTTCATGTGTGTGAATCTAGTTCTAGATTTTCCTCTTCTGTTCCTTGAAATGTCTGTGTAATCATGAATGCCACTGCTGTAGTTTGGCTCTACAATGTCCCCAAAAGGCCTGTGTCAGAGGCTTGGTCCTCAGCATGGTGCTATTGGAAGGTGGCAGAAACTATTAAAGAGTGGGGCATTGTGGGAAGTTTTAGGTCACTGGGCATACGGGACATGAGTCTTCCTCTTTCTTTTGTTTCCAGCTATGAAGTTAACAGGTTTTCTCTGCCATGTGCTTCTGCTGTGATGACTCATCACAGCCCAAAAGCAATGCAGCCAACTGATCATAGACTAAAACCTCCAAAATAAACTTTCCTTCTTTTTTTTAATTCTCTCAGGTATTTTATTACATTAACAGAAAGCTGACTAATGCAACAACTGAGCTACACCCTCACCCCAAGATTAAAGTAAGTTTATAACTTAGTGGTATTTAGTACATTCACAATATTATGCAGCCATCCTATCTATCAAATTCCAGAACATTTCCATCACCCCCCAGAAATCCCTATACCCATTGCGGTGGTTAATTTTATGCCAACTTAGCTAGGCTATTGGTGCCTGGCTACTTGGCCAAACAAGTCTCGATGTTGCTACAAAGGTGTTACTACCATTTAATTAAGTAGGCTGAGGTCTTCCAGGAGGAAGGAATTCTGGAAATTAAGTAAATTAATTTCTAGCTTTCAGATTCAAGACTGCAATATCAAACTCCTGCCAGAATTTCAGCCTGTTGGCCCTACACATTTCCAGGCCCCTACAATCATAAAAGCTAATTTCTTAAAATGTATCAATCTCCCCCCATATATAGACATATGCACTTTGTTTGTTGTTTCTCTGGAGAACCGTAATACATTCATTAAACACAACATACACTCCCCATCTTTCCTTCCTTCTAGCCCTTGGCAACCACTAATCTGCTTTTTGTCTCTATGGATTTACCTATTCTGGGCACATACATAAAATTTAAAAATACATAATTTTTTAAGTTTGGCTGCTTTTGCTTGGCGTGTTAACAGTTGTTGCCTTCGCATGATGTGAAGGAAGCTTAGGGTATATACGTCCGAAAGGAATTTCTTGGTTAAATGGTCATGTGTTTAACTTATCGAAGACCTGCCAAACTGTGGGAAGTAGCTGTTCCATGTTACATTCTCACCAGCAGTGTATCAGAGTTCCAGTTTCTCCACTTACATTCTATTATTACTGTGGCCAACCTAGTGAGTGCGTAGTGGTATATCATGTGTTTGGTTTGCGTTTCTCCAGTGATTAATGTTGCTGAACTTTTCATATGCTTATTGGCCATTTATAAAGCTTCTTTGGAGAAATATCTACTATAGAAAATCATCATTACTGTGTTTATTTTTAAGTCCTCCAAGCTCTACCTCTTCTCAAGATTTATTTCAGTGTCTTGAAAGGCCTTTTCATTTTTATAAATGCACTAGAAATTTTATCATAGCCGTAACCTCCTAGCAAATTGTGACAGGACTTCTAGATGCCATCTTGCAGTTTTCCTAAGCTTCTTTCACATCATGCGAAAGCAACAACTGTTAAAAACATATTTAGATTCCATTAGGGTACATTTTGCTATCACATTGACGTGTCTTACTAATCATTTCGTCTCCATTAGATGTTATCGGTGAGCAGTTCTTAGTAGAGAACATGACTAAGAACCTTTAGGTGGTGCTCTCTGCTTAAAAATATCCCTCATGAAACTTCAGTGCTATACTCTGTTGCAGAGAGAAGTAGTCTTTTTTTTTTAAGGATAATCTCCCAAGTATGCTGAGTCCTTCTCGTACCATGGCTATTGTAGATGCTAACAACCTGCTCTTGCTTCTTCCACCTCAAGCACCCCTCACACTGATATGGTAACTGGATTAACTGCTGCTAATTATGCTCCCCAAAGAAGTCCCCCAGCTGTCACACAGAAAACCTCCTTCTCTGTGGCATAGTCATACTTTGCTGGGGGATTATGGCTTCCATTGTGTCCAGGTGCTCATAGCCTGTCCCGAAGCCAGACTTTTCCACATATCACTCCCCTAGCCTCAAATTCAGGGCTCCCACTTCCTTCTTATTTGCTCACCTCCTCGACTTCCTAATTTTTGCCCATTTTTCTGCCAACCATTCATCATGTATTTCTAGACTATCTTTTCACTTCTCCTTTCCTCTTTTCTGGTTCCAAAGAGGTCATTTGGAAGAATTGCCTCTTGTCTAAATACACTAAGATGCATGGCTTGGGGTGCAGCACAGTGGTAAAGTGCTTGCTTAATATGCACGAGGCTTTGTGTTTCATCCTAGCACTGTCAAACACACACACGCACACACACACACACACACACACACACACACACACAAAGATGCACTGTCCCTGGAAAAGACCTGATTGCACTAACTATAAATCTATATCATCTGCCTCTAAATCCTAATCACCTTTATCAGTCATATTTCCCCCAAAACTTAGTACTGTGCTCCTAAATTTCTTTCTCACCTCCAGAGCACTCCTAGTTCCCTAAGAAACTAGGTCTTCTGTCATGTACCTTGCTCTTAAAATGCCAAAACAGAAAAATCCAACTTTTTAAAAGTATTTTAAAAGGTTATACTTTCCAAAGCTTTTACTAAAACATTTATTTTTTTAAACAAAAATATACATTCATTCTCAGATTTACAGCATATAGAAATAATTTATCCAAAGCAATTTGTATTTTAAAATTATTAATATTGCACCCAACAGTATAAGTCTTTTGACACATTTGCATTGTCAACCTTTCCCACAATTCAAAAAAAGGGAGAGAAATCTATAACTGACAAAATTACACGAGCTAACTTTTCTGTAAAAAATAAAGAGAAAGAAACATACAATTCTTTTTATTTACAAGATAAAGTTGTAAACTTTCAGAAATTTATTTCCATAGAATAACCATGAATTCTTTTATCACACCTAGAAAAAGCACTATAAAATTATAATTACATTTTTCTGTCCTGTGTATATAGAAATGTACACTTGTGATTTCTTCATAGGACTTCAAAGGGACTTGATAGTGACTAAAAGGCATAAAATATGAAAAACATTTGGAAAGAAATAACTTTTACCTTATGGAGGAGGATATTTTCCATAACCACCTAAAGTTATCCTTAAAGTTTGAAAGACAGACTACTCTCAGTGGCCTTTTCTCTCAAGACGCAAGACAGGTGACAAAAGAGTGCAGTTTCTGTTCAGGGCCCCTGTAAAGGATTTTCCATGTAGGCAAGCATAGACGTTTGCTTTCCAAAATACAGCTTTGTGAAGTGTTCTAGAATTTATCACTGATATCCTGAGGTTTTATTTGTATGTTTATACTTATTTCCTCCACTACATGCTGGGTCATTCATTTTTATCCTAGGTAGCCCTAGGGAGGGCTCCCAAAAGATCCCCTAGGTTTTAGGTCTATTCCTCTATGTAGCAGCAACCTTTCACTTACTGGATAAATAAGACCCTATGTCCAGTGGGTTGAGGGATCTAAAATAGTGCCTGGGTCCTTCCTTCCTTTCTTCTTTCCATCCTTCCTTTCACCCCTCCCTCCCTTCTTTCCTTCCTCCCTTCCTTTCCTTGTTTCTTGAGACACAGTCTCACTATGTAATTCAGGCTGACTTTGAACTCACTATGTAGTTCAGGCTGGCCTCAAACTCATGGCAATTCTCCTGCCTCAGTCTCCTGAGTACTAGGCACTAGGATCACAGGCGTGCACCACCACACCTGGCTAAAATAGTGTCTTCCTCCAAAGGGAACCACAACTAAGTTTTTTGGTAGAGATTTTTAAAAATAAATTAGTAATTTACACATAATACTTATACATATTTATGGTATACCATCTGATGATTCCTTTTATTAAAATAGTGGTGCTGGGGATTGAACCCACAGTCTTACGCATGGCGCTGTATACCCCCAGTCTACCATGTTATATTTTAATAAGTGTACACATTGCATTGTGTCCAGATCGGTTTTTTTTTGTTTTTGTTTTTTTTTTGTGGGTACCGGTGGTCGACCTCAGGACCTCACGCACCAGCAGGCGCCTGTGCCACTGAGCGATATCACCGGCCCTTTTTTCCTATGTGGGTACTGGGAGTCAAACGCAGGACCTCGCGCTTGCCAGGCAGGCGCTTATGCCTCTGAGCCATCTCACCGGCCGCATAGTTTTTTTTTTTTTTTTGTCTCTTCAAACATTTGTCTTTTTTTTTTTTTGTGGTGAAAAAATTCAAAAATTTTTTTCCTTTAGCTTTTCTGAATTACATAGTTCATTATCTATAGACCTCCTACTGTGCAAGAGAACACCAGAATTTATTTCTCCTAATTGTAATTTAGTACCATTGATAATGTCCTCCGTTTTTAAAAACTGTTTTGTAAAAAGCCTGTAAATCTTTGTTAGGGCTGGCAGGTAGTTCAGTGGTAAAGCTCTTACCTGGCATGTACAGACTCTAGGTTCAATACACACACACACACACACACACGCATGCACGCACGCACGAACGCACGCACGCTTTGCTAGTAAAGTGGCAAATGGGGGAAGAAAATCCCTGGGAAATCCATGCTTAAAATCACAGACAGGAAAACTCAGTTGTAATTTTATAATGCAGGGTCATTGGAACTGAAATATAAGACATTTTCTTAATTCCGTTGTCCTAGATTGAATCTGGATTAAAGCATTCCCTTTGAATCATAACGACCATAACCAGCTCAGTGATAGATTTTCTTGGCGTTGCTATTGCATAATAGCTCAACCCAAGTAGTTCGTTATAAAAATGATTGCCTTCAGTATCTTTGTGACACATTCAGTTAAAAAAAAAAAAAGGTCCTGAGAGTCTTGCATAAAACAATAGAGATCTGCGGTGCGCGGCCGCGCGGCCGGAGGCGGCCTCAGCTCTCCGCCTTGCGCCTGTACTCGGCGGCGCCCGGCTCGGCGATGCCCTCGTCCGCGATGATGGCGTCCAGCGGCGCGCGCTTCCGGCGGAAGCTGCGCCCCGACGAGATGAGGTCCGCGTAGCCGCGCTGGTGCGAGAAGGCGTAGGCCGAGCGCCGCGTCGACGCGCCCCGACGGAACACGTTCTGCCGCCGCTGCCACTGCTCCTCCGCCGTCAGCCTCTTGCGGTGCTTCTGTATCTGGGAAGGCGGAGAGACGCGGGAGGGCTGAACGCGGAGGTCCGCGAGCGAGAGGAGCCGGGCGGAAGCTGGCCCGACCCGGCACCTCCACGCAGATGTGTCTGTGTGTGTGTGTGTGTACTTTCTAGGTCTGCTCTGCTACTGCAAACTCTCGTCCCTGCCCGAGGCCTGGGTGGGCGAGGGTGGGGAGTTACTTAAGGCTGTCTCTTTTCCAAGGAAGCTGATTTAGTACGGGTACCCCTCCTCCATGGGCCACGTTCCTCATGGGCCTGGGGCTGATTGATTGCCCTCATTAGGTATTAATCCCAGGACTGGCTTGCGACCTACTTCTGGCAAGTCCCCAGGGAAGTGCGCTGTGGCTCTTGCGTAAAAACGTCTTCGGGTTCCTGAGTGAAAGCTACAGAATAGTCACTCTTTTCCCTGAACATTGACATGTTGGGTGTGACGACAAGAGCTGCTGTAGCCACCTTCCAGTGGGAGATGAAGCTAATAATGAAGACAGCTTCAGAAAGAGAGATGGAAAGGACCCAACTCCTTTTTTGGGCAACATTAATTTGCTCAATCAGCTGAACTCCAAGCCTGATAATTATTAACCAAGTGGAAATGATACATTATTGTTGAGACATTTTGAGTCACAGCTTTCTGTTACTTGTAATTCAAAGGATCCTGCTCCAGGAGGGGACATTCTGCTTTAAATAAGTAAAGGGGAGGAGGGATACAAACCCTATTTGTCTGGGAAAATGTTAACATTGTAATTGTTAAATTGAAGGAAGAAATATATGGGGTTTCATTAGTCTACTCTTTTTTGTTTGCATTTGGACATTTTGTATTTATAAGCAAGCAAACAAAAATCCCACCCCTTGGCTTATTTGCAAGGTAGAGTTACAGAGAAAGAGAAGCATTCATAAAAAGCCCTCTAACCAAGCTTCCCATGAGCTTAGAAGTCAGCAGGAAAGGTGCTGTTGGGAAATGCTTTGACGCCTGTGAGGGATATGCAGGGTTAGAGGAGGACCATTTCTATATACCTTATCACTTTCTGATGGCCAAATGGTCATTGACAAGAAACGGATGGCAACAACAGGCAGTAGACACACTGCAACAGTCAAGATGATGGTCAGCCAAATATACGGCTGCCTCAGGGCATTGGAAGCTGTGCCTGGAAGGGACATGAGAATAAATCACAGTGGTTGTTTCCTCCGAAGTACATAGTTCATATTTCCTAACCCACAAATGGATTATCCGTGGAAAAGTCTTACAGCCAGATTAGCCTCCCCAAAGTAGCTCATCACTGCTCAAGGAATGGACATTTTAAAGGCAGATTAAATGAACTATGGTAGAATGCTTGTCTACCATGCAGCAGGCCCTGAGTTCAATCCCCAGTACCATATCAATCAGTCGATCAAACCACACAAAGCTAAATGAGGAAGGTCAGTTCTTCATCACAAGGCAAATGTACATAAATGAAGAAATAAGGGAAAAAAAAAAAAAGAAAGTGCCTTTGCTAGTACTGCATTAATAGAAAATGCAAAATTAGAGTCTGAGGTTATAGCTCAGTGGTGGAGTATATGCTTAGATGCACCAGGCCTTGGGTTTGAATACCAGCGCGTGCATACACAGAGCAAAACTAGGCAATCAAAACTTCTGAATATTTTTAAGAATTTACAAAAGCACTTTCTAATTTCTAGTTTTGGTTTGTCTCCACATATTAAAAAAAAATTACCACTGGCAGTACAAGGTATTTTGTATGGGTCTTACCATTCAGTCAACTCTAAGAATTGAGTATCATTCTCTTGGCCACATACGGACACTAAATTGAGAAAAAGTTATGTCTGCCCAACAGATTAGTAACAGAACTAGCTATGGCAACACATGATTAAAACCCGCTTCTGTCTGACTGGAGCCATGCTTTTCCCACTCTAGTTTGCCTTCTAGATTTTTATGTCAAAAAATTTAATCCTATAATATAAACAGGTAATCAGTTGGTATATACTACTCAACTGTCACATATCTAGACCTAAATTTATCAAAATGTTTTCTGTACTTATACTCTTAAATGCATGAAAATAATGATTTTTATTTTTTAAATGTGTTTTTTATTGAATGCATTAGATTTAAAACTATTTCTTATGGGAACATTCTAAGTACCTGGGCCCTAAATTTTTAAAACAGAGTCAGCAAGGAAAAACACATCATAAAAAAAATAAGACCCATCATAAGAAAAGGCTTATCACAGCGACTGCCTCAGAGCCTAACAGCTGCCCACAAAAATCCCAATCTTTTATAGGGAAATCAGTTTATGGAGATCTTTTTCATAGTGAATCATCTAAGCTCTCTATTTAAATTAAGAATCTTATAAATTCCAGTTTGATAGTTATTCATATTTGATATTTATGGTACTTATGATATTTATGGAGATCTTTTTCATAGTGAATCATCTAAGCTCTCTATTTAAATTAAGAATCTTATAAATTCCAGTTTGATAGTTATTCATATTTGATATTTATGGTACTTATGATATTTATAGCAGTTGAAATTCATTCTGGCACTTGTAATCATTGGTCACATAACCTCTATTTTCTACTGTTGTGGAATATACATATCTACAAAGATGTAGCCAACTTTTCACTTGATATTCTATCATGTTGGTATTTCATAGTTTGATCAGCTACTTTAATATTCTTAGGGCTTTGGGCTCTTTCCACTCCTTTCCTTTTTCATAATTAGAAATGTTGTGGATATACAGTCTTGGCACAAGTCACCTTGCTAAAATTTGGTATGTTTTATGTCAGGGTATTTTCTTCAAGTAGAAATACCCAGTCAAAATATATGGAAAGTTTGATAGTCCATTATGCATTTTTCAGATAATGTTTTGGAAAGATTGTATTATAGTGGTATCAGCAATACATGTATACTTAATTTACCAGTAATCTACCAACATTTGGTTTTATGTCAGAAAAAAGGCTTTTATCTAACCTTTCAGTCATTAAACTACAAGTACACAATTGTACCTTAACATTCTTTTAACTTGCTTACCACCTTTCCAGCCCACCATTATCATTCAGTTTCCAGTCAGTACACTAATTTTTACTAGAAATAATTTACCTCTTATGAATTTTTTAAAAATTTATCCAGAAGTTATGTTAGAATCTAAACTAATGACATTCGTCTGTACATTTAGTTTTAGAATTTAGAAAATACCAACCTGTAAATTGAAATGCAGATGGAAAGAGAACATGGATTCCAGCACTATGAAAGTCAAACATGATGCCAAAATAAAGTGCAATGCTTCCAAAAATTGAAAAAGCATTCACGAAAGTCCAGTAAGAAGTATCCAAGCCAATCTGTTGGGAAATCAGTGAAAAACAGTGTGTTCATTTTAGGAAGTTAGCACGAAAGAAAAGATCTAAGAATTCTGAAAATGGAATTTGACAATTTAGGCATGATTTGGCTGGAATCCTGAATAATCAGACACCAAACCATCCCTGACTCAGGCAAGAAAGAAAATGTGCTTGCAATGAGGGATGAAAATAGCACGCATTCTGTAAAGAGGCCAGGGCTTGGGTGGAGGGAGAACAGGCTGTATACACACCAGCTATGTACAGATATACAGGTACCAACAGGCACTGAGCACAGTCAGGAAAGCCACATACCTGGAAATTGACTGTTATTACTAGAGCTGAGGCAACTGTAACAGCAAAAGATTGGTAGTCTGAAGGTGCCTCTCCATCCTGCCCCACGGTTTGCAGATAAGCCCCAAGCGGGATGAAGAAGAGGACCATCGAAGTTAAGACTCCATGCAACAAGCTGACGAAAAATCTCTTATAGTTGAATAATAAGTCCCTTTGTCCCACTACATACAACCCAGGGAATCGGAGGCTTAGTTTGTCACTCACATCCTAAAGGGGAAAACAAAATTGGAGTCATGTGTTGTCCAGTAGGTCAAAGATAGATAGATGGCAGAGAATTTTCAGCAAGTTTGTTGCTAAGTTTTAGGAAGGCAAGCACTGAATGAGAGAGATGACAAATCCTGTCGTACTTCCGTGAGCAGAGGTCAGTATCAGAGTCCACGATTATTTGATGCTTAATGGAGAAATGGACTATGTAGAATTTTATCATTTTGTTACTTAGGGAAAGAAAATAAAGTCAAAAAAGTAAGGAGGCTGTTTTTTCTTTTTTTAACCTTTTGAGAGATTATTTCAAAGTCTTTGGAAAAATACATCCAAATACATGTTGATAAATTAATCCTTAATTATCCTGTTTTACTTATTAAAGCACTTTCTCTGAGAATTGCTATTAAATAAAATGTAGACTAATTTAGAAACTAAACGCATAAATTTTGGAAAGTGTTAAAATTTACTTTTAAAGTAAATAATTAGCATGCAGACATACTAGACTTTGGGCATCTAAACAGGTCTTAGTATTTGAAAGGAACATTATGAACATTCTAGTCAGTGAATAAAACAGAGTCACAGAAGTCCTCTTTTTTTGTTGTTCTTTTTGTCTTTTTTGAGACAGGGTTTTGCTTTGCCATTCAGGCAGGCTTTGAACTCACTTTGTAGGCCAGGCTGGCCTCGAACTTACACTGATCCTCCTGCCTCAGCCTCCCGAGTGCTGGGATTACAGGCGTGTACCACCACACCAGCTAGAAATCCTCTTTTCTTATTACAAAATAAGAAGCACAGCAATTGTTGCCACACAACAAAATTGTACTAGGATTTCATCAGGATGAAATAAAACCTAGAAGATACACTGACATCTCTGTTGTAACCTCTTTAGCAGGCATCAGTCTGTCCAGGGAATGAACACCTTCCCCTCTGCCCACATCGGGCTCCTACCTGGTCGAGCAGCCCCATGAGGAGCACGGGCAGGCTGGAGTATAGCACATTGTACAGGGTGATGAACCAGTCCTCATATGCCGTCTGCAAGGGATGACAGAGACTGTGGGTCATATACAAAGACAACTGGCCAACCTGCTTTCTCTGAGCAGAAATGTCCCCAGCTCAGCGGGGATTTTGTCCACCTGAATAAATACCCCTTATCTATACCTGTAGGAGACAAGCATTTGTTTCTCCTATCCAAAGGGCAGAAACTCAAGACCTTTCCATAGAAACAAGTCCCACCCGCAACCCCCTACCCTCATAAGCGTGGGTATATGCTCCAAAAAGATTTTGGTAAATGACTCTATTCTGATTGAATAATGCTAGAAAATGAATGTTCATCGTTTTCATCCCCCTTTATTAATGAAATAGAATACTTAATAAAACTGGTTCAGAGGCATATAAATACTATTCAAAATTTTTGGTTACTTTTATTTTGCAAGGTGAGCATTTCCATGAAGACATTTTTATAAAACAGAATCTGGCTAAATATATTTAAAAATATATAGCGATATAGCTCAGCAGCATAAGTGCCTGCCTGGCAAGCACAAGGTCCTGAGTTCGACTGCTGGTACCCGCATATTAAAAAAAAAAAAAAAAGCTTCTGATAAACAGCACTTAAGCACCCATCATTCCTTAGGGTGGGGTAGAGGAAGTGGACTCAGGAGGCAGAGTTAGGAGGATGTCCCCAGTCCTGCTCTGAGTCACTGCTAGCCCACACCCTGAGGCTCCTTTGACCCCAAGACAGGATGGTAGAGCATCAAAGTTTTGACAGCTCTAGGTATCAACTTAAGTTCATTTTTTTACTGATGATATTTTTCTGCTGCACTATCAATATAACACAGAGGTATCCCCCTCATTTTAGCGAAAACTGAAGACAAAAAAATAACAAATGGAGACATGACAGTGGAGCGGTCATCATCCACAATTTATATAATCCCTTTAGTTTTGGTCAAATATGATTTTACACTTCTTAGTTGAACAATTCACTATTACTATTTTTAATAACAAAGTAACATGCAAAAGTAACCTAAGATGAAAAGAAAAACCTAAGTAACCCCAAAGGTACATACAAAATATCCTTAAAGTGGGCTGGTGAGATGGCTCAGCGGCATAAGCGCCTGCCTGGCAAGCGTGAGGTCCTGAGTTCGACTCCGGGAACCCACATACAAAAAAAGGGCCGGTGATATCGCTCAGTGGCACGGGCACCTGCTGGTGCGCGAGGTCCTGAGGTTGACCCCTGGTACCCACCAAAAAAAAAAAAATCCTTAAAGTACCAGAAACATTCCACAAAAGCCATACTCTTGATTATGTGCCCAATTAGATACATAACCCAAACTACAAATAGGAAAAAAACAAACTTGTTCTTTCAGAACTGGGGTTTTATTCATTAAAGAGATGGGATCTACTCAATAAAAACTAATATAAAAAAATAGTATTGTATTACCTGTGCAGAGTAGCCATTGAAGAAGGAGTACCAGAAATGAACCAAAGTAAATGCAAAGTTTTTATAAAAGAAGTATCGTAGGAACTTGCACATCCTTATGTAGGACCACCGGCCGTGCACCAGCAGTAGCCTCCGCAGGTATCTGAACTGGGCAAAGGAGTAGTCACTGGACATGACAGCTTGCATTCCTTCTTGTCCACTTATGCCAACACCAATGTGGGCAGCTATGAGGCAGAAGGAGAAGACACTATGGATCATAAGTGGATCTTAAGGTAAAGCCTCAGATGACAAAAAATATTTCTATAGCGAAACAAAAAACAAAGACATACATTCATGGAACAATACGTATAAAAGCTCTTGCTCACCATCTGTCTTTCCCAGCTCCTGAACCCAGCTCAGGAGTCAGAGGTACAAGTTGCTAAACAAAGCCTCCATAAATATTTGTGAAAGGACCTCAGGTGGGTGGTGAATTCCATTTGGGTTATCTGTCCAGTTTATAAGCCATGCCTCCCACCCACAGGGTGAGCCCCAGGCACCCATGTGTGCCCTGTGCGCCCCTGCCTTTCTGACCACAGCCGAGTCAGCCATGGGCAGATGCATAGTCCACGGTAAATACTACGAACTGGCGCTCTCAACCTTCGTTCACCCCTGTTCTAACTGGAGAGGTTCCCAGATTAACTTGCAGCTAGGTTCTTGTTATGAATGAGGTTCACTGTTTAGACCCACTTGTAACTTGAAAGCAGAAGTGAATGGGAGCCTGGCATCCCTTCCCTTTTGGTATTTCTACAGCAGAGCTCATATCCACTCTCCAGCTGCCCAGATGTTGCTAGGCAACAGCAAAGGCATCTCAAATTGAGCAGCTCTTCAGAGGAAGCTTTGGTGAGTGACCCAGAGGTTAGACACTCAGCCTAGAACCAGCTCCTTCAGCCCCCCCAGAGCTTTTCAAAGCACCGAGTCCTCTGTATTAACCAGTTTCTGCTAAAACTACCTACAGGGCTGTTTCCCCGCACTGAACCTTAATTGATAGAAAACCCAGCTGGGCCAACCAGTCTCTCTTGGTCTTCTGGAATTAGTGTGCAGATGTGTTTATGTATGGAATTTTAACATGTAAGTTCCTGAAATGTGGGATGAATGTATCTTTTTCTGAAGGGTCTGAGAGAGAAAGTATTGGGACAGTGAGGGAAAAAGGCAGACTGACAGATGCTGGGTTCCCGGTGAAACTCTAGGTGCCGATTCCAGCACCTTACAGAGGCTTGGCTTCTTGGATGGGCAGCGTGACATCTTTTTATTTTTATAAAAGAATTTATGTTTTCTTAAGCTTACTTTGTTTGCCCTCCTATTCTTGTAATCAAAAGAGTTCTGTCTAAGCCCCCCTTTAACTTTCAAAGGCTTATTTATTCATGGCCCATAATGATCTTAACTCATATTTGTGTGCATGTGTGTGCAGGGGGAGTTTCCAGAATGGATAAAAATAAAAGTCACAATTTTATTCATCCTTCCAATAACCATTAAATAACATTTTTGAGTTAGAGAATTGTGGATTTTGTCTGAGTGTTAGAAGTTCTGAGTGTGAAGACCAACAGAAGGGAAATGTGTTGGAGAACACAGCCTGTTAGTGCGCAGACACTTGAGAAGTGACCACCAACACAGTTCCAATGAGAAGTTTCAAAAACCTTGCCCCAGTTGAAGAACCCAAGATCTGGAAAATTCAAAATGTAACTCTGGTAACTTGTCCAAGTCCATGTTTTCAATTATCCTTTGCAGGTCTAAAAAATAGAAGCAGTTGCTTTTCATTCAGTATTTATGAGTTTTTCCAAACACGCAAATAGTTCTTATGACCACCTGTGGTTGCCAAACTGCTCTTTCCTACCAAACTATGGCCATCTTTCCCTTCCGGAACAAGCCGTGGAGGGAAACGCTAAAGATCTCTCCTGGCTTTTGGGCAGAGGAAGAGGAATCCCTGGCCCAGGCCCCGGTATCAGTTCTTCAACCTCTTCACTGAGCAGACGGAGAACATTTGAAGTAAACATGGGTATGGTTCAGAGCATAACTGGAGGCAGCTGAGCAGATGCACTAGAAGGCAACACTGCTTCTTGGTGGGGTTTTTCACCCTAAAATCTAAGTAGAGGCCCGTAAATTTTTCTGAAATTCCAAATTCAGGGTGAAATGCCTCGCTGGTAGGCACAGCCTCAGAATTCCTGAACAAACTGATTATTTTCTCAAGGCATCCAGCCGGTATACAGCACATTCAGGCACAACACAGGCAGAACGCAGCCTCTAAGGGTCCATGGGACAAAAAAGTGGTCACAATTTCCTCATTTCTAATAGTCGATGATCAGATTGCTTTTAACATCTGAATTTTACTGTAGAGTTAAAGTCCCCAACTTACAAATATTCAAGCTGCAAACTTCCACAGGTAGGAACAGACCTCACATTTGGGTTTTTTATGTATATCTGAGTCAAAGGTGTATAAGACTCACTCTGTCGGACGTAATGAACGAATCCAACTTATGAACGTTCTCCCGGAACAGAGCTCATTCATAAGTTGGGGACTTACTGTACTGCTTTGCGACTAGCAAACAATTTCTTTCTGTCTGTTGTTCTTGATGCAGCTGAAAGAAATGGGAGCTTTTGCAAAGTCAAAAAAGGAGCCAGGTATGGTGGTGCACACCTGTGATCCCAGCACTCGGACAACTGCTAAGGAGACCTTAGTTTCCTATATTTTTATCCCAAATGGCTCTCCATAAGTTATATATAAAAATGCCTGGCATATCACAGGGCTTAATAATAATTTTAAAACAAGAACAAGCCTTTATAAGGTTTATATATATTGACTGTGTTCTACCATATTGCTATCAAATGTTCAACTCATAGGGACAAAAATTTCAAGTCTGTCATACAGTAAAATGGTAAATCTGTAAAGCAAACCACCCCCTGCCTCTTGCCTTCTCCAACATCTAGAAACCTATGTTATAATTGAATAAAAATAATGTGTGAGTTACCCTTTTGGCACAGTTATGTTAAGGGCATATAATAGAAAATAAACTAGAACTGGCTACAGAGAAAAGAAAAATCTGAGAGTGAAAAAGGCCATTTGTATGGTAAGATAAGCACATACAAAAAACAGTGGAGAGGAATTAAACTGGCAGTGTTAACAGATATACGCATTGATAAAAAAGCAAGAAGACATACGTCATATAGATGACTCCTGTCGAGGAAGATAAAGTTGGAATATTCTTAATATATATCAAGGAGGAGGAGGAGACTCTAAGAAAAGAAAGAGATGGACTTGTGAGTCACAAAATAAGCCCAATTAAAATTTAGTTATATATAATGCATTTAAGCTACCCAGCACAACAGGAATGCATATATAGGTGTAGTCATGTAATAGTTCATCTTTGAAGTAACAAGCATGATATTACAGAGCTGGACATAACACCGGAGAACGTTTTCTTGTTTTCAAATGAGAAAACAGGCCTGAGCATAAGCCCCAGCTGACACAGGCTGTTGGCAATAGGAAGAGAAAAAGTATTCCTGTCTCACTAGCTTGGATATTTTCATTACTTAAGTGGAGAATCCCTAATTCAAAAATCCAAAATTCAAAGTACTCTGACATCTCAAAATTTCAAGCAGGACTGAAAAAATGTATGGAAATATTCCAAAATTGAAAGGTTCAAAAATCTGAAACACTTCTGGTCCCAGGCACTTTGGGTAAGGGATACTCCACCTGCACTCCCTTATAGTAATGTAGGGAGAAAAAAGGACCAGGACTCACATGGAGACAAGGACCCTAGGTTTGTTCTGCAGCTTTAATGCCAGTGTGGTGGTGTCTCAGCATGACGGAACTCAACCCAAACAGCAAAACAACCGTTGGCAGCCTTTGAGGCAATTCAGGAGGACACACTGGAGTTTTACCTCACTGCTAAACGTGTTACTCCAGACTTGCACCAGGTGCCCCTACGATGAAGTTCAACAGGTTTGTTAAAGGTAGGAAAAAAGCCCTAGAGAGAGATGCTTAGGTGAGGGAAAATGTTTTCAAAACAAATACCAGAAAGAGTGCAACAATTATGATCACCCCAGCAAAATTTTTTTGTAAAACTTATTAAGTATCAAGCTTTTTTAAAAGCCCTAAAGAAATATGAAAGAACGAGAGGGGGAAAAACACACTGAACAAATGAAGAAAGAAGTAACGATAATGCCACTCAACAGAATTCATCTTCTTGCATTCTTTGAGTACCACTGTCGCTCCCACAGCATACGCTGTAGGCTTCCTGAGGAGAGGGTCACAGGATAGCGCGGTCAGGTGCCTTCGCTAAATGTCTGCTTTGTGAAAACTTCTGCAGTGAAATCTGAAGACATGAGCCCCACAGTGTTCCTGCTGTTTCTCCTCCCTAGCAGGCTGGGTGTCATGGGCTACCTGTGCGCAACTCACTTTTGATCATGTTAACGTCGTTAGCTCCATCTCCAATGGCCAGTGTGATGGCCTTCTTGTACCTCTTCACCAGGTCCACTACCATGGCCTTCTGCTTGGGGGTCACTCTGCAGCAGATGACAGCGCTGCACTCACAGGCCAGGTCCACGAAGTTCTGCTGCTGCTGCTCTTTCTTGGCTTCAAGCCTTCTCTTACTTTGGGTCCGCATTCGTCTCTCTTCTTCT
This sequence comes from Erethizon dorsatum, assembly GCA_028451465.1. Taxonomy (NCBI): domain Eukaryota; kingdom Metazoa; phylum Chordata; class Mammalia; order Rodentia; family Erethizontidae; genus Erethizon; species Erethizon dorsatum. The sequence goes on along the minus strand of CM051829.1, from coordinate 21,768,449 downwards.
GTCCTGGGGAACTTCAGCTTCAGAATATTACTCTTCTTGGTCTTTTTCTCTAGAAGAATTTCATTCTGTAAAATCACAAACAAAAAGGATTAGTAATCACTTTAGGTTTTATACCAAGAGTACAATTTTCAAGACTTCAGCTATGTGAAGGCTAGATTACAGGTTATATCATTGATTACACTGTTCTGATTATAAAACATTTATGACAAAAGTTTAGAAAACACAAAAATCTACAAAGAAAAAATGAAAATTACCCATTAATTGATAAACCAAGATAATCAGTTTTATTAATTTGGGATAATTCTTTTCATATGTCCCATAATAGTAAGTCTCAAATTTGGAAAATCAAACTTGCATTTATAGGCTAAGAGGTTTTTAAGTTGGAAGTTAATAAATACACAAAACCATCAAAAATGGGTCCGCATGAACTGGGCTCATTTAGTCGAAAGTACAGACTTTCACTCATCGTACGTACCAGCCACGAGCCGGTGATTATTAAGGCGCGGTTTTCACCAGGTGGGAAAAAAGGTTCATGCACAACAGGTGCAAATTTTGCATAGACTCCACCTCTGTTTCTCTGGTTTTCCATCCTTGTGTGAAGAAGAGAACTGCGGAAAATAAATTTAAATGATTAAAATACAAACCCATAAAAAACCTAGACTGTGAGATAATTTTGATATATATATATTTTTTAAAATTATATTGAACCCATAAAAGTTTATCTTACCCATTTTTAAGTTTACAGTCCACGGTGTTGAGTATATTCACGCTGTTGTACGAACAATCTCCAGAAGTTTTCCATGTTGTAAAACCCAAACTCTGTATTGTGCTCATTAAATAACATCTTGTTTGTTTCTCTTCCCAATTCCTGGTAACCTACTTTGTATTTCTATGAAGCTGACAACTCTTGATAGCTTATATATGTGGAATCAGAGAGGATTTGTCTTTTTGTGACTTATTTCTCTTACTATCCTTAAGATCCATCTATACTGTAACTATCGTAATTTATTTTCCTTTTGAGGACAAACAATATTCCATTGTTTGGATACACCATTTTTTTGTTTATTCATTATACATTAATGGACACTTGGGTTGCTTCCATTTCTTGGCTATTTATGAAAAGTACGGTTATAAACATGGCCATACATATATCTCTTCAAGATCTGGCTTTCAACTTTTTGGAGACTATGCCAAGAAGTAGGATTGTTGGATCACAGGTAATTCTCCTTTTTCTGTTTTTGAGGAACCTGCATGCTGCTTGCCATAGTGGGTGGGAACATCTGCTGCTCCATTTGTTTTCCTACCAAGTGTGCCAAGGGGTCTGCTTTCTCCACAGCCTCCCCAACACTTGTTATTTTATATTTCTTTTCCCTTTCTCTTCTCCCTCCCTTTCTTTTTCTTCCTTCTTCTCCCCATTCCCCTGCCCTCCCACTCCCTCCTCCTCAACAGGAGGTGATAGCTCATTGTGGTCTTGATTTGCATTTCCCTAAGGACTAGTGATGTTGAGTATTGTCTCATATTCATATCAGACATTTGTGCATCCTCTTTGGAGAAGTGTCCACTCAAAGTTCTTTGCTTGTTTTTAATTGGATGACATAATCTTACTAAGTTTTGATTCTTCTACCATGGGGGCACCATGTTCTTGGTATTTCAATATTTGCCAAAGACAGCCAAAGGAAGATACAGTTGACACTGTGTTCATAAGCAGCAGAAGGAGAGCAATTGATCAAATTATAATACCTTGGCTACAAAATTATGTCCATTTTTGAAAATTCTCAGTGCTGTACATCAACAAATTATTGACATGTAATCTTTCCTTCTTTCCTCCCTCTTTTCCTCCCTCTCATTCTTTCTTTTCTTTCTCCCTGCTCCCTACCCCTCCCTTCCTCCTTCTGTCTCCCTCTCACTCTCCCCTTCTCTCTTTCCTTTCTTCCTTTCTTCCTTCCTTTCTTTTTCCTCTTCCTTTTCCTTTCCTTCTTTCCTTCTTTCCCTCCCTCTCTCCCTCCCTCCCTTCTTCCTTCGATACTAGGGATTGAATCCAGACAGCTCTCAACTATACTCTCAGGCCTTTTAAAATTTTATTTGGAGAGCAGGTCTTGCTAAATTGCCCAGGCCTCCAACTCAGGATCCTCCTGCCTCAGCCTCCCAAATAGCTAAATTACTGGCATGCATTACCACACCCAGCTAGAAACACTTTCATGTAATGGAAAAATGAGTCATGGAATTTAGGAGTAGAAGATACCTTGTCCAATCCCTTCATGTTACAAATAGGGAAATCAAGCCAGAGCAAGGTGATGTGCCTTCTTGCAGCAAGATAATGGGAAAATTGGAAGGACTCATGTCTCCTCCCTTTCAGCCTAGGTGTTGCCCATTCTGTACACTCAGCCATTATTCTTCAGCTTCCAAGCAAGGTCGTTCAACCTTGCCACTACTGATACCTTTGCCCAGATAATTCTGTTGTATGTCGCTGCTTACTGTAAACTGTAGGATGGTTAACAGCATCCCCAGCCCCTACCCACTAGAAGCCACTAGCACCCCTCTTGCCCTGCTGCAGCCAAAGATGTTTGCAGACGTTGTGTAGCGGAGGGCACCCTGGAGAACTACTGCACTGCAAGATCGGGTATGTACCATCCCTTTTCCACATTAATTTAATTCTCATTTTCAAGTTAAAAATGATCAAGACAAAACATCAAGAGGCTGAAAGAGGCAGGGTGTGGCGGGACACACCTGAAATCCCAGCTACTCCAGAGGTTGAGGCAAGGACTGCCAAGTTCAAGGCTAGCCTGGACAATTTTAGCAAGATGCCATCTCAGAATTTAAAAAATAAAAATAAAAAGGACTAGAGACGTAGGGCATTGCTCCCTGGATTCAATCTCCAGTACTGCAAAAAAAAATTTTTAATTAAATTAATTAAAAAATAAAGGCTGAAAAAAAAAATAAAACCATGAAGTTACCTATTCAAACCATTTCACAGGAGTCACCATTTCCAGAACTGTCTAGAAAGATGATTCACCTCTCTATAAAGGGATTTTTGGCTAAGAGCTTGATCATAAACTTTGCTACTTGCATAAATTTTGTCTTTTAATTTAGCATAGCGACCAATTTCTAACCCTTTTAAAAGAGAGAGCAGAAATTTATTAAGGCCCCATCTACAAAAATAAACAAAACCATACGGTAATTAACCAAATTACTGGCAGTCAAAAACTGCTTAAGTAAACATACTAAACATTAATTTGTCTATTGCTGCTTTTTTAAAACCAAAAACCGCAAAGAGGCCTGGTGTATGTGCTTCTGTTTAAGCAGAACTGATTTGGATAATAAGGCTTCTGATTTCTCCTAATTCAGCAGAGTGCCTAAATACTGGAAACACTCACAAATGCTTTATCATCATCATCAGAAAGAAGACTAATAAGAACATCAACTTCTGCATCATCTTTGTAGACCCAGCAAATGTGTATATTAACAGCTAACTTTGACCTTGTGCCAGCCTGACAGTGTTTTGAGAAAAAGTCTCGAGAAATAAATGAAACTGTTAGGCTGTCAGTAAGCACATCTTGGTAACTGTCTAGAATGTTTATAGCTTCTTAACAAGACAGGGCTTTTCTAGTCTATGTTTCCAGGTCTGCTGCAAATCTGATTCAGTGCAAAGCTAAGGTTTAAAAATATCAGAGCTGCCACCTTTAACTAGACTACAGATAACCTACATGATGTAACCCACTCAAACACTTTCCTTCTGGGACGAAGTTGGTTGGTCTCTGTCCCCCCATTTTGTTTCTCTTCCAAAAGGTAAAATCCCTAGAAAAAGCAAAACATAATTCATATTGATTTGCTAGTGAGATCACAGGTGCACTTCCTTTTTCAGGAGATGAACGAGCACCAAGGACTTGTAAAGAATGGAGAAAAATGTCCCTAAGAGGTCCCAAGTTTCCCTGAGACTAAAATCTGCTCAAAATAAGGCAGACCTATCATAACTTGGAACTACCTGTTGTTCTCTTGCTTAATTTAAACATGACCACTATCCCATGCGAGATATCCTAGCTCCTATTTCTGCATATCTGCTGCCATGGGCATCTAGTCCTGACTTTGTAAAGATGAAATCCTGCATAATTTCACACTACAAGCCCTTTACTTACTTTATATCTTCCCCATAGCAGATAGTGGTTTCTTCTGTCAGAAGTTCACAAGCAAATCCTATATTTTCAGCAGTTTCTGCAGCAGATAACATTAAGTTAAATGTCATTCCTACTGTTGAATTAAATAATTGGCTTTATCTAATACAGATTGTGTATCCCTGACCTGAAATGCTTGGGACCAGAAATGTTTCAGATTTCTTTTTTTGGATTTTGCAGCATTTGCATATAAATAATGAGATGTCTTAGGAATAAGCACCAAGTCTAAAAACTAAATTTGTTTATGCTGCATATAAGCCATAGCCAGAAGGTAATTTTATATAATATTTTTAGTGAATATGACCCGTCACATGCGCTCAAATGAGAAATTTTCCACTTGTGGCATCAAGTCAGCACTCAGAGCCAGGCGTGGTAGCCTACGCCTGTAACCCCAAACACTCGGGAGGCTGAGGCAAGAAGATCACTGCGAGTTTGAGGCCAGCCTGGGCTACATGTGAGTTTAAGGCCACTCTGAACTACACAGCAAGACCCTGTATCAAAAAACCAAAAAAAAAAAAAAAAAAAAAAAAAAAACTCAAAAAGTTTCAGATTTTGAGCATTTTGGATCTCAGACTTTCAGATTAGGGACTCAACATATAATGATTTCTTTTAACTCATGAACATAACCAGATTCAACCAAATATACTCTTTTTCTATAGCAATATATAGAAGTCATGTAAAGAAAAAAATAACCCTTTCTCTGTAATAAGTGAAAGTCAAAGTCTAGTTTGAGATCCTTTGAATAATAAAATGTGCTATATTATCAAGTATATAAATTGGTTATTTAATAAACTAATTGTTGAAAAACTACCAAGCATGCTCAGATGATGTGGTTTAATCACTCTGTTACTGGGTGGGGCAGAGGAAAACATTTCTATCAACGCTCACATGGGCTCCTCCTGAAGATATTTTTTCCCTTCTTCCATTACCATCTATTTGGAACTTACTAAAGGTCAGGGCTGCTTTTCCCTTCACTTGGCAGAGTGTGTAGCCCGCTGGTGAGGTCAAAGCAAGACACCTTCTCTGATCTCCTGAGAGAGGCTTGTGGAATAAAGGCTCAGTGCCAAACAATAACTGGTTGAGCTCCAGATTTTTTTTTTTTTTTGTGGGTACCGGGGGGTCGACCTCAGGACCTCGCGCGCCAGCAGGCGCCCGTGCCGCTGAGCGATATCACCGGCCCTTTTTCGTATGTGGGTTCCGGGAGTCGAACTCGGGCCCTCGTGCTTGCCGGGCAGGCGCTTAAGCCGCTGAGCCATCTCACGGGCCCTGAGCTCCAGATTTAAAAGTTAAAGTTTTTCCTAAAGTATAAAATCTTAGTTGGATTTTCAAGCAATAAAATAGTCAAGAAAACAAAATTGTGGTAACTCAGCACTTTATATTGTTCTAGTCTGTGTCCAACAAATGGAAAACTGCTGGAAAGACAGAAGGGAGAGGGAGTTGGTCTTTTCAGGAAGGGGTGCAGGTCTGGCTGGAGAGAGAAGACCAATCATAATCAGCAAGACACAGCAAGGAGCTAACTGAGGCAGTTAAGGAAGGACAGGGACAGGATGAAGAGGAAGGTTTTATGAAGAGAAAGTGTCTCCCTGTTAAAGAAGTGGCTAGTGTTTGTACAGGACGGAAAGGAAGTGGGAGGTGTAAGTACTTGTGACTTAATGGATGCTTCTCTACACAGTAAAGTACCCTTTTTGTCTCCGGTGAGCACCCAGATCTTAATGTCAGCTTTCGCGAGTTTTGAAATGGTCTCTGGCACTCCATCCTGTAGCTTGTCTTCAATAGCTGTAGCGCCTAATAGCTGGAATATACATTTGGAAAAAAAAAAGTAATTAGAAAATAAACCTCAAATTTTCTTTAACTCTAGTTGCCAACCTTTAAAAGGAAGTGATAATTATCCTCCCTGCTTGGTGCTCTACAGAGGCCATTGGCCAGCTTTGACAAGAATGCTGCCTTGTTGTTCACACCACAAACCAAAAGAACTTGAAACTTTTCCTTAAAGTATGAACTATTTAATTTACCAAGATGAAAAATTAAATAAAAAAGCATGTACAAAATCAATGATGTTAAAAACACATTTTCATTGTGTATCTGCTGCTTTACATAGACATAAGCCAGTTCTGGCAACACTAGCTATTTATTGGCTATTTCCTGTTAATCTAAACTCTACAGGCAATAATTTGGTTTTGAAAACTTCATTTAAAAATGGCATATTTCTCTTATTTCAGATGGGATCAGGTGTGTTCAGGGAGGTATGGCCGTAGACTTATTTCAAAACTTCTCAAAATGTTTCAGTAATTCTAATTATAAAATAAATGCTGGTTTGTTGTCATTGTAAAACTCAATGAATTTTAAAAAGTGATATAAAAATAATGGAGTTAGATCAGAATGTCTCTGAATATTTGTTTTTTCCTTTTGGTTTCTCTAATAGTAACTTCTATTTTGTTTTTCAGAACAGAGAAATTCAAATGACATAGTTCCTGTACCAATTCAAATGCTGAAGTTAGAATAGTCTTGAAAGCATGAGATAAAAAAATGTAATGAAATGGAATAAACTTTTCAATCCAGTTTAGAACATCAAGGAAAATGTTATTCAGGCTAAAACTCACAATTAAGTCCTTTTCAATCTCCTCGTACACTTTATCCAGAGCTTCATCCCGGTTGGTTGAGGCCACACTAGCAGCCATAAACTTTTTATTCCATCCTGCAAATTCCTTTTCTTCAATTTCTTTGTAGCAAAGGCACAGAGTTCGAAGAGTTTCATTTGCAAAGATCTATTTTATTTAAAAGACAAGCCACCCATGCAGGAATAGTTAACTTCATGTAGTTTAAGATCAAGTTTGATATCTTACTCTGAGTAATATACTCAGAGAATTTAAAAAGAGAGTGAAATGTGAAAGATTCTACAGAGGGATTAAACTTTAGTTTATAATAGACTTGGTTTTCTAGGCATCCTCAGGGTCCCAGAACTACATTTCTAGCTCATAAGTTAGTTAAAGGACTTTATTCTAAATCAAGTCACAAGGGTGAAGAAAAGTTTTTCTCTTAATAACTAAGAAAATAACAAAGGGTGTACTGATGTTATAAACAGAGACCTGATGACTTTATAAATTGTACCCACAAAATGTGTTACAATTCCAATAAACTATGAATCTCAACCAAACATCAATCCTCAGATCAAATCTAAAATCTGTGAGCCACATTAAAGCTGAGGTCAAACACTTTAAGGAAAAAAAGTATTAGAAATTTTCCTGTAGTGAACAGATTTAAATAATTCTATTATAATTCTATTCTAAATAGCTGTAATATGAATCGCTTAATATCTTTTATTCCTTCATAGTCACATCTTGTCTAGCAAGACAGCAGAACTGGTTCAACCAAGTGCTCACTTTCAAAGATTCTTTAGAAGGTTCTACATTGAGTTGCTTAGATTGACAGTGTTTACATCCTCCTGAGAATCATCCATTTTATCTGCATTAGTGAGAGTACATTACCTAAAAAGCCACCCCATTAATAAACTAGACATTCATCAGGCTTCTCTCTGCAGGACGTCTGGCTGGCTCTAAACCTCAATGGATGTTTGAAATAAAGGGAAGAGCACTCTTTATTAATGACCTACTAAGTGCAAAGATGTTTTCTCTTGCAAAGACCTTCCAGGGTAGGAATTATTCTTTCCCTTTTCACATGGGGAATTAGTGGTTCATATCGTATACTAAGCATTTTTCCAAGGAAGCAAATCTAGTAAAGAGGCAGAACAGAGAGACAGTTCTGGCTGATCCCCGGTCCTCACTACCATCATCATACACAATCAAACAATTCGAGGACTTGTGGACAATTCCTACAGTGCAAGTTCTAGAAATATTCTAGTAGCTGCAATATCACTGGACGGCTTCCTAAGATAAGGACTTTGATGTAATTAAGACTAAACTTTTTTTTGCTAACAAAGGCATCAGAACACAAGGTTCCAACCTTTTTCTTTGTTACTCTCTGTCCTATAGGAATGATTTCTTGACTTCACTCTATAGCAAGAAGTTGGTGGAGTTTTGGAGGTCACGGAAATATTAAAACTACAGTTGAGTGTACAAGAGGTGATCAAAAAATACAGTGAATGCTTAATTTTTTTTTAAATTTGCATTAAAAGACATGTTGGGGCCAGTGAGATGGCTCAGCGGCATAAGCGCCTGCCTGGCAAGTGCGAGGTCCTGAGTTCTACTTCCGGTACCCACATACAAAAAAAAAGGGCCGGTGATATCGCTCAGTGGCGCGGGCGCCTGCTGGTGCATGAGGTCCTGAGGTCGACCCCTGGTACCCACCAAAAAAAAAAAAAAAAAAAAGACACGTTGCCATTAACCCCCCTCAAAGTATCCCCCTCACTTTGAACACACTTACCCCATCATTCTTGATACTTTATGAAGCAATTCTGGAAGTCCTCTTTCTTGAGTATCTTTATGTGATATGATCAAAAATAGGAAAGGGAGGCTCATGAAAACATTGTAATGGTCCTCCCCCACCTTATTCACCAGATCTGACTGTGCAACTTCTGGCTCTTTTCCAAAGTCAAAATGATCCCGAAAGGTAGATATTTTCAATTTATTCAGAACATAAAGGCAACCATGACAGTGCACCAGAATTAGACACTCACAAAAGAGGACTTCCAGACCTGATTCAGAAAGTGAAAAGAACAGTGAGATAAGTGTGTTTGAAGCAAGGGGGATTAATGGCAATATGTCTTTTACTGTAATAAATTCTTAGAAATGTTAACACACACTGTATTGTTTTATTACACTTTGTAGCTGTAGTTTGCTCAAGATCACTAGAAGACAGGCCACTCAGACCTGCAGATCTGGATGCCAAGAAAGGGCTCCATGGTCGTTCCCTAGGATATCGGCAGCAGGGGCAGAGCTAGTACCCAGTTAGACACGTTCCTATTTTGGTGCTGATACCAAAGCAAGGGAAGGGTCAACAGTTAACGTGTAGCTTTCATGTGAGCTTGCTGGATAGTACCAGAAAGTAAGACTAGAATCTCTAGCAGACACAGAAAAGGTGAGACTTACATCGAGGGCATCTTGTGTTTCTTGTTTTGTAGGATTCATTCGATGTAACCGCTCATAAATTACAGTGTCAGCACCTTTACAGTAGAGCCTGATGTTGCCTTCAGGGGTTCTCACTGGTAGCAAGATAAGGAAAAGTAGGGTAGCAAGGCAAGGAGAACACAATGGAGTTAAGCTCTTAATAGAAAACTACATTTATAAAGTTAAATGTGAAGGGTTACTACGCTCATATTTCCTGAGTTTAATATCATCAATGCATCTAGAAAAGTGTTGTCCTCAACAAAAGTTGGTGAGCCACAGTCTACAATGACTGTAACAGTGAAATAAATATGAAACAGTTCCATCATAGTCAACTCAGTTTTCCACATTTACTTATTCTTCTAACCAGTATTTAGACTCCTTGCTATGGACTATATCCTGTGCTAGCTACTTTTTTCCACAGAATTTTCTTTGTCCACGCCAAAGGATATTTCTTACCTATGAACTCGTGACACTTACATCAGACCATAACATGCCTCCTGTGACCGTTTTCTTGTATTTTGATCTATCTGCCCAATAATTTAATTGCAGTATTTGCCTCATCACTATCTAGATTTCAAGATCTCCAACACAGATACCAGGCATGATAGTAAATCCAGACCAATGTTAGGCACACAGAAAACACTCATTCAGGAGTTCAGTAACCTATATATTTTTATTGATTAAAAATTCAGTGTCATAGTGAAGAAAGCTTATGGACACTACTTTAACCAAGTGATCAAAGTGCCACCATTAATGAGACAGAGTGACATTATGTGCCTTCTGCTATGACTTCAAGAAGGGCACAGAATCACGTATGTACCATCCTGTGAAGAATATATAACCTGAATCTATCTAATCATGAGGGGACACTAAACAAATCCAAATGGAGGGACATTCTACAAAATATCGGGCCTGTGCTTTCCAAAAATGTCAATATATGGAAGATAAAAAAAAAAAAGGTTGAAGTCATGATCACTTAATGCAATGTGTAATTTTGTATTGATTCAGTTGTAATTCATGTATTAGAAAAACATGAGCGAGGAAGAGAGGAAAGTAAACAGGGGGAGATGGTGGGATAAAGGGAAGAGGGGACCAGAAAACTAGAAAGAAATTTCCTGGTAAAATTTGGAAATGTTTGTAGATTATATAATATTGTATCATAGTTAAATTTTCTGATTCTGGTATTTTACTTTGTATATGAGTGAAATTTCTTGTTCTTAGGAAATCCTTACTAATGTATTTAGGGCATGAGGTTCATGTTTTATTCTCAGATGGTTCAGAAGATAGTAACTTGTATAGGTCATGAAATTGAAAAGTATGGCAAATGTTAACAAATGGTGGATATTAAGGGGTGCACAAAACTCCTTTAAACCATCCTTGCAACTTTTCCATAAATTTAAAATTATTTCTAATTACTAACTGAAAAAAAAAATAACTTCAGAATTAGGAAGCGATCCTCATTTCTACTCGGTGGCCTCTTGTTAAGGGCCTGGACTAAAGGTACAGTTGTGATCCATAAGCCCAGCCTCCGTCTTCTCACAACTGCCTTGCCTGCTGAGTCCGCCCTCCTGGCATCAAGTATAGAAGATAAGTGCTAAGAAACAGGAAAAAGCAACACCGGTGCAAGCCATCCACAGCTGCTAGGGCAAGTTACAGTTGCCCCTCCGGATTTAGCAGCTTGGAAGAGAATGTCCACAGCATTTGCAGGATTCTGATAGGCCAGAATGTCCCTTTGTGTAGTGGACATGGTGAAGAAAAGAGTTAAAAAAAAATACCACCAATTTCTCTTAAGTCTTTGGACAGCCTCCAGGAACCGAACAGTCTGTTCATTGCCTGCTTTATCCCGGCATCGGTAAATAAAATGGGTCAAAGCAACATCGAAGCAAATGAGCCATAGAGTCTGAAGGAGACCTACCTATTATAGACATTCGCTTCCGGTCACTGTTGAAGTCTAAAATGGCAAGAACATTGTAGGTCCTTTCAGTGCCCAGCTCACTGATGGTGATCGTGTTCTGTGTCCTGGCAAGGAAGGCAAAGCCAAAATTCCTTGCGGCGTTTACCAGGGCACCTTCATCGGGAGAGGCTGCCTGGTAGTTGATCTGACCTAACAAGGAAAGCAGGAGAGAAATCCCAGAAAAGCTGTGAAACTAACCACGGAGCTCACCCCCAAGTTCTCTACTCAGGATCCTCTGCAAAGCTCAGCACATCCCCAAGAAAACTAGCCACTGACTCCTAAGGCCAGTGCCAAAGCAAAGCCTCTTATGCTTTAAACTCATTTTGAATTATAAATGGTAACAGAAACTAGAAATAAAACAACTGGTCAGAATAGGGACATTCCCGTAATCCATTATCCGTAGGCTATACCATTTTACCATTCCTTTCCATCTTTTCTTAAAACACCTGTTTTTGGAATAGTTTCTGTCATGCTGAGTAGATGCTTACATTTGGATTACTTTAATGTTATATTTTGAACATGTTACCATATCTTTAAAGACTCTTCATAAACATTATTTAAATTAATGTAAACATGTTATCATTTCCTTTATAGGCACTTAATTTATTTCCAAAATTTTGGATCTCAAAAATAACATCGTAATAACTTTTCTGTTAGTACAAAGATTTTTTCTAGCCTGGTGTGGGGCACATGCTTGTAATTCCAGCAGGTGGGAGGCTGAGGCAGGAGGATTGCTACAAGTTTGAGGCCAGCCTGGACTACATAGCAAGACCCTGTCTTAAAAAAACGAAAAAAAAATTTTTTTTTTTCTGTTTCGGTTTTTTTAAGGACAGATTCCTAGCAGTAAAAATCCTGAGCTAGCGAGTACTGACTTTTGTTTGTTTGTTTGTTTGTGGTGGTGGGGATGGAACTCAGAGCTTCGTACATGCTAAGTGCATGCTGTACCACTGAGCTATGCCCTCAGCCCTACACTGATCATGTTTAAGACCAGGGCTATACGTTTCTACTTCATTTTCCAAAAGGGTCAGAAGAGTGTGTTTACTTTACCACTGCTATAGTCTCATTAGAAAACAATGAAACTTTGTCAATCTGATCACTATCTTGATTTTCTTTTTGTGGTCCTAGGGATCGAACTCGGGGCCTTGTGCAAGTAGGCAAGCCTTCTACCACTGAGCTACGCCCCTGGCCCCGGTAGCTTGATTTTTAAAAGTTCAATAATAGGAAATTACCTTCTATTCATAGCTACGCTTCAATAATAAGAATAAATCTCACAATCTTGAGTGAAAGAAATCAGACCCCAAAGAATACATATTCTACAGGGTTCCACTCATACGGTCTAAAAAATGGGCAAAACTACTCGCATTACCCAAAGCCGGAAGACTTTTCTTAGATGGATAGTAAGCAGAGGGAACACAAAAAGGACTTCTTAGAATTGACAGTATGTTTTGCTTTCTTTCATAATTTTTTTTTCCAGGACTGGGGATTGGGGTACATCCCTGGTCCTTTTTAAAAGATTCTTTTTCTTCTGAGACAGTCTTGCTAAGTAGTCTAGGTGGGCTCAAACTTGCCATCCTCTTGCCTCAGCCTCTCAGAGTGCTGGGATTATAAGTGTGTGCCATGATGCTGGCTTTCTTTTATAACTGAGTACTCATTATAAGGGTATATTCATTGAGCTGTATACTTACGATAGGTACATGTCTTTGCACACACGTTACATTGCAATAAAACTTAAAAAAAACTACTCTGCCCACCCAAGATTTTCTATTTCCTGCCCAAGTTATTCTGTCTCTGAACAGAAAGAAAAATATTTCCATAGCCAGATGAATTTTTATAGGAAAGGGCATTTAGTTTTCCAGCATGGTATGACCAGGTCGCCAGCCATGGGAACATAGGCAGCCTTTCAAACCTGTCTATTTGGATGGTCAGGAAGCACCCGGGGAAATGGTTATAGGTAGAACTAAACACCCCTTCCCGCTCTTCTTCCTTCTTGTGCTGGCTCAGATAATCCATTCTAAGGCAGTACTAAGCACTCCCAATTAGTAATTAAAGATGACACTGTAGGCTTGCTTTCTATTTGGTCATCCAGAAAGTATAAATGTCCTTGCTAAATCGTTCCATAAATATACACAAATGCCAGTGGGCAAACTGTTTACCAGAGCAAAGCAAGCAGCAGTGAGAACAAAGCACCGCCCCTCACAATTTTAGTTGGCACAGTGATACCTTACATAATATTAACAGGAAGCTTATTTCCAACAGAGAGAAGAAACAAAATAATGAAAGGCAGTGACCATGAGTGGGACGATCCTATCTGAAGCCAACACCTTGATATTTGTATCATTAAAGGGAAAAGAAAATCCTTCTGCTACCTTCTGGTAAGAGACTCAGAGGCCTGCAGACTAATACAGAAGGAAAAAAAAACAAAAAAAACAAAAAACAAAAAACCTCAGAGACTTGGTCCAAACTTCAACTTTATGTTTATAGGAAAACACTTGGACTAATAACCCTTTGAAGAAAATTCTTCATGTACCACACCCTTAGGGGCAACCAGAAAGACCACTGTTTACAGACTAATCTGTGTATCATGAAAACTGATGCAAACAAAAAAAAGATACTAGAACCACAAATGCCACCTTTTGTCTCTCTTTATTCAGATTTCCTAGCTGCTTCTGGCTGATTACAGCATGTCGGATCTTCCTTTCACCAGCTTTGAAACCTTTCCCATTTCTCTTTTCCCTCAGTCATTTTGCTGCCTTCAAATTTTTACTGTATGTCTCCTACATCTGTCGCTTTCTCATTCTCCCCAAAGATCTCACGCTAATCCCACCCTGGGCCTCCATACCAACCCCTTGTCTCTCTGCTCCAGGACATCATACCCAGTGTGAAGCCGAGGCATTGGGAAGTGAGCTCTCTGACCATTGGCTAAAGACCTCCCAGGGAAAGACCGGCTCCCAAGCCTTCCAGGCTCTGCTTCCATGGCCTCTACTAGAGCAGGAGTCTCAATAACTGGCACTGAAGATAGAGGGGACTGATTGGTAAGCACTGAGGCCAGCCTATAGGGGCAGCCAATCCTAGCTGACAGCCCATAGGGAAATGGGAACCACAGTCCTTCAACCACAGGGAACTGAATCCTACCCTAACCATATGGGCTTGGAAGACACTAGGCTCCAGATAAGCACGTGATCTGACCTTGATATTAGTGAGATGCTGAGCAGAGAACCCAGTCATGCCATGCCCAGATTTCTGACTCAGAGAAAACTTTACTCTCTGAATGTGTTTTCACATCAGTGAGGAAGATGGACACTGGGGTGGAGGATGGGGTCCCATGATGGTGGCAGTCCCTTCTAGGAGAGTTAGGTAAAGTATCTGAAAGCCCTTGATTCAGGTCCCAGTGGAGTATAGAGGGACGGGCACCAGTATTTGAACATCTAGACCCAGGGACAGCAAACTTTTTCTGTGAAGAGCCAGGTGGTAAATAGTTTAGCCTCTGTAGGCCATACATGGTCTCTATCAAATATTCTTTTTTTTTCCCTGAGTGAGCTAATACACAGGTGTCTCAAGTGCCTGAGTTGTATTAACTGACTACAAGGTAACAGGAAACTAATGTAGCCTCTTCATTATGGTCTCTTTATGTACTCAACATTCAGGCCACACAAATCATCTGTTGAGGTCTGATGTTCGTGGCCACATATATGAAAGGATGTCCTTCTCTCTCTTGATGATGTTATGCGTAATACAGAAAAAAAAAGACCAATCTTCATTATTCTTAGAAAACAAGACCTTACTTTGAAGGGGTCACTTGATGAGAGGCTGCACTAGGATGAGTTTGCACCTGCTGGATGACCTCAGGCAGGTCCTCAAAATTTCTGGGCCTGGATTTCCTTATCTCTAAAATCGGAGGTGTGTGGTCTCTGGGGTCCCTTCCAAGGGAGTCTTTTATGGTTCTTTATGGATCAAAAGTCAAGCCAATTTCTTATCTAACTTCCTGTGCCAAGGAATTCACCTTGTCTTCATTCTCAGTAGCTGGAGCAACTGCTTATCATTTACTGGGTGAAGAAAGAGTCCTCAGGATGTCTAAACCCTTCACCTCAGCTGACAGCGGGACAGGGAGCTACAGTGTGATGCTGGAAGGGACTCTGAACATCCAGCCTTTCTACCACAGCACTGAGGAAGCTGGTGCTCAGACGGACCTCCAGTGCACAGTCCAGGGCTTTGTTAGTAATATTCTAATGGGAAAAAAGTAATACAGACATGGTATACTGTATATAATACCCCCCCTCATTCCTGCACAGGGTTGAACCTGCCATCCCCAGCCCTTTTCTTATTTTTTACTTTTGAGATGGGATTTAGCTCAGTTGCCCAGGCTGGGCTCTAACTAGCAATTCTCCTGCCTCAGCTTCCCAGAGTGCTGGGATTACAGGTATGCACCAACATGTCCATCTAAAAATGGTATGTACATTTTCTTAAGTTGGCCATTTAGCTCTCAAAATACCACCATGCACTCAAAGAAAAAAATAATTTTACTAATGAATTAAAATGAACCAAGATGCTTTAAAATGTCATAGTTGTTATTCTACAAGTAAAGTTTGCTGGGCTAGTCAAAAAGACTTTGACTTCTTCCTTGGCAACTTGTGACCTGGTATCATCCTTTTCCATCCTTTCCATCTTCACTGCCAACAGCCCTCGCATGGATCCATCCTAGTTTGAACTCTGCAGTCTCACTGTATTGCACCATTAGATTATCCTTGGAGAATGGGTTTCTTTGAAACTTGCTGAAAGATACCACACATGGCTTCTACACGTTTCATTTTTCTAATGCATATTCCTTCTCTGAGACTTCTTATCTATTACTTACGAAATATCAAAGTTGGGACCTCCTCAAGAGGGACTTTTTTATGCTTCAGTGTCTGAAGTAAAAAGGAAAGAATGAGCCAGACATGGTGGTGCATGTCTATAATCGCAGCACTCTGGCTAAGACAGGAGAATCATATGTTCAAGGCCAGCCTGGGCAACTTAGCAACTTGGTGAGACCTTGTCTCAAAAAAAGAATAAAAGGCCAGGAATGTAGCTCAGTGCAGAGGCCCTTAGTAAATCCTCAGGACCATAAAAGAAAACAACAACAACAAAAAAGAATGGGATGAAGTGAATGAAGGGAGTAAATGAAATCAGCCTGTGCTTAATTATAGCTACAGCCTGTGCTTAATTTCAAAAGAATTCCCTCTGCGCTTTCTACAATGCGCACGTGTATCTATATAATTCATTATGCCCATATGTGAGAAAATGACTGGTTTTCATCGATACAGATGAATTTGCAGTAACAAAGCTGGTACAAACGGGATATAAAAATTCTGTCCAGGAACCTAAACGTCAGCACTGCTCATTCCCATGCAAATTCACATTAATTATGCTCCTTCAGATGACAAAGGCAGCTTAAAGGGACCCAGGCTTTGGCTGATATAATTTCCAGCAAAGCGTATCTGAATTTAAGCGATAAAATAAATCTCTGAAATCACTGTACAAAAGATAAAAAGTTTAAAGTCTACTTGTGATGTAGATAAGGTCTGATTTTACATTCTCAATAAAGTATCACACAGTAGAAAGATTTTTAGTCTTCTATTATAATTCAAGATCAACCATTTCTTTTAATGATAAAATTGCATTAACAAAGTAATAAAACCAGGGTTACAAACTGTGAACTGGTTTTAAACTTCCAAAGAAAAATCTCATTTTAGGGTTTGTTATTCCATGTACTATCTAGCTGCAGGTGCTCACAAATGCTCATGGCTTGAATGACTGTGAGACGGACTTACCATGCCTACTATTTGATATGCATCGGAGTCATGAGCATGAGTCACCTGCAAACTAAAAAGCTGGCCCCGAGGCCTGCAATGCCAGAGAAATACTCACCGTCAGTCCGGTCCACCATGACCGTGTGGCAGACTGCAAGCAAGAAGAAGAACTGCCGGATTTCTGGCTCCTTCCCTGATTGGATTTGCTCGATAAGATAATGGTCATAAAATGCAAGCTTCCCATCAGCAAATGTATTCCAGCTAAAGTCAACTTGCTGAAAGAAGTGGAGAAGGAAATGTGATTTAAGAAAAATATTTCTGTATTAACAACTGATATGAATGAACCTCCCTTCGAAGTTTTTAATTATGCAAAAGTCACCTTACGATTTGAGCACATTCTTGACTAAAGAGTTAGAGGCTTACACCTGTCTTATAGCAAAAAGCACCTTGCAGTGGGTTGAACTGTGTCCCCCAATAGATATGTTGAAGTTCTAACCCCCAGGCCCCGTGATCATGACCATATTTGGAAATGAGGTCTTGGCAGATGTGATCAAGATGAGGTCATACTGGATGAGGATGGGAGCCCAGGTGTCCTTATAAGAGCGAAATTTGAACACAGAGATGAAGACAGGGAGAACACTATGTGACAACAGAGGCAGAGGTTGGAGCCTTGTAATAAGCCAGAGAACACCAAGGATTGCTGGCAGCCACAGTAGCTAGGAAGAGGCAAGAAAGGATGCTTCCCTGGAACTTTCACTCTGCTGACACCTCGATTGCAAGCTCCTGGCGTCTATGACTTCGAAAGAACAAATTTCTGCTGTTGTAAGCCACCTAGCTTGCAGTGATTTGCTAAGGCAGCTCTAGGAAATGAATACGTATCCCAAACAGTTCCTTAAGTTGAAGAACTCACCTCTATTTTGCTGTGACTATGTTGAGAAGCATCTCGGGGGTCTCCTGAGAAACAAGTAAGAGAGAAACAAGACAAGTTGAGTCTTCACCTGTGTGCAGAGGCCCCTCTGACCTGCTTTGCATACGGTGGTGGTGGTGCGGGTCTCGCAGCCGGTATTTGGGTGATTCTGGAGTTAACCATGGTTTTCACATTTTTCAAGAGTTGGGAAACATAAAGAATATTTGATAGAGACCACGTGTGGCCTACAGAGGCTAAACTATTTACCACCTGGCTCTTCACAGAAAAAGTTTGCTGTCCCTGGGTCTAGATGTTCAAATACTGGTGCCTGTCCCTCTATACTCCACTGGGACCTGAATCAAGGGCTTTCAGATACTTTACCTAACTCTCCTAGAAGGGACTGCCACCATTCATGGGACCCCCATCCTCCACCCTAGTTCCATCTTCCTCACTGATGTGAAAACACATTCAGAGAGTAAAGTTTTCTCTAAGTGGAAAGAATATGCACATGCCTGTATCCTTTTTAAAAAACTGTGTTGTCTTTATTTAAAAGTTAAAGCACTTTATTTCAATACAGCATTAGTCTTAGTATTATTTGTAAGCATAAGCTGTGTTTCAGAAAATTAGAATGGAAATCAACTTTGAAAAAATTGTGGTGAATCACATAAAATACAAAATTTACTATTGCAGGCATTTTTTAAGTGTACAGTCCAGCAGCATGAAGTACATTCACGTTGTCATGAAATTATCACCACCATCTAAACCCACTGTTTTTGTGTTTTGTTTTGTTTTATGTGGGTACCGGGAGTCAACCTCAGGACCTCGCGCTTGCCAGCAAGCGCTTGTGCCGCTGAGCGATATCACCGGCCCCTTTTTTCCTTTATGTGGGTTCCAGGAGTCGAACTCAGGACCTCGCGCTTGCCAGGCAGGCGCTTATGCGGCTGAGCTATCTCACCGGCCTCCCAGAACTGTTTTTATCTTGCATAACTGAAACTCTCTCCCCATTAAATAGCAACTTCCTGTTCCCTAGACCCCAGTAACCAACATTCTATTTTTTTTCTATGAGTTTGATTACTCTAAGTAGACTCGTACGGTATATTTGTCTTTTATGATTGAGTTATTTCACTTAGCATAATGCCCTGGGGGTTCATCCACGTTAGAGCATGGGTCAGAATTTTCTTCTTTTTAAGAATAATATTTTTTTGTTTGTACCATATGTTGCTTATCCACTCATCTCTTCGTGGACATTTGGTTGTTCCCACCTTTTGACTGTTGTGAACAGTAGTACTGCTGTGAACGTGGCTGTACACATAAACTTTTGGGTCCTTGTTTTTAATTCCTTTGAGTTCAGTATACTCCTAGAATTGGAATTGCCAGAACACACGGTAATTCAGTTTTTAAGTGGAGAGAGGTGTGCCTGTTTCTGACTGTTAGTTGTGTTACGCAGGTCTTCCCAACAGTGCGCACAGTGCTCCTTCACGGCTTGGCTGGGAATACCCGCAGGAGCAGGGTCCACCCAGGAGGGTACTGGCCACGCTTGGAAGGCATGCTCAGCTCTGGGCAGCACCAGGGGAATGATTCTTCTACCCTAAGTCAACAGCCAACTGTACCTTTTATTTTCCATATATCTGAGTCTTGTCAAAGAAAGCATATCTCAGAAATTATTTCACGGAAAAGATTATCTAAGCTTGCAGTCTGCGTGTGAAGGGGATAGGATTTGCCTTTTCACTCTCGTGTACTCACACTCACCATAGATTTGCCCATTGATGCAGCACTTTTTAAAGGTCATGATATTTTGTGTGAGTGTCCCCGTCTTATCAGAGAAGATGTAATGGATCTGCCCGAGCTGCTCATTTAGCGTGGTGGTCCTAGCCTTTGCGGGTGTGTCCTTCTCAGAGTAGTACATCTGCAGGTCCCAGTTAATGAAGTGACTCTGTCCCAGACGAATTATTTCCACACTATGGAGACAAAAGGTTACGCTGTATGGAGCACTTAGATGTGAGTGGCAGGCAGTGGATTTTACCTCATTTGTGCTTACAGGAGCGAGCTGCTTATCTGCTGCTACAAACAACATGAATACCTCTCCCCACAACAACCCATATGTTGAAATCTAATCCCCAGCATAACAGTACTGAGCTTGGGCCTTTCAGAAGTAGTTAGATCAGGGCCGGTGAGATAGCACAGCGGCATAAGCGCCTGCCTGGCAAGCACGAGGTCCTGAGTTCGACTCCTGGTACCCACATAAAGGAAAAAAGGGCCAGTGATATCGCTCAGTGGCACAAGCGCTTGCTGGCAAGCGCAAGGTCCTGAGGTCGACTCTTGGTACCCACAACAACAAAAAAAAAAAAAAAAAAAAAAAGAAGTAGTAAGGTCAGAGAGCAGAACCCTCATGAATGGGACTAGCGTCCTTATGAAAGAGGCCTAATGGAGCTCATTTGCCCGTTTTTCCATGTGAAGATCCAGAAAGCCGTTGCCATCTATGAAGCAGGGAGTGAGTCTTCGCCAGACACCAAACATGCTGGCCTTTAAGCTTAGATTTCCCGGCCACCAGAACCGTGAGCTGTATATGTCTATCCATTACTTGGTTTAAAGCCAGGTGTAGTGGTGCACGCCTATGATCCCAGCACTCGGGAGGCTAAGGCAGAAGGACCACAAGTCTGAGGCCAGCTGGGCTACACAGCAATACCTGTCTCATCGCCACCCCCGCAAGTTACTTGGTTTAAGGTATTACTTTATAGCAATCAAAACAAACAAAAAGGCCCTATGTTCTTCTAACATCCTCCAGGACATAAGCCATGCTGAGGCCCATGTGCTCAGCCTTGGGGTGTCCTCACCAAACATGTCATACTCCAGCTTCAGAGTCAGGATGGCTTTAGAATAATAGCGTTCTTCAAAGCCACTCGCTCATTGTGAGTTCCCTCTCACTCCTGCACATCAGACCCTCAGCAATACCATGTTCAGAACATGGCCCAAAGAAACGGGCAACAAGATGAGCCCGCAGACAGTGCCACGGGCATGGCCATCTTTCCTCTCTTCCCTCTCGTTTTCTGTTGCACTCGGGGACAACTGGGATGGCTGTGTTGATCTTTGCCCCCAGGTGTAGTGCGAAGGAGACGAGGGCACACGAGGAGATAGACTGCCACATGTTCTCAAATAGGGCAGAATAGTCTTTTGGCAAATAACTCCTAAATTGTTACCCCTCATTGTGGAGAAAGTATATATTTTTTCTATCTTAAAAGATTATAGAATGTACAAAAGAAGATATTCTAAAAAGATCTTCTCAATTTTAAAACTATAAGGGGCTAGGGATGTAGCGCAGTGGTAGAGCACTTGCCTAGCATGTGTGTGTCCCTGGGTTCCATACCCAGTACCAAAAAACAAAAACAAACCAATATGGAATTAAATATACTTCAGAATTAGTCAGCTATTTACATATGTAGAAATTGTTGAGTAGGCAATATGTGCTTTTATAACAGGTTAAAAAGACAGAAAAATAACTCGCCTTCTCTCTCCCCCTTTCATAAATATGCCCTGCTATGTACTAAACACCAAACACTGTACCAGGTATAGAGTACACATGAGTAAACAAGACAGATGAAATCCCTGCCATTAAGTAGGTCACCTTGTAATAAAGGCAACTACATTAAAAGCCCCAGTAAATACGTATTCTCTCAGGTGCTGAAAGTTCTCTGCAAATGGAGACCAAGAGGGAAGAGAAGCAATGGTTAAGATCAGGTGGCTCTGGATGGCTAGGGTGATAAGGTGACATCGGAGCAAAGGCCTGAAGAAAATGAAATAGCAGCATATAGCTATCTAGGAAAGAATGTTCCAGGCAGAGATAAGAGTAGGGACAAAGATCCTAGGGCAGAAGGAACATCAAGGGACAGGGAGTGGCAGGGCCCTAGAGAGGCAGGCAGATCCTGTAGGGTCTTGGGGTGATACTGCAGCCTCATTTTCTGAATGAGCTGGAAAGCACCCATGGGGTAGAAGACAAAGCAGAGATATTCTCTGGAATGACTTAGTATGACTTATGCCCTAAAAGAACCTTTGTTAATATCCAAGAGACATAAAAGAATTGCATTAATCATGTGGTATAACTTTTTAATCCCAAATTCTATAGAGTTTATTTGACAGCATACATTGATACTTTTCTACAAAATAATCTGTGTAATAGTTCTCTTAATGAGGGTAACATTCATTATTTTTAGTCTTTAAAGGAGCTGTGGGACAGATGGCTGCCCCAGGGCTTATTTCCCATCAATAGAACAACAGTAATTACATGTAATAAAATTAAAAACAAAAAAAAGGTACGTATAATAAAATTAAAAGCTTCTAATTACAGGGGTGTGTGTGGGGGGATCCCATGTGCCTCTGGGCTATTATTTACTGGAACTAAAAACTGCCTTTAACTGCAAAGTATATTCCAAGGCACAGTTCTTCCCTCAGAGGCCTAAAATCCAATTGGCTAGTGACAGTGAACTCTGATATCAAAGAAAGAAAAAGGAAGAAAAGAAACATCTCCAAACAAGGTGATGGACACCTGTCAGAGATACGACCTTGAGCCTCTCTTGTAACTGAGACTGACAGCAAGATGAGCAGCAGAACCCTGTGAGAGGCTGGAGGAAGGCAGAGACCTCCCCACCAGGGGGTAGTGGCAAAAAGGTCATAAGTGTGACAAGCAAATGTAGGTGTGGCAGATGGTAATGAGCCAGGCTCAGCTAAGAGGGTAGGAAGGATCCTAAAAAGGAAAAGTGTTTCCATGACAATCTACATCTTTACCTTCTTCTTGGCTCTTTTGGATGCCTGGGCCTTGGGACACACTAAGAAGGAATCTTACTGAGTAAATGATCATGGCCTTTGACCTCTGAACACCAGGGCCTTATCTGCAAAGAAAGTAAATAGCAGGTGCCTGGCACTGACGGATACTCAAAGGTTCATTTTCTTCCCCTGGCTTACCATCAGTTTGGAAATAGAAGTTATTTTCTTATTTATTTCTTTTGACCTTTGAAACAATTACTGCTAGACAGGAAGGTACTATATTGGGACAAGATACAGTAGTCTTCCCTGAAAGCAAGAGGCCAAGAAGACAGCCTTACCTGACATAGAGAGAGATGGGCACCATGGTGTTCAGAACGATGATGTAGCCCCAGAAATTCAGGAACCCACGGTAGGAGGGAGTGGCATTTTCTCCATCATAGAGGTACCAAGAGTAATTGCCAACTTGTGCTTCCCAATAAGCATGGCCAATGGCAAGGCCAGCAGAAAGCAGGATGAGAACAACAAAGATCTACAAGGCAGGAAGCAATGACAAGTATTCTAAGGATGAATTTCCAACCCTGTGCATTTTGTTGATGCTAATTAACCTTATTTAATACTTAATGATTGTTTATGATAATTTAATAGTCTGCAAAATTAATATACTTCAAATAAAACAGCATCATAAGAATGGTTTGAAAGTCTATTTGATGGTTATAAATGATTGGTTCATTCTATATTATATGTGTATGGTGAGGTTTTATTCCCAGAATGACCTTTTAAAAGAGAAGGTAGCGGGCCGGTGAGATGGCTCAGCGGCTTAAGCGCCTGCCCGGCAAGCGCAAGGGCCCGAGTTCGACTCCCGGATCCCACATACGAAAAAGGGGCCGGTGATATCGCTCAGCGGCACGGGCGCCTGCTGGCATGCGAGGTCCTGAGGTCGACCCCCCGGTACCCACAAAAAAAAATAAAATAAAATAAAATAAAATAAAAGAGAAGGTAGCATCTTATATTCAAATCCTTAAAGACTTTCATATTACAGGGTATTCTCTCAATTATTTTTACTTTGAACAATAACATACTGTTACGGAAGACAGCTTTTCTTAGCATGAAACAACTTCAAACTATGATAAATTGGGCTCCTTATGAAAATATTGGATGGAAAATTTTTCTTTTAAATGGAACCATCACACACATTTGGGTAATTATTTCTGGAGTTACAATGTCATAAAGACTGTACGGTATCGTAAATAAGATTACTAGGGAAGGAATACAATCAGCCCTACGTATACCTGTGGGACAAATTAAAAAGTCAACTATCCTGGTGGTATTTGTGTACAGTATTTGAAACTGGAAATAAAATTTCCAGAGACAAAATTAAATTTCTAGACATGTGTTTCAGAAGTGCTATGTGTCAAAACAGTTTGGCACAGAGAGAGATGATGGGCTCCTTCGTGAGGGCTCTAGACATGATCACCATGACCACCATGATCACCACAGTGACGGCGAAGACGAACATGTCAAGTTAAAGGAAAATTTTCATGAAATACGAGAGCAAAGGAAAAAGAGGTTTTCCTTAAATTACTATATTACTTTTATGTGACTTTCAATACCTATATACAATAAAGCATTATAATTAGTATAAGTCCCTAAGAATTTATGTATTCGAATTGAACTAAAAATTTGAGAAGGGGAAGTTGGAGTTCTGTTTAATATAGGGGCTCACCATTAAGAAAAAAAAAAAAAAAAAGCACTAACACAGCAGAACTGAGACTGCCCTCCTTAAAAGGCCTTCTTCCAAGGTTGGCCTTTGGTTGGCATCCGGGAACTTCAATTTTGGGAGGGTTTTCTGGCTCCTTATTTCTTATTCTCTGATAAGAACAGTTCACTGTGCCCAGCTGTGCATGCAGCGCAGTTTATGCTGACCACCTGTGTTCCAAGTCCTGAATTTTGGTGCACGCCAGGCAGATGGTGCCTATGTGACCAGTTCCCAGTTAAAAATCCTGGGCAAGAGTCTAATGAGCGTCCCTGCAAGATGACCTTTCACATGTGATGTCACAGATCACTGCTGGGGGGAATGAAATGTCCCTAGGTGTGACTACACTGGGAGCCTGTGCCTGGTGTCCTCTGGACTTGGCCCTGTGAGTCTTTGGCTCATTTTGGTTTGCATCAGTTTGCTGTTGTAAGTCACAGCAAGTGTAACCATTCAGTAAAGTGAGTACAGTGAGTATAGTAAACCGTACAGTGAGTGTAACCATCCAGTAAATCCTACGAGTCCTCCTCGTCCATCACTGAACCTGCCTGTGGCCTGAAGACGCTCGACACACCTTATTTTTAGTCTTGATTTATATTTGGATTTATATAGTGTATGTTGGACAACAACAACAAAAAAATGTTTTTAAGAGGACTACCCATATGGGAAACTGACAGAAATAAAATCAAGCCTGCTCTGCCTTCAGGAGCCTAGCTTCACTGATCTTGCCCAAGATTTTTCTACTGCATCTAAAGAGGTAATATTTTTTTGCATCAGAGATGTATATAACAAAATTAGAGCAAAAGGCAACAGTCTAGCTTCTTGTCTACTCAAATGGAAAATAAGTACCGTGTAAACCATGTAGTTCATCAAATAATCAATTTTAGTTCTTTTAAATCTGGTTTTCCCACTGTTCTTCATTATCTTAGTGTCAGCACCTAAAAATGGAAAATTCAGTCTGATCAACAGTTGGGTAAATCAATTAACTAGCATGTTAATATAATTACTCTTCCTTCGGTTTTGATGAAAAAAGGACAGAAAAGCAATTTCTTCCTTTAAATCTTAAGAGCTCATAGCAGATCAATTTCCCAAGAAAATCTCAAAAGTACCTGCAAAAATGACCAATCCATGGCAGATATTGGTGTTCCTAATTACACAACCACGTAACAGAATTTTATCCGCATCCAAAGGAAAACTTCTGTTTCTCCAAAATAGTGTTCCTGTAAACTTATCTAGTCGGTTGTTGGGTTCTTCACATTCAATAAAACCTTTAGAAAAGATATGATTCACATTATTAATCACACAGGATTTTCTGGCTTTAATTAATGGACTGAATCAAGCAACTAAAATTTAAAACAAAGTAAGACATGTTTTGTACAAACCATCAAATGTTGCCAAGTTATCCTCTCTTTGAAGATACTGGTCTGTGATTTCAAGTGCCATTTTGAACTTTAAATTAGTTTCTCTAAAGGGGGGGGAAAATAATTACATGAACACATTTTAGACTTCAAAAGGGAATGTAAATAGCACACACACGGTAACGTTAAGCACACCTAGATGCGAAGGCTAAATCATTAGCTTATTATTATTATTTTTTTTTCCAGTTCTGGGATTGAACCCAGAGTCTTCCACATGTTAGGCAAGTGCTTTACCACTGAGCTACATCCCCAGCCCCTACCTTGCTCTATCTTTCTACTCTTTATTCATCATGAAACTTTAAGTTTGGATGAAGTTACCCTCTAAACTAGAGAAAAATTCTTGACCTGGGAAATGCTGATCACCTTTACTGTTTGCTGTCATGACACTTAGGACAAGAACCCATAATGTCCTTCTCATTAACTTGTTATCTCCTTCTAATTACCTGTTAACCAAACTGCTGTTTGAAAATGTAGCTTCTACTATTTCACCACACTAACATGATTAAAACAAATTTGTTTTATATGTGTATGTATATATATATATATATATATATATATATAGTCCCCATGATGAATGCATTTACTATTTATTGCAAACATAATAATAAAAAAAAAGGAAGAAAAAAAATCATGTAGGCATTCTGTTTACCTTCTTGTCAACTTAATTTCTAAAATGAATAATAGGATTTGGGAAAGGCAGCCTCACCCCCAGTATTTGGCCTGTCCCATCCCTAGTGCAAGGGAAGGTCACTGTGCATGGACACTTGGGGGCAGGCCAGGACGTACACTCTCGAGAGCAAGGTGCCTTGTCACAGTGGATGGCCCCTCACAGGCCTCGCAGATACTCACTCAAGAATCTCTACCTATCAGGAAACTGACCAGTGGTTCCCGGCTCCACCACTCTGTTCTGACAGGGCCTGTTAAGAATTTTTTTTTTTTTTTTTTTGTGGGTACCAGGGGTTGAACTCAGGACCTGTGTGCCAGCAGGTGCCCGTGCTGCTGAGTGATATCACCGGCCCTTTCTTTGTGTGTGGGCACTGGGAGTTGAACTCGGGCCCTCCTTGCCAGGCAGGCACTTACACCGCTGAGCCATCTCACTGGCCCTGGCCTGTTAAGATTTTATACCTTTGTAAGCCTTTAGAATCTCTCACCAGTGAGATTAATAGTTATTTCGTAGCTGAGATTGAATTGTCAACTGACTCACTGACAGAGCAAGGAAAGGCCTAGGTTTTCACTCACATGATTTTAGCTGTCTAAATTAGTGAATGCAGCTTTGGGGTGTGAGGAACAAGGAACGCAGGGAGCAGGGTCCCTACTGCCGCTTACCGCGTGACCTTGAGCAGGCTACTTCATCTCCCTGGGCCTCGGTTTCCCCGTGGACAATCCATAGGGAATAATAGTGCTCATCTCATGGAGCTGTTAGAAAGCTTAAATGAGCTAAATATAATGTGCCTGCAACCTTGTCAGCACTCAACAAATGTACTGAAAACTGGTCAAAATCAGAACTTTATTCTCTTTTAAGTTTTGGCACAATAGCTAAAACCAACAAAGGGAAAATTCAAAATTGCTTAACGGTAAAGACTTTAAAATCCTATTCTCTTCTCTGAGTCGGATAACAGCCGCAGTCATTCCTGTTCCTCTGGACTCCTCGGCAGTTTCTAAAGGGCCCAAGCACCTGTTTCCCATTTGGGCTTTTCCTTCCTTGAACAGTGGGCAAAGGCAGGGATTGAGAACTCTGAGAGATGCCATAAATCTCAGAGCAGACTTTGGACTTGGACTTTTCAGCAATGCTGAAATTGTTAGGACTTGGGAAACTCTTAGAGACAGACTAAATGCCTTTTATGTAAAGGGATGTGCATGAGGCTTTTGGGGGCCAGGGGTGGAATGTTACGGTTTAGATCTAGATGTCCCCTCCAAGGCTCATGCACTCATAGGCAGGCATTTGGGGTGACTGGATCAGTGGGTTTTGATAATCACCAGTGGATTGGTGCACTGATAAATTTGTAGCTGACTCGCTGTTAGGAGATGGGATCTGGTGGGTCATGGGGTCTGGGGACATGGTCTCGAAGTATTTATGTCTTTCCTGCTCCTCCCTACACATTCTCTGCCTACTTCCCGCTGCCATGCCATGAGCAGCTCTCCTCTGCCATCCGCTCTGCCATGCTGTCCTGGCTTGGAGCCAGCCGACTATGGACTGAAACCTCTACAGACTGTAAACCAAAACAAACCGAAGTAAACCTCTCTTCCTTTAAGTTCAGGAAGTAAGGTATTGTGTCACAGAGATGTAAGACATATCTGCCTTGTTACTTGTCCCACATCCACAGAGAGAATGTAAAGGACAGGCAGGAAGAGATAAGCCCCTCCAGGTCACGCCCCTACTGTCCCATCTCTTCCTAGCAGACCCCATCTCCTAACAGCAAATCAGCTATAAACTCATCCGCGGACTAACTCACTGATGACTATCAAGCCCCCACGATCCAATCATCTCCCAAATGCCCCACCTACTAGCGCATGAGGCTTTGGGGGAACATCTAGATCTAAATCGTAACATTCTGCCCCTGGCCCCTAAAAGATTCATGCAAATCCCTTTATGCAAATGCATTTAGCATATCTCTAAGAGTTGCCAAAATCCTCACAGTATCAGTAGCGCTGAAACGTCAAAGTCCAGAGTCTCCTCTGAGATTTCAGGCAAACCCTTAGCTGGGAGCCCCTATAAAAATCAGAAAGAAAGTTAAACACTGTGGACATACAATGGCACAGGTAAAACATTCCTGTTTTAAAAAATGGAAGGATAGAAAGCACTGGAGCCAAAGTAAGACTGAAATCCATCTATAATGGGGAAAGAGAGGCCAGTTTACGCAGGACACTGTCAGACTGCCAGCAAGTAGCAGAGGCAAGGCCTGGTCTTGAGGTTTCCTGCCCGGAGCACAAAGATACCAGGGGAGTGCACGTCCCTCCAACACCGATGCTGAAACGGGCCCATCTGAGGCACACTCACCCGTCAAGCTCGGCTGTTTCCACATAGCAGAGGCTATTAGGCTCGGAGGTGGATAGCAACAGAATGTCGGCCTGTTCAAAATAAAAGGCACCTATGACACAGAGTCCCCAGGGTGACCCAGGTACAGGCCGGGGGAGGAGAGGAATGGGAGAGGCAGAATGCTTTCACTTACTGGAACAAAATCATTTTTCTTCAGACGGATGACATCTCCAACTTGAATGTCTTTCCACTTGGTAATTTTGAACCTAAGTATTAAAAACAGTGGGAGTTCATCGGGTTTTAAGTTTCAGGCAGGGACATTATCATTCTCTCTGGATGTCGAAGATTTTGGAAAATGTGTAAATCACAGGGGAAATGTTTGCAAACCGTTCACCCTTTTCATGATGTGACCACACATGCAGGAAGCAACGCAATGAGATGGCTTTGATGTGTTCTTTCTATGCCGCCTCACTGGTCCCTGAGGCTGCTTCAGTATGTGGCAGGGGGACGGTGCTACTCCTTTTGTTTTTGCTCCTGTCTTCCCTTTACTCTTTCCTCCCTCTCAGCCACCCACCACTTGCTCAGTGCTCAGGACAAAAACACAATGTAGCTTTCTGTGGGCCACAAGAATCCTCATGGGCTTCAGAGCTGGTACCCTCTCCAGTGTTTAAGTTATCCTCTTACTGACTATGCCTTGCTTTCATAATCGAAGTAATAAGAATATCGGTAAAATGAAAGATGACTGTCTTTGGTATTAAACTTCATAGGAAATGCCCATTCACATTTCTCACAGAAATCCATTTATTGCAAAGAAGAAAAACCATGTTAACATATTTATGTCTTAGTGGTGTATATTTTTTAATTAAGTACAGTGGAAACATTCAGGTTATTTGCCTCAATACAGACACATTAAAAAGCCTTTGACTTGGGTTTTAGTCCCTATGTTTAGGACTTGAATTTGCAGTTCTGCCTTGAAGCTCTTGCTCAAAGAACAACTCATTACTGCTTCCTGAATTGGGACTTTGGTCACAGCTGACTACATTTGTTGAACAAACATTTATTGGGAGTTTCTTGCATGTTGCAGGTAGGACAGCATCCTCTAGAAATTTACAGTTCCATTGAAAAGAGATACCTACAAAAATAATCCTAATACAATTCCTATCATAATAAAAAAACCCCAGGGGGCCAGTGAGATGGCTCAGCGGCATAAGCGCCTGCCTGGCAAGTGTGAGATCCTGAGTTCGACTCCCAGTACCCACATACAGGAAAAAAAAAAAAAAGGGCCGGTGATATCGCTCAGCAGCATGGACGCCTGCTGGCGCGCGAGGTCCTGAGGTCGACCCCCGGTACCCACCAAAAAAAACAAAAAACAAAAAACAAAAAACCCCAAATGCTCTTCAAGCACAGGGAAGGGAGAAATCACTTTGCTGACAGATCGGGAAGGTGTCAAGCATCCTGCACAAGCAAAGCCCCAAAGGGGACAAGTTTGAGAACAGGAGAGGTGGACACGGCTCACTGAAAGCTGAAGGAGCTGTGTAAATGCCAGATGTGCAGATTACACAAAGCCCAATCAGCAACTGCACGTAATTCAATTTGGGCTGTACGGCCTCGGAGCCAAGAAGGCCATGACGTGTCTTCGCAAGTTAAAAGATGCCTTCCCAATTAAAAAATTTAGTAACGACTCACTATGTTTCTAGACAAATGCAGTTTTTATATCTTTGTAACTAAATTACAAATTGAAGGAAGCAACATACCTGCCATCCTTAATGACTTCACATGTCCTATTGTTGATTTCCTTATCCATTTTATGCCGAGTCTTTAGGAGAAAAATGAAGAAATGTTTTAATCACCTCAACACGTAAGTACTAATGCTAAATTAAAGATGGTCAGAGCAGAAAGTTGAACAGTTTGTTGCATGAGAAATCCTTACCACATCATCCACCAGGTCTTTGATAGCAGTGATGCCCAGCACCAGAAGTAGGGGCACAAGTGTGGTGTACCATGCCAGGGTAGTTATTTGAGGAATTGCCTAACAGAAATAAAAAAGCTCAGGTGAAGTCCCCATGAAGACACAGCTAACTTGCAGGTAATGGGTTGCTGATTCTACGTTTGCTAATTCTAATTTCCATCACCACAGAAGTCTGCATCCCACAATGCGTATAGGAAAAGGCATTTAGCATCCAGCCAACCTCTTTCTCTCTAGCTTCTCACCACATAGAACAGATCCTGTATATGATTGGTGGTTGCTGAAATTATCTCACTGTGACTTTAACTGGAGGTTCTGTAACATGATAAAAAAGAATTTTTGTAACCTAAAAGAGAACTGCTCTGCACTTTTTGTGAAAATCATAATTAACTGAAGGGGGTGGATGGGGTAGAGGAACAAGTAGTCCTTAACTTTTAGGAAAGGCATATAGGTTGCATGCAGCAGGTTGCTCAGAGCAATGATTTGTGAGAGTGTCACGACACAGGCCAAGCTGGCAGCAGATGGCTAGCCCTGATAGCTAGTGACCAGGTAGAATATCTTTGGGGCATTTGAAGAAAGTAATCCTTTCATGGCTATTGCTACTGGTCCAGCCAAGAATGGGGCTGGCCTTATATAAAGCTCCACCTCCATCAAGACAACCTCCCAATTTGAATGGAAGATTGGGAAGAAGTTTCATTATGATCTTCTGTGACCATCCTCTCAATCACTGGGTCACATCGAGTGGTGGTTCTTTTAAGTTAAACTGGGTCCAGCCCTGTCCAGCTCTATACATAGAGACTTCGGGACTTTGAGCAGTGTTACTTTACTTACCTCAGTCTGCCTCAGATCTCTGCAAAACAGAGGTTATCCTGATGCTTACCTCATGGAGTTTAAAAATTAGGTTATGCTGATGCTTACCTCATAGAGTTTAAGGATTAAATGAAGTAACAATGTAAGTGAAGGGCTGTCTAAGGCTACTACTGTTACCCTAATTTGGATTGTTGCACCTTAACAGAAGGTAACTGGGGTGTGATTGGAAGAAAGATCATTTCCCACAACACTGCAAATATGCGGATCTTACTTTTTCCCTTCTAGAAGGAAGTAAAGGAAAAGTGGCACACTGACCATATAGCAGCTCCTTATTACTTGTATGGTTCACCTCTGTCTAAGCATCCACCTTTAATAGTAGGACCATCCTTTGCAATCAAGACAGGCCTTTTCTTGTGGTTCTGGGTATTGAACCCCAAGTCTTGCACATGCTAGGCAGGCACCCTATCACTGAGCTACATCCCCAGCCCGAAGTCAGCAGGTATTGTATTCTACCAAATCTGCTGAGTATCCACTTCTCCCTAGTGTCTCCCTTTCCTTTCTTCACTCAATGCATACTCCACTGCCACCAAGGCACACATGCTACCATTTTATAAAGTCTTAGTGGGTGAATCCCAGCAATGGGACTGTTTTCCAAATCTAGCCCTTTACAGCAAAGTAGATATATTGTCTTTTTAAGCAGCTTGTCAGGTGCTAAAGGTTGACCCTGAACACTAAGTTAAATGAGTTGATTATAGCAACTGTTCCTACACATAAAAATGTCTTGCTATCCAGATAAGTGAATTCTTTTGCCATAATTTTTTTAAAAATCAGAAAAAATATTTTCTAATGTAAAAGCAGTTTGCAAAATAACATGAGCTTTATGACTAAAATATTAATAAAAATCAATAATACTCATGGAAACTAGGCAGCTAAATAAAAAATTACAAGCATAAAAGTAGGTTTCATTTTAAAGTACAAATAACTCTAAAGTGAAGATTATATTTTTATTCACTTCACGGTTAACAGTTCTAACACTGTCATCAGTTCAAAACTGCACTTTAAAAAAATGAAATTATATTGTCCTTTGTTCTTTTTCCCTGTTCAAATTGAGTCTGCTCTGTGCAGGGGGCAGTGACCGCTTAGGTAGAAAAGCCTGACATTAATATGAAACACTTTCAAAATTATCCACACTGTACGACCACACAGTAGGTATTATTGAGCCGTCAGAATTCACAACAGATTTAAGATACCACAAAGCGTTACCTGTAAGATAAGAAGGACCAGGAAATAGGAATTGGCTGCTCTCTTAAACTGCTCAAACAAATTCATTGGTAGAAAGGTAAATGCGTTGTACTTGTATGTTTTAATTGCATTTTTCTGTTGGAAAAAATGAGAAAGTCATTCTAACTAATGCCACACATCGAGTATAAACACCTGCAAAAATCTCTGTGCCCCATGGCCTACAGTGACCCAGGGCCATAATCCATCCGTCAGAAAGACACTGAGATTTCTTTTAAGCTTTTAATTTTAGGCAGGCCTCAAAATGACTGCATGGAGCGTTATGTCACGAGAGTAACAAGACACAGACATTGGACTGTGACTTCGTGGATCCTGCTGTCAGGTCCCTTGCTCTGTGGTAGCCTGTTAGAAAATGGGCAAAGGCGGATGTCAACATGAGAAGGGAGGAAAGGAGCAGGTTAATTCAAGGGGGGTGGAGGCTGCTGTGTAATAAAAGAATAAAGGCTCTCTTGTGGATTGAGTCGTGTCCCCAAAAGATATACTCAAGCCCTAACTTCAGTATCTGTGAATGGGGTCTTATTTGGAAATAGGGTCTTTGCAGACATAATTAAGATGAAGTCATACTAGACCAGCTGTCGACTGGTATCTATAAATGGGGGGCAACTGGACACAGGGAGAAGGCTACTTAGAGATGGAGGCAGAGACGGCAGTAATTGGTCTGTAGACTATGGAACCACAAAAACTGTGGGAAACCACCAGAAGCCGGGAGGGGCATGAAACTTATTCTCTCAGATTCTCTAGAAAGAACTAACTCTAGTCACACCTTGAATTTGAACTTCTGGCCTCCCAGACTGTGAGAAGCTAAATTCCTATTTTTCTAGGCCTCCCAGTTTTGGTACTTTGTTCTAGCAGTCCTAAGAAGTTAAAACAGATACTTTACAACATTTTTTTTATGGCAGTACTGGGGATTGAACCCAGGGCCTTCACACTGAGCTATATTTTCAGCCCTTTTGCTTTTTTTGAGACAGGGTCTTGTTAAGTCCTTAAGTTGGTCAGGCAGGGCTTGAATTTGTGATCTTCTTGCCTCAGCCTCCCAGAGTGCTAGGATTACAGGCATGCACCACCATACCTGGCTACTTTGTAAAATTTAAGCCCATATTTGACAGATGCTTTTTATCAGATTTCAAAGATAAGCATTTTTTTAGGTAAAAGTATCTTTTAACGAAGAGCCTCACTATGTGGCCCAGACTAGCTTTGACTCTCAATCCTCCTGTCTCAGCCTTCTGAGTAACTGGGATTATAGGTGTATGCCACTGCATTGGTTTAAAGTGAAAATATCCTTAAAGTTTCTACATCTATTCTAGGCAGAGGAAGGAGAGAAAAGTTATTAAGATTCATTTCAAACTTGTTACTTCTAAACATGAGGCTTCTGTGACAATATACTACACTTTTTCATAAAGTACTTTTAAGAGAGCTTTGTACGTACGTGCGGAAAGTTTTGGTCTATATAATTCTGTTTAATTTTGTTTCAAGTCACCCCTACCCACCTTCAAGGTCGTTAAACTTCAAAAAACATTCTACAGAACAAAAAAAATTAGCAGTAGCCTTAGGCTCTTGGCTACCTAGAAAACAGATGTAGCATGAAGCAGGCAAACATGACTGCTGAAACATCCAGAGACTGGATAAAACAGGGCTTCAGTAAAAAAAATTTAGGAATCAACTTACCGCATATTTGCTCTCCTTAATACAAAAGAACTTAGTGTTCATAAAATGAGGTTGTTCATGGAACTTTCGATCATTTGCTTTGACTTGCCATGTGCAATCTTTAAAAGAAAGAGAGAAAAACTATATAAGTAGAAAGCTGAGTTATTGGAGATAGAATCAAATTGAAGTGAAGTCATCAGAGTGGTCCCTAATCCATTATAAGTAAAGTCCGTATAACGAAGGGAAATTGGGACTCAGGCATAGGACGATGATATGAAGTCAACTTGGTTGGCTACGAGCCAAAGAGAGAGGCCCGGAAGGGATCCTGCCTTCACTGCCCCCAGAAAGAGTCACACCTGTTGACACAGTGATCTCAGACTTCCATCCCCCAGAGCTGTGAGAAAATACATTTTGAATGTTTAAACCACCCAGTTGGTGGTACTTTGTTAAGGCAGGCCTATCGCACTCGTAACCATGTTACGACTTGAGCAGTTCTTCACAGAACCCCACAAGAGCAATCCTTATCTAAACACGCCCCAAACAAAAACACCAGAGTCCCAGGAGGTCAGCTAAATTAAGCTAAATTATTTTTTCAATCTCATTCACTTGGTTTGTAAAGTTTACAATACACTGAATATTTAGTGAATGAATAAATCAAAGAAGTATATCATCAATTAATTGAACACTTCCAAGTCCAGATTATAGGTCAGTGCTGTGCACTGCCTTATCCTGATGACCAGTGCCAGTCATCCTTCCAAGTTCATTTCATGCATTTAACAGCACATCGCGCCACTGAGTAAATAAACTCCATCCATAGGGCCAGTGACATAGCTCAGCGGCATACGCACCTGCCTTATAAGCGGCAAGCACGAGGTCCTGAGTTTGACTCCTGGTACCCGCAAATAAAAAATAAGTAAATAAAAAAACTCCATCCATTCCATTGCCATGTCTAAATTCTAGGGAACTCTAGGAAGTCCCTGGCTTCTCTGCTGTTGTGGACATTTCCCACCCAATATGTCTCATTAAATATTTCTCCCTACCTCTGTCCACTGCACTACTCTTGCTAACCTGCTTCTCCCTTCATGGTTTCCCCAGTCATTGGAAGCTGTCCTGCCCTGTTTAATAGACGAATTCCCAACTCTGCAAAGCACCTCGTGGGTGCCTCCCTGTTCAATGAGCACATCTCCCTCCCTCCAACCCTGTAGCCAATCACACTCCTAAACAACAAGCCACAAGGCTGTTGTAGACTTGTGCTGCCTCCCTTGGTGGCAGGGCAAGCCCAGCATCCTCTTCATAGCCTGTGGTGGCTTGGGGCAAAGTCATGAAGTTCAGTGGTGGATGCCAAGTTCAAGCTATCCTTGGGGACTTGGTTGTACACCCTGATCACATTGTACACCTGTTCTTTTGCCGATCTGGATAAAGCTACTCAAACATTGGTGGTGGTGTGACTGCAATACAGTCCTCTTGGATAGCTGTCCCCTCTGGGCAAGTTGAAGAAGCCACTGCACTGTTCACTCACAGCTGTCTATGACAGCTCTTCCTCTATCTTTGGTTCCAGAAACTCAGTCCCAGCTGGAGGGAGTGACTGCAACTGGCCATCCCATTCTTGGACAGTTGCCTTGACCCAAACCCTATCACATGGCAGCTGTCATCCTTCACAGCCTCTGTGGTCTGTCCTTTGCTGCTGCTGCCTCCGATACACACACCTTTATCCTGTCTCTGCATAGGGCACTCCCCAGCCCCTAGACTGAGACTGGCCCTGACCACGGGGATGAGGCGCATGCTTATTTAAGTGAGTACATTCTTACGAGGAGGGACAGAAGTCAGTTTCCCTCCCTCGCACCTGTCCTACATCCCAGCCAATCCAGTCAGAGGCACAGCAAGGACCACTGATGCCTCACACCATGGCCACAGATGCCAACATCTCCTCCCCTCCCCAGATGGGTTTCTGGAAGAGACTGAATCTTGGTCTTATATCCCCCACAAGTCCTCCACTTGGTTTCCACAGAGTGACACCCAAAATACCTTCTGAATGAAAAGGAAAAGGAAAATTTATAAATGGTGAGCAGTTTCTCTATTTCTGTCTCAGTGGGTGACTGACCTACCGGTGGAGACCAGCACTTAGTGGGAATTGAGGCCAAAGGACTCTGCCAATACAAAGACGACTGGCCTGGCAGTCAGGCCATGTCCCCTGGGGAAGGAGAGTTCCACCCCTCTCTTTTGTCTTTGCCCATATACCCTTGACTTGTACCACCCCATGACACATGCTAGCTGTATAGCTGATGTGTTCAGTGCTTATCATATGCCAGGAATCGGGCCACGCAGTCAGCATCTCAATTTACAGCTGAGGTAACTGAGGCACAGGCAGGATCAGCAAGGTGACTGGTGGCAGAAGAAATGAGTTCAAACTCTAGCAGTCCGAGCCCCAAGTGCAGCCTGCCGGTTCACCTTGCTGTGCTGGGTAAGGTTCCCACTGTGACTCAAGCTCCAAACCATGCTGAGACTCGCCCTGCCAGCAAGGGCTGATTTGGGAAGGTGGCTTATGAGGACAGGATCACCCTTGCCACTGCTGCCCCAGCACATGGCTGTGCCATCTCCTAACAGGAAGGCACAGCATATAACCGCCACCAAGGCTCAAGACAAGGATGCCTTCAGTTAGGAAGCAATCCTGAGGAAACCCCTCTGGGCACTGGGTCCTCCATGAACACGAATGCAGAACATTAACAACTCATATGGCACAATCATTTTTGGAGAAGGGAATGTATTAAAGAACATTTACAAGTAAGGAATTATAAAATGATCAGTCTTGTGATTATTATAAAAATAAAACCATCATACTTTTGAAAATATTTCATCTCAACTTTTCAAATGATTCACTTTTTAACTCCTACTCCCTAGGAAATACAGATAGTATTGCAAAAGGATCAAGTGTGGACTACCGAAAAATGCAAATAATTAATCTGATTCTTTTTTAAAACCACAATACCACTACTGAAAACTTTTGATGCATCATTCTGGCTGCCATTTATAGAGTAATAACTGTTGTGTTATGACAAATGGAAATCCTCTTGGCATCTTTCTAGCTCAAGCGCAATTTTATCAATAGGGAAAATGGAAATGGAACTTTAAAACAGCTCATGAACACTATAATAATGTCTGCAATCAGAAAATTTCTTTCCCATTCAAAGAAGAGCTCTAAAAGAAAGTAGGTTAAAAAAAAAAAAAAAAGACATTTCATTGGGCAATCTTGAATCTATTCTATTTTATGGTAATTTTCAAATGCATGTGCTTTTTGATGGTTTAGTCGAGTTCACAAATGACTTATGACACATCCTGTCCACCGGTGTTCTAGAACATGCTGAGAATACCATTCTAAATTTCAGGAAGGCTGAGGGGGAAAAAAAAAGATAAGATTTTCTTCTCTGGAGAAGAGAGAAAAGGCCAGTGATAAGAGTTTTTAAAAAATCAATCTTAGGGCCGGTGAGATGGCTCAGCGGCTTAAGCACCTGCCCGGCAAGCGCGAGGGCCCGAGTTCGACTCCCGGAACCCACATACGAAAAAGGGGCCAGTGATATCGCTCAGCGGCACGGGCGCCTGCTGGCACGCGAGGTCCTGAGGTCGACCCCCCGGTACCCACAAAAAAAAAAATCAATCTTAGAAACACTCAGGAGGAAAGAAAAAGCCACCTTCTTAATGACCTGGACATAATAAGATTTCTCACCCTTTGTTTGGTTCCCTCGCCTGGCTCTTTAGGTTTGCTTGGTCATTAAGCTCCCAGCTGGTGGTTACTTTATCTGCTCCCAGCATTGCACCTCTGTTCCCAGCCCATGTAGATTTGGATGCCTCAAACAGAGTGCAGTTTCTGATCTCCAGTAGGAGTAGCCGTGGAGTTACCAGCAACAACTTTGATCTCTTAATTTTACATCCTTGATAATACCTTAGGGAGCCCTGAGAAAGTTATCAGTGTATCTTATCTGAGATTTAACCACAAGAATGTTTTCACTTAATTTCAGAAATCTCATTGCAGCCACATAATCAATAATCCTATTTCCAGTTAAGGATTCTTATTTGGCCTAATTCAGACAAATCAATGGAGCAAGTAAATGGAAGTCTCCTCCTAATTCTTCTCTGAGATTTGAGCTAATTGTTTGAATAGTATTTCAATCAGAGACTAGAAAAACTGTGAAAATGCTGTCCTGTGGTCAAATACATTTGCAAAATTCACATCTCTATCTTGAACACTCGATGGACTTGCTGGTGCACTTAGGTCGCTGAAAAGTCCTGTAGTAAAGAAACTTATTTATTTAATCCCAGCTTTTTCAAAATTAATATGACCACAGGTATTTTTTAAAGTAATCACACAACACCTATTTGTATGATTTGAGAAATCCTGCACTAATGTGCACGCCTTAAGGAAAGACAGCAAAACAGCACTTGGAGGTATTTGCCTTTTTGATTAAATTGTTATTAAATAGCCACTTGGAACAGAGAACTTTACTAGACTCTTGGATGACAAGACTAATTTTTTTTTTTTTTTTTTGGTACCAGAAACCAAACTCAGGACCTTGCGCTTGCCAGGCAGGCGCTGTGCCGCTGAGCTATATCCCTGGCCCAAGGCTAATTTATTAAAGAAAGAAAGCATCTGGTCACATTTTTTTTTTTAGAGTGGAAATATTGACAAAGAAAAGAAATAACAAATATTCCAGTGGGGGGGCACAACTTCATTATATGGCCTTTAGTTAAAAGCTACAACAATAACTAACCAAGGTTGTGCCAACAAAACCATCAAGCCACATATCCAGGGATGTGTTTAACATACACATGTGGCTCAAAAATCACCAATCAGTTTGGTAAATGTGTCACCATACATCTGAAAACTGCTATGTGATACCCGGAATGTTCCTGCAGTCATCAAGTCCTTTGATCATTACCACTTGGCAAGGAAGTAATTTGGTCTTGCCTATCCCTTTGCTGGGCTCTGAATTCTTGCTTACAAATTCACCAGCAACCAAACTCTGCAGGAAACCAGGGGATAGAATGATCGAAAGCATAACATCATAACAGCAAAAAGAAAACAAAAGCCACAGAGAGAAATGGGTACTGGATGTGAATAGACAGTTCATACAAAGAGAAATTCAAATGACTTTCCATAGGCGAAAAGGGATGCAAAGTCATCAAAGAGAAATGCAATTCTTTAGGGAGGTACCAATTTTTATCTTGCAATGGCAAAATATTGCCGAAGAATAAATACTTAGGTGACACTTCAGGTTGAAAAGAGTTGAGGATCAGGCCCTGGAGGCAGCCTCTGTGGAGAAGGATCTGGCTATAACTTAAAATTTTACATGCACACACTGAGCAGTCCCACTTCTGGGATTTATCCTCCATGTATAAATGACTCTCCAGGGGAGAAATGACAGTGCAGGGCTATTCAACACAGTCCAGTTTAACAGTAAGATTGTAAACAAACTGAGTGCCGACTCTAGTTAAACATCCATACAGTAAGGTAGATTTATATGGGTGATGCAGGAGTTTTCCCAGGTAAGTGACTAAAGCAGGAGAATGTCTGCCATGCTGTGCTTTCTGCTATGACATGCAGAATCAATATGCAGCATGAATGCATACACACATAGGCATGTGTGTTTATGTACGTGTGTATCATGGGTACGTAAGGGTACAGATTGGTTTTTGTACATATTCTTAAAAAGAAAAAGGCAAGAATAAGTCATAATGAAAGGCAGATATAGGAGGAAAATAGTCCAGAGTGCTGATGATAACAAGAGTGGGGCAGAGGTGGCAGAACATACTCTTAGCTAGATGGAGAAAGAATCAATGACAAGGGAAGCAAATTCTCCTGAGGGGCTCTGGCTGTACGTGGCAAGCACACGGAGGGCGTTAAGAGAGTGCATCCCATCCTCTCACTCCTGGCACCAGAAGGGCCCTGCCTCACTCAGGTCACTAAGACGGACTAGCCACTGGGCTCCGGGCATGCTGGATCCTTCCACTCCAACTTGGCCCAGCACAGTGCTCCTCAGCCAGTAGGTCATTGTCAAATCGTAGAAGTACCCTGCCCACCAAAGTGGGTGGAGCTCACCTTCCCCTTGTCATGGGTTCTAGTTTTTCTAAATTAGGCTCAGCTTCTACCTATGCTCATAGTCTCTGAAATCTACAGATAGAGAAAATGCAGGCCAGGGGTAGCAGTGATCATGTGCAGCAGTGGTTCTCAAAGTGAGGGCTCCAGGCACCCATGCCTACATCCCAGCAGCACCTGGGAACTTGTTAGAAATGCCAGTCTCAGGCCTCCCCCCCAGAACTGTGGTATCGGAAACTCTGAGGACAGAGGCCAATGTGTTTTCACAACCCACTGCCATGTGATTCTCGGGCGCAGTCAACTTTGAAAAGCACTGATGTGGAATAAGATATATGTGAAACCCATTTCAAAAAGAAACCATCCGTCAATCAAGCATAATCCCAAGCTCCAAGACCACCACTCTCCATCCAGCATAGGGGACCCAGGAATACCTACAAACAGAATTTCAAGGCAATGTCTTAAATGTAATGACAAACACTTGGTAGTAAGGGAATTCTAAATTAGCCAGGGTGTGGTGCTGTTAGGGAGGGCTTTTTGGAAGATGTAACCCTTGTGTTTATGCTTAAAAGCTACCTCAGAGTTATGCCAGTAAAGGAAGAAAAGAAAGGTCCAAGGGCATTCCAGGCAAACAGGACATTATCGGCAAGAGCACAAAGGCAGGAAAGCTCTGGTCCAAGTTCACATGTGAAGAGGCGGGTATTGCAGGACCACAGAATGGTTCCCAGCTGGCGTTACCCAATTTTCACCAAGCCAAATCTCAGTTCTTTAACCCTCCACAGCAGAGCCAACAACCATACCAAAGGTCACTGGAGCAAAGAGTTAGGACTTTATTTAATAGCCAATTAGGGGCAGGAACTGGGAGTCAAACTCATATCAGTTGCCAGCCAGCAAGCAGGTGAAGGAAGTGAAGTTATATGCTTTCTTAGGAGGGGAAGATTAATAAGTTAGTGAAATATTCACGACTTTTCCAGGAAAGTGGCAAGAATTTTGTTTCCCATTTCCTGCTTGACCATGTTGGGCTTGTGTTGAGTGTGATGAGGAAATTGTAAACTGTCATGGTGCTGGTAGGTGAGAAACTTGCTATGAAGATTATTATAGGACAGTAATGAAACTGGAGGGTGACCAGTGGTCAAGATGACAGTTTAAATTGACCTGGTTCTGCTGGATCTGTCGTCTTGTTTTTCACAGAAACTTGCCATCATGCTGTAAATCGTATTTTTAGTGCACGCACTGATCACACAGGAGTATTGGGTCAGCTCAGGAAAGGGAAGCAAGAGAGAACAATAAGGGAGTGGAGAAAACAGAAAAAGGGGCTGACTGGCGGGGTGGGGCTAACAGGGACGGGAGACTGACAGCGAGCTGGGCATCTACTGGAGGGCTTTAGAGTGGAGTCTGACATGGTCCCACTGTGCTTTCATGAGTCACGCTAGTAGGAGTGAGCAGAACACATTTGAAGGGACCAAGGGCAGTCATGAAAGAGAGCGTGGAAGACAGTTGACAGGGACTCTGGTGTCAGAATGGGAGAGGAGACAGGTTCGTGAGCTATAGAAGGCTGACCGACTGAATGGTGGGCAAGAAAGAATGAGAAATAAAAATGAGAAAAGGTAATCCCCAGATCCCACATTAGGTGACTGAAGGAGGGGTGAGGACAAGCGGGAGAATGTGGCAGGGGGTGTCTGGTGGGGGCGTGATAGATTTTAGAAACTCCCTCCTGGGGTAGTAAAAATAATCTGGAAGCCCATGTTGCAGTTTAGGCTGGATGTAAGTAAGAGGTTAAAATCGATCTTTTTTTTTTTTTTTTTGTGGGTACCATGGGGTTGACCTCAGGACCTCGCGCGCCAACAGGCACCCGTGCCGCTGAGCGATATCACCGGCCCCTTTTTTGTATGTGGGTTCCGGGAGTCGAACTCGGGCCCTTGTGCTTGCAAGGCAGGCGCTTACGCCTGCTGAGCCGTCTCACTGGCCCCTAAAATCGATCTTTAAAAATTATGTTTTTGTTTTTTTAAAGAGATAAACTGCTGCTCCAGCTTCCTCTTGCTGAGAGTATACACTGGTCACACCTCCTTCGCGCTGAGAGCTGAAGGCAAGGAAGTCTCAAGACTTCAGCCTCCTGAGCCAAAGCTTGGCTAACTCACCTATGAATATTTCTTGGTCTTAATTCTATCCTTCCTGTAGACTGGAGTACGCCTGTGTACTCCAGCGGCAGAGTACGGTCTAGCTGTTCTCTAAACTTGGCCAAATTGTAAGTTAACTCATTTCTCCTTTTTAAAAACTTTCAAAAATTTTAATATAATGCAAGTAGATATTAATAAAGAAAATATAAAAAATACTCTTCTGTTATAGCTTGTGCCTAAACATCTCCCCAAAGCCTCATGCATCATAGACAAGGCTTTTTGGAGGTGGCTGGATCTAGGGTGTGTGATGCTGGGATTAAGGATGCCCCGCCCTAGGTGTGACCTGGGTGGAATATAAGGGACAGAAGGAAGGTTTGACGCCTGCTGCTTTTCACTTGCCATGCTATGAACTGTTTCTCCTCTGCAATGCCCCTCTGCCATGCCACCCTGCCTTAGAGCCAGCCAACTATGGACTGAAACCTCTATAAACTGTGAGCTAAATAAACCTTTCCTCCTTTAACTTT
This sequence comes from Erethizon dorsatum, assembly GCA_028451465.1. Classification (NCBI taxonomy): domain Eukaryota; kingdom Metazoa; phylum Chordata; class Mammalia; order Rodentia; family Erethizontidae; genus Erethizon; species Erethizon dorsatum. The sequence goes on along the minus strand of CM051829.1, from coordinate 21,725,222 downwards.
GGGTGTCCAGTATTTTGTCCCAGCAATGAGAAAAGTAACTAAGACATCTTCTTACTTCTATGAAAAAAATAAAATTTCATAACAAAATAATGGTTAACATCACCATCTTAAAAGAATGATCAAAATGTTACTCACAGTACAAGACATAAAAAAAGATTCTTACAAAGAAGAAACAAACAAAAGGACAAAACTTTCTTTTCAATGAACAAAGGAAACTACTAGTATAAATGAAACAAAGCTATCAGGAGTAGCAGGCTAATGAACCCAGCCAGCCAGGATGCAAGGTCCACGCCCCTAAGCCCCAGTGCAATGCAACAGGGAGAGGCAGATTTGAGTCTCCCATGGGAATGTGAGTTGAAACCATAAGCACAGATGACCACATGGGAAGTGTGTCATAGTAAAATAGTGCGTCAGAAGTGTCCCACTCTATTTAAGTAGAAAGGCAGAGGAAAAACCTATGAAACAGCCTATGACGGTGGCAAACCTATGGCATGCATGCCACAGCAGGCACACAGAGCCCTCTCTTTTGGCACATGAGCCAAGTGTGAGTTGTTTTTTCTAAACTAAAACCTCTGTATTCAGGTTTAATTGCAGTGTCTGCAGTAAATATGTGGGTTTTGGGTTGCAGTTGGGGCACTCAGTCTCTAAAAGGTTTGCCGTCACTGGTCTATCAGGACCAGAAGACATTCAGAGAACGAGAATGTTACGCTGGAAGTGAGACACGAGCCCCAGGAGACAGTGCAGGTGCGCCCCCCACCTCAGAACATAAGATGGCTAAGGATTTGATGATCGGAAAAGAACATCCAGGACTCATTGAGGTAAGTTTCTTCTGGATGGGAAGCTAATGGGGATTAAGTTCCATTAAAGGTGTTTTAGGCTGGGGAGACTGAGGCAAGTTTGGGGGTTGAGGAGAAGGAGCCCAGAGAGAGAAGGAAGGCTGATGATGTGGGATGAGAGGGTATGGCTGATGGCAGGAGCATGTAGAAGAGGCAGGGCAGGGTAAAAATCCTCCTCTCTGGGCTTACAGAAGAGGAAGGTTGAGCAGAGGGTCTTACATTTCTTGGAATTCAGGAAGTGACTCAAACCGGGGCACTTTGAGGAAGGCAGTGAGGATCTAAGCAGCTTTTGAAAAAGTGGAAGGGAAATAACCCGGGGCAGGTTGTAGTGAGGAGTGATTGCTCTTGTAAGAGAAACCCAAATTATGCATAAAGGGCAAAATAAAAGACAGATAATAGAAAGTAAGGAGACAGATCTTTCTCCAATGGGAAGGGTTTCAAGAGATGGAGGGAGGGGCGAGGGAGGGAAGGAAAGGTGATGAATGAAGAATAAAGATCTCTATGTACATGTATGAACTCCACACAAGGAACGTAAACACTGTGTACTGAAAACATGCACTGTGTAGTGTTTGAAGCATTCAATTTTGTTGCAAAAAACGAAAACAAAAATGTTAAATTGAAAGCAAAACAGAAGACCCAATATTACTCTTTGTCTCTGGGGGAAAAAGAAAAAAACACAACTGCTGTCCTTTCCCTGGGCCATTGCTACTTAAAGTGTGGACCAACTGCATCACCAGGGATCCAGATAGAAATGTAGTCTCAGGCCACACATCCTCACCCCCGCAGCACTGAATCCTGCTTTAACAAGACCCCCAGATCGGCTCCCATTCCCCCAGGCTCTGAGAAGCACTGCTCCAGGCCCTACTGGAATCCCCAAGGCTGCTTTTACCATAGCCCCAGGCCTGGTTTCCACTTGAATCCACCTAGGGAGGAAAGGTGCTGGGAGATGTGACTCCCTGGCAAGGCTGAGCTGCACCCCGTTTTCCAACTGCTTGCCTCCACACTTGGGGGTGAGGAAACCTCTCACCTAGCTGTTTTCTCACTGAAGCAATACACTGACACCCCTTGGGGTTTGAGCAAGGTGGGTCTCGGCAGGTTTTGTAGTCCTTTGAAGTGTGGCTGCACCTTCTCAATGAGAAAATGATTACACATCCCCGGGCATCCTGTGAACTAGAGAAGTAGTTCTGGAGCGGCGGAACTGCTGGAGGAGGATGGGGTGGGCTGCTCTACCATGTGAGGCTGAACTTGGCCAGATTCTTTGCAGTGCTGCGGATTGAGCCCTGGGCTTCATGCATGCTAGGCAAGAGCGCTAGTGCTGACCTATACCGGATTCTTTTTAACGTATGGATTCTCTGCCTGCCTCACTCAGACCCTGTGTCTCAAATTATAGGGGCCAGGCCAGGCACCTGGAGGGTTTTCAAAGCTCCACAAGTGACTCTGATGCACCAGAGGCACTGACAAACCCTAGTTAGTGCGTAGGTCAGAGTCCTCTGTGGTGACATCTGTCATATAAATCTACTTTAGAGGCTCTAAACTCACAGGGAAAAAACAGCAGCAGTGTTAGGTCTCCATGAGCAAGAGCTTCGCACTCAAAGTTGGTCATAAATTAACATTAGTCAAAAGTAAGTTCTATAAAATGAGACACTAAGTCTCATCAATGCCCCCGTCTCCTTATTACTAATCAATCACCCCTCCCACCTTACAAGCCACAGGTTACTCTGGTGTCCTTAAAGCTGAATTGGTGGAAGGCAGTTTATGGCTGATCACAGAAGGAAAATAAGTAGCCAGAATGAAATTTTCACATGTGAAATGCACCGAAAACTGAAAATGCACTTAATTTAGTGGAATAGCTCCTTGGCACATTTCATGGATTGCCTAGGATCTCCATGTTTCAATGGGCCAGCTTTATCTGTGTTTTTGGCTCCAAATAAAAATTAATTCATACATGCTGTAGAAACTAACAACTTTAATTTCAGATTCTTTATGGAGAAGTCATGTTCACCAAGTGTACAACTGTAATGGTTTCAGTGATGCCACATGCGGCCTGCGATTCTGCCATGAGAGAGGAAAATGTCCTCCCTACTACCTGATGCCCTTGTGGTGATAGCTGTAGTACAGGCAGCACGATGCGGGCTGGAAAACCACTCCTCTCCCCCCACTTGAGTGTGGGCAACACCGCAGGCCCAACCCTTTTGTTCTAAGAGAGGTAGAAAATAAAATAACGAACACCCAGGAGATCACTGGAGTTCCAGTTCACATGTGTGTTAGGTCTCGTGGTTTGTTCAGCAACATTTCCCCCACTCTAATCTTATTAACGGTTCATAAATACGGGTGGCATCTCATACACGTAATTTAATTGGAGTGAGTTTTGGGACACACATGCTCCTTGAAAGCCCCTGGGATGACTCAGTACCCTGTCAATCAATCCTATCAATCTTACCTAGGGACCCAGTAAAAAGCACTCAGGCCAGGGTGCAAGTCTTTCAAAATCCAAAAGCCTGATTTATCTGTGTGCTGCGCTTTTTACCTTCTTGTAGTCCCAGCACCACTTTTCTGTTCAAACCTGCACTGAGCACATCTTCCCGTGATCTTCAATAAATGTAGCCACTTTTCTTTTACCATTGGATAAATGTTTGTTCACTGTAAGAGCTTGGAACCTATCTGCTGGATTCATCCCCTGATATCACCTGGAAAATTTATCTAGTAAACATTCCATTTTAAATACTGTTGACCAATGGCCAATTTACCCCTGAACAGAATTCTGAACCAAATTCTGAATTTGAAAAGACTTTTAAAGAAATGTAGCTTTGTGTTTTTGAGAACAAATTCAATCAGTCAAGAACAAAGCTTTGGGATCTTTCTCTTGGCCAGAAAGAGGTGACCCCCAGCCTGACAGTTGTCCAGGAGCATACATTTTAGTGGTGCCCAATAATATTCCTCATTCAATCTCATTCATGGTATTTTTTTCCTAAAGAAAGATAAGTGACATTGAAACCTCTGTCAAAAGCATCTCCAATTCCAAAGTTGCAGAATATCACAAGCATAGGAGGGAGGCAAACTGAGCTGTGTGTGTGTGTGTGGGTGTGTGTGTGGTACGACCATGCATGCTTATGGAGGGGTGGGGAAGCAGGTGAGTATACTCAGAAAAAGACAGGGAACTAGAACATCAGTTTTTAGAGATGGGGAAGGGGGTGGGGGCAGAGGCAGGAAAGAGAGAGGAGGGTAATGGGATAAAAAATCAAAATATGGGGTCCTGTGATATAGCTCAACGGCACAAGTGCTTGCCTGGCAAGCGTGAGGTCCTGAGTTCGATTCCTGGTACCCACATAAAAAAAAAATAAATCAAAATATGCTGTGTGCATGTACCAATATACCAAGAGGAATCTCATTGTTTCGTGTTACTCATTCTCCGTGAGAACAGGTCCCTTATACAGGTGTAGCAAAAAACAAAACCCAACTGATGGCTCTAAGGACTGCAGTCTGGGAATTAAAGCTCAGTGCTGTGACCTTATGGTTAAGAACTTCTAACTGCTTCACCCTCAATTTCTGACTGCCAGCCACACAGCAACAAGTAGACATCCTAAGGAGCTTTGAAACTCATCAGGTTCACAACAACAATCCCCTCCTTGGTCAGCAAAGCTCCTCACCACCATTACCCATTGCACATGCGGGTTCGCCACTGCCACCGCCATCTGCTCAGGCAGAATGCATCTTCCATAGGCAGCTGCCGCAGTGCCTCCCATCTCCCCTCTCCCCTGCCAAGTGACCTTGTTATTCCCTCGCCAAGAAGTGGTGTCTAGTTTTCCTGCCCTCACTCAAGGCTGGCCCTAATGACTTGCTTGGAACCAAGAGAACAGAGCGGAAATGATGCTGCATGACATCACAACCAGCTGAGAGAAGACCACGAGGCCTCTGCTTCTGTCACTCTGGACACTGGCCCTGTTGGGCCCCAAGGCCTTCAGGATAGTGTCCAGCCCTTTAAGCATGGCCTGCAGTTCCCCAAACCTCAACTCTTCTGAGCTTTTCTTCATGCTTCAGTACTGGCTGCTGCCTCAACCTGGAGGCTTCTGGGAGCCAATTTCTTCTCACACTTGCTCAGGACTCACTCTGGGGCCTCATATCTAAAGCTTCCCTTGAGCACAGGAAGTTCAGAAGAGCTCAGTTTGTTTCCTACTCACGCCCTGGGTGAAATACTCAGTGTGTTAATAGATACCCTGAGTCTGAAACACGCCACGCAATGCCTGAAGTTCTAAACCTAGCCCAGAATAAGACAGGTTCAACCTCAGGCTCTCACGGACCCAAGAGATGATGGTGGACAGTCTACAACCAATCCCTCAGTTTTTAAGTTACACTGTGATAGATGCTGAAGAAGAGCAAAACAGGGCACACTCTTCTCATAACATCCTCACCTTCTGAGTTCCTCCACAGCCCCTGGAAGGGGGCTCCTCTTCCCTCACTCTGCCCTTCCCCTAATTAACTTCTCCTCAGCTTTCATATAGCTGCCCACAAAGAAGCCGCCCTGCCCACCATCCTACGCAGATTCCCTGGTACAGCCAAATCCATTATAAGACAATTCGTTGCATAAATGAGGTTTTGGGGTTTATTGCAAGCTTTATCTAGAATCTAAATACCCCAAAAGGAAGGGCAGGGGTCAGAAGGAAGATAGAAACATGGGACAGGAGATGATGTGTGAGATTTGAAATGAGAGATGTTAAGGGAGAACAGTCAGGTGGAAGGTAACAACAGCTCATATTTGTTGAGCACTTAGTATAAGCCCAAAGCAATTCAGGCCTTCACTTTTCTGATTGAATCCTTACAACTTCCCTACAAGGTAGTTCCTAATATTAAACCCATTTTACAGATGGGGACATTGAGAAACAGCAAGGAATTCCCTTCCTCAGGGTTACACAGCGAGAAAGTGGTGGCAGCAGGCCTCAAACCCAGTCAGAGTATGGGGTTCTTCCTCTTAGCCATCATGCTCTGGGCCTCTCAGAATCACACAGGGCCAAGTGCTTGGCAAAGCATGTTGAGAAAGGTAAGCTGGTAACGGGAGAGTCTGTAGGCAGAGAACAGAGCATGAATGGGAAAAGGAATGCACAAGGGTGGTGGTGGGGAGCAGCCAGAAAGGAAAGACAGGATGAAGAAGATGACGGTTCCTGAGGGAGGCTCTGTTAAAAAGCTCAGACCCTTGGGAGGACACAGTGGGAGGCAGATGGGTGATACAAAGCTCAATAGGCTTGGCAACTGGAGTCTTGGGGATATATATATTTTTTCAGTACCAATGATCAAAGCCAGGGCCTCATGCATGCTAGACAAGTGCTCTAGCACTGAGCTATACCCCTAACTTTTGTAGTGACCTTTAGGAAAGCATTATCTGTAAGTTGGTGTGGCAGCCCACAGAGGGGAAGAAGCATTGGAGTATGAGGATGGTAGTGAACAGGGTTCCAGAAGCTTGGCCACAGGAGCAGGAGATAGGACATCCAAAACGGAAAGCAGGGTTCTGGTGAGAATGTCCCATGGGACATGGATGTGTAAGCCAGCTGGAACGGAAAGATGGAAGAGTTAACAGATAACACAGCTTTGCAATGAGACAGGAGACCGTCCTCGTCCATCCCTACGCTCTGAAGGGTGAGTCAGTTTGCACCAACCAGAATGCCTTTCCAGAGCACTTACTTCTTTGCAAGGACTTTATCTTTGAGCAGTTCCTGATGGTGCAGAATTACCCAAGGAGTTGGTCTGGGGACAAGGATCACAAAATAGTAAGCTAAAAATGATTTATCTCACAGTCAAAGAATTTTGGGACTCTGGCTGAATAAGGTTCGATCCATTTCCTTGAGGCTAAAACTTCTTAGATCCTTTTATGCTAATGGACAACCTTAAGCTCCAGAGAATGAGAATTCCAAGCTTCCAATTTCAGGACTTATAGAATCTTTGTGTCCTGGACCATTTGGTGGAATTAGCATTCTTCTGTGCTTATCCTTGCTCAAGATAAAGCAAGAGTAAAGTCACTCCATGAAGAGTGTGGGCTTATCTCTTCCTTCGTGGCACATTCTAACTGCAAATTTGTACCTTTTCTGGATTCTCACAATACACAACAAAGGTCCGTCAATGGAAGAGCCATTTCAATGGGTCTCTCAGAATGCTTGTTTAACATAAAAGCTCAGCTGGCTACCACATGTTCTTTCTTTGAAGAAAGAAAAGCAGCTTTCTATGCAAGAATGCACAATGATGTCACTAAGGAAAGTATTTTGTTCACACTGGAATTGGCCGGGGCCCTGGCGTTACTCAGCTGGATGGTAACGCACAGGTTGAGGGTGACTTGTGCAATGGTGTCCTGAGTACTTCGAAAGAAATCATCCATGATGTTCAGTGTCAAGAAAGACATATGATGGTTAAAAAAGGAAAGGCCAGAGTGACACCAAGCTTAACTCGAACAATGCCTGAGAGACAGCACCTCTCTCTCCCTCCCTCCCCATGTGGCATAAATGAAATGGGAGCGAAGAGGCCTGGCATTTACTGAATGTTCTCTGTGTGCTTGCGAGGGCAGACAGAGGGGTTAGAACAATTTTTGTTATGACTCACAGGCAAAGTTATTTGACAGGAGTTTTAAAAAATGAGAAACACTGATATCCCCGAGGACTCCAAACCTCCCTTGGTAAAAGCTATGAAGAGCCAAGATCAAGCCCACCACGGCCAATGCCCATATTATGAGGATGGGAATCTACCAAAAAGAGGATCTGCAAACTGAGTGACCGCCAGAATGTGCAAGCCGAGTTGGAAAAAAACAGAGGTGAGGGTTCCGGCCCACTACTTGCTTCTCTGACATTTCTGCAGGCACCCAACCCCAGGCCCTTCGGGGCTTCCGGAACCACATATCTGGTTGCGTGATCATGTGGCACTAGGCACCAACTGCGAAGTTCACCCTTCCCCTCCATGGAGCCAATTCTCCTGCGAACTCACCAGCTATCTATGTACTGCCGAGATTCCGAGAGTGTGATAGCAGGCTCAGCAGTGCCATGGGAGAAGGAATGAGGAAGAAGCACGCTTTTTTCATTCTCTGGGCAGTCAGCTAGAACTCCTTCGCTAACCTGCCAGGCTACTTGCTTTTAAACGCAGTCTACCGATGCCCAGCCTGGGCCTGTCACGATGGAGGCCAGCTTCCTGTTCTGATTGGTGGTGATTCTATTTTAATTTCACTCACTGGTCATCATTTTAGTACCTTTTGCTTTGTTGCTGAAAGCTCACACTGTTGATACTCAACAGCTTAAAATTACACCCTGAATCCTACACTCAGGACTGATTTGTCTACGTATTTGATATGGAAAGCTGGGGACACACAAGCCACATGAGTTAAGGGCCACCCAGGTTTTGGAGCCTGCATTGCGAGGAGTCCCTGTTGGATGTCTAGGCTCCCTTACACTGAGACTGTCCCCACACAGGGAAGCTGCAGAGTACCTTGTCACAAGAACAGGAAGAAAAATCATTATAGAAGTGAAGTTTCATGGCCTGCCACTTTTTCTTCGGTTAAAACTGTTCCAAAAAGCCCAGGCTTAACCAGGCAGCAGGCGCAAGAGGGGAATCTAGGGAGTAGGGAGTGGCAGGAGGGAAACAGAGGCTTGTAGAAAACTTGCCAGGGTGGAACAGTGGAGACAGAGACTTTGGGGAAGACAGATGAAACCAGAGGTGACTGATGAGGCTGCAGGAGACACATCTGGAGAGCCGCAAACGGTGCTGCATGGAGATTTCTGTGAGCAAACAGCAGCTCTCCACTGAAATCAAGTAGCTATGCAGGAAATAATTTCAGCCTGAACTCTGGAGCAAATCTGGGGTGCAAACCCCAGAAAAGGCTCAGCTTCTTCAGTAGAGGCACAGAGAAAGGCACATTTGCCAGGGTAGAGAACCAGCAGGAAGCAGAAAAGCCACAAGGGAAAAACAGTAGTGAATAAAAGTAAGGCACACTGCGTTGCTGCAAGTGACCTATTATCCGTGGCCACATTCACATGATATGCGCAGAGTTGAAGAGTTACAACTGGGACCAAATGGCCACAGAGCCTATAATGTTTTCTGTTTTACCCGACACATGAAAAGTCCCCTTATCTAGACCTTGCCCCTGGAGCTGGCAGGATTTGGGCAAGAGGTACAGGCTGTACAGGATGGTCTGCCGGTGGCAAGTGGAGACCCATTAAAAAATTCCTCTCAGTCAGCCAAGGCCATTGCAGCTTCACAAATGACTGAGCAAAAGGTATGGAGACTCCAAGTCCAGAGGGAAGAAGCCAAAGGTGCCAAGAGGTGCAAAGCTATGTCCTGATCCCAGTCACCCAAAACTTGTGGGGAACAGCCCAACATCACTCCCCAAAAGGGCCCACACTTCTGAGATACTTTTGAGAAGCTGCTTCGCTGAGTGGCACTCCAAGGTCTGGTGGGCAAACAAAAGACATATTTCAAAAAGTGGCACCTACTGGTTGATTTATGAAAGTATATTTATTTGAGCACTGCCAAGGAATTATCACTAGATACTATTCTCACTACTCCATTTGTGAGCATGCGAGCATGCACCCATAAACACACAGATATAATTTCTTAATAATGGCTCCAACCAGTTTACACACACACACACACACACACACACACACACACACACACAGTTATTGATGTAATTTGTGCCAACAATTTAGCAATACAAATGATTTACATCCAAAGATTGATACGTTTACTTTTAAAAATTGCTATGTGCAATAACAAGATAATCTTTCCCTGTACAACTCAATTTAAAAAATACACATAGTAACCAAGATGTTCTATTTTCTCTACAGAACTTGTCAGATGTAGTCTCCTAGTCCTGCCATACTGAGGACCATGGGTATGTTCCAAGCCCATCCTAGGAGGAAGTCAGTGAAGGAAGATGCCCTCCTAGACTACGTGAAATGGACCAGTCATCCTTGATACATGTTGCCACAATCCACATGATCATCTAACAGCTCAGTTCCCAGGTACCAGGCCCACCCAATGGTTACCTTTCCTGATTGTATCCCGGTTTTCTTCCACTTCTCTGTTGACTCGATTCTGTTCTGGTTCAACAGCAGGCCCTTGGTCTTCAAGTTCATCTTCGGTTTCATCATCGCTGTAGGGAACCACTTCATCATTCGGCTGAGAATCTTCCTCAAATGTTGTTTCTGAGTCTCTTTCTGTATTCATTCTGCTGGCAAAATGGAACTACCTGGTTGAAAACGAAGGGAAACCAGAGAGAATGCTGACTCTTGCCCAGCTTTTGGTTGAATCCTACATACATCCTGTTATAACATCCTTCAACAGAACATTACTGCACTAACATGTAAATATTTCTAAATGATGACCCAAAAGTTCAACTTAATATGTAAACAAGAACAAACATTCATTATTAATTAAATTCTTATGTAATAATTTATATATATATATATATCAGCAAACCTGCATGTGTGCGCGTGTGTGTAGCTGGGCCTCACACATGCTAAGCAATTGCTGTACCACTGAGCCACACCCCAAGCCACACCCCCTACCTTTTAAAGAAAGGTACACAAACTTAAGGGAATTGTGGGTTTCTACCCAGAGAAATAAATTTAGTGGGTCATAACCAACATTAAAATAAAATGAAATAGACAAAAAATAACAAAATATGGTCCAGATAGTAAGAGTAGGTACTGTTTGGTAAATTTTACAAAAGCAGCACACACAGACATTTATTTGCATTGTGGTATTCACGGAGTTGAGTTTCTTATTATGGATGGTGCAGAGCTGGAAACCACTCCCTCAAGAGTTGTGGTTTCTGCTAATGCTAGTACTCTGAGCCTTTATTCTATGACACATTTCATAAAAGCATAAAGCCTCAACAGTTTCTAATGACTTTCAGGGAACACTCTCTCATCTTTCTAACTTCCTAACTACCACCCCCCAGTCTCTCCATCTAGAATTTGTGTGTCTGCTGCTGCACGAAGTGACCCTACACAGGTAACAAGGGCACCCTTTGTTATATTTATATTGATAAAATATTTACACAAATACAACTGATTACTTAAGGAGAGATATATAGCCTGGCATTATTTACATAAGCATCACACTACTGTGTACCCAGTATTGTTACCAATAGCTGCTTATATTTATAGTGATAACTGCACATCAGACTCTGCGCTGAAATCACCGTAGACAGTGGCCCTTGAGATGTCCCACATCACACTGCCGAAGTTATTATTACTTGAAGAAAACCCAAACTCTAGGGTGTGAAATTCACACTTCACAATAATTATTAAAAGTTTGCAGCAAAAACAACTGCATTCCAAGGAGAGATCTTCTATACTCTATTTTTGTGCTATAGCTTATGATGTATTTTAATTGAGTGTAAATTTCCCTGAGTGAAGCTATTTTAGCTGACTGCAGCTTTTACACTAAATCTAGCATCTTGGTCATTAAAATAATTTGTGTACCCACAAGTGTATACTTAGGAAATATTAAAGTATTTATACAGAGATTTTTTTTTCGAGTACTAGTTAAAACAATAAAAGCTAGAAGCAACTTGGCTGTCCCAACACTTGAGAATTGTATAAGGAAATTGTATGTCCTCATACCATAGGACAGTGCACACTAATTTAGATTGTGCATGATGAAGTATTTCGTGATGGTGTAAAAGTCCAAATGTATTAACCTGAAAGTGGGTTACAGATCAACATGTAGAGAATCGTCCCCGTCATTCACACAAAATGTCATCGTACGAGCGTACTTTGAAGATGATCCACACAAAGTGTTCATCTCAGTTGACAGCTACCGTAAGTCCTTGATAAACATTAGTGATTATTGTCGTGAGCTATTATTCTCATAACTAGAAAAGTGTTATTTACAATAGCAAATACAAGGAGTGGTCTGTCCCCTTAAGTTTTTCGATCTCCAAAATCACTTCTAAAATGTATCTGTCCCTCCTCAAGAAGAAAATTAGATTATCTCCTTAAAATAGGAGATAACCTAATGAATGTACATAGGTTAAGCATAGGCATAAAAGCTTTTGCTCTCTGAGCATGATCCTATTCATCTCCCTTTATTCCTTTTTTTTTTTTTTTTTGGTGCAAATGCAAATGGCCAGTAGACACATCTACTTTTAGTTCACTTTAGTTTTGTTTTAGCTGTAAAGTAAAGCACGTTGCCCCTTTTCAGATTTTCTGTGGGTTTATAAATTACTATTTCTTGAGATTTAACACAAATTAGTGTTATTTTGTTTTGTAATATACTGTAGAGGCAGTTATGCTTTAGCTAATATTTATATGTAATACATTCTCTTAAACATTCCCAAACTCTTAAAGGCAAAACATTCACCACAAAACTTTCAGAACAAAAGTAATGAAAAATAGTCATCATTTTACTGAGCTCCTGCTCTGTGAAGAGCAGGGCAACTCTTTGAGGTAGGCATTATTATCCCATTTCACAGATACCAAGCCTGAGGTGGAGCGGTGAGTGGCAGTCTAGGATCTCTATTCTGGCAGTGTGTAAAACATTCAAAATCTGAAAGCACAATGTAGATGTGTGTGTGTGTGTATATATATATATATATATATATATATATATTTGTCCTTTTAACCATTGTCTTAGACTATTTTCTGTTGCTGTATATGTCAGAGTACTTGAGATTAGTTGATTAATGAAGCATAGAGGTTTATTTAGCTCACAGTGCTGGAGACCAGGAGGTTTAAGAACACTGTACCAGCTGCTCAGACAGCTGGGAAGGGTCTTCCTCCTATATCATGATATGCACAGGGCATGGTGAGACCAAGCAAGCATGCCAGCTTGGGTCTCTCTTCTTAGAAAGCCACTAGTGGCTTCCTAGGGCCCTCATGACCTCATCTAATTCTAATTATTTTCCAACTATCCCACTTCCAAATACCATTAGCATGTGACTTTGGGTTAAATTTAGAACACATGAATTCTGAGACACATACCCAAGCCATGACAGCTATTTTTAAATGCAGAGTTCAGTGGCATATAATGCGTCTATATTAACACTTGGTAAGGAACCAGTTTCATCATTGCTACCATGCTGCGAAATGTCTGGATGCAGAGTTCCCAAATCAGGACAATAAGCAGTTCTTCAAGGCTGAAGGAAAGGGCAGACAAATACAAAGGAAAGGATCTGACAACCCAGGTGTATGTGATCCAAAGTAAGCAAGGCCTGGAATAACCAACCACCTCACCACCCAGGCAGGTCTGTGCAGGCTGAAGTAGTAAGCAGAGGGAGGGTGTTCTGTGGCGCGGATGTGCATGCGTGCATGCGTGTGTGTGTGCGTGTGTGTGTGTATGTAATACAGGCATACATGCTAATAACTTAGCTTTGTTGTTTTAGACTACCAAAGGAAAACTAAGAAGAATCATTTCTTTGAAGCTCTAAATTATATAAGGAAGCTTTCTAGATTTAAATCTTGACCCATAGAGGCAGGCTCTGTAGATAGTATGGAGACCACTGCAGACAGGAATGCATTTACTAAGCATTCATTTAGCACCTTCAAGGTGCAAAGTACCATACCAAGTCCTTGAAACTGAACCACAAAGGGGCATCCAGTCTACAAATAGAAGATACAGCAAGGCCAGTCATGTCTGCCCCAAGGATGCCTCCAATCCATCCCTTCCTTGTTATCGTCCTAGCCACCAGTTTAACTCAGGTCACCATCATTTCCCTCCCAAAATGCTACCATAATCAACTTCCACACAGCCGCCACAGTCATGCCATTCTTCTGCTTCATATGTGTTACACATTAAACACACAGACTCTCCTATGTGCTAAAGATTGAATTGCGGCCCCACTTCCCCCAGTTCACATGTTCAAACCCTAGCCCTGCAGTGTGACTGTATTTAAGAGGCATTTAAGGTTAAATAAGGTCAGCAGAGCAGAGCCCTAACCCAGTGAGACTGATGTCCTTATAAGAAGAATAAACTCCAAAGTTCTCTCTCTCCCTCCACGCGCCTATGGCGGAAAGGCCATGTGAGAACACAGCACTAACGTAGTTATCTACAAGCCAAGAGACTGGCCTCACCAGAAACCAACCCTGCTGGCATCTTGTTCTGGAACTTCCAGTCTCCAGAACCATGGGAAAACAAACATCTATTGTTTGTGCTACCTGGTCCGCAGTATTCTGTATGGCAGCCTGAGCAAACTAATACACTTTTGTTTCAAATGGTACTTTAGGTTAAACCCATATTCTTTCCCTCAAAAGCTTCCTGCAAGGGCTCTGCATACTCCTACAACCTCCTTCTAGTTCACTATTCCTCAGCTCCATACCTTGCCCTCAGTTCCTTAAGCAAACTGGTCCTTCCTACCTCAGGGCATTTTTGTACTTCTATCTCTGTCTCTCTGTCTGTCTCTTTGTGTCTGTCTGTCTGTCTGTCTGTCTCTCCCCCCCCCCTTCCTACTCGGGGTTGAACCCAGACCTGTACACATGCTAGGCAAATGCTCTAGCACTGAGCTACATCCCCAGCCCTATTATTTATTCTTTAGGTTTCAACTTTAATGTCCCCTTCCACCGATACCATTGAATACGGAGGTATCTGCCCTCCTCTTCTGCTACCACTGGCCTCCTGACCACTGACATTTCTGTCTCCTTCCTAGCACTTACCACAACTTATAAATACACACTTGCATTTACTTACTTATCATCTGCCTGTCACACCAGACCACAAACTCTACAAGAACACAGCCCCGTCTATGAACACTCAGTACCACACAGTTGGCATTCAAAGACCTGGAGAAAGTGCAAATAAACCTCCAGTAAATTCCTCGGGGACTTGGAGAATTGGCTGCTGCCAAAATTCTTTGCCATATCCTCACAGTTCATACCAACTACATAGTAATATATTCAAGCATTTACTGGATGAAGGATAAACACTTGAGGACAATGAGGAGGGAAGACAGGAGCCAAGTTCAGATGTCCTTCCACATGGCGCTTTTTAGGATTTTGACTCATTCAAAACCACCAACCACTTATTGCCCAAGATTTTACCAGACCCATGAAACAGAACAAGTCTTCTGCTAAGCGGCTGACGCTACTGAAGGTAAAGACCTACCTTTCTTGTTTATCAAAATAACTCGAGCACCTGGTACAGTGTCTGCCATGGAGGAGGCAATCTTGTCTCTATCCTTGCAGGACTTACAGTCTAGACAGCAACTGGCCAATTATAGCTCAGGGGCTGTATTTGGTCTACTGCATGTTTTCCTAAATCTTTATTGGAACACACTCTTGTTCATTCATTTAGATACTGTCTGCTTTAGCACTACAGCGGCACAGCAGAATACAGTATTTGCAATAGAAACTACATGGCCTCAAAGGTTAACTTACTTACTCTTTGGCCCTTTATAGAAAAAGTGTGCTGACCCCTGGATTAAAATGAAAGATAGTAAGAGACAACAGCAAAACAAAGGTCAACCTCAAATGCCCTTGATCTGCTCAAATAACACCTCCAAGTCAATATGGCAACTCTTTTACCAAGGGACAATTCACCTCTACCATAGCTGGTAGTTTATTTCACATTCCACTTTGCAGAAAGAACATGAATCTGCATTCAGATCTTTTTTTTTTTTTCCTTCGTTTTTTTTTTTTTTTTTTTGTGGGTACCGGGGGGTCGACCTCAGGACCTCACGCGCCAACAGGCACCTGTGCCGCTGAGCGATATCACTGGCCCCTTTTTTGTATGTGGGTTCCGGGAGTCGAACTCGGGCCCTCGCGCTTGCAAGGCAGGCGCTTACGCCGCTGAGCCATCTCACCGGCCCTTCCTTCGGTTTTTTGAGACAGGGCCTTGCTATGTAGTTCAGGCTGCCCTTGAACTCACTATGTAGCCCAGGCTGGTCTCAAACTTGCAGTCATCTGCCTGCCTCAGCCTCCTGAGTGCTAGGATTACGGGCATGAACCACCAAACCTGGCTGCATTCAAATCTTTTTTTATTTTATTTTTTTTTGTGGGTACCGGGGGGTCGACCTCAGGACCTCGCGCACCAGCAGGCGCCCGTGCCTCTGAGCGATATCACCGGCCCCTTTTTTCGTATGTGGGATCCGGGAGTCGAACTCGGGCCCTCGCGCTTGCAAGGCAGGCGCTTATGCCGCTGAGCCATCTCACCGGCCCTGCATTCAAATCTTGGCTCTCCTTTTCACTAGTTTATAACTTGGGTGCGTTTTAACATTTTGAAAGCGTAAATTTCC
Source organism: Erethizon dorsatum (assembly GCA_028451465.1). Lineage (NCBI taxonomy): Eukaryota > Metazoa > Chordata > Mammalia > Rodentia > Erethizontidae > Erethizon > Erethizon dorsatum. The sequence continues at coordinate 21,709,184 of CM051829.1, read as the reverse complement.
CACAAGCCAAAAAAAAAAAGAAAAGCAGGAGGAGGAATGTTTATATTTCACATACTATAAGGGTTAATTTGGATAGCTAGTGGCTGTGAAAGCCCCTAGCAGTGTCTAACAAATAGTAGATACAATGTAAATACTAATTTCCATTCCCTACTTCTTCTTCCTGAGAGAAAGACCTTCAAGACAGACTCGGTGAGATGGCTCAGCGGCGTAAGCGCCTGCCTGGCAAGCGCGAGGGCCCGAGTTCGACTCCCGGATCCCACATACGGAAAAGGGGCCGGTGATATCGCTCAGCGGCACGGGTGCCTGTTGGCGCGCGAGGTCCTGAGGTCGACCCCCCGGTACCCACAAAAAAAAAAAAAAAAAAAAAAAAAAAAGACAGACTCAAAGACTAAATCTATCAAGGAGGAAGGATCTCCCCAGTCCTCAGCTCCTCCCGGACAAAGGGGGCCTTCGTACACGGCGTGGTCAGGGCCCGTCTTGTCACTAGCAGCCAGCTGTATGTCACGGTTTGCATGTGGCTGGGTCCCCAAGGCTCCACGTGCTGCAGGCTAGGACCTTTAAGAGGTGGGGCCCGGCGGGAGGTCTTCGGGTCAGCGGGGCTGTGTCCTGGGAGAGGACTGAGGGATTTCTCAGGAGATGGGTCAGTTCTCTAGAGAGGGTTGTTATGAAAGCCCCAGCCTGGTACCCCCAGTCTCTCTCCAGCTTCCTGTTTGAGATGTGGCTCCCACACATGTCCTTGCCATTGCCATCCACCCTGAGGTGATACAGCCGAGAAAACCTCCTCAAGCCTGCACCATGCCATTAAGGGACTTTCAACCTCCAAACCTGTGAGCTAAATAACCCTCTTAATAAGTTAGTCCATCTCAGGTATTTCATTACAGTGACAGAAAGGGTGTATCACTCAAGTGTAATGCCCAGGACTGGGTGCCATGGCTCTCCTCACCTTACCATCTTCGTGTGGTCGGAGGCTGGGTCTGCCTTCAAATGGTGAAGCCAGCCTCCCTCCTCTCCCCTGGATTGTCCCCTGCCATTGCCTCCCAACACCCCCGTGTTAGCAGACTGCACGCTTTTCTGCAGGCCTACCTAAAAATAGCAGGGGTGGGGATAGTAGGAAGCATGAGGTATCATTTATATCAGAGTTTGGTATTGGGATTTTCCACCTTTTAAGAACGTGGTGCCTCATTCCCTGTCTGGGTCTCCGAAGTATCCAGCCCTCTTGATCATAAATTCCAGAATAAAGGAGTTTGGTAAATAGCAGGATTTTCAAACTTGAACCTTTAATATCCATTATATTTGAGTACTTGGCTACCAAATAATTACCCATGAAGTGAATAGAAAAATGGACTCTCCTGTTCCCTTTGCAGAAGAGGAGGTATTGAAGGAGAGAAAAAACGGGGTGGCATAGGCAAGAGAGAATTAGTTTTCTGCCTTGGCAACTATAAGACCTTGAATTTCCACACTCTGGGAGGCTGAGACAGGAGAATTCCAAGTCTAAGCCCAGCCTGGGCAACTTAGGAACTTCGTGAGACCCTGTCTCAAAATAAAACATAAAATGGGGTAGGGTGGGTTGGGGATATAGCTCAGTGTGAAGGCCTGGGTTCAATTTCCAGTACAAAAAAAAAAAAAAAATCAAAAACCAAAAACCAAAACAAAACAAAAGACCCCTTCATATCGCTGAAATCAGAGTAATGAAAAAAAACCTCCTGCTGCTGTCACAAGGTTTCTAAACTTAAATGAAGGAAAAATAGGAACAAAAAAAGTTGCATTTTGCCACTAATAGGACAAAGTGATCTGTATGCATTCATAATAGCAATGGGAGCGTAGAGGCTGAAAAGGCCCAAGTCCCCAGTCAATGACATCTTTGTTGTGTAACTTGATTTGTGTCCAGGGAGATCAAAGCCCAGATGAGAAGATCTACAATATTCATTCTTGCTGTTTCTTCATCATCTCTTTATAGCTTGTAAAGTCCTCAATAAGAAAGTATTTCTGAAATATATTTTTCCTCATTTCACTTTATTATTATTAAATATAAGGCTGTAAAATATTTAACATAACATGATATGTAAGTGTGTCTATTGTGTTTCTATATGTTCTATGCTATGTTTTTATTATATATTCCATACAAAATAGAAAAAACTCTGGCAGGCGGAATCTAAGTTGGTCTCCAATGATCCCACCTCCTGGATTTTATGACTGTGATGGTTTTGATCTAAAAATGTCCCCCCAAAGTCTCCTGAGGTCAGAGATGGGCCTTCCAGAAGGGAACTGGATCAAGAGAGCACTCGAAGGGCTGTGAGGAAGTAGGGTCTGGGTGGAGGCGGCGATTGACTGGGGCACGGTGTAGAAAGGTGTGTTCTTGTGCTGGCCCCTTCCTCGCTCTCTTGCTCTCTCTTCCCTTGGTCCTTAGGCAAGACCGATTCCCCTGCAAGCCCTTCCACCATGGTGTCTCTGCCAGCCGAACCCAGACTGAGACACCTGAAGTCAGGAGCCAAAACAAACCTTTTGTCCTTTAAGTTGCATTTATTAGATATTCTCTCTCAGTGAGTAAAAGCTGACTAATATAGTGCTCTTGTAAAATACCCGCCTGCGAGCATGGGCTGAACATGGACCCTTGCTTCTAATCAATACAATATGGCGCAGATGATAGGCTGTCCCTTTCATGATTAGGTTACAAAAACTATGACCTCCCTCTGGCCAGCTGACTCTCTCCTCTTCCTGGCTTTGGGGAAGTGGCTGCCCAGGACAGACGCATGGCAAGAAACAGAGTGGGCATCCAGCAGCAGGCAGAGAGGCCTGGGGCCCTCAGGCTTATAACCATCAATAAATACATTTTGCCAACAAGGACATGAATGTGGAAGCATATCCTTCCTCAGTTCCACCTTCAGACGGGACCCCAGGCCGGGATGATGTCTACCTGCAGCTGTGAGAAACCCTGGCGAGCCGGTTCAGCTGTGCTCAGACACCAGACCCATAAACTGCGAGATGGTGCGTGTGAGTTACTTTAAGCCGCTAAGCTTAGGAGTAATTTGTTATGCGATAATAATTAATACACACAGCATTAATCACAGTAGTAACAATTCTATGATAAGGTGCCTAATGTGGTTACTGTTATTTCTAAGTTATTCCAAAGAAAAGCCCTCATCTAAAAGGGAACGGAAAATCTCGTGTTACCCTGGTTCCTCCAGACACATGCTACACCCTACTTGGAATCTGCCTAATATTTGTGAAAGTAAAATCTGACAAGCCTGATGATGGTTGTAATTAGACAAAGAATCTTATGAGGCAATAGCAATAAAACATATCTAACATCTAGATTAAATTTAAACTTTATACTGTTAATGAAGCAACATAATTACAGGTCCTAGCACAAAAGGATTTTATTTTTTCATTGTCTTCCTAAATCAAAGCATAAAAACCTAGAAGGCTGGGATCATTAATGTAAAAACTAAGGGGTCGTTATTATCACCGCTGTGGGAACCATTCGGCTAGGACCTTTGCTCGATAGAAAGGACTTCTCCAGATCCAGTTTCATCTCCCGTTTCTCAGAAAGCCTGCCATGGAGCCCTCTGCCACCAAGGAAGACTGGCTATTATTTCCTACTGCGCAGCCTCCAAAGTGACCATAGATAAAAGCGCAGGAGAAATCTCAACACTTAGACCTTTCAGAGAAGAGCAGTTTTGTTTTTTTTATCATTCTCTTGTGTTAGACAGCTTTTCTTTTGTGACAAAAATATCTGACATAAACAGCTTAAAGGAGGAAAGGTTTATTTTGACTTAGGGTTTCAGAGGTTTCAGTCCATGTTTTGCTAGCTTCAAGGCAGAAATATCATGGTGGAGAAAAGCTGCTCATTTCATAGCAGCCTGAACCACAGAGAAAGAGAGAAAGAGAGAGAGAGAGAGAGAGAGAGAGAGGAGAGAGAGAGCCCTCGAAGAGATACAATCTTCAGAGACACAACCCCAGTGCCCTACTCCCTCCAACAGCCCATTCAGCTAATTAACTCATCAACAGACTAATCCATCGGTGAGATCAGCACCCTCCTGATTCAATCACCTCTCTAGGCCCCACCTCTGCATGTTGCTACATTAGGGCTCAAGCCCTCAATACGTGAGTCTTTGGGGGATACTTCAGATTTAAACCATAGCACTGCTAGATAAGATTCAAGGATTTACTAGTCCAACTCTGTCATAAGTTCCCCCAAATATCCTATGCATAATGATTCCTTCTAGGTAACATGAGGCTGTCTCTTACAGTTCACAAAGTTTTGTTTGCACACTGTCTTATGCAGTTGTCATGGAAATATTCTGAGTTGTGCTGTTAGGCATCATCATTGTCATTTTACCAGGGAGATAACTGAGGTGGTGAAGGAAACTGACCGAGGCTACTGAGCTCCTTGGTGTCACATCAGATTGGATTCTGGACCTCTCCCTACACATCCAGGCTCCATGTCCCATGCAGTGCAGAAAATGCATCATGGATTCAATCGCAATTCAGGCTCTGTCCAGGAATCATTGGAGCCTCAACACGCCTGCCACACGTCTAAACATCTCATTATCGTGACAAAATATAGTACCTGAGATAATCAATTTAAAAAGATGACAGGTTTATTCTGGCTAACAGTTTTGCAGGTTTCAGTCCATGGATGGTTAGCCCATTTCTCTTGGGCCCGCAGTGAGGCAGTCCGTCTTGATGGGGAGTGTGTGGCAGAGGAGGCCTGTTCACCTTATGGTGGTCAGGAAGTGGAAGAGAAATAGACGAGGGTCCCCATACCCCTCAGGGGATGCCCCCAATAATTCCCTTTCTGCTGGGTGGAGCTCAGTAGAAGGAAGCAGTTTCTCTCTTTTAGGCTCCGCCTCCTACAGGTTCCACCACTTCTCAGTAGCACCACAGGCTGGGGCCAAGCCTTCCACACATGGGCCTATGGGGGCTTTCAAGATCCAAACCGTAGCACCTAACTAGAGCATCACTTGTCACAAGAAAAATGTAAGCATAAAAAATGAAGAAAGGAAGCAAAACAAACCAGCTATGCAGTCCACAGATCTTTCCTACATCAATGAGTTATAAGAATTAAAACGCTTCTCAACTTATATCATTCGATTGTTGTTTCCTAGGTTTTTTGGAGCTGGACAATGTGAGATGCACAGAAGCGATCGGGAACTCAGGCTGAATGGAAGGGGTTTTTCAGGAATGAGGAACAGCTAGAATATGGTCTCAGAGGCAGGAAAGTACAGTGGAGAGACCAGGCAGCTCCCCTCTAGGGTGTCAGAAAAGAGCTGGAGAAAGGCTGGCTGGAATCATCTCCCCCAGTCCACGTGGCCTTGACAAGGCTGCATGTCAGGGATGGAGAGCAACACCTGAGGTATCTGCCAAGAATGCGACCCGAACAGCGTTAATCTTAGCAGCTCGAGGGCAGAGTGTGAGGAGATGAAAGCCAGGGAGGGAGGGCATTCAGAAGCCACACTGGACACTGAGCAGCTCGTGGTCACAGGGTTTTCATCTGTGAAACCATGTGGTTCCATCTTACTCATTACCCCTGCAGTCTCATTCAGTGGCAACACAGCACAGGAAGCCACCTGCAGCAGGAAGGAATACAAGGCTAGCCAGGTGTGGTGTCGCATACCTGTAATCACAGCTATTCAGGAGGCTGAGAGAGGAAGTTTACAAGTACAAAGCCAGCCTGGGAAACTCAGTGAGAACCTGTCTCAAAATAAAAGAGTAAAAAAGGCTGTAGCTCTGCATGCCCTTGGTTCAATCCCCAGTACAAAAAATAAAAAGGGGAATACAGGCAGGCCCGAGTTAGGGTGGTGACAGCTAGAAAAATGTGTTCAAAATAAGACAGGGTGGAGCCATCATTTCTTTGTCTGGAAAACTAAGGGAAAAAAGTATACAAGAGACTAGAACTGGTTCTCAGAGGAAAATAAAGCCAGCATTCCCCAAATGTTTATTTTGGAGACTTAGCCTCAATCCGCTATGTACTTTTATAATAATGAAAATTACCAGAAGAAAAAGCATTGTTATTCTTATATCCAAGCTTCGTCCTTACTGGTGAGGGACAATGGCCCCATTTTTACTTCATTAGTATTGCCACTGTCATTGGACTTTAAAATTATATTCATGTTCAAATAATATAAAATAGAAGGGGCTTTGTAATTAACGGCTCCCTGGAAGCAAACTTTTCAGGGTAAAATAAGTCTGTAGTGTTTACTTCATTTTAATATTTGGAAGAGTCATCAAGCTATTGATAGGAAGATTACACTACAGAACGACATAAGGATTGGCACAGATTTCTAGAACTAAACACAAACTTTAAAGTTTCCATCTACAGCGAGATGATTTATTTTCCCCATCTAGATTCAATGACAACAGCTTGTTTTAATCAAAGGGTGGAAGGGGCCGATGCGGTAAGTTAAACAGGAAAAACCATGCACGCGAAAGATTTCTATCACTATAACCAAAGACAGGCGCATCAGTGAAAACATAAGACACCATTTTATGCCTGTTGCGATATCCATCGACTAGGTTAATGCTTGCTCAGGTAGAGAGAAATGAATTTATCTTCCCCTTCTCTCACACATGCACTCACACTCGCTGCTACTGACATTGAAATCCACGCCCTCCTTATGAAAAACCACACATCTGTATCAAGAACACTAAAGACATAGTTGAACTAAGAATCTCATTGACAGACACTTTTCTGATAATTCAACCAAGAAACTCTATTCTTTTTTTTTTTTTTGTGGGTACCGGGGGGTCGATCTCAGGACCTTGCGCGCCAGTAGGCGCCCGTGCCACTGAGAGATATCACTGGCCCCTTTTTCGTATGTGGGTTCCGGGAGTTGAACTCGGGCCCTCGCACTTGCTGGGCAGGCACTTAAGCCGCTGAGCCATCTCACCGGCCCTATTCTTTTTTTATTGTCAACATTTTCTTTCATTTTAGTCATTCTTTCACTTCTGAATTTACATTTTAGCATTAGTCTTTTATTCATTCAACAAATATTTATAGGATATATAATATAGCAGTTATGATTTTTAGTGAATAGTTGTACATGATGAACAAGGCAGATAAAGTCACTGTCATCATGGGTCTTATTTTCTACTGCAGAGGGGCTGTCACTCAACAAACAGATAGCAGGTAAGTAAAATATAGTACTTGTCTAGCGTGAGCAAAGCCCCGAGTTGAATTCCTAGTATGGGGGAAAGAAACTCTATTCTTTCTTTTTTTTTTTTTTTTTAATTTTTATTTTAAAAAGAAAAAAAATAGAACAAAATTTCAAAACAACATAATAGGAGGGTAACAATGGTTAATACATCACGTATTGTTATCTTTAAATTAGTTACTCAGGGTACAAGATATCAGCATTCAATTGTCCAAACAATATTAGCACAAACCTTTCTTCTCAATGAACTAAGCAAAATTAGTAGTGTTTCTATCTTAACTATCTTATATATATATAATTTTTTTCTTTTTCCTTCTTTCTTTTCCCCATTCCCCCTCCCAGTTTCTCTTTCCTTTTGACCAGAGAAACTCTATTCTTTAAAAAAAAAATTTATTATTGTTTTTAGCTACAGAAAGCAGGAACAGAAATCATTTGAAAGTTCAAAAAGATAATGGCTGTACAAATTTTAATGATTTCAGTGTGGCCATTAAAAATGATAGTGGTAGAAACACAGGAAATGCTTTCCAAAATTAAACATAGGGTGGGGGAGGCAGCAATCAAAATTGTGTCCTATTATACAGCTTTGTAAATAATACATGTGGAGCTCAGTGGCAGAGGGCTTAGCATGAGGAAGGCCAAGTTCAATTCTCTGTACCACAAAATAAAATAATAAATAAAATGTGTATTTTTTTGCAGTACTATGTGGATTGAACCCAGGAACACTCTACCACTGAGCTACACACCCAGCCCCCCATTTTTTGTTTTATTTGGGGTTTTTTTTGGTTTTTTGTTTTTGTCTTTTTGAGACAGGGTTTCATTATGCAATTCAGGCTGGCCTTGAACTCACAGTGATCCTCCTGTCTCAGCCTCCTGAGTGCTGGGATTACAGGCATGCACCACCAAGCCCGCTTGTTTTGTTTTGTTTTGAGACAAGGTCTTACTGTCAGTAAATTGCCCAGGCTGGCCTCAAGCTTTCGATCTTCCTGCTTCATCCTCCTAAATGGCTGGGATTATACACATGAGCTATAACTTCGATTTTGGGAAAGAATATTTGTACTGAAAGAAGAGTCACAATTTTCTGATCTTCTTTCTAAAATAGGGAGCAACTGATAATAACCAACCACCTCTTATATGTAGACTATGGAGTGGCTGCTTACACACTGGGGTACGTTTCAGGAGATCCTTACAACACTCCCAAAAGGAAGTGATTATCCTCATTTTCTGGGCTCGGAGAAATCAGGTGACTCTTCCAGGGTTACACAGTATGATTTCAAGCAGGTGTCTTTGTCCCCAAATCTCTTTTGGGTTGTCACAGTGCTGTTCAAAGTGGGAGAGAAGTTGCCTCTGAGTATTAGGATTATGCCCACTCCCAAGTGCCTGGACAGAGGTCAACGACAAGAATGATTTAAATTAGTGATTTTCCTTAGAGATCCCGCCCAACCCTGCTTTAGTGACCCAACTCCAAAGCTGTGGCTTCGACTGAAAATAAAAACATAAATATAGCTCAAATACACCTTTAAGGGGCCAGGGATGTAGCTCAGTGACACAGCACCTGCCTGGCAAGCACAAGGTCCTGAGTTCGATTCCCAGTACCAAAACAAAAAAACAAGAAACAAACAAACAAAAAACCTTTAAATGGACACTGTATGATCAAGTATGATTAGGGCACCTTACTCCTTTCTTAGACTCTCCACGGACGCTATATACCGAGACCGTGCAGGAGAACCTAACTTCCCTTTCCACCCAAAAGTTAACACCTTCACGAATTCCAGATCCCTGAAGTCTGAGGGATGAGGGCCACATCTGATATTTAATCACTATCTCCTTGGCTGTATTTAAACTCAGCTTAGATTACAAACTCTTCCCAGATGGCAGAGTTCATACCCTAAGTTTCAGGCCAAGAAAATACTTCAAACATATGGTTAATCTTTTATATGTCCCTAGGATGTACTTGCATTGCCTTGCACAATCTGTAGTTTCCTACCAAGAGTCAGCAACTCTGTTGGGGCTTTCAGATTCTGAGCAATTCACAGGAGTATGTCCAGGTGTTTCCTAAAGATGTAAAAGGTTTATTTACTTTGGGTAACACTTCCGATTCAAGATTTCTGAAGTTTTCAGTGTTTTGCCTGGGATGGCGGTGGTGAGCAATTACAGAGGCCCAGCCACACAGGCATCAGGCTCCACGCTGGGCACTTAACTTGCATTATCTTACTTCATTTGTCCAAGGTCAACTTATCATCCTCATTGTATAGATGAGGAAACTGACATGACAAGAAGTTCTGTGCCCAAGGACATCTGGCACAGATGTAACACAATTCCTTGTCACAGTCGGGGCTCTTAATCACTACACTCACTGCCTTAATTGTACCTAATAACATCCCTGTGTGGCATGCCAGTGAAAATATAATTAATCCAATTTATATCTGGGAAAACAAATAACTAAGAGATACACAGTTAAATGTACATTGGTGCCCAACAGTCCTGATTCTCTTATCTCTCCATTCAAGGGTTTACCAGTGTGGAAACTGAGGAAATGGGAGGGTATAAAATAGAGTTCCTGGCCACAAACACCTGTATGCCCTTGCCAGAGTTTCCCCCATCTTCTAGAATCCAGGTCTCTGACTTTATCAAAAATTTTGCCCTCTGCACAGTGGGAGGAAGCTAGCAGAGTTCATACCCTAGTTTCTCATGGCCTCTGTCACCCCTCTTCCCTGACCTTGACTGGCCTGGTGGTTTCCCAAGATGTCCCCCTCAGCAGCCTCCTCTGCAGAGCTGCTGGGGCAGTGGGACCCAGCAAGTCAGCTGCCCTTTCTCTTAAATCTCACTTTGGAGAACAACACTATTTCAGTTTGAAAACGATGGCTTTCAAAAGTAAAGCATATGCAGACCAGACCACTGCCCCACCCAGCCACCCACCCCAGGAACTAAGAATGAGAGATCATGTGACTCCTGAAACTCCCACAGCACCTTTTGGGGAGCAGCTGACAGTGAGGAAGGCTTGAGTTTGCTTAGCATACATGCCCTATCTCCTCGCTAACCCCCCCTCCAGGCATGGATAGTATAGAGAGAATATGTAATATGCTTTTATACGCTGGAGTGAAGTAAAACATCAACAAAAATGTTTGAGCTTTTTTCTCTTCCACATTCCCCCTTTTCCACAGACCTAGACTTCAATCCCCCATCTACAAAGTGAAAACGACTTTCTTGAATGCAACTGAACTCAAATGATAAAGAAAAAAATATTCCTTTAACCCTTTTTTTTCTTTTTTGGTACCAGGAATTGAACTCAGGACCTTGCACTTGCCAGACAGGCACTGTTCCCCTGAGCTATATCCCTGGCCCCTCCTTTAACCCTACTGTTATTATAATATGACTTGTGACTTTATCTTACTATTGCTAATACCATTATAAATACTTGCGATATTTAACATATGACTAACCTGAAAATTTCCCCCCGAATTAATCTGATTTAAGTGAGCACACACTACAGACTTCTGAGTTGAGTCAGGAAGCTCAGTCCTTTATTTTGGAAACAGAGCCAGCTGTCACTGTGCCCTGTAGGTCTGGAGAAGGACAGCTGTGTAGAGAGGCTCCCCCTCCTGCCATCCCACTTGCTGCCCACCCACATGCTCCTGTCCGTGAATAGATCATGCCAGGAATACATTCTCAGCAAAGAGCAAATCTAACTGACCTGAAACCAATATCACAACATATTAATCCTCTTGGTTTCCCAGAGCTCTTTTTTTTTTTTTGTACTAGGAATTGAACTCATGACCTTGCGCTTGCCGGGCAGGTGCTGTGCCGCTGAGTTACATCCCTGGCCCAGAGCTCTTTTTAGTAAGGAAGAAAATGGAATTAAGTGTAAAAATAAAGAAAAAAGCATCAAGACTGACCAAGGGGCTTAAATAATTCACAAATTAGCCAAGTTAGGAATAAATCCAAAGTGTCTGCAATACTGCACAACTGAAGAAAAGCCTTCAAATGTCACATGGATTTGAACTTTACTTTAGATATGTGGAGCTAATTAAAATCTTCCTGAAGGATGTTTTCAAAGGCACTCCACGCAGACTGTGCGTTAAATTTACATAATGTCACGTCTTCAGATATTTCAGAGTGGCGATGCCCGCTGTCTTGGCAGATCCATCAGTGAAAAGCTGAGCTACACTCAAGACCCAAAGTTGCTGTTTTGGCTGCTACCTGGGCCACCACCAAGTCCTCTCTGCTAGACCTGCTCGGCATGACAGTCTCTGAGTACATGGCTGGATTTCACCCCAACCATACTCAGGAGTCCCCACCAACTCTTTCCTCCTTCGTCTTGGAGATCTGTCCCCTGGCAGTCTGCAGCTCAGGACTCTCAGGTCTAAGCCCCAGGCACTGCTGCACCGACACCAGGGCAGCTCAATCCGTGTACTCTGTAGATCACGTGAGGACTGAAATGTTCTTGTTCCGCGTGCTCGCTGCAGTCTGGATAGTAGTAGCTTGGGCTATCAATAAGAATGACAATGTTCTAATGGGATTTAAATTTTGCTCTCTAGATTAGATACAATGATACTCGACATATTCTGAAATGGGAATCAGTGACTCACCAGATGGCTGTCACAGGTCAGATGGCAATCAGTGAGATTTTCAGGTTGCCTTTAAAAGCTGCCATGCTCCATTATGGAAACGTCTAGAGCCATGGTGGAGAACCTATGGCACTTGTGCCACAGCGGGCTATTTTTTGTTTTATTTTTATCACTGAAAGCTCTAAAAGGCTCACCATCACTCGTCTAGAGTTTCACACCTGTATTAGAACGTGGAGAGACAATATCTGCTCTGGCTTTTCCACTCGCCCTCACTCTGGCCACTCTCTGGCCACACACAGGGATGCTCATAGAGCCAAAAAGGCACCTTCACTCTTTTCCAGATTCTCAGAATCCACTGTAATGGCTTCGTCATTTGCACTCAAAACAACTTACTGCCCAAACCACTTTTCACATTCTGGCTTGTATTATGGTTGTTTTGTCTGCAACATAGAGGAGTAAATTCTAAAGGTTCAGGACCGTGTCTTATTCTTCGTATTTGCCAAGTGGGACCGTGGAGATGGTTAAGGGCTCCTGTCTGAAGATAGACAAAGACACACACCAGGGTTAAAATCCCAGCTCTAGGGCCAGGGGTATAGCTCAGTGACACAAGTGCCTGCCTGGCAAGTGCAAGGTCCTGAGTTTGACTACTGGTACCAAAAAAGAAAAAAATCCCAGCTCTACCACCTAACCCCCTACAGGACTTTGGGCAAAATATGCATATTAAGCCTTATTCCCTCATGTATAAAATGTACAGGGTTCCTGTTTTACAGCATCTTTGGAAATCTGTTTTTCCTTGCTTTGGTCTAAGGATAGAACCTGGGCCCTCATACATGCTACTAGTAGGCAAGTGCTCCACCTCGGAGCTATATTTCCAACACCTCATCCTTGAGAATCTTAATCTTACGTAAAATTCTTAGCCCAGTGCACAGTATTTGGGACTCAGATATCTATGGAGTGAGGAATTCCAGGGTTGCATTTCACCAGAAATAAAGTGAGACACACAGATATCAGAAAATCGTGGGCCGGTGAGATGGCTCAGCGACATAAGCACCTGCCTGGCAAGCGCGAGGGCCCGAGTTCGACTCCCGGAACCCACATACGAAAAAAGGGCCGGTGATATCGCTCAGCGGCACGGGCGCCTGCTGGCGCGCGAGGTCCTGAGGTCAACCCCCGGTACCCACAAAAAAAAAAAAAAAAAAAGAAAATCGTAATATTCCCCCCGCAATAAAACTCAGTTTATTATGAACTATTATAAGCCTGGAATAGTTGGGAACTGAAGTTCTGTTTTTCAAGTGAAAAACAGAGTAAGAATATAAAAGAAATGCTATTTCAGTTTGCAGAAGGTTTTCACGTACCTTTAAAGAATGTGTTCTAAACAAGTCATTGAAAAGTAGATGTTTTATTTTCTGCAATAACTACCACTCAGAGAAATGTCTGACACACAGAAGACCTTTAATAAAGAACTACCAAATAAACTAGGTGTGGTGGCACATGCCTGTGTCAAAAAGAAAAAGAAAAAGAAAAAGAAAAAGAAAAAGAAAACCTACCACATAAAGAATTGTGTTCAGAATTCAATGTTATATCCCAGTTCTTAGAGCTCTTAAGAACCCAAACTACCAGGTCTTATCTTCTGAATCCACACCCTGCATCCTTCTCCCTCATCATTACATCTCCTGGCCCCATGGTAAGGTTTCAGAGAACTATGGTCATCTAAGACACTTTATGTTTTCTAGATGAAAATAACTTCAAGACCACAAGAGAGTCAAACACTAAAAAGATCCCAATTAAAACAAAGAAAAAACTATCCATTTTTTTTTTATCATCAAGTGAAGAGTTATAAGCAGCAACCTTTTTTTTTAAATGGTACTGGGGATTGAACCTAGAACCTAGACCAGTGATGGTGAACCTTTTAGAGCTGTCAGTGATAACAAACAGCTCCTAGTGGCACGCAGGCCACAGGTTTGCCACCACTGGCCTAGAGCCTTTGCCCTGAGCTACATATGCAGCCATTTATTTACTTATTTATTTATTTTTATTTTGAAATATTCTAAGTGACTAAATTGCCCAGGCTGGCCTCAAACTTGGGATTCTCCTAACTCAGCCTTCCATAGTGCTGGGGTTATAGGTGTCTGCCACCACACCAGCCCTAACTTCTTAAATGCAGATTTTTGCTCTCCTCAAAGTCTGCTTAGCAAACAACCTTCCTTGACTACATCATGATACAAACAAGTAAAACAAAATAAATTTTAGAGCCAGATGAAATGGAAGAATGCATTGGCTGAGTTTGCTTTGCCAAACTGTGGGGAACAGAGGAGGTGGATGGAGATATAGATGAATCAGTGCCAGCCATGGCCATGAACAAGGGGGTGTGCTGTATTATTGCTTCTATTTTTGTATATGTTTGAAATCTTCCTCCGTTAAAACAATAAACCAAAAACGATCTTTCACAGGAACTGATACATTAACATGTGCCACCATGGAAGGCAGGGCATGTGTACTCACCCATAACACTAGCTCGCAAGGCACCACATGCTTTGCACAGCCTTGGGCCCCTCTTGAGAACACAGATATTAAACAGCGCAGATGTTAAATAAGCTTTTCCATAGACGATAGGAAAAAGAAATACATCTAAATATTTAGAAAAGTATAAATATTGCAAAAAAAAGACTGTATTATAAGCTAAGGCCACTCCATCTGTATGGCACCCGAGGAGACATATTTGCTCTTTTGTCTTTTGATCAGCAGGAATTTTTAGCATTATTTGGTTTTTGTGCATCACAAGTTCTATATTTTCCCATTTCATTGTTTATTAGTGCATGTTTGCAGTACTGCTCCCACCCTTTATCACATTTAAATCTCCCCAACATATGAGTAAATTATCCCTAATAGCCCCACTTCAAAGATGAGCAAACTGAAGCTAAGAAAGAGTACATGGGTTGCTGAAAGTCACACAGCTGGTTGCCACAGAGCTGTGCAGGAACCAAGTCCAAGGTCATTTCCCAAGGTCATCTCACTATGCCATGGTATAGCATCCCTAGCGGCCATTCCAGCTACCTGGCAAAGAATACAGCACCTAGAAAGCTGTTGGGACATAGGAAAAAATTAAGTAATATCACTATTCCTCAGTTTACCATCTGTAAAATGGGTAAAATAATAAGTAGTGCCTGCCTTTTGTGGCTACTGTGAGGATGAAAAGATCTAATATACAGGAAGCTCATGGTACAGAATTTGACCCAAGGGAAGGTACAGTAAATATTAGCTGCTGATAATCTTCTGTGAGAGGCTCCAACATGAGGAGGAAAAAAACATGTCACCCAACTGACACTTCAGAACAGCTAAGTTACTACACCCCTTGCAGGGGCTCAAATTTACCTTCATTTGTTGAATCATTGATAGCTAGGGGAATACCTAGCTCGTAACCTGCGTGCTCAGGCCACAGGAAAATGTCACCCTAGTAGTGAAGGAGACATTAAATATTTCACTCTAGCAGCTGTTCAGGACAAAGCAGCCTGTGGCGTATCCATTACCACCTTTTCCAGAGCTCTTGAAATGTGTCACAAACCCCAAACTGTGGAATTTAAAATATAAACTCATCATCTTATAGTCAGTAGCTTTGCATAATGAATACATGTGAGACTTTTCAGAAAGAGAAAGTGTTATTTTTCAGAAATAGAAACTCTACATCTGACACCTCTGCCACAATATATGGTCCATATCTTGCCAACAAGAGACACACTACACCGGCCAGACAAAAATAGTCTTGGGTTGTTTATCAACAATGTGTAGTTGTAAATTAGAGAATCCAGAGCTGAATGTGTTTATATATTCACATATTACAGTCTCGCTGGAGCTGCTTTATGAAACTATTCTTATACCAACATCCTATTTAAACAGTAACTCTCATTCATTATATAACCACATTGACATTTGGGGAGGGAACCAAGACAGAAAAAAAAAAAAGCCAGATAAAATGTCCTATGGTTCGGCAATTTGACATTCACTGCTTAGTCAAGTTATTTCTTGATTATTTGAATGTTTAATGATTGATTTATTCATTACCTGTAGATCCCAGGCATCTCTCTCCTGTTCAGCTGCTTGGCTGTACCTGTTTACACGGGAAACCTCCCAAAGGGAGATTTTTACTCCTAACTGCTTACAAAGTGGACTGTAATAACCAATATTTTAACCATTTTCAGGCCTTAGAAACAGAGAATCCTAAATTTTCTCATGTTCTGTATGGAGTCACAGTAGTGCTGTTCTAATTCTACACAAGCCCCAACTATAACAAAACAAACAGCGAATACTGCCAGGGACAGCCAGGCACAGAGGACTCCCCAGCCACTGGTTCACCCAGCTCCATGCTCAGCTTGGTGGCCTTGTGTGATCTTCTCATTGTGGCACTTGGAGTTGGAGAAATCACCTGCAGTTGTGCATTGCTAAGCTCACCAATATGATTTCTTATTTAAGTTTTAATTCATTGTATTTAAAAGCTCTGATGATTCTGCAAAACAAAAAACACCCAGATTTCCAAATGTTCTTAAATGGGAAATGTGGCGTACCTGGGCAAGATAACCATCACAAGAGCCCAGTGGGGACCGCCTCGTGAGTGTGCACGAGCTCCCCAGCTGCCATGGTCCCAGCCACCCTGAGTCTTCCACGGCCCCTGTAGGAATCTGAGCTTGGATCCTTCAGCCAAATATTACCATGCCCAACTTAAAGATAAGGAACCCGAGGCTTAGAGGACCTTAAGTAATTTCTCAGTGTCATACACAGAGTAACAAGCTGGAATTGTAATCAAGCTCTGTTTCACCCTCAAATTGGTATTTTTAACCACCATTCTTTGTTGCTTGCTTGTCCCCTTTTTTGTGAGGGAGCAAGCACACAGGAGGACAGAAGAGACACATGCTGGTAATTTTCAAGATCTCTGTCTATAAAAGAGAAGAAGCCCTGTAAAATTAAGCAGCATAGGGCAGTGGTGGCGAACCTACAGCACACGTGCTGCAGCGGGTTGTTTGTGTCATTGAAAGCTCTAAAAGGTTCGCCATCACCACTATAGGGTGCTCCAAATTAGAATATCTAAGAAACCACAAAATGCTGTCACTTCTTACAAAAATAAAAGTATAGAAATATCTGAAACCATAGACCATCTCCAACTTAGCGAAACTTTTTCAAAACTGTGCCACTTACCTAGACCATCTGTTGTCATTTTATCCCTTTTGCTTTATTCTTTGTACACTTCCCTGTGTATATGCACACACACACACACACACACACACACACACACAAATTACACACAAACAAGGAGCTCTGTCCTGTCTGCACTGCCTCATGCAATCTCTCCAAAACTTTCCCCCCTCCCTGAACTATTTGAACATACTTTACGTAGTTACATCATGCTCCTTTACCCTTAAATACTTCTTGGCAGTCTCTTACCATCTTTTACATAATCACAATATATGCTAATTATCAACTTTAAACAATTCAACATCAACACTAACATTAATAGTTACCTAATATTCCTACTTTGCCACTGACCCTGTAATGTCCTTCGTGGTATTACTTTTCTTCAAGTACAGGATCCATTCTATAATCAGTTGTTTCTTAATTGGCCGTACCCTTTAATCTGTAACATTTTCACAACCTTTTTATAAAAATCATTTTACAATTCTGACATTTTTTGAAGAATACAACACCGTGCTCCTCCTTTTTAATTTTTTTAAAGAAAGGATCTGTCTGCTGTCTCCTCCTGGCTGAACTCAGGTTACATGATCTTCCTGGAACACCACACAGGTGATGCTGTGCCCTTCTCAGTATGTCACACCTGCAGGCAATGCTGTCCCCTGCCCCTTGTGGGTGATTTCATTTTGATCACACAGTCAAGGCATTGCCTAGTTTCTCCCCTAGTTTTTTGAACTTGCAATTTTGGGGGGCACACTTTAAGACAATTCAAACGTTCTGCTCCCTACCACAATTTGCCCCTGGAAATAGCATTCATTCCTGATCCAGCTAGATCTGATCTTTACTACAATGGGTAGGAAAGGATGATTTCCTAGCTCTAGCAGCCCTCCACATTCATCAGGCAGCCTGGGGAGTCCACTGTAAGCAACATCTCCCTTCCTTCCATTCATTTATCTAGTGATTAGTGTTATCAGTGTGAATGTATGAATTCCTCTTTTCCCCAGTGGTTTGTAATTCCTTACTGTCACTACTGTTCAAACTGTCTCAGGCTTGGCCAGTGTGAGTCCCTTCAAGATAACACTTGTGTCCCTGACACCCATCATTCTTTGACCAATTCCATACTTTGGGATAGCAGTAAGATATTCCATCCCAAATTGTTCCTATTCTGCCCCAGCCCTGTAATCCTTCACTTCTCTAGAAACTCCGATTCCTTTTCATGGGATATGATATTAGAGACCACAACCTGGGTGGCAGATGTGCTTATTGCTACTAGCAGGCCTTTGCTACTTGACCCCCTGATGGACACAACGAAGTTGGATATAAAAGCATGTGCACATGTGCACACACACACACACATACACACACAATGTTTATGCATGTATATATTTCAGAAGTGAGTCTAGAGCTATACCTCTAATTCCATTTGATCCCACCACGTCCTTTCCCCTCCTGTTTCATATCTGTAGGTTCCTTCTACCTCAGTGAGGCACCTGGCTTTCTAAAACAACCATCATTTGATTATAAAATGGGTCTAAGATTGTTTCAAATATGTTGGGCTGCTCACATCACTACACAAATACTTCAGGATTTCATTGTAATTCTCCTTGTCTTTCAAGACTCCCAATCTCTTCCAAGACTGAATATATATGGTAAATCCTTAGATTCTTTGCTTTTCTTTAAAATATAATCAAATTTCATTTTGCTTTGAGATTTAAGGTCCTCCATTTCCTATATTTATTGATCCATTTTTAAAAAATGTGGAACAATAAGATGCCAAGAGCCCAAACTATGTAAAAAGATACAGACAGTGGTCCCATTCACATAACCCCTTCTTCTTTTGCCACCTGGTAACTGCTGGTAACTGATTTATACTGTTTTCTTTCTTTCCTTCTTTTCTTTCCTTTTCTTTCTTTTCCTTTCCTTTCTTTCTCTCTCTCTCTCTCTCTCTCTCTCTCTCTCTCTCTCTCTCTCTCTCTCTCTCTCTCTCTCTCTCTCTCTCTTTTGTTGTTGTTTTGAGACAGGGTTTTCCTGTGCACTTCAGGCTGGCCTTGAACTCACTTTGTAGCTCAGGCTGGCCTCAAACTCCTAGTCTTCCTGGCTTCGGCCGCCCCAGTACTGGAATTACAGGTGTGTACCACCACGCCTGGCTATACTTCTTTTTTCCTATCTTTCCTTTTTCTTTTTAAAAAGATAAGCAGAAGTTGGGCACAGTAGTACATGCCTATAATCCTAGGTACTCCAGAGGTTGAGGCAGGAAGATCACAAATTCAAAGCCAGCCTGGGCCATTTAGTAAGTCACTGTATCAAAAAACCAAAACACAAAACGGGCTGACTCAGTGGTACAGTGCCCTTGAATTCAATCCCACCACCAAAAAAAAGTTTTTTTTTTCCTTATGTCTCCTTTCTTTTACTAAGTGGAACATTCATGCTCTTTTTCTTTTTTTTTTTTTTTGTGGATACCGGGGGTCGACCTCAGGACCTCGCGCGCCAACAGGCACCCGTGCCGCTGAGCGATATCACCGGCCCCTTTTTCGTATGTGGGTTCCGGGAGTCGAACTAGGGCCCTCGCGCTTGCCAGGCAGGCACTTACGCTGCTGAGCCATCTCACCAGCCCTCACTTGTTGTTTGTTTTTTTCTCTTAATATCTCCTGGAAATCACTAGATGTCAATTTCAAGGTAACTGGTTCCAAGTAGAAAATACATACCTGTCTACATCATTTCCTTGGAAAACTTTTAAAAAGAAATCCATAGGTCCCACCATGCTTTGCTTCTCTCCTTCCTCTGTTCTCAAGACAGAAGTCCTTACCTACCACTTCATGTCTCTTTTTTTTTTTGTGGGTACCCGGGGTCGACCTCAGGACCTCGCGCGCCAGCAGGCGCCCGTGCCGCTAAGCGATGTCACCGGCCCCTTTTTCGTATGTGGGTTCCGGGAGTCGAACTCGGGCCCTCGCTCTTTGCCAAGCAGGCGCTTATGCCGCTGAGCCATCTCACCAGCCCCACTTCATGTCTTTGAAGTCTAGCCTTCTTTAAGGACTCAACCAGGCTACTTTATTACTACAATTGATTCATTAACATCCCCGGGAACATTTCAATCTAACATAGTGATGTGCCATGATACGATACGATAGCCACTGAGTAAATATGCAGTCTCAGGGAATAAAACAGTGAGATCGTTCTGTGAACCTTTGACCCTTGACAGGTGCCTGGCAATTCTCGTCAGGTGGTCACAAAAGGAACAAGGTGGGGAGGCAGTTAGATGACTCAGAATAACCCACTGCCACGGCTGGCAAGCTCACTCCTAGGCCTGCCCTTTGCAAAACAGCTGCTGCTCAAGGCTCAGCCGCTCTGCCTGGTGTTGCTCCACCCTTTCATCTCCCCACCACGGTCCTCAATACCCGAGTTCAAAGGCACCAGGAAGAAGCTGTCCCTCCAAACCCATGCACACCATATTAAAATCAGAAATGGAAAACATTACATGCTACAAAATCATGTATATATATATATATATATATATATATATATATATATATTTTTTTTTTTTTTTTTTTTTTTCCCCCCAGACAGGGTTTTGCTACGCAGTTCAGGCTGACCTTGAACTCATTATGTAACCCAGGCTGGCCTTGAACTCTCAGTGATCTTCCTGCCTCAGCCTCCTATATGCTGGGATTACAGGTGTGTGCCACCATGCCTGGCATAATCATCTTTTCAGAACAGTAAATTGAAAATGTTCTCTGCATATTTTATGCAATTCATTTGAATTTATAAAACTCAGTATTTTAAATAGTTCTGAAAATATGAAAATGGGGAAGAATATTAACCTATTTTTGTTTTTTAAGAACACCTAGATAATCACCCCAGACCTTTCTAAAGCAAGAAAATGACTCTCCTATGGCCTTCCACTGGTTCATTACAGTTTTCTGTGCTGTAAAATCAGAACTAGAAAGTTCAAAAATTATTCCTAATAAAGAGAGATATAATTTGCAAAAATAGATATAATTTACATACTCGAAATCTGTACTTAGTGGATTCTAATGTGTTCTAGAGGAAGCAATTTCAAAGGACCTGTGTGTCTGACTGGAATAGCGTGTTCTAGAAGCAGCAGTCACTGGGCACCTTTGTTGCTAAGAGTGGAAGAAATCGTAAGAATATCCTCACCATCACAGCAGGGTAGCCTGCTGAAAAAGGATTTCTCAGACCAAGAGAGCCAGAGGCTAGTCTAGCCAAAGAGGCACGTGGCATCATGCAGGTTTGGGATGGGGGACTGGTGCAGCATGTGCACTGGGGAACTTTTAGTCTAAATGCAGCGGGCTTTGAAGCTCCATATGAAGAGTATGCGGAGGGACCACACTGTAGTGTGGCGTACACAGCCTACAACCTGAGCCAGGACACACGGAGAGCTGGGCTCAGGTCATCATTGGTCGGCTGGGTTCCTGATTGGATCAGTTGTTTTAAAAAGTGACCACACCTCAGGATCCCAACCACAGTAGACCCAAGTCTGTTCCCCATCCTTCTCCAGAACATGTCTGAAGTCCCTCTGGCTCTCAATTTCCCAATTCCATGAGTTTGGGGTTTTGTTTTGTTTTGCTTTACTTTTTTCTTTTACTTTTTTTTTTTTCTAGAGTAACACATTTTTTAGGTAGTTTTGGATTTATAAAAAAATTTGAGAGAGAGCCAAGCATGGTGGGTCACACCTGTGATCCTAGCTACTGAGACACTGAGGCAGGAGGACCACAGATTACAAGCCACATGGGCAACCTAGTGGGACCCTGTCTCAAAATAAAAAATAAAAGGATTGGGAATGTACCTCAGAGGTACAGCGCCCCTGTGTTCAATTCCCTGTACCAGAAAAAAAATGACCAGGAAATACAGAGAATTTCCTTATGCCCCTCAGCCCCCCGCTTAGTGTCCCCTATCATTAACACCTTGCAATAGTGCAGGACATTTGTTACAACTGAAATGTCATTAACTAAAGTCCACAATTTACATTAGGTATTGTACTTTCTAGGTATTGTACTAGGTATTGTACTAGGTATTCATTCTAGATATTGTACTTTCTACAGAGTTTGACAAATACACAACAACACATGTGTTTCTCAATAAAGAGTATACTTTTGAGTTAAGTCTTGCTCTTGAGAGTGGAATCTCTAGAGAGGGGACAGCTGCTAACGCCTGTGATCCCAAAGCTAGGACGAGCGAAAGGTGCTTACACCGCACAGTGGTACATGCAGCCACACACCAGAAATGCAGGCTCCCACCCTTTTGCTATTACACGTTTTTTGTTGTTGTTGTTGTTATCGTTTCTCTGTTAAACTGCTGAACCAATAAGAATTCCCTGATGATGTAATGTGATTCCAAGTGGTAAGTCACAGGTTCTATGGCTTAATAGTCTTAAACTGATTTTTTAAAAATCTAAGTGATGGCAGCCGGACATAGATAGCACTTCTCTTGTTTCAAAGATCTGAAGGTTCTACGAAAGTCAAGAGTTAAAAATTATGAGAATCTGAGTGAGAAGAAAGAAGTTCCTTAAACATACATGTTTACATAGTTATCTAGTTACGTCTTTAGCAGAAATTGTAAGAATATAACAATTGTCAAAAAACTGCTTTCTGAAGCAAGTTCTGTCTCTACAAACTATATCTGGAGCTAGTTGTAACATTTCAGCATTTAAGTTTTCATATGCATTTTTTTCAAACTATAAACAAACATTTTCAATTTGTTACAACCAAATGGGACTAACTGGAATATATACTACTGATTTTATTTCTTTCAATATAGCAATTTACCATAAAACAGGTACTCAGTATATAGATTTTCACTGGTCAAAGAAATACATTTAAGCAAGTTTGGAAACTTTTTCTCCAGCATTATCTTTAAATTACCTTTTTTCTTTCAAAGACTCAATTGTCAAAAAATTAAAAAAAATAGTTTTTGGTGTGGAAAAGTTGAAACTCTTGCCATTGCCGGTAAGAATATAAAATGGTGTAGCTACTGTGGAAAACAGCATGACAGTTCCTAAAAGTGAACATAGAATTATCATATTATCCTGCAATCCTACTTCTGGTTATATATCCAAAATAACTGAAAGCATGGGTTCCAGCAGGTATTTGTACATCTATGTTCATAGAAGCAATATTCATGATAACCAAAAAGCATAAGCAACCCAAATGTCCATCTGATGAACAGAAAAGCAAAATGTGGGATACACATACAATGAAATCTCATTTAGTCTTAAAAGGGAAATTTTTATACATGCTACAACATAGATAAACCTTGAAGACATTATATTAAGTCAAGCCAGTCACAAAAGAACAAATACTGCATGATTCCACTTACAGGAGGTCCCTAAAGCAATCCAAGTCACAGAGAGAGAGAAAACAGAATGGTGACTGCCAGGGGTTGGGGGAGGGACAGGAGAGCTGGTTCATTGTTTTGTTTTGTTTTTTCTTTTTGGAACAAGGGATTGAACCCAGGACCTTTGAACTAAGCTATATCCCAATCCTTTTTATTTTTTGAGACAGTATCTTGCTAAATTGCTAAGTTGTGCAGCCTGGGCTTAAATTTGAGATCCTCTTGCCTCAGTCACCCAGAGTGCTAGGACTACTGGGGCAACCATTTCTGGATAGGGGAGCTGTTTTATTTATTTATTTATTGAGGGGGGTTAATGGTTTGGTTTTTTTTTTTTTTTTTTGTGATGGGCTTTCACTATAGAGTTCAGGCTGGCCTTGAACTCACCATGTAGTACAGGCTGGCCTTGAACTCACCATGTAGTACAGGCTGGCCTTGAACTCTCAGGGATCCTTCTGCCTCTGTCTCCCAAGTGTTGGGATTATAGGTATGTGCCACCAGGGGAGCTGTTTAACGAGAAGAGTTTCAATTTGGGAAAATAAAGCCATTCCGGAGACTGATAGTGATGACTGACCATCAGAAATACCTGACACTGGGATACAACAAGATAAACATACTTAATGCCAATTGAACTGTACAGTTAAAAATGCTTAAAAGGGTCAATTTTATGTTATGCATATGTTACTATAATAATTATTTTAAAAAGTACTCAGCTGTTCTTTATCACCTCTGGAGAAAGAGGACGAGATTAAAAATAATTTCAGCTAAAAAAAATTCTTTCCTTCCTTTTTTACCTACCTTCTTTCCTTCCCAAAATATCTGTGACAGCAGACAGGAAATACTGATAAGAAAACAATTAATAAAATGCCAATATCAGGAAAAGCACAATTCATAATACGATGTCACAACCCAGGATGATATAACAAAAATAAAAAATTTCCAGCTGGAAATGTTGCCCAAAGGACAACTGAGGTTTGCTGTCTGGATGTGCTCTTGAGCCACTCCTCTGAGCCTTGAGCACACAGGAAGTCATGGTCCCTGTTGTCATGGGAATCCAGCCTAGACTTTTCTGGGTTTCAGAATTCCCCGGGGGGCTTGTTAAATGCAAGACCTTAGACCCCCAGGCCAGAACTTCTGGTCCAGCAGTTCTGGGCTGGAGCCTGAGAATGTGCATTTCTGGCAAGCACCTAGGTGATGCCACTGCTGCTGGGCCAGGGAACACCCTTTGAGAAGCTCTGTGTAACGGAAGGGAGCTGTAGATAAATAAGCAATTTCAACCCAGAGTGGTAGGTGCTATAATAAGGATGCACTTAGGGGTGCACATCAGTGAGGATACTCCTCTGTCCTGGGAGGGATCAAGAAATCCCAGCAGAGGTGCCACAGGAATTGGGCTCATGACTGGGACACACAGGATGTGTGGCAGTGAGCCAGATGAGGGCAAGGGCCAGAGCATTCCAGCCAGAAGGCATGGTGTTTGCAAAGGTCTGGAGGCGAGGCGGACACTACCTGTTCTTGGACCTGAAAGTCTTTCTAAGTCACAGGACATTGAAGGTGATGGGGAAAGTGATGAGTAATGAGGTGAGAGGTTGTGAGGTAGATCATAAAGGGTGTTAAAGAGCCTCAGGGCCACAGGGCCACAAAATCTCAGCTAGGATTTTGGCATTAAGGGATTGGCGCTCTCAGAGCTCAGGCTGCCCATCGCCTCACTGGCAAAGCTCAGGTCTGGCCCACCCACAGCCGAACAGATTGGGAAAATGCCAGTGCCACATCTCTGTCTAATTCTAGACTCATCTATTTCTCAGATGCAAGGCCCTCAGAAAGCCTCCTGATATCCCAGTTACACTGTTTCAGGTGACAACTGCTCCAAGCAACTACACTATCCAATGTGGGAGCCACTAGTTGTGTGAAGCTATTCAAACGTAATTAGCCAAGATTCAGGTCAAAGGCAGCTCCTCAGTTACCCTTGTCACACCTCAAGTGCTCAACAGGCACACGCACTAGTGGCTTTCTACAGAACCTTCCCATCATCACAGAAAGCCCCAGTGTGGGCCACACTGGCCCAGGAAATTCAAACAGGTACTAAGTAGGGCTGTGTCTAAGATTCACCAGGCATCTTTGTTTTACTCTATTAAACCAGCAAGCAACTGGTTTTGAGCCTGTATTCATGAAAAACCTTCTAAATTGATAAGAAAAAAAGTCTGCACACAACAGAGTACTACTGTGGCATAAAGATAATCTTGAGTCATTGGTAGGAAAATGGATACGTCTTAAGACCATAACGTTAAGTGAACTAAATCACACACACAAGCCTAAATAGCTCATGGTTTCTCTTACATGAGAAACAGAAAGTACAAATAAAGAACAAAATGAAAGAGATAATAGGAAGTAAGGAGACAGATCTTTCTCAAAGGGGAAGGGGATCAAGAGATGAAAGGAGGGGAGGGAAAGGGGATGAAAAAGGAATTAAGGTGTTATGTACATGTACCAACTCCACACAAGGAATGTAAACATTACGTACCACAAACATGTACTAAAAAAAAAGTAAAAAAAAAAAAATCTACAGAGTGTAAAGCTAGACAACTGACAATTCTTTAACATATATAAAGCTACAAATATCTTAGATATCACTTTTATAAGAGACACAACAATATTTTTTTTAAGCCACTAAGAAGAATCCTAGAATCACACTTATTCTCCAAAGCCATTCCTAAATCCTAAAAATATCTGGCCACAGGAATTGAGGGAGGAAAAATATACTCCGGATTAAAATTCTAAAAGGCCGCTTTTAGTGCTTCTGTGCCAACAAAGCTAAGCTCTTAAAGCTTTCTCCATTGTGTATTTTACCTACCTAAGTCAGTATGTGGGATTCAAAATATTACATTTGCTAATCCTTACTCTAAGTTCTAAATATAAAAGGCAAGAGATGGTGGAATGCCAAATTCGTAACACGCCCTGCGCCAAGGATAGAAGTGGAAATTGATGCAAGGAGGAAATGAGCTGTGCTGTGAAGTGAAACACACCCAGGAGAAAGGTTTAACCCTTGGACTGACCACACCGGCAAGCATTTGAACCAGTAACAAAGCCCACCGGCAAAAGTGAGTGACGGTTTCTACAATGAACAACTCAGAGATGGTCTTATAGCTGCTGGGTAAGGAATTGAAGAGCCTGGAGTAGAAGGAGCCCAGCCTCGGCTTCCCTGAAGAATCTTTTGGGAGTGTTCCCAGTGAGTGGCATGAGTCCTCCCAGGCGGGCTGGTCCTGATGCTAACGGACAGGTGGCTTTGGGAAGCACAGCTCCTTGTTCAAGTCTTCTGGCTCAGGCAGGTTAAGGGAAAGGTTACCTCAGAAAGATAGAAGAGCCTGATGTCTGCATTGCTCCAGACTACTGGTCAACAGGGAGAGCCTGGCCACTACCTCCAGAGCCAGGCATCCTGGCTCCCAGGACCGCTCACTCCGCAGGGCCCATCTCCTCCTGCATTTGCCTTCCCAGGAGAAAAAGAGCTAATCTGCCACCTCCTTCATGATGCCCACCGTGGCAGATCCCGAGGTCATGGCAACAACCACTAGATGAAAACAAGCCATCAGGCTCAGTGTGAAAAGAGAAAGAACAGAAAAGAAAGAGACAGTCAGCCGGGGGTAACTTAGCATTGCCTCTTTATGAGGGAGGTAACTTCCATTCTTCTCAAGGAGTCCAGATTTTGTGCTCGTTGCCATACATGGGAAAATTAAGATGGTAAATTTTTTTTTTCTCAACATTACCTCATAAAATCAACAGAGCTATTTCTGTGGGAGTCAAACTGCCTACATATAAAGCATGGTAGGATCCCTCTGACACGGAGATGATGTTTTTAAGAAGAGTATTGTCTGCCTCTCTCAGCACGGCGTGGGGCATCTCATTACGGCACAATTCCTTGACTTCCCGATCCTTCGATTCACCTTCTTTAAATTCCCAAATGACCTGGGATTACCAAATTTCTCTTACTCGAGCTTCTGAAATCAGGCCAAGGGAGTTATTTTTAGGAGAGTGCACTTCAAAAGTCACTTGCAGTTTCCTTTCTGATAAGCAATGTACAATGCCCAGCCTAATGATTCACTCCACACCAGGCATCAGTCAGGTGTACAGGGGTGGGGTACAAATCTTACGGTAGATCCTGATCTTGGAAACCAGCGAGCTGATCAGAATACACTAAATGTCCAGAGACTGGGGTAGTATCAAACAGGATGTATTAGTTCTCCAGTGACTCAAGGGCACGCATAGCAGCACCGTTGAAACAACCACATTCCCAAGAGAGCACGACCCAAGACAAAGAAACTCAAGAGAAACACCTGGGAGGAAACCAGCGGGCTCCACCTTTAGCCTGGAGACAAAGTAGCCTGGGCACAGAGTCCTAGTTTCCACCACAAAACGGTAGTAAAAATGGTAAGCGACACACTAATATTGAGCAAGTGTGTTTCTATTCCAAAGACGTAGGCTACATTGGTTCAGCTGAACCTACCCCATAAAAACCTCCCTACTGCTGGGACGTAGCTCGGTGGTGGAGCACTTGCCTAGCACGTGGGAGGCCATGGGTTCAATCCCCAGTACCGGAGAAAGCAAAGCAAAATAAAACTTTCCTAAACTTACACTTAAAAACTAAAACAAAACTCAAAACAAAACAAAACAAAAAAACTTAAAAAAATAAGATAACCCTTCCTAAGCTTTCTGAGGTCAAACCTGTAATTTTGTTATGTACATCAGTGCTTTACAAAAGTTAAGATTAATCCTAGGAATGAGTCACCTGAAATGTAAAGTTTTGCCATTCTATTAAACAAAGTAATAGTTATAGATAAAGATATAAAGCATAGATACACATAAAGTATCTAGAGATAAGTAGATAAAAGATAAGGTATAGATAGTATATTAAGTATACAAAGATATATAAGATAGAAAGTATATAAAGTATATACAAGTACTGTACATAGAGTACCTAGAGATAAATATATAAAAGATAGAAAGTATATATAGTATTAAAGTATACTATATAAGTTTATGAAATAGCTACAGATCAGCATATACAGACAAATAAAATATAACACACACACATGCACGCACACACCCCGCAGTCCCTATAGGAACACAGGTAAGCACACACCTGACTGTAATTCATCGTGCCTGGTGCTGGGTGGAGAGAGGACAGGACAGCACAGTCAGGGGGACCCCACAGGCAGGGAATGAGGGGGGAGGCATGGCAGGGGAGCTGAGGGCCCTGACCAGGTCAGGAGGTGGGAGCAAGAGGAGAAAGGCTTTCAGTAGGAATCCTGGGAGCAAAGTGGCAGTGGAGAGCACACAGAATTAGCTCAGGTACTGCAATGTAAGGAGTGGGGATGAGGAGGACAATGGTCGGGAGAGGAGACTGTGACACAGACCAAGGCAAAGCTGGGAAGGCCTTGCTGGTTAGAGGCATTTGGAATTTGTGTGCCAAGCAGGTGAGGCCATTAGAGGCTTCCCCATAGAGAACAAATGTGTCTGGACATCACGACCAGACTCAACTGCCAGTGAGCAACACGGCTCCTGTCCCTCTGACGTGTAAGCCTGAGAGGAGGCAGAGAGGAGTCTAGCCCACGGAAGTATTTACCTACACTGTGATGGAAAAGTAATGCGGACAAACCAGGCATGGTGGTACAGACCTGTAATCCCAGCACTGAGGAGGCTGAGACAGGAGGATCGCAGGCCTGCCTGGGCAACTTAGTGAGACACTGTCTCAAAGTACAAAGTAAAAAGGGCTGAGGGCAAAGCTCAGTGTGAAGGCCCCAGGTTCAATTCCCAGTATCAAAGGGGTAGGGGGAAGAGTAACAGGGATAGCAAGGACACAGAGCAGGGAAACGAGGCTGAGAAGTTGTCCCAGAACAATCAAGGTCGGTATCCAGAAGCATCCAGAAGTGTCAGCAGAAGTGAAAGAAATAGCCCAGTCCTGGACTGTCTGTGTGAAGGGCCTGGGGCTTCCCAAACAGGAACTGTCTTAATCGGATCTGTGTTTGGAAATGAGACTCCTCACCGGAGACTCCAGGAAGGGACAGTGTGAATCTCTGGCCAAGACAAGATTACAGCAATTCCCACCACCCTCTGCAGACGGAGGCCGACCAGGCAGATGCAGGCAGAGAGGAAAGGCCACAGATAGAGCAGCAGCATTTCACAATTCTTTTAAGCAGGGCAAAGAGTCTGGGAAGAAAAATGTCAAGGGACATTGCGGTTTCCAGTGTGAGTAACCACTGCTCTGCCCCGCCAGTCAGCTGTGAGGCAAACACTCAAGTTTCTGTCCCACTGAGATTGTATTTGGCACCAGCTTTCTTTGTGCACAGAGCGGTTCATAAAGAGGAGGGTGGTTCCCCCGCATGTTTCCACATTATTACAGCTAACTTTAAAAATTCAGCTCTAACCAAAACAGAGCCCCTGACTTGCCCTGCTAAGCTCACTCTTTTCCCTGGCCCCAGCCAGACGCCTCTGCAGTGGTGCTAGACCAGCGGTGGTCACCTTCTGGCACACGTGCTGCAAAGGGCTGTTTGTTATTGGTGAAAGCTCCAAAAGGTTCGCCACCACTGTGCTTGACTCTTCTCCCTCCTCCCTTCCTGCACCCAATCTGTCCACAAACCGCATCAGCTCTGCCTTTCAAAGGTTTCCAGAGTTTGCAACCTCTCCCCACCTGTCTGCTCCGAGCCTGGCTGAACCTCTCCTGTGCGTCACCTGAATCCGAAGTGGCCTCAGACCGCTCTCCCAGCTTCTGCCCCCGTTCCCCTTCACTCTAACATCAACACAGGAGTCGGTGGCTTCTCTTGGAAGGCAACGCAGATCTACTTTATTTACTCCTCAGCTTAAAGCCCTGCAAAAGGGCTAGGGTGTAGCTCAGTGGTTAAGTACCCTGGGTTCAGTCCCCAGTACAGGAAAAAAAAAAGCCCTTGTATGCCATGGGTTCTCATTTTTCTCAGAGTGAACCCCAAACTTACGTGCTGCCTTTCCCTTGATCTCTACCACTTTTACTCCCTCTGTTCCAGTCACACAGCCCCTCCGTGGTCCCGGTGGCCTCTGGCACGGTGCCCCCCTTAGGGTTGTGCTGGCACTGTCTCTTTGCCCATCTTCCTGTTTCTGTCCCACCTTACCTCAAATGTCACCTTCTTAGGAGACCTGCCCAATTACCATCACATTCAAACGGTACAACCCCTACCTTGCAGGTCACTTCCCACAGCACTTCTTAGCTTCTAACAGACTTTAAATGCATTGATTACCTGTCTCTTACCCTAGAATGCGCACTCGCTGAGGAAGGGGCTTCGCTGCTGTCATTCAGGTGTTTCTCCTGGGCTGAGAGCAGAGCCTGAGACACAGAAGTATCTTATGGCCATCTGTTGAGTGGACAAAAACTCACCTTAGTAAGAAGGCCTCCTCCAGTCATCTGTACGAAACAGCCCTTGCTTCTTCTGTCCCTTGTGTTATTTTTGCCATTGCATTTACATCAACGTGTGGCAAAGTTCACACTACATGTTAGCGTGCTTGTTCTATCCACATGAGAATGTAAGTGCCACAAGGGCAGGGACTTTGGGACTTTGTCTCTTTTTCTCTCTGCTGCATCCACAATATCTAGAAGTGCCTGGCACACAGTAAGTACTCAAATATTTGGAGAAGGAAGGAAAGAAGAAGGCGGAGAAAAGGAAGTTGAGGAAGAAGAAGGGAGGGAGGGATGAAGGGAAAGATTTTCACCCCATATTATCAAGGTCATAGATAAGTGGCTTAATGCAAAGAAACAGTAATTGGTTCTACTTAGAGAGTAGTGTCAGAGAGTAGTGAAATAATTAAGCAATTATTTAAAATCTATCCACTCCTGGGTTGCTCTAGTCAAAATAAACTATCTGGTAATTGTGCCAGGATACGCAGTAGACAGCAGATTGAATCCCAATCAAAGGAAGGATGAAAAACAGCCATCCTTGTTATTTGTGAGCTGCTTTCTTCTATAGTGTTTTTGAACAATAAATAAAAAAGGATTGGCCAACCTTGGCAGTTGGCATAGCAAAGCAGGTGAGTACAGTTTAATACCCTCAATTCAGTGGAAATCCGGTGTTCACATTAAGAAAACAAAATTGACATCTGTGCTCAGCAAGGCCTGGTCAGTGACTCTTTGGCTTCCACTATGACTTGTTCAGCATGCCACATAAAATTTTAAAGTTGACGACTGCAATACTAATACCATCTCTAATTCCTAAATCACCTGTCTTCTGGACATTCATTAGTCTTCATTTACTGTGTGAATTAGGCTCCACCATTCTTGAGAGTTATTTTAATTACCAGGTTTAATCACCTTCACTTTGTAAAAAATGAAACCAAGTCACAAATAGGTTAAGATGTGCACCATGGGTCTCCGGGCCAGCTCTGGAAGGGGTTAATTCTTGATCTGGTGGCCTGGGATACCCCAACACAACCAACAACACTCATCCAGATCTGGCCACTGGGCGTAACAGAAATACAGCACAGCAGCAAGCCCTCCACTTTCCTCTTTTGTACACATTCCCCACCTAGCAGAGAGTCATCTTAGATCTTTAGAGGTGACCTGGAGCAAATTGCAAAAAGCAATGCCATTTGGGGCTAGGTATGTAACTGAGTGGTAGAGCCCTTGCCTAGCATGCATAGCCCGTGGGTTCAATCCCCAGCACTGGAAAACGACACCACCACACCACCACCACCACCACCAACAACAGAACAATGCAATTTTCACAATACAAAGGGTTCTTAAGGAAAAGCTGGCCAGAAAATATCAAGTGAAAAGGCTAAAACAACTGTCTGGGACATTTTCCAATACTAAGAGTTATTTTCATTCCCCCACCAAAGGTCAACAGTCGTGTCATTGTGGAAGTTGCTCAAAAGCAAGGCACCTGGATGTGTCTGCCCAAAAGCAAGGTGGGGAGACCAGGCGGCTTCTCTTAATCCTACTCCAGTCCTATGATTATGCTACCATGTTTCCCCAAAAAAAGACCTAGACAAAAAATGTTCAGCCTTGACAAGTAGAGATCAAAAATGCCAGCCCCAGTCAGCCTCTCCTTGCCTTTCCTGCCATCACTATTCTCTTGCTC
This sequence comes from Erethizon dorsatum, assembly GCA_028451465.1. Lineage (NCBI taxonomy): Eukaryota > Metazoa > Chordata > Mammalia > Rodentia > Erethizontidae > Erethizon > Erethizon dorsatum. Next base: position 21,676,850 of record CM051829.1, on the reverse strand, counting down.
AGTGGCTACTCTGTAAGGCAGGTAAGGCAAGGAGAGGCTGACTGGGGCTGGCATTTTTGATCTCTACTTGTCAAGGCTAAATATTTTTTATCTAGGTCATATTTTTGGGGAAAGAGGGCACATGTTACCTTTCTCTCAAAGATTTTTCAGCTATTCCTCAAATTAAACTCTTATCTATTAAATTGGGAGCAGACTCTTATGGCAGAAATTACTTAACATTTCAATCTGTTTTGGATCTGCCAGATGCCTGACGCAGGCAAATGGTAGGCAAATTCCACTGTCATTTGTTTTAAATGGGGAAAGAAATAGGTATGTACACATTTGTAAATGTAAAAACTGTCTCTAGAAGGTTAACCAATGAACTAGCAATGGCTGGGAACTTTAGGAAATGGAACTGAGTAACTAGGGTAAAAGAAGGCAAGAACGCACACCTTACACTTTACACTCTTTGGTGTCTTTTGATGGCTCTACCATTTGCATGTATTGCTTATTCAAACAATAAACTAAAATAATAATATATAGGGCAAAAACAAAAGTCTGGAAACTATTTTTGCTGGAGCCTTTCCTTCATCAGGAAATAACAAGGGTGATGGCTCCATGTGTTAACTTACCAGTGATGATTGACAACGGAAGAGCTCCCTACGGGCTCTTCACCTCACTTCAAATGTCACCTCAAGTAGGTGACATTTGAGGTATACTTTGAATCTTTGTCCTTGTATTAGTTATCTATCACTGCCTCAAAAAATATCACAACATTTAGCAGTTTACAATATAAGTATTTATTACCTCAGTTTTGGTGGCTCAGGAACCTAAGCATGGCTCAGGATTCCTGCAAGGCTACAATCAAGGTGTCGGCCAGGCACATCATCCAAAAGTTCACTCAGGGAGGCTCCAGTTCTAAGCTCCCTCTCAGGGCTGTTGGCAGGATTCAGTTCCTTGGGGGTGCTGGCTGGATGCCACCCTCGGTTCTGTGACATATGCCTCTCTCATACAGCGGATCCAACGTGGCAGCTGGCTTCTCTCAGAGTGATGGAGACAGCCATAGAGCTCAAGCCAGTGGGGCATAGCCTCTGCAGGTACCCTAGCCTCAGTAGTGTCATCCCATTACTGTGGCCATATTCTCTACATTAGAAGGGACTCACCGGGTCTAACCTCGGCATAGGAGGATATTATCCAGAAACAGAAGCAGATACTTTAGCAAGGTCCATATTTGGTCAAAAGTAGTCTGAGAAGGCTTTTATGGAACAATCCGAAAAGACCTAGCAGGAGAATGAAAAGCAGAGAGAAATTGTGCAAGAATCGTAAGATGCTTTACCACAGTCCAAATTTGGTCAAAAGCAGTATGAGAAGGCTTTTATGGAACAAGCATTAGAAGTCTCACAGTAAAATGAAAACCAGAGAGAAATTACTTCAGTCAAGTGGTATCAGGAGATACAAAGAATTATGAGCTTTTGTGGAGAGGCCTGAAGGCTGCCAGAGAAACAAAATGCAAAATTAACTTTTAAAATATGAGGTTGTTCAGAGTAAGAATAAAAAAAAAAAAAAAATGAGGTTGTTATCAGCTATGGCCTTAAGTTTGCATTTTTATTTTAGCAACCCTGAACATAATGTTTCTATCTTACTTTAGGGATGGCTAATTTTCAATTCCTAACTTGTGTAATAAAAGAAATATTCCAGTGTAATGATAACATTCACTTTCTGCTAGACCTGTGTATTATAAATGCTGGCGGTGAGAAGCAACTGACTGAAGCCTGTGCTTCTAACTCTTCTAACATATTGATTATTATGACTTTCCAATCTCACAAGTCTGTAAGTGTAAAATTGCTTTAGAAAACGTCAATGTAGATATTTTTAAAAATCTTAGGAGGGGAAAACATAAACCAAACATCTTATTTTTTTAAAAAATCTGAGTAAATCCTTGAAAAGATCAAAATATACTCAATTTATAAATTGTTAAAGGTTCTTTAAAAATGAAAATGAATAGCTTGACAATTACTCTAAACATAGCTGAAGGTTTTACAGGATTTGCTCAGTTTGAAAAAAGAAACTATCTCGCTGGCTCCTGATCCCTCTGCACAGCTGTGAGGAACATCCTGTTATGTTTACATATATTCATGCTCTGGGAAGTTGATAATTAAAACTACGATGGGTCAGCTTCCAATTTGGGGTGGGCAGGCAGGCAGCTGGGGGAGAGCAAGAGAAAGAGGAGGTTTCTGGGAAGACGAAGGGAAGGTGTGTCACAAGGACTTGGCAATTAGGATTCCCTAGAGACTGCCTGTTCCACCAAGGCCAGAGAGATTTTGCCTAAATTCCAAGAAATATCCTCGCTTGATCTTTACAGTTTGCAACTTTCCCAGTAACTTAAGTGGCTCTAACTGAAGGGGTTCACTGATGGGAATAATATTATACACAATACATGAAAAATGTATTTATTCTGTGGGCTGCTTCACCCTAACAGAGGGAACATGTCGTTCCATATTTCTTTTTCTCTTTTATTTTCCAGCACTTCCCTCCTCGTTGCCCTAACTCATTCTCAATAGCCCGTCATGATTTTACGTGATTTGAATAGAACACAATTCCCTTGTCTCTACAGTGTGTGCTGATGTATGTGGCCTGGCCTATGCTGGCTGCTCAGTTTGGACTGCTTTGGGGTCAGCCAGCTGCTTGCAGCTCACGAAATCGGGGTTGAAGACTGTTCATACAATCACCACTGATCAGAAATTAATAGATATATTGATCAGAGATTACTCAAGTGAGTTATCTCTATGAAGACCAAAAAGCAGGCCTCAAAATTCACCTGCTTCAAAAATCACTTGAGGGCTGGTGAGATGACTCAGAGGCTTAAGTGCCTGCCCGACAAGCGCGAGGGACCGAGTTCGACTCCCGGAACCCACATACGAAAAAAGGGCCGGTGATATCGCTCAGTGGCACGGGCGCCTGCTGGTGCGCGAGGTCCTGAGGTCGATCCCTGGTACCCACAAAAAAAAAAAAAAAAAAAAAAAAATCACTTGAGAACTTCCAAAACACAAGGGATAGGACACAGGAATTTCTACTTTCCCAAAGGCTCGCTGGGGTGATCTCAAGTCCGAGTAGACAGGGTTGGGTTCCTCATCTAGGGTGGGTATGATTTAAATCTTTGTTCTTACCAATACAGGGGCTGCTTTGATCAGATCTCTATTCTTGAGACCATTTCACTCATTTGGAGAGTTTTGTAAAACTACAAAGCAGTTAAAAATAATAGAATAGACCCACGTATTTTAGAACTATCATGATTGTTAGAGAAAAATCTCCAAATTCATTATTTTTAAAAGATGAATCCAGAACTCAGAAAGGTTAGGGCAGCCAAGAATGCTGAACCTGTGTTTGGTCTCCCTGTGCCTCAGTGTCCCCATGTGTAAAGTGGAAATGAACGTATTAATTCATCAGTTATTGTGTGTCTACTCGGTCATGGACCCTAGGGATGAAGAAGATATGGTGACTCTCTCACTCACTACATCTTATGGTGAGATAGCCCCTAACAGACTGTTACAGTTCAATACAGTAAATGCCAGGAGAGGATGAGATGGCCAGGAAGCCATGAGGCCCCGGAGAAATGGTGCCCAACCCAGTTTAAGAAGTGTGTGGGAGGGGCGATAGGCCAGAAAAATGCTGCAGCTGAATCATACACAGTGAAGAAGTATGCAGAAAGGGCAGAAGGGGCAAAAGTGCCCTGCTCACCTTAGAATTCCCGTAAAAATCAGATATTGTATGTGAAAGTGCTTTGTCATCAGCAAATCACTGCATAGTTGTGAGCTACAAACTGAAGTGACTTAAGGCCTCCTACACCTGACATTTTGCAGAATCCAATCTGAAGAATCCACTCATTTATTTCTATCACTTCTCCCACAGGATCCTAATGGACATTTCTAAAAGCTCAAGTACATTTTTGATACACAAAATGTTATCCTATAAAAGATTCCTGTATCATCTGTCTTCCAAGCAGTTTCTTGTCTTCATTATACCCTCAAATGACCCAGTTGTACCCCGTGGATGATTAATCAGGATCTCTGGGGGAAGAATTCAGATATCAACATTGCTGATGCTCTCCGTGTGATCCTAAATGTACAGCCACATCTGCAGCTCTCTTGCTTGACAAGTTAAGAATGAATGGCACAGTCACACACAAAAAATTCCTAAGTCACCTGTGGTATGTGGATCTTAAAGAAAGCTCCAGAGAGTGTGAAATCCATTTGCTTGACTGCAATTTTCTTAAGAAAATGGATTCGCTTTCCAAATGAAGACTGGCTTGGACTAATTCTACTTTGTCTTTTCTGAAGATATAGCAGCTGGTGGGAGGCAAGGAGGTTTCCAGAAGTTTAAGTGACAGACAAAATTACTCTACCAAAAACTACAACAGAGATAATATGAATTAATCACTGGGGGAAGAGGGCATCCGGTGGAATGTGGACATGGATAAGATAATATTGAGGTGGCTTGATGTTTAACAAAAGCACCAACATGCTTAATATGGTTGTTTGACTCTGATGATCTGCACATGGGGGGGCACGAGTGGTTTAACCAGTCTTCTTTCATTTGTTGCTATTCTTATAATAATATAGGGAAGGCCCATGCAGAATAAGAACTTCTAAAAAACTGAATATGCCATATAGATGCTGCCATCAATGAAGCCCCAATAAGGGAGTGTAAAAGAAAAATTAAGTATGAAAGAAGCAGAAGGAGTGCTTCTGTCACACACAAAGAGCAAGTGATGACAGAGCCGCTGCCATTTCAACATATCCTCTGGTTTTCCCGTTCTCCACAGAACAGCAGTATCTGTAGAATCTGCCTATTAAAAAACGGAGACTTTGCTCACTGAGCAAACCCAGAATCTATATTAACAGGACCCTCAGGAGTGTGACATGTATGTTTGGGGTAAGACATTGCTGGTCCACACTGTGGAAGCTGACATTTTCCGGATGGTCTGTCCCATCCATGTGTGGACATGATCAGAGACCAGGTTTCCTTTAGGATTGATTTAATTTCAAGTATTTCTCCCACCCACACCAACCAGGACTTTTTATTCTCACCCAAGCCTGGGGAACCCCAAATCATTCTTCAAGATCATCTTCCAATGTAGCCCTTTCTTGGGGACTTTCTTGAACACCCCTAAACTGAGTTAGCAACTCCCTTCTCTGGCCTCCTGTTTCTTACTTCCCCACTCCAGCTCATCCTCATTCATTCACCCACCGGGGCATCAACTCCTCGCGCTAATATCCCACTCACATCACTCACACAGCAAGCTACAGCCCTTTCCTGCTACTGAGGTATCATGAGCAAGACCAGCATGGCCCCTCCTTGGGAAGTGTCCAGCATCACAGGTGCAGCACTCAATAGTCCCACAAACAAATAAAGGCTCCACTCAGACGAGTACAAGAAAAGAGTATGGGGGAGTCTTTACTTGATGTTATTAGATTACCCTCAGGAAATGACACTGCAGCCCAAAAGCCAAAGATAAGAAGGAATGATTCCAAGGAAAAGCGGTTTAGGTGAGAAAACAACAAATATGAAGGTCTAAGGACAGAAAAGGCCTTACCATGCTGGACTGAAGCTGAAGAGGACAAGCGAGAGGAGGCAGGTGTCAGAGAAGACTGGGCCCAGGAGCTGTGGAGAGGAAGTGGCTATTTTCACAACTGCACTGGTGAGCTACTAAACAGTTTTACAGCTGGGTGTGGGTGCAACCCAGGATCTGACTGGCTGCTCTGAGTTGAAAGCAGCAGGTTCAAAATGGAGACATCACTTAGGAGACTACTGGAATGGTCCAGAGGAGGGAAGATGATGGTTTAAACTAAGTGGATGGCAGTGGAGACAGAGGTAACCCGTTAGAGCCAAGGTTTTCTTCAGGCAGAAGCAATGGCTCTTAGAGATGATTGGAAATGGAAGTGGGATGCAGTTTGGAAGAAAAAGAGGTTAAGGTTCCAGTTCATATTTCTGGTATAACCATCAGCAAGAGAGGAGCCATCTTTGAAATTGGTTAGGGAGTTCAATTCTTGATGAGTTGGGTTTGGGGTACACAGGCTATACACATCATGGATTGGGAATTGTGTCTGGGAATGAGTCCGGCAGAATGCACCATTTTACAAGGATTCCTATCTGTGGTTCAGGGCAGGGCATCTCAACCTCAACACTACTGACATTTTAGGATACTTCTTGAGAGATATTTAACAGCATTCCTGGTCTCCACCACTAGATGCTAGTGATATCCCGAGTTTTGACAACCTAAAATTGACTCAGGTTAATTAGTTTAGGGAGCCCTTACCAAAGTCTTTAATAAACCAGTACATGTCTTCTATTTCAAAGTTCATAGCAAAACTAGGGTAAGAGTTCCACAAATCACTAGAATTTTCTTATGTTCTGGTTCTATAGACAAACACCTAAAACTGATAGAATAAAACCAGGCCAAACTTTAAGCTGGACTTCATCCTTTTTGGAAACAATCAGGGTTACACTAACCCCAAAATATTTTAAGATCTTGAAAACCCTTTATCCCTTGTCTTTTAACAAATCAAACTCAAAATAGAACAATGAGGAAATATAGGCACTAGCTAGTTTTACCTTTGTATGCAAATATTTCATAGTTCAGAGTTATAAGAATGATCTAAGAGTGTCCAAATTTCATTTGCAAAGAGATCTCTAAGTTGATTTCTGATTCTACCAAAGCATAACCTCGGCCATTCCTGTGTATCTCAGCAACCCAAGCCAAACATGAGCCAAGCTAAATCCACCTTCCCAATCTACTCTGTCTCAGCAACATCATCATTAATCACACATGAGAAGTCTGAGACATCATCTGATGTCTCTTTTAGGTCTTCAAGTCCAACCCTCCATCAAAACCAAGATTCCACTTCTCAGGGGCAGCCCCGACCCTCCACTCTCCTTATCCCTTCCCATTCCCCCAGCCCAAAGCCCAGCAGCTGTCTTGCGGAAGCTTCAGCAGCCTCCTAACGTACCTCCTGCCTGCTCAGGTCTTCTTCCCAACTCATTTCCACATTGTAGTCTGGTTTATCACTCAAACTGGAAATCAAATCATGTCACTCTGCCGCTTACAGTATCTGTTAGTGGCTTCTACCAGAGCCTCTACAGCTTGGCCCAGTCTACCTCACCCCATCAGCCCCACACCCCTTCACCCCAGCCATGTGGCCTCACAGCTCCTACAATACAGCACTAAGCTACCACCCTCCTCTGCGGCGTTGCACATACTGTTCCCAATGAACAGACGACTGGTGCCTTCTCACACTTCAGGTCCCAACTTAAGGACAGGGTCCTCCAAGAGACCCTCCAGGAGCATTTTTAAAAACTTTGGTAAAAATATATAACATAAAATTTATCACATTAACCATTTTAAGTGTATAGTTCAGCGGTATTAAGCATATTCACACCGTTATATAACCATCGTCTTCCCAAGTTGAATTTCTGTATTTATTTAGTAACTGTCCACTTGCCCTTCCTCCAGCTGCTGATAACCATTGGTGAACTTTCTGCCTCTATGATGTTGACTATTTTAGGTACTTCCTTTAAGTGGGATCATACGATATTTATCTTCTTGTGCATGGCTTCTTTCATTTAGCATAATGTCTTCAAGGGTCATCCATGAAGTATGTACAAAAATTAACTTCCTTTTAAGTCTGAATAGTAGTATCCCATTGCAACGATATACCACGTTTAGTTTATCCATTCATCTTTCAACAGACTTTCATGTTCCTCTCTACCCATTTTAAAGTAGGCCCTCCTTACTCTCTGAGTAATATCATAAATCCTTCAAGGCATTTATCGTGTATTATAATTTTAATATCAGTTTATTTCATTTCTCTTTTGCTCAATATTTTATTTAATATCAACTCATCTCCCCACTCCACATCCTTGTTTGGTTCATCACTGTGTTTACCCCCAGTCCCTGACACAGGACCTGAAATGTAGTGGTTAATAAATAATCATTAAATCATCGAATGAAAGAAAATCATCAAGCCACCTTTAGAAAGCCACTAGTCTTGAGATTTACCACAAACTCTGTGGAGTTCTGTATTCGATTGTGAAGGTGAACAAATTAACACACACAGGCATGTGCGTGAGCACACACATTAGTTCTCTGGGGACAGACATTCCTTTTGTAATATGTGGATTAGTCTGTCTGTGATTTTACACATTTCCATCTCTTTTCTGTGTGCGTGCCTTTTTAATTCTCCCAAAATGTTTCATGTGCAAAAATAACGAGTTTGGCAATATGAAGAAATTAAGTATTCATACATATTCCCTCAAAAATATTATGCTGAGTGAGAGAAACAAGACATACAAAACGCACATACTGGATAATTCCATTCATATGAAATGTCAATAAGGCAAAGCCCTGGAGACAGAGATTAGATTAGGGATTGCCGGGGCAGTGGGGAGGAAGGAACACACAAGGGGCCACTACAGGGTGCAGAATTTCTTTCTGAGGTATGGAAAGGCTTTGAAATAGACTGTGGTGATAGTTGCACAAACCTATAAATATACTAAATACTATTGGATTGCACATTTTAAAAGGATGAACTAAATGGTTCACGTATTACACCTCAATAAAGTCTGTGGGTATTTGTGGATTGTTTTGTTTTGTAATGTTTGGCAGGATTTAAGATTCCCAGGGCTTTGTGCATGCCAGGCAAGTGCTTTACCACTGAACTACATCCTCAGCCCAACACAGTTGCTTTTTAAAAGCCTATGGACACGGAGATGATGGGAGGGGTCCCACTTATAACTGTGGGTTTGGGAATAGCCTATTATTTCAATCGTGTAAAGGAGAGGAGGGGAATTGGGGGATTAAGGGAACAGGAATTTGTGAGCAGCAGCACCTTGAAGTCGCTGGAGCTGTGGCCTCCTCTAGGACCCTGTGAATGACCTACAGATCTTTCTGCCTGCGCTTCACGCAGAACATCCCCTTTCTCTAGCACCCTTCTCGCCTTACCAAACTGGGAAGACACACTGACAATAAACACAGATAAGTTCCCTGGACAAAATCTCATATGCATATTTCTGAGGAGCCTCTTTATAACCTGCCACCAGGTATCTAAACACGTTAAATTTATGGCATTCAGAAACTCAGATTTCCTTCTGCAACACAGGCTCTGCCAGGAAAGTTATCTTTGGCTCCTCTTCCCCATTTCCACATATCCAATCTGTCCATAAATCCTTTATAATTAAAAGTTACATCCATGTCTATAGCTATCTATCATTATCTATCTATCTATCAAATCTCTGTCTCTGTCTCTCTCTCTAATGACATCAATATTCATATCATGTGGAAGCTTCCAGAATGGCCTGCCTGGCCTAGTCTCTTACCTGGTCTCCCTGTGTGGAACCCTCCTCCTACCCAGTTCTAGACACTGAAGGGCCCAAGTCAGATCGTACCTCTCCAATAAGCAATGTCCCGCACCTCCCCTCATCTCACACAGAGCCAAAGTCCTTACACACCCAGGAAGGCCCTGCAAATCTCACCCTAACCCTCTGCTCTACTTTCTCCTCCTCCCTCCCTTCCTTACTCACTCATCTGAGGCCCAGCCCTACCTATTCATTAGACAAGACAGGCACCCCTACCTTAGGCCCTCTGCACCAAGGGTCTGGTCCCCTCTGCCTGGAGTGCCCTTTCCCCAGATCTTCCTGAGCCATATTCTCTCCTCCAGTCTTCGCTCAAGTGTTAACTACTAGGCGAGGCTCCACTGGCCACTGTGTTTACAACGGCAACTTATTCCCTTGCGCACTCCTTTTTTAAAATTTATTAGATATAATAAGCATCTTCTGTGTGTCTCCTTGTCTTGAATGTGAGCTCCTAAAAGGCAGTCTGGGTTTCTGTTCCGGTCAGTGACATACTGCCAAGGGCCTGGCACACAGGGTGTGCTCTTTACCTATCTGTGGGCCACCTGATCAGTTGGCTGTATCAGTGAGGCCTTGGTTTGTCCTGCAGACTTTGTAAAGGTTAAGAGGAGGTTCCACTCCATGGGACAACATAGGAGACAGACACTGCATAGAACTTCTTGACCATTCAAACCAGAACTCAGGAAATAAGCATAACCCCTAAGACTTCAGAGTCACAACAAATGGTCTTGTGGATTAAATAGTGTTGGTCCAAGTGATTTCAAAGATCTAGGACAAGTTAAATACTACTTATGTCACTATTAACATGGCCTGAAGTTCTCACCTTAACCTTTCAAAATCTTCACATTTCTCTGAGGGGAAGGGGGAGCATAATACTGATACATAAAAATTATAAACAATCTTAAATAGAGCTAAACAAAGTATCAAGTCTCCTAGAGAGTAGCCATGTTGGCCCCAATATCCCTTTTGTGGCTGTGATTAGCATAAAATGCGTAAGTGGAAGGATATCCAGGAATGGTGATACTTTGGGTTGAAGATTTTGTGGATTTTTTTTTTAAAGAGAACCTTACACTAAACTCTTATTTGCCTAATTTTCAGGGTACTGTATAAACTCATATGTGACAGTTACCTGGGCACAGTGGTATAAGCCTATAATTCCAGCTACTTGGGAGGCTGAGATAGGAGAGTCACAAGTTTAAGGCCAGCCTGGGCAATAAGGAAAGAACCCATCTTAGGGGAAAAAAAAAAAAAAAAAAACCAGAAAAAAATACAGATTAAGATTCTTTAATGTAACAGACCAATATCTACTTATGACATAAGTCTCCTGGCTTTCATGCTGCCACACATATCAGCACACTCTCAAGGAGAGGTAGCAGTTGGTAACCGTGCCATGCTGTGGTCTACAACTGGCCTTTTGCTTTGAAGCATGTTTTGAGAGCTATGGATCCTACCTTATGATGGAAAACAATCCAATAGTTAACTATTCAGATAAAAAAAGTTTTTTTGTTTTATTTTTTTTAATTCAAATCAGTTTTAGAAGTTAAAGATGTTTCTTCTCTATTCTGGAATCCTCTCCAGCAGGCAGTTGTGGTCTGTAGAGATTGCCAGGTTGTCGGACCGCATGTGCCAGGCCATTTGGAATGACAAATGGCCACAGCTTCCTAACAGCAGCTCCAAGTAAAAAGGAGAAACACGCGGTTGCCCCTAACGTGTCTTCCACACAACTGTCCTCTCCACAGTTCCAGAGTTCTCTCCAAGTGGTTACAGAAGGGAAGCACAGGTTAAATACTACATGTCCCACCCACTGAATTTACCAAAACTGCATTTTACCAAGCTGAAGAACTCATATGAATAAAAAGATACTTATACATCCAGGTCCATCACAGCCATATAGAGAACATCTAAGGATGGACACAACCTAAATGAATATCACAATCTGAGCAAAATGTGGGACACAAATAACAGTACAGTACTACTCACCTTTACAGGGGAAGGAAGTTCTGACACATGCTACAATGGAAGAACCTTGAGGCATTATGAGAAGACAAATATTATATGATTTTACCTAACATGAGGTATATAGTCGAATTCATAGGCACAGAAAGCAGAATAGAGGTCATCAGGGGCTGGGAAATAGGCAGAAACGGGAGTTGTTTCATAGGTATAGAGTTTCAGTGTGGGATGATGAAACAGGTCTGTATTGACACCAGGGTTGGTTGCACCACAATGTGAAGGTGCTAAGTACCACTTCAAAATGGTTAAAAAGATAAATTTTTTGTTATGCATATTAACCAAAATTTTTTTAACCACAGTTTTTTTTGATACTAGGGACTGAACCCCAGGGGCACTCTACCAGTGAGCTATATCACCAGTCCTTTGTTCTTTGTTTATTTGTTTTGAGACAGGGTCTCACTAAGTTGCCAAGGCTGGCCTTGAACTTGTGATCTTCCTGCCTCAGCCACCCAAGTAGCTAAGATTACAGGCATGCACCACCACACCCATTTTAACCACAATGTTTTTTAAACTCCCAGGACAAATTTCTGCATCAAGAAGGTGAGATCATGAGGAACCTCCTCTCCTCCCAAAGTCCTTCTGCTACCTAACACAGAACAAAGACTTCTCACTTAACTCTCTTATCTATAGTCTAATGCAGCCTCTCCCCCATACCAACAGTTTCCTTGTTAAATCAAAAATTCTAGAGATTTATTTAGCAGCAGATAGTGCCAGACTAAAAGGTCTCACACACATATTTTCCAGTGTAAAGACAGAGCTGCTACTTCCCAGGGTTAAATGTACAAAACCTGACCTAGCTACCCAGTGAGTGAATATTTAAACCACCCAAGTTGCATGTTTATCTATTTTCCCATGGAGAATGGGAAGCATTTCTTTTGGACCCACAGATGATGTACAGAGCTCTCAGGAATATCATCTCAGTAGTTCACTGTGTCCCAAGAAGACAAAGATTTGTGTATAAGTCACATTATAAAATAGTGTATCCCATGGAGGGGAGCCTCCCACCTGGCAAGAATTGTGGCACACTGTGAGGACAGTGTGTGGTGCTCGGGAGCGCCGATGCAGATTTTCTAGCTCAACTCAATTTGGGTAAAGGTTAGAAAACTGCTTTTAAACACAAGCTACCCTAAATCAAACAAACCTCAACTTTAGTGGAACAAAAGCCACTCAGCAAAGAAATAAAGCCATAAAACAACGGTCCTGTAAACAAAGACCAAAGCTACTAGCCAAAGGTCAGGTTCCACACATAGCGAATGCAGAAGTGCCTGGCTTCTCAATCATGCAAGTGGGAAGAAGGTGGTCTTTGCCACTGAAGGAAGAGCACCCTGTAATGAAGGTGACACCACCCTCCTGGAGCCTGGTCCTTTCCCCTGACTGACACCCTCTGCACTTGTGGGCCCATCTCCGACCCATCAAATGCAAATATACTACACTGATAATGAAAACAGGCCCTCGGGCTAAGAGGGATCCCAGCAGTCCTCAAGGACTCAAGGCCATCATCCCTCTTGAAAAGAGAGACAATGTCAAGGGCAGCAGGAGCCATGATACTTGCCCTAGTTGCATATCAAAGAAGAAAGAATAACAGACGCCCTCAGAAAACCTCCCAGGGGTCTGTGAAGCAGGGAGGTTAATCCACTGCATAATTGAAAGATGAAAGATGAAAGATGAATGCATGAATGAATCAATGACTTGGAGGCTCTACAATGAAGAAAACCACGCAGACAGTATCGCTCCTGTGCAAAAGCCACAAAGTCCAGACACTGCTATGTTTTAAATGGAGAATAGTAGATGTTTTTAAAACAACAACAACAACAACAATAAAACAGGAGTATGGAGAATGAGGGAAAGGAGACAGATAGGAAGTGAGGGGTACAGGAGGCCCAGCGGTGTTCTGCGTGTCCCAAGTCATCCACTATGTGGGAGAAGGTAGCACCCAGCTGAGGGAGCAGCAGTCCCTCGTGGCTGGGACTGAGCCCGTCCTTCTGCAAGGTAAGAGGTCACTGGGCTCCCTGGTTGTCCCAGCCACTGGCCAGCACTCTAGATCAATAGCATAAATTTGAAGGCTTAGAACTTTGCCCCTACTCTGGGAATTTTTTTTCTGTTCCGTGCCTGGTGAAAATGGGCACCAATGTTTGCTAAGCAAATACTAACATGTTCAGTGACTGCTATTTCCTTCTTAGCCTGGGAGAAAGGCAATGTCGGGGTGAGAGGTACTTGCTGAGCACTGGAAAAGACACAATGATGGCAGTAATGACTGCTTTTCACTGATCCCTGTACTCCCTCCTTTACCCAAAGTATGTATCTCATTTGAAACTAATCACATCCACCTTGAGGTAGGCCTCTTATTAAGCCACTTACAGACCAGGAAATTGAGGCTGTAGAGAGATTAGGTAACTTGCCCTAGGTTATACAGCTGGGAAGAAGTAGGGCCTGGAACACAATCTTGATTAAAGTATACTAGGCTAGCTGGATCTGTTCACCGCTGCCCTGGACTGCCCAAGGGAAACCAGTTATCCAACACAGTTCCACTGTGGATGGTTTTGGTGACAGTTTATTTAAAAGTGTAATGCATTTAGAAGTATCAGGAAGAGTACTAAATCTGTTCTGAAATAATCTGATGATAAAAAGTTCTCTATTTTCTAGGAATAAAAATGAGAGTGCCGGGAATGTAATTTAGTAGTAAAGGGCTTGCCTAGCACATGCACATGTACAAGGCCCTGGGTTCAATCCTCAGGACCATAAAAAAGAAAGAATAAGACAGAGAGCGCATGAGAAACATATGTGCATTTACACACGCATATATATATATATATTGCACGTATAAATATATATATTTACACACATATACATACACTATACTTTTTTTTTTAGATATTCCTCCATAAAACTAGATCTTCAGTGACATAAGACCTCAAAAGATCTTAGATTGGGTATTATTTTTAGCTAGGCACAGGGATGAGGATCCAGGAGTAACTTGGTTAACAAAATAAAGAACGTAAGCTACCTTCTTTTTGTATTATTCAGACTCCCCTGGCAACAAATTAATTTTTATTTAATAAGTAAAAAAGACCTACTGGCATAAATGCAATTAATCTAATAGAAGTATGCCCAAAAAACAGGTTTAAAAACTCACTATACCTGAAGACACCATAAAGAAAAACTTTCCAGGAGACTAATCTAGAAGCAAATACTAAAATCAAGTACTTAAGGATCTTTAAGTTTCTTATTGGGACATGAGCGGACCCAATAAAACATGTCCTGGCCCTGAAAGAGCAAGCTCCTCCGTATCCATAAGTTCAGAGCCTTCTTTTACAAAGACAAAAAAATCAAAGAGTATTGACAACCAATAAATTAAACTTCTATAAGGATCACCTGCATTCTGCGAATATTACTTCTGACAAACTAAAACAGAATTTAAAAAGTTAGGCAATAAACTATTTAAAATATGCCAATGTACCCGCTTAGCAAATGTGAGGCCCTGGGTTCAATTGCCCATACATATCCATCTATCTACCTATCTACCTACAGATAGGTAGATAGGTAACACTTGTTACTAAACCATTTGCTTTACCAAATCATTATGTTAAGGCCTCAATTAAAAACAAAAAACAAAAAAACTAGCTCTAGCACTAGCAAGTAATAACAAGTCAACACAGCTACATAGTGTCCTTAAAATAAAACTTAGAAAAACTCAAATTGGCCAGCGCTGAGCTTACACAGGTGGCATCTGTGTTTGCTAGTACTAAGTAAGCCACAGTAGTCGTTTGCCCCTTAGTAACAAAGAACAACTAATAATTATCAAAGCACAGCCACTAGAAAATGATATATGAACACAGAGGTTAAGGTTTCTTACCAAAATTAGAACAAGAAAATCTTCACTAATGAAAACCATTAGAAGGCTACCGAGAAGTAATTGCAGGCGAGCGTGACTGCTCCCCAGAAATTAATCAGCTAATAACCATTCATCATCTTTTGTGCAGCACAGTATACCCGTTTATAATAGAGCTAATAAGATCTTCAACAATAGTCCCAGAATTAATGAATGACATTTTAGGCCTAACACAAAGTTACTCCTCAGACCATGAAAATTAGCGCTTCTACTTCACTTTTTGTGTGGTTTCCCCTTTTTCTGTGCGGTCCTGTTTACTACCCATGAAGACTTTACCACACATCGTTGGTAGCCTTCGTTCCTAAAAGCAGTTCACCTCCGTCAGCAACCTACTGTGTGCCGGAGGGGCTACAAGCATCTCACTAGCGTTGTCTGGTTTAATTCTCCAGGAGTGGGGGACAGCATTTTGAAGGCAAAACAACCAGGAAGATGGGGGCCAAACTTTTCCCACGCCAGCCGGGCAGGCGGTTTCCGGAGGCGGAACTCCGGGCGTCCGCAGCTACCCTAGACGGGCTGAGACCGCCCGCGGCGGTGCGTGCAGGCCCCGGGGATCGGGCCGCGTGGAGGGGGACTCGCTGGCGGGTCCCCTTTCCTTTCGCGCGTCAGCCTCCCTGGCCCGCGCTCGCATCTGCACTGCCGTCCTCTCCACTACACAGCAGCCTCGGGCTCCGCGCTCCGAGCCTCCCGGGTGGGGACTGAACGCACACACCTCCCCGACAAGCTCTCCTACACTTCGCGGCTTTTCTTTCACTTTGGGCGAGGGGAGAGGGTGGAAGAAGTGGGCAGTGAAAGCACTGCCATCCCGCGCAACACCCCTCTCCCTCATAAGTTGCCCCTCCACATACACGCCGGGAGGAGATAGCGCCGCCGTCGAATTGGGGCGAGAAGAGGCGCAGGCGGGCGCGACCCCACTGTCCGTTTTCTCGGTCACTGCCCCACACCGTCTTAGAGGGCGCACAGGGTAGATGGGAGGGGGTTACCTGGCCTTGCAGCTGGAGCGGTGGAGACGTCGATCTCACCCCGCCACCCCTCCCCGCAGGTGCGGCCCGGCGAGATACACTTGGCCCTAGGGTCATTTTCGGAAAGGGCATCGGTCCCCAGAGCTGGCCCCGACAGGACCGAGCCGTGGGGGACTTCCAGAGGGTGCGGTGGCCACGGCGCGACAGCGAGCGGTACTCTCCAAGGGCGCCCCAAGCACTGGCGGAACCTTCGGAGCTTAACCCCGGACAAGTCTGTCGCAAACCAGCGAAAACCCCCAACACCTTCCGCGAGCTCCCGCCTCCCGACTGGTGGAAAGCCCACGGAGCTCCTCACAGGGCTGCCTCCCTGGCCAGCGGTGCCTCTTGGTCCCCGAGGGTGCGACGACTCCCGGCCTCCCACCCAAATCCCACCGCTGAAGACCTGAGACCGAGGGCGCGGACAGCAGCTGCCTCCCCACCCCGGGTCCCTGGAGTCCGCTGGCCCGGGAAGCTCGGGGTGCGGGCGCCGCGCCCCTCTTACCTGGCGCTCGCAGGGCCCCGGCTGGGGCATCCGCCCCGCGCGCCCCTCCGAGCCTCGCCGCGCACCTGCCCGCCGCCGCCCGGGCCCAGCCCTCCGCCGCGCTAGCGCTTCATGGCGCACACGGCCGGCCGGGGGGCCCCGGAGAGCGTGTCCAGTTGGCTGCGACTCCTCCGGCTCTCGGCTCGCCAATGGTTCCCCGCCTTCCCCCGCCCCGCGTCCGAGCGCCCTTCCTCGGCGGCCGCCCCTTTTCCTCCGCTCTGCCCGACCGGCCAAACTGGTTTCTCGGCTCCTGGGAGGAGTCTCTGCTCTCCCTCCCGCAGCCGCAGCCCCGCGCGGCTGGGACTATGGCTGGAGCTGGGGTTCGGGGCGGGCCCGGCTTTCTGCCCTCCTCCTGTCCCTCCCGGGGAGGCAGAGAGGCTGGATGGCGAAGCCCCGTGTTGGCCGATGCGGCCCAGGTCTAGTCCAGCACTCTCCCGGCGCCCCGGCGGCGGGTGGGCACCCCGTTGGTGCCCCGAGGACGCCTTCCTGGTTGGTCCAGCCCGGGATCCGGGGCTCCCGGGCACTGCAGCTCTCCCGACGTGCAGTTGCCACCCTTCCCCACCAGCCCCGTGTCACTTTCCCGCCCTCTGCCGGCTTGGCCGCACCCCGGGGTCGGTGACCGCGCCAGCCCGGAAAGCTGGCATGGCCGCGGCTCGCCAGGAACCTGTGCTCCCTCTGTAAGGGGAGCTGTGCGCTGTCCACGCCAAGTCACGTTTCGGGACCAATCCCCAGAGGTTCGCCGCGCAGAGGGTGAGAGTAGAGACCGCGCCAAAAGACCTCGAGAAACTTACCCTGTAATTGCAGCAAGCAGGCTTTTCACTGAGACCAAAGTTGCTCGTGTTTAGAGGTTTGGTGCCAAAAGGAGTTCAGCTGCTGCACGTGAACCCCGCGGCATAGTTGGGCATTTTGGCCTGCGTGCTGGTGTCTGGAGTGTACTGTGTAAGCACACGCCTTACATGGCTAACTCTCCATTCCGAAGGCTCTTAGTGCTCACCTACCAAGTACAAGTTGCTGGGGTCAGAATGGAGGAAAGTCAAGATTTAAGAGTTTGCTTAAGGGCTGAGAGAGCAGGGTTCCAGTGGTAGAGACCCTGCCTAGCATGTTCGAGGTTCTGGTTTCCAACTCCGTGTGTGTATGCAGGAGGGTGGTGCAGTGCACAATGTGGTGAGGGGGAGAGGACTCCTAGGTAAATATCAGTTACCTGCAGATCAGAGAGGCTGATTCATTGCCTTGAAAGTTCAGACTCCCAACTAGGGTCACCCAGAAGGCTTCATAAAGGCAGTGGGATTGGTTCTCAAAGACCCACAATTTTAGGGATGGGAATTATGTAGAGAGGGTAACTCAAAGGATGGTCCACTGATTGATCTTGTATATAAAAGACCCAACTGATATTGTTAAACTCAAGGCTGCCCTGGGGTCCTTTTTCATCAGTCACACTCGATCTTTGATTAGGTAATGCTGATCAGTCATTTCATCTCTATGCGCCTCAGTTTCCTCATCTATAAAATGAAGTCAGACTAGGTGACCTCGAGGAGTTCCTTCTAGCACTTACTTTCACAACCTAACATCAGAGCAAAGGGACAGGGGCAAGGGAGTAGAGGACCTGTGTAGTGACAGTGGGGTGGGCGGTCTGCTGCAGTGTGGTGGTGATATATGAGGCTAGTGGGGGGACCTGGGCCCCGGAGCCCTCAAATGCAAGGCTAAGGAGTTTGGACTTGTTTTGGCTTACAGGTGGACCACTGTTTGACCACAACAATGACATGATCAAGGTGGTATTTTAGAGAAAATAAAGGAGACAGTTCACAAGAGGCTACTGGTGAAGATAGGGTATCACCTGGGAGGCTAGTTCAGCAACATAAAGTGGGCCTGAAGGGCTGCTAGTGGAGGAGGAAACAGGGAGAGATTCAGTGGATACCCAGGGAGAAATGGGCAGGTCACGGAGCGGCCAGAACCTCCAAATGACATGAAGAGGGGAGCAAGGGACGCAAGCCAGTTCTCAAGATTGAGGATAAAAATGGCACAGTCAGGAGAATCACCGCTTAGAAATCCTAGAATCCTCCTATCATCATGTAATACAACAGGCGTGAATAAAATGTAAGACTAGGAAAAAAAGAAATGCCAGAAACCCAAGACTCAAGAGAGGACTCTAGCTGGCCGGGGCTGTAGCTCAGTGGTAGAATGTTTGCCTTGTACCCATATGGCTCCAAGTTCAATCTTCAGCACCCTGCCCCACCCCCAGAAAGAGGACTCTGCATTAAAAGAGGGGTCTCCTTACAGCTCCACAACAAAGTGCTCAACCTGTCCAAGAAAATGTGGCACTGCAGAGACTGCATTAGGATATGCCCAAGGGCCGGTGAGATGGCTCAGCGGCGTAAGCACCTGCCTGGCAAGCACGAGGGCCCGAGGTCGACCCCCCGGTACCCACAAAAAAAAAAAAAAAAAAAGAAAAAGGATATGCCCAGTCCACAACCGTCCCCAGAGCTGATACGTTCCATTTCCAGGACTGCTTTTAATACTGCTATCCAGACACCAGAAATTCAAGCGAGGTTTTGCCTCCTCTTACAGGCTACACTGGAGGGGAGGCATGGACAGATGGGACCAATGAGTATGCTTCAAACATTTATTCATTCAGCAGATATTTATTGGGTGTCTGCTATGTGCCAACACTGTTATAGCCGCTTGGGTACAATAGTGAACCAATCAGGCAAATGTTATCTCAAAAGGTAACGGATGCTTTGAAAAAACAGAACAGGCCTGACTGGGAACTTGCCCGGAAGAATCCTGTTTCTGGAGTACCGTGAAAGTTCTGTGTCTCAGCCTGGGTGATGCTTATGAAGGTGCACATGTGTGTGAGCTCATGGACTTGCACACTGGAGATTTTTACATTAAGAAACAAAATACAGGCAAGTGTTATGGACCACCCCCGAAATCCAATCTATTTGAGAATCTGAGGCAGGAGAATTGCAAGTTTAAGGCCACCCTGGGTCATTTAGCAAGACCCTGTCTAAAAAGAAAAAGAAAAAAAAAAAAGAAAGAGAAGGGGACTGGGGTATAGCTCAGTGAAAGAGTGCTTGCCTCACGTGCGCAAGGCCCTGGATTCAATCCTCATTACCAAATAAATAAATAAATAAACCAGGCCTGGAAAGGCAGCTCAGTGATAAGAGTGCCTGTTTAACATGTACAAGGCCTTGGAGCTGATCTCCAGTACTAATAATAAAAATAATTATCAGGGTTCAGAGATTAGGAGTGAGGAGATGAGTCACAATTTTAAATAATATGGTCAGTGTGGGCTTCTTGGAATTGCAACTGAAAAAGACCTAGAAGGAGATAGATTTTTGTCTTAGATGAGACACCTGGATGAAGCCTGACTTGCCTGGAATCCACAAGACCAGGATAGGTTCAAACCATCTCCCCATGGGTTCGAGCTCCTGCACCTCGGGAGGTAGATGCAGACATGGCGGCTGACATTGCCAGTGAGGAAGTAGCTGGACTGGATGCACTGACCTGTGTAATCTCTGAAAGAACCAGGCCAAGTCTCAGAGTATCTTGTCTGGTCCATCACTGAAAGTGTCTCATGCATGCGATGAGGATTGATTTTGAAGTGTGCAGTACATGAGTCACTGAGAGATACATGGCTTTCTCTGTCCTCAAAGAGGCCCGATCTCAAGTGCCTGGGGTCTTTCCCAGGATTCTCAGATAGGACTGAATAAATACCAGGGTGTTCTAAAGAAGCCTTTCCCATTCCATAGCCAACACCTTTACTTTGCAAGCAGCTGGGGGAAATAATGAAATTTAACAGAAACAACCATTTCTAGAACAGGATAGCAAAGCTTTTCAGCTTTTGCAGTTCAAATTCTCTTCCAATGGTTTCTTTTTGCCTCTCTTCTTGGCAAGGCTGCTGTGTCACATTTACATGATGTGTGCTGGGAGACTGCCCAGAGAACTTACTCAATTTAACTGGAAATTCATTTTTCTTTACAAGGCAAGAGCTAAGGGATAAAAGATAAACTTAAAGTGAGGTGATACTGCCTGTATTCAGTTTTCTGCTAAGCCCAGTGGTCATTTAAGCTAAAGCATTTCATGCCAATGGAAAGGTATTTGGGCCACGCTAAGTGCTATTGTAACCCTGTATTGGCAGTAAAGATTAACTCAGTCGGAAGGCGAAGTTTTCACAGACGCTGTCTAGACCAGCTACAGAAGACTTTTATTTTCTATTTTTCTGTAGTCTAGGGATTGAACCCAGAGCTTCTCACATGCTAAGCTTGTTCTTTCACTGAGCTACACTCCCTACCCCAAAGTTTTAAATATAAGAAGGTTTTATGGGAACCCGTCTTTGCAATGACCGACATTACAAACTTCAAATACCTGCCTGCTTCCTTTCAAATGGGGCTTATAGTACAATACAGATAGACAATATAGTCTATTGTCTCTGGCACAAACAATTTTCTGAATACTTCCAGAGTTACTAAGATACCTATCTCCTTCACCACTTAGTGACCTCTTCCCCCATTTTTATTCTTTTTTTTTTTTTTTTGTGGGTACCGGGGGGACGACCTCAGGACCTCGCACGCCAGCAGGCGCCCGTGTCACTGAGCGATATCACCGGCCCCTTTTTCGTATGTGGGATCCGGGAGTCGAACTCGGGCCCTCGCGCTTGCCGGGCAGGCGCTTAAGCCACTGAGCCATCTCACCGGCCCCCCCATTTTTAAACTAACATTTAAAAATAGAAAATTGGATTGCAAAGGAAACATTAGACATCAGGTAACCAAGTGTGTCTCAATTATTTTGGCAATCTCTCAGGTTTAGAATGCATGCGATATTAGAAGATGTATTAAAGCCTGGCAGGCAATCAAAATTCACTTTTCCTTCTTTCCTATTCATAAGTATGTTAATATGCAGGATTCATCTACAATTCTTTTCTACAAGGAAGGGATTTTAAAAAACCATTCTTGCCTATCTGGAAATGTAATGAACATTACATTGACCAGCTGTTTATAATATAACGCCAGTTAAACTTAATTACAATTTAGACATTAAATTAATAATTTTCTGAAATATCTTTTTTTTTTCTTGAGGAAGTCTTGATATGTAATCCAGACTGGCTTTGAACTCATGGAGATCCTTCTGTCTCAGCCTCCCAAGTGCTAGGACTATAGATGTGTGCCACCATGCCCAGCCCCAAAATACTCCATGATAACTGTTAGTATGTGTTGCTATGTTTTCATGTGTTTGTAGGAAGTTTGTATGCGTTGTCTTATGCCCTATTTTCAACTCTTCCCATTGCATCATGAAAACACATTACTTTCTCCAACTTCGTGCCTCTTCTTTCCTGACCTGCACCTGAAGGTCTCCCTTCTAAGCCACTGCATTCTGAATAACGCTTGTCAGTTTGAAGTATCATTCCTCATCTGCCTGATCCTTCCAGGATTCCCTTGTCAACTCCAGGGCAGCTTCCTCTGAGAAAGCTTTGCCCTTGTGTACCCCAAGCAGTAGTTCCCACTGCATTTTGCACCTGACTTCTCGGGGGAGCTCCCCATGATCTCCACTGCTTTCCTGAGTCACTCCCCTTTGAGTCCTCCAAGTCTAAGACTAGGTTTTATTCTTCTTGACCTCTCTTGGCTTACCGCATCACTCTGGCACCATTCATGTTTATTAATTCTTATAGAATGAATCAATTGTCTGCATAGTGATAATTCTCAATAGTTGTATAGAATTTTCTTCTGCTGATTTCTTTAGTCATCTGCTATTATTGGCTGTTTATATATTCATCAGTTTGGCTTCCAGAAATATGTCATGAATCACAACCCACCACTATTTTAAGGGATTCTAAAGATTCTATTTCTCTCTCATTCCTGTTATTTTGCAATTTGTGATTTGCTCCTCCTTATTGCAGAAACAGTGTGCCTCTATGACAAGAGAAGTTTCACCTTTATTAGAACTTGGACATGAGTAAGGTTTGTTGCCATCACTGGTACAATTAAAAGATGGCATTCAAATGCAGAAGCATATGGTGTGCACAAACACTGCCCCCCTGATTTTCCCAAATTTTCAGCCTGCGTGAGTGATTATCCTTCCCAGTTAAGAAATCATTTTTCACTTGACACATAGGCAAAGCTTGTTTTCTAAAGTTTGGTGTTATATTCTCTGAAGATATAGAAGGAAAAAAGCCAACTCACACTCAGTTTCTCATACTGCACTCCCACAACACCAAACAAGCAATTCTGTAGCAGATGCCAGCTGCGGGTCCCTAGTTTAATCCCATTCTAACACTGTCTACCTGGAGGTAGCATCAGATCCCACAGGGCTGAGGGCTCAGTTCCTGAGACCGTCCCCACCACACACACACCTCACATAGTTTTACCTGGGCTTTTGACTGAGCAGCTGCAGGTCAAGGTACCCATAAACCCCTCTTTGGGTTCTGTTAATTTCAGCAGCCCCTGGGACTCAAGAAAAACAGTTACCAGTTTACTATAAAGGATTTACAAAGGATACAGATGAAGAGAGGCACGAGGAGAGGTGCAGGGGAAGGGGAGTGGAGCTTCGGTGCTTCTCCAGGTGTCCTGCTCCAGAACCTCCGTATGTCCAGTGATCTGAACGCTCTCCAAAGCCTGTCCTTCTGGGTTTTCGTGGAGACATCATTGCATAGGCATGATTGAAACAGAAACAGCTGTGTGGAAAGGTAATTGGAAAAAAAGACCATGATCTAATGTTAATAGATGGAGTGGGGAAACCCAGCAAAGCTGCTCCAAAGTTCCTAGAGGCCAAAATACAAGTACTCCCAGACAGGCCTGGGGAGGTACCAGGAGCATCAAGTTTCTTTCCTGTTCCTCCTATTGCCTCCAAACATGGCTCCATCTGCCAAGCAGCACTGTCTTCTATCTAACAATGCTATCTCTGGTTCCCCAGAGTTTTAAAATGAAGAAGCCTGTCCCTGTGTCCATGGGAAAGGGTTGAAATGTCATTATGGAGGAAATTCCTCTATCTTTTTTCCACCTTGTGCTCCATCAGCAGGGTCCAAGGCAGTGCCGTGGGCCCTAATATCTTTTTTTTTTTTTTTTTTTTTGTGGGTACCGGGGGGACGACCTCAGGACCTCGCGCGCCAACAGGCACCCGTGCCGCTGAGCGATATCACCGGCCCCTTTTTCGTATGTGGGATCCAGGAGTCGAACTCGGGCCTTCGCGCTTGCAAGGCAGGCGCTTAAGCCGCTGAGCCGTCTCACCGGCCCTGGCCCTAATATCTTGCAGAAGATCTTTGTTTACTTCCTGTTGCTATAAGTGAATACTTGAGACTGAGTACTTTGTAAAGAAAAGAAATTTATTTTGGCTCATGATTCTTGAGGCTGGAAAGTTCAAGAGTGGGCAGCCACATCTGGGGAGGGCCTTGTGCTGCTTTGATTCATGGCAGGAGGCAGAAAGGCAAGTGGTCATGTGTGAAAGAAGAAGGGGCCAATGTGAGCTGGGCCTGTTATTTCAACCCTCTCTGGAGATAACTAACCCACTCTAGAGGGAACTACATTAACCCCTTCATGAGGGTGGAGCGCCCCTGACCTGAAGAACTTAGAGGCCCCACCACCTCTCCATACTGTCACAAGGGCAATTCAGTTTCAATATGCGTTTTGACAGGGACAAACCATATCAAAGCATAGCCCAGTATATTTAGAACCCAAGAACAACACAGCAGGAAATAGCACTGATACAACCTGTACTCCACTCATAATGACTTTATTCTCTGAATTATTAAGGATTTGCACAATCATCAAGCTCGTTAATCTCCTCTTTCCTTAGGATGAGGGCATTCCCAAGCCATCCTTCATCTCACCTATTGAGAATCCCCACTGAGTCTCCTTTAAGTACCAGTGAGAGTAAATTCCGGTGTTTAACGCACATACAAAAAACCTTGTTTAAAGTACATTTTTAGGATGTACTTCATTGGAAGGCAACTTTTTTTCGGTACTGGGGATTGAACACAGGGCTTTGACACTGAGCTATATTCCAAGTCCTTTTTTGCTTTTTGTTTTGAGACAAGATCTCACTAAATTGCCCAGGCTGGAAAGCAACTTTTAAATCCACTTGTGTTTCCATCTAAACCATCTGTGACATCTGTGGGGCACCTGATCAAGAATTGCTCAAAGTCCATCTCGTGAGTCAAAGCTTACTGTACTTCCCTGCGTCCGAGCACTTAAGTCCTGGACAAGTACATTTCCTATGACTCATTTGAAGTCAATTAATTTCTAAACAATGTGGACAATCAAATGCTGGCAGGTGATTATGTCTCCTCATTCTAGGCAGTGCAGGGTGACAGTGACATGAAAAATAGTGATTTTCAAGTTTTTTATATTCAACCTTTTTTTCAGTTTTTTTAAAAAAACTATAATACTTCAAAACAGGAGATTCATGTGTAAAGGAGATGTTGACATGTTTAAAATAAGGGATGGAAGGGAGTGGGGTATTTCAGTGGCAGATTTACCATGAACTTAATGACATTTTTTTGTGCTACTGAGGATTGAACCCAGGGCTTCACACATGCTAGGCAAGTGCTCTGCCACTGAGCTACATCCCCAGCTTTTTTCATAATTTTACTTTGAGACATAGTCTCATTAAATTGCCGAGGCTAGCTCAAACTTAACAGTCCTCTTGCCTCAGCCTCCTGAATAGCTGGAGTATAACTATCACCATGCCCAGGTCTTGTCTTCTTAATTTTTTTCTTAAAGAACACCTTCCACCCCCATTTGTATAAATTTCAGGCCCCAGAAAACCTGGTTTCACACCTGTGGGGCTCAGAACCTCACCCTTCCTGCCTGTCCTCTGCAGCGTTCTCCAAGGAGCAGAAATGAAAAGCAACCTGTGAGGTGGCACAGCGCCTGGGGGAGGACTCAGGAGACAGGGTGTGAGGGCTGTACCTGCTACCTGCTGTTTGCATGCTCCGCCAGCCCACGCGGCCTGTCTCAGACTGTTCCATCTTCTGTGAGATGGGTGTGCTTGGCCAGATGGGCACCAAGTCCCTTTCAAAGGTAGTCATTGAAACTATACTCACCGGGGCACGTCCTACTCTCTTACCATAGTTCCCATTCACAGCTTGTCCTTTCTCACTGAGGTGCTGGAAAACCTCAGGCAGCCTTCTCAGATCGAGAGCTTCCTCTCCCAGCCTCTCCCCAGCCACCCCCTAGCAAGGACTGTCACAGCACTGCTCTCTCCCGTCCCCACAATCCACCATCTCCTCTCCTGCTAGGTGAAATGGCAGGTTGTAGCTGTATCTGTGAACCCGTCCAAGGGCATCTTCATTCTAAAGAGAAACTAGTGTTTTACCTCAATGGCAAAACTCCTCAGTGGTGGGATTTTCAGCAGCAGTTGCAGTCTGAGGAGAGGTCCTCTGGAAACAGGCTTTCTTTCAGAACACCTCAAGGCACAAGGGGCCACTGCCTGTTGTTCCAGAAGTGAGTCCCTCACCCCACCCTGGGTTGAAAGGCACAGAAGTCCTGTCAACATGGGCATGAGGGGACGTCAACTCATTGGGAATGTCATTTGTCCTCATAAAGCTGTGGTATGGTGGAACTGCGCTTGCCCACCTGAAATCCAGTCCCCATTTCTCTGCTGACAAACTTGGATATTATTGGTGGCAGCAGTGTGCTCAGCTAAAGGACCACAGGTCTCAGTCTCTCTTCATCAGGTGACTAGGTTCTGACCAAGGAGTTGTAGACAGGGTGTTAGATGAGACTTCCAGAATGCTCTGAAAGTCAGGAAACTCACACTTTTACTTTGTCTCCTGGTCAGCAATGGGACCATGGCTGATGGCTGCTGCCATATTGGACATGAGAGAACTTTACAGATAGAAACCACTTGCCACGGAGGGTGAACTAGAGAGATAGAATGTACACGTGATGCCATTACAGTGCTACTCCATCAGCCCAAACTGCCTCTCTCTGGACTTACTTTCCGTGAGGAAATAATAAATCTTTATGTGTTTAAGCCACTGTCTCTCAGTTCACTGTCACTCATAGCTGAATACAATTCCTTACTAATACAATGGTGAGACTAAACTTTCCACACTTTAAAGAATTTAAGCCAGTTGTGGTGGTGTACACTTGTCATCCCAGTATCCGGGAGGCTATTGCAGGAGGATCACTGTGAGTTCGAGGGCAACCTGGGCTACATAGTGAATTCAAGGCCAGCCTGACTACATAGTGAGACCCTGTCTCAAAAAACAAAACCAACAAAACAAAATTTAAAACAGAGAATTCAGCAAATAAAACTCAGTCAAAGTCTATGAGAGGTGGAAATAACCTTAAAACTCTCAACCGTCCACCCATTTTATGCAGAACAATACTGAGGCTCAGAAGGGGAATGGGTGGTGGGGAGAAGCAACACAGCAGTTTTGGTCTTCCCGGCACATCCAGCTTTACCCTTCGAAGCACAGGTAGGTGTAACTTGTTCCAATTAAATGCAAATGCTTTTTAGCTATTGATAATGCCAAATGACATTGTAGCAGATGTGGGCATTTGAAACGTTCAGAGCTTTAAGGAAACCAGAATCGATCAGTATGTATCCTTTTCCCTAGATAAAATTATGTATGCATTGTATACATATATACACAAAATCCAGATCTACTCAAAGAGACATTTCCATGGTCAACCATGGTCCAAAATATTACTGTAATGTGATGACAAATTAAGATATTTTTTTTAATTTTATTTTAAAGAGAAGAAAAAACAAAACAAATCAAAAGAAGAACAAATTTTCAAAACAACATAATAGGAGGGTAAGAATGGTTAATACATTGCGTATTACTATCTTTAAGTTAGTTATTCAGGACACCAGACATTAGCATTTAATTATCCAAACATTATTGGCACAAACCTTACTCTTCAATGAACTAAGTAAAAATCGTAGTGTATCTATCTTAACCGTCTTATATATATATATACAATTTTTTTTCCCTTTCCCTTCTTTCTTTTCCTTATTCCAGTCTCTCTTTCCTTTTGACCAGTTTCTTTTTGATTCACCATGTCTATTGTACATTTTGGATCTTATTTACTCTTTCAGTTTCTCACACTAGAGAGACAATACGATGCTTACACATGTGCTTCTGGTTTATTTCACTTATGAGTATTTTCTCGAGTTGCATCCATTTACCTATAAAAGTCTCCAGTTTATCCTTCTTAATGGCTGAATAGTACTCCATTGTATAAAAATACCACATCTTTCTTATCCATTCCTCAGTTGATGGGCATTTGGGTTGTTTCCAAGATCTGGCTATTACAAATTGTGCTGCTATAAACATGGGTGCACATATATCGCTGTGGTACGATGTTTTTAATTCTTCTGGGAAGATGCCCAGAAGGGGAATAGCTGGGTCAAATGGGACCTCCAACCCTAGCTTTTTGAGGAATCTCCACACTGACTTCCACAGTGGCTGTACCAGTCGACACTCCCACCAACAGTGAAGAAGGGTTCCTTTTTCCCCACAGCCCCTCCAGCATTTGTTATTAGTTGATTTCTTTATAGTAGCCATTCTTTCTGGGGTGAGATGGTATCTCAGTGTTGTTTTAATTTGCATCTCTCGAATGACTAGTGATGTTGCACATTTTTTTGTATATTTATTTGCCATTAGTATTTCTTCATCTGAGAAATGTGTATTCATCTCAGATGCCCATTTTTGGAGTGGGTCTTTAAATTTGGGAGGTCTGATTTTTTTGAGTTCTTTATATGTTCTCGATAGTAATCCTTTGTCTGAGGAACAGCTGGCAAACATTTTTTCCCACATTGTGGGTTGTCTCTTCACTCTGTTGGTGGTTTCTCTTGCTGTGCAAAAGCTTTTTAATAAGATGAGATCCCAGTTATTGATTCTTTGGGATAGTTCCCGTGCGGTTGAGTTTTTATTCATAAAGTCTTTGCCTACACCAATGTCTCCAAGGGTTTTACCTATCCTACCTTCCAGCAGATTTAATGTTTCTGTTTTAATATTTAGATCTCTGATCCATTTTGAATTTAGTTTAGTGCATGGTGAAAGATATGGGTCTAGTTTTAATCTTCGGCATGTGTAGAGCCAGTTTTTCCAGCACCATTTATTAAAGAGGCTATCTTTTTTCCAGCGAATGTGTTTGGCACCTTTGTCAAAGATAAGGTGGCTTAGTATGTCTGGGGTTGTTTCAGCATCTTCTAATCTGTCCCATTGATCTTCAGGTCTGTTTTTTTGCCAGTACCACACTGTTTTTATCACAGTAGCTTTATAGTATAATTTCAAGTCGGGGATTGTGATGCCCCCTGCCTTGCCTTTGTTGCCCAGAATTGCCTTTGCTATTCTAGGTCTCTTCTGATTCCAAATGAATTTTAGGATTGTTTTCTCTAATTCTGTGAGATATGCTGTTGGAATTTTGATTGGAATTGCATTAAATCTGTATAACAATTTTGGAAGTATGGCCATTTTCACTATATTGGTTCTTCCTATCCAGGAGCAAGGGATATCTTTCCATTTTCTGATATCCTCTTCAATCTCCTTTTTCAGAGTACTGTAGTTTTCAGTATAGAGGTCTTTTACATCCTTCGTGAGGTTGATTCCTAGGTATTTCATTTTTTTGGATGTTATTGTGAAAGGTATTGTTTCCCTAATTTCTCTTTCAGTAAATTTGTTATTTGTGTACAGGAAGGCTATTGACTTTTGAGTATTGACTTTGTATCCAGCTACACTACTGAATTTGCTTATCAAATCTAGCAGTTTTTTAGTGGAGTTTTTGGGGTCTTCTGTGTAGAGTATCATGTCATCTGCAAATAATGATAATTTAACTTCTTCCTTTCCGATCATTATTCCTTTTATTTCTTTCTCTTGTCTAATCGCTCTGGCTAAAGTTTCCAGAACTATGTTGAATAAGAGTGGGGACAGTGGACATCCTTGTCTTGTTCCTGATTTTAGAGGGAAGGCTTTCAGTTTTTGGCCATTTAGTATGATATTGGCTGTTGGTTTGTCATAGATAGCTTTTACCAGATTGAGATAAAGACCCTCTATTCCAATTTTCTGTAGGGTTTTTATCATGAAAAGGTGCTGGACTTTGTCAAAAGCTTTTTCTGCATCTATTGAGATGATCATGTGATTTTTGTCTTTGGTTCTGTTAATATGGTGTATTACATTTATTGATTTACGTATGTTGAACCATCCCTGCATCCCTGGGATGAATCCAACTTGGTCATGGTGTATAATCTTCTTGATGATTTGTTGGATTCTGTTTGCCAGTATCTTATTGAGGATTTTTGCATCTATGTTCATTAGGGAGATTGGTCTGTAGTTCTTTTTCTTAGTTGGGTCCTTCTCTGGTTTTGGTATCAGGGTAATGCTTGCTTCCAGGAATGAATTTGGGAGTATTGCTTCCCTTTCAATTTCATTGAAAAGTTTGAGAAGTAGGGGCGTTAGGTCTTCTCTAAATTTCTTGTAGAATTCGGCAGTGAATCCATCAGGGCCTGGGCTTTTCTTTGTTGGGAGGTTTTTAATTACATCTTCAATTTCACTGGCTGATATTGGTTTATTTAGGATTTTTAAATCTTCTTGATTCAGCTTTGGTAATTCATACGAATCTAGGAATCTGTCCATTTCTTCTGCATTTTCCATCTTAGTAGAATATAAATTTTCAAAATAGGTATAGATGATCTTCTGGATTTCTGCAGGGTCCGTCGTGATATCACCCTTTTCATTTTCAATTGCATGGATTTGAGTCTTTTCTTTTCTTTTTTTTAATAAGGTTGGATAAGGGTTTGTCAATCTTATTTATTCTTTCAAAGAACCAACTTTTTGCTTCATTGATTCTTTGTATTGTTTTTTTATTCTCCAATACGTTAATTTCTGCTCTGATCTTTATAATTTCCTCCCTTGTACGGGCTTTTGGCTTAACCTGCTCTTCTTTTTCTAGAAGCTCGAGGTTCACCCTTAAGTTGTTTATTTGCGCTTGCTCTATTTTCCTGATATAAGTGTTTAATGCTATAAATTTCCCTCTTAGGACTGCTTTCATTGTATCCCATAAGTTCCGGTATGTTGTACTGTCATTATCATTCAGTTGTAGAAAGTGACTAATTTCTTCTTTAATTTCATCTGTGACCCATTGGTTGTTCAGGAGGATGCTGTTTAATTTCCATGTGTTTAGGGAGTTTTTGTGGGATCTTTTGCCACTGATTTCCAATTTCATTGCACTATGGTCTGATAATATGCATGGGATAATTTCAATTCCTTTGCATTTACTTAAGCAGGTTTTATGAGCTAGTATGTGGTCTATTTTGGAGAACGTCCCATGTGCAGCTGAGAAAAATGTGTATTCTGATGTTGTGGGATGGAACACTCTGTAGACATCTACTAAGTCCATTTGTTCAAAAGTTTGGTTCAGTTCTACTATTTCATTATTGATTTTCTGTCCAGTTGATCTATCTTTTTGTGACAGTGGAGTATTGAGATCTCCCAATATAATTGTATTAGTGCTTATTTGATTTTTCATGTCCTTTAGTACTTGTTTTATATAGCTGGGTGCATTGGTATTTGACGCATATATATTTATGATCGTTATCTCTTCCTCTTGGATTGTTCCCTTTACAAGGATGTAATGACCGTCTTTATCTCTCTGAATCCTTCTTGGCTTGAAGTTCACTTTGTCTGCAAAAAGAATAGCTACCCCTGCTTTTTTCTGGGTTCCTGTGGCATGGAGTATTGTTTTCCATCCTTTGACTTTCAGTCTATGAATTTCTTTCTGAATTAAATGTGTTTCTTGTATACAGCATATTGTTGGATCTTGCTTCTTGATCCATTTCGCCAGTCTGTGCCTTTTGATTGGTGAATTGAGACCGTTAACATTGATGGTTAAAACTGATATGTATTGACTTGTCATGATATTTTCCTGTTGTTGGTTCCCACTCTTTGTTTTTCCGCTTTCCGGCTATTTAATTATTTGCCCTGCCTGGTGGATTCCTTCTGTTGGGGTTCCTATCTCTTTCTAGAATGTCCTTCAGAACGTTTTGGAGTGCTGGTTTGGTGGTCATAAATTTTCTCAGATGTTCTTTGTCATGAAAGTATTTTATTTCTCCATCAATTTTGAAAGATAGTTTTGCAGGGTACATCAATCTGGGCTGAAAATTATTTTCCTTTAGAGCTTGCAATACATCATTCCAAGCTCTTCTTGAATTGAGGGTTTGTGCTGAAAAGTCAGCTGTGATTCTGATGGGTTTTCCTTCATAGGTGATTTGTCTCTTCTCCCTAACAGCTTTTAAGATTCTGCCCTTCTGTTGAATTTCTGGGATCTTGACTATAATATGTCTGGCTGAAGTTTTTTTTTGATCATGTCTAGTTGGTGTTCTGAAAGCTTCACTGATAGAGGTGTCAAATTCCTTTTCTCTTCCAGGAAAGTTCTCCCTGATTATGTCTTTGAACAAGGTTTTAATGTCGTTGATGTTATCTCCTGCTTTTTCATTTATTCCAATTATTCTTAAGTTGTTTATCTTTGAGTCATCTAGCAGCTGCTGAATTGATTTTTCATGGTCCCTTGCTATTTTTAAGAATTTTTCCATTTCATGATCACTAATTGCAAGCCTATCTTCTATATCTGAGATCCTGTCCTCGCATTGGCTTATTCTGCTACAAATACTTTCAATGGAATTTTTTATCTCTTGGATATCTGCTTGAATCTGCCTTATGGATTCCATTTCTTTCCTATGCTGAGCATTCATGGTTTCTATAGTTTTCTTAAGTTCATCTATTTTTTTGTCTGTATCAGCTATAGTGTCCTTAAGCATGGTCTTCGTTGTAGACATTATCTCTGCAGTTATCTGTGAGATTATTTCTGTTTTAATTTTTTCCAGAACCTCATTCAGTTGCTTTGTTGTTACCACTTCAGATAGGCCAGGTGGGTGGCTTTCGGATTGTCCCACCTCGTTGCTCCCTAGGTTTGCCTTTGGTGAATTGGATGTGTGGGGTTGCATCTTGTTTAAGTGTCATCTCATGTTTTCTTTCTTTAATTCCTGGGGTGATGTTTGCAAATTACCTATAGTAGGTTACTTTATTGCTAGTGTTTAAGATCTTTAGAAGATGACTACTTCTCTGCAGTATCTTCCAAGTGGAGCTTGCTTTTGTGTTTTGAGCTTTCTGCCAGATCCTACCTCTTCAATTCGTTGGGTATGCGAAGTTGCTACCTGTTTGGCCCAGTCCTTGATTCTTTGGTACTGTGCCACTGTATTTTCTGTGTCCCTTAGTCAATCGCCGGTCAGCGCCGTTCTCCGCCGCTCCCCTGCCCCGCCGCTGTCTCAGGATCCTCCGTGGGGGCTCCCTGGGCGCCAGCTGCCACCGTGTGTCCGTAGAATTGAGCCTCCGCCGGCGCTCCAACTCCCGGGATATTAGAAGGTGCGCGCGCGCCAACAAATTAAGATATTTGAGAGAGAGAGACCATATTCATATAAACCTTACTACAGTATGTTATAATGGCTCTATTTTATTAGTTATTATCATTAATCTTTTATTGTGCCTAATTTATAAGTTAAACTATGTCATGGGTATGCATGGATAGGAAGGAACGGTATATATAAGGTTTGGTGCTATCTGTGGCTTTAGCATCCACTGGGGGTCTAGAAATTCATCCCCCAGGGAACTACTTCATTGAAAACAGCAAAAAAGGAAAACACCTTAGTATCAGCACTGGCGGATTATTGTCCCTCCCTGCCACACCGAGTAGACAGAGAGGTTGGCCAGGCAGGAAGTGTCACCTCTGTGTACCACCTGGGGTTGTTTGGGAAGGAGGTGAGATGCCCCAAGCTTGAGCAATTCGATGTGCTCCAGGGAAGCATGAGGTCATCGGCACAGCACACCTCCTTCCTGCTCCTCGGCCCGGTGGCCTCTGTAGCACCTTCCTCAGGCTGACCATTGTTTCGGCTGCCATGCCCATCAAATCTCCCCAAACCACTGGGGCAGAACTGGAGACACAACTGGGGAACAAGCCTGTGCCTGCCCTGAGGGGAGTGAGGAAGCCAATCTTCACAACCCCGTCATTACCACCTGGCAGGGGCCCCATGAAAAGACAGAGGAGGGGCCTCTGACTCATTCCTGGAAGTCCCAGAAGGCTTCTTGGAGAAGGTGACATCTACTCTACGGGGAGACCTGGAGGATGAGTAGGAGTTTCTGTCCCACCCTCAGTCATGGTTCAGGTGGCTGCTGTCACGTGACTCTTCATCGCAGTGCATGCAATGAGGTAGGTGGCAGTGAAGCAATTAGAAAAATAAATACCCCCTCAATTCCCTTCCTGGAAGTTGGCAGGCAGGACCATCTCATTTGCTCTGGAAGAAGTCAGAGGTCAGGTCAAGGGGCAGAGTAAAGGGTCAAGATGCTTTCCTCCCCTGAGGATGTTGGGCCTGGAAATGCCCCCTCCTGCCCACTGGACTATGGTTGGAGGTGCTTTTGAGCATGGGCCCTCTTCTCACACACTTTTCCAGATAGATGATAGATAGATACCATAGACTCTAGTTACCATAGATACATAGACAGATAGATAGATAGATAGATAGATAGATAGATAGATAGATACCAGATAGGTAGGTAGGTAGAGTAATACCAGAAAGAAAGAAAGAAAGAAAGAAAGAAAGAAAGAAAGAAAGAAAGAAAGAAAGAAAGAAAGAGAAAGAAAGAAAGATATGTATCTGCACGGAAGCTGTATTGATAAATAATTTACATACCATACGATGCACTCATTACCAATGTGTGTTTCAATAGCTTTCAAGGTATCCCAGAGCCGTTCAACGACCTCCACAAGCAAATCTGGGACCGTTTCATACCTCACAAAGAAACCCTGTAGCCTTACCATCACTCCTCAATTTCCCCAGCCCCTGGCAACTCGTAATGGATTTTGGCTCACTAACTTCTCTATTCTTATTATTTCATGTAAAAGGAATCACTTGTGTGGTCTTTGGTCGCGGATGTCTTCCGTGGGCTCGATGTGTTCAAGGCACAGCCATGCTGTACTGTGTTCTTTGCTCCTATTTCTGGCTGAATGAAACACGGGTATTATTAGGCATGTGTTTTGGGGTGGGTAATACCTGGGCCAACCATCAAAGAATACCACGGGTTTGTTGATTTGTCCTACAAACATGTCTAGAGTGACTGCCATGTGACACTTAGGCTTTTATGTCCCCAAAGCTTCCAATCCATCTTTATGTCTCTGTCTCCGTGTCTCCCCTCAACTGGTCTGCTGCCATCAGTCTCCTGGACCAGTGAGCTTTCCTAACGTGAAATGTTGCCTGGGACAGTGGTCTCCCCACCCCAAGGACTCCTGAGGTTTTGGAATAAAGACAAAATTCCTGGGTGGCTGACAACCTGCTTTCTCCACCACGTGTCTGACTCAGCTTCCCTCCCTTGGCTCCAGCTGTCCTGGTCTCCTCTCCAGCCTTTTCCTTGCCATCTTGAAGCTTCTGCCCGGAACAGCCTTTCATCTGTCCCCCCGTTAACACCTGCGCTCCTGCAGGTCAGCCATGCCTTCCAAGGAAAGCTTCCTTGACAAAGTCACATTACACTGCTTGTCATTCTCAGTTGGCTCCTTTCCTTTGTTAACAGAGATTGATCCAGGCTTAATGGGACATTTGTGATCATTTAAGACCTGCTTCCTAGGCTGGTGATACAGGTCAGTGGTAGAATGATTGCCTAGCATATTCAAGGCCCTGGGTTTGATCCCCAGCACCACAAAATAATAATAATAATTACAATACCTTTCTCCTCTCTAGGCTGTAAGCTCTTAGAGGGTGGGCCAGTTGTCTCATTCTGCTTATCACTGGATCCCCTCTGCCTCGCAGTGCCCAGACTATAAACACAAAAAGGATGAAGACACCCGCAGTGTCTCCTATAACCACTGTAAAAGTCTGTACACTATCTCATGCTCTCCTTACTATAACCTTATGGGGGAGTATTATTAGCTTCATTTCAACAGTGAGATAAATGAAGCCGATGTAGAAGTGAATAACTTGCCCAAAGTTGCCAGGAGGCAGACAGAGCAGTCTGTCCCAGGCCTGCCAAATTCGCAGTTCCAAAATCTTTCCCCTAACTCGAGGCTGTTTCTGGAATGCAGAACCCTTCCATTTAAGTCACTAGATAAGTTTCTGTTCACAAATGCCAAATAAACACAGAAGAAAGCAACAGGGCAGAAGTTTATGCTCCAAGGAAAGCTCATCTCCAGAGTATGGGGATAACTCGAGATCGTATCAGCTTTGTGCTCAGCGCCGAGCCTTGGGGGAAGCTGCCTGGTACTTGAGACTCGCTGGGTTGTCACTGGCTTGCTGGAAATAAGTTCTCACATTTCTCAACCAAGACAGAGTATTTCCTTTGGAATTTTCTTACATTGTTTCACTTAGGGGTGTCAACACTTTTAAAATCTTTGTCCAGCAAAGGAGTCACTGTTTGTTTCCTTTGGGGGAATTTTTTCAGTTTTCTTTTTAAGGCAACAGTACCTCTGTCAGGAAAAACTGGTTACTAGCACTGTCCCGAGAGGGTCAGCTACTCTACATCATTGTCACTGAGGCGTTTCCAAATAAAACTTCTCTGTCTCTGTCACTTTGAGGTCACCTGAGAGCTCGTGAGCCAGGCTCATCAGTGACCTCATCCCTCTGGACCTGGTCCAGCAGCTTTGAGCTTCCTCCCGGCAGAGGTGCCGGCTGACCACTTGCTAATACAGGCATGCCATTACTAATTCTTTTTCAAGCCAGGACTTTCCCAATGACGGTTAAGTGGGAAAAGAATGGCCGATCAGGGGCCCTAGCCACAGGTCCCATTCATATTACAGAGGATAGCCCTTTAGGAGAACAAATGTTGCCCTACTTAATAAATTCCTTTTGCCCTGAAGCACTATGGGTATATTCTTTTGTAATCAAAACAGCTCATCACTGTAAATTTACTACAAAACAATGTGACACTATATACCTTTAAAAAAGTACAGTGAGAAATCCTCACACAAGGATAAATCTTGAGGACATTATGCTAAGTAAAGGGGAAAATACTGTATGATTCCACTTACATGAGACACCTAAAATAGGCAAATTCACAGAAACACAAAAGTAGAGTGGTGGCTGTCAGCAGTGGGGGTGGGGATAGGGAATTGTTGTTTAAAGGGTACAGAGCATCAGTTTGGGAAAACGACAAAGTTCAGGAAAGGGATATAGGTGATGGTTACACAAGCATATGAACTGTAACTCCAGAATGACTAAAATGGCAAACTTCATATCATGCATATTTTGCCATTTTTATATTGCTATAAAAATAATATGTCTGAAGATATTTTAAACATCTTGCCTGTCGTCCTAGTACCCGTTCATTTGCTGCACCTCTGTGTGGCGTGCTCTCTGATGTACTGAGCCTTGTTCCTCAACTGTGATGCCTGGACCATCTTTGGCAACTTGTTAGAAATGCAGAATCTCAGCCCCCCACCCTCCACACACTGGAATCACAGTTAACAAGATCCTCAGGTGATTCCTATGCAGATTAAAGTTGGAAGAAGGCTGTAATGGACCAGTGGTGCACATGGGAATCAGCTAGGGATGGTGGTTAATTACTGATTTGATTGATTAGGTATGGCCAAGCCTCAGGATGTATAATTGCTTGCCAAGTAATTCTAACATGCAGCCAATGTTGGGATCCGTGAGTCTAGATTATCTTCTCTTCAAATATTTGGTACTTTAGTGTTTTCATGATTTTCCTGTCTCACTGAATACTCATTTTATGGGACATCATTTCTGAATGGAGTACTGTGAAGTTCTGTTCAAAAAATCTCATCATCTTGGTGGTTTCTTTCTTCTTTTCTTTTTTTATAATCTAATTCACACTAGAGAGAGAGACTCCTTATGACCTCTGTCCAATGGAACTCATCATCAAGGCATGAAAATTTTTAGATTGCTCAGTTTTTTAGATCATGGAAACTAGTTTTGGGATGAAACATGTTCAAATTTGTCATAACCTGGATAAAAATATTTCTAAAAAGAACTCATGTCCCCACCTGTGTGTGTGTGTGTGTGTGCTGCTGGGAATTGAACCCATCTCATGCATGTTAGGCAGGTGCTCTACCACTGAGCTACAGCCCCTTTCCTGAAGAGGGGCTCATAAAATTATTTGTGAGTATGCTCAGGTCTCATGTAATATTTTGAGATTGTATTGTTTCCGATATCAGGATTTTGGGGACTTCAAAAATTAGAACAAATACTGTGATCACAGAGCTGAGTCAAGAGTGCTAATTAATAGAAAATACTTCATAACAGAGATGTCTAACATTACACAAAGAGATTTTATCTGCACATTGAAGAAATCCCAGGCAACTTTAGTTGACCAAATGGTTTACCTCACTTGTTATAACGAGAATTGAGTCTTTTTCCCACAAAAACCAACAGACTATGCACTAAATGTTCGCAGCTGTGGAAGATCTGGAGGCATGACTGAATTAAGAAGCTCTGGGGCTGGTGAGATGGCTCAGCGGCATAAGCGCCTGCCTGGCAAGCGCAAGTGTCCGAGTTTGACTCCCGGAACCCACATACGAGAAAAGGGCCGGTGATATTGCTCAGCAGCACGGGCGCCTGCTGGCGCGTGAGGTCCTGAGGTCAACCCCCGGTACCCACAAAAAAAAAAAAAAAAAAAAAAAAAGAAGCTCTGTCCTCTCTGAGTTACACTAGTGGGAGAGAAATGTGATTACAGAGAATACCAACGATCAAAAAGCTGCAGGAGCCGGGTGTGACGGTGCACATCTATAATCCAGCTACTTGGGAGGCTCAGGCAAGAGTATCTCACACTTGTGCCATCCTGGGCAAGTTAGGGGAGCTCTTGTCTCAAAATAAAAAATAAAAAGGGCTACAGATGTAGCTCAATAGGAAAACCCAGCATTCAATCTTCAATACTGAAAAATAGGATAATAGACAAATAAGCAAAAATCATTCTTATAAAAAGTCAACACTAATTTTTACCTTTCAGGTGTACAGACTGTTTCCTAGTTCAAACATTCCTGACAGAATTCTTCCCTTGACCAGCATCATATGTCAAAAGACAGCAAGTTACATGTGATTAGTGTTCATATTAGTAATAAAGACAAGAATCTATATTTTAGCACATTAGATTTTGCTATAACCCTCAGAACACTGTTTTGTTTTAAGCATATTGTAAAACCTTAATCTGAGTAGCTACTAAAGAAAGCTTTCCTGTCAGTGCATCTACACCTTCAGAACTCACCCCTAAATAAAGCTTAAACTTCAAGGATTACTTACTTGCCAATGTAATCTTTCAGAACTTTATTTCAGAACTAGTTGTGTCCATAGACAATCGAGCTGAGAGAAATAAAGCTGAAAGAAGTCATTCTTTCTTTAATAGAATCATATTCAAATCACACATATAGAGCCGGTGAGATGGCTCAGCGGCCTAAGCGCCTGCCTGGCAAGCGCGAGGGCCCGAGTTCAACTCCCAGAACCCACATACGAAAAAAGGGCGGGTGATATCGCTCAGCAGCACCGGCGCCTGCTGGCGTGTGAGGTCCTGAGGTTGACCCCCGGTACCCACACAAAAAAAAAAAAACACACACATATAGATGCTTTAAAAATTCCCCTTAGCAACATCAGCACAGGGGCTGTGGTTCTACCAGGCATGACTAGAATGTAGTTGATCACCAAATGACTCATCAACATGAATTTAACAGGACCCAAACTCGTCTGCACCCTTGGGCACTGCAGCAATGTCCATATGGACCCCACTTTGAGTGGCGACTGTTTAAATTGACTGGTCAGGGGTTGCATCTCGAAAGATGTGACATTTGAGCTGAGGCTTAAAGGAAAGGAAGGAGCCAGCTCATACACATTTGAGGCAAAGACGGTCTGGACAGAAGAACCAGCAAGTTCAAAGCCCTTCAGGCAAAAGCACGCTCGCGGGCTTCAGAACAGGAAGGTCAGCAGTGTGCTTATCATGCGGTAACAAAACTGCAGGACGAAGGAGATGGTGCTAGAGAGATATAGGCAGGGGCCAGATGATGCTGGGCTTTGTAGCCAAAGTGAGAATTTATGGTTTGCTTGGAGCATTTGAGCTGGGGTGCACCTGTTCTGACACAACAAGGTAAGAGCTTTACTCCAGTTTAAACTCTCCAGGGTTTCCACGGATTCCTCACACTCCGCGAGACTTACCATAGGTCAGGAAGGTCTGGGGTCGATAGGACAAAGGGAATTCCGCAAGTCCCCTTTCCCGGAAGTCCCCTACTTTCTCTGCTTTACTTACAGCTTCTTTCCAGATCAGAGGGTCAAGTCTGGTCACCACTAAGTCTACCAGCATCTTCTTGGTGCACTCTGGTCTTCTGCCTCTCCTCCATAGTTTGGCCTCAAATCAATCACCAACTCATCACAGATGTAACCTTTTTCTAAATTACACAGGGCCTTCATGCTGAACTGAAACCACTGTTCTGAGCTTTAAACCAACATGGAACAGTGCTGTGGCTCGGTGTGGGCATTTGTCTAGGTTCTGGCCGGTGGGGCTTAAGCAGAAGTGATGGGTACAATTCTGCCCCTTTATTTCTTTCTGTAGGATGGAATATAGATGAGATGGCAGGATCAGGAGCAGCTATGTTGGATATTGAAAAGATGAGAAATCATGTGTTGTAGATTTCATAGTAACTAGATAAGAAATAGAGGTCTTAAAACTATCTCAGACATGGCTGATATTGCCTTACTAGCTTGGCTTTTTATGTGTTGGAGAGATGAACCTCCATGTTACTTAAGCCAATGTTATTTTGAGCCCTCTCTGTTATGACAGCTGACATAGGATCCTAACTAATTTAACCATCGAAAGAGAAAAAAAAAATGAAGGGAGAGAATGAGGGGTGGAGGAACAAAGGTTAAATTCTATTCGAGTCATACATTGGTTCAAAAGCAACTTTGAATATTCAGAAGACAGCAGTAAATAAGTACAATGCATACAGAGAAATACTTTCCTCTTGTGAGAACTGCCTTTACTTTCATTTCTTGCCTTACAAGTGGATGGACAAGATTCAGATACATACCTGATATGTACATGTCGTGACCTCAGCTGTCAGATTAGGCTTGGGCAATCTTATCCCTTCCTCGGTCTCCGCCTAAGGGATTCAGAAGCAGGCCATTTCACAGGCTCCGGGGCTAGTTACTGAACTCCCATGGGACAGTGGCTGTTTAATTACTTTACAGGGGATGGCTGGGTACAGGTGTTTCCATGCTGAGCCCTCGTGTTTGGCATCAGGGCTGGGCTGCTATGAATGACCTGTGGGAGACATTATCATGTTGGAGTTTGTGTTTCACAAGGCTTTGGGTGAAGGGTGGAGGCTGAGTCATCAGGTAGCGTGGGTTTAGTGACTCTCGGGGCCATCTTTTCGTCTCCCTGCGGTGGGTGGAGGAAATGGCAGCTGTTGGTTTCCTGCATTGTCTGTCGGAACTCATAAGAAAAGAACTCTTGGAGGCACCAGCAGACAGGTTCAAGATCTGCAGGTTCCAGTCTGGCTCTGAAACCCTTTGGGAGCCCCAGAATCAACCATCTCCGTGTGGATCATCCTATCTTTCCCCTTTCTTTTATCTCCTAGAGCTTTGTTCTAGGTCATGAGCTCTTTGTGGCCTGGAGTCTGGTCTGTTTTTAAACTACATCATTAAAACCCCAGGCCCAGGACAGCAATGGTACCAGCAGGTGCCCAGGACACCCCTGCTCAATGAATAAAGGAATCAACAGTGACCCCGAAAGGAATGAAGAATGTCACTGTTACAGTTCCACCAATTTCAACCCGTTGTTCTCAAGAAGGTAGCACCAAATTGTCTCAGAATGTAATCTCCTCAGGGGCTTCCACTAGAGCTTGATTTTGTCTGGTGACTCCTGGGCTGAGCACAGACGGCCGCTGCCCCCACCCCAAACCCACCCCACCACTTTCTTCTCCAAGGTAAGTGCAAGGTGATCCCTTGTCACAGGGGAAGGCCACCAGCCCCAGCAGCCTGATGCAGTTGTGTTTACTCCTGTCCTCAAGCCTGTCGCTGTTATTACATGGTGTCACCATCATGGAGCCCAGCTGTATGTGTGTGTGTGTGCACGCACACACACATGCGTGCACGGGATGTATGTGTGTGGAGATATTTTTTTCCCACCATGAACCCATCAGAGGACAATCTTTGGAAATCTGGCATTATCATTTTTGTTCTCAAGAAAATCTCAGTCAAAAATCATAAACTTTACAGCGCCTGCCTGGCAAGCGTGAGGCCCTGAATTCAATTCCCGGTACCAAAAGAAAAAAAGAAAACTTCCCATTTGGGTGTGGTAGTGCATTCCTGTAATC
Source organism: Erethizon dorsatum (assembly GCA_028451465.1). Taxonomy (NCBI): domain Eukaryota; kingdom Metazoa; phylum Chordata; class Mammalia; order Rodentia; family Erethizontidae; genus Erethizon; species Erethizon dorsatum. The sequence continues at coordinate 21,634,730 of CM051829.1, read as the reverse complement.
TCAGCTACTTGGGAGGCTGAGACAGGAGGATTGGGTTCAGTTCCCAGTAATGCAAACAAAAAAATAAATGAGTAATTTCCCTTTCTCCTATCCTCATCAGACTATTTGTTTGATAGGATTATAGGCGAGGGCACTGGCTCTTTCTGCTGCCTCCGCATAATTCCAATATATTAGAGGTTGGTGAGGTCACTGAGCCACAGGTGGTATGATTGAAGTGCAGAGGCTATTTTAATTGTGAAGGAAATTTTAAAACTTATATTTCTAATACTAGTATATTTTTATCACTACTCAAGGATAAGATTGAGAAACACAGCCTGTTCCCTTCATTAGAAAGCTACAAAACTTAACGAGCCTTAACATTCCAGGTGCCAGCTGCAAGATAGGTGTAACTCAGCCAGACAGTGATGTTTTGCTTCCTTTCAAGTCCTAGAGACATCACTTTAAGGACCGCTTGGCTCAGTCTAAAACAACGAATGATTCCTCCTGCTCGTCCCAGCCTTGACCTCCCTGTTGTAGGATAGAAAGCCCCCGATTAACCTGCCTGAAACAAACCTGCCTAGCAACGTGTGACAAGACATATGTAACCAACTGTAAAATATCATGTGATCTGCCTTTTGTACTTCCTTCTAAAACCTCTATAAGAAACTACCCTACCCCAAGACAGGGATGATGATTTGGAACTGAGAAATTCCCATCAGCCCACTGGTCTAATAAATCTGTTTGCCTTCCGAAGTTCCTCTGGTGCCGCGTCTTCTGCCTGGTCTGTCCCTGGATTCCATAACAGAAAAAATGAACACTTGAAAACATAGAGGGGAGATGGAGACACCAAGATGATTGGAAGCAGCTTATGCCTAAGTATAGTTGTATGTTCCTTCAGAGAAACCTAGTACTAAGTCCGAAAAACCCAAAGTACTAAAGAAATAAATCAAGGCACTGTTTTACAACATCACTGAAAGTGGGCGTGCTCCTTGGGCATTTTAAACATGATTGCACTATTTAAAAGCTACTATTGCACTATTTTCAGCCAGGTACATGGCATACGCCTGTAATCCCAGCACTTTGGGAGGGTCGGGCAGGAGGATCCCAAGTTCGAGCCCAGCCTGGGGAACTTAGTGACTTAGAGAGACCTGTCTCAAAATAAAAAAGCATTGGGGATGGACCTCAGTGTGAAGGTCCTGAGCTCAGTGCCACAGGGGGAAGGAGGGAAGCCGTTTCATTGATATCTTCAGCAGGCTTCGGCTGCATAGAAGGTGGGCCTCTATTCCCTAGTGTGGCCATGACAGGTCATTATGGGTCTTTCCGTTGTCAGGTTAAATGAGAAAGTGTTGATTTGCGCCTTTTTTTTTTTTTTTATACTGGGGATTGAACCTCAGGCCTTACTCATGGTAAGTAAGTGCACTACCACCAAGCCCAAGCCCCGGCCCTTTTTACTGTATTTTGAGACAAGGTCTTGCTAAGTTGCCCAGGCTGGCCTCAAACTTCTGATCCTCCTGCCTCAGCCTCTCAAGTAGCTGAGATTACAGTTACGCATCACCACACCTGGCTTGATTTATGATCTTTTATGCAAATCCAAGGAGCATGTTTGTGGGTGTGGAACAGAAAGGAAAGCAGTGTACCTTTCTCCTCTTGCCTGGGCTGAATCCACAAGGCAGAAGAAAAAAAAGGAACCACGTTTCTGGAGGTCTGGCCACACCCCAGAGAGTAAATGTCTCCTTGAGAGAAATCAGTTCAGCAGGGAAGGACACCTCGCACTGTGACCCAGAATGCTTCTTATACTTCAATTTACCCAGGCATGAAAACAGTAGAGAAGTCGCTTCATCTGCATAGCCATTAAAAAAAATCCATCCGCTCCCTCAGTCACATTCCAGCTGCCTCTGTCTCCACATCCATGTAATGGGAGGTCATACTTGATGAGGGACAGCAGTTGACTGCCAAATGTCACCATTCTTCCTCTTGAACTGGTGACAAACATCACGCTTAGTTGGAGCCCAGACCAAACCTCTGGTTCTTGCTCAACACCATGCTCCAGAAAGCTACAACAATCCAAAGGTTCATTTGTATATTTAGGATCTTCTTTGTCACAGACAGGATGTCATAGCAACAATGCAAGAAAGTGCTAGATGTATAAGGCCAGATATGGTGGAGTGCATTTTATATGCACTAAAGGGAGAGCACGTGGGATGTCTGTTAACATTAGTCACGACTGATGGTGTTAAGAATGTACAACGGGTGGAGATGGTACTGTGCAAGAGAGGAGAAGGTGCTGGAAGATATTGTGGAAGACAGCAAACTGTGATAATCCATGGTATGAGTTTTGGGTCAAAGACACTTGGATTTGTATGTCCATACAATTGAATATTGTTCAGCCTTAAAACGGAACAAATTCTGTCACACGCTATGACGTGGATGAACCTTGAGATCATTATGCTAAGTGAAATAAGCAAGTCACGAAAGGACAAAAATTATATGATTACTTACATGGGGTATCTAGAATAGTCAATTTCACAAACAGAAATAGCAGGATGCTGGTTATTAGGGGTAGGGGGAGCTAGAAGAAAAGTTGATATTTAATGGATATAGGGTTTCAGATTTACAAAATGAAAAAGTTCTGAAGATGTTTCTCAATAATGTGAACATATTTAACACTACTGAACTATACCCCTAAAAACAATTAGGATAATAAACTTTATGTTTTTTTTTAACCATAATAATAATGATTAGGGAACTACACCTTGAATTTTTTCCAGAGTTCAAATTTGGATTTGAATGCTGACCTCTTCTCCTTCCTCACTGGTGGAGCTACATAGCCCCCAAATCTGTTTCCTCCTCTGTTGGTTAGGAGGTGGTGAGTATCCACAGAGGCAATGGAGGACAGTGTGGGTTTAAAACATGGGCCCATCTCTGTCACTTCCCAGAGGAGTGACTTTGGGCAAATTACTCAGCCTTTCCTGCCTTGGGCCTCCTCGTCTGTAAAATGGGGGTGATAATGATAGTCCTTGTCTCCTAAGACAATGATGAAGAGTAAATGTATATATGTGTGTGGTTTAGAAAAATCTTGGCACATTGTCAATGCTACAGAAGTAGCTATTTTTATTATCTAACAGAGTTTTGAAGATTTAGCGAGTTAATGCAGATAAGGTGCGTAGTACAGTGCCTGAGACACAGTGGTACCTTGGTTCATGAACTCAATTCTCTCCATGATTCTGGTCACAAACGGAACTGGGCAAGAACCAAATTACCTACAGAACCAGACATAGCCTACAGACTGTATTCCAACCCCAATTTATTATATTGTTTTACATGGATTCTAACTTGTTGCATGCATTTTTAATGTTATCTCTCTCGGGTTTATAAAATTTGTCTAATTTATATTGGTATCTTCCAAAGAACCTAACACCTAGTAGACATGCTGAATTTTAAAAAATTGTTTTTTTCAAATCTGGGAATGGAAACCAGGGCCTTGTGCAGGCTAGGCAAGCACTCTACTACTGAGTTATACTTTCAACTCTTTTTATTTTATATTTTTAAAAAATTTGAGACAAGACCTCACTAAATTTCCCTTGAACTTACAATCTTCCTGAATCAAACTCCTGAGTAGCTAGGATTACAGGCATGCACCACCGTGCCCAACTGTCTGAATAAATTTTATTAACTCATTTTTAACTTACAAAATACCATGAACCAATGCTATAGAGAATAACAAAAGAAAAATTTTGAGGTGTCCTCAAGTTAATTAGAAGGATCAGAGGATGGAGAGGGGAAGAGAGAAGGGGAATTATTTACCAGCCACAAGCAAAGCCAATATTCCTTTTTGTTTGTTTGTTTTGGTCAAACTCAGGGCCTCACATATACTAAGCACATACTCTACCTCTGAATTCTATCCTGGCCCATTTCACACTCTGATTGTATGTTGTAATCTTGAGTTAAATGCCATTGCAGAAGACCACTGAACCTTGTTTACTTATAAACGTTCCAGATTAAGAACCCCAAACAATGCAGAAGGAATGGTTCCTCCTCCTATGGACTGCCCCTCTACCCAAGTCTCCTTGCTTTGCATCATCCCATCCCTTTTATTGGTAGGCAATGTAGATTTGTTGCCAATCAGCCTAGGTAAGAAATAATGATTGGCAAAGTGCAGCTCTGCTAGTGACCCTGGGCTTTGACTACCAATGGCCTGTAGCCCTTACTGGGCCCCAATGCTGCTTCCTGACACCGGTTAATGTCAGATGCTGTTGGTAAGCCCTGCTGGTTGCGGTTCTGCTTGTGCCAGATGCCTTCAGTCAACTCTGCTGGTTACTGGTCTCTGTCATGGATCTTCATAGGCTGCTGGTCTCTGGAGATTTTCAGAGGGAAGACTTCATAGCTTTCTTCTAAGGGACCACTCTGGCCATACTACTCAGGATAAGTGGATTTACAGGAAGAGAGCCCACCCTATCTGAACACAAGCAGATTTACAGGACCACTGGAGCAAGGATTTATTGGATTAGAAATTGTGCTACAGCATAGGACAATCCGTAAACAAGACTGAGCCTGCCTAAACCACCCCAAGAAATGTAAGGGGAGTGGTGCTTATATAGCATCAAATTTGAGCCTGCTGATTGGTCCAAATTCAAGTCTATGGCTTGGTTCAAATTTAAGCCTGCTGTGGTCAGGGTAGATATCTTTTGGAGCAGATGTGGGGTGTCCAAAACAGCCACAAATGTTATGGCGGCAGTTATGTGGAACATCAAGAGACACAAGCTCCTGAAACTTTTGATTGACAGATACCACGTCTCCTCAAAAATGGGGGGTTAACTATATTAACCCCAGCTTATTGGGGCTCAGGGAAGTTGGGGATGTTAATAATGGGCCCAGATCCCTCCCTGATCTTTGCTACATTCAAGGTGGTTTCCCTGCCACGTCTTCACAGAGCAGTAGCACCTGGAGCAATGGGAGTGGAGTTGGAGTGCCATGGGTGACAGCCAAGCTGCACCTCCTGTCAGAGCGGCACAGAGAGTGACCATGAAGTAACCTGGAAGACACTGAGGCAAGTTGTCCCAGTCCTCCTTAGGAGGGGAGGCTGACAGGGAGGGGACATGACAGCTGTCTGCCAAACCACACCCCTCTCTCCTGCCATCATAGGAAAAAAAGAAAGGGAGAGTCAGGCACCTCTTGTCTGTCTAAGGTTCATTGGAAAGAACTTATGCTTTCCTTCCCCACATTTCATAAAAAATACTCTTAGCTCTAGGGCCAGTAGAAATTTTCCCAATTGCTATCTAGCCCTGCTACTGGAAGTTAAGGGAACTTGTCCCAGGTCCTGGTCCACTTTCTGGCTAACATCAGTAAAAAGTCAATAAGCCCTTTATTTTAGAGATTCTTTGGCCTCAAGAGTTTTGGTTTAATAAGATATTAACTTATTTCAGGATTTCAAAACAACCTTGGGAAGTAGACTTTTCTTCCCCTTTCATGTTTTTTATAGATAGGGAAACTGGAAGCACACAGAGGGTCAGCAATGTGCCCAAGGTCACACAGTTAGTAATAAGTGGAGTTGGTGGGAAGCCTGGCAAGCTTACTTCCATCTCTAGGCTCTTAACTTCCTCCACAGTAAGAGCAAACACTCCCAGAGTGTGCCAAGCCTGCACCAGCCACTGTGCGTGTTAAATATATGTAGGCCCAAGAATACATTCGTAAATCATCGTTGAGTAAAATATGGTGCATCCTCTTGATGAAACATATATATATAATAATTGAAATTATGCATTCAAAAATTACATGTTAGTCTATACAAATGCTTATCACACTAAAAATCAGGAAATGAAGGTAGTATGTGCAGTATGGTTATGTATAACACCTTGTGAAGGGCAAAATAACTAGAAAGAAACATCAACATTGTCAGTGGTCGTTACACATCAGCAGTGGATTTATGTATGCTTTTCTTGATTTTTACTGTGATTTCCCGATTTTCCTTTAATCAAAATTAGCTTCCTAGTGAAGCAGATGAGGGCATGGGCAGTAGGCTGGGAAAGTGGGTGTGACCTGCCAATCGCAGAGTTCCAGGGCACACGCACAGAAACTGCTATCTATCTGCAGTTCTCAAGAGAAGTCAAGCAGGTTTTTGATGGGCTGGCCTAGATCCGACATCATCCTGAGAAGTGAGGGGATACAAAAGACTGCAGCCATTTTCCTTGTGGCCACTGTGTTCCGTCCTTCACAGCAGTCTACTCTCACCCCGTAGAAAGTACTTCTTTTCCCACTTTCGATTGGCTGGCGCTTGCTCTGCAGAACGTGTTTCTCTTCCTATCTTTATTAAATGTAAAACCTCACTACCTTTGCATTTGTCTTGACCAATTCTTTGTTCAGGACAGAAAGAACCTAGAAAATACTTCTAGAAGGAAACCCCTGAACCCCAGAACCTGGTTATACCAGGGCTTCTAGAAGCAAGTGCCACAAATTGGATGGCTTAACACAGAAATTTATTTTCTCACAGTGCCTGAGCCAGAAACCTGAAATCAAGGTGTGGGCAGATCTGGTTCCTTTGGGAGACTCTGGGGAAGAATTTGTTTCTTGTCTCTCTTAGCTTCTAGTGGTTGGTTGGTTACCACAGTCCTTGGCATTCCTTTGATTGTAGCTGTGTTCTTTCCCTGCTACAGGTGCCCGGCCCTCATCAAGTGGCCTTCTTCTCTGAGTGCTCAAATAGTCTTCTTATAAGGACATCAGATATTGGATTTGATTTCAACCCTAAGTCAATACTTTACCTTAGTTAATTATATCTGCAAAAACCCCTTTCCCCAGTGAAGTCACACTTTGATGCTCTGAGTAGACATGAATTCGAGGGAACAAATATACAGTGATGGGTTCATGCCTATATGAAAGCTGCTTGGCCATCATGGCGACAAGCCCAAAACAACAATATATATCCCACTTCCTCCTTCTTCTTCCCAGCTCAAGATAAACTTCCTCTCTCCACTTCGTGCTCACACCAAAAATCCTCCAATCCCTATCCGTTACATCGCCTCGCCCACCCCTTCAAATTCCACCCCCAGCTAAACCCAATGAATTCTTTGTCCCGCAGCCTCCTCCTCTGAGGGTTTCTTGCACTCTACTGCAGCCCTCCCGTACCGGCAATAAGGCTTTTCTCAATTTCTTTTCTCTGTCTTTACTCGCACCAAACTTAACATCCAGTATAACAAATATCTGTTTTTGTTGTTGGTTTTCCCAGTTCCAGGGAAGGAACCCTGGGCCTTGTACATGACAGGCAAATGTGATACCACTGAGCAAGACACAGCCTGTAACAAGTACTTTTTTTCTTGTTATCTTACATTGGAGACATAAAAACATTAAGAAAACAGCCGGGTCTACCAAATTAGGTAGCTGATTCTGCAGGATAAAAACAGTTTTGACTGAGAGAATAGCTAGAAATCGGGTTTCAAACATGGTTTCAGACACAAAGCAGCATGGCCTCATGGTACAAACACTAGATCTACAGTCTTTGACCTGGGTGAGAATTCTGTCTCCCTACTTGCTCACTGCAAGCATTCGGCTTCAATGTTCTAAGTATCAATCTTCACACTTGTACAGAAAGAAAACCACGGCTATTCAGACCTCAGCTGTCTCCAGCCAGGCAGCTGTGCATTCTGAGAGGCTCAGGGAAAATCATTTCAGTGGGGAAGGAGAGCTTTTTGCTGCCTTTTTCCTTTAAGCAGTCTGGAGAGGGAGTAGAAGGGAGTGACTGAGATTTCAAAGCCTTACGTGTTCTCTTGGGAAGCCAGGGTCCAAAAACAGCTATGAACAAGTATTTGGTGAAGGGGTGACCGGGAATGTTCTGTGCAGGAAAGCTAGGCCAGCTGAGGAAGTCTGCAGTGGGGTGGGGAGCAGGAGGTCAGAGCACCCCTGGTGGAAACCTTGCAGCCAAGGCAGAAAAGTCCACCTGGGAATGAAAGTGATCAAGAAATTCCTGGGACTTAAGTAAAGGATGGTCCATTGTTCCACGCTGGGCTGTTTCAGTGCTATGACATACCCCAGTAGGACAACCGCCACTCCTCATTGATTTCATCGTCCTTCAGTAACAGTTATGACAGCCAGGTGTCTCGTCCAAGTAATCTTTGGGTAATGGATGGAGGAAAGGATGCGGTGTTTTCAGTCTGGGGAGTGATGGTTGGGTACCCACATACGGAATTTACAAGTGAGCCTGATTCAAAGGAGGCCATCAAGTGTGTACTGGAGACCGCCACCCGCGGAGGCTGGGAGAGCTGCACCACGCCCGCCCCGCGGCCAGCCCAGCACCTGGAGTTCCAGCTTATTTCATTTGCATCACAGAGCACAAAGTATTCTAGGCTTATTGTACTTTTTTATTTTTATTTTATTTTAAAGAGAAAAAACAATAAAAACAATGATACAGGACTTCAAAACAAGCTAATAGGGGATTAACAATGGTTAATATATTGCATATTGTTTTCTTCAAAGTAGTCACTCAGATTCCAAGATATAGGCATGAAAAATTGATCAAACAATATAAGCAGAAACTGTTCTTTTCAATGAACTAATAGAAATTAGTATTATAATTATCTTAGCTATATACATATATATATATATTTTTTTTCTTTTTCCTTCTTCCTTTTCTCCTTTCCCCCATCCAAGTTGTTCTTTCCTTTTGAGCAGTTTCTTCCCCTTTCACAATATCTATTGCACATTTTGGGTCTTATTTACTCTTTCAGTTTCTTACACTAGGGAGACAATACGATGTTTACACGTGCGAGTGTGATTTATTTCACTTACGAGTATGGTCTCAAGTGAAAAGTATTTTAGCTGAATCCTACTTTGTTTCCAGGGCCGCCCAGCCCACAGCCCGCAGGAGGTGTTTAGTACACTCTGACTTGCATGGAGGCAGCATATTCATCATAAATGCAAAGCCTCCAAGGACTTTTTTGATGTAAAAAATTATTTAAATATGTAAACTCTCCTATTCTCATTTGAAAATCAAACCTATTTGAAGCTTTTTTTTCCTAACGTCATTGTTAGCTTCTTTCTGCCTTCCCTTCTCAACTTTCCCTTCTCACCTCATCTCTCGATCACATTTTCCAAGAAGTTAAGCATTCTCTTTCATCTTGAACCCAAATTTATCCTTCCCCTTCAAAAGCTTGAAACTATTTATGAATATTTTCAATACAGGGTACAAATTAATCCTGGTACACACTTCAAAGGGATTCTGCAATATCTTACAACATCTACCCCTCACTCTACCTGTTTATGGGCCTTTCTACAAGACTTAGCCTGGTCCTTTCTTAGTTTGTTAGATATGTGAAATCATTTCTCCCACCCTCCATATGTTCTTAGGAATGTTGTGCTTCCCACAGGCCAGAGCTACCCTATCTGCCAAGTTATATGAACTGGACCAGGAGTGACTACCATATAACCTAATTTGTGGGAAGTAAAATGTCTTCTGGGAATTTGAACTTTTTTTGTGTTTTTGTTTTTTGTTTTGGTGCTGAAGATTGAACTCAGGGTCTCACACATGCTAAGCACAAGCTGTATCACTGAGTCACATCGCAGGCCCCTGCAACTTTATCTTAAACGTTCATAAATAGCTATAGTACATATATACAAAATAATATATAATATATAGTATATAATAAATACACATAGATAATAAAATGAATAAGGCAAGTGTTTTCCATAGAGTAGATTGTTTCAAGACATTGTACTGGGCTTTTCTTCTTCTTCTTCTTTTTTTTTTTTTTTGGTACCAGGAATCAAACTCAGGACCTTGCGTTTGCCAGGCAGGTGCTGTGCCGCTGAGCTATATTCCCGGGCCAGTACTGGGCTTTCCAAATGGAACCTATAAATTAACACATTTATGCAAAACAATACTGTACATGTCTATTCAGCTGTTCCATATACTTGTTTTCATGTATATTGAAAGAAAGAGGATGATTGCCAAATTCCAATAACTTTTGCGGATTCCCATGCGGCTCTTCTAAGATTGGTTGCCAACTGCATTTTTAGACCTCTTGGAGGTCCAAGTTCTCTCCCAACTCAGTAGTTGCACTGTAGAAAGTTCAATAAACCCTGTGTAATGGCAGTGACATTTGCGCACAATAAAACGAGGTTGGGTCGATGAGTCTTTTATAGAGATTATATCAGGTAGCAGTGGCCCTGCTTCACAAATCTCGTTTCATGGTTTTCAACCATGACTTAAGGCTGTTCATTTATGAGCATCCAAGAAAGTTTAGAAGAAGCCATGGTCTGTGTTAAGACAGTAACTAATCCCTGCTTTCTGCCCAGGAGCTTCTCTGTTGTAGAGTCCACCACTTCCATGTCCACATTTTACCTTCTCACTCATGGGTGCATGCTGCGTTTCTCAGCTAAAGCACAACAAAATACATTTTGGAGTTGCATTTTAAACTAATTGTGTGCCTATCCACTTGAAGCACTAGTTAGTAGATTGGGCTATCTCATTGGCTATTGCTTATATAGAGACATATGTTTCACTATTTTTTCTTATACCAAGAAGGAAAAAGTTTCTGGAAGAAAGACCATTCCCATCAGATATGATGCGTAGCTTAAAATTTATATGAGGTCATATATGCTTGTATTCGCCTAAAGAAACTCTGGGAGGATATACCTGAAACTAGCAATATTAGTGACCTGTGAGGGCTGGGGAGATGGAAACTGTGCAAATGAGGGACCCCCCAAAAGCTTTCACTATAAAGCATTTTATATTTTTAAATTAGTAAGCTACGTGAATGAATTAACTATTGAGAAAGAGAAAAACACGTACCTGGGTGGACTCACCAAAGAGGCAGCCTTGACTTTGAAATTGTGTAATTGACTCTTCCACCCCTGAATGCCTCTTTATTAACCCCTAGTACATCCTGCAGGTGTAGTTGGTAACAGGTGACAAAGAATTAGTTAAAGTTTATGAGATTAAGTGCAAATAAAGGACACCTGCCTTCCTTATACTCTTCCTCAATCTTTTACCAAAGATGACCTAGGAAAAGCCTATGAAAAGTGATGTTTGCATCACGGCTCAAGAGAGGAAAGATTCAGAACATCTTCCAGGGCCAAATGGAATTTTGTCAACTTCAATGTTTTTTTTTTTTAATTATATAAACGTAGCCGAGGATGTAGCTCACTGGTAGAGTACTTGCCTAGCGTGTACTCAGCATCACATACCCATAAAAATACATGAAAGGAAACTCCAGAGTCTTTTTTTAAAAGTGTTTGTTACATTGTTTTTCTGATCCTAACAATGAAACATGTGTGTTATAGAAACTGTGGAATACACAAAACTAAGATTGAATAATTCATAAACACAAAAGTCATGGTTTAACAAGGGCTAAGTTTATAAGGTAGAGAATGAACTAATTCCACTGTAATGTACGGTTTATTATTATTTTTTTCTTTACATAGAATGTGTTGTACTAAATGGCGTACTGGCAGGAACCACAGCCTCCCTTTTGAAACTGAAAATCAGTAGGCTCATTTTACAAACATGCTGTAATCCAAAATTCATGTGGTATTTTTTGACTGGAGGGCATAGCACAATTTTCCCATAGAAACAATATAAAAGTGGTGGCTGGACTGTGAGGCCAGACAACAGAAGTCCAAGTAATCCACAGTGGCTCTGCGCGCCACTGTGCCTACGCCAACAAGAAGTAGGCTAGATCCCCCCCACCCTGCCCCCGCTACTTGGGATCGAACTCAGGACTTCACCCCGAGCTACGTCCCCAGCCCACTTTTTATTTTTTATTTTGATACGAGGTCTCACTAAGTTGCTAAATTGCTCAAGTCTGGCTGGTACTTGAGATCCTCTTGCCTTAGCCTCCCTGAGTACTGAGATTACAGGTGTGTACCACCACACCCAGCCCTGATTGTTCCCCCTCCCCTAAAACAAGTGTATACCAAAACCATTTTGTTACCTATATATAATGACCTAAAACAAGTGTATACCAAAACCATTTGTTACCTATATATAATGAGATGACCTTCAATCAATGACCCACCTTCATCTAAAGTACTTCTATTTTTCCTATTTCCTCCATCACTGTTAGCTTTATAGGCTTTCCCTCTCACATATATTCCTACTTTCCATCTTGCCTTCACTGCTTGTTACGGTTTGTGTCTGGATGTCCCCCCAAAGACTCCTGTGGTCGTGGAGGGTGGGCTTTTCTGAGGCAGCTGAGTCCAGAGTGTGTGACTGATTCATAGTGCAATGCTGGGATTAAGGGTGCTGGGATTAAGGGTGGGTGATTGCTGGATCAGTCCACTGATTGGATTGGCACTGCCCTAATCCCAGCAGTTTGGATAAAATAAAAGGGCCAGCAAGAGGCTTGTTTCCCCCTTTTGCTCTTATTGCTTTTGCTACCTTCCACTGCCATGAACAGTTGCCCCTCTGCCGTGTGCCACCCTGTCTTGGAGCCAGCCAATTATGAACTGAAACCTCTACAAAATGTGAGCTAAATAAACCTTTCTTCCCTTTACTTTGAGCATCTGGTATTTTATCTCAGCAATGAGAGAAAAGTAAGACACTGCTTTTTAATGATTTCCCCCCTTCCTACTTCATTATTGTCAACCATTATTTTGAATTCCAACAAATCATATTAAGTTTCACCCGTGCAATTTCATCCGTGAAGTTTTACATCTGAATGTGTGCAGGAGCAAATCATCACCCTGGCGAGTGTCCTAGGTGTATTCCCAAGCCAGTGGGTGGATGTGTGGAGTGCTAATCACAGCACCTAGTGCAGAACTGACACTCAGTAAGTGGGTGATAATGATGGCAATGCGGTTGTCTTCCACTCTGTTCAGAAGCAAAGGTATCGGTTTAAATTGGGAATCGGAACGGTTAGGTGTGCAGTATTATTTGACAAATATTAAGTATGAACTACAACTGGGTCTTGGTGCTGGGCAGTGGAAATAAGCCAGTGAAGACTGTTGTGTTGTCTGAGCCTCGCATCCAGGCTGGGGCCAGAGGGACAAGAACGAGAAGCAAGGGCCGGTGAGATGGCTCAGCAGCATAAGCGCCTGCCTGGCAAGCGCGAGGTCCTGAGTTCGGTTCCTGGTACCCACATAAAGGAAAGAAAAAAAGAAAAAGGAAGAAAAAAAAAAAAGAACGAGAAGCATGATGGGCAGAGCCTGCCGGATTTCTGGAATCATGAGAAAAATCCCCTAGAGAGGACTTCCATCCGGAGCTTTAAAAACATGTAGAATTCCACTTACTTTTTCCCTTAGTTACATTTATCAAGGAAGGAACTTTGAAGCCCAAAACATTACGCTAAAGCTAAAAATACAGCAGTGACCAAGAAAGATGTAAACCTGTCCTCAGGGCCTTACAGTGTACTGGTGGTGGTGGTGGTGGGGAGACATTAAACAGGTTATTCTACCAAGAGGTGTAGGAGAGAGAGGAGAACGAATATGGATGAGAAGATCAGTGGCAGAGGTCTGAGGCCAGAGGATCTGCTGGAAATTTCTGCTGAGCAGTGTGAGAGACGAGGCGGGAGAAGTGAGCAGGGGTCAGACCACAAAGAGCCTTGCGAGTTCTTCTGGTTGTGTGATGGTTTGCCCCTGGCTACCCCAGGCTAGTGATTGAATCTAGGGCGCTTCCCACATGCTAGGCAAGAGCTCTACATTCCAAGCCCTTAAGCATTTTTTAAAAAAATTTATTTTTCAGACAGGGTCTTGCTGAATTGCCCAGGCTGGCCTTGAACTTGCGATCTTTCCTCAGCCTCCTGTGTAGCTGGGATTACAGGCTTGCTTTGTTCTCAAGCCCTGGGCAGGTGGCTGCTGGGAGTGATCAAACACACATTTTAGAAAGTTTTTCTAAATTGCTTTATAAGATCTGCATTGGAGAATGGGAATCCAGTTGGGAGATGCTTGCAGGAACCGTGTAAGAATGGGAGGGTGGGCTGACCAGGGCAGTGACTTTGCTTTGGAGATGATAGATCAGAGTTGTATTTGGGAGAAGGTGATAGATCAGAGGTGTCTCCAAGCTCAATCAGGGAATTATCTCTGCCCCCATCCTACTCCTTTGTCTTCTCAAGGCATTCTGCCTTCTCCCCCTTCTCCCTCCCCTCCTCCTCCTCTCTCCCTTCCTCTCCTCCCCTCCCCAGCATTTCAGCGATGATGGACTCCCATTGTGCTTTGCTCCTTGGCAGCAAAAGACCTTGTCCCTCCTGAGCCAGGAACAGAGACTCTTATCTCCCCCTCGCTGGTGAGCAGGGATACTTTGTGTCCTTTAATTCATTTTCCCCTCCAAGAGCACCCAACTGGGCTGGGAGGCAGCAGCAAATCTTGAGGTTCAGCCTTTCCTGCAGCACCCGCATCCCTGGAATGGGTACTGCTGGAGAGGACAGATCGGGAAACAGCACCGGCAGCCAGAAGCCTGTGTTCGTTCCCAGTGCTACCACCCAGTCTCCGTGAGCAGAACCCAGCTGCCTTATGCCTCCATTTCCTCCTTGGCAAAGCCAGAGGGTGAGTTAAAATCCCGTGACTTGTAAACTAGATTACAGAATAGCATTCACAGTAAAGAAAGTCTTTTCAGAAGCTGTGTTTACTTTGGGGTTTGATAAAAGGCTCTGACTGGCACTATTTAAATATTTGTTCCAGGACTGATATTTGCATTAAGGGTGAAAATGGACCGATGCACATTATTTATGATTAACTCTGAAGCTCAAGTGAAGGGGAATAAAACACTGAGCTAGAAGGCAGATGCATGAGACAGATCACGAGTAAAATAAAGCCCTTTCTTTTATGCACTAGCTATGTTTTCATGTTGCTTGTACTTTCTCAAGTGGATTTTTAAAAACTATTCTCAATGCCTTTCAAAGGTTTTGCAACCTCAGGGAGAGATGCACACAATTCAGCTCCACAATAAACAGTAAACACCAATTGCCCCCCAGTGAAAAGCTAATGGTCTTTGAGAATATTCTACAACATATTCCACTTAGCAGCTAATATTCTGCTAATAGTCAATTCACTTTCAGCAATAAGAACCAAGGCAAATGACCTAATAATTTTTAAAGAACAAAGAGTACAATAAATGGATTGTGAATCACCCCATTCTCTATGGGCAGCACTCTCATGGGTGAAATTTCAAATTGTTAATGGCCAGAATATTGGACAAATGGAAATTTTCCTACTGAGAGACAAGAGAATGTGACAAAAGATAATGGCTTTTACAAAGAGGACTGGAAGCTGGGAAAATTGAGTCCTTTTGTGGCACAGTTTGAGCTGCGAAAGGAGTTACAATCAGAAAATTGTCTGGCCTTCTCTGCAGTCCTTTGGAACCAGCTTTCTGATTACTGGGTATTTGTTTTAGGGGTATGTTGTGTTCGGAATCAGACTAGATTTTAGGCTCTGTGTACTACTGGGATGTGAAATCCTGGATAAATGTAACAAATCTACCAACCTTCCAGGGAAGGTGCATAAAAATAAGCACTTTAACATGTTGATCTTAAGGATCCTTGTGAAATGCCATCTGATTCATGATTAAAGAGCAAAAAACTAACTTCATGACATTTAGAACTGATTAAATTCTGTATCAAAAGGCATCTTTTAAAAAAGGAAAAACTAGAATAGGATAATGAAAATATTGTAGAAATTTTATTGCAATGGAGTGAATATTACATTTTCCCAACATCCATCTGTTGAAATCCTTACCCGCAAAGTGATAGTATTAGGAAATACAACCTTTGCGGGTGATCAGATCATGAGTGAAACCGTCATGAGTGGGATTGGTGCCTAAAAGAAAGGGACCCTGGAGAAGTTTCTTGCTTTCATTCTACCACATGAAAATACAATAAACTGCAAGCTGCAACCCAGAAGAAGGCCCTCGCCAGAACCCTACCGCACTGGCACCTTGACCTTGGACTTCTGGCCTCCTGAACTAAGGGAAATAAGACTCTGTTGTCAGTCTACGGTGCTCTGTTTTAGGAACCCAAAGTGACAAAAACAATCACAGGGCTGGATCATTTTATAGATAAAGGACCTGAGTCTTACTATTTTCAGGCTTCATCCTAAAAACTCCCTCTCCCCACTTCCCCAAACCATTAATTCCTCCTTTCTTTGGTCCTAGGAAAGACATGGACACACACACACACACAGAGAGAGAGAGAGAGAGAGAGAGAAATAGTGCTCTCATCACCTTACATTCTACTCTGGTTGTATTTCATTTTTCTATTTTTCTTTACATTAAAGGCTTTTTATACTTCTCGTCTTTTTATTCTATCTTTTTTACACCTGCTCCACTCAGAAATTTGACCTAAAACTCCACCAAAATTGCTGTTTTTTCATCCATGAGGCAATCTTCAGTCCTGATTTTCTTGACGCTGAGGAATATTTCAATCAGCTGATACAGTCTTCCCTAAGCTTTCACCAGTGATTTATGTTTCCTGTTTCAATAAGAACTCTTCTGGGTGCACAGCTCCAGGCCTTGTGTTTCCCAAAGCCTCCCCGCTAGGCAGTGGATGGGGATACGAAGTGAGGTGTTAAAGGAGCACTTTCTTTACCCAGTTCCTCCCCATCTGTGTAAATCCCTAGGGTGACTTTGGAAGCAGGTGGCAAAGCTTCCATCAGCCTGGTGCCTGAGTGACTGTGTGGAGCTGAGCCCTTGGTTGTGTGTCAGATGAACTTCAAGCACAGCACGAGTCCTGGTGACCATGGCCTCTGCCCACACAGACCAGGCCTTGAAGAGTAATCACACAGCGCTTCTCTCTCTTATCATCTGTGAGCATCTGCTTCCATCGTCCTTATTGGGAAACCAGCATTCTTTGCTTCTCAGTCATAGTCGGCAAGATGGCTCACTATTACACTTAGGGTCAAACGTGCAAAAACACTTAGTGACTGACCAGATTACTAATTCTCAGAAAAGAATCTGATTGGCTCACAGCAGGTCAGGTGTTCTCCTCTGGCCCAATTAGCTTTCACCAGGGAGATATGCCTGAAGAATCATCTTGGTAGCCAGAGGACTACTCTGTGGTGTTGTGCATTAGAGCAGGGGGAGAACTTTTGGGATATTTCCTATGTACATGGGCAAACTATGAAGTGCTTACATTCCCACACTTTGCTGTCTTTCCCCTTCTCTGGCCTCAGCTCCTATCCTCCCATTCTCTACCCCATCCACCCTAATGCTCTTTTACTTTCCTAATCCTTTCTGGATCTAGTGCTTCCACAGTAGCCATCTCTAGTAAAGTTTGCCTATTCTATACCCAAGACTTCAGAGTCACATCTTGTTATTCTCCCATCTGGAAACGTGCAGCAGTTGTGTATGTATGTGTGAGTGTATGTGTGTGTGTGTGTGTGCAAGTGTGTACACACATAGGACTTCTCCCTACCTCCCACCCCAATATATAGCACACCCACCACACTGCGAAGCCCTAGCGTGGATGGTACTAGCTTTCTCATCATTGCCTTTGTTTTCACTATTATCTCCCCTTCCCACCACTGGCGTCAGGCCCTATTCAGGGAAGGCGGACTCAGAGTTCTTGTGGGCCAACAAAGTGATGATACCTGGCAATATTGTGCAGCTATAAAAACAAATCACTTGTATATTCCTACCAACTTTATAAAATGTTACCAAAATATGTTGTATTTAAAATATTACAAAATTGCTGGGCGTGGTGGCACATGCCTGTAATCCCAGCCCTTGGGAGACTGAGGCAGGAGGATGACCTGCTAATTCAAGGACTGCCTGGGCTACATAGTGAGTTCAAGGTCAGCTTGGCCTGCATAGCAAGACTGTGTCTCAAAAAAAAAGACAAAAAAAAAAATTACACAGTTGTAATGCACCGATGCCAGCTATATAAAAGGTATTACCATACAACATTATAAAAGATACGAAGCTATGCAAATTTTTTAAATGAGCAACAGTGTGGGTGAATATAATTTAATTATGTAAGTATTGTTATGAAAGTTGTTTTAATAATGAATAAACATTTACATAGCCAACGATATAGCTAGGCAGCACAGCACCTGCCTGGCAAGCACGAAGTTGTGAGTTCGATTCCTAGTACTAAAAAAAAAAAGAAAAGTGCCAAATGTTTATGCAAATTATAACAACAGTGATTTAGACAGTCACTTGAAAAGCCAGGAGCCCTTTCTAGGTAAGCTATGTATGAAGAGAGAAACCCTGGTGTATACATTTCTTTTACTCATTAATTCTTACTGGAACCCAGCATCATCAGCGCAGTTCGAAAAAAAAAGGAAAGAAAGAAAACTTAAAGAAAGTTTTACCAATTATAGAATGAAAAGAAATATTCTTAAAAAGCAGAACTAAGATTCTCATTCATAGAAAGCCACGGATTTATTCAAATTCATTTGTGAAAGGTTTTGATCATTTCTGTTCTCAGGGCTTCCTATTTTTGAAAACACGGGTGGAATTTTGAAATGGGTTAGATTAGAGTGATCAGGCAGGGAGATAAATTGTCCATGAGACCACACGGTGCAGTTTTTGTTCTCAGTATTAAGGACTCAGTAAACTCTGTTGAACATGTGAATGAATACATGAATAAATACATAGAAAACTTCTCTGGAAATGTGTTTATCCAGCATCCAGCAGAACTTTATGAGTTTTGTGATCCCTGGAAAAATAGCCTATTTTTCCTAATTTCACTTTTCACCAATAAAATGAGAATGACAGAAAATCATGTGGGGTTGTGTTAGATTCAAATAAGAGGATGCTCTGGCTGGCAGTGTTGGAGCTATAAACTATGACTATAGGAGCAAAAAATAAGAACTTTTCCATCACATCTAAAATTTAAAATCATGTGTTTTTATAAGGGGTGGGATCTTAAACTTCTATTTGTCCCCAATTAACTGTATTGTCCATGAGATACATATTGGATTTGTTGGCATTTTGGGTGGAAATTTGTTTCAATTCTGAAATGAATGTGAAGCTCATGGTAATGCAGAAGTGTATTTCCTATGCTCCTTGTATATCCCATAAACTTGATTATCTTGAATAACTGGAGAATGAATTGCTCCAGACTTGTGCCTGGCTTCCCACATTGAATTGGAATTGTGTAGGTCGTGATGAAAGGGCCGAATTCTTTTCCCTGTCACTCCAGGAAACTGAGAGGCAGAACTGTGCTTGGCAACCCTGCACAGCTTGTCATGCTCCAGAGAAGGACACAGAAAGACTTTCCTACAGATAGTTAAGGCTGAGAGATGCTTCTTCATCTCTGACCTTTACAAGATTCCCTCGATGGTTTGTCCAGTTGGTCTTTTTTTTTTGTTTTAGCAGTACTGCGGATTGAACCCACGGCCTTTGCACAGGGCTACATCTTCAGTCTTTTTAAAAATTTCAGACAGCGCCTCACTAAGTCCTTCAGTTGCCCAGGCTGGGCTGAACTTGCAGTCCTCCTGCCTCAGCATACCGGAGTAGTGTACAGTTGAGGCACCGCACATAGCCACCTTGTCTTTTTTTTTTTTATGTGGGTACCAGGAGTCGAACTCAGGACCTCGCGCTTGCCAGGTGAGCCATCTCACCAGCCCCCACCTTGTCATTTTGATGAACATTTGTGCCTGCTTTTTATTCCTTCTTGTGTTTCACCCCTGGGACTGTTGTAGAGGTCCTGTACCAAGGAGGAGAGAAAATCCACCAGGTACTGAGGGCTATAGGTGGCACTCATTTTGGGCTGGTCCCTGGACCATGTAGCTTCTGCTGCTGGCTCCAGGCCAAGAGTTAAATGCTGTGGAAAAAGCCAACGCCTACACACTGTCACAGGAAGTTGTAACTGTCCCCTCCCTTTGCCCATTCAAACAGGTGACCTTCAAACTGCAGAGCCATAGATAAGCAACAGGCTGTAGA
This sequence comes from Erethizon dorsatum, assembly GCA_028451465.1. Classification (NCBI taxonomy): domain Eukaryota; kingdom Metazoa; phylum Chordata; class Mammalia; order Rodentia; family Erethizontidae; genus Erethizon; species Erethizon dorsatum. The sequence continues at coordinate 21,614,950 of CM051829.1, read as the reverse complement.
TAAGTGAGAACTTCTAGAGACCAGTGAGAAGCCCTGGGCAGTGGTGCAAAGCCAAGGCTTTGGAGCCAGCTCCCACTTACTCTCTGTGCCCCTTGTGCAAATCTCCACCATAAAATGGAGACCACTACTACCCACCTCATATGCTTGTTGCAAGGATTATGTAGGCTAATAAAGCAATCCTTGACATGTGGGGGATACTTTCCAAGACCCCTGATGGATGTCTATGTCACAGATAGTATTGAACCCTATGTATTCTATGTCTTTGCTACACACACCTGCCCATGACAAACTTTTATCAAAGCACATTGTGGCTTCTCTTTGGCGCATCCAAATTGCCAGCTTCATTGCTCTTGTGTGTTGGAGCCATTATTAACTACAACAAAGGTTACCATGACAATTGATCTCATAACTGAAAAAGCTGCTAAGTGACTAGTGGACTGGGTAGCATATACCGTGTGGATAAACTGGACAGAGGGATGATGCATGTCCCTGATGGGTCAGTACTAGATTTTGCCACACTATTTAAAGCAGAGAACAATGAATTTTTATTTCTGTAATTTTCTATTTAACATCTTCAGATTGTAATCGACTGTGGGAAATAGCAGAACGATGGATGATGGGTAAGGCTGCTGTATCTACGGAACCTAGCACAGTGCCCGATACTTGCTAAGGACTAGGTAAGTGCTTTATAAAAATGTTTCAAAGCACTTTCCACTTGCTTGGTGATGGGCTCCTGGTGCTTCTTACCGGAACGAGGGGTTAGACCCTGGCCAAACACATCCTGCTTGAAATGCAGGTTTCTTTACTGGGTCACCAGATGGTCCACTGCTGTTCACCCACTGTGACCTCCTGAACAGGCTACTGGTCTTCCCTTTGTGAGACAAGATGTGACCCAGTCTTCTCTGAGCTCCCTTAAGCCAGTGTATCAGATCACATCCACTTGCTCTGCAGACAACATATATTAAACCCTTCCTGGACTAGAGAGAAAATTGAACTCTTCATGTCTCCTTTTGTGGGACAGTCTCTGTTTCTGACTCTCTGGGTCCCAAGAATGACAAGAGATGGTGAAAAATCTCTGAAGGTCTGTGAGTCAGTGTCGCTGGGTAAAGTCCTCACATCCGCAGAGAAATGAACCTGGCTCATGCTCCACCTCTGGAGCTGGAAAGTTAATGTTTAATCCAATCAACACATCATCAGTGATCACATCTGACCTGAGGACAGTTGTCACCAGGAAACAAGTCCTAAACTGTATTGGTTTTCTACCAAGTTACTACTTTAAAAATAATAACTACTACTATGAATTTTATGCTGATAATTCTCATATTTTTCTTGATAGCTTTATGGTATATAATATATCCTAAATCTAATATAGCTTTTTTCCATGTTTTTGAACTTGCCAAAATCATAGTTGGATGTGTTTTTTGAGTCTAGCTTCATTAGCATGCTGCGCTTCTTTGCTGCATCGCTGTGGCTACTTGTAGGAGCAGTGTGTTGCCATTGTTTAGCATTCTGCCATTTTGTGTAATCTGTCACGTCACCATTTAGCTACTCTACTGTTGACATGCTAATTGTTTTCATTGGTACCTTGCTTGCTATTACAAAAGATGCTTCAATCCTATAGATATTGCCTGCTGCTCACATGCAAAATTGTAATAATTTTAAATGTTATGAAATTATGGAATCTACTAAGTGACTTTGCTTTACATTTCTTTACATTTCTTCACATGAGCCTCACACATCTCTGGGTGATGGTTCTTCTCCTACCAAGGATAAAGAAAGAAGGAAAGAGCATTGCTGTCATTATAATAATAGTATTTATCTGAGACCTCTGGGTAAGTTACAAAATCGTAACTTTTTTTGAGTGCAATCAACTTGCTGAAATTTCATGAAGGTAAATTTCCCACTAACTAGAGACAGGAATCACTCACTTTTTCGCCTGTGGCAGAGTATAGGAAAAAACAGGCAGTCACCACCTCACAGGTACATAAGAAAACATTAGCTAACATTTTTTTTTTTATGCAGGTACTGGGAGTTTCTTTTTGTGGAGATGAAGCTATCCTAAAATTAGATAATGGCAATGATTGAATAACTCAGAATATACCAGAAACTATTAAATAGAATACTTTTAATTTATTTATTTGTTGTTGTGTTGGGGATTGAATCCAGGACCTCACACATGCTAGGCAAGTATTTTACCACTGAGCTGTATATCCAGACCCTAAACTTTGCATATTTAAAGGGTAAATCTTATGGTGTATCTCAATAAGTCTACCATGTGAAAAAGGAAGATTCAAATAGAAATGCTGAACAATATTCCACACCCAGTGAAGATAGCTTTCAAAAGATGAAAGAGAAGTGAAGACTTCTCTTCGCTGCAGGCTGACAGATTTCTTTCCCAGAACACTTACTGTATGAAAAATATTAAGGGACATTATTCCAGCAGGAAAAACATGGTAACAGAGAGAAATTTGACCTGCATGGAGACATGAAAAGCCACAAAATCACTGAAAATAAACACTAATAAGAGATGCTTTTTTCTTTACTACTTGTTCTAAAGCAGAATTGACTCTCTAAAGCAAAAACAATAGTGACTGGTTTATAATATATGCAAAAGTAAAATATGGAGCAAAAACAGCAAAAAGGATAGGTGGGATGAATCAGAAGCATTCTTTTTATAAAGTTCTAACGGTAGCGAGTAGATGTGATCAGACTTTTGTTTTTTATTTTTGTGAATTGAGAGGATATGATGTGTTAAAGTAACAAAGGGACTAAATGAACGGAAGCCCTAATTCAGTCTCCATTCTACGAGCAATCTAGGGTCCATCTTTATATGTATTGTCCAATGGTGATTCGGTTTCTTTTTTTTTTTTTTTTTTGCCATATAGCAAATTTGTTTTCCCAAAAGCATCTACTGGATAATCTTTTCCCTACTGTTTTATAGACATTCCCTTGTCATAAATTCAGTTTCAGTGTGTAAGTGGGTCTGTCCATAAATTTTCTATACTGTTCAGTAGACCTATGTGTTTCTTCTTACACTGACATCATTAAAAATTTACATGGCCATTAGAAAACTAGTATTAGAAGGAAAATTCCTTAACTTGATACAGGTAACATATAAAAATCCAGAAAATATTGTACTTAACAGAGAATCCTCAAGTATATTTCTTTTGAATTTGAGAACAAGACGAAGATTCCCATTATTACTGTTATTATTTAATACAGTGTTGGAGATTCTTATAAATTGCATAAAATTTAAAAATGAGATCAAAGAGGTATTAGAATGAAGAGCTAAAACTGCCTTTATATGCAGCAATATGATTACAGAGAAAAGCAAATGGTACAAAAGTTATTAGAAATTTAAACATGGTCGCTTGACACAAGGTTAATACCCCCAAAATTGTTAGCACTTTTCTACTTGGCAATTACCAACTAGAAAACATAATTTTAAAAAGATAACATTGACAGTAGCAAAAAGAAAAAAACTATAAAGTATGAGGAAGTGAACAAGAATGGTAAGGCTTCTGTATCTTAAACATCTTTAAATGCTGATAAATGACATAAAAGATGATTGGAATAAATGTCAAGACACCTTGTGTTATTGGATGGGATACTCAGTATTTTAAAGACATCAGTGGAATTTCAACCTAAATTTCAGTTTGGATATTTTGAGGACCTAGAAAAACTTACTCTAAAACATATACAGAAGAATAAATGTACATGTATAACCTCTGATAAAACTATTAATTATTTGAAACCAAAAAGTTTACTTTAAAAGTCTGATGAGTAGCTAAACCAGATTTAAAAAGGATAATGAAGAGTAACCTGAGCGTGTTTATATATTTGGATATTGACTAATTTACTTATTCTTGCTACAAACAAGTGTACAAATTGCTATGGTAATGGCTGCCCGCTGGAGCACACAACTGGACTGGACTTTCAGCAGGCTGACAAGCAGGTTCCCCCTGCTGGCTGGGAGAGGTAAGACATCCAGCCTGTGCTCCCTGCGGAAGAGAGGGCTTCCGCTTCCGGTAACATAAGACAATCTGACCTCACTGGTATGTAAGAGAGTGCAGTTAGGTCAACAAACGGTTCTTCTCAACAACCATGTAGTTTGTTCAAGTAAATATTACAACAACCATGTTTTTATGCACAATGTAAGTCACTGCTACATGATATCTGTAGGGATTGCTGGCATGCTTAGTGTGGTTTTGGGTCTTTTAATTCCTTCACTTGTGACTCCAAGTTTGAGAAGCCTATCAGTGATGGTACCAGGTGCACAGTTGGACGTGAGTCTGGGGCTTGTTGGAGAGGGAACTGAGTTTGATAGCAGTCAGTTATACATCTGTGTCCCTGGGAGTGGAACAGATCAACCAGAAGAGAAGTGTAGATATAGAGGAGGGGGTGAAGGCAAACATCCTAGGAACATCGTTAGTTAGAGGCTGGGGAACTGAGGTGGAGCCAGTATAGGTGGAGAGGTCCGCATGGTAGGAGTAGAGTCACAGAGTTTGAAGTGGTTGGGGAACAAAGGAAAATGCAGCTGTGTCATTTGCTGCGGAAAGACTTGGTTAGGTAGAGATGGAGAGCTGACTTGGACATGAGTCATCATATGACAGGATGATGGCCTTAAGCTGCCCTTTCAGTAGAACCGTGGACATTTGAGAAGCCTCATAGAGTGGGTTCAAGAGCTAGCAGGAGCTGGGAAAAGAAGGCAAGAGTAAGAGTAGCTTTAGAGAGAACACTTTTAAAAGAGCCAAGAGGGGCCAGTGAGATGGCTCAGCAGCATAAGCACCTGCCTGGCAAGCACGAGGTCCTGAGTTCAACTCCCGGTACCCCCATAAAAATAATAATAATAAAAAAATAAATAAAAGAGCCAAGAGAGATACAATTTAAAGAGACATGCAATCTGATTATGATTATTTGCCAGTAAGAATGACCTGGTCAGAGGGACAAATCAATATGGCACATGAGAAAGGGATGATTACAAGAGCAGAACCCTCAGGAGCTAAAGTGGAGAGGTGGCCTTCCTTATCTCCAGCAGGAGGGGAGGGGAAGCATGTGGACTCAGACACAGGCAAGTTGATAGACATTCGTGTGGAGATGGAATGGTTGTTTTCCGATGGTATCCACCTTTCTAGGACAAGTGGGGAACACGGTGGTGGGCCAGGTGAGGGTGTTTGAGAGGAGAGGAGAAAGTGTGAATTAGCCATCACAGGCAGTAAAACATGGTGTTTCAGGTAACTGTAACAGGAGTAACAGGCATCTGTAGGCACCACTTGAGAATTGTGGTCATAACTTTGAAGCGACTCAGGTCAGCTTGACTTGATTACTTTTCAGAAAGTATTCACGTGTTTAGGCACACTAGGAAGAGTCAAGGAACAGCTGGGTAGTTAGGGTTTGGTGTTTCCTGGGTGTGTCAGTTAGGATGTTTTGACTGCAAGCAACAGAAAACCACTCTCAAGCCAGTAAGGAGATACATTATTTAACTTAAAGGGAGGTTCAGGGGTGGGTCAAGCTCCAGGGTTGGTTGACTTAGTGGCCCCATAAGTTCACCAAGGACCCCGGTTCTTTTTCTCTCTACTCTGCTGTCCATGTAATCAGCTTCTTCTCATGGCTTGCAACTTGCTGTTGTCATATGGCCGCAAGTGGCAATTAGTTCTACTTGCTTCCTCATTCGTGTGGAGTAAGCAAGAAAGAAAATCTTTCACCAGCCTGGGATAGAGATTTATTCTCTCAGAGTTCAGCAGTTACCATGGGAATGCTGTGTGCTGGGTGGTTTCAATTGGGCCTCCTGAGTCCATCATGGTGAGAGCCATGGGGTCACTGGGATAGATTTAGACCAGGGGTTCTCAAAGTGCAACTTTTAGGCCAGAACCATGAGAATCACCTTAGAATTTGTTTAAAAAACAAATTCTTGGGTCTCACCAAAGACCTACTGTGCCAAATTCTGGGGGTGGGGATTGAACCCTGCCCTCTGTATTTTAATAAGCCCTCCATACAATACTGATGTTTCACAAAGTTTGAAAACTACTGGCATAGTGTAAGATAATGAATATCAAGAATAAAATGAAGGTTGTGTGAGGAAGGAGGATACAGGAATAGACATTTACTAGTGTCTGCTAGACCAGGTGAGCCCCTCACAGTGAGAGAAGATCCGCAGAGTCCAAGGTGATACACGGGCCCTGAAACAAGGATTAGGGGAGATAAATACATGAAGGAAGGAGGGAGGGTGGACGAGTAGGGGGTTAGTAGACTAGAGATTGTGATGAGGGTGAATTACAATGAGCCAGCAGGAGAGAAGGTGAGATGGTCACAAGAATATACTCACAGATCTCCAGCTTCAAGGAGCATAGCTGACCGAGGGCTCCATGCTTGGCCCAAGACCACACTGCCCATCTGCTGCTGTCACCCAACAAATAAGTGTGGCCAGGGTACAAAGGCCAGCCGGTTCCGGGGCACACACAAGTTTTGGGTGTCTGACTTGGCTCATGTTGATGAACTAACCGTTTAGGCTGTATGGCTTTCTAAGGATCTTTCCAAGAATCTCCTCTCCCAGTCTCCTTCACACGTGGTTATACTTGTATCCTACTTCAATAGTTCTCCCAGATTTACCAACTTCCTCCCTAACTTTTTTCTTCCTCAGGCACTTCCCCCTGTTAAAACCTTTGAAGATGTTGACTTGATTTTGAAAATAAGATGATGTATCAGTTACTGTGCTACATGCAGACTGTGTCGGGGTGGTCCCTTCCCTGCAGAACTGATTATAAACATGCAGGACTGGTAACTGCAGGACGGCATACACTAAGGGTGGCAGGGACCACTGTGGGGCAGTCCTGGCAGTGCTGGAGTTGACCTGGTGATCTTTAGGGGTGGTGGGAAGCTGATGACACTGTTGATGGGATGGATATCCTACCAGGTGAAAACACATGTTAACTTAGTGAAAAACCTGATGTTAATTGTTAGCCTCTTAAAAACAGTATTCCCCCAAACGCCTGGGTTTAAGTATGGCTCGACTGCTACACTGAATATGTTTGGCTCAGTAAATGTTATTTCCTTGACATTATAAGACAAATTCGACTATTGTTTCCTTTCACTGTGACCAGCAGCAGAGAAGGGGATGATTCCATGGGTATCATAAAGGCAGCCTTTGTAAAGGTTTAGTTTTAATGGCAACAATGTCCTGGTTTCTGGTTTGCTTTTCTCTCAGATTTCCACTAGTGGCTGTCACTGTGCACTGACCTCCCAGAGGTTGTGAGGGATCCTGAGTAAATGTGCATGAGCTCTTTTGAAAACAGCAAGCTGCTGTACCACGCAGGTGCTTATTACAACTCTGACCTGTGAGGGACCACACAGGTCTAATGAAGGGGTGCACCCTATTTGATTTGGCTCTATCCCTTCATACTGGAGGGAACGGTGGGCCCCCTTTGTATTCCTACTAGGAACCTGCGGTCCGTGAATAGATTTTGGAGAGACTAAATTTCCTGGAATTTTCTGTGCGTTTTTCAAGTATGTTTATGACATGAGGGGCATAGAAAGAGATTGGGTCCATAGTTTTCATTATTTCTGAAGAGCTCATGACCTCCAAAATACTGTCAGCCACTTCTTTTTAAGAGAAACATTCTCAATACAAATGTATAATCTGGGTTGAAAAAATTTTGCCTTTTAAGCTTATCTGTTATTGTAGTTTTCTACTTTAGAAGGAAGACCTCTTTAACTTTGCAGCAATAGAAGATATATTGCAGAACCCTGTGAGATAATGACATGGGGCTGGTATGTCAGATAAGTGGAAATTGATTTTGCTCCTAAATAAATATTATATCATAATTTATTTTTGTTTGTTTTTTTGAGACAGGATCTCACCATGTAGTTCAGGCTGGGCTTGAACTCTCTGTGATCCTCCTGCCTCAGCGTCCCAAGGGCTGGGATTACAGGTGTATGCTGCCATGCCTGGTTTTTAATTAGAGGGTTTTTTCCTCCATAGAACAGTGTCTTGGGAAGCTGAGAACTAAGTATCACAGAAAAGTATGATTTTTTTTCCTTTTTTCCTTCTTCTCTCCTTTTTTTTTTGTGTGTGTGGGTTTCCGGAGTCGAACTCAGGACCTTGCACTTGCCGGGCAGGCACTTATGCTGCTGAGCTATCTCACCGGCCCCTTTCTTCTTTTCTTGATGGTTATTCTTAGTCCTAGATGTTTTCAAATTAACATGTGAACATTTCATAATAATTATAGTTGAGCATGGAAATTACACAACAAACTTAATTTTGTTAACAGAAGTGCCAAACAAAAGGCGTTTCCCAAGCCAGTTTGCCGACTGTTTCCCCCAGTCAACACTAGAGGGAGTGACACGCCACAGAAGGGCTCCCTTCCCTTTCCTTCCACAATCCGATGTCCTCTTGATTGGCTGTTGTGGACATCTTGCGAGGAATGCACAGAGATCAGCAAAAACATGGGAGAAGAGGGCCTTGTTCATTTGTATACTTGTCATGAGGGACCCCGGAAGACATTCCCATGTGAGTGTTCAGGTTAGGAGGCTGCGGGGACGCAGACAAGGGCGCTCCTGACGGAGGTCTTTTGGGTAACCTGCTTGTTGCTCCCCACCAAGTCTTACAACTTCCATAACGTGGTCTTTCTAGTATGAAAAGCCAACCTAGTTCCTTTGACAGGTAACTAAGCTGGTAGATTCATAGATGTGCTAATAGAATTGGTAGACATCTTAAAGCATTTGTGAGTTCTATTATGATCACCTGTGGGTGACACAAAAATGATGATATAAATGGGAGATTGATATTCTGCTCATTTATTTATTTGAATTCACAACTTATTACCAGCGCTATGCTACCTTCTGAGTGGTTGACTTTGAAGTGCACTGATACAGGCACTGGTGAAACCTGGAGGGAGGTTCTGACAGGCTAGGTCTGTTCATTTTTAGTCTTCTAAACTGCAGTCAATTTTTCTTCTCAATTGTGGTCAATGTAGTTACAAAATTTACCATTTCAACCTTTTCTTTTTTTTTTTTTTTGTGGGTACCGAGGGTTGACTTCAGGACCTCGCGTGCCAGCAGGTGCCCGTGCCGCTGAGCGATATCACCGGCCCTTTTTTCGTATGTGCGTTCCAGGAGTCGAACTCGGGCCCTCGCGCTTGCCAGGCAGGCGCGTACGCTGCTGAGCCATCTCACTGGCCCCTCAACCATTTTTAAGTGTATAGTTTACTGGCATTAAGTACATCCCCATCTTGTACAACCATCACCACTCTCCAAACAGTTCCCGTCCACCCAAACTAAAACTCTGTACCCGTTGAGCAGTAGCTCCCCATTCCTCCCTCCTCCAGTCCTTGGTAACCTCTTTTCTACTTTTTCTCTTTATAACTTTGGCTACGTTAGGTACTCCATATAAATGGGATCATGTACTTTGTCTGGCTTATTTCACTTAACATGAGGTTCACCAAAGTCAGAATTTCATTACTTTTATTTTTATTTTTATTTTTTTTTTTTTGTGGGTACCGGGGGGTCGACCTCAGGACCTCGCGCACCAGCAGGCGCCCGTGCCTCTGAGCGATATCACCGGCCCCTTTTTTCGTATGTGGGATCCGGGAGTCGAACTCGGGCCCTCGCGCTTGCAAGGCAGGCGCTTATGCCGCTGAGCCATCTCACCGGCCCAGAATTTCATTACTTTTAAAGACAAAATAATATCCTATTGTATGATATACCATGTTTTGTTTATTCATCCATTCTTTGATGGACACTTGGGTTTTTCTTACCTTTTACCTATTATTAATAATACTGCTATGAATGTTAGTGTGCAAATACCTGAGTTCCTGCTTTCAATTCCCAGAAGTACATTGCTATGGTTTGTATCTGTGTGTCCCCCCAAAGCGTCATGTGGTCATGGGGGGTGGGCTTTTTGGAGGTGGCTGCATCTAGAGTTTGGAATTGGTTCATTGTCTAGTGCTGAGATTGGGGGTGTGAGTGCTACTCCTGCCATAGGGCAGGTAGCCTGCATACAATATAAGGGAGGAAAAGAGGCTTGTTCCTCCCCTTTTTGCTCTTGTTGCTTTTGATGTCTTCTGGTGTTGCCCTTCTGCCACAGGCCACCTTGCCTTGGAGCCAGCTGATTGTGGTCTGAAGCCTCTGCAAACTGTGAGCTAAACAAAACTTTCCTCCTTTAACTTTGGTTGTCAGGTATTTTGTCTCAGCAATGAGAGAAAAGTAACTAAGACATATATCATAGGGTAACTATCTTCAATTTTTTTGAGAAACTTCCATACTGTTTTCCACAGCAGCTGTACAATTTCATGTTCCCTTTAGCAAGCCACAAGGGTTCCAGTTTCTTCACATCTTTGTTGTTTTCTGCTTATTTTTGATAATAGCCATCTTGATGGGTATGAAGTAGTATTGCATTGCAGTTTTGGCAGGCTTTTTAAAATAGTCTTATTCAACACTTTTATCAATGATTTGGATAGAAACAAAGAACCATTGTGTATCTGATTTGTTAATCATATCAGTTATATTTCAAATCTTATATGACAGAATTGCGAACCAAAATAAGGTTGATTATTTACTTAGGGGTTAGCAAACTATAGCATGTAGGTGAATCTGGTCTGCTACCTGTTTTTGTAAATAAAGTTTTATTGGAACACAGCTACATCCATTTGTTTGTTCATGCCTATGGCTGCTTTGCTTTATAATGGAAGAAGTTATAACACAGATTATATGGCCTACAAAGCTTACTACTTGGCCCTTTTCAGAAAAAATTTTCTGACTTCTTGGTTCTAGGGAAGAAACACATTTAGTCAGAAAATATTTAATCTGTATAAATATGAAGTATTTACAGTAATTAAAAAAAGTATAGTAGAAAATTGGGGATTCGTGACTTTTCATCATGTAAAAAAAGACATGGTGACTTTTTTTTTTTTTTTTTTAGCAGTAGACTAAGTATGATTCAATGATGAATGGAAAAACTGTAATATGAGATCATGTTAACAGGAAAAAGTATCCGGAACAGTGATTCTCAACCTTGGCTGCATGTTGGAATCACCTAGCAGCTTAAAGATATTGATGTCATGCCATGAAAAAGAACAACTAAAGAGATTTATGAACACCAAACCAGCAATCCAGAAAATACTCAAGAATATACTAGACAAAGATGACAAGTCCAACAAAGCCAAAAATCTAGATGGAATGATACATCAAACAAGGCTAATAGATAAATAGGAAAGAAAAGAAAAACAAAGGAGTCAACAGAAAAAGAGTGCAACAGTAGGAATAAATTAACAACTCTCAATAATAAATCTCAATGTAATGACCTCAGCTCCCCAGTTAAAGGGCACAGATTGGCAAATTGGATCAAAAAATGAAATCCAACAGTCTTGCATATAAGAAACTCATCTAATCGAAAAAGATATTCATAGGCTAAAAATCAAAGGATGGAAAACAAATATTTCATGCAGCAGGATCCCAAAAGAAGCATGGGTAGCAATTATACTCTCAGACAAAGTAAACTTCAAGATAGAACTGATCAGAAGAGACAAAGAAAGTCACTTTATACTATTTAAAGGAATAATCCAACAAGAAGAGATAACACTTATAAATATGTATGCACCAAATACTAGAGCACCTATTTTCATAAAACAAGCAGTGCTTAACATAAAAGATCAAATAAACACTAACACAATCATAGTGGGTAACCCCAATACCCCAATTTCACAAAGAGATAGATCAACTAAACAAAAAAAGGCAATAAAGAATTATCAGAACTGAACCACCCTTATGAACATAGGGACTTAATATATATGTACAGAGTGTTCTACCCTATTAAATAGAGTACACATTCTTCTCAGCAGCACACAGAACTTTCTCCAAAATAGATCCCATACTAGTCCACAAAACCTGCTTAAATAAATATAAAGAATCAAAAACACTCCATGTTTACTATCACACCATTGTACGATGAAACTATAAATCAATCACAGAAGAAAGAAACACCTGGAAACTTAATAACACATTCCTGGATGTGTAATGGGTCATGGAATAAATCAAGGAAGAAATTAAAGAATTTCTAGAAGCAAATGACAATGCCAGTATAACACACCAGTACCTACGGGACACAATGAAAGCAGTCCTAAGAGAGAAGATTATTGCAACCAATGATCACGAATTAGAAAAACAGAGCAATCTCAAATAAATAACATAATAAAAAACTCAAGGGCCGTTTTTATAGCTCAGCAGCATAAGCGCCTGCCTGGCAAGCATGAGGTCCTGAGTTTGGTTCCTGGTACTCACATAAAGAAAAACAAACAAACAGAAAAACCCTCAAGATACTGAAAAAACAACAGCAATCCAATCCCAAACCAAAATTAAGAAGACAAATCATAAAGATCAGAGCTGAAATTAATGAAATTGAGACTAAAAAAACAACAACAACAAAGAATCAATGAATTGAAGAGCTGGTTCTGTGAAAGAATCAACAAAATATACAAACCCTTAGCCAAACTTACTAACAGAAAGAGAAAAGACATCAGTGCAATTAGAAATGAGAAAGGTGACATCATAACAGACACCATCAAAATCAGTAAGACAGTAACTACTATGAAAAATTGTATTCCAACAAATTGGAAAATCTTGACATAACAGACAGCTTCCTAGACTCATATAAATTACTAAAACTTGAAACATTAGCCAGAGCAATCAGGCAAGAGAAAGAAATATATAGACATGTATAGGAAAGGAAGAAGTCAAATTATGATTATTTGCAGATGACATGATACTCTTCATGGAAGACCCAAAGGGTTCCACCAAAAAACCCTTAGAATTAATAAGCAAATTCAACAATGTAGCAGGATACAAAATCAACACAAAAATTAAAAGCATTCATGTACACTAATAAAGAACTCACTGAGAAATAAATGGAAAATAATACTGATCAAAATAGCATCAAAAAATGGCCATACTTCCAAAACTGTTATACAGATTTAATGCAATTCCTATCAAAATTCCAACAACATATCTCACAGAATTAGAGAAAACAATCCTAAAATTCATCTGGAACCAGAAGAGACCTAGAATAGCAAAGGCAATTCTGGGCAACAAAAGCAAGGCAGGGGGCATCACAATCCCTGATTTGAAATTATACTATAAAGCTACTGTGATAAAAACTGTGTGGTATTGGCAAAAAAAACCAGACCTGAAGATCAATGGAATAGAATAGAAGATGCAGAAACAACTCCAGACATACTAAGCCACCTTATCTTTGACAAAGGTGCCAAACACATTCACTGGAAGAAAGATAGCCTCTTTAATAAATGGTGCTGGAAAAATTGGCTCTACACATGCCGAAGATTAAAATTAGACCCATATCTTTCACCGTGCACTAAACTAAATTCAAAATGGATAAAAGAACTAAATATTAAAACAGAAACATTAAATCTCCTGGAAAATAGAATAGGTAAAACTCTTGAAGACATTGGTGTAGGCAAAGACTTTATGAATAAAACCCCCATCGCACAGGAAGTATCACAAAGAATCAACAACTGGGATCTCATTAAAAAACTTTTGCACAGCAAGAGAAACCACCAACAGAGTGAAGAGACAACCCACAACATGGGAAAAACTGTTTGCCAGCTGTTCCTCAGACAAAGGATTACTATCGAGAACATACAAAGAACACAAAAAATTCAGACCTCCCAAATTTAAAGACCCACTCCAAAAATGGGCATCTGAGATGAATAAACACTTCTCAGATGAAGAAATACAAATGGCAAATAAATATATGAAAAAATGTTCAACATCACTAGTCATCCGAGAGATGCAAATTAAAACAACACTGAGATTCCATCTCACCCCAGAAAGAATGGCTGTTATCAAGAAGTCAACTAATAACAAATGCTGGAGGGGCTGTGGGGAAAAAGGAGCCCTTCTCCACTGTTGGTGGGAGTGTAGACTGGTGCAACCACTGTGGAAATCCGTGTGGAGACTCCTCGAAAAACTGGGATTGGAGGTCCCATTTGACCCAGCTATTCCCCTTCTGGGTATCTTCCCAGAAGAATTAAAAACATCGTACCACAGTGATATATGTGCACCCATGTTTATAGCAACACAATTTGTAATAGCTAGATCATGGAAACAACCCAAATGTCCATTAACCGAGGAATGGATAAAAAAGATGTGGTATTTCTATAAAATGGAATACTACTCAGCCATAAAGAAAGATAAACTGGAAACTTTTATAGGTAAATGGATGCAACTTGAGAAAATACTCACAAGCGAAATAAACCGGATGCACATCTGTAAACATCGTATTGTCTCCCTAGTATGAAAATGCAATTTCACTGTGACTATTCCATTCCTTAGCCTTCTATTTTTACCTAGCTTTTACATGGCTTAATCTTATACTGAGTAATATTTTTCTCCAAAAGGTATTTGTACATTCTCTAATGCTTGAGTTTGTTAATACATGAGAATGTTTACTTGTTGTCTTTAAAAAAATAAATAAATAAAATCTGGATAATGAAAAAAAATAGAAGAGAAAATGGAAAGGAGAAATTCTTCAACAACATGATAAAAATAAATTTCTGAGGTGAGAGACCCAAAAAAAAAAGCATCAAAAAATTAAATAACTAGGAATTAATCTAACCAAGGAAGTGAAAGACCTTTGTAATGAAAGCTACAGTACTCTGAAACAAGAGATTGTAAAGGACAAAAAATGGAAAGATGCCCCCTGTTCCTGTATAGTCTGAGTCATTATTGTCAAAGTAGCCACACTCCCCAAACTGACTTATAGGTTCAATACAATCCCAATCAAAATTCTAACAGTGTTCCCCCCACAGAACTAGTGAAAACAATCATAAAATTTATATGGAACCAGGAGAGACCCAGAATAGCAAAAGCAACAAGAGCAAAGCAGGAAGCAATACAATAACTGACTTCAAATTATACTACAAAGCAACAGTGATAAAAAACAGCATGGTATTGGCACAAAAATATATAGATGAATCAATGACATGGAGCAGAGGCCACAGAAAAATCCCCAGAGACACCAACTATTTGATCTTCAACAAAAGGGCCAGAAACACACACTAGAGGGGAGATAATCTATTTAACAAATGTTGCTGGGAAAACTGGCTATCTATATGCAGACAATTAAAGCTAAACCCATATCTCTCACCACACACTAATCTAAAATCAAAGTGGTCAAAGGTCTAAATATTAAAACAGAAACAATGAACCTACTGGAAGATAAAATAGGTAAAACCCTTGAAGTCATAGGTGTAGGCAAAGACTTTCTGGACAAAATTCCAATCACACAAGAAATAACAAGAATCAACAAATGGGATTATATCAAAGTAAAAAGCTTTTACACAGAAAAGGAAATAATTAACAGAGTGAAGAGAAAACCTATAGAATGGGAAAAATTTTTGCTAGCTATGCTTCAGACAGAGGACTAATATCTAGAATATATAAAGAACTAAAAAAAAAAATTTGACCTCCCAAAATAAAAGACCCAAGCAAAAAAATGGGTAAGTGCGATGAATAGACACTCCTCAGAAGAATAAGTACAAATGACTAACTAACATATGAAAAAATGTTCAACATCTGTGGTCATTAGAGAAATGCAAATTGAAACAATACGAAGATTTAAGTTTACACCAGAATGACAATCATTAAGAGATCAAATAACAAATGCTGACATGGCCGTGGTGAAGAAAACAATTTCTCCTACATTTTTGGTGGGAATGTAAACAAGTACAACCATTATGGAAATCAGTATGAAGATTTCTCAAAGGACTAAAAATATAAATTCCATTTGACCCAGCTACTCACCTTCTAAGTGTCCTCCAAAAGAGCTGAGGACATCATGTTATAGTGATACATGAATATAGAAGAACAATTCATAAGAGCTAAATCCTGGAAACAGTCCATATGTCCATCAACAGACAAATGGATAAGGAAAATGTGGTATCTATTCATAATAGTTTACTATAAAGAAGGATAAATTCAAGATATTTGTAGGAAAATGGATATACCTAGAAAATATAATGTTAAGGGAAATAAATCAGACACACAAGCTTCAATTCTGTATGGAATCTCTTATTTGAGTACAGCAAAGTATAAATAAAGAGAAAAATAAACAACTGATAGAAGGAAACAGGAGATAGGTCTTTTGCAAATGGGAGAGAGTCCAAGAGACCAAGGGAGAGGGGAGTGGGGATCGGAAGGGATGGTAAAAAGATTTAAGATGTATCATGTACATGTACCAAATACCCACAATGAATGTAAACATTGTATGTCAAAAACGTGAACTAAAACGATAATAATAATAATAGTAATGAAAGTGGGGAAGGGGCTCTAGAGATGGAGGGAGTGAGGTGGAGGAATGCGGAGGGGGAATAAAAAAGAATCAAGACATATTATGTACACGTACCTACTCCCTAAGATGAATGTAAACTTCATGTATTACAAACATGTACTAATAAAATAAAATTTCAAAAAAGATATTGATGTTAAATTCTTGAGGAATCTGATATAAGTGGCATCGAGTGTGGCCTGGGCACTGGGAATTTTAAAAGCTCCCCAGGTAATGAGACTTTCCTGTTCCGTGTGCCCCACTTTAAGAGCTATAAGGACAAGCTTTTGAGGAGGAGTCAGAATTGTGAAGGAACAGGAATTCATTTGGATAAAAGGAACAATTATAGAAAATACAAATGTGAGGACTCTGAGGAGATGGTGGGAAGTTTGTAACTGGCATTCAGCATTTGGGGTCTGTCTCATACAGAAGGGTCCCATTTCTGTGTGACAGGCCCCAAGAAGAATAGTGGAGAGATGGGGGGTCAGCAACTTGTGCTATTACTTTTTGAAAATAGCACTGCCCCCAAGGGGATGCTGCTGAGGAGGGCAGTGAATCTTTTTACAGGGGGTCGTGCCCTCCAGATCCCTGACAAGGGGGTCAGGGAGCAGATCTGCAGTGATGTGGGGGGACAACAAACTTACCTAATCCAGCCCAACAACAAGCATTGGCTGGGACTTGGCTTTGTGATAAAGCATTGCATTATCTTATGTATGAGTTCAAATGATTCCCACAAGGAGGGGCTATCATGTTTTCAGTTCATATTTGAGGAACAGAAGCCTCCAGGGCTTGTTTAGTGTCCCCTGTGGTGGCAGAGGTAGGAACCATAAGCTGGAAGATGGGCTCCTCTGAATCTAGGAAATAGAGTGTACAATCAGGAATATGAGGCTGTTTTGGCAATAATGAGACTGTATTTAAAACACCTAGCACAGACCAATGCAGATAGGAAGTGCTACTTAAAGCGGTCATTTAGAAAGCTTTCTCCTTAGAATCCAGGAATCCAGGGCTCCAGGGAGAGCAAGGAGTGATCTAGTCCGCACCCCCTCTCAATTTATGGATAAGGTCTGGAGACTTGTCCTGGATTACATATTTAATATCCAAGAGAACAGCTCTCTCGTTCTAGTGGCCTTAATCAAGTCATCCCCTTGCTCAAACACTGTGGAGTGCATCTCATCGCAGAGAATTGCTTTCAGAGCCAGTTTGACAGAAGTAGCAGAGAATCAGTCCCTTTTCTTTGAGTTTGATTTGAAATAGCACAAATGAACCTCCACACTCGCCTCATGTTGCAGACACTTACTCATGACCGTAAAATAACTAAATCTATCCACAAAGAATGTGTCTCGCTATCACTGAGGGATTCACCAAAAAAGGATTGTTTGATCCAAAATTACTTTAAAAGTAATTTCCAAAGAAATGTCGCAAAAGATAAGTTAAGCAATGTCAGCATCACTGACATAGGGCATTAGCCCAGGGAAACTCCATCGGAGAATCCGCCTATTGGGATTTGAGTGCATTCTGGTCTACTTGCCACAAATAGCTACTAAGGAATGTTTGCAGTAGCTGCCACCAAGAGAGGAACTCCTCTGGGAAGAGCTGCCAAGCTGGGGTGACATTCTTAGCTTCCCATTCTTGTCCACCCAGGCCTCACATGGAGCTTGTCACCAGTGTAATGTGAGCAGGAGAAATATGTAGCACTTCTAGGCAAATATGATTAGGAGACAGTTGCACCTTCTTCACTTTTGCTCATTTCTCACCAGGGTTAGCTGAACGCAAATGACTTCTATGCCCTGGGGAAAGGGAAAAGAATCTGGGTCAAAATGGGTTTAGCATTCAGGATGTAGTTTGGATTTGGAATGTCCTCCAAAGGTCCCTGTGTTGAAGGCTTGGGCCTTAGCGTGGTGCTATTGGGCTATGGTACTATCTTTAAGAGGTGGGGAGGAAGTTAGGTTATTGGGAACATACCCTTTAAGGGGGTATTGAGACCCTGGCTCTTACCTGTCTCTCTCTGTTTACTTCCTAGCAGCTATGAAGTGAGCAAGCTTCTCCCATCACAAACTCCCATCGTGATGCACTGTGCTACAACAGGCCCAAAGCAACAGGGACAAGTGACCATGGAATGAAACATCTGAGACAATGTGCCAAAATAAACCTTTCTTATGTGTGAATTTTGTTATCTCAAGTATTTTGTTAGAGACAGAGACCTGACTGACACACTTCACCTGAACAAGAAATAAATTTTTATTTCTTAAGCCTTTGAACCATGAAAGTTTATCTGTTATAGCAGCTACTATAACCCTAAAGCGACTGCCCGAATCAGATTTCACCAAAATACAGTGTAAATATACAAATGCAGAGTCTATCACAATGTCTGATGCATTAGAGGCTCTCAATAAATGCAGGTTGGTTGAATGAAAAAAAAAAATGAGCCCACAGCAAATATTAATGGCATGCTTAGTCCAAAGAAATTAATGCTAATAAATAAACTTTTGGACACAGAGGGTTTTCTAGTATATGCTGGTTTTTCAGGTGCACTCAGGAATAAATGAGGAGAAGTAGGTTGAAATTGCTGTAGAGAAAGAGTCACACTGAGGAGTGGATTTCTGAATTTAAGGAGATCATCATCATGCCTAGAGAACTCAGCGAACAGACTAAGGAGCCTCTCCTGTTAGGCGAATTAGGGTCCTTGGCCTGCTGATGGGTGTCTGTAAAGCCATGTTCATGCACACGCCCTGTCACTGCCCTGACATGCTGCCCCTCAGAGGCTGGAGGTGGCACTGCAGTACCTGGGCTGTTCTTCAATTCACAGAGAAGAAAGCTGAAGCCCAGGGAAGTGGACACCCCACCCAGGGTCCCTCAGCCAGCAGCAGGCCCGCACTCCAGGCAGGACTGCATAGATTAAGAGTAGAACATGCGACTCTGCTCCTGGCAAATTACAGTACTTTACTCCCCCATGCCTCTGTTTCCTCTTCATTAAAATGAGGATAATTAGAATAGTATGTGCTTCATGGGGGGTTGTCACAAAGATTAAATGAGTTAATATACTTAAAGCGCTCAGGATAGGACCTGGTGCATAGTAAGCACTAGGTGTTAGTGATTGTTGTTATAGTATCATTATTTTTTTAATTCAGGTTCCTCTTTTTCTGTGTCTGTGTTCTTAGGCCTCCCAGACATGAAACACTGTGGAAATTGGAGAACCAAAATGAGTCAGTCTACCAGGAAGTTCTTATATCAGATTCTCAGAACTCCCAGCCTGAAAAACCAAAACTCTGTTACAAAATGAAGTGTGGATCGATACTTGGTGCATGAGGAGTAATTCATTATGATAGGAAGCAGGGAAATAGATCTTTCTCCAATGGGAAAGGGATCAAGAGAGGGAGGGAGGGGGAGGGAGGAGAGGAATGGGGAATGAAAAAAAAGGAATTTAGGTGTGTTATGTACATGTACCAACTCCACACAAGGAACATAAACATTATGTACTGAAACATGTACTAATAAAAAAGTAAAATAAATAAAATAAAATATCCATTAAAAAAAAAGATGGAGAATTCAAGCCTTGTTCATGAATCAGGAATGCTTTAAGGAGAATATAAGTGCACCATTGTTTTTCCACTATAGAAAGGCAAAGAAAATGTGAGGAGTGTAAAATTAATCCTAAATGAGAGAGAGGATGAACTAGGAGAAGCAGGCCAGGAAATGAACCTGGCCAAGTACTGCTTTTCTGGTATGATCAGAAGACATTGATGGCTATGTATTTTATCTTGCAAAGGAGTTCTTTAGGCTTTGGGAGACCTATAACACCAGATTTTATAGAACTACCTAGAATTTGTGAGGACTTCATTGAACAAGGCACATACAACTTTCTTGTCAAGTTCTCCTGGCCTAACCTTCATCTCAGGGTGGAATTCCTTAATATATCCATGGCAGATGGTCATGCAACTTCTGCTTGGACACTCTGGTGTTGGGAAGTTCAGCGCCCATGGGCTGGCCAGTCATTGCTGGGCAGCTTTACCTGTACAGGATCCTCTTAACCGAGCCAACAATCTGTCTCCTTGGAATGTAAGTCCATTGTTCCTACATTTACCTTCTGATGTGAAGCATAATAAATCTCCTTGCTTTCTCCCTCTGGACAGAGGATGGGGAGGAAGTATCATTAGACCCTCTCAAGTGGAATGTTGGCCCAATATTTCCTTAGTTATTGGACCTCAAACAAGTTGCTGAAGCTCACTGCCTTGATTTGCTTATCTTTAAAAGGGGCATTGATTTTCCTAAGTCTTACGAAAGTTAAGATGAGTAAGCATAAAGTAGATGAAATATGGGAGCAGAGCCTGAAGCTATTTATCCAGCAGGTGATAGTTACATTTATCATTAATTGCATTCCGCTCTTGGTACTCTAAAAGTCTTCTTCTCTTAGCTGAACACACCCATTTCCTCCAGCTTTCTCACCTGGCCTGGAGGCCAGCACCCATCCCATTCTGTTTGTCTCCCTTCGGATGTTTACCGGAAGGCTTCGCATCCCCCCTACTTGCACCATTTACTTTGGTCCTTGTCCCAGGGAGCCGGCAATCAAGCAAGAATGGGCACAGCTGGCTCTTGAAGCAGGCGTGAAAAGACTATAACTTGGGGGCTGGGCCATTCTATCAGGGAAGAGGCTTTGGGGATTTCCCAGGCAGGAGGCAGGGTTAGGACTTGGAGCCCAGAGCCAGCTACTTCAGGGTTGTGGCTTCTGGAGGGAGAGAGAGCTAACGGGGAGATTTAAGCTTTTCTCCCACAATGTTCAAGGCATATCTGAGGAGCAAGAGGTAAGCCAGGATCAATGAAGTTATTTGTGCCACAAATGAGAAATTGTGACATTAGAAGTCACCTCTTTTATCCTGTGTCCTTCGGGATCCTGAACTCAGCTGATGAGGTATAAGAGACACCCTCTTGCTGAATCAGGTTTATGTCCCCTTTTTGCAGCCACTCATATTGGTGAAATTATTTCTTTACTGAGCTTGTGGTCGATGAAACTTTTAGATTGTTTTCAGGAGGGCCACCTTTAAGCACGTACTTTCCATCTTGAACATGTATAGTTAACTTTGGGTATCAAATAAGGACACTTATATTAAAAGCTAGCATGGTGCCTAACTAGTTGTAAGCACTAAAAAGTGATAGTTATTATATTAGTAATATTAGTATTACCTTGTTGGATTTAATTTTTCCTTGTTTCAGCAATCTGGCTTGCAGAGGTTATTTTTAGTATTAATTCTTTAGATGTGCGCACACACACACACACACACACGCACTCACACACACTCATACAAATAACATCCCAGCCTGAAGTTAGGTACCTGCGTGCTTTCTAAGTGTATTCCAGTAATTTCCCAAATTCTATACGCTGACAGAATGCACTGACTGGAAGGAAATTTACTGCTCTACTTCCTTCTTCCCTTCCAGAAATCTATCCCTCACCAATGTCCAAAATTTTACAATGAGAAAATTTTTCCTGGGTTTAGCACTGTCCTTCTTTCTGTTATTAAAGTTTAAAATGCAAATATCTGTGAAGAAACCATACACTAATCCCCCAGAAACTTAAACTGAATCAGTTGATGAGCATGAGTATCCTGGGATGAGGAGAGAAGGGGAAACTAGAAGGAGGTTGTGACATAATAAAAAATATGTATTTGGACTTTGCCCCCAGTTCCTGGCACAGAGCTCCTAAGACCTTTGTAATTTCCTGAGCAATAAGAGTGACAGGGGAATGTTTTGTTTTCACATTTGGTCTTTGATCCTGATTCCTAAAACAGAGTTTCTAATTCCTTGGGATTTCCTGGGAGACAATATAAAATCCTTGCCCCAGTGAGGTGACTCTTGGTGGCTTCCATCTGGGAACCAGTCACCAAAAAAATCACACCATGATTAGAAGCTTGTAACTTTCAGTTTTACCCCCAACCCATTCTCTGGGAATGGTTGAAGGGCTGGAGATTGGGTTAATGATTGATCATGCCCAGGAGTTCAGAGAACTTCTGGCTTGTTGGACATGTGGAGGTGCTGGCAGGGTGGACATCCGGAAAAGGCACAGAAGCTCCATGGCCCGCACCATACTTTGCCCCACACAACTTTTCCATTTGGCTTTTTTCGGAGTCTTTTTTTTTTTTTTTTTAAACAATAGATTGGTAATCTAGTTCTGTGAGTCATTCTAGAAAATTATCAAACCTGAGGAGGGGGTTATGAGAACCTCTGATTTATAGCTGGTGGGTCAGAAGCACTTGTGACAATAGGGACTTGGGATTGGTGTTTGAAGTGGGGGCAGTTTTGTGGGATGGAGCCCTTGACCTGTGGGGTTGGCTCTAATTTCAGGTAGATATGGTCAGATTTGAATTGTAGGACACCCAGGTAGTGTCCACAGAGAACCACAGAATTGCTTGGGATGGGATAAATTCCTACATACCTGGTGTCAGAATGAAGTATTCTGGAAGCACTGAGAGTCATGAGTATACAAAGGCTACAAGACCAACTAGTGAAGAGAAGGGCAAACGAGTGACATGCATAGTTCGCTGATGTCCCACACTTGTCTTGAGAAGATATTTTTATGAAGCTACTTATGCAGTGTAGTGGGTTGAGTGGTGGCCCCCTCAATGGATGCAGCCACATCCAAATCCCTGGAAGATGTGGGTGTGACCTGATTTGGGAAAATGATCATTGCAGATTAAGGATCCTGGGATGAGATCATCCTTATTATCCAGATAGGTGGTAAATCCAGTGAAGAGTACCCTGATAAGAGAAAAGCAGAGAGAGATTTAAGACATGGAGAAGAGGAGGCCATATGCAGATGGAAGCAGTGACGCAGAGAAAAAGCCAGGGAATGCCAAGAGCTAGCACCAAAAGCAGGAAATACCAAGAAGGATTTTCCTCTAGAGCCTTCAGAGGATGGATAGCCTTGCTGACACCTTGATTTCTGACCTCCAGATCTGTGAGAGAACGCATTTCTTGTTATTAAGTCACCAAGTTTGTGTTAGTTTCTTAGGGCAGCCATGGAAAGCTAACTGAGAAGGTATTTCCTTCCCTGGGAACCCTTCTCAGAGTCTGAAGGACCTTCCCAGAAAAAGGAAACCACCTGTAGCTTTCAGGCTGTCTGAGAACCATACAGAAATAGAAGGTGAGGCTTAGTAGGCTGTGGAAAAACCTGAACAGGTGATTAAGAAATTAATCTGTCACCTGTCAGATAATAATAACTCAGTGAGCAAGAAGCAACCAAGTTCATAACAGTCAAGAAGATGTGACAGGCTCTGGGGCATCACTGACAGGCCTGGAACCCACAAAGAAGCCTGCGGGGTGGAAATGTGCCTGGGCAACTGGCGCAGCCATCTTTGATCTCAGTGAGGTGGGAAGGAGGCTGCTGCACAGCGCAGGGCTGGGAGTCACCCTGTAGACCAGGCTTTCCTGTCTGCCTGGAAAGAAACATTTGTTTATCTTTCAGGCCCTCAGCTTCCTGAACTGGAAAATATAATGATGTTCCAGCTCTGAGGATCCTGGTGTGGCCTGAGTTATTCATGGCTGTAATACTCATAACTTTTTAAAAATAAAGTCTCTGGTGTGGTCTTAATAGGATAGTAAATATGCACAAACAACTAAAAGAAGTCCTTTTAAGCCTACACATGATTATTTCTTTGTATCACTCAAGGTAGTCTGGGTTATACTGTAGAAATAGACAACCCCGACGTCTCAGTGGCTTAAAACAATACAAGTAGCTATGGGCTGAACTGTGTCCCCTTCAAAGTTCATATGTTGCTGTCCTAAACCCTCAGAATATAGCCATATTTGGAGATAGCGTCTTTAAGAAGTAATTAGATTAAAATAAGGGACAGGCCCTCATCCTACATGCCTGATATCTTTGTAAGAAAAGGAAATGTAGACACAAATATACCCAGAGGAAGATGACGTGGAGATAAAGGGAGAAGACGGCCATCTACAACCCCTGGAGAGAATCTGGATCCTTCCTTCACAGCCCATAGAAGAAACCAGTGCTGCCGACATTTTGATCTCAGACTTCTAACCTCTGGAACTGTGAGAAAATAAGTTTCTGTTGTATAAGCCTCTCAGTCTGTAGTATTTAGTCACAGAGTCCTGAAAAAGTAACTGGCTAGAATGGGGGGTAGATATATTGTCATTTTTGGTCACTGCCTTTTGTCAGGTTTCCAGAACTGAATTATGCCCTAGATGCTAATAGATGCTTAAATTTTTTGACTAACTTATGTTGAATTAGTGCTACAATAATGAAATTAAAGTCACTGTTGGATAACTGTGAGATATTAGTTTCTTCGACATCATATCTTTAAATAATTTCTCTGATTTAACCATTGCTGAAGTGGGAAAACTCTGCTCAGGCACTGGCAAAAACAATCACAAGGCCTCACCTCTTCCGTGGGAACTGAGCTCTGAGGTCAATCTCAATTGTGCCCCTTGGTACATTTTCTCATCATACCGTTTCTTTTCTTTTGGAGCATTTATAATAGTTGAGCTCTGTTGTGTTCAAGGTTGTTTTATGGCTGTACCCTCACCCCTTACTAGCACCCACGTAAGCTCCCAGAGGCCAGGCACTTTCTTTTCCATGCAGCATGCCCAGTATCTAGCACATTTCCTTGTGTATATTGCACACTCACATCAATAAATAAATGAATGCGCAGAGGAGTGCGAGGGCCTGGAGGAATGAAGTGGGGAGGTTCTAAACTAGTCTCAGAGTCAGGGAAGGCATCCATCAGGAGTAACATTAGGCTGGAACCTGACACTTTGGTGAAAACTATCTGTTAGAAAGGCAAGTACTATACTAATTTTCATGCAGAGGGCATAGCTTGGGGCAATTTCTCTGGGCAGAGAAATCAAATGGTAAATTGGCAGCGGAGGCAAGTCTACAATTTGACTCTCCATAACCCTATCCAAGCCTGGACAGTCGCTGGTTTAGTCCTATTCTGGAAAAATTGTAGTAAGTTGATGGTTTTTTAGATGCAATGTAGTTAAAATCATCACCCATCACTTATACCCCATCAGGCAACTCAATATCTAATATTCGATTGAGTTCTTTTTTTTTTTTTTTTTGTTCCAGGAATTGAACTCAGGACCTTGCACTTACCAGTGACTTTTAAGAGGAAACAGTAATTGCCTATTAGTTATTTTGCAGCTGGCACCGAATTAAGAGGGACAACACATTCTATGTGGTGTGTGTATGTGTGTGTGTGTGTGTGTGTGTGTGTATTTGAAGGAGTGGATAACAAAAAAAATTCAGAATGTCTATTATGGTTTAAATTGAAGTGTCCTCTGAAAACTCGTGTATTGAAGGCTTGATTCCCAATGTACCAATATTCAAAGATGGAGCCTAGAGAGGTGATTTGATCATAAGGGTGCTAATATTATCAGAGGATCAACCCACTGATGAGTGCACAACTGAATGGGCTGTGAGGAGGTGGGGCCAGTTGGAGCAAGTAATGTCACTGTTAGTGCACCTTTGAAAGGTGTATCTTGTCCCCAGTCCTTTCCTCTCTCTCAATCTCCCACTCTGGCTTTCTCACCCTGTCTGCTTCCTGGCTGCCATGAAGGAAGAGTTCTTTTCCACATCCCCTTCCTTCATGATGTTCCTGCCTCACCACAGGCCTAAAGGAATGACCATGCACTGAAACCTCTGAAACCGTGAGCCAAAGTAAACATTTCCTCCTCTAAGCTGTTTTGCTCAAGTATTTGGTCACAATAACAAAACTACAATGGCTTAGAAGAGTGAAAAATAAGTAAAATGTTAATAAAGAAAAAAAGCATTGAGTCATTTATTTGAATTACATGATTGATTCAGAATGAATCAAGCACCACAAATGGACAGAACTGAAACCAAAATGAAAACCCTTTATCCACTACCATTGTTGATTCAAGACTTCAGTGTTGCTCCAAACACAAGCATGAAGTCAAACTACCTGAATAAGACTTAAATAATTAGTACAGCAAATGTGAGGACAAACCAAAAAAATGCTTTGTGTGAATGAAGCTCTTCTCTCCTGAGTGGAAACACGAATGCATTAAGAAATCTTCAATGGACCTTACCATGTGCAAGGCACTCACAGAGAAGTTTCCAAAATAGCAACCCATTTTTGTGGCTGACCTAAGAGATCCCTTCACATCTACTAGTTGAGGCGCTAATCCATCTTTCAATTAAAAAACCATGTAGGTGGAGGTTCTCTGTCAAGATTTTGCATCTCTGTTCTCTTGTTGTTTGGCTTTATCAAGAGCATCCCAAAACGAAACATGGACCCACATTACTCTCTCCTTCTCTTTATTCCCTTCTTCCCTTTTTTCCCATCACCATTTAGGGGGCAGGTTTAGAAGACGAGGTTCCAGATTTCCCAGACCAATTTGTCCCCTTTAAGAGCTGTTCTGAGGTCTAAAAAATTATCCTTCTACTATACAGAGGCTCTCTGAGGATACCTAGGATTCAAACAATCCCTTACCATAAAATGACATACCTATGAATCCATAGTATTCCTTCCTAGGACAAATTCTTAAAACTCTTCTATTATTCTATCTGTGCTGCCCTCTGATAACAAGTATCTGAAAGATTTTTGTCCATATTTCTATCTCAGGAAGATACCTAGTGTATTAGTCAGGTTTCTCATCACTGGACACAATACCCAGCACTCACAATGTAAAGGAGAGATTTAATGTACTCACAGTTTGGGGGGATTCAGTTTGTGGTCAGCTGGCTGCAAGCAGTAATACCATGGCTGAAGGGTATGGTGGAGCAAAGCTTCTTTGTTTATGGGAGCCAAGAAGCAGAGCAATGGAACAGTATCAGAGAGGAAAAGGCCACAGCCAAGTTAATATCTCTTCATTAGGTACAGTAGATGGAATAATAGCACCCAAAGATATTAGCCTTTAATCCTGAAACCTGTTGTCTTAGTCTATTTTCTGCTACTGTAACAAAGATCACAGACTAGCTAATTTATTAGCAATAAAAATTTATTTGTATCATATTTCTAGAGACTAGGAAGTCCAAGATTGAGGGGCTGCATCTGGTGAGGCCCTTCTTGCAGTGTCATAGCATGGCAGAAGGCATCGCACAGTGAGAAAGCACAACAAAAGACTGAATTTGTACCCTTCCGTCCTTTTCTGATCAGCACTAACCAGTCATGAGGGTGGAACCCTCATCACCTAAACATTTCCCTTTAGGCCTCACCTCCACGTCCCAACTCTGTCGCATTGGGGGTTTAGTTTCCAACACATTTGGAGGAGAGGAATACATTGAAACCATAGAACCTTTTCTTATGTGGACGAAGGGCCTTTGCCTACGAGATGGCATCAAGGATCCAAGATGGAGAGATTACCCTGGGTTACTTGGGCCCTGAGTGCAAGCACATTTATTCTTTAAAAAAAAAAAAAAAGAGGCAGAGGGAGATCTGACACTCACACAGAGGAGAAAGTAATATGAAGAGGGAGAAGAGGTTGGAACGATGTGAACACAAGTCAAAAAATAGCAGCAGCCACTAGAATTTGGGAGAGGTGGGAGCAGATTAGACTCTCAGTTAGAACCTCAGGAGCCAAGGTGGCCCTGCCAGCACCTCGATTTCAGGCTACTGACCTCCAGAACTGTGAAAGAACACATTTATATTGTTCTAAGTCAGTCAGTTTGTGGTGTGTTATTACAGCAGGTGCAGAAAACTGACATGGAGGTATGAAATATTAACAGAGATGCCCTGTATGTAAGACACACCTTTCTCATTTGCCTTTCCCAGAATTAGGTGTGGCTAGTAAATTTTATTGCTTCATGTCACATATTGATTGCATGAGAAAGACAATGGAAGAGGATGTATGAGGCTTTGTAAGCCCAAACAGGAAACCAGGGTCAGGCAGCTCATGCCAGGGTTAAATCTGCCTTTCTCTTAGAACATGTGCTAAATACAGATGGTTCAGACAGACCTGGGAGACATGATCTCTAGGTTGACAATGGGCTCAAGTCCCTTTCAAACTTTTTGTAACACTACCCTGGCATAACCCACTTACCTGACAACATGCCAGGATCACATGGCTAAGTAGGAAGGAAGCCTTGCCAGGATCCCTGGGAGTCTCATTGTTCCTAGTTCTCTGTGGGTTTTCTTTCTGGCTCTACCTACCTTGTATGGCCCAGTAGTTCATGTAATTTCTGGCCTTTGTTTCTCAGGATGTATATGAAGCATAGTTGTCTTAGTTTCTTTTCTCTCGTTGCTGAGACAAAACACCCAACACCCAAAATTAAGGAAAGAAAGGTTTATTTAGCTCACAGTTTGTAGAAGTTTCAGTCCATAATCAGCTGGCTCCAAGGCAGAAAGGCATGGCAGAGGGGCAACAGTTCATGGTGGCAGAAGATATAAAAGCAACAAGAGCAGAAAAAGGAGGAGCAAGCCTCTTTTCCTCCTTTATATTGTATGCAGGCTACCTGCCCTAAGGCAGATGTAGCACTCACATCCCCAATCCCAGCACTAGACAACGAACCAATCACAAACTCTAGATTCAGTTGCCTCCGAAAAGCCCACCCCCATGATCACATGAGGCTTTGGGGAGTCAGCCAGACACAAACCATAATATTCTGTCCCTGGCCCCCAAAGACTCATGCACATACCTTTATGTAAAAGGCATTTAGTCCATCTCCAAGAGTTGCCACAGTCCTAACAGTTTCAGCATTGTTGAAAAGTCCGAGTCAGGAGTCTCTTCTAAGGCATAAGGCAAACTCTTACCTCTGAGCCCCTGTACAAATGAAAAGTTAAACACTTTCAACATTCAATGGCACAAGATAAACATTTCCATTCCAAAAGTTACAAACAGAGTGATACAAAGGATTGGGACCAAAGCAAGTCCAAAATCCAGCAGGGCAAACATTAAGTCTTGTAGTTCCATGTGCAGCATCAGATGCAACCTGTATCAAGTTGTGAGCTCCGAAGGGCTTGGGGGCTCTGCCCCTATCACAATTCTGGTGGTTATAGCTCCCCTGGCTTCTCTCTTGGGCTGGCTTTGCTCCTCCTTGCAGCTTCCCTTAGATGATCCACATTCCTGGCTTCTCCAAACTTCTGGGGTCTCCACTGCACCTTTGGCTTCACACTTACTGGCTTCACACTTACACCTTCACACACTGCCATCTCAGAGGCACACTGCCTGGCCTCCCAGGCCCTCTGAAATTGGGGTGGAAGCCTTCTTAACTCTGTAACTCTTGCATTCTGCATGCACCTAAAACCAGGGCCATGTGGATGCTGCTAAGGTCTGTTGCTTCCTGGAGCAGTAGCCAGGCTTCTGTCTCTCTTGGCTGTAGGGGTCAAGTGCCTGGATCACTGGGCGCTCTGAATCCAATTTTGAGGAACAAATTCCCTATGCCACTGCTATTCTGGAACATGGTGCTCTGGGGCTTTCTTCTCAAAGCAAAGTCTTTTGCTTTTGCAATTTTGAGGCTGCAAAGGGTTGTGACTTTCTGCTTCTTGTAATGCTTGTGGGCCATCTTTTATACTCTCCTGCTCCTCCTCAGCAATTAAGATCTCTGCTCTATCTTTGCAGTCCACAGCTTTACTGGAGCTTCCTTTCTGGACAGACTCACAACATTTTAAATCATTCTGCTGGGCTCTTTGCTCTTGATTCACAACATAGAACTGGCTAAAAGCCCCCAACAATAGCCATGCCACTGCCTCAGCATTCGACAGCCTTGAAATTTCTCCTGCCAGATTAATTAGTCTGCTGTCCTTAATCTCAGTCTCAGGCAAAGTCTGTGGACATGAGCAAAATGCAGACAAAGTATTTGCCATGCCATAATGCACATCATCTGGAGTCCAGCAGCCAAAGCAGTCCTTCTTCCCAGCAGAAACCTCCTGGGCCTGGTCTTTACTGGTTTTCTGGTCTTCTGAGCTCTGACTGGAATCTTCCATAAAGAACAGCCTAAAGTGTTCCAGCTCTACTTCTCAGGCAACATCTCCAAACCTTTCCAAAATCTTCCCACCAGCCATTCTCAAAGGCTCTTGAACCACATGGTGAGGTATAGTCACAGCAATGACCCCACTTCTGGTACCAAATTCTGTGTTGGTTACTTTTCTCATTGCTGAGACAAAATACCCAACATCAAGTTAAGGGAGGAAAGGTTTATTTAGCTTACAGTTTGTAGAGGTTTCAGTCCATAGTCAGCTGGCTCAAAGGCAGGATGGCATGGCAGAGGGGCAACAGTTCATGGCAGCAGAAGATACAAAAACAGCAAGAGCAAAAAAGGGGGGAGAGCAAGCCTCTTTTCCTCCCTTATATTTTATACAGGCTACCTGTCCTAGGGCAGGTGTAGCACTCACATTCCTTAATCCCAGCACTACACAGTGAACCAATCACAAACTCTAGATTCAGTTGCCTCTGAAAAGCCCACCCCCATAGTCAAACATGAGGCTTTGGGGGGACACCCAGACACAAACCATAACAATAGTCAAGTTCAAATTAAATTCAAATAAAATCTAAGGGCTCAGAGTGGGTCAGAACAAATATAACCAGTGTATTGAAAATCAGGTCCCTGACCCAGCACCTTCATATACCTGAGTTGAGAGGAAGAAGAGGTTTCTGGGAAGTAGGAGCCATGGATGGCCATAACATGACAGTGTCATGAAATACAGGGCACAGCTCTTCTGCCTCTTACCAATGATTACAGTCAGAGGTGAAGGCACTAGGGCAGTTTCAGAGTTCTCACTGTGTTTGGCTCAGAACCTCAGGGGCTCAGCCAAGTCTCAGCCCCCTCTAGAAAGCCTCCCCCATCTCAGCTTCCAGGGGTTCCCAACTCTGGACATACTGAAAATTCCTAAGTGCTTTAAAATAATCCCAAGGCTCAGATCCTATTTCCAGAGGCTGATTTATATGGTCTGGAGTGGGTCAGGCATCAGTACTTCTTAAAAACTTTCCAGGTGATTCTAATGTGCAACTAAGGTTGAAACCCCTGAACTGGCAGTAGTTTTAAGATATTTCCTGCTATCCTATTTTATTTTATCTCAACAAATTATGAAAAACCATGCCCACACCCCCTTCATATATCGTAAGCTTAAGTTAGTTAAATAACTGAGCAGGATGATTATTTCTGGCATGTTATAAATATTACAAATACAGTCATTTAAAGATGGAGCTACTTTAAATTTATTATTTAAATGTGTCCAATGATTTCCAAACATAATAGTGATGTGGTATCATTATCTATTTAGAAATACACAAACTCCCTTATAAAAGTGTAAAATTTTACCCTATTTCTTTTTCTCCTTCAACTTATATTTTATTGTCTTTCCCTAATGAAATATTATCCTAGTGTAATATACTTTATGCTCCAAAGTCTGTTGCTGAACATTTTCTTTTACTTCTTTGCTACAAAAATACCTACATAAAGTGAAGTCCTATAAAGAAAAGTTTTTTTTACTGCATCCTCAAGGCTTTCAGGGTTAAAAAGTTTCTTCTTGGATATCACAAATGCTATTATTAGTACACATTAGTCAACATGACATAAAGATATCACAAATTATTAAACATGCAAATAATTATTAAACAGCAAAAGTAAAATTGTTTTTGGAATGCATTTTTCAATGAGCTAGATGAAAATATTTGTTGTTATTGTTTTCTAGTAAGTTCATTTATATAGTAATAAATGAGAGAGTTAATAATTTTTTTGTGGTGCTGGGGATGAAATCAAAACTTTGAACATGCTAGGTAAGCACTGTATCACTGAGATACATCCCAGCTCTAATAATTTTATTTTTACCCTTAATGTTAGAGCTCTAAGTGCTTGCAAACATTGACTTACATAAATAAGTAGGTAGAACCAAAAAATATTGCTTATAGCAATAACATTCAATTTTTAAAGTTCCTTCTAAGGTATATAACAAGAATCATATTTTTTCATCTCTTAGTTGACAGCTCACTTAAGTACTTCTTCAGTTTTGCTCAGGGCAAGAACTAGAAACAATTTGACTTTTGAAAGAACTCATTAGTCATTAGAGTCACTCACTTCTCTTACCTTCTAGGAAGTACATGGGAAAGCTTTACCAAAACTTCCAAATGACTCTTAATTATGTATCCTAGCTACTCTTACTTTGGAAATATATTTCTATACTTGGCATATTCAGAAAGGTTAGAAAAACTGAAATGTCATTAAATCCAGCTTTTATCAATGTTATTTAAAATATATGCAATTTAAATTTAAAATATAATTTAAGATTTGAATTTTAAAATATGTAATTCTTAAGCTACACACTTAAATCAAACATGTGGGATAGGTATTTCCCTCCACCTCAAATCTTGGAGTTACCAATTGAGCTCCTTCAATAAACAGAAAATGTCTGCCATGTAATCTAAATGGTGAGGCCAGCCCTCACAATCAAAGCAGGTTTTCTGTTAGAAAAAGCCCAATTTTATATTTTAAACCAAACCATTCTGTTTCTATGTGTCTACATGATGCATCTTTACAATTCTGAGTCCTCCATTCAAGATGGATGAAGAGCCTGACAGATGGTTGTCACACTGGGCAAAGCACGGTTCTGCTACCTCTATGGGTCTGCTTTGTGCTCAGCTGGCTTTGACTGCTGGTGGGGAAGGAGGTTGGGGTTATGGTCGAAGAAGCCAAGGGTATTAGTCTGGCTTCTCCAACGAGCCAACACCAAGCTGCTTACACATACAAGATATTAGAGGAAAGAAGAGTCAGAAAATGGAGGTAGGGGGCCTACTGGGGAAGACTCAGAGGCTGCCAGACCACAACACAAGTCTGAGGCTGCATGAAATGGGGTGGAAGTGTCCTGGGCTACCACACAGCCTCAGGAAGGCTCAGCGAGACCCTCGGGGGGTTCTCCAGCCAAACCTACCCATGGGAGGAGCATCGTGTCACCCATGAGCAGGTCTGCCTCAGTTTCCTTAACAAAGTGAGTCACTGACTAGGAGCAGCCTGTGGGAAGTGTAGTGATGGGTCTGTGCACATTTGTGTCAATGGATTCAGCGCACAGCAACCGGGGTACTTGGTCACCCGAGCTCCCCTAGCTGGAGATCTGTAGGAGCCTGCTCATTGCCACAGAGGCAATGTTTAAATGAAACTTGTCATCGCTTCTGCTGCCCTAGTCACTAATACATTTGAAACAAGATGACATGGGCTTAAACATCTTATTTCTCATGCCAGCAATATACTTACAACAGCACCAAACATTCATGGTATATATCATAGGATCTTGATTAAAGTATCAAATGTTATCACCTCAGATCATCTTTGTTTGGCACCTGGGATGTTTTAATACCCCTAGGCAATATTCAGACTGAGACCCGGGATGGGTGACAGGTTTCTCTTATTTTTTAAGTAGTATTCAATTATTGATGGAAATGGTGGCAAACATCTGAAATCCCAGCACTCTGGGAGGCTGAGGCAGGATCGCAAGTTTGAACTCAGCCTGGGTAATTTAGCAACTTGTCAAGACCCTGTCTCATAAAAGGGGAGAGGGGGCTGAGGATGCAGCTCAGTGTAGAGTCCCTGGGTTCAATCCCCAGTACTGCTAAAAAAAAAATGCACTTATGTATATATATACATATATACAGATATATATATATAAATGCGTATATATGTATATATGTATATATATGTATATATATATGTATATATGTGTATATATATATATGGTTTGCGAGCAGAACCATGGAAAGAATTAAGTTCATGAACCTGTATATATATAATATATATACAGTGGTGGTCACTGACTAATAACAGCTCATCCTCTGTAGTGATGATGTCAGACTCTGGTCCAAGGGTTTGATCTTTTCAGTCATGTGTTCTTTTGGTATCCAAAAGAAATACATCTAAAAGAGCACATTTAAAAAAAACTCAGATATTCCCAGGAGCAAAAAGCATAGGAAAGGTCAAGATGCGAGGACTCTTAGAGGTGGAAATGACTGTCAGATGGCATGGGGCAGGGATCCGCCAGGCAGGGAGAGGCCTCTGAAGAAATGCTAGCATGTGGAGCAGAAGTTTTCATCTCAGGCTTCTGATATTTCAGTGTTAACACCATACCCAGGATCAGCTACCCTGGAGGAATCTTCTGGAGGTAGAAGCCTGGAATCAGGAGTCTTTTTTTGGGATCAAGCACTTAAGTCATATTTATTATAGTATTATAATTTATTGACAACTTCAAAATAAATTGCATAACTCTCCCATTAAATGGACTCACATAGCAAAACTCAATTCTATGAGATACATAAAACACAAACTTATTAGTGGCTCAGAAAGGCTAAGAATAAAGAAGTTAATAAAGGCATTCCAGAGAAATGGAAACAGTAAAACAAGTAAGGATGTAATGGCTTAATCAGAATAATAAGGTAGCTATTATGGATATTTATCAAACCTTAAACTTCAGTAACACAGAGAATGTATATTCTCTTGTTAAGCACAAATAGAATGCTCACAAAAATCGACCGCCTGTTGGTTAACTGTCTTAGTCTGTTTGGGCTGCTATAACAACAACAACAGCACCCCTGTGAACTGGACGGCATATGAATACCAGAAATTTAATTCTCACTGTTCTGTATGCTGCAAAGTCCAAGATCAAGGTGCCACTAGAATCAGTGCCTGCTGGAGATCCCTTTCCTCATTCACACATGGTACTTTCTGCTGTGTCCTTACATGATGCCAGAGATTATTTGTCTCCCTTGGGGTCTCTTTTTTAAAATGTATTAGTGTATGTTTGTCTTACAGAATAGTGCATTTTTATATTACAGAATGCTTGTTTGAGGAAATCATTATATCCCTACAGCAGATCTTGCTCATTTTCAATCCCTTTATCCTCCTCTCTTTTCTTTCTCCCTCTATCTCTGCCTATCTCCAAGATTCTATTATGTAGTTTCCTGTAATTACTCCTTTATTATACTTATTTATTTATTTCTATTTTAAGAGTGCAACATGTAGCCAAGGTATATGAACCACTGCTATAGTGCTCCCTACATAAGCACTCAATAAGTATTGTTGAACTAATGGACGGATGAAGGTAGATCAGCAATTGAAAAAAGAAATCAATTAAGAAGCAGCTAAGACCCCAAGGTCCTCACTCGAAGTGTGTATCTCCTTCATTTAGAGATAGATCTATAAAGTTTGGAACTCAAGACTCCCAGCCCACAATGTGAAAATGAAGGACAAATCTTGCTCTGAGAATAGAAAAGAACAAATAAGCTAAAAGCCAGGTAAGAAACAGCAGCCCTACCAAGCAGAGACCGAACTCTAAGGAGAACTGTTTGGGACAGTTTCATACCAGGGCAAACTGAGCCGTCCAGTTTCCCTGAAGGCATTATTGTATCAGAAGAACAGCAAGTAACTGATGTTGGGAATGACTGAGTCATCAGCAAAGGTGAATTCTGTTCCTTTCATGCTGTCTAAGGAGCCCCAGGAATGCTGGTGGGCTGCTGGGCTTGCATAATGCTGGCGTAAGGGCTGCCCTCACCCAGAACGTGATCTGTTTTTGGAAACCTTGATGGGTTTAGTAGTCTGTAAAAGCATCACTTTAAAGTTAACAGCGGAAACTGTTTCCTAAGGAAGCACTTCTAAAAGGTGGGTGTGAAATGCCTCATGAAAGGGGCAGACTGTCCCTTTCTGTCTCTTGGTCAAGAAAGCCCCTGTCCGAGGGCAAAGCAAGGTAGAGCTAGTGGTGCACAGCGCTCTCCGGAGCGCAATATCAGACTGAGCAAAGGGGTCCAAAGACAGAGTCTCAGACTGAGGAATTAAACTTTTTCTCATTTTTGCAAAGTAACCAAGAAAGTATATTTTTAAACAAAAAAAAATGTTATTTTTCCTAGATAAGATTTCATCTTTTTTTTTTCCAGCAGGGAATTAGATTGCTCTATGACTGTGATATTTCCTATTCTTGATATTTGTGTATATTCTTGAACAAGCAGGAGATCTAGATTTGAGTTTCTTTGGGAACAAGAAGGATCCACAGACCCCATGCTATAAGAATGCAGAATCATTTAAGCCTGAATACCCAGAAGCATTTAAGTCTGAATACCCAGACCTTAGGGATGTAGGTTGCTACTTTCCATTGTAATTTCATTTTTTCCCGAGGCCATTAATGCAAGCACTTGTAGTGGGGGCATCTTCCCTGACTGCAGGCGTTCTCACTGGCCTGATCGTGGTTAGGAGATGAAAACTTGAAAGGTGGCCTGGAGACCTGGAGAGGAAGGGGAAATGTTCCTTTTCCTCTGCCCTTACATGCCATTCTCTCTGGACCCACAGCGGTGTGTGGCAAGGCTGGCGTGGACATTTGTATTTGGAAGTAGGTTGAGCGCAACCAGGGTGAGGAACTCTGACCTGGGTCTGAGCTGGAATCTCAGGGTGCAGCTGCATCTAATGGAAGTCATCAATTGTTCTTTGGGTTATGTATTTCCTTTCTTTTCTATCCTCTGAAGAAAACATCCTTAAAATCTGGCTGTAATGATTCCCCAGGCCTCTGAAATGCTTTCAGAACAGGAAATGTGGGTCTCACGGAAGAGGGAAGGAGCTCCCAGCAAGGGTCGCCGGCAGAGGGCAGAGGTGCCCCGCAGAGCGGGGAGGGCGCGGGCGGCAGCGCTGGGACGGAGCCGGCGGTGCCGGAACGCGGGAAGCTGCCGCGGAGACGCGCGGCCTTCTGCGGAGGGCGCCCCGACGGTTAGCGAGTCGGGACTGGAGCCAGAATGATTTGGGTATTTTGCTGAAATGAGCTGTACAAACCGTTGGGCTTTCAATATTTGGGAAATATGAGGAATCAAACGTAATCCCAGCTCCTTGAGAGGCTGAGGCCAGCCTGGGCAATTTAGCGAGACCCTGTCTAAAAAAAAAAAAAAAAAAAAAAAAAAAAAAAAGTTTAAAAAAATTTTATTATTATTATTATGTTTTAAGAGCTGTGGATGCAGCTCAATGATAGAGCACCCCTGGGTCCAATCCCCAGTATGGGGCCCAGGGAATGAGGGGAGGAAGCCTTAACCAAGTAAGGCCTTGCAGGCTTGGTTACCTTACACGACAAAAAGGAGTTCCTGACATTTACCCTTAGACCGCATAGGTTTAAGGATAAAAGGAGGTGAAGTTCGAATATATTTTGTAAATGGTAAAATACTATGCACACTTGAAATGTTATTTTATCTTTAAAATTTTTCCACCTAAAATGATGAGCCATGCTAAAATCTTTGCTTTTACTAATAATCTGTGTTCCTGACAAGCACTCCAGGGTATTCTATCCAGCTAGTCGGAACCACAGATGGCATCTGTCCTGGCTGATAGTTCCACTGTTGTCCTCTGGGGAAGGACTGTTGCCTGAGACAGCACATGGGGGGAAGGGGAGGAGAGTGGGGTCCTGTACTGGCGCCTGGCTCACAGGAAAAATAGGAGCTGCCTCTAAAGCAAACAGAGAAAAAGCAGTTCAGCATATACATCATACACATAATCCAAGACAGCTAAGCAAAGAAAAAAATAATTTAAGTTCCAAAATAACAGTTTAAAGAATATTAGTGTTCTGAATAAAAATTGAGACTGAATCAGGTAATTGATGAACACTTTCTTTGTTTTTATTTTATGGTACTGGGTATTGTGCCCAGGGCCTTCACACTGAGCTACATCCTGTCCTTTTTATTTTTTTATTTTTTTTATTTTGAGACAGGGTTTCCCTAAATCACAAACTTGACCAGGTTGGGCTCAAACTTGTGATCCTCCTGCCTCAGCCTCTCGGAGTTCTAGAATTACAAGTATGCACAACCACACAAGGCTAAGAAGTTCTTATTCAATTAACTACTTTTTTTTTTTTTTTTGGCAGTACTGGGGATTGCGCCCAGGGCCTCGTGCACGCTAGGCATTGCACTACCCCTGAGCTACACCTTCAGCTCTCAGTTAGCCTCAATTGGCCAGTACTTACAAGCAGCTCTTTTACACGGGACACTGTGGAAGTTTACAGTATTAAATAGATTTCTGCCTTGCCCTTCAAGAGCTGCCGTCTTGACAGAAAAATACACCTGTAAGTCAGCAGAGACAGCCGAACAGGAGCAGTGAAGATCCTCAATCTCTGCTGTCGGATCTGGAACTGTCTGCGAGCCACGTGGCTGCTGAGGCTCACTCTGGGGCTGAGCTGAGAGGTGCTGCACGTAAGTATGGCCCAGGTATTCAAAGCTTGATGTCAAACAGGAAAAAGTAAGGCATCTCATTCATAAATCCTATATGATAGAATGATGTTTTGGGTAAATGAACATTATTTGTGTTAATAAAATATGTTATTAATTTTTAAACAATTTTTCTTTTCAGGAGATGGGCATCAGTTATCCGACAATTTGTTTTGGGCGGGAATCCTCACACCCAAGTGAGGCTTAATTGGATGTTGCCGTATCTCTGTTACACTCGATTCTTTTGGGTTAGCATCTTCCACAAGAGCTGCCTTATTAGTACGTGTCACTTCTTCCTGCTTCTGCAGGAGGAAACTAGTTAGAAGACAGACTTTGTTTTCACCTGAATATAGTCCCAATCTGATTCCCATTGAGATTGAAATAAAATGCTTGTTCTTTATCCCAGCAGTGTGTCTCCTGGATTCAGGGTGCAACTTAAAACACTCATTTCTAATGTTTTGAATGCTGTGGGCCAGGACACTTGTTACTACTGAGTTTCGTCTTTCTTCCCTTCTTGACATACATTGGGCTAGAATCCTTTAAGCATCTCGATGCTCTGTGCCATGAAGTTGGACCTTTACCATGCTTACAACAATGGCTGGCACATAGTAGGTCTCAGTAAGTAGTTACACTGATGAATTATGAATATTATGCTTTAGGAAAGCTGAAGTCAGCCCCTGAGAGCAGTGTAGAGGCTGGTGCTTTCTCTTTTAAATGGTGAGGGATGAAAAGTCAGCCCTTTGAAGATTCTAATTATATTCTGCTTTGAAGGGCCACACTAAACCTGAACTTGGCATAGAAAGGGCTGACACTGATGAAACCAAATGTGCGTACCATCAACTCCCCTTCCTTTTGGGCTGACCACTTCTGCCTGCAGCCCACATGCCACCTCCTTCCTTTCCCGCGTGGGCCGAGGCAGTGCGCTCTCTGAGTGTCTCTCTTTTACATCAGTGAACCCCACAAGGAAGGGTTCCCACAATTACAGGCATGTTCACCTCAGCAACTCAGGAAAACACTCTGTAATTACAGTACTAAGCAGAAAGCATGCAGTTTGAAGGCACTGGAGGCCTTCCTCAAACACCAAATCCACTTCCACTTGGCTTTTCATATCTAGTCTTTCAGCAGTATAGGGGCATGGGGAGAGCTCTGGATGATTTGATGAACTGCACCTAAGAGTTTTAAAAATTGGATGCCTAAATATTTTAAGCTTGTTTTTTTTCCCGTAGATTTATTGGTCACCTATGTATCTTCTTTTGTGAAGCATTTGTTCCAGTTTTTGGCCTTTCAAAATTGGGTTATCTTTTAATTGTTGATTTGTAAGCATTTTTCTATATTCTGGATTCATGTCATTTGTCAGATATATATGCTGTGACTATTTTCTCCTCAAGTTCATGGTTTGTGTATTCGTTTTCTCAATAATATCTTCTCATGAGCTGACATCTTAAATTTGTATGAAATTCAATTTTTATGGTTACTTTTATATGTATAAGATATTAAAAATACAGTGAATGTTTAATTTAAAAATTATTATACTAAAAGACACATTGCCATTAATCCCCCTCAAAATATTCTCCTTTGCTTTGAACACACTTATCTCATCATTCTTGCCACTTTCTGAAGCGGTTCTGGAAGTTTTCTTTCATGGGTGTTTATACTAGTGCTGTTGTGGCTCTCTCGATATCCTAAATTGATTCAAAAATTTACCTTTCATGGTCATTTTGACTTTGGGAAAGAGCCAGAAGTCACATGGTGCCAGATTTGATGAAAAAGGTAGATGAGGACATAATGTTTTTACAAGTCTGTCTTTTCACTGGATGACACGTGCGAATTGCACTCACCATACTTTTGATCATACCATGTAAAAAACACTCACAAAAGAGGACTTTAAGAACTGCTTCAGAAAGTGGCGAAAACAGTGGGATAGGTGTGTTTGAAGCAAAGGAAAATATGTTGAGGATTAATGCCAATATGTCTTTTACAGTAGTAAAATTTTTTTTTAATTTAAACATTGATCATATATTTTGATTATGCCTTATATTTTTTCAAAGACTCTTTGTCTACATCAAGATCGTACATTAATGTGCTTCATCCTAGCAGCTTTGTAGTTGTGGGCAATACATTTAGGTCTATAATGTATTTAACTTTTGTGTATGGAGTGAGATAGAGATTTTCCTTTCTCTACTGAATTCCAGCAGTTGGAAGTGACACAAATATCCACTGACAGGGAAGAGAATAAACAAACCGTACCACATTCATACAGTGGAATACAGTGCTGCAACTTTATAAAAAAATATAGCAATCTCTGGATACATTCCGCAACCTAAATGACTCTCAGAAACATGTCGAATTAAAGAAACAACACAAGAGTTATTACTGTATGAGTCTACTTACATGAAATTTTGCAACAGCCACAACTGCTATAGTAACGGAAAGCAAATCAGTAGTTGCTGGTTGAGGGAGGAATGGAAACTTTCTGGCATCATGGAAATGCTCTATATTTTGTTTTGAGTGTTGGCTACATGTGTGTATACAATTGCCAAAATTCATTCATCTGAACACCTAAGAGTTGTGTGAATTGTATGCTAATTATACCGCAATCTAAAAGGTATTTTAAAAGATTAAAATGTGAGCCTTCTTATTCTATGTCCAAAAATATGGCAAACCCCCTCTGCCCCAAGATAGCTTGATGATGAAGTCTGGAGAGAGACAAGAGAGCAATCACAGCTTCACTTCTCCCTGTTCCCAAGACCGTGGGATGGATTTTTCAAAACATTGGCTAGGAGACTTGCATTCAAAACCAGCTGAATAAATAACTGGACTTTGGTGAGTTGTTTTTTTTTCCCCTCTGTGTTTGGAAATTTGAACCTGATATATCTTTCTCAAGCACATTTCATTTAGAAGATAATTTACATTTGCACAAAATCATGGCTACAGCCCATCTGCTCAAGGATTATGTAAGATCCAACACTCATTAGAGTGTGACGTGCACCGATCTCAGTGAGCCCATGAACTTGTCTGCTTGGGATTCAAGTTCTTCTAAAATAACATCCAACTCCAACCAGCTACCATAGCCTGTTGTTTCTTGTATTGTCTTGGAAACATCACTGTTAACATCCAATTTAGGGAAGCTGAATTATCAGGGAAGATTTATATTCCCAATCACTACAGCAGAAAATCTGTAAGCAAAATCATGTTAGTAGTTATGGAGGGGTACAGGCTAGAAGGTGAGCTGTTTGGTTATTTATACCTGATGGGTTTACCACTGAAGATTATTGTAACAATAAAACAGCTGGAGCAGTAGTATGGTTCATATTAATATATGCATGTAAATGGTTAGGAATAGAATTAACATAATTTCTGTGCTTCGGTTTCCCTTCAGAAGTTGAGACTACTGGTTTATTTACAGTCTGCAGTAAGCACAGCCAGGCAGTTATGCTGCTGACAGATGGTGGGGAAAGAAGGGCCATGTGCTAATGATCAATGGATGAATGTTAACATTACAGTGTGTGGGTACAGCTCTTCAAAGAGACCAAAGCCAGGAGGCGAAAGCAGATGAAAACAAAGGCTCCTTTTGTCTTCTAGAGTTCCTAACTCTTTCATTTGGTCCCTCTGTCCTAGTTTTGCCTGCCCGGACTCTAGAGCAAAGGCGAGTGAGGAGACGCAGTGAGCTGCCACGAACAGGGCTGCCGAGGCAGAACTTTGCAGGAGGAAGTAACCAGAGAAAGAGCCACAGCCATCAGACGCTAGGGTGCTAGCAAGAAGTAGGGACTTTAACCTAGTGAGAAGGTGGGCTTGGAGAAACTGGAACCAAAGGACAGGTCAGAAAAATGGTCGCCAAGCCAGTCAGACTCTCAAAGCTGAGGAGGAGGCTGGTGAGAAGGCACAGGAGACGACACCGTGCTCTCAGGACAGAATTTGGCCAGAGAGATGGAAGTTGAAAGGAATGTGCCAGAAGACTTTGAGGTCTCTGGTATTTAGAGGAAACCTTAAATCTCTAAAGGAAAGAACAAAATTTAGCCCCAGGACAAAGAGGTCTGTGGGTAGAAAGTGAATGCTTAGCCAGAAAAAAACTCCGGGCAAGGTGCTATCAAGTAGTCTTCTGTATTCTTCCCTTCCCTTCCTTTTCAGGCTAAATTTGCTCCCATAAACAAGTTCAGTCCCACAGATAGGGAGGTAAATCTATATATGTCTCTTTCATTTGTGTGTATGTGTGTGGGTGTGTTCTGGGGAAAAGTAGGTATAGAAAGATCTTAGAAGTGTTACACTGATAGCTCCTATGTAAGAACATGGAGCAAGGGGAACATAGTTCTAGCTCTGTCTAACAAATTCTCAAAGTATATATTTGAATGATGAATGCATAATTTAGAAGCACCTAATAAGTTTTAATTCTCCTATACACTATCTTAATAGCTATACGTTTTATAATTTACACAATCCTCTATCTTGTGGGATAAAATTCATTGACTCCTCTGAGCCAGTGTGATATGCACACACATTGACTTTCTTTGCAGAATCTCATACTTCCTTTTGGTTCTCTAATAAAGCTAACTGAATTGATGATGTTATGGCTTGTATCGAGATGTTCTTCCAAAGCCTTATGCGCTCGTAAGTGGGGCTTTCAGAGTTGGCTGGATCTAGGGTGTGTGGTACTGGATTAACGGTGTGGGATAACTAAATTGGTTTAGCATAGTTCTGGGTGTGGATCATGAAAAGGCCCACCTTGGGTGTGGGTGGTAACACTCCAAGAGGCATGTAGCCTGGATGGGATAAAAAGGAGAGGGAGGCTTGTTGCCTTCTGCCTGCCCTGCCATGGACTGTTTCTCTTCTCTGATGCCTCTCTGCCGTGCCACCCTGCCTTGGAGCCAGCCAACTATGGACTGAAACCTCTACAAATTGTGAGACAAAATAAACCTTTCTTCCTTTAATTTGTGGGTGTTGGGTATTTTGTCTTAGCAACAAGAAAAGTAACAAGACAGCTGACATG
Source organism: Erethizon dorsatum (assembly GCA_028451465.1). Classification (NCBI taxonomy): domain Eukaryota; kingdom Metazoa; phylum Chordata; class Mammalia; order Rodentia; family Erethizontidae; genus Erethizon; species Erethizon dorsatum. The sequence goes on along the minus strand of CM051829.1, from coordinate 21,571,511 downwards.
AAAACAGGGTGTTTCTTCCTAACAGCTAAAGTTGCCACAACAGAGGCACTGGCTTGATTGGCAAGTTGAAGGCAGACTATGCAAAAGTTTTTGCACTGAACATTACCTATCTTTCAGAGTGGCCTCAGTATCACATCTAGGTCCATTTTTTCCTGGGCTCCAGGTGCTGTTAGGGGTGCCTGGCCTGGCCATTCCCAAAGTACCTGCTTTGGGCATTGCACAAACACTTTCAAGCATTCAAATGTTTTCTTCTCAAAAAACCTCAGTGTCAAGGATACCTTCCTATGACAGCTTTTATTTACTGAGCATCTCTTAGATCCTGGTTGGAGTTCTACGTACTCGACAGACAGGATCTCCGTTAGCACTCACATTGACCCTAGAAGAAGTTAATATTGCGCTCATTTTGAGAAACAGACACTGACACTCCAAAAGCAAGATCAGAGCTGAGATTCATATTGAAATCTATCCTGTTCCAAAGCCTATTCTTTTCCTGCTCTTCCGTTTGGATTTATCTATCATAAAAGCTCTTTAGTTTTCAATAGTTTTCTATTACAGTAAAATAATCTAGAAGAGTATTGAACTCCAAGAGCTATTGTCTTGACTATGAAAATTGAAATACAGGTTGGCAGCAAATAGAAATTCAGTAGACAATTTTCAATGGAGGGCTGAGGACTCTTGCAAGAATGTGAAAGAGGAAGAAGAGGAACTGTGTTGAAGATAGTTTTGTTCTACTCTGCAGAAGTTCAAGAAATACCACAAAATAAATGTGATGCTGTAGGAGTCATTTGCTATTTTCTCCTGGTGCCTTGGCACCTGACCCATCTTCTTACATCCAGGATTCTGGGTGATCACAGTTCCATTATAGAAGATACTGATATTCCTTAGCCTGCCCTGCAGCCGGGCTTGATCACATGATCTAGAACACGGGTGTCCAAACTTTTGGCCTCCCTGGGTCTCATTGAATAAAGAGGAATTGTCTTGGGCCTCACACAAAATACAGAATATGATTATTGTGTATAAGTAACAAAGCTTTTTTGTATTTTAACGTATTAAATTATTTTACAAAATAACATAACAAACCCAAGTTTAATAATTTTTTTTTTTTTTTGGTACTGAAAATCAAACTCAGGACCTTGTGCTTGCCAGGCAGGTGCTGTGCCACTGAGCTATATCCCTGGCCCCAAGTTTAATAATTGAATAAGAAAACTTACATGTCTGCCTCACAACAATAGATGCTGTCTTCACACGAAGACACATACATAGGTAGGTTGAAATACTCTGATCCGTAATTGCTGCAATTCGCCCACGTGTTGTGAAGTCTCACACATGTGGGTTTTGGGTTCCCATTAGCCTGATTGTTGTGGTGGATGCAGGGCTCAGGGTTAGCACTGCACTGCGCCCTCCCTTACACGGCATTTGGTTGTCACCTGCACAGTCTGCAGTAGAGCATTGCACAGTTGAGTCAGGACAAGTGTCACTAAAAATCACATAAGATTAAAAGTTTATCATCTTGTGGAGCCACATACCTAGCTGTTCAGGGCCACATGCAGCCTGCAGGCCACGTGTTAGACATGCCGGGCCTGGAAACTTCCAGTTAGACGCCCCATCCCAGACTGAATGGAGAGCACTCGAGTGGCAGCAAGTTCGGCTGTCTGGACCAAGGCTGGCAGGGTGCTCAGGGCAGTGCTACATGCAGCCCTGGAGCACACTGGCTATGACACTGTGGTCTCAGTGGGACACTTCTGCAGCAAGTCCCAGGGCGCAGTTCAAGCCATTCCACTCTGAACATTGTTCTCAGCCCCTGAGATAATTCTGTGAACCACCCATCACCATCCCTCTTTTAAAATAGCAGCTCCATTGAGAGGTATTTCATATACCATAACATCCATTATATTAAGGTGTACAATTTGGTGGTTTTTAATATATTCTTGCAGTGGTGCAACCATCATAATTATATAATCATATTAGATTGTAATCACTACCCCAACCCTATACTCATTAACAGTTACTCCTCACCCTCTTCTCCCCCTAGACCCTGGCACCCACTAATCTGCTTCTTGTCTCTATGGATTTGCTGGAAATTTCATATAAACGGACTCATAGACTATGTGGCCTTTTAAATGGGGCTTCTTTCCCTTAGCATAGTGTTTCAAGTTTCATCCATGTTGTAGTATGAATCAGTACTTTATTCTTTTTGAGCCAAGTGATATGATATATTGATACATCACAATTTGTTCCTCTATTCACCTATTAATGTACATTTATGTTACTTTCACTGTTTGGTAGTAATGAATAATGCTACTATGAGTGTCTGTGTACAAGTGTTTTGTGGATACACACTTTCAATCTTCTTGACTACATAACTAGGGATAAAATTGCAGAACCATATAGTAACTCGGTTCAACTTTTTGAGGAACTGCCAAACTGTTTTCCACAGTGATTACACCATTTTTACATTCCTACCAGCAAAGCCCTCATAAGAGATCCAGTTTCTCCATCTTTGTCAATGTTCTTTACATTCTGCTTTTTTAAAGTTTTAGCCATCCTTGTTAGTATGACATGGATTTTGGTATCTCTTTAACAACTAATCATGCTGACCATCTTTTTGTGAGCTTACTGGCTATTTACTTTTTTTCCTTTTAAATCCTTTGCCCATGTAAAAAGATTGGTTATCATGGAGTTGCAAAAGCCCATTGTATATGCTGAATATAAGTTTCTTATCAGTAAATGATTTGCAAGTATTTTCTCCTATTCTGTGGGTTGTCTTTTCACTTTCTTCATAGTGTTCTTTGAGCCACACAGATTTTTAGTTTTGATGAAGTCCAATTAATCTATTTTTCTTTGGTTGTTTGTGTTTCAGGTGTCATATGCAAGAAACCATTGCCTAATCCAAAGTCACAAAGATTTATTTCTATGTTTTCTTCTAAGAGTTTTATAGTTTTACCTTTTGCAGGAATGTCTGTGCTGGATTTTTTTTATGTAGGTACCGAGAGTCAACCTCAGGACCTCGCGCTTGCCAGCAAGCACTTGTGCCCCTGAGTGATATCACTGGCTCTTTTTTTTTTTTTTCCTTTATGTGGGTATCAGGAGTCCAACTCAGGACTTCACACTTGCCAGGCAGGGCTTATGCCACTGAACTATCTCACTGGCCCCTGAATTTTGACTTAATATACACATATGGTGTGTGAAGAGAGTCAACATTCACTCTTTTGCAGGTAGGTGTCCAGTTATCTCTGCACAGTTGTTAAAAACACTATTCTTTCTTCACTGAGTTATCTTCATAACCTCAAAAATCAATTAACCATAAACATAGCATTTATCTATGGACTCTTAATTCTCGTTCATTGACCTTTGTGTCTATTCTTATGCCAATATCTTCTAAACACAAAAGATCAGCAGTGCGGTTCTTAGAAATGGGGATCCCTGAAGGACCTACCACATACTCCATAGAGGAGGCCATCTTTTTATAAAGATAGCTTTCCACAGTGACAGCTCAAGACCATAATGAATGCTAGAGGATTTCTGGATGTACTATGGGAGGAGGATGACAGACTTGGAAGGAAATAGAGCAGTTTTTTGGGCTTCCTATCACTAACAAGGTAGGGGCAAAAATTTGCCCTCAGCAATTGTCATAGCTATTTTTCTCTCATTGTTAAGAAAAAATATCCAACACCCAAGGTTTAAGGAGGAAAGGTTTATTTAGCTCACAGTTTGTGGAGGTTTCAGTTCTTAATCAGCTGGCTCCAGGTCAGGGTGGCATGGTGAGGGGCAACAGTTCAAGGTGGCACAAGACAGCAAAAGCAACAAGAGCAAAAAAAGGGGGAGAGCAAGCCTCTTTTCCTCCCTTATATTTTAAGCAGGTTACCTGCCTTAGGGCAGGTATAGCACTCACACCATCTCTGTCCTCCCCTCTTGCACAGGCTGAGGATGTTTGCAAAGTGAGGACCCTGGCCCCCTTTGGAGTTGCTTAGTTAAACTTCTAAATTTCTCAAGTTGACACAATGTATCAACCCTTACAGCAGTTAATCTGGACATTTTAGTCGTACACTGAATAGTATAGATTTACACATAAGATAGATAGATGATAGATAGATAGATACCCCATAGGACTGTAATCAGGATTTGTACATAGGACCTGATTATAGTTTTGCTTTGAGTCTGCCCCCAAGTACCTTTCTGGATTCACCTTACTCTTCTCTTGTAATGCCCCTGTCTTCCCAGCATATTTCAGACTCTCAATCCCAGCCTTTCTCCTGCCTCTTATTGCTCTGGGATGTACAGTCAAGTTCTGTATGGTGCTATTTTTTTTCATTCCTTGGGCACTTTCTTGGCCATCATCATTCTGATATTCCCAGGTGTATTGGTTTCCTGTCCCTGCTATAAGACATTACCACAAACATGTGACTTAACATAAATGTATCCTCTTACATGGGCCGGTGAGATGGCTCAGCGGCGTAAGCGCCTGCCTTGCAAGCGTGAGGGCCCGAGTTCGACTCCCGGAACCCACATACGAAAAAGGGGCCGGTGATATCGCTCAGCGGCACGTGCGCCTGCTGGCGCGCGAGGTCCTGAGGTCGACCCCCCGGTACCCACAAAAAAAAAAAAAAAAAATGTATCCTCTTACAGTTCTGGAGGGCAGAGCTCTAAATTAGCTTCACTGAAATGAAATCAAAGCTTCAGCAGGGCTGTGTTCCTTCTGGAGGTTGCGGGGAGAATATGCTTCCTTGCTTTTCCACTTCTAGATGGCACCTGCATCCTTTGGCTCATGTTATTCTCCTCTGTCTTTAAAGCCAGCAGCCTAACCTCTTGATTCCATAGACACACAGCCTTTTTTCTGTCTTCTGTGATTAAGTCCCCCTCTGCCTCCCTTCTATGAGGATACTTGTGATTACATTTAAGGCCATCCTGGATAATCAAAGATAAATTTTCTATTACAAGATCTTTAACTTAATCCCATCTATAAGAGAGATCTATAAAGTCTCCACCACTATATAAGGTAATGTTATACAGGTTACAGGGATTAGGATAAGAATATATTGGTAGGGTCAGTACTTAGCCTACCACACCTAGGGTGATTTATGTGGCTGTACTGACTGATGACAACTGACATCTATTCTGACCTATGGAAGTCTATCCTGTTAGTTTATATTTTAACTACTGTCTAAGTTACTATTCTTGTTGCTGAGATGAAATATCTGACACCCAAATTTAAAGGGGGAAAGTTTATTTAGCTCACAGTTTGTAGAGGTTTCAGTCCTTAATTGGCTGGCTCCAAGGCAGGGTGGCACATGGCAGAGGGGCAACAGTTCATGGCAGTGGAAGACAGCAAAAGCAATGAGGGAGAGAGAGAGAGAGAGAGAGAGAGAGAGAGACAGAGAGAAGCCTTTTTCTGTCCCTTATATTGTATCCAGTCTACCAGGATTAGAGTGGTATGAATCCAGTCAGTGGACAGATCTAGCAGTCACCCAGCCTTAATCCTAGCCCCCTTACTCCCAGCATTGCACTATGAATCAATCACACACTCTAGATTCAGCCATCTCTGAAAAAGTGCTATGACCATATGAAGCTTTGAGGGGACATCTAGACACAAACCATAACATTCTGCCCCTGGCCCCCCAAAGACTCATGCACATACTTTTATGCAAAAGGCATTTAGCCCATCTCCAAGAGTTGCCAAAGTTCTAACAGTTTCAGCATTGCTGAAAAGTCCAAGTCGAAAGTGTCCTCTGAGATTTAAGGCCAACTCTTAGCTGTGAGCCCGTATACAAATGGAAAGAAAGTAAAACACTTCCAACATTCAGTGGCACAAGATAGACATTTGCATTCCAAAAGTTACGAACAGGGAGACACAAAGGAATGGGAGTAAAGCAAATCCAAAATCCAGCAGGACAACATTAAGTCCTGTAGTTCCATGTGCAGCATCCAAGGCAATCTGTGGCAAGATGTGAACTGCCAAAAGCTTGGGTGGCTCCACCCCTAAGGCACTATCAGTGGTTGAGCTCCCATGGTACCTCTCTTGGTCCCACTCTGCTCCCTCTTACAGTTTTCCTCAAATGATCCATATTCCTGTCTTCTCTAAACTTCTGGGGTCTCCACTGCACCTTTAGCTTCACACTCACACCTTCATGCACTGCCATCTCATGGAGACACTGCCTCGCTTCCCAGGCCTTCTAAAATGTGGTGGAAACCTTACTGACCTCAAAACTCTTCCATTCTGCATGTACCTAAAACCAGCACCATGTGGATGATGCCAAGGTTTGCCGCCAGCTAGAGCAGTAGCCAGGCTTATTCTTATTTTGCTGTAGGGGATGAGTGCCTGGGTTGCTGAGCACTCTGAACCCAATTCTGAGGAACAAATTCTCTAGACCACCACCAGTCTGGAACTTGGTGCTCTGGGGCTTTCTTCTCAAAGCAGTCTTTCACTTTTGCAATTTTGAGGCTATAGAGGGTGGAGTCCTGCTGCTTCTTGTGATGCACCAGGCCACATTTTCTATTCTCCTATTCCTTCCCAGCAATTAAGATCTCCTCTGCTCTATCTTTGCAGACCACAGCTTTATTGGAGCTTCCTTTCTGGCCAACTCAAAATATTTAAAATCATTCTGCTGGCTTCTTTGCTCTTGATTCTCAACATAGATCTGGCTAAAAGCCTCTAATAGCAGCCATGCCATAGCCTTAACAATAGACTGCCTTGAAATTTCTTCTGCAAGAATAATTAGTCTGCCAACCTTAATCTTAGTCTCAGGCAATGTCTCTGGACCCTAGCAAAATGCAGAGAAACTCTCTGCCAAGCCATAACACATATTGTCAGGAGTTCACCAGCCAATGCAGTCCTTCCCAGAAGAAATCTCCTGAGCCTCATCTTTATTCATAGCATTTCTATCTGCCAGTAAAAGTCTTCTGAGCTCTGACCAGACTCTTCCATACAGTACGGCCTAAGGCATTCCAATCTACTTTTTCAGCTGGTATATCCTTTCCAAACTCTTCCCACAAGCCATTCCCAAAGGCTTCTGAATCATATGGTCAGGTATAGTCACAGCAATGACCTCACTTCTGGTACCAAATTCTGTTTTAATTACTTTTGCAGAGAAAAAAATATCCAACATCCAAAGTTCAAGAGGGAAAGGTTTATTTAGCTCACAATTTGTAGAGTTTTCAGTCCATAATTGGCTGGCTCCAAGGCAGGGTGGCACATGGCAAGGGGCAACAGTTCATGGTGCCAAAAGACAGCAAAAGCAATGATAGAGAGAGAGAGAGAGAGAGAGAGAGAGAGAGAGAGAGAGAGAGAGAGAGATACAAGTCTCTTTCTGTCCCTTATATTGTATCCAGTTTACTGGGATTAGAGTGGTGTGAATCCAGTCAGTGGGCTGATCCAGCAATCACCCACCTTTAATCCCAGCACTCTTAATCTGAGCATTGCACTATGAATCAGTCACATACTCCAGATTCAGCCATCTCCAAAAAAGCCCTATGACCACATGAGGCTTTGGGGGGATATCTAGACACAAGCCATAACAACTATAGTTTCACTCTGACCAGTTCTGAAATATTTTTAACATAATCCTTGGTATTAGCCATCTTTATTATGGAGCTGAGTGAATATAAATTTGTATGAGGCTGAAGTAGACAACTAAGGAGCTGAAAAATGTGTGAGACTGTTTTGGTTCTGCTATAAAGAAAGTAAAGGAGAATCAAGAAAAAGGAAAACCATTTCTAAACCAACCAGAAAATTTCTGGGATGGATCTGTCTCATGAATCTGAAGCATCAGAGACAGCTAAGAGAAAAGCCCCAAGAAAGTAAAGAGCAAAGTCTCTTGACCTGCTGAACAGGTAATAAGCAACTTGTTAGAAAGCATTACTAAGTTTGAGTTTGACCTGAATCCTATGTAAGGAGCCAGCTAGGGGAACCAATCAAGAAGGGCTTGTTTCTGTGGAGAATCCAGACTAGCCTGAAAGTTAGACTCCAGATGGTTTTGAACAGGAACAATCCAGAAGTGAGCATGAAAACTTAGAACATTTACTTCCACACAGGTCTCTGCACCTGTGCTGTAAGCCTGTGACTTGCCTCCCTCTTTCCATAGCAATGTACCTCAGAGAGTAATTACTGGATCAATCTGCTGCACAGAATGACTTGGTAATGGGATCTGGGCCTCTTCCCATAACAATCAGAATCTCTGAAGCACTGTTCTAGAATCGACATTTTAATAAGAACAGTCAATTCTTACTGAATTCCCAGGCAGAAGCACTGTGACTGTATTTGAGATTCAAAAATTTCATCTATTGTAAGGTTCTGTACAAATTGTTTTGGGTCACCAATGAACACAACCTAAGCAGAGAAATGTGTTTCTACTTCCTTGGCCAACTGTGACTTGATTGGTAATGGCTGCCTGGATCATGGTGTTGAGATAAATAATGAGACCTTGCCTCAGCTTGGGCAGGAAGAAAGTTGTGATTAATTAGTAATGTCTGCCATGGCCACAAGTGGGATATGGTGGGTTGGTGGTGAATGGGTTCCTCCTGTCTGTCATTTGCTCTTGGAAAGACCCAGCTATACTTTCTCATTTAATGGTGAAATACAGTGTTCATATAAATGACTAGATAGAAACATATATGTACACTTTAAAGAACAAAAATAAAACACATCCTTTAAAAATTTCTCTAGATAGCAAGTTCCAAATCTTGTGTAACACGTTGCATTGTCTCACAACTTTCTTAATGTCTAATTTAAATAAATTCCTTTTGGCACAGTTGAAGTTCAGTCCTCTTCATTCTATCCTCAGAGAAAAACAGAACAGCTGCTCCTTCTCTCTTACTCCATATGCTTCCCTATTTTTAAGAATTCAGTTCTCCAGAAAAAAATTAACGAGACTCTTCTATTTTAATGAGTACCTTGTTTGGTGGATTGGCATTTTTTCTCCCCCAAGCTCAAAATTCTTGGTTACAGAGACAAATTAGAATAGAACATTGAGCATAGAAGGAATTTAGATGTCATCTGACTCTCTTTTCACAGAGGGGATGGAGAGCCTGGCTTGCTCACATAGCAGAACCAGAATGGAGACCCAACTATACAATCTCTTCACACAGAGTTACTTGTACCGCACCATAATATTTCAACGCCAAGAATGTTTTGAAGTGAGAAGATAAGCCTGAGACCACACGTGTTGGGTTCATTTTCAATACACATCTGTGGCTTCCTATTTCAAGCTCGTGATTGTTTTTGTTAGAGGGCTTCAAAGTCATGCCTGAGGCAGGCTAGAAAACTGGGGGATTCAGTTCCCTGGGGCAGCATTAGCCAAGGAGGAATGGGAATGGGTAGTTAAGTGCCTGATTTCTCCCCTTTTCCTTGATGTGAACATCTTGAGACAGGGTCTTCATAGATGTGATCAAGTTAAGGTAAGGTCATACTGAATTAGGGTGGGCACTAAACCCAAACATGTATATATAGTACAGATATGTGTATATGCATGTGTACATATATAAATATTTATGTGAAAGCTCATTAAATCATACATTTTATATAGGCCTATTTATTGTGTGTAAATTATACCTCAATGAAATTTGATTTTAAAAGTTTATGAATTTAGGAATGTCTTCCTTCCTTCCTTTCTTCCTTCCTCCCTTCTCTCCTTTCCTTTCCTTTTTTTAGGTGCTGGAAATTAAACCTTGAGCATGCTAGGCAGGTACACTACCACTGAGACACCCTGCCCAGCCCCAAAGAATGTATCAAAGAATGTATTCCCTTCGATCCAGTAATTCTGCTTCCAGGAACTTATCACATAAAAATACTTGCACAATTATGCAAAGATACATGTACAAAGATGAGCATTGTAGTTGTGCAAATACTGCAAATGTCAAAACACTCATCAAGAGGGCAGTAGATGAACAATCAAAGCCTGCTCTGCAGACTCTGTGGTTCTGTATCTGCAGGCCATGTCCACTGCCTGGAAAAGCATACGTATAGATGTGGAAGGAGAGTAAGAAAATTCAGGTATATTAAGTGAAAAGTAAATCAATTTTTAGGACTAGATGATCCCACCTAGAGTGGAGCTATTTATATTAAAGCCAGAGTTAATTTGGTGTCTTTAGGGTTGTGTAATAAGATTGAAGGTCTTGCAGGGAGCCTCTGTTCTTAGGTGAGGCTGAGACATCCCTGGAAGAGGTCGGTCAGGAAAGATTCCAGTGTTGGGGAGTGAAGATGAACTCTCCCACGATAAAGGAGGTAAAGGTGCATCAGTAGTTCCTTCACAGCCATGGCTTCCTCAGTGCCCAAATCCTTTGAGACAATCCCAGGAACTAGTTCAGTGTCCACAGGGTACCATAACCACAGTGCTCTGGACCACAAAGCCTCATGGAGACAAAGCAGCGAGGACTGATGGAAAGCAAAAAAGGATCCCTGCCCTTCTCACTGAGGCCCGAGGCAGGCTGATGGAGCTTGTGAGGTGCAGGAGTTGTTCAGATGAAGGCAAAAAGGTAACAAGGAAGAGAGCACACAGGCACGGAGGCATGGCATACTTGGTTATGGTCTGGGTTGTCATAATCTCTAACAGGTCCCATCTAGTGGGCAGAGCAGGAGAGCCAGGAAGATGTCCAGGGTGGAAATCAGGCAAACGAGGTTTGCATGAGATCTGGTGCTGAGCCACAGTGAGGGGAACGCTAGGATTTATATGGGTCAAAAATTTAATAGCTGGGGTCTTTATGGAGAGAGAGGGATTTGGAGACCCAGAGAAACACCAGCAGGAAGGCCACATGGCAAGACGAGCAGAAACTGGAGCAATGTAGCTGCCAGCCATGGATTACTGGGAGCTACTAGAAGTTGAAAGAGGCAAGGAGGGATTTTTCCCCCGTACCCTCAGAGAGAGCACGGCCTTGATGGCAGCTTGATGACTATGGAAGAATACATTTCTGTACTGTAGCTTTAAACCACCCAGCCCAAGGAAACTAATAGAGAATACTGATCCTAGTAATGCTAAGATGTAATAATAACCGTAGTGTTTATAGACAAAAGTAGAAAGAATAGGTGCTATTATTTTAAGGGCAAACAGTGGTGAAAAGAATCTTGAGTTACTAAATTTAGAGAATAAGTAGGAATTCGTGTCACCCTAGGTGTCTTTTACTGTCAAATCAGCAATTAGAGGTTTGGATCCGACAGAAGGTGAGGTCTTCTGTCCGTCACCACCTGTGTGACCTTGATGTCATCCCTGAACTTCTCTGGGCACCGGTTTTCTCATCTTTAAACCTACAACATTAATAGTTCTTACCCATTGTGTTGCCTTGAGAATGAAATAAAACTGAGATTCTGGGGCCCCATGTAGTCTGGCCCCTTAAAAGTGCTCTTAGGCAATAGCTGCTGTTACTGTTGTGAAGTGAGGATATGGTGAATTTTCTTCAGTAAACATGCTTCAGTTGGCACAGGAAAAACTAATTTTGACAAGGCCAGTAATTTTCTTGGCAAACACAATCCTTCCAGGACTCGTGAGATGCCAGGACCTCTGTGTTGCGGTAGTACAGCCAGGTGCAGGGTGTTCAATCCCCTCATCAGTATCATCTGTGTAGACAGCCATTTGCTGCCTATAGCTAGGTGCTCCTGTAGAAACCATAGATGCCCTTTGGTTTTCTGCTAAGAACATCAACATCGGATTGCTCCCAAGTTGTTCATTCCCAGGTGAATCGATAGAACCGGTGATCAGGGTTGGGGCTATGGCTGGTTCCTGGCACTCCTTCAGCTCACACTTCCATGGGATGTGTCTGCTTCTGTGTCTCTCGGGAGGCCAATCTTTTATTCAGGGGAGGAGCAACAGGGAAATTTCTGCTTGCTGCGGACTCTGACTGCTCAGCGTCCTTAGACCATCACACTGTGCTTCTTCCTCTCAACAACCAGAATTGCTAGGGAAATAGCTTTGTACTCTTTCAGCCTCTTATAGTTTGATGCTACGAATATTATATCTTCTTCTCCACTGGGATATAATTGTCTTTTCATGTTGAATTTCTTAAGCTTTCTAATAATGCTTTCCCTGATGGGTTACTTCTGGGATGAATCAAGCACTTTCAGCTTCTCTAGCTGGGTGGCTGACTCATAACTGCCACCAGTCTGTTGGGATGATCTGAGCTCAGCTCACACCTTACAGGTAACTGCAACACTTTCTGAGGATTTACATTTATGTTTCATCTATATATAATTTAAAATCTGCTTAAAGCCATGTGCGGTGGCGCATGCCTGTAATCCCAGCGCTCAGGAGACTGAGGCAGGAGGATCACCACAAGTTTGAGGCCAGCCTGGGCTACAGAGTGAGTTCAAGTTCAGTCTGGCCTACACAGCGAGACTGTCTTAAAAAAAAGTCTGCTTAAGCTCAAAAGAGCAAAAGAGTATAAACAAATTCCACCTGCTAAGCTGGCTTCCAGGAATGATGCAAGATGGAGATATCTCCTTTGCTGATTGATCAAAATATAAGTATTAGAATCTTCTCCCTTCTTTTCTTCTTAGTTCAAAATTCAGTAATTTACATAACATTGGCATGCTGGTACCCACCACCCAATTTTAATTAACGCCAGCACTTTATCTTATTTGCTTCAGACTCTGCAGATACAACCTGGGACACCCCCATCTCTCCTTTCTCCCATCCTCAGAGGGAAATACCATCCCTTATTCTTTTCCAAAGATGATTTTTTATTTTTGCTCCATTTGGTGATTGAAGGGCTGGGGAAATGGAATTATATTCATTGCATTTCTCCTTTCTGCTTTTTTCTAGAGTCTTGGATCATGCTCTTTTAAGGGGAGGAAATAGACCCTGAGTGTCAAACATTTGAGATGTGGCTTTTGTTTCTGTTGCCAGTGGTCTAAATTTGAAAAGGAAAAAACCCCAGCATGACTTTGGGTCCTTTTGACAGATCCATGGAGCTCCAGAACATTATCTATGTTGCTTAAGGCCAAAAATTTTGAATTTATAATTCTACATTAGCTTCTCAAAGGAGAATCTAATCAATTCAAGCCCATAAGATTTCTTCCAGTGTAAATTTTTTGCTTCTCACTGGAACAAATACCCAGGGAAACACAAGTAAACAGCCAAGGATCACCTCGTGAGGAGCTGACATACCAATCGAGATACAAACATGTTTAAAAAAGAATAATAGGAGACAGACTTTACTCAAGCTTGAAATCCTGCTGGGAAGAAATCTGAGTGCCAAAGGTAGGAAGAGAAGAGTGAGTTGGGGTGGAATCAGGATGTGAGAACAAGACACCAGAGTGAAAAAGCAGCAAGAGCAGATACAAGATAGTAAAGAATTGTGAAAGTCATACTCTAGGCTTGGTTTCATTTTTCTAAGAACATTCCTTTGAATAATTCACAGAGCACTCTGCAGAATGGCATTTTAGTTTGTAGACCACTTAATAAATATTCATTATAATGGCAGAAAATGTAATTAAAAATTAAAATGCTATTGTTCTTAAGATACTGACTCTCACTTCCTAATATAATTTGGTAAATTGCTTCACAATGTTGGACACAGACTTCGGTGTGACATAGCAAATCTTTCAATATTTGCTGAACAGGTACTGAATTGTAGAGTAGAGCCACAAAATGAACAAAATTCTCTCCAGAATGCATCCATGTCATTTACATTGAAAAAAAGTAGAAATATTTCCAAAGATAAGCTTATATTTTAATTTCTATTTCCCATTAGTAGCTGCTTTTGCTGTGACTAAAGCAATGTTTTATGTGTAACTGGTTTTTGTTTACATTTCCAAATTGATGGTAAAGTAAATTTCAGTAAACTCTATCTTATTTTATTATTACTTCTTTTTATGAAATTAGATGAGCATTCCTTTGGAAAATTTTTTTCAATGTATAGATTTGCAAAGTCTATGTATGTTCAGAGTGATAAACTAAGGAGCTTAACAGACTACCACAAGCCAACATCTTCTAAATTAATACTTACATTTTTCTGATATTAAATATTATATAGTTAGCCCTCTGTACCTATAGGTTCCACATCTTCAGGTTCAATTATTTGCAGGTTGAAAATATTTGAAAAAAACTACATCCATACTGAATATGTATGTATTCATAATATGTATGAATATTCATATTATGTATGTATAAGACTTCTTTCAGTATTCCCAATACAGCAGAGTAACAACAATTTACACAGCATGTATATTGTATCAGGTATTATAAATCATCTAGAGGTGATTTAAAGTATACCAGAAGGGGCCAGTGAGATAGCTCAGTGGCATAGGTGCCTGCCTGGCAAGTGCGAGGTCCTGAGTTCGACCCCCGGTACCCACAAAATAAATAAATAAATAATTAATTAAAGTATACGAGAGGATGTATCTAGGTTATATACAAATACTTTGCCATTTTACATATAGAACTTAATCATCTTCACATTTTGGTATCCTCGGAGTCCTGTGACCAGTTCCCCATACACACCAAGGAACAACTGTACGTAATTCTAGAAATAACAGTGCAGAAAAAAATTAAAAAAAAAACCAGAAATTAGATGACTTTTAGCCAGCCATGGTGGCACACGCCTGTAATCCCAGAACTCAGGGGGCTGAGGTAGGAGGACACTGGAAGTTGGAGACCAGCCTGAGCTACATAGGTGAGTTCAGTTGGAGGGTACAGGGAGGGATGAGAGCAGGAGGGGACAAAAATGAATTAAGATGTGGTAAGTACATGTGCAAACTCCCCATGATAAGTGTAATCATTATGTACTGCAAATGTGTACTAATAAAAAAAATACATAAAGAAAATACCAGCCTGAACTACGTAGTGGGGACCTGTCTCAAAAACAAAAACAAAAAAACTAGAAACAACCCATAACAAATACTGTGTAGATATTATCGGTTACATTTTATTTTAATTTATGTATAAATTTTTAATAAAATTGGGGTCACGTTGCATGCATAGTTTTCTTTTCTTTTTTTTTTTTTTTGTGGGTACCGGGGGGTCGACCTCAGGACCTCGCGCGCCAACAGGCACCCGTGCTGCTGAGCGATATCACCGGCCCCTTTTTCATATGTGGGATCCGGGAGTCGAACTCGGGCCCTCGTGCTTGCAAGGCAGGCGCTTATGCCGCTGAGCCATCTCACTGGCCCTTATTTTCTTTTTTTCATCTTTTATTGTAATCATTACCTATAGCACTAAATATTATTCGTTTATTTATTTATCTTTGTGGTGTTTTGTTTTGTTGTGTTTTTTATTTTGGAATATGGCTAGGAATTGAACCCAGGGATTTGCATATGCTAGACAAGTACTCTACCACTGAGATACATCCCCATACCTCTAAAAATTATCTGAAAGCATAATTTTCAATAATTATATAATATTTTACAGTATGGGCTTATAATTAATTTAAACACAATTGTATAATTGGGTATTTAGGTTGCTCCTAATTTTTTGCTGTAATATATAAGGCAAATTCTTTACATAAATATATTTGTAGTATCTGAATATTTTATAGCATATATTCCTTGGAGTTGAGGTTATAGGGTCAAAAACTATGGAGATTTAAAAAACTTAACAAGTAGGCCAAATTGAATTCTATAAAGATATACAAGTCTAAATAAAGGGGTATTTCCATCTACACATTGCATGGCCTCCATTTCTGAACAGATTAGTTTCCAGTGCTAGTTTCCTCTTCTGTTTCTCTATTCTCTAACCCCACCAGGGCTGTGTTGGAGCTGCCTTATACAAGTTCGTGAGGAATTTTGTGAGACAATTGTTAAATACAGTCATTAAAAAATTAAGACATGTAAACCTATCACTAAATTATAAAAATACAGATGACACTCAAAACTTACCACTATGTAATCTTACTGTATTTTGCTATTTTTAAGTTGCAACAATAGTTTAATTTTATAATACTAGAGACATTTTAAAAGGATTCTGAGACACAGAAAAAGGAAGAAACTTGATTGTCTAAATTTTTACCATACGATTTGCGATGAAATGATGATCATAGATCTGACAAACTATTAAAAGTGCCAAGCAAACAGTCTGATTTGCTTCTATGTGTTTGCCATTACTGTTTCCCAGCATGCTTTGCTGTTCCAGAGTCAGTTGTCCTCTCCATTTAATGTTCTTTTTACCAGGGATGGGTGTAAAACAATGGGTAAACACTAGTACACAGTGAATACAGAGATTAGAGGAACAATTTCATATATTATTAATACCAACCAAAATAATAATTTCCCAGAATGTCTTTCTTGTAGATGAAAGTAAATCCACTAAAATTTCCACCAAATGAATCAAAATCATGTTCTCTGGGTATTAAAGAATTATGTAATTGTATTATTATTCTATTATTTTTTATTAGTACATGTTTGCAGCCCACAAGGTTTACATTCCTTGTGTGGAGTTGGTACATGTACTAACACATCTTAATTCCTTTTCTCATCCCCTTTCCCTCCCCTCCCTCCCACCTCCCTCCATCTCTTGATCCCCTTCCCTTTGAGAAATATCTGTCTCCCCACTTCCTACTAGCTTTTAGTTTGCTCTTTATTTATAATTTGGGTTTCTTATATAAGAGAAAGCATGTTAATTTTCTACCTCCATCAAATCTGTGCAGGGAAAATATGTGCTGGTATACATTGGTGTCTCCTCTGCTCCACGTTCAGTGATGCCACCCACAGCAAGAACTTAAAATTGGCTTAGCAGAAATATACACTGCAGAAATTGTTATCAAATGGAGATTGGTTTGTTATTTTGTTGATGGTTGTTTGCTATTTTGTTATTTTATTGATTGTCTCAACTTAAGAATGATAAATACAATTAATATTGTATATTTAACTTAAAAATGTTTCATGTCTGCAGCTGTTAGATTGTGAGTGGCCTTAAAAATGAAAAGTAGTTTTCCAGTATTGAAAACTATTACCTGGTTCAGCAGAGAAGTCACCATATTAAGATGAATGAATGAAGTTCCAGTAGTCATCTTCATGTTTCACGTTCATCTTATGAGCTAAAATACATGAAAACAACCCAGGGCCCTGGGTTATTTTGTCATTTGTGTCAGGACTACTCTCATCTGTCAATGATGAGGAACTTCTCTGCTGGACTGGATAGTAATCAAATACTTATTCATGGTCTGATTTTTCTACACCATTGTTAATGACAGAATTATTAAAACTGATAGTGGATTTTGAAGAAATTGTAAATTTGGAGATATAAACTGAAAACCAAGGTAAATATTTTAGCTTAACCCGCACCCTGCCCCACACCCACCCATACCCAAGGGCTTGGGTGTAGCTCAGTGGTAGAGTTCTTGCCTGGTATGAACAAAGCCCTTGGCTTAATCCCTAGCACTGCAAAAATAGAAAAAAAATTTGTTTTCTAAAATTATTATAAAGAAAAATATTCACAAAAAATTCCACATTAACCCTCAAGTGGCCTTATGACTTGTAAAATTTAACATAAAATTATTTTTTAGATACTTGTCTCTAAAATAACAAAATAACAGAGTGACTTTGCAGTGAAGTTGAAAGAGGTTTCAATTTAATGGACATAATTTGTCCAAGGATAAGAAATAGTCTTAATAGTACATTTATCATTTATTATATTAATATGATAGTACATTATTTAAAGGAAATTAATTTATTCAAAAAATAGGGACCATTTGGGATGCAACTCCACTTATTACATGATCGTTAACTTACAACCAACCATAGGTTGACCATGGATATAAGAATTCAATAAAATAAAGCTTTCTGTGAGAATCCATTTTCTCTATGGAAGTATAATAAAGAGTATTATATATGTTTGTATTATTTTTAAACCATGTGCTACAATCCATTAACATCAGTAAAATTTATGACAAACATACATCTGGTTTTCTCAGAGAGCTGACTGGTGAATGCTTACCAGTGCAATACTACCCACCCCCCTCCACCTTACCTTGACTGTCTCATAGGATTGAGTTTCTGTCTATTTCTTCTACTCTGTCTTGATCACATCTAATATTCCAGGGCCTACCTTAGGCCTACACTTCAAGTTAATGTTAGAACATTTGGCAGAAGGCCAGGGGCAAGTGTTGGTTCTGCATAGCATCCCTCCGCAGTTGGCCCGGGGCCCAGTGTTCCTTAGGGCTCTGGCTAGTTTTCTATCAATGTGCAGAGCTCTTTCAAAACTCAGCCATTGCTCCAAGTATTGGGCTTCAAAATCCTCAACTAAATTTTAAAATAGTTACCCAAATATCATATCAAAACTTTTTTCTCCAGAAGGAGCTGCCAACTGTATATTTAGGCTCGGGATTGCTTTAACTTGTTGTTTTTGAGAATGCCAAGTTCTAAACAATTTATAATGAATTTGTTTTATATGCATGCTTGTGGGATTCAGCAGAATCTACTTAGCCTCTATGTGCAAACATGTACTAGTGAGAAGTATAATTAATAAGAACATTTTCCCCCACTGGGCCAACGTGGCGTTGTCAACTTATTCCAACAGTGAAGTCTCATGGGTGTTGGTAAGAAATAATTTCTCTGCTGATCACAATTGAGAATCTCTAAAGAAATGAGGAAGGCAGATAGGAATAATCAGAGTTGTTATTTCAACAGTCTCTTCCTCCACATTAAATTTAGCAAAGATCATTGCCTTAGACAACTCCAAGCCCTTTATTTTATTCTTTCTACACAGATTTATTTCTCAGATCATGCATCTTCATGCTAACCCAAAGAATTGACTGTGTTGGTTTTTTCAGAATTAATTTATGGGCCTCTGAGGAAACTCAGCAGTCTCCTTTGCACAGGTCATATAGGAATTGGCTGAGATTTTGCACCAGACAGATGTTGTCTGGAACAAGAACAAAATGCTAAAGCTACAAGACAAATACAAAGTCTGAACAAACAAAACAAACTCACCATTTCCCTTATATAAACAGCACAGGGGAGGGAGGCAGAATCCATCCAGCTTCTGGGTCATAAGCATTTTATTTTTGTGTGAAATTATTACACGAACTCAGAATCATTTAAGTTTTGAAAACAGTGTTTATGAGCCACCTTGGAGCTCAACCTGGGGACAAAATTGAGCGTCCAGAATAAATTTACTGTTACCTTTTCTTAGTTCATGGCCTGTGACATGAGGCTGGAGAACTTTATGAAGAAAAGATGTTTATTTAGCTTACAGTTCTTGAAGTTTAAGGGTGTGATGCTGGCATTGGCTCAACTCTTGTGGCAGGAGCCCCTTAAAAGGAGAGAGATGGTATCACCAAAAGGAGAGGAGGAGTCAGGTTTGCTCTTTTACAACCACATTCTCATAAGAATGAACTCACAGTCCCACTTGTACTTTAATCTCTCTGAGAGCAGTGCCCCAGTGACCTCTTAGGCTCCCACTGTCTCTACAGAGCCACAGCGAGAGCAACTTTCCAACACATGAACACACAGGAGACGCTCTCAAATCAGACCCAAATCCTAGCATACCTGGTAGCTACAGACTCAACCCCTCTTTCTCCTTCCATCTAAAATTTCAGAGAACTTGAAAGACTGGAGGGGGAATAAAGTGTTGGTAATTTTTATCTGATCTTAGTAATGGAATTAAAGTGAAAAAACTCAAAATGCACGCCAAACGGTAAATGTACGTAGGAGAATAAAATTTCAAAAAGGGAATTCTTAGAATGTTTTCATTAAGAAAATTAGCTTGGTTGTAAATATTACCTATTGAATCCTTCCTTATGTAACTTCTTGTTATTCACACAAAGAGCCACACATTCCTGTTCAGAAACTAAAAAGAGAAAACAACATATGGCTGACACAAGGCACACGCGTACCCAGTGCAAGATTTTCAGCAAGTGCGTCCTCAGCAAACACAATGTCCTGCTAGCAGTTCTGAAGCCCTAAAATAAGAGGTGCTCTCAGGGCCAGGAAGCTGTGGGTGGGCCTTGCACCTGCCCAGGCTCTGCAGGTGGGAGGCCACCGCTTTGTCCCCAAATTGCCCCTTACCCCTCAAGTTCAGCTACACTAGCATAGGTAACGATAACGCCAGGACCAACCGCACTTGTTAAGCAGCCGCTGTGCACATATCAGTGCTGCTAAGGGAGACATTTCTAGCAGTTACTGTTGGTGGGGGAAATGAATAAACCAACTGGTGGATGAACCTACTAATTAAGTGTTAAAAAATCAAAATTTTCTGTTCTTTTCCCATTTCTTATCATGTGCTGACATTAGGAAAGGGTATGTGAGGGTCTTCCTGTGTGTGCACACACAGCCACACACGCACAGCCACACACACACAGCCCCCCGCCCCCAATATGAGGCTGGACAAGGGAGACTGGGCTTTCTGCTACTTCTTTGCCAGTTACAAACTGCCTGATTTCGGATACCCCATAATATGAGACCTCAGCTTCCTCTTTTATAAGATGACAGGAAAGGGTTAGATGATCCCTGGGGACTATCCCACTGCTAAGGACCGAGTGATCAGAACTGCACCTCACACATGTCAGAGAATTCCTGGGGGGGGTATTACAACTAGCCCAAACAGGGCTGGTGAGATAGCTCAGCAGCATAAGCGCCTGCCTGGCAAGCGCGAGGTCCTGAGTTCGACTCCCGGTACCCACATACGAAAAAAGGGCCAGTGATATCGCTTAGCGGCACGGGAGCCTGCTGACATGCAAGGTCCTGAGTTTGACCCCCGGTACCCACACACACACAAAAAAACTAGCCCAAACATGCAGAGGGTCTTTATAGGGGAACTGAAAATGTTTGTTCTGGACCTGAACTTACCTTCCAGCAAATCGTCACATACTTGCCAGCAGCCAGCACTGGGGGGTGGGGGGAGTCTCTCGGCATTTTCTTACAGCTCCTTCCTCTTCAGAGTACCTTCATTCCCTTGTCCAATGCCTACTTCAGTTAAAGTAGCTACAACTGGCAGCAGACAGCTGCAAATTTTCCTGGGAGAATTTCTTAGATGGAGATTTAAGAGACTGATGCCGGTGAAACAGAGTTTTCTTGCTAAAATTCCCCAGCCGGGGAGCCCGTGTACTTCCCAGAGGTTTCCCTGTGATTCTGGCAGATGCCAGGAAGAAGCTTAGCAGCAAGCAAGACAGCCACTTCCCTACCCAAATAAAGAGCAGTGCGCTCACCACCAGGCCTCCTGTTATCTCTCGCTGCTTGATGAGCAACCCAAAATGTAAGGCTTCAAACAGCAACCAGTTTATGATATTTTGCAATTATTTGGCTCGGGAATTCAGGCAGGCTGTGGCTGGGTAATTCTTCCATTCCACGGGTCATCCACGCAGGTCACTTAGTAACTTCTGGATGGGATGGTCGGGAGAGTGCATGTCCACTCTTCTCATGTGTCTGTGGCCTTGTTGGGGACAGCTGGAAGTCTGGGCTCCTCTGAGACTGCCACGTAGAGCAGTTACTGCTCCAGCATGGGGGTCTCAGGGTAGCTGAACCTCTTCCTCAGCTGCTCAGGAATCCCACAGAGAAGGTTTCAAGGAGCCAGGTGGAAAGCAAGGCTTCTTATGATCTGAGATCAGAGAATTCACAATGTCACTCTTGCTGCATCCTACTGATGAAGGAAGTCAGTAAGGCCAGCCAGATTCAAAGGATAATGAATTTGGGCTGGTGAGATAGCTCAGCGGCATAAGCGCCTGCCTGGCAAGCGCGAGGTCCTGAATTTGACTCCCAGAACCCACATAAAGGAAAAAAAGGGCCAGCATTATCCTTTGAATCTGGTCGGGAGAGTGCATGTCCACTCTTCTCATGTGTCTGTGGCCTTGTTGGGGACAGCTGGAAGTCTGGGCTCCTCTGAGACTGCCACGTAGAGCAGTTACTGCTCCAGCATGGGGGTCTCAGGGTAGCTGAACCTCTTCCTCAGCTGCTCAGGAATCCCACAGAGAAGGTTTCAAGGAGCCAGGTGGAAAGCAAGGCTTCTTATGCCTGGTGGCACGTGAGGTCCTGAGGTCGACCACCGGTACCCACAAAAAACAAAAAAGGATAATAAATTTGATCCCACAAGTCAGTGGGAAGAGAAGGAAAGAATTGCAGGCATCTTTAATCTGGGACACCCATCTTGCCCCTACAAAGAAAACTGCCATAGCAAGTTGAGTGAGTTTTTAGCTACATTACAAGACTGACTGCCTGGCTGTCATCAGAATTTATGTGCCTAATCAAGGGCTCAGGACTTCCATCTCCATGTCCATAACACTTAACTCAAATGCTAGTGGCTTTACTCTAGTCAAATCCTGTGATCTAGTTCTCTTTCCTACTTGATTCAACCTTTTCCTCCTCCTTCTTCTTCATGTTAGTAGTTAATATTATGGTTTTTATTTAGTCCATTTGGGCTGCCACAGCAAAAATAGTATACCATGGTGCCATGGTTTGAATGTGACCCCCCCAAAGTTCATGTATTGGAAACTTAATACCCCATTGAATAGTTTGGAAGGTGGGCCTAATAAAAGGCAAATGGGTCAATGTCATTATCTAGGGACTGGGTTAATTACATTGAGAGTGGACATGTTGTAATCCACATTGAGTTTGCTCTGTCTTACTCTGGCTTGTGCTCTGTGTCTTCCACCTTCTGCCGTGGGACAGTATATCAGGAAGCCCCCCAGCCTTGCACTTCTCAGCCTCAAGAACTGTCAGAAATACATTCATTTTCTTTATGAATTACCTATTATTTCTGTTATTCTATTATAGCAACACAAAACAGACTACAACAAATGGGTGGCTTTAAACGACAAGCATTTACTTTGCACAATTCTGGAAGTTAGAAAGTCTAAGATTGAAGTGTGGGCAGGTCCAGTTTCTGGTGAGGATTTACTCTGTTCCCTTCCACGGCTCAGAGAGAGATCATCTCTTTAGAGTCTCTTATAAGGGCACTCATTCTATCCCAAATCCACCACCCTCAGGACATATTTACCTTCAAAGGCCCAACCTCCTAATACTGTCACATTGGAGATTCGTCTTCAACATATGAAGTTTGGGGGGGGGGACACAAATATTCAGTCCATAGCCGTGTTATTTTTCACCGCAAGGTAATACATGCTCATTATAGAAAAATGAAAAATAAAGACAATATAAGGAAGAAAATGACTCATACTACCATGATCTAGAGATAACTACAAGTAACTTGCTCCTTCACTCTTTTTTCTACATATACATGCTTAAATTTGTAGTTTACATGTATATTTAATTCATATCTTGCTTCTTAAATAAACAACTCATGGCCATTTTCTTAAGTGATCATATACCCCTGGCAAACATTATTTTTTAATGCCCACATATGCTTCTATTACATGGGCTGCTTTAACTTATTTATCAATTTCTCAATTACAGTGCATTTAGTTTGTTTTCAAGTTTTGACTTTGATGAATAATACTCTGAACATCCTCGCATATCAAGCTTTGTCTACATTTTTCATCATCTCTTTAAGGGAGAGTCTAATAACTAGAATTCATGGGGCAAATCTCCTCACCTTGAAATTCTCCCTCCCTTGGACTGTGAGTCATTTTTGACCCTAGGATCTCATTATCTCTTAGATAATTGGTTCTTAACACGAGCTTTCATCTCTTCTTCTGTATATTGCTGGTTATTAAAGTCATGAGACCGAGTAAAATGGGCCGGAGGAGTTTAAAATTCTGGAAAAGAGAAATCAAAAGATTGTTTTTAAGTGGCAAAAATGTATTCCTAATAAATCCAAAGAAGTAGACATAAAAATTAGTAAGAACTGTTTAAAACTTCAATAAAATGTCTGATTATGAACATCATCTCCTAATTTTAGCACTATATGTAAAAAGTAAGTTTAATAAAAATATAATATTCACAGAAGCAGACAAAAATAGAAAATGCTTGGAAATTTGTCTAATGTAGTTGAAGCAAAATGCCCTGTTCTACACAGGAGAGAAGAAATATGGTCAAGGCGATAATTATCTCTGGGTATAAATTGGAATTTAAACATCATTCCAATTACAATTCTAATAGCCTCTTTACAGAATTTCATATAATAAACTTAAAATTCATTCACAAAAATCAAGAGAATCTTGATGAAAAGAACAGTGACAGACACCTAGCTTTACCTGAAAATTGGTTTTATTATAATACTAAAATAGGCAAAATGGTATTTTGGGGATTTACTCTAAAACATAAGCATAGACCAACAGAACAGGACAGAAATATAACAGGTACTAATACATATACAAAAATTTAATATGTAATAAATCAAGCAACACAATGGACAGATAATGGAATCATTAATCTTAAAATTATATCCTGGTGATCAGATATCAAGAGTAAAAGAATTAATTAGAACTCACATTTTTCATGAGCAATATTAATGAATTACGTATATTTTAAAAATTGTAATGACAAATGAAAATAGAATGCAGAAAGGGATTACTAAAGAAAGAGATTAGTGGGCCAGTGAGATGGCTCAGCGGCATAAGTGCCTGCCTGGCAAGCGCAAGGTCCTGAGTTCGACTCCCGGAACCCACATAAAGGAAAAAAGGGGTTGGTGATATTGCTCAGGGGCACAAGCACTTGCTGGCAAGTGCGAGGTCCTGAGTTCGACTCCCGGTACCCACATTAAGAAAAAAAAAAAAAAAGAAGTTCTTGCAAAGCAAAAGATATTTTTAACAAACCATTGGAAGATCAAGGAAGTCTTTTATATGTCACTTTTAAAAGGGAGACATTTTGTCATTTTTTGTCTTGAAAGTTCTGGATATGGTGGTGCCTCTGGGTCTAGGGGAGGTATAGTTAGTTTTGGTGGATAGGGTAAAAGCAGAAGGGATAAAATATGTCTTTTCCCACTGATGAGGGAGAACCTGTCCATCTCAGGTACCCACATCTGAAACACAATGTTGACCAGTTTATAGCCTAAGACTTTGAATTCCAACATAAAACTATTTACCCAGGAAAAGCAAAGAAGGACAGTATTTATTAGAGGGCAGAGAGCAATCGAGGTGTCTGTCTGTGGAGGAGCCTTAGAGGAAAACTGTGTGACTGGATTGAAGTGTCAAAATATTTCAATATTGTGCCTCGCATGAGTTTCCAGGAATGACCCTGACCCCAAGGGGCAGCTCTGGTGTGGAGCTACAGCTGAAATAAGCTGGGTCATGTTCAAGCAATAATCTTTTGCCTACCTGAGGGCAAAACTTCAATTTTGTCTACTCCCTTCATTGCTTCAAGAGGAGGAGTAAAGGGGAGAAAACACATCCTAATCATTCCCTGTCTCAAAAGAAAACTTTAAGAATGCAACAGCTTCACCTTTGAGAAGAACACGTTTTAGTAGACATCACTTTCTTTGCATATTAGATATTTTCTTAACACTGTGCTCGTACAACATATTTTTATAAGAAGGCATTTTACTTTAAATACATGTAGGGAAGCTGACCATATAAGGGAATTGCATGGTGAAACAATTTGTATAGAAAGGAATTACTTCCTGAATATATCTATCTCTAAATCTGGACATTTGTACTCTATATCGGATTTGTCTGAAGGAAGTGCTGTATACAGATTTACTTTCTGTTCAAATTAGAATTCTGTATCTATGCAACCTCTGAATATTACTTCTATAAAAAGTCACCAAACACATACGTTCTAAGAGTCCAATTTTTGTCTTTTAGCAATACTTGAGAAAATACAGAGATCTGTTTTAGTCAATTCAAGCTCCTATAACAAAGTTTCATTGACTGAATGGCTCATAAGCAACAGACATTTATTCCTCACAGTTTTAACCGCTGCAAGTCCAAGATCAGAGGGCCAGCACGGTGACCTCTGGTGAGGGCCCACTTCTGGGTTTCAGCCTCCAGTATCTTCATTATGTCCTTGATGGGCTCTAGCCCATATGGAGGCTGCTTAGTCGTCATGGCGACAGTCCAACATGGAGGAGAGCTTAAAACAACAATATATTACTCCTTCTTCTCCTTGCTCCAGCAGGAAGTACCTCCCCTCACCTCGTGAGCATGCACCGAACATCCACCAATCCCTCTTTGTAATGTCACTTTGCCTTCCCCTCCATGCTCTGCCTTTAAACAAGCCCCATAAATACTTTGTTTCACAGCCAGCCCCTCTGAGGGTCCTGGCATCTTACTTGCAGCCTTCCCACCCCTACCCCCCGGCACATTAAAGGCTTCTCTCAACCTTTTCTTTGTCTTTACTCGCGCCAGACCTAACATTTTGGTGCCGTGACTCGGATGGGTTGGGGCATGTAGCTCCCGGGGCCTCCCTGGCTTGAGCTCCCCCCACCAACAAGCCACTTTCCTTCCTTTCTTTGTCCCGCCTTTGCTGATGCAAGCTCACATCCAACACGGATCCTCATCGCCTCTCACAGGTGAGCCAATCTCTCTCGGGAGTCTCTGATCACATCTTGTTTTCTTGAAAGTCATCGGCCAATGCCAGGACTCCCTCACATCCTTTGGGACCTCACATCCTGTGGGACACCCCCTCTGTCCCTGAGGTGATGACCAATGCGGCCGACATGGCATTTCTCTCACACACACCCCAATGATCGTGAGGATCCTCTTAGGGGTTGTGCTCGGCATTTGCCCTCCGGCTCAACTCTAATTCGATCACAATGGGAAATATTCCTTCCTGACCCCAAAAACACACTCCACTCAGGTGCCTCTTAAAAAACCTTAGCACCCTTGGTCTCCAGGAGGCCATCAAACCAAAAAAATTAATTTTTCTCTGATAGATAGCATGGCCTCAATATTAACTTGATAATGGCAGCCTCTGGCCCAAGGAGGGTACTTTCGATTTTCAAATCCTCCATGACCTAGACAACTTTTGCTATTGCAATGGCAAATGGCTGGAAATCCCTTATGTTCAGGCCTTTTTTTCTCTCAGGGTGTGCCCCACTCTCCTCTATGCATGTGGGGTGTCCCAGGTGCTCTTAGCACGCTCCACACCGCCAAACCCCCTCCCTGAACCTCCCTCTGATCCCATAGATGAGGTTCCCTCTGCCTTTGCTCCCTCTCTATATCCCCCACAGCCTCATCCAGTTCCTTCTTCTCCACAACCTCCTCAACTCTCTCAAACACCTCCTCCTCCCACTTCTCTTGTTCCTGCTTCTCCATCCTCCCCTGCTCCCTCGGCACCATCTTCCCCCTTATACCCCCCTCTTCCAACCAATCCTCCTCCCATCTCTCCACCCTCTCCCAATCTTCTGGCTCTTCCCATCTCTCCACCCTCTCCTACTCCCTCTGCTCCATCTTCCCCCTTACTTTCTACTCCTTCTCTGCCGCCATTCTCTCCTCCGGCATACCATACCTGTTCCCATTCTTCCCATAGACAGCCATCTTGTAGTCACCAGTCACGTGGTGGACAGCTGCCATCTTGAGAGGCCCCACCACGTGACCATAGGCAGCCATCTTGTATTCACCAGTCACATGGTGGGCGGCCGCCATCTTGCGGAGTCCCATCATGTGACAATGGACAGCCATCTCACAGGTACCAGTCATGATATTCAGCTGCCATCTTGTGCTGCCCTATCATGTGACTATAGACAGTCATCCTATAATCACCAGTCATGTGATAACCCCAAGTCCTCACCCAATGATAGTATGCCACCATCTTCTCCTCAATCCCTACTTCCTTTCTGTGAGGTCGCTGGGCCCGAAGGCCTAGTCCATGTCCATGTTCCCTTCTCTCTCTCTGATCTCTCTCACATTTCACAGCACCTTCGTTCCTTTTCTACAGACCCATCCACCTATATAAAAGAACTCCAATTTGTTATTAGCTCTTATGACCTTCATTACAAGGACCTATATTTTATCCTCACCTCCACTCTGTCTCCACAATAAAAGGTCCAGCTATGGGTAGCTGCCCAGGCAGAAGCTGATCATAGACATCATTAAATGATAACCATCCTGCTGGGGCAGCAGCCGTCCCTAATGCAGATCCTCAACGGGACTATCAGGGCAATAATGGCACTCAACAGATGGGGTGGATGATTGGGTGCATTATAGCAGGATTAAATAAAATTGCCCACAAATTAATTACCAAAAACTTCATGAACAGATCCAATGCTCAGATGAAAATCCTGCTGAGTTTCTCTCCCATCTCACTGACATCCTCATTAGATACACCAATGTAGATCTCCAATCGCCTGAAGGACTAACCATTAATTCTCATTTTATCACTCAATCAGCTCTTGACATCAGAGTTAAAAAGGCAGAGCTTGGCCCTCAAACTCCACAGGGGGACCTTCTTAATATGGCCTTCTGGGTCTTTAATAATAGAGAGGAACAACATAAACAAGAGAGTCTTCGGGCCGGTGAGATAGCTCAGTGGCATAAGCACCTGCCTGGCAAGTGTGAGGTCCTGAGTTCAACTCCCAGCACCCATATACGAAAAAAGGGCTGGTGATATCGCTCAGTGGCACAGGCGCCTGCTGGCACGTGAGGTCCTGAGTTCGACCCCCAGTACCCACAAGAAAAAAAAAGAGAGAGAGTCTTCAAAAAACAAAACAAATGCCAGCTTCTGGCTACAGCACTCGGTGCTCCCATTTGGCCTGATAAAGGCCCAACACCTAAGAAAGGGAAAGCCAGCTCCCGAGCCCCTCCTGGACCTCCTGGACCATGCTCCAAATGCCAGAAAGAAGGACGCTGGGCATGAGTCTGCCCCAACCCATGGCCACCACCAAGACCCTGTTCCATCTGCAATCTCGAGGGTCACTGGAAGTGCGACTGCCCTGTCTGCCAGAGAGTGGGTAAGTCATCTAACTCCCTACCCTCACAGGAGATTTCATTGCTGCCACTGGACTCATCACTAGCCAACCTGCTTGGTCTCGCCACTGAAGAGGATTGACGGGGCTCGGGGCCCACGGCCCCCATCCAGTTATCTTTTTCAGAGCCCCGAGTCTCACTAGACATCTCAGGTAAGACACTCTCTTTTCTTATCAACACGGAGGCCACTTATAGTGTTCTTCCTGAGTTTTCAGGCTGTTGTACGCGATCCATGGTCTCTGTTGTGGGAGTTGACGGCCAACTTACACAACCCCTTCAAACGGGACCCATTCCCTGCCGATTCCAAACTCTTTTTTACCCATAATTTTCTCGTTATCCCAACCTGCCCCACACCCTTCTTGGGCTGGGATCTTCTCCAAAAACTGAACTTCTCTTTCACCTTTTCCCTCCCTACAGCTCTCGTCCTTTAAACTCAATCATGACACAAGGCCAGCTCCACTCTCTCTCTCTTCCTTCCTCACTCATAGATCCCACAGTCTGGGACACCTCCAGCCCCACTCATGCAACCCATGTTGCCCCATACTGGTTCACCTTAAAGACCCTTCAGCTTTTCCCTGCATTCCCCAATATCCAATAGCCCCCAAACACCAATGGGGACTTAAACCTATAATCCAATGCCTATTAACCAATGGTTTTCTTAAGGCTACCCATTCGCCCTACAATTCCCCTATTCTACTGGTACTCATACCCAATGGCTCCTATCGACTAGTCCAAGCTCAGGGTCATCAGTCAAGCAGTAACCATTCATACTGTGGTGCCAAACCCTTACACTATGCTCTCCCACATTCCCCCATCCACTTCTCACTTTATGGTGCTTGACCTTAAGGACGCATTTTTCACTATTCCTCTATACCCCCAATGCCAAAACCTCTTCGCTTTCACGTGGACAGACCCAGACACTCTCTACTCTTCACAGCTTACGTGGACAGCATTGCCCCAGGGATTTTGAGATGGTCCTCACTTCTTTGGCCAAACCCTTGCTTCTGACCTGGCAACCTTTGATCTCAAGCCCAGCACTCTTCTTCAATACATCGATGACCTCCTTCTCTGTTCCCTGTCCTATGCTCTCGCTATACAATACACGGCCACTCTCCTCAATTTCCTCTCAGGTCATGGTTATAGAGTGGCCCTTACCAAAGCTCAAATAGCATCACCAAAGGTCAAATATCTGGCACTTACCGTTACCCCCACCACTTGTTCGATCACAGATGACCGAAAAGCTCTCCTCCGTGACCTCCAGGTGCCACCCACAAAACAACAGGTTTTATCTTTTCTTGGTCTAGCTAACTTCTTCTACCTTTGGATTCCCAACTTTTCAACTTTAGCACAAACTCTATATAAAGCATCCTAAGGTTCCCTGTCAGAGCCTCTTGATCCCACAACTCCCATACACTCTGCCTTCTATAAACTAAAGGAGGCCCTCTAAGGGCACCTGCTCTCGCCCTCCCTAACCCAACTCAGGCCTTTATTTTATACACCACTGCTCAAAACCACAATGCTGTGGGAGTCCTGGGACACCAAAAGGGGCCTGCCTTCCAGGCAGTCGCCTACCTCTCAAAACAATTAGCCAGGGCCGGTGAGATGGCTCAACGGCGTAAGCGCTTGCCTGTCAAGTGCGAGGTCCTGAGTTCGATTCCCGGAACCCACATATGAAAAAGGGGCTGGTGATATCGCTCAGTGGCACGGGCACCTGCTGGCACGCAAGGTCCTGAGGTCGACACCGGTACCCAAAAAAAAAAAAAAAACCAGTTAGACAACACACCACATGAGGATGGCCTCCCTGTCTCCGGGCTCTCGCTGCAGCAGCCACATCAACACAAGAGGCAAAAAAATTCACTTTAGGACAAACAATCACTGTTTACTCACCTCATCGCCTTTATGAGCTCATTTCACACAAAACATTCCCGGCCCTAATGACTCCTTCTCGTCTACAACACGTTCACTTGATACTTGTACAAGACCCTTCAATCACTATCTCTGCCAACACTGCCCTCAACCCAGCCGCCTTACTTCCCACCTCTAATGGGACTCCTCACCACGACTGCATCGAGGTCTTACCGATGACCTCTACCCCGTTCCCTCACATCAGTAGCACTCCTCTCTCTACAGTCTCTGATACATGGTTCATAGATGGCAGCTCTACTAACACAGACACACAAAAACGAGCAGGATATGCCATAGTCAATGGTACAAAGGTAACAGAGGCAAGCCCATTGCCACCTGGGACATCTTCACAAAAAGCAGAGCTCATCACCCTCACACAAGCTCTCACACTGGCAAAAGACAAAATCTTAAATATCTATACTGACTCAAAATACACATTCAGCATCCTTCACTCCCATGCTGCTATTTGGCATGAAAGGGGTTTAATCAACACTCAGGGAACCCCAGTCACCAATGCACCCCTTATTCTTAAGTTACTAGAGGCAGCCCAATTTCCAAAACAGGTAGCAGTCATTCCCTGCAAGGGACACCAGACATCATCAGATCCTGTTTCTCAAGGCAATACCTTCACTGACACACAGGCAAAGCTAGCTGCACAACAACCTTACCCTTCACACCTTCTTCCCCTCATCCCAAATGCTCTCCCTCCACCTCAATATTCACCAAAACAACTACAGCTACTCCACAAACCTACTTACAGTCTAACCACTCAAGGATGGATTTTCCAGGGATCAAAACTTCTTCTCCCAGATCAGCAGGCTTTAACCATCATCACTAATCTACACGGCTGCTTTCATGTAGGCACTCGGGCTTTATATAAACGCTTAACTCCAGTCATCACCATCCTTCCTTAAAGGCCATTATTGGCCAGGACACCCACAACTGCCAGCTCTGTGCCAAAACCTCTGCTCAGGGACGCTTACCTCCTCCTTTTCCAACCCACCACCTACATGGACACACCCCAGATGAAGACTGGCAAATAGATTTCACATGCATGCCTCCTTATAAGACCTACAGACACCTCCTCATCTTTGTCTGCACCTTCTCAGCATGGATAGAAGCCTTCCCCACTGCCCGAGAGACGGCAGATATTGTCTCTAAAACACTCATCCAAGAGATTGTTCCCCGATTTGGCCTACCCAAGACTATCCAACCAGACAGTGACCCAGCTTTCATCTCCCAGATCACTGAACGGGTGTCCACCAGTCTCAACATCACCTGGCACCTACACATCCCATCCCATCCACAGTCCTCAGGAAAGGTGGAAAAGGCAAATGGTCTCCTAAAAACACACATCACAAAACTCACCCTAGAGCTACACTTACCTTCGCCTCAACCTCTCCCCTTGGCTTTAACTCCACTCCGGGCACTTCCCCGAGCCCCCACTTTCTTAAGCCCCTTTGAGCTCATGTATGGCAGACCTTTTCCACTCCACAGTTCACCAATATCACAAAACCTACCGCCTATAGCCGATTATACCCCGATTCTTTCCTTCCTGAGACACCAGCTACGACAACACGCAGACCAGTGCCTTCCACAACCCATAAATGACTCATTGCCAGCAGCCCCTCTAACACCTGGAGACTTAATAGATCTCAAATCTCCTAAGCCCACAGGATTATAGCCAAAGTGGACTGGACCCCACCTTGTCATCCTCACAACGCCAACTGTGATCAAGGTCGCCGGCCTCCCATCCTGGTTCCACATCACTCAAGTTAAACGGTGCCTCAACAATCCTGATACTTATAACTCCGAGCCCCTACCTTCAAAGTGGTCATCACATCTCCTATCCCCCACTCGTCTCCGTCTCACCAGACTCTCAGACAGTCCTTCAACTTGACCCAGGTATTGCTACCCTGTGGAGTTCCCGGCCTTCTTCCCCAATGGACAGGGTCCTATGCCTTAGTCCTTCTTGTTCCAGCTCTAACGCTAAATTCTCAAGACACTGTAAAAAGGTCTCTTTCACCCCAACCTCACAAAACACACCTCACCCAAAAGACAAGAGTTGCCCACATCCCTATTCTTGTGGGTGTAGGCATTTTTTCTGTCCTTGGAACTGGCCTCAGAGTGGGGGAAATAAGCACAGCCGCTCATTTCTATCACCAACTATCTCTCGAGCTTCATCAACAAATAGAGGACATAACAACATCTATTCATTCACTCCAAAATCAAATAAACAGCCTTTGGAGAGCAGTTACTCTCCAAAACCACCCAGCTCTAGATGTCCTCATAGCCAGAAAGGGAGGAATTTGTGCTGTGCTAGGAGAGGAATGTTGCTACTTTGTAAATGAGTCTAAAATAGTTATGAACAAGGTAAAAAATCTTCCCAGCTACCTCGACAAAACTGCCAACAGTGGGGCTATAGACAAACCTCTTCGCCTTGGACAGTACTCTTGGATCATGGGCCCCTTTTCTTCTCCCTCTTGTGGACCCCATAATCATGATAACAATGCTGCTTCTTATAGCCCCCTGCCTTTTTAAACTTTTTTTTTTCCAAGATTTCTCCAATCCAGGATAAGAGCCTTCACCACCCAAGAACTCCTCCTCCTGACTGACACACCTGGCAGCAGCTTCCATGTGGGCACGACCCGTCCTCCCAACCCGACCCCATCACGATGCCCCTGTTCAGCAGGAAGTAGTCTAAGAGAAATATCACCCTATATCAAGAAAAAGACGGGAATGATGGGTTCTAGCCCATATGGAGGCTACTTAGTCATCATGGCAACGGTCCAACATGGAGGAGAGTTTAAAACAACAAGATATCCTTCTTGCTCCAGCAGGAAGTATTGCCCCTCACCTCACGCATCTGCCATCTGCCAATCCCTCTTTGTAACATCACTTTGCCTGCCTCTCCACGCTCTGCCTTTAAACAAGTCCCATAAATACTTTGTTTCACAGCTAGCCCCTCTGAGGGTCCTGGCATCTTACTTGCAGCCTTTCCGCACCCCCATCCCCCACATTAAAATCTTCTCTCAACTTTTTCTTTGTCTTTACTCCCACCAGACCTAACAGTCCTCACTTCCTAGTAAGGAAGGTGAGGGAGAACTCTGGAGTGACTTTCATGAGAGCATTCAACCCACCAGGAGACCTGATCACCTCCCAAACACTCCCACCTCCTAATACCTTCACCTGGATGTTAGGATTTCAACTCTGAATTTTGGGGACACAGACATTCAATCCATAGTAATATCTTATGGAACAGGGGTACGTTTGGTTTCTTTGTAAAACCATAAGGCTTACTCCACAAAAGGAGAACACAAATGACAGTTAATGTGTGAAAAGAGGCTTTATTTCACTAGTAATCAGAGAAATGCAAAGTGCCCAAAATGTTATGGTGGATTAACTAATGGTCAACTTAAGCATGAATTTCCAGCTGAACTGAGTCAGCGTAGTTCTGGGCATGGAAGACTCACCTGAGGATTGTGGCCAATGGCATAAAAAGAGAACAGTGCTGCTGATTTCCCAGGAGAAGTTTTGTTGTGTCTGATTTTCCTGATACAAACTCTGCTGTTCTCATTGGAGGAGGAGTTCAGCTCCTCTCTCTCGCTGGGGATGGCTGCTGTTCTCTTCAGGAGAGCTCTATCTTTGCCTTGAGCATCACTTCCCGTCTCCAGTGCAGATCCCTCGGTGTTGTGGCATAGGTTCTTCACCCCACCAGCCCAGACTTTCAAGCTTCTGCCACTGGCCTTTGCATCTTCCTGGTGCAGATCCTGGATATGGACTTGCATTGAAAGGGAATTTAAATTTTTAAATTGAAGCCTGCCAGGATACCTGCCAAGGCCAAGTGGACATGACCAGCAGGCCCGATAACAGAGCACTTCTCCCTTTATGTAAACCCCTGTCTTTGCTGCCCTTGTAACTGATGACCTTACAGTGTAACTTCAAATGTAACTTCAAGTATAATGGGACACTTCTTCCTTTGTGTAACTCATGGCTGTTTAATTAATGGCCTTGTAATGTAACTTGAGATATGTAAACTCCTTCAGCAACCCATGATGTCACCCAACCCACCAATCATATGCGCCGAATTTGCCTTTGTACCTCCCCACTTACTTTCCCTTTAAAAGCCCTGAAGCCCCACTGAGCAGGGCTCTGACTCTTTTGGAGAAATCCTAGTCAGAAGCCCACCCGTGTAATAAACTGCTTCCTAAACCTTCTCGGTGCCATTTTTCCCATGTTTGGTCTGTTTTCTGCAACAGCATGAGACATAGCCGTGGGCTCTAGGCCTTGGGCTGGACTCATGGAGAATGCAGGCGTGGGCTCAAAGCCTTCAGCTGGACTCGTGCGGGACATTGTGTGGGGTGCAGGGCCTCAGCTGAATTCTTCAGGTCTCTAGTGCAAGGACAGGTCTCTTGTACTCTTCTGCATTTGACTTTTTGGGTGACTGTTATAATATACTCCTGTAAATTTATGTTTTATGTAAATTTTTGTATGTATCAAATCTATTCCCTTGCAAATCGCTGACTACGACAGTGGTGTACCATTTTTGCTCATGACCCTAGCAAAACATTGATAATATCTAGTGTTGACAAGGTGTGCAAAAAATGTCTATGAGGTATGATAACAAATACAGTGATTGTTTAAATTATAAACATTTTTTATTACAGTAAAGAACACATTGTCTTAATCCCCCTTGATTTGAACACATTATCCTATCATTCTGGCCACTTTCTGAACAGTTGTGGAATTTCTCTTTTGTCTTTAATTTGGCTGCCTCAATGCTGTGAATGATTTCAAAATATTTACCTTTCATGGTCATTCTGACTTTGAGAAAGAGTCAGAAGTCATATGGTGCCAGATCCCATAAATAAGGTGGACGAAGACACACAGTAAAGTTTTTATTCGATAGAAATTGCTGCAAATATTTTTAATTCATTCAGGACATTGAAGCACCCAGGAAAAGACCTTCACAAAACAGAACTTCCAGAACTACTTCAGAAAGTGGCAAGAACAATAGGACAAGTGCATTTAAAGTGAGGGTGATTAATGGCAATGTGCCTATTACTGTAATAATTTATTTTTAGTTAAACATTCATCATTCTTTAAACACACTTTGTAAATCTGAACAGACTTTTGGAGAACAATTTGTGGATCTTCATGGAAATTTTATATACACATACCTTCTGACCTAGCAATTTCGTTTCTAGAAAATTTCCCTAAAAATATGCTTGTATATGTGCACAGAAATACATATGCAGGGAATTGCATTCTGGCAGAGTTTGCAAGAAATGAAAATGTTGGGACGGCACACATGTCCAACGTAGAAAACTGATTAAGCAAGTAGCATCCACGCTACATATTTTCCAACAGTTACAGAGAATGTGGTAATGGCGAGTACACTGATGCACAGATTGCCAGTGCAGAGTTAAGTAATGAATGAATAAATAAATAAATAAAATCTTAAAAAACAGATTGTAAAACAAAGCTTATGATCCATCTTGTTTATTAAAAAGAAAAAGAAAAAACAAAACACTAAAATTCTGTAGGAAACACAGATGATGAAAAATTTAGTTAAATTTAAACACATTAAAAGGCTAATAGGGGCCGGTGAGATGGCTCAGCAGCATAAGCGCCTGCCTGGCAAGCGCGAGGTCCTGAGTTCGACTCCCAGTACCCACATATGAAAAAAGGGCCGGTGATATCACTCAGTGGCACAGGCGCCTGCTGGCGCACGAGGTCCTGAGGTCAACCCCCGGTACCCACAAAAAAAAAAAAGAAGAAGAAAAGGTTAATAGGAAAGCATGTGTGTTACAATGCTAAATCGTTAACCTTTGAGAACTGAGTGTGAAGGGAGAAATAGACTCTGCTTTTGAATTCATTTGTATTGCTTGGTTTCTTGTATGTTTGATTTCTCATAAAGGGCATATGTTTACATAATAATTGCATAAATTTCAATTTGTATAAAACTTAGGACACTTGTCATATCATGTACAAAAGGGGGGAGTTCACTATGGCAGTGCACACCAGGAGATGCTAGGTGACACACACGGCTGTGGGAAACAATGAGTGGTCTTCTCCGCCCAGGTTTTCCACCATCACAGCAGGAAAGCTCTTGCTCAGTTCTTCGCAGTAATGGAATCTTTACAGTAAAGGAAGCTTGTAGAATAAAAGTCCCAGTGGAAAAGGAGGGTTGTTTCCCCCTCTACTGTTTGTTTTCCTTAACAAAAATAAACAGAGGATTCACTCTCTGATGCTCGGGAAGGCTTTCTGCAGGCTAACCAGGAAGGCTTCAGAAGAGAAAGGGCACAGACTAGATATGGGAGGTGGCAAAAGGATTTTCTTACCTCCACTAGAACCCCAGAATGGCTTTGGGATACTGCGGTGTGGCCTGACATGAATTAAATGAGGGAGCCACTGACCTTCTTTACTTCCTCATCCCTGTTTCCAGCTTCCTCCCTAGTTTGCAGGCCACTGATCTGAAACTTCTCCATGTTCCTCCCCTTTCTCAGATTTTCTAAAACCTCAAAGGCAAAGCCTTGCCCATCTGAGCCTTTTGTTTGGGGACCTACTTCCCTGTCCTCTGCTCCATCTCTTTTCTTGGCTCATTTACTGTCGGTGAAAAGGGATTCCCTTCGAGGCAGCGCTGGCTGCTCTGACAAGCCAGTTCATGCTTGGGCGTAAAGATTTGAAGAGAGACTGCCTCCCACATCCCACCTCTATACCTACTGAGCAGCGTGTTCAGTATTAAAGTATCAGAAATACAGAGATGGGGGATCGGAAGCGCTAGACCTGTCCCACATACTGGAATTGGGATATTCTCTGGGATGACTTGGGTGTCCCTTCAGTCCTGTCAGGGAGGGAGGAAACCTGTTCCATCTTTGAGATCGTGCCATGGTGGAAAGACCACTTTCCAAAAACCAGGCCCACAGCCAAGTTCATACATTTCAAGGTCTGTCTTCTTTCTTACTCTTCAACCTCGTCACCTCTTCACTGAAGAGGGTTGGGGCAGATAATCACTTCTAGCTCTGATATCTGATAATTTCATTAAAAATTATAGAGGGTACAGGAAAGACCATTTAGCCACTCTGGAAGGGGTGGTGGATAGTGTAATCATTTTTTTTTTTTTTTTTTTTTTTGTGGGTACCGGGAGTCAAACTCAGGACCTCGCGCTTGCCAGGCAGGCGCTTATGCCGCTGAGCTATCTCACCAGCCCCAGTGTAATCATTAACTACCTGGTTTCAAATCTTGTCCCTTCCTTTTCTAGCTGTGTGTCTTGGGCAGGTTGTTTAACCTCTCTGAGTCTCACTTTCCCCTTCTGTAAAATGCAGCTAAGAATAGCTATCACTTCCTGAAATTACTAAGAGCTGAAAGACAGACAGAACTTACTACAGTGTCTGGAACAAGATGAAATCTCTGCGTTCAGGTAAGGCAATGAAGATACTGCAAACATTGTGGGTGGAATCTTAGAGTTGAACTTACTTTAAATACTTCCAGTTGATAATATTTTATCACTTGTAAAAGCATGCTCACAAGCCCAAGCAGGTTAGATTTCTGGACACACTGCGGTAATGTGGGCAGGCATTAGCCTCTCTACTACAGGAGTAAAAACGCAGGCTCAGGGTGATGGATAGGGTCAAAGGAAAGGAAGTTGTGAAGCCAGAATTTAAACATGTCATTCACTATCATTTATTTAGAACACTTGAGGGCTATTTTCTGCTGGATATTGTTCTAAGTGTAGATAGAAAGATGGATAAGCCCAGTCTAGAGGAGATAACATCTTCCCATGGCAGAGCTACAAAGACAGGCCTATTATAATGCAAAGGGCCTGTGTCTGAATCTTCACTCTAGCACTTAGTTAGTTGAGTATATCTTGGGCAAGTTACTAATATCTTACTGCCTCAGTTTCCCCATCCATAAGATGGCAAGCATGATATATACTTGGGGATCAATAAGACGGAGATGTTGTAAGAAAATTTCTGCTGATACACAAAGGAACTTCATGAGGACATCACCTTGATGCGTTCACCACGGTCTAGGCCAGAGTCCTCAGCATAGAAGGCCATGATGCCTGATTTTCTCAGCAGCATGAGATACAATCTTTTAGGGATGCCCTCATAATTAGCTAACACAAGGGTATAATGATAATCCCTCAATAACTCATAATTCATGATGTGAAGGAAAATGACATATCCTTGAAAATACTCATGTCATCATGAATAGTGCACCATCCCTCTAGGCAGACCATTAGAGAAGGCTAAAAACAAATGAGTTCTAGAAGCTGAATGTTTAATGGCATCAGAACTATCTGCTTAAGCCATGTGTCTCTCAACAGAGAAGTTGCTCCCCAGTGGGCCAGGGCTGGCATTTGACTGAAGGGCACACTCTTGGGATGACGCTGGGCTTTGATGTTTGTTTGCCCTGTGTTCTGTTTTGGCTCATCCCCCTTCTGATTGACACATTTTTTTTCAAGGCCATCACTATGACCTCAGCCATAGAATATTGTACCTATGCAAGAACAAAGGCACTGCCTTCTAAACAATTCAAATTAAAACTAGTACCTCTTCCACATGGCAGTTCCTTAAGTGTTTCCAAAAATAGAGTACCTTCAGATGACAGCGTTTCTCAAGACCACCCAGGGTGAAGGAAACAAGCAGCAAAATTCCCCAAAGTAAACAAATGTGGTTCAGAATTTAGGAGAGGAGCTGAGGGAGTTGTAACAGTTGGGGCAGAGTTGTTATAGACAATGCTACTGCACCAGGAGATGCAATATATTAATAAATAATCAAATATTTATTTGATATCAATATGAACTCCTCAAATATACTGGGTTAACTATCGTAGAGGTGGAAAAAGAGTGATACATTTCCTCTTGCACCATAGTGGTCAGGGCTAACACTCCCATGACAAAAGACAGGTTAAAAGTCAAGCACAGTGGCACATGTCTGTAATTCTGGCTACTTGAGAGGCTGAGGCAAGAGGTTCTCAAGTTTGAGGCCAGTGTGGGCAACTTAGCAAGACCTTGATAGAAATAAAATAAAATAAAATAAAATGGGCTAGGAATATAGCTTAGTAATAGAGTCTTTGCTTAGCATGTTAGAGGTTCTGGGTTCAATCCCTAGTAACACAGATACACACACACACACACACACACGACAGGTTAACAAGAGAAAAGTATACCAAGTTTAATCAAAATGACATGGGAGACAAAGAAATGAAGACCCAAAGACTTAGGGAAAACATCGGTTTTTATGCTTAGGCTCAGTGAAGAACAGACAAGTATGAAGAATGTATTTGGAGAGCAGGTGATGATCTAATGCAGTAGACTAAGAAGGAAAACCAGCAAAGCTATCCACTCATATCCTTCTTGGCCTCTCTGTGCAGCATTCCTTCCTCCCAGGCATGGGGAAGGACTCCTTCTGGAATTAGAGTTTTATGATCTACTGTCAGACAAGTTGGGTCAAAGAATTTCTTTATGGCCTGCTCTAAGATGGAAAGGGAGAGAAGGTTAGAGTAATATTTCTAGGTTTTATGGCAGGCTTTGGAAGAGAAAGGTTCTACTTTTCACAGCTTGCCTTGGAGCGGGGAGGGAAGTGGGAGAAAGGATAGAAGAGAGGCAGAAACTTTGCTTCTGAGGCCCTTCCAATGTCCATGAGTTCAAAGCCTTCAGTGTTCCATTAGGCCATATTTTGGGGTATTATTTTCTGAACTCCAATACTGTATGCTTGCATCAACTACTTCATGTATAAAACCAAGCCTGCTCAAGATAATATCTTTTTTACTATATCAGGTAAAAATATCAGCTTTATTTTTATTTTCCATCTTGGACGAAAAGGTTATGTCATTAGATTTGGGCTTCAGCACACAGTGCCCTCTCATTACAAGGCTATACAAACGAATTCTTTCTCTTCTCTATGGAGTGTTCCCTGGATGCCTGTTTCTTCCAGGTTTAAGTCCTGGTTAGGTCAATGAGAGGTTCAAGAAGAGGGACCTCAGGGTACCTCTTGCCGTCTCTTTAAACAGAGTGTTTCATGATTTCCTTTGCAGCCGACTGGACTAAAGCACAGTTGAAACAAACGCTGAGTAGTTTTAATTTGTGGAAAGGAAATGTTATTTGAAAAAATGAGGTTCTTAGTGCTCTCTACAATATTTTTACACTGTGGTGGGGCTCAGAGTGCTGGAGAAAGTACTTTAGATGAGAAAGCGAGCCCCTTTATTATTCATTTGCCTTAGCACTTACGGGAGATAATGCGTTCCCTGGCTCTGTGGTCCTGGTGGCCATTTCTGCCAGCAGTTATTTGGATGCATTTCTGAGCGGAGTGCCACCTGGGGTGTGCTGCAGGGCGGTGAGAAAGCCACCCTTTTGCTGGAGCTGCCAGGGAAGCTGGGGTGGAGGCTTCTGCTATAGTCTGGTTAGAGCAGATTTTCATATTCTGCAGACAGTAGTGTCATTCAGCAGCCAGGATCAC
This sequence comes from Erethizon dorsatum, assembly GCA_028451465.1. Lineage (NCBI taxonomy): Eukaryota > Metazoa > Chordata > Mammalia > Rodentia > Erethizontidae > Erethizon > Erethizon dorsatum. The sequence continues at coordinate 21,530,487 of CM051829.1, read as the reverse complement.
TGAACTCCTAGGGGGGTGCTGTAAGGTGCCCAGCGAGCACTTCTTAATGCAAAGTCTTTTTAACAAAAGACTTATTTGTACCTAGTTCTCACACTATCTAAGGGTAAAATGGGTGAAAGTCATTGGGTTGGGAGCATCATAAAGGCCACAGGTTAAAAATCTAGAATGAATTCCTGTGCATTCTCACACGTTCTGTGCTAGACTGTGGAAAAGCACCCTCTAAAATGGTAGCTACTAATGCTTAGTGAATGCACACATAAACTAATCAGATAATCTGTCAGTCATCAGTAAATATTCAATATATCTTCAATTTTCAGTGGTAATGGAGAAGAACAATGCTATAACCTGCTTTGAACACATAGGTATCCAACAAATGCATTCCAACATTGGTAACTATACAAATCAATGACTGATCAAAAAAATTCCTATTTACTTTTAGATTCAGATTGCATGATAGGATATCATCCCACAGTTGGTGTGCCCTTCTTCCAAGTATTTGGCTCAGGTTGGTGGACAAAATGAACTTGTATTTCTCAGTACGCACCCATTAATGCTACAGAGCAGTGGCCAGGAATGTGCTGTATAAGAGAAGGGGTTGGGTTTGAAATTAACCTCTGCATAGCGTCGCTGTAAAGGAGCAGCTGAAGCAGTCAGGGTCTGAGATATTAGTAATGTAGATTTCAGTTATAACAGCAAAGCTGATGCAGAGTGGTCAAATTTAGAATCAACCTTGGGGGTAAGGACAATTGCCTTGCACTTTGGTTGGATATAGGATGTGAGTGAGAAAAAGAACTAAAGATGACTCCTCAGTTGGTAGTTTGCCTGACTGGAGAGATGGTTGGCACATTAGCGAAGATGGGAAGACTGGGAAGGAAATGGTTTGGGCATAAAATGTGTGGAATAGAAATACAGGGGGAAGGGAGAGTTAAGAATTGACTTGGTCTCGTTAAGTTTGAGATTCCCATCTTAGTTCTGACTCTCAGAAACAAATTTCAAGAGAAGACTGAATCGAATTGTTTAGGAAGTGATCCAAGGAAACAAAGGTTGGGAGGTAAGGAAGTAAGACTGAAAAGAGAAAGCACTCAGCAAGATATACATTATCCATCAAGTAACCAGTGCTAGACAACTAAGCTTCAACCACTTGAAGTTCTCCCCTCCAAAAGGTAAGAATGCTAAGGAAGTTATCAGTAATGCCCATCAGTGCTCCTGGGTTATTGATTCCTTGACACTGCTGCCAGCTCTAAGCTAAAGTAAGGCAGGCTCTGACAACCAGAGGAAATCCTCAGGCAATGAGAAAGGCGTTGGCATCTGGAAATCAGGCTGGTGGCTACTGAAATGGCAAGGGCAGAAAGAAAACTGGTTAGCAAGAAGAGCTTTAAAGTCAAGGCCTAGTTAGGACCAGATAACACAAGGAGAGGTGCCAGCATCCAAGGGGGCCAAGTGCAAAGTCCAAGTCATAGTTGTATCTAAAGACAATCATAAAAAAAATAAATAAATAAAGACAATCAGCAGGCAAAACCATAGACAGATCAGCGTGATGTCCGTGGACAGAACTTATTAGCCCAGGCACATCTTCCAAAGACCACTCTTCAGTATGAACGTGGGTATCTCCAGTTCCAAAATCTCAATAGATTGACTGGGATTGAGTAAATTGTTAAGGGATGTCAGAGTTGCTTCTGTGGTGCCCTTGCCTAAAGATACAGTAACTTTTTGAGGTTCTCTGTAGACCTAAGATTGTCTAGGTGTTCTCCTCTTACAAATGTAGGAAGGGAGTTGCAAAAAAAATGAGGGTTTTTCTTAAACTCTGAAAGTTTGCTGGCTCCGCTGGCTACAAAACACTGCACACATAACAGCTCATCTCAGTAAATTTTTTTCATGAAGGGGGTTTGAATATTTTATCAATGTTCACGGAAAATGATTTTTAAAGAAATAAACATGTCAAAACATCTCAGCCCTGAAGGTCACATTATTCAGAGGGTTTTTTGCCATATCATTCTTTAATTCTGTCATTTTTCTATGACAGTTCAGCACAAGTTCTCCAGTTAATGAAAACTACTCCATTACTTTAAACGTTAATCAATTAAAATCTACAACAAAACACAATCATCTATTATTTAAATACCTCTCTTCTCATCATTAGAGTAATAGGTAAATGGAAGCGTTGGACTTTCCCTACAAGAATAGTTGGTGAAATCTGAGATAGGAGGATCACAGGTTCAAACCCAGCCTGGGCAGATTAGTGACTTAATGAAAGCTCTCAAAAAATAAAAAAGGGCTGGGGATGTAGCTCAGAGGAAAGGCCCTGAGTTCAATCCCTAGCACCATGAGAAAGAGGGAAACAAAGAGAGAAAGAGAGAGAGAGAGAGAGAAAGAGAGAGAGACAGGCATAATTGGATGTAGCTGCTCCCTATTTCCTTTCCCAGACCAAGGTATCATTCTACCTTCTTGAACTGATAGCATGGGGCCCTTTTTAGTCACACACACACACACCATGCTGCAACTTTGCAATGTAAATATAATCTCCAATTCGGGAGATAACCTTCAAATATCTCTATGACACCTTAGAACACTGCTAGGTCCTTCTCAGCTCCAATTCCTGCTCTTAGCAATTTCTACTTGAGTCCTTCATGGCTGTTTAACTTTGCTCTTAAAAGTATGGATGATGTTTCTCAAATAACCTCTGTCCTTTGGTTCTCACCTAACTGCAATTCAGGGGTTTGTAACCTGAAGCTTGTGAGCCTAAAGAATTTACAGATTGGTTTCAAAGATTTCATAGGCCTTTTGAAATGGGAGAAAATTATTATTATTTTTGGGGGGGGTACTTGGAATTGAACTCAGGACCTTGCCCTTGCCGGGCAGGTGCTTGTGCCGCTGAGCTATATCCCTGGCCCTGAGAAAATTATTTTTAAAGAAATATTAGAAAAATAACAATAAAAGAGGCTAAGAATGTAGCTCAGTGATAAAGCGCTTGCCTAGCATGCACAAGGCCCTAGGTTCCATCCCTAGCACTATACGAAAAGGAAAAATAAAAAAAGAGAAAAGGAGAGAAGGAAAGAAGAGAGAAGAAAAGGAAAGAAAAAAGGAAGTTCTGTGCTAGATGCATAGGCCCATCCCTATCAGGGCTGTGTTAGTGAAGAACACCTAGAAATATGGGAAATGAAAAAAGAAAAGTGTTCAGGACTGAATCCCCCCCCAAACCAATATTTTAGACATGAATGAGCGAAGAGGAGACTGGAAAGTCAGGAGGGTTGTAGGTGGACATTATGCTAAGTAAATAAGCCAACGACAAAAGGAAAATGCATTACGATTCTACTTACATGAGGTACACAGAGTAGTCAGGTTGATAGAGAAGAAAATAGAATGGTGGATATCAGGCACTGGGGAGAGGAAGACACAGGGAGGTTTTTGGTGTTTTAAAAATTATTACTGACACATGGAGTTTAGTGTAGTGGTGCACACTTGTAATCCCGGCATTCTGGAGGGGTTGAGGTAGAAGGATTGAAAGTTCGAGCCCAGCCTCGGAAATTTAGCAACTTAGCAAGACCTGTCTCAAAATAAACAATAAAATAAAATAAATGGGCTAGGAATGTAGCTCAGTGTAAAGGCCCTCAGTCCAGTCTGCAGTACAATAAATAAACAAATATTTTAAAAATTAAACAAATGATGAACACATGCGAATTGGTTAATTGTGGAAATTAATGGGTTTCCTTATTACTTTTGCATACATGCATATTTGCACATTAGTCACATTTAACCTCTTCTTTCTACTGTCTCTCTCCCACCTTCCCTCTCCAGTGGGCCCCCTTCCTGGACCCTAAAAGTCCCTCTTCTACTTTCAAGTCATCTTTTTTGTTGTTGTTTTAGTTTCCACATACGTGTTAGTCAGCTTTTCATCCCAATGACAAAACACTTTCAAATAAAACAACTCAAAGAAGGAAAGATTTGTTCCGGATCACAATTTCAGAGGCTTCATTCCACAACCAGGTGGTTCCACTGGCCCAAGGTGAGGCAAAAACATGGCAGAGGGGCATGGTGAAGAAGAGCTGCGCTCCTCACAGAAGCAGGAATCAAAGAGAGTGGAAAGAACCAGAGAGGCCGGTGAGATGGCTCAGCGGCTTAAGCGCCTGCCTGGCAAGCGCGAGGGCCCGAGTTCGACTCCCGGAACCCACATACGAAAAAGGGGCCGGTGATACCGCTCAGCGGCACTGGCGCCTGCTGGCGCGCGAGGTCCTGAGGTCGACCCCCCGGTACCCACCAAAAAAAAAAAAAAGAAAAGAAAGAACCAGAGAGGAAGGGGACAGGGACAGATATAGTCTCCAGTGTCAGATGCGCGTGATCCATTCCCTTCAACTAGACCCTCACCTCACGATATTACTTATTATTCTAATTAAGACTTCATCAGTGGCTTGATCTCCTTGATGAAGTCAGAGCCCTCATGACCCACTTACTTCTGAAAAAGTCAGTCAGCTGGCAATCTAGCCTTTAGCACATGAATTTTGGGGAATATTGCAATTCCAAACCATAACAATAGGTGAGAGAAAATGTGTGATACTTTTTGTTTGTATCTGGCTTATTTTCTTACCATGATGTCATCTAGTTCCATCCATTTTCCTGCAAGCAACAGGATTTCATTCTTCTTTGTGGCTGAACAGTACGTTGTACACATACCATATTTTCTTTATTCATCTGCTGATGGCACCCAGTATGATTCCTTATCATCACTATCGAGAGCATGCCTCAATCAAGGTAGTTCTGTAAATGTATCTCTTTTGTATGCTGACTTTGTTTCTTTTATATATACCTAGGATTGCTATAGCTGACTATATGGTAGTTCCACTTTAGATGTTGGAGGAATCTTTGTACTGTTTTCCATAGTGGCTATACTAATTTACATTCCCACAAACAGTGTATAATGGTTCATTTTTCTCCATAACCTCACTGACATTTGTTTTTATATATATATATATATATATATATATATATATATATATATGCCATTCTAACTGTGGAGAGATGGAATCTCAATGTGGTTTTAATTTGGATTTCCCTGATGACTAAAGATATTAAGCATTTCTTTCTTTCTTTCTACTGGGGACTGAACCCATGGCCTTCATACTGAACTACATCCCCAGCCCTTTTTTCTTTTTTATTTTAAGACATGATCTCTCTAAATCACTAAGCTGCCCAGGCTGGTCTCCAGCTTATGATTCTCCTGCCTCAGCCTCCCAGAGTTCTGGAATTAAAGGTACGTAACTGAGCATTGTTTTCATTTCTTTATTGGCCACTTTGACTTCTTTTGAGAAGTGGATGTTGAGATAATTTGCCCATCTTTGACTGGATTTTTTTTGTTGTTATTAAGATTTTTTTAGGGCCGGTGAGATGGCTCAGCGGCTTAAGCGCCTGCCCAGCAAGCGCGAGGGCCCGAGTTTGACTCCCAGAACCCACATACGAAAAAGGGGCCGGTGATATCGCTCAGCGGCACGGGCGCCTGCTGGCGCGTGAGGTCCTGAGGTCGACCCCCCGGTACACACACACACAAAAAAAGATTTTTTTAGTTCTTTATATATTATTGATATTAATCCTCTTCCAGATGTTAGCTGACAAAATTTTTTCCCATTCTGTAGGTTGTCTCTTCACTCTTTTAATAGTTTTCTTTGCTGTGCAGAAGCTTTTTAGCTTGATGTAATCCCACTTGTCAATTCTTGCTTTTGTTTCCTGGTCTATTGGAGTCCTAACCAGGAAATTATTGTCTGTACCAGTATCTTGAATGTTTCTCCTGTTTTCTTCTAGTCATTCTAGCTTTATATCAAGGTCTTTGATCCATTTTGAGTTGATATTTGTACAGGGCAAGAAAGGTTCTAGTTTCAGTCTTCTACATGGGGTATCCAGTTTTCCAAGCACCATTTGTTGAAGAGGTTATCCTTTCTCCAATATGTTTTTTGGAATTTGTTGTAGTCAGGGTTTTCAAGGGAATAGATTTAATTCAGGACACATAATTTATAGGACGATTTTATACTATTCACCCAGAGAGTCAAATGCAGAAGAGTGCAGGAGATCTGTCCACAGACTAGAAACCCAAAGAATCCAGCTGAGGGCCTGGACCCCACAGCAATGTCCTCCATGCATCCAGCTGGATGCCCAGAGCCCACGACAATGTCTCATGCAAGTCTACATCAAGGATCTGCACTGGGAAGGCCCAAAGGTCAGTGGTAGAAGCCAGAAAGTCTGCACCAGCGGGATGAAGGATCTGTGCCAGCGGGCTGAGGGATCTGCACTGGAGCCAGGAAGTGATGTTCAAGGTAGGGACCAGAGCTCCCCTGAAAAAGAGCTGCAGCCATCCTCAGTGACAGCGAAGACTAGAGCTCCTCTGATGTTAACAGCTGAGTTCATATCAGGACAACCAGCGTGACAAGCTTCTCCAGGAGAATCAACAGCACACCATCTTCCCCTCTAGTTCTCCTTTTATGCTGTTGGCAACATAAATGTTCTGGGCCTTCCACACCCAGAACCATGCTGACTCAGTTCAACTGGGTGTTACAAGTTGACCATTAGTTATTCCACCACAGAATCCTTGTCAAGACTCAGTCAGGTAAAGATGCGTGGATTTATTTGTGGATCTTCTATTCCTTTGGTTAACAGGTCTGGTGTTGGATTTTGTTTTGTTTTGTTTTGAGACAGGGTTTCACTATGTGGTTCAGGCTGGTCTTAAACTCACTATGTAGCCCAGGCTGGCCTTGAACTTGTGGCGCTCCTCCTGCCACAGCCTCCCAAGTGCTGGGATTCCAGGCATGCACCACTACACCTGGCTCTGGGTCCGTGTTTATGCCAACACCATTCTGGTTTGTTGCTATCGCCCTGTAGTAGAGTATGTTTTGAAAGCAGGTGTTGGGTTACCTCCAGCATTACTCATTTTGCTCAAGAAAGCTTTGGCTGGGGTGTTTCGTGCTTCCATGTGACTTTTAGGATGGCTCCTTCTAGTTTTGTAAAGAATGTCGTTGGTATTTGAATGGCGAGTTCACCAAATCTGTTCATTGCTTTGGGCAGTATGGCCATTTTAACAATATTAATTCTCCCAATATATGAACATAAGTGGTCTTTCTACCTTCTAGTGTCTTATTCGTTTTATTTCTTTATAGTTTTGTAATTTTCATTGTAGAGGTCTTTGATATTCTTAGCAAGGCATTTTATATTTTTATGACTGGTTAATGGGATTACTTTCCTGATTTCTTTATCACTGGTGCATAGAAAAACTATTGATTTTTTATGTAGTTTTGTACCCTGGTATGTCACTGAATTTGTCAGTCCTAAAAGTCTTTTGGTGGAATGTGCAAATATCACATCGTTTCTCTGGTATGTGATACTGAATGCGTAAATAAGGACCAAAGTATATAAAAGGTATGGCAAAATAGGAAGAAATTGTTCAAAAGAAAGGTGAACTAGGGAGTGGGGAGGGAAGGAAGGGAAGAAGAAAAAAAAAGAGTCCATACTATTAAGTGAAATAAATCGGACACACATGTTTAAATATCACATTGTTTCTCTGGTGTGAGAAACTGAAAGGGTAAATAAGGATCAAATTGTACAATAGATACTGGGAAATAGGAGGAGGATATTCAAGTGGGAAGGGGAACAAGGCATGGGGGAGAGGGAAAGGAAGGAAAGGAAAAGAAAAAAAAGAATAGAAGGAAGAAAATGGAAACATAGCTTTTGTAAATAAGGAGGGGAAGAAGGTTTGAAGGGAAGAGAGGGGATTGGGGAAAAAAGAAGAACCAAAATATATCATATACAGGTACAAACTCCATCTGATGAATGTGATCATTATATTTACTTAAAATGTACCAAAAAATTAATCAAAATTAAAAAATGTCTTTGGGTGGAATCTTCAGGATTTTCTATGTATAGGATCATGTCATCTGCAAATAAGGATAATTTGACTTCTCCCTTTCCTGTTTATGTGAGGTTTATTTCTCTCTCTTGCCTGATTGTTCTGGTTAAAATTTCTAGCACTGTATTGAGTAAGATTGGTGAGAGTGAGCACCCTTGTCTTATTCCTGATCTTAGAGGAAATGATTCCAGTTTTTCCCAGTCAGTATGATGTTGGCTATGGGTTTGTCATGTACTATAGCCTTATTATTTTGGAGTATGATCCTTCCATACCTAATTCATTCATGCCTGATCATAAAGGGATATTGAATTTTATCCAAAGTTTTTCCACATGGAGTTGTTTATTAGGTGCAGAGTTTCAGCTTTGCAAAATGAAAAGAGTTTTGGAAAAGAGTTCTGGAAATGGATAATGGTGATAGTTGCATAACAGCGTGAGTGTACTTAAAGCCATTGAAATGTGTGCTTAAAAATGGTTAAGATGGTAAATATTACATTTGGTGCTTTTTACCACAACTTTTTTTTAAAGCATGTGTTGTCATGGAAGCCAGGAAAATGAAGCATTTAAAGAGGGAAGGTGTGGTCAATAGGCAGGCATGCCCAAAGGCCACGTGTGATCAGGGTGAAGATGCTTACTTTAGTAACGTGGTGACCTCTGACACTCTTTTAAAAAGAACTTTCTGAGGTGTGGTGAGGGCAGAAGTCAATTTTCTGTGGGTTAGAGAAAGGAGGGCATCAAGTCAAGACTGTATGGTAGGTTTAAGATTTAAGGATCCCCTCTATCCTGTAATATAACAATAATAAACAAAATATAAAATGAATGAATTATAAAATCAAGCCACTAAAAGAACACAAGTACTTTTACTGAAATAAAGTGAAGCTACAAAGGGCTTCATGACTGCTTTTAAATATCCTTTTCTTTACAGGGCATAATTTCTACATGGCCAAAAAAAACTGAGTATGGATTGGGCCAGTGGTGAATGCAATTGTAAAAACAGAGAATAGGAGGAGAGGTGAGAGGAGAGAGGAGAGAGGAGAGAGGAGGGAAGAGGGAGGAGGGAGGAGGGAGAAGAGAAGACAGAAGAAAGAAAAAAGAAAAGAGAAGGAAAAAATTTCAGACAGCCAACAAAATTGTCAAAAGATAGGTTCATTTTGGATGATTGCAGTAATAAAGCATTTTAAAATAAGTATATTTAGGATCTTCAGAGTGCTAAATGAAGAAATTGGATATCTAGTGGAAATTTTAGCAGAGAACAGCAGGGAAAAATAGAATAATAAAGAGGAAATAAAAAGAAGCAATATTTGAAGAGATAATGACTGAAAATATTCTATAATTGCAAATGGCCTTAAATCAAAAGTATTCTCTCCATAAAAGAAGGAAAAATAAAAATAAAACTACACTTAGAAATAACATAATGAAATAGCAGAATATAAATTTCAGAGAGAAAATCGTAGGTGCGTCCAGAAAGAAAATGCAGGCAGATTACCTAAAAAGTAATAAAAACTAGATAGCCATAGGCTTCTCAGCAGCAATAACAGAAGCTAGAAGACCATGGAGCAATAGCTTCACAGTTGTGGGTAATATAAATTATTACTTAAATTATTATTAAAGAATGAGGGCAAAATTTTTTTTTTTGGTACCAGGAATCGAGGGCGGAATGAAGACATCAGAAATTTACAACACTGTAACGTTCAATATTAAGGGATGTATCTCAGCAAGAAGTATGGGAGCCCAGAGGAACAGTTACAGGATGCAACTAATAATTATGAGCATGGAAATCAACAAAATAGTTGAGATATAATTGTTTTAAAAATTATCTTAATTTTAAATAGATGGAATTCAAGCCCTAGAAATAATTATTAGTAGGTATGTATGTACGTATGTATGAAAAGATTCATAGAGCCTTTATTAGAGTGGTCAAAAACTGGAAGCAAGACAAATGTACAACTGGTAAATGGATAATGATGTGATATATTCATACTATAAAATATTGCTTAATTAAGAGAACAAAACCAGGGCCGGTGAGATGGCTCAGCGGCTTAAGCGCCTGCCTTGCAAGCGCGAAGGCCCGAGTTCGACTCCCGGAACCCACATACGAAAAAAGGGCCGGTGATATCGCTCAGTGGCACGGGTGCCTGTTGGCGCGTGAGGTCCTGAGGTCGTCCCCCCGGCACCCACAAAAAAAAAAAAAAAAAAAAAAGAGAACAAAACCAGAGACTGATACATACACTAATGTGGACAAGTCTAGCAGATATGTTCAATGAAAAAGCCAGACCCCAAAGAGCACATAAATCCTTTATGATACTATGTCTGTAAGTTCAAGAATAGGTAAAACTAATTCTTGGTGACAATTTGGAGGTTATGTTTAGGAGGGGAATATTTATTGGGAAGGATCAAAGGAAATCTGTGGAATAATAAAAATAACTTTCTATATCTTGATCTTTTACAGTTCATTGAGTTGTATACTTGAAATTTATGTACTTTATTTTATGTAAATTAAAAAAAAAACACAGCATTTCTTTCTGTTAAAATGTAACCAACAATGTACAATTTATCTATAACTTTGTCAGCAATAGAAATCACACATATTTTAAATCATAGAGCAGATATCTTGAAATTTGTTATTACAGATATCTTGACATTAGTTTGGCCTCAACACCACATTTATTTATTTATTTATTTATTTATTTATTTATTTATTGTCTCTTTCATAAGGTTTTGTTAAACCATTCAGGCTAGCCTTGAACTCACTTTGTAGCCCAGGCTGGCCTCTAACTCACAGGGATCCTCCTGCCTCAGCCTCCCAAGTGCTGGGATTACAGGTGTGCGCCACCATCCCCGGCTTCAACACTACTTTTAATGTGATAGTTTTTCAATTTACTGCTAGGTCATATTATTTAGGCACATGTATACTGATGTGATTGATTTATTTCTTAATGCTTTGTTGGTTATGTTTCAGTAGATATGATTACCTTTATAACCTTAAGCATTTTGTGCATTTAAAAATATTATTGTGAGAAGGGGTTCATGGTTTAAAAAAAGTTAAGAACACTTAGTCTGAAGAGTAGAAGTTCCAGAAGGAAAATAAGGTAGTAGAGAAAATTAATTAAAGAAAGAAGAAAAGATTGCAGAACCGAAGGGCATTAATTTCCAGATTGATGAGGCCTCCATAGGCTCAGCATAATAAGCAAGAAATATCTATATCAAGACCTGGAATCAGGAAGTTGAAGAACCTGTGTGATAAAGAAAACAATGCCCAAATCTTCCAAAGGGAAACAAAATAATATACAAAGAATTGGGAATCAGAATGTCATCAGAGGGCTGGGGAGATGGTTCAGCAGCATACACGCCTGCCTGGCAAGCGCGAGGTCCTGAGTTTGACCCTCGGTACCCACAAAAAAAAAAAAAAAAAAGGAACCCACATACGAAAAAAGGGCCAGTGACATCACTCAGTGGCACAGGCACCTGCTGGCGTGCGAGATCCTAAGGTCGACCCCCAGTACCCACCAAAAAAAAGAGAGAGAGAATGTCATCAGACTTCTCTGCAGCAGTACTGGAAGCCAGAAGACAATGAAGCTAAACCTTTCAAATTCAAAAGGAAAATTATTTCCAATCGAGGATTTTATATGCAGCCAAATTTTCAACTTTAATTGATAGCAAGTATAGAATTAAATATGTCAGATAATGCAGGAGTCAATAAATTTGTCTCTTGTGAAAACATGAAGGGTCTGTTCAATTACAAAAGCAGAAGACATGGGATCCAGTAAACTGGTAATGAAACATAGGGAAAAAAAATGAAAGAAATTCTCAGGATTGCAGTGAAGGGTTGTCCCAGACTAATTTTTTATAACAGGCCCAGAGAGCAAGCAAGATGGAGGCTGTCCCTGTAGAAAAAGCAAATCATGGTTCATTTAATGAAATTGGAAGATTTCACCTCTGGCAGAGATTTGAGGATAAATCAATGCTAGCTACATTTAAAATAAAAGAAACCAAAGAAATAAGTTGTAGATTTAAAAATTATTTCGGGGTCAGTGAGATGGCTCAGTGGTGTAAGCGCCTGCCCGGCAAGCGCGAGGGCCCGAGTTCGACTCCCGGAACCCACATACGGAAAAAGGGCCGGTGATATCGCTCAGTGGCACGAGCGCCTGCTGGTGCGCGAGGTCCTGAGGTCGACCCCCGGTACCCACACACACAAAAAAAATTATTGCAAAACGTGAAGGTTAAATACTCAAAGAAATGGCTAGAAGAATACAGTATTTGATTGTTACCTTTGGGGGAATGGGATAGGACGGGGCTTCTCAATCTTGCTCTCATCGATATTTTAGGCTGGATAATTCTTTGTTGTGAAGGGTCTGTGCCATTCTTGGCTTCTACCCATTATATTCCAGTATCCCTTCTTCCCCTGTGACAATAACAAATATCTTCAGACATTAGCAAGTGTACTGGGTGGGGGTAAGGGGGAGTAAAATAACCCCTGGTTGAGCACTATTTGAACAGGGGATAGGGAAGAAGGGTGATCCTGTCACACACCTTATGGAACTATTTGATTCTTTAAGTTGTGATCATGTACAACTCTTAGGGTTTGAATGTGTCTCCCCAAGATTCGTGTGCTGGGAACGATCCCCCAAACCATAGTAATAGCATTTTGAAGTGGAGTCTTTGGGAGGTAATTAAGATTAGATGAGGTCGTGAGGGTTCCTACAACAGCATTAGTGACTTTATAAGAAGAGGAGTGACCCGAGCTGGCTTACGTGCTCTGTCTTATGATATCCTCTGCCATGTTATGTTGCAGTGAGAAAGTCTTTACCTGATGCTGAGCATGCGCTAGTGTCATGTTCTTGGGCTTTGAAGCCTCCAGAACCATAAGCTAAACTTCAATTCTTTATACATTACCTGGTCTTAGATATTTGTTACAGTGCCTGAAAATGGACTAAAACACCTACTATGATGAAACTGAAAATTAAATTTGAAAAGTCAGTAGTATCCACAAATACCAATGATAATCAATTAGAAAATACAACATTAAAAATTATATAACAAAAATAGCAACAAAAATGTGAGGTACCTAGGTAAATCCCAAACAAAAGTGAAGAAGACTATAATGGAAAAAATTATTTACATGATTAACTGACACAAGAAAGTTTGAGTAAGTGATGAACCCCTTGTTCATCAGTGAGATAACAGAAATTCGTAAGGGTGGAAATTCTTCAATAAGTAATTTATAAATTCAATTGAATTCTAATAACCTCCACAGGATTTTTACTGGATTTGACAAGCTGATCTAACAATTCACAGGGAAGAGAAATAGAAATGTTCAGACACATAGAACTAATGGAAGAAAATAAAAAGACCAATCCAGTCATATATGGAACTTGGTCTCCAACTCAGGTGAAGTGACAAACCCTTGGAGAAGGAAGGGATGGCCTATTTAATAATCAGCTCCGGTAGAGTCAGCTGTCCTTATCAGAAAGTAAATCTCAATTTCTATCATGCATGGAAATCAATTCCAGAAGCTAGGTATGGCATATGTGTGCAGCCCCAGCAACTCAGGAAGCTGAGACAGGAGAATCTCTTGAGCCAGGGAGTTTGGGTTCAGCCTGAGCAACACTGCAAGTCCCCATCTCTTAAAAGAATTAATTCCAGGCATATTAAAAGCCTAAGTCTTTTAGGTGGGGCTCATGCTGCACCCAGGAGTGGAATACTAGTGTGTTTCACGTTAGAAGGAAGAAGAACATGACATTGATGATTTCCCAGCATTTGGATTATGGCTATCATGTTGCCCACCTCCAGGTGGCATCATTTACAGGAAGTTTATTTGCAGAGCAGCCAATCACATGAAACATGCTGTACACACTGCCACCTGGATTTGTGTGAGGGTTCCTCACTAGTTTGGACTCAACAATTGGGACACACATGGTGGCCCAAAGAGGACCTCTTTTCACTGGTGAGTGGGAGAACTCTCCAGAACCTTCTACAGCTGTTTCTTGCCTGTCATTCCTTTTGTGGTGAGGTGGAGGACAGACAGAAGCTGTACAGGTGGAGAGTAGAGACCAGTACCAGGAAATATCCCTCTAAGGCAGCAGATCTTGCTTGACTGCATACTGGAATCACCCGGGAAGATTTAAAAAAATAAATAAATAAAAAACAGAAACAAAACCATGGTGTCTGTCTAATATAACTGATCTGGGATGGGGAGTGGGGAGCCTGGACTTCTAGGACATGGAAATATCCTCAGGTGGACAGTGAGTTGTCAACCACTGTTCCCAGTCTACCTTAGCTGGCATCCCCACCCCACCACTTACCCCAAACCTTGTCTTTTTTTTTTTTTTTTTTGTGGGTACCGGGGGTCGACCTCAGGACCTTGCGCGCCAACAGGCACCCGTGCCGCTGAGCGATATCACCGGCCCCTTTCTCGTATGTGGGATCCGGGAGTCGAACTCGGGCCCTCGCACTTGCCAGGCAGGCGCTTACGCCGCTGAGCCATCTCACCGGCCCTCCAAACCTTGTCTTGTGCTGGATATGTTTTCGCCATAGCCTGAGTTTATGTTTTCTAATAACTTGTGATCCTCGATCTATACAACGCTCCCGCAGGACACACTGGTGCTCCTTGCTCACTTTTTATTTGAGGAAAGCAAGTGCTAAGAACACATATATTTTGGGCATTTAAAAAGTACTTTTCCTCTTAGAACATTATTTTCATCCATAAAGTGCACATATTCTTTCTGCCTAGCCAAGGACAGAGCAGGTAGAGAAGGAGTTGAGTCAATCATAAGATATGCTCAATACTTGAAAGGAATTTGACAAATGAGATCATTAAATGTTGCGATGGGTTTCTTAGGAGGTATGATTTTGTGAAGACCTGAACTTGATATAGTTTAAGTGGTTCGTACTTAGAGCAAGAGAACTGACCAAATATTCTCATAGATTTTTCTTTCCAAACCTGTGACTCTAAGAATACAGCACAAACAGTTTCCCTCCAAAATACTTAGTATGTCAGAGTCTACACACATGTGTTTGTACCCATGTGGATCTGGATATGCTTTTAGTCCAGCCCCACCGACAGCTACCAACAGTTAATTCAGCATGTCTGGCTGTCAAACTTTCTAGGAGTCCAAGCAGATGAACAAAATCTTGCACAAATTGCATAAAACATGCACTTATGAATAATTTTTCTGTAGATTAAAGCTAATTTGATGAACACAAAACACTTTATCTTTTTATTTGGAGGTAATGTCCGACTTACTAAAAGTTGCAAACATAAAAACAGCACAGAATGTATTAGTATATCCTTTATTTAGATTCACCTATTATAAATATTTACCCCATTTGCTTCAGCATTTGTGTTCTCTCTCTCTCTTTCTCTCTTAACACACATACAACTCTTTTTTCTGAAGGATTTGTGAATAAGTAACATATATCATGACCTCTTATTCTCAAATACTTGTGATTTTCTAAGAATGAGGATATTCTATTACATAACCATTGTACAGTTATCAACTTGATAAATTTACATTGATTTCATACACAATGATGCTTGTTCCAACTTTTCAGTTACCCTTACAATGTCCTTTATGACATTTCCTCTGTCCCCTAGAGGATTCAGTCTAGAGCCAGTTTTTCATTTAGTTTTTCTGTCTCTCCAGCTTCCTTGAGTCTGGAGCATTTCCATAGCTTCTCTTTGTCTTGTATATTATTAACATCTTTCAAGAATACAGTTTCTCCTTCACCTCTTTTTTATTTCTTTAAATAGGATCTTCCTCATTTTATATTTGTCTGATATTTATTTGTGATTACATTGAGGTTATACACACTTAGCCAGAATACTGCATAGATGGTGTATCCGAGTGCTTTGTTTGGAGGTACATGCTGCCTGCCTGGCTCTTGCTAATGATGTTCCTTTGAACACTGAAATGAGGTAGCATCTGAATTTTCCACTCTATAATCACTGCTTTCTTCCTCCTTCATAACTAAGATACCACTGGTGCGTAGACACTTCCAGACCATAAAAATACCCTGCTTCTCATTGAAATATCCTCCTAGATTTAGCAACCTTTCATGATTTTAGCCCATGTCAATCTTAATCTTAATGCTTGCAAAATGATAGTTTTTCAGCTCCGGCATTCTCTTCCATTTGTTAGTGAGTCCAAAGCCCTGGTAAACAAAAGAGAACCCTCCCTTTTATCTGTCTATTTTTCTTTCTTCTTTCTTTCTTTCTTTCTTTCTTTCTTTCTTTCTTTCTTTCTTTCTTTCTTTCTTTCTCTCTCTCTCTCCTATCTTCTGTATGGGTCAGTGAATTCTCTTTCTTTAATGATTTATAAATTGTTATTGTGCTTAATCATTTTGGTGCTCACATTGTGCCGTATTTGGCTGGGAGCCCCTTCAAGCTGCCTCCCGTGTCCTGACGATGAGATCTACCACTTTTGGAGTGACTCCTTGCTTCCCAGCCTGAGGCGTGTTCCAGGACGGCTCTGTTCTTAGACCGAGGCAAACTCCCTGGGCTAGCACCTCAGGAGGCTGTGTTCTTTAAGAGCAGCAGCATCCTCATAATTATTTAAGATTCTCCTCTGCTTGTAGGGACCGGGACAGGGAGTGTTGCAGGGAGTGTTTCTGTCTCATTTCTCCCCATAAATTGTTTTCCCAGCTTTAATTTCTCCTCTCCTTGTCTTTCACAGGATCCCTCAAGACTGACCGTCACAACCACACTCACACGATGATTTGTGGTAACGCATTCATTTGGACACAAGAACAACTCAGAGTTCTGGGCTACCTCCTGTCTACTGAAAGCCTCTGGACTTGAACCCTGTGTGTGCCTGGGCATTGGCTCCTGCCCATCCATGTCTGATCTGTAGCTCATGGGCCTCAACTATCACTGCTGAGGGCTTTTGAGACCTTCGCTCTGTACCCCAGGTTAGCCAAACTGCCAAGTCTGAGGACACAGTCCCAGAAGATTGCCCCCACTTCTGACATTAATTGCAAGTTTGGGAGGTTCCCAAACCACCTTTAGCTTTTATAATCCACTGGAAGGGCTCACAGAATTCATCGAAAGCTGTCACATTAACAGTTATGTTTTATTACAGGGCAGGAATGCAGATTTAGAGGGGATGGAGCTTGTACATGCTAGACAAGCTCTCTGCCATTGAGCCACACCTCCAACCCCAAGGGATGCTTGTCATAATCATCCAAGGCCAGAGAGGTAGAGGGCAGGGTCCAAGAGGGGTCCAAATGCAGAGTTATGGCCATCACCTTCCCATGGAGTCGTTCCCTTCTCCTGGCCACAGTGTATGCCATACACACAGAGTACTGCCAACCAGGGAGGCTTGCCCGGAGCCTTGGTGTTGAGAATTTTTATGGGGCTCATGCTGACATGACTGTTCCAGCCCCTCTCAGAGATAGATCTTCAGTCTCCTGTTCATACGAGTCAGAACTGATGTGGCAAGGCCCAAAGTCCCCATCATAAATCACTGTTAGTCTATCCAGTGGCCAAAGACCTAAGACAAACAGATGCTCCTATAAGGCAAGACATTGCAGAGTTTTGGAGATCAAGTCCCAGCACCCAAGGACAAAGGCCACATCTCAATTTGGGTAACGTTAATGCTCCACGTACACTCTGCACTGTCATTGAGCCCTTCCACTCCATGCTACCTCTTGCCCTTTGTTTGAGCCTTAAGCCATGCTAGAGGAGAGGGAAACATTTCTTGCATCGATGGTATTGCTCCACTCACCACCATGTTTCCTCCCTGCTATTGGAAGTGTGCGAGGCAGAGGTGCAGCCACCATTGAAGAACAAATTCCAGGAATGCAATGATTCAGGGCTAAGGAGTGCAAGAGAAGACACAATTGGAAGACATGTTATTCTACATTTAGGGTATAAAATTTAGGTGGGAAATGTAACATGACCAGAAAACACATGGTTTACCTTTGCCTGCATACTTTAGGGATTTATGAATATCATCAGCAAAGCACAGAAATAACAAATGATTGGGTCACTGGAAACCAGTGTTCACTGGCAGCTCAAGGGATGACTTAGCATAATGAGGAAATGGTTTTTGGGAGCTGCGAAGGTAAGAATAGCTGTACTGCTTTGTTACAAACAGATTCTGAAGAGTCAAGGCATTGTGAGGGATAACAATGCTGCTACTTTTTCTTTTGTGGTGAGGCCCAGAAATTTAGCTGAGGTAGCACTTTTGACAATAAAGAACAAGAAGAGATGGATTCTGGACACTAGAAAAGATCTTGTTACCTTTTTTTCAGTGCTGGGGAATCAAACACAGGGCCTCACACATGTCAGGCAAGCTTGCTAGGAAAGATCGTCCTGTATACAATTTGAAAAATCAACATATCTAAAACACTCTTCGCAATCAGTAGGCCTAAATATTTACTGGTAAGTAACTGTAACTTACATGACATTGTAAATTTTTTAATGCACTTACAATAAAATTTTTATACAGAGAACTTACAGAAATTATTAACCTACTGTCCCACAAATAGAAGGGCAACACTATTCCTGGCCCATCTTGTACCTATCCTGTCCCAGCTCTGACTTTTCACCATGGAGCTTGATTCATGGTACCAGAGACTGAGTTTTAGATTTTAGGTGAAGTTGATGAACATATATTTTTGACCTTGGGAGTTATGCTAATAGTTGTGGTCCTCTACATTACTGGTGGGAATACAAACTAGTACAGCCACTATGGAAATCAGTATGAAGATTCCTCAAAAAATAAAAATAGAAATTCTGCTCATTCCAGCTCTAATTTTTCTGGTATCTTCCCAAAGGAGTTAAAGATATCATGTTACAGTGGCACATGCACATCCATGTGTATATCAGCGCAATTCTTAATAACTAAATCTTGGAGGCAACCTATATGCCCATCAACAGATGAATGGATAAAGAAAATGTTGTATTCATACATAATGGGGTACTACTCAGTCCTAAAGAAAGATATATTTGAGTCTTTTGTAGGAAAACGGATACACCTTGAGATCATAATTCTAAGTGAAATAAATCAGACACAGAAAGTTAAATATTGCATGGTTTCTGTTATATGAGAAACTCAAAGTGTAAATAGTTTAAAGAGCAAAATAAAAGACAGATGATAGAAAACAGGCAGGTAAATATTGTGGAGATAGGAAACAGGAGGGAAGAGGAAGAGGAAATAAAAAGGATTAATATTAATTCAATAGGTATTCAGTTAAAAAAAAAAAAGAAAGAAAAAAATAGTTATAGTTTCTTACCAGACCAGCATCTGGAGATCTGTTAATGGATACCTATCTTTTTGAGCTTCCATTTCCAGCATCCGGTCCTCAGTCCCCTACTAACACCCTGTCTTCTGTGGGGTGTCCCCGTCGTGCAGAGTTTGTGGGAGCTGATGAATCTGTCACTGTGAAGATGAAAAGGACGATATGCACCTTACTCCCACACAGCCACAGGACTTAGCTTCAGCCAACTGGGTGCTTCCACCTGGGAGTTTCAATCTTGGGCTTGTGTCTTAGGTACACAGGGGCTTGGAGGTGACTGAGCGGCAATTGCAGTTTTGCTTGTATTCCTGCTGTCTCCCCCTCCAAACAACCTTGGTTTCTGACTGTTTTCCAAGATTCACTTAACCATCTTTCCATTGATTTTCTGATATTTTCCAACGTTCCTGCAATAAATCTACCTTTTTTTCACTTGTGTTGGTTATGTCTCTTAAAACAATGAAACTGCTAGGCATGGTGTTATACTGCTGTAATCCCAGCACTCTGGGAGGCTGAGGCAGGATGATTACAAGTGTGAGCCAAGCCTGGGCAACTTAGCAAATTTGTGCATCCCGGTAACAAACAAACAAACAAACACACAGAAAAAGGGCTAGGGATATAGTTCAGAGTGAAGGCCCTGGGCTCAATCCCTAGTAACACACACACACACACACGCACAACACACACACACATACACACACACGAGTCCTATCTGAATCAGTATACTGTTTAGTCCTGACTTTTGTCTTTGGTTGTTTGGAATCAAGAATATTTCTATTTATTCAGTTGAGTTCTGAAAATAGCAATAATGGTAGCTTGTTTGGCAATCTCAGATACATTTAAAGTTATCTAGAAGCTTGAGAATAGTGTTATAGGAAATTTCCATTTCAAAGTCAAAGCATGGAGAGTATCTAATAAGAATGCTTAGTCTTTAATGGATGATTGTTTAATTTTGACGGTGTAACTGAATAACAATATCAGCTGTGAAATTTTTGCTGTTTATAGAAAGTACTTTCTCAATATATCTTACAACATTATGAAATGTTCAGTGGTATAAATTTTTAAAAATGTGAAAATCTCAGGGCCCATGCTTGATGATTATCTTCTCAAAGTTTCAAAACAACCAAATTTATTTTGTTCTGCAAATTAAACTTAAAATCACTTAAAACAAGAGCAACCTTTAAATAAATTATAGGCATAAACAATTTTATTTCCAGCCATGATGCATTTTGAGAGCATGGTAACAAAGAAATCAAGGTCTTCATAAAACAGGTTAGCCTGCCAGAGACACAGTAACACATAGTTTCGATGTTTAAAGTTGTTTCCATCCCACTGGAGCATAGGCGAGTGTATTTACAGTTCTAAAATACAGCAAGAAAAACATGAAATAAATTTAGATATAAGCTTCTGAAATGTAGAAATATAGAATCATAAAAAAAAGTTCTGCTGGAACTCTGCTGGTAATGGTCTTCCTCTCCCATTTAATTTTTTTTTTTTTAATGCGGGTACCAGGAGTTGAACTCAGGACCTTGGCTTGCCAGGCAGGCGCTTATGCCGCTGAACTATATCACCGGCCCCCGTTTAAGTCTTTAAATTGTACTATTTTAGGCTTAAATAGAGTCCTACTTTTCTTTTTTTTTTTTTTTTTTGAGACAGGGTCTCACTATGTAGCCCATGCTGGCCTCAAACTCACACGATCCTTCTGCCTCAGCCTCCTGAGTGCTGGGATTACAGGCATGCACCACCACACCCGACTCAGTCCCACCTTCTTTGTTATATCTTCTCTCTGCCCAGCCTAAAGGGAGTGACCTCTCTTCTGTGTACCTAAAGCAATTATTTTCCTCCCATGGCAGAAAAACAGGCAAGATAAAAACAGACTGTTCATCGTTTAGACTTATTATGTGTTCTATTTTCATATGCATATGCCTTGTTTTCTCAAATAAGTCTTTCAAAAGATTGAGTCCAGTCTTACACGAATACCTTGATTAGTATCCAATTCCACTTCTGCCCTTCAGGCCCACTTTTATCTTTGCAGTACAAAGTTCTGCAAACATGTCTCCTGCCTCCTTTCCAGTATTGCCTTATCTTCATGTCACGTGTGCTATTTTTGTGAGACTTCTTTTTTCTACGAAGAAATTCACTTTCTTATCTAAGTTGATTTATTGTCCGGAAGTGAAAAACCATTACTATTTGTCCTGAACTGAAGGAACCATAAATATAAATACATAAAACAACAGTGCTGTTGTTTATTAAAATCTATTCAGCTACTATTGCCTTTGGGCTTTGAGCCTAAGGGCAAGGGAGAGATCAGTAAATGGTACAGAAATTTCTCCTTAGCTAACCAGAGGAATTTGGAGGGGGGGACACCTTTCTGGCCATTGGATTCAATGTCAAGTTATCTACACCATCCAGACTACCCCCGGTAGTAGGGGTGCCAGATAGCTGCTAAGTTGAGAAGCATCAACAGAACGTGAGTAGCTGGAACCTAAGACACATGTCTCCACAGCCCATTCTCCAAGCTCTTCTCTGCTCGCCCTTCCATGTTAAGGCCACGCAATACATGTGGCATCATTATCTGGGCTTTACTTTCCTTATCTATAAAATAAGACAGCCAGATGTTCTTTCCGGTTGATTTCGGCCTTGATTTTACCAGAGCCATGATCAAAAGATCACTGAGATAAAGGCTTCCCAGAAATCCCACACAGCCACTTCTGCCCCCAGTTATCATCTAGCAACTGGTTTCTCAAATGCTCACCATGGAAGCTGACCATCCCTCCTTTGTAAGGAACCAGTGTGATAACTGGAGATCCTTTCTCTCCACAAAGGACCAAGTGCACTGTGAATACAGAGGGGTCTGAGCTTGGCACTGGCCCCAGCATTTCCATTGTTCTCTCCTGAGTTCCATTCACTCCAGACACTCTTCACATTTTATTTCCATAAAGGGAAGGGAATCATAGACAAGCTAAATATATTCCAGTACTTGAGCCTAGTTTAAAGCAGGAGGGCAACTGAGCTATAAAGTCATGCTGAAATTACCCAGAAATCTTTTTTTTTTTTTTTTTTGGTGGGTACCGGGGGTCGACCTCAGGACCTCGCGCGCCAGCAGGCACCCGTGCCGCTGAGCGATATCACCGGCCCCTTTTTCGTATGTGGGTTCCGGGAGTTGAACTCGGGCCTTTGCGCTTGCCGGGCAGGCGCTTAAGCCTCTGAGCCATCTCACCGGCCCTCTTTTTTTTTTTTTAAACAAAATGGTAGGGCATACCGGAGTGAGTGAGGTCACGATATTCAGACTGCAACCTGGGCCTTCCCTGCTCCTGGCAGCACAAGGTTCTGGAAGCCCCAGTCATCTATTAGGTGAGAGATTTAAACTTCACTGAAAGATTTTCACCTTCTCTCCTAGAAATCACTTAATTATTTACAAACATTCTTGGTTCTGAGAAAAAAAAATGCAGGAATCAAATTTGTGGTTGATCCTGAAACCATGAAACGGTACAAAATGCAAATAGGAATTAACGTTTGGAAACTGGCCTTCACAGAATACTTTTTAAATATTTTATATGAATTAAATAAGAATAAATGGGAATTACATACGAGAGAAAATATACTTCTCCAGTATGGCTTATGTTAATATATAAAGTTATTTCACATAACATTCTTTCTGAAGGAATTTAGTGATAAACAATATTTGCCTGCAAATATATATTAGAAAATTGTTGACTATCTTACAAAATGTTGACAATACTTAACTCTTAAGCCTACAAGCTTGTTTGAGAATGTGCCATACTTCAACATTAAACACTTAGGTCAGATCACCTGCTTAGTCATTTGTTCCCTGCAAAATTAGCCATTGTACTCACAAGAGGTACATACGGAATTCAGAGACAAACTACAAATCCAGCCTGTTCATCATCCTAGGAACACTGTGTTTCAGTGAAAAGCAAGTCTCCGGAGTTCTGCTAAACTTCCGTGAAGAGTGAAGCTGGTCTCTCTGTAGCCATTTCTATCATTATGAGAACTGAGAATCCAGCTTTGCATTGATGGCTCTCACAATCTCTCTTGGTTGAAGAAGGCATTTAGAAAAGGGCAGAGGATGTCATTTTCTCTGAATAAAATTTGTCCCAATGTAGGATCAAGTTCAAATCCACCTGAGAAATGAAGCTGCCATTCTCTAGTTCTTCTTAGAGCTCCAGGCTTCCCAATTAGTCAGAGCTGGAAAACTGACGAATTATATGTACTTTCTCTCCACTTGAAACCATGCAAAATATGTACAACCTCATTCACTCAGACAAGAGCCAGGAAGAAATTTCCTTGATCAAGCTGTACAGACAGGGTTTGCTAAGCAAACAAATTAGGTAAAGGGGAAGGGGATAGGAGGAAGAGAGTAGAAATGTTAACTGCTAAAGAGAAGCAACTTTTAACCATTTTGCATTGCTTTTAAGGGGCTAGAATGTAGTTCAATGGTAAAGCACAAAGCTTCATCCCTAGCACTGTCACAAAACAAAAAAACAAAAAAGACCAACAAATTTTCAAAGTACTCACCTGTACATGATAATTTTGTTCATTAAAGCACATAAATTATGGGGTTATTATTCCAATTACTAGAGAGCTCAAGATTTATGCAAAGTTGCTAAAGAGACATGACATTTAATGGAGTTAGAATTATAAAGTTTAAGCTACTTTATACACCGATTTTGAATCAAGCCTAGGTTTTCAGTGAAGTGCTCATGCATCCTAGGTAAAACAGTAAATTTTTGACAGGGATATTGGAAAGCTCCCAGAAATGATATGATGTCTGAGATTTCCTTCAGAGTAATCTGGGGGGCAGGCAGGGTGAATATATTAAGATGAACAAGATTGGCCATGGGTTGATTAGGGTTGAACCTGGTAATGAATACCCACAGGCTGATCATACTGTACTCAATACTTGTTTGAAGCTAGATGTGCTGGCACATAGCTGTAATCCCAGCACTCTTGGAGGCTGAGGCTGAAGGATCACAAGTTCAAGCCCAGCTTGGTTAATTTAGCCACTTAAGAAGACCTTGTCTCAAAGTTAAAAAATAAAAAATAAAAAGGGCTGCAGATATAGCTCAGTGTAAAGGTCCTGGGTTCAATCACCAATACTAAAAAAAGAGAGAGCAAAAGAAAGAAAAAGTTCATTTGAAATTGCCCACAATACAATTTTTAAGAGGCTTGTTTGTTTGTTCGTTTGTTTGTTTTAAAGGAGCAGACCAGGACTGGGTTCAGTGGTAGAGTACTGCCTAGCATGCTCACAGCCCTGAATTCAATCTTCAACACAGTAAAAAAAAAAAAGCAGCTCCCAAGAGGGCAAATGGCCAGGAAAAGGAGAGAGACAGCAAAGATTCAGACAAAGATACGGAGCTGAAGGAAAATTTCAGAAGAGGCAGCCGCCAGTAAGGGAGGCAGCCTGGGCAGGTCTTGGGGACTGGGCTGGGCTGTAGATTGCATTCTTTCCTCTGCACCAGGCAGGAAAGAACAGAAACATCTGGTATGCCTGCCATGGGTCAAACTGTATGAACCCGAGATGCCATTAGTGTCCCTCACATGCTCAGCCTTGGACTCTGTGCTCTAATCAGCAATGTCTCGTTCCCTGCTACACACCCTCCAAGGACACTTCCTTCTCCAGTCTCATCTCAGGAATGACCTGAGGTCACAACATTATGGTGCTTTTGTCATTTGCATTTTGACATTCAAGACCTTCTCCCATTGGTCTACAGATGTTCCCTGTCATGGGAGGGACTGACTGGGGATGGGAATAAGGG
Source organism: Erethizon dorsatum (assembly GCA_028451465.1). Classification (NCBI taxonomy): domain Eukaryota; kingdom Metazoa; phylum Chordata; class Mammalia; order Rodentia; family Erethizontidae; genus Erethizon; species Erethizon dorsatum. The sequence goes on along the minus strand of CM051829.1, from coordinate 21,505,593 downwards.
GCAGGTGTTAACAACACTACTCTGATTTTGGCAATTGTCACCTGCTGGGGGCGGGGCAAGGGAGATTTTTGCGGGTGAGGTCCCAAGGTTAAAGAAGCACATGAGCAAGACCTCAGCAACAACAGCAGGCAGCACAGAGCAGAGCAGAGAGCACAAGAGCAAGAGCCGCCTGCGTCTTTATTGTATAATTCTTATATGGGTTGTTATCTCATATTTACATTCTTACCAGCGCATGCGTGTTTACCTGTGCTAAGTCATGGTTACAAAACTGTATCCCACTGTGTGCCTGCACTAGACAAGCAGGGTCACGTCCTCAGGTGTCCTTGGATGCCCCTGAGCTTTGAAACAGTCTAAGTGCCTCCCCACAGCAATTAAAACAGGTTTTTGCTGAAGATAAAGTGACAGTGTCACAAACCAGCTTTGTTGAGAAATATGATTTACTTTTCCTTTTGTCTCTTCCCAGGGACCATCAATTGCTTGGCCTGGCCACCTGCACCCATTTAAATTAGAGATGGTTCCCTGGAGATATAAAGGGGAAAGGAGAAAGCCTGCACCCCAGGTGAAGAAAGGGGAGACAGGGTGGAAGGGAAAGGTAGATGCTAGGATTCTTGTTTTCTCTCCTGAGCCTTTGAGGAGAAGTTTGAGGCAGCTTCAGGGCTATCACAAATGGGCTGACAGTACTGCCCCCTGCTCACAGCTCTAGGCTGCTCCCCACACACTCCAGGGGTAGCTCCATCAAAGGGATGGCAGCAGCATGATGATTTTATTGTTCATTAAGGCAGATGAATTATGAGATTAGTATTCCAGTTATCAAAGAACTTTTCTTTACCCAAGATTCATGCAGTTGAAACTCCATATGGTGTTGATGGAACCTATGGTTTCCCCCTGGAGTTGAAGCTTGAGGAATGATCAAGCAGCAGCTGGGGTGAGGGGCGGTAAGCCTGTGATTGGCCTTCCAATGGCATGGGTGAGATGAAACCCACTGAGGCCGGAATGCAGGGGAAACTCAGCCAGATCTACAGTGGAAGGAAAAGAAAAATTTAGGCAGAATGTTGGGAGGTTGAGGCAGGAAGATAGCGAGTTTGAGGCCAGCCTGGGCTACATATCCATTTCAAGGTCAGCATGGACTACATAGAGAGACCATCTCAAACAGAAGATGAAGAAGGAGAAGAACAAGGAGGAGGAGAAGGAGGAGAAGAGGAAGAAGAAAAAGAGGAAGAAGAGGAAGGAGAAGAGGAAGAAGGAGGAGGAGAAGAATGAGAAGAAGGAGGAGGAGGAGAAGAATGAGAAGAAGAAGAGGAGGAGGAGGAGGAAGACAAAGAGAAGTTAGGCTGGCTGGAGCCTAGGGATCAGGCAAGCAGACTCAACCAAGCTGAGATACCAGTTACCGGAGGCATGATGGCCAAGAACAACCAGTAAATAAAGATATTGCTGAAGAGATGAGTCAGAAGATGCAGCTCAGATTTACCCTTCTTTTCTCCAACACCTCCGGGGTTTCTAATCTCATGTAGGATCACCATGGAAAGTAAGGAAGAGAAGGAGGGAGGAGGGGAAGGGTTGGATTGTAGGTGTTGACTGGATTAAGGAATACAGTACCTGGAAATCTGGAAAGGCATACTTCTGGGTGTGTCTGTGAGGGGGTTTCCTGAGAAGAGGAGCCTGTGAATCTGAGTAGGTTCAGTAGGTGAAGGCCCATTTTCAATATGGTTGGTGTCCTCCAGTTGGATGGACTATTTGGTCTCCACTCACCAGAGCTGGGACTTGCTCCAGTTAGAAGTTCAGGACTTACACCTCCTGTTCCTCTGGGTTCTAGGCTTTTTTTTTTTTTTTTTTTTTTTTTTTGTGGGTACCGGGGGGTCGACCTCAGGACCTTGCGCGCCAACAGGCACCCATGCCGCTGAGCGATATCACCGGCCCCTTTTTCGTATGTGGGATCCGGGAGTCGAACTCGGGCCCTCACGCTTGCAAGGCAGGCGCTTACGCCGCTGAGCCATCTCACCGGCCCGGGTTCTAGGCTTTTTGACCTGGACTGAGCCACACTGCTAGCATCCCACTGTCTCTGCCCTGAAGGTGGCTGTCATGGGACCCTCAGCCTCCGTAATTCCATGAGGTAATTCCCTAATGAATCCCCTGTCATATATCTACATCCATATTCTATTGGTGCTGTCTCTCTGGAGATCCCTGGATAATGTAGGTAGGGTTAGAGGAGGGAGGAAAAGAGAGGAAGAAGAGGGTATTAGATTAGACTGAACATTTATTAAGTTTTTATTATTGCTTCCCTGACAACTGACTCTTGAGAGAGATCTACATTATTTCTAAACATCTGAGTGTATTGTTCTTGATTTTGTGATCTTGCAGGTGTATTTCCTGTGAGTTTCACTTCCATTGCTGCACCTTGCAGAAGTATGAGCTTTGTCTCTATAACTGAGGGAGAAGCAGCTATGGCCTCTGGGCCCAGCCACTATACTCCCACCATGGCTTACTCTGGGGTGCTGACCCTGTGTCCCACACCTGTGCCCCCTGAATGCATTGACTACCTGCCAAACCCACCAATGATGTGACTCTAGGCATCACATCTACTGTCCCTTCATCCTCAATGCATTTTAATGCTGACCCTTATGATCATATTATAGTTATATTAGTCACTCTTTCATCACCAGAACAAAATACCTGACACCTGCAAATTAAGGAGGTGAGGTTTATTTGGGCTCACCATTTCAGAGCATTCAGTCCATAATTGGCTGGCTCCAAGGCACAAACAACATGGCAGATGGACATTCTGGAAGAAAGGTGTTCTCCTCATGGCAACCCAAAGTAGAGAGATGAGGAAGGGAGGAGCCAGGGACAAGAATACACCCTTCCATGTCACAGCCCACCTCTTCCAACCAGGCCCCACCTCCTAACAGCACATTTAGCTATGAACTCATCAAGGAACTAATCTGATCACTTTCCCAAAAGCCCCACCTCTAAATACCTGAGACTTTGGGGTAATATTTTAGATATAAACCATAACAATAGCAAATACAGGCTGACACAAAGTGCCTCCCACTGGACTAAGTGCTTTGTATTATCATCATCTTTTGGGGGAAGCAGGGGGTAACACTAGAGATTGAACACAGCACCTTGCACATGATAGGCAAGTGCTCTGCTACTGAACTACATCTCCAACCCTATCATCACTTTAACCCTCACATTGACCTTATGAGGTAAGCACCAATAATACCCACATTGCTAAATGGGAAAGTTAGGGTCTAGTGACTTTAGCTTGACCTCCAAATAGCACATGGCAGAGCTGAGCTTTGAGTGCAGTGTAGCTTTAGAGCCCTCAGCTCTTACCTACCGCAAAGCTTCCACTGGGTAGTGCTGCAGCTTGGCCACACAGGGCTCGGGCCTGCTGGGTGGGAGCTCTGTTTTCCTGTGTTTGACCCCTGGACTTGTCAGCCTCTTCAGCCAGGTACTTTCCCCAGCTGCTCTGACTTTCATGCCGAAGTCCCTGCAGCATTTGCTGTGTTCAGTGATGTTTCCTGTTCCTTACACTCACGACTCAGATCTCCAGCGTCACCTCCTTGCTGACTCCCTGTATTGGTCATCTTTCCATTGCTGGAACAAAATATCTGACACCCACAATTTAAAAGAGGACAGGATTCAGTCCAAAGTTGCCTGTCTCATAGCCAAAGATGTCATGGCAGAAAAGCCTGGCATAGAAAACCTGCTCAACTTATGCCATCTCAGAAGCAAAGAACAGGGAAACCACCTGAGAGGAAGAGGCCAGGGTCCAGACATAAACCCCAACGTGATCTACTTCCTCCAACTAGGTCCCGCCTCCTAGCAGCCCTTTCAGCTATGAACTTAGCATGGGTCATTGATGACTTGAGTGCCCTCACAATCCAAGCACCTCTCCAGAGTTTCTGAGATCAGCCAAGCTGACAATCAAAATTAACCAGCATAGTTCCCATGACAACATGTATTTCCATGCCATTTGGCCATGGACATTTCATTCACATGGAACAATAATTACAATTCAAAGGCAATTACCTAAACTGGACTGAGGGCCCATCAGTGATGGGTCCATGCCATATTCCTCTGTCAGTTTCTGTCCGGGGAGGATGGAAGAGAGACTGTGGGCTGCCTTGATAAGATCCATCCATCTCCCCGCCAGCTTGCCTTTTCATGCAGCAGAGATCAGAAAGCAGAAAATGACAGATGAGTCCAGTTTGTTTTTGTCATTTAGTTCCTGCTAATCAAAGGCCTTCATGTGAGATGTGGATTCCAGACTGATCTATGCTGGACACGAGGCAAGGGGCAGGGCATTCATTTTGCTGGAGTGGATCTGGGTTTTTCAAGCTGTTGCATTACAGTATTACCCTGAGCAGACAGTTTTTTATAGTATGTAGTTCGTACATGTTTGTAATTTTTTAAAAAAGAATAAATAATAATAATAATAATAACAACAAAAACAACCTCCAAGACTCTTTTGTTCTTCATTCCACTTAGCCTGTTAACTGTGACTCTTACTCACCTTTTGAAGAAGCTAGGCTTGGCATCACCTTTGATTCATCATCAGAAACTCAATTAAATTTGCCAACAATTCTAGCTGTTGGGGAAAGGGTGGGAAATAGCAATACAGAAAGAGCGTTATCAAAGGAAGTATGGTTGCTGGGCAGGAAAATCAACAAATGTCCTCTGAGTCCCCAAAATTACATCAAAGAGGCAGGAACCTAAGCTTCCATGCAACACTTAGCATTGATTTTTACTTGTATATCTTTTATTGTGTTCTCCTCGCCTCTAGGATCCTGCACGCCTACGACATCTATGATGTGCAGAAAACCATAAAATGCACTAGGGAAGTTCCTGTGGGCAGAGGAGTGGAGAGAAAGCGAGAAGTCTTGATAGAATTTTACTAGTGAGCAAGAGGGAGGCTTTGATGTATTGCCCATCCTGTGAGCTGGCAACCAAGCCTTGGGCAAACCTCCTGATGGCTGTTCAGCACTCTGTCATGCTCCTTGTAATGGACTTCTTGGTAAAAGCTGAGAAAGGCTGCAGCAGTTGCCCCCCACCCAGCCAAGAGTCTTGTGAAATCCTACCAGACTGAACAAAGCCATGGGAATTAGAGAGGGTGTTGAGCTGTTTATTGCAAGGACTTGTGATGCTTCGTGGCAGGCAATGACACAAAGGACAAGTAAACAGATGCATGCACCCCGCCCCCCATGCTGGGGATTTAACCTAGGGCCTTGTGCATGCAAGTAGAAGTGCTCCATCACTGACCCACACTCTCAGTCCCAAATCTAATCACATGGAGGGCTAGAGCATAGCTCAGTAGTACAGCACTTGCTAAACATGCACGAGGCCCTGTGTTCAACCCCCAATGCTGTTTAAAAAAAAAAGAAAAGAAAAAGAAACATAGACTGGTCCTTGACAGCTCTATACTCACTGCTAAAAATATAAAACTAAAGTCTTCGCTTGAGATGGTGCCAACAGTTTGTTCCTTTTGGATGGCAGGGACCTTCCTTCAGCTTGAATATTGACATGGTGCTTTCAGCACTGCCCTGGGCATACTGCAGCAGGCAGCCACTTAGTGGGCGTTCAAAGATAACAGTGCCCCCCACTTGGCCCTTCCTTTGTGTTAATGGACAAGTGCAAGCTGTACAGCTTCTTAAATGAAACAGTAGCCTTTTGTGACCTCCCCCTTCCCAGCCAGCCATCGTCACCAGCTCAATTATTCACTCGGAGTTGCAAGAAACATTTCAGACTTTACTCTAGTATTCATCATTCATCACACCCCCGCAAGTGATATAAAGGGGAAAGAATCAGGCATTTAAATAATCACAATTTTAAAAAGCAGAAAGCAGAACAGACGGTTTTATTTTAGGCCTTAATGGAAGTGGATTAACATTTTCCTTAGAAAACATGGATTTGAGAATTTTGGATAAATTTCTGCCTTGCTGCCTGGTGTTGAATACTGCTTTTTTATTTTTATTTTTTAACCATGTCTTTCAGGAAACTAGAAGGTAGACTTTTAGAGATGGGGAAGGGAATTGGTGGTGGGGAAGGGAGAGGAGGGTAATGGAGATGAAAATAATCAAAATATGTTACATACATGTACTTATATACCAAAATGAATTTCACTGTTGTGTATTGTTAATGTTTACCAATAAAAAAAAAATCTTTTCTCTGCAGAGTCACCCTTTTCTTCAGGGCATTGTCATTTCTGTAGGTCTGACCCTCCACGCAGTTACCAGAGTAGGTAGCGAATGTTCCCAGGAAAGGTATGGGGCAGCAAAGTTTGGATGTCTTGAAATCTCTTCTGAGAACCATGTCCATGACGATGACTATAACGTCATATCTACCGTCCCACAACACCACACCTCTTCCCAGGCCCCCATTAGCATCAGAGGCTACTCCTTCTCTGTTTATGAATTCCCCATTGTTGGGGTCTTTGTGCCATGGTCAGTACCATCTACATCTACACTTTGAAAGCAGGATTCTTTATTGGAGGAATAAAAGGCAACTATCCAGAAGTGTACTTAATTATTAAAGTAATGAGTTGATATGAAAACAAAGGTTCAAACATTGTAGTAAGTTCTTTTTTTTTTTTTTTTTTTTTGGGTACTGGGGGTCGACCTCAGGACCTCCCGCGCCAGCAGGCGCCCGTGCCGCTGAGCGATATCACCGGCCCCTTTTATCGTAGGTGCGTTCCGGGAGTCGAACCCGGGCTCTCGCGCTTGCCAGGCAGGCACTTACACCGCTGAGCCATCTCACCGGCCCTGTAGTAAGTTCTTGAATTAACAACTACCCTCTTTCCTTTCCCTATCCCAATCCCACTCCTTGGAGAGAGCTACTTCTGACCATTTTCTCTTTGTAAACCACTAAAAAAGTAACCCAATAACTAAATAATATACTTCTGAATGCTTGATTAATCTCTATAAATTATATCTATTGACTTTTTACCTTGAAAATTAAGTTGGTTCGTCTTCTCTCTTCTTTATTAAAGTTTTGTTTATTATATTTTTTATCTTTGGCCCTGCTATAAATCAAGTGTGGAAATAAATGAAGGCCCACCCAATGTGAAAAGTAAAGGCTATTTATTCTGAGCATGCTATAGCAAGGAACCAACCACCCTCACTCACTTGCATTTTGGCAGATACTCAAAGGCAAGCAGAGGAATGGGACAGCACCATAGGGAATGAAAGGGAAGGCTTCAGCTCCGGTCTGATCAGCAGCTGTTGGCATGGGAAAGTTGTAACAGCTAACTAGAAGAAGGCTTCCTGTATAATTAGTTAGTGGTAAAGATTTGGCTTTCTCTGGTTGGTATTAAGTTTAAAGTAGGGGAAAAAAAATAGGGAAGCTGTCAGTTATTCATCAGGTCCTGGACATTTTGGGCTGATTGTTAGAGGTTAGTGTTTTTCCTTCTGGATTGCCACTAGAGACAGCAATCTGGCTTCTGGCAAGCCTGACTCATACTGGCAGCTTCTGGGTTGTCTATGGGAGAAAAGGGGTTGGTTCCCTGGGCAGATTGCTGCAGACCGTGAGTCAGTGTTCTATCTATACATATGATATGGCCATTGCTTGTATGTTTGATCTCTCACAACTTAAGTAATAGAAATAAACTTGTATTTCTTTATCTTTCAGTTATAAATAGTATTTGTCCCCATTCTATAAGATTAGTGCTACCACCACCCAGTCTCCCTCCCTCCACCTCCCAATTTCTGCCAGCCACACCATTATTTTTATGATATGAAGATCTATAATGATATTTGCATTAAGTATAAATAATTCTATGATGTGACTATAGGTCAATTGTGAAAATCAAGAGCCAATAAGCAACATTTACACTATTATAATTATATAGTATAGAAAGAAACCCACCAGGACGCAGCCAATTCCAAGTTCTGGTGGCTGGCCTGTTTAGATTCTGGGTTTCTCTGGTGATTCCCAAATTCCACTTCCCAGGGCTTGGCCTGGTTGAGCAGTGAGTGCACACTGCCCTACCATACAGGTAGACTTGAGAACTGATGACAGCACCCTATGACGCCGAGGTGTGAAAACTACCTGGAAAAATAAAACATTGGAAAGAAAACTCTGGATCCTCAGTATCATGGATACTCAAATTATTGTGCTTGGATTCCTCAAATTATTGGAAGGTGGAGAATCATCAGCAGTTTTTTTTTTTTTTTTTTTTTTTTTGTGGGTACCGGGGGGTCGACCTCAGGACCTCGCGCGCCTGCAGGCTCCCGTGCCGCTGAGCGATATCACCGGCCCCTTTTTCGTATGTGGGATCCGGGAGTCGAACTCGGGCCCTCGCACTTGCCAGGCAGGCGCTTATGCCGCTGAGCCATCTCATCAGCAGTTTTAAATGTATTACCACCCACTTACAAGGTGGCTTCCTTGCAAAGGAAAGGATTGCAGGCAAAGATTCTCACCTCTGAAGAAAAAGAGAAACTGAAAAGTGACCAAGCTTTGGTGTCTGATTTTAAACAGCAAAAACTGGAAAATGAGGCTCAGAAGAACTGGAACCTTTTTTACAAAAGAAATAGTACGAAATGGACCACCAGAGAGTTTGAGGAGCTAAAATCATGTAGGGAGTTTAAAGGTAAAAAATTGACTATTCTTGAAGCTGGCTGTGGAGTTGGGAACTGTTTATTCCTGCTTTTAGAGGAAGATTGGAATATCATTGCCTATGCCTGTGATTTTTCTCCAAGAGCAGTCAAATATGTTAAGCAAAATCCTCTGTATGATACAGAGAGATACAAGATATTCCAGTGTGTTCTCACTAAAGATGACCTTCTGGATCATGTACCACGAGACTGTCGACATCGTCACATTGATAGTTGTGCTGTCAGCTGTTCACGCTGATAAGATGTGCCTTGTCTTACAAAACATTTACAAGGAAATTGATAAGCTGATTCATAATTTACATGAAAGAACAAAGGTCCAAGAATAGCCCAAGCACTCCTGAAGAATGAAGTGGGGGTTTTATTCCTTACCAGATAGAAAAGCTTGTGCTAGCTGCAATAATGAAGACAGAATGGGAGGGCCATAGTCAGAAGCCCCCAGTTTCTTGCTGGCAGACATGCTAGCTCAATCAGACTCTTGTTATATAACTTCTGCTATGGGCTGCATAGGAGGACCTACGGGAGACCCCAAAGCAGGAAATGGAGGCAGTCAACTTTGAGGATGTGGCTGTGAACTTCACCATGGAGGAGTGGGCTTTTGCTGGATCCTTCCCAAAAGAAAGTCTACAGAGATGTGACATGGGAAATCTTTAGGAATCTGGCTGCAGTAGGAAGAAAATGGGAGGGGGAGCAAATTGAAGATGAGTGCAAAAATTCTAGGAGAAATCTTAAGAAGTCAGGAGGTAGAGAGATTCTGCCAATATAAAGTGTTTAGGCAATGTGAAGAAATCTTTAGCTGGACTCCGGATGCTAATGTGAACACAAAATGTCCTGGTTTAAAACCACATGAAAGCCTTGTGTGTAGAGAAATCCTGATTGGCCATTCATCACTAAATATGCCCATCACAGCTCACACAGAACTCGGGATCTGAAATTTGGAGAAGTAAGCCAGGCATAGGGGTGCACACCTGTAATCCCAGCACTCAGGAGGCTGAGGCGGGAGGATTGCTGCAAGTTTGAGGCCAGCCTGGGCTACATAGTGAGTTCAAAGCCAGCCTGGACTACATAGTGAGACCCTGTCTCAAAAAGAAAAGAAAAGGGAAAAGACAATCCCCAGTACCACCACCACCAAAAAAAAAAAAGAAAAGAAAAGAAAAGAAAAAGGAAAGGAGAGAAGCTGTATAAATATAAGGAACATGGGAAAGCCTGCAATTATTCCCACTACTTTCATAATGCAAGGACTCACACTGGAAGGAAACCCTATGAACATAAGCAAGGTGGGAAAGCCTTTAGTTCTTCCAGTTATATTCAAATACATGAAAGAATGCACAGTGGGGAGAAACCCTATGAATGTAAGCAATGTGGGAAAGCATTCAGTCAATCCAGTAACTTACAGAGACATGAAAAGACTCAAAGTGGAGAGAAACACTTTTTATGTAAGCAGTGTGGGAAAGCATTCTATGGACACAGTTATCTTCAAGCACATGAAAGAATTCACACTGGACAGAAACCCTATGTATGTAAGCAATGTGGGAAGCTCTTTACTGATAGCAGATGCACTGATAGATATGAAAGAACTCACAGTGTGGAGAAACCTTGTATATGTCAGCAGTGTGGGAAATCCTTCACAGATAGCAGTACACTTCACATACATGAAATCACAGTGGGAAGAAATCCTATGTGTGTAAGCACTGTGAGAAACCCTTCACTTCCAGCTATTTTCATATACATGAAAGAACTCACACTGGAGAGAAACCCTATGTACATAAGCAATGTGGGAAGCTCTTTACTGGTAGCAGATACATTTATAGACATGAAAGAGCTCAACAGTGTGGAGAAACCTTGTGTATGTCAGCAGTGTGGGAAATCCTTCACAGATAGCAGTATGCTTCATAGGCATGAAATCACAGTGGGAAGAAATCCTATGTGTGTAAGCACTGCGGGGCACAATTATCTTCAAGCACATGAAAGAATTCACACTGGACAGAAGCCCTCTGTGTGTAAGCAATGTAGGAAGCCTTTTATTGATAGCAGATGCATTTACAGACATGAAAGAACTCACAGTGTGGGGAAACCTTGTGTATGTCAGCTTCCCTTCTAGCTATTTTCATATACATGAAAGAAGTCACACTGGAGAGAAACCCTGTGCATGTAAGCAATGTGGAAAAGTCTTCTGTGACTGTCATAACCTCAGAAAACATGAAAGAACTCACACTGGCATATAGCTATACCTACAGAATGTGGGAAGCTTTCATTATCATATGACCTTTCTTGCACACATTTGCATAGTGGAGACAATTTATATCAGGGTACATTTTATAGGAATATCTCTAGTCATTTTGGTTTCATTCATATTTGTAAAATAACACAGTATAGTGAGGAACCTTGAAGAGAAGGGATGTACAAAAGTCTTTTTTGGGGGAGGGATGGGGTCTTGCTATGTGGTTCAGGCTGGCCTTGAACTCACAGCAGTACTCCTCCCTCAGCCTCATGAGTTCTGGGATTGCAGGTGTATGCCACCATGACCAACCTACAAAAGTCTTCAGTTGGGCTATGTTTAAGAATGCATTGCCATGGGCCAGTGAGATGGCTCAGCGGCATAAGCACCTGCCTGGCAAGTGTGAGGGCCTGAGTTCGACTCCAGGAACCCACATACGAAAAAAGGGCCAGTGATATCGCTCAGTGGCACAGGCACCTGCTGACGCACGGGGTCCTGAGGTCGACCCCCGGTACCCACAAAAAAAAATGCGTTGCCAGGCATGGTGGTGCACACATGTGATCCCAGTGGTTGGGAGGCTGAGGCAGGAGGATTGCTGTGAGTTTGAGGCCAACCTGAACTAATAGTGAGACCCTGTCTCGAAACAACAACAACAACAACAACAAACCACATTGGGTCACATCCCTGTGAATGTAAAAAAAAATATGTTTTCAGTTGTAACACACATTTCAAAATCCTATGAAAATTCTTCATGTAGTGCATACCTATACAAGTAAGTAATATAAAAAACTTGATGTAGATTTATTCTTTGTAGAATGATCCAGAAAACACCTACCTGAAAGAGGTGTCCCAAAGTATAAATGTAGTGTGTTTATTAGTAGCTGGTTCTTAAGTTTATCTCTGGATTATGTACAGTTTTTCTAATGTCCACTTTTGAAAATACTTGTAAATGTTGAGGTAACGTAATTCTGTATTTTTATATAACCTTAGTAATAGTGTCAGTTTAATAGGTTATGTCTTTTAAAATCAGATTAGATACTATATTGCCCATTATTTTGCACCATATTAGAGCTATAGATAAGTTGAAATAGATTTCTAATATGCCAGTAGGCTTAATATTCATGTACATTTTTAGTAATTGGGATTAATGGGCCATTAAAAATGACTTTTTGTTAAAACAATAATTATATAATATAATAATAAAATAAAAATTTTCTACTTGAAAAATTAAGTAGAAGTCTATCCATAAAGAAGGAACAGAGATTCTATGTCTTTATAATCCTATACCACTGATAAAGTAATGTTTTCTTGTTGTTGTTTCCTGTATCTTACATCTTTTTTATTTTTTTACTTTTTATTTTATTGGTACATTTTAGATATATATAACGATAACATTCATCATAGAGAATTTATCCTTATACATGATATAGCTTGCTTCTTCTTTTTTTCCAATTCCCTTCCCCTCCCTTCAGGCCTCTTCCTCTATTTTATTTTATTTTATTTTATTTTATTTTATTTTATTTTATTTATTGTTTGTCTTTTTGAGACAGGGTTTTCTATGCAGGTCAGACTGGCTTGAACTCACTTTATATCCCAGACTGGCTTTGAACTCACAGCAATCCTCCTGCTTCAGCCTCCCAAGTGCTGGGATTACAGGTGTGTGCCAACACACCCAGCCTTCCCCTCTTATTTACAAAAGGTTTGTTTCTATTTTTCCTTCTGTTCTTTTTTCTTGTTTCTTCCTTCCTTTCCCTCTACCTTCTCCCTTGTTCCCCATCTCATTTGAACATTTCATTCCCATTTCCTAATATCTATCATACAGATCAGCCCTTATTTACACTTTTAGTTTCTTGCACCAGAGAAACCATGTGATATTTGATGTATGTTACTTGATTTATGTACGTTATTTGATTTATGTTACTTAAGAGTTCGATCTCAAGGTACATCCATTTAGCTAAAAAAAGTCTCAAGCTTATCTCTCTTTATGACAGAGTAATAATCCATGGTATAAAAAACATCTTTTTTATCTATTCATTGATTGATGGGCATTTGGGCTATTACCAAGATTTAGCTCTTACAAACTGTGATGCTGTAAACATGGGTGTGCATATATCACTGTGGTATGATGCTTTTAATTCTTTCAGGAAGATACCAAGAAGAGGAATAGCTGGGTCAAAAGGAACCTCTAGTTTTAGTTTTTTGAGGAATCTTTATGCTGATTTCCACAGTGGTTGCACCAATCTACACACCCACAAACAGTGGAGAAGGGTTCCTTTTTCCTCACCAGCATTTGTTATTGGTTGATTTCTTCATAGTAGCCATTCTTTCTAGAATGAGATGGACTCTCAGCATTGTTTTAATTTGCATCTCGCAAATTACCAGTGATGTTGAACATTTTTTCATATATTTATTTGTCATTTCTACTTCTTCATCTGAGAAGTGTCTATTCATTTCACATGCCCATTTTGAATTGGGCCTTTAAACTGATTTTTTTGAATTCTTTATATATTCTAGATATTAGTTCTTTGTCTGAGGAACAGCTGGCAAAATTTTTTCCCCATACATGAGTTGTCTCTCTTCTCTGTTGGCAGTTTCTCTTTTTGTGCAAAAGCTTTTTAAAAAGATGAGATCCCAGTTGTTGATTTTTGTGCTATTTCCTATGCAATTGGGGTTTTGTTCATAGTCTTTGCTCACACCAATGTCTTCAAGAGTTCTACCTATTCTATCTTCTAGCAGATTTAGTGTTTCTGTTTTAATATTTAGATCTTTGATCCTTTGTGATTTTAGTTTAGTGCACGGTGAAAGATATGGGTCTAGTTTTAATCTTTGGCATGTGGAAAGCCAGTTTTACCAGCACCACTTATGAATGGGGCTATCTTTCTTCCAGTGAAGGTATTTGGCTCCTTTGTCAAAGATAAGTTGGCTGAGTAGGTGTGGAGTAGTTTCTGCATCTTCTAATCTGTTCCACTGATCCTCAGGTGTGTTTTTTTGCCAATACAATGCTGTTTTTATCACAGTAGCTTTGTAGTATAATTTGAAGTCAGGGATTGTGATGCCCCCTGCCTTGCCTTTGTTGCCCAGAATTGCTTTTGCTATTCTAAGTTTTTTCTGGTTCCAAATGGATTTTAGGATTTTTTTCTCTAATTCTGTGAGGTATGCTATTGATTTTTTGATCTGTATAACATTTTGGAAGTATGGCCATTTTCACTATATTGGACCTTCCTACCCAAGAGCAAGGGATATTGTTCCATTTTCTGAAATCCTCTTCAATTTCCTTTTTCAGAGTACTCTAGTTTTCAATGTAGAGGTATTTCACTTCCTCCATTAGATTAATTCCTAGATATTTCAGTTTTTTGGATGCTATTGTGAAAGATGTTGTTTCCTTAATTTCTCTCTCAGTGAGTTTGTTGTTTATGTACAGGAATGCTATTGATTATTAAATGTCGACTTTGCGTCCGCTATGCTACTGAATTTGGTTATTAAATCTAGAAGTATTTCGGTGAAGTTTTTGGTGGATACTCCTCTATGTAGAGTATCATGTCATCTCCAAATTATGATAATTTTATTTCTTCCTTTCTTATTCTTATTCCTTTTATTGCTTTCTCTTTTCTAATTGCTCTGGCTAATGTTTCTGAAACTATAATGCATAAGAGTAGTCACAGGGGGCATCCTTGTCTTGTTCCTGATTTTAGAGTGAAAACTTTCATTTTTTGTCCACTTACTATGATGTTGGCTGTTGGTTGTCATAGATGGCTCTTATCAGATTGAGATAAAGACCATTTATTCCAATTTTCTGTAGGGTTTTTATCATGAATGGGTATTGGAGTTTGTCAAACATTTTTCTGCATTTGTTGAGATGATCATATGGTTTTTGTCTTTAGCTCTATTAATATGGTGTATTACATTTATTGATTTGTGTATGTTGAACCATCCCTGCATCCCTGGCATGAATCATACTTGGTCATGGTGTATAATCTTCTTGATGATTTGCTGCATTCTGTTTGCCAGTATCTTATTGAGGATTTTTGCATCTATGTTCATTAGGGAGATTGGCCTGTAGTTCTCTTTCTTGGTTGGGTTTTTCTCTGGTTTTGGTATCAAGGTAATGCTTGCTTCCAGGAAAGAATTTGGGAATATTGCTTCCCTTTCAATTTCATTAAAGAGTTTGAGAAGTAGTGGTATTGTCTCTCTAAATTTCTTGTAGGATTCAGCAGTGAATCTGTCAGGGCCTGGGCTTTTCTTTGCTGGTAGGAATTTAATTACATTTTCAATTTCATTGACTAATATTGGTTTATTTAGAATTTTTATATCTTCTGAATTCAGCTTTAGTAGTTCATATGTATCTAGGAATCTGTCCATTTCTTTGTGTTTTCCATCTTGTTGGAATATAGGTTCTCGAAGTAGGTATTGAGGATCTTCTGGATTTCTGCAAGATTTGTTGTAATTTCATCACTTTCATCCCTCATTGCATGGATTTGTGTCTTTCTTTCCTTTTCTTGATAAGATTGGCTAAGGGTTTGTCAATTTTATTTAATCTTTCAAAGAACCAACTCTTTGATTCATTCATTCTTTGTATTGTTTTCTTAGTCTCCACTGTGTTAATTTCTGCTCTGATCTTTATAATTTCCCCCTTCATATGAGCTTTGGACTTCACACACTCTTATTTTTCTAGAAGCTTGAGGTTCACATTAGGTTGTTTATTTGAGCTTGGCTTTTTTTTTTTTTTTTGATATGGGAATTTCCCTCTTAGAGGAAGAGATAACCATCATAAATATATATGCAACAAATACCAGTGCATCCAACTATATAAAACAAATATTAAAGGACATGAAAAATCAAATAAGTACTAACACAATTTTATTGGGGGATCTCAATACTCCACTGTCACAAAAAGACAGATCAACTAGACAAGAAATCAACAATGCAATAGTAGAACTGAACTAAACTTCTGAACAAATGGACTTAGTAGATGTCTACAGAGTGTTCCACCCCACAACATCAGAATATACATTCTTCTCAGATGCACATGGGATGTTCTCCAAAATAGACCACATACTAGCTCATAAAACCTGCTTAAGTAAATGCAAAGGAATTGAAATTATCCCATGTATATTATCAGACCATAGTGCAATGAAATTGGAAATCAATGGCAAAAGAAACCACAAGAACTTCCTATACACATAGAAATTAAACAGCACCCTCCTAAATAACCAATGGATCACAGATGAAATTAAAGAAGGAATTAGACAGTTTCTACAACTGAATGATAATGACAGTACAACATACCGGAACTTATGGGATACAATGAAAGCTGTCCTAAGAGGGAAATTTATAGCATTAAATTCCTACATCAGGAAAACAGAGCAAGCACAAATAAACAACTTAATAGTGAACCTCAAACTTCTAGAAAAAGAAGAACAGGCTAAGCCAAAAGCTCGTACAAGGGAGGAAATTATAAAGATCAGAGCAGAAATTAACGTATTGGAGACTAAAAAAACAATACAAAGAATCAATGAAGCAAAGAGTTGGTTCTTTGAAAGAATAAATAAGATTGACAAATCCTTATCCAACCTTATTTAAAAAAAGAAAAAAAAGGATTCAAATCCATGCAATTAAGAATTAAAAGGGTGATATCATGACGGACCCTGCAGAAATCTAGAAGATCATCTATACCTATTTTGAAAATTTGTATTCTTATAAGATGGAAAATGCAGAAGAAATGGACAGATTCCTAGATATGTATGAATTACCAAAGCTGAATCAAGAAGATATAAAAATCCTAAATAAATCAATATCAACCAGTGAAATAAAAAATGTAATTAAAAACCTCCCAACAAAGAAAAGCCCAAGCCCTGATGGATTCACTGCCGAATTCTACAAGAAATTTAGAGAAGACCTATCACCACTACTTCTCAAACTTTTTAATGAAATTGAAAGGGAAGCAATACTCCCAAATTCATTCCTGGAAGCAAGCATTACCCTGATACCAAAACCAGAGAAGGACCCAACTAAGAAAGAGAACTACAGGCCGATCTCCCTAATGAACATAGATGCAAAAATCCTCAATAAGATACTGGCAAATAGAATCCAGCAAATCATCAAGAAGATTATACACCATGATCAAGTTGGATTCATCCCAGGGATGCAGGGATGGTTCAATATACATAAATCAATAAATGTAATACACCATATTAACAGAACCAAAGACAAAAATCATATGATCATCTCAACAGATGCAGAAAAATCTTTTGACAAAGTCCAGCACCTATTCATGATAAAAACACTACAGAAAATTGGAGTAGATGGTCTTTATCTCAATCTGATAAAAGCTATCTATGACAAACCAACAGCCAATATCATACTAAATGGACAAAAACTGAAAGCCTTGTCTCTAAAATCAGGAACAAGATAAGGATGTCCACTGTCCCCACTCTTATTCAACATAGTCCTGGAAACTTTAGCCAGAGCAATTAGACAAGAGCAAGAAATAAAAAGAATAATGATTGGAAAGGAAGAAGTTAAATTATCATTATTTCCAGATGACATGATATTCTACACAGAAGACCCCAAAACTCCACTAAAAAATTGCTCGATTTAATAAGCAAATTCAGTAGTGTAGCTGGATACAAAGTCAATACTCAAAAATCAATAGCCTTCCTGTACATGAATAACAAACTTACTGAAAGAGAAATTAGGGAAACAACACCTTTCACAATAACACCCAAAAAAATGAAATACCTAGGAATCAATGTCACAAAGGATGTAAAAGACCTCTACACTGAAAACTACACTACTCTGAAAAAGGAGATTGAAGAGGATATCAGAAAATGGAAAGATATCCCTTGCTCATGGATAGGAAGAACCAATATACTGAAAATGGCCATACTTCCAAAATTGTTATACAGATTTAATGCAATTCCGATCAAAATTCCAGTAGCATATCTCACAGAATTAGAGAAAATAATCCTAAAATTCATTTGGAACCAGGAGAGACCTAGAATAGCAAAGGCAATTCTGGGAAAGAAAAGCAAGGCAGGGGGCATCACAATCCCAGATTTGAAATTATACTATAAAGCTACTGTGATAAAAAAAAAAAAAAGTGTGGTATTGGCAAAAAAACAGACTCAAAAATCAATGGAACAGATTAGAAGATTCTGACACAACTCTAGATATACTAAGCCACCTTATCTTTGACAAAGGTGCCAAACACATTCACTGAAAGAAAGATAGCCTCCTTAATAAATGGTGCTGGAAAAACTGGCTCTGCACATGCCAAAGATTAAAACTAGACCCATATCTTTCATCATGCACTAAACTAAATTCCAAATGGATCAAAGATCTAAATGTTAAAACAGAAACATTAAATCTGATGGAAGGTAGGATAGGTAAAACTCTTGAAGACATTGATGTAGGCAAAGACTTTATGAATAAAACCCTAGTTGCACAGGAACTATCACAAGGAATCAACAACTGGGATCTCATCTTATTAAAAAGCTTTTGCACAGCAAGAGAAACCACCAACAGAGTGAAGAGACAACCCACAATGTGGGAAAAAATGTTTGCCAGCTGTTCCTCAGAGAAAGGATTACTATCGAGAACATACAAAGAACTCAAAAAAATCAGACCTTCCAAATTTAAGGACCCAATCTAAAAATGGGCATCTGAGATGAAGAAATACAAATGGCAAATAAATATATGAAAAAATGTGCAACATCACTAGTCATTTGAGAGATGCAAATTAAAACAACACTGAGATTCCACCTCACTCCAGAAAGAATGGTTATTATCAAGAGATCAACTAGGGCTGGTGAGATGGCTCAGTGGCTTAAGCGCCTGCCCGGCAAGCGCGAGGGCCCGAGTTCGACGCCTGGAACCCATATACGAAAAAGGGGCCGGTGATATCGCTCAGCGGCACAGGCGCCTACTGGCATGCGAGGTTCTGAGGTCGACCCCCTGGTACCCACCAAAAAAAAAAAATAAGAGATCAACTAATAACAAATGCTAGAGGGGCTGTGGGGAAAAAGGAACCATTCTCCACTGTTGGTGGGAGTGTTGACTGGTATAGCCACTGTGGAAATCAGTGTGGAGATTCCTCAAAAAACTAGGATTGGAGGTCCCATTTGACCCAACTATACCCAGAAGGGTATCTTCCCAGAAGAATTAAAAACATCGTATCACAGTGATATATGTGCACCCATGTTTATAGCAGCACAATTTGGAATATCCAGATCTTGGAAATAACCCAAATGCCCATCAACTGAGGAATGGATAAGAAAGATGTGGTATTTTTATACAATGGAGTACTATTCAGCCATAAAGAAGGATAAACTGGAGACTTTTATAGGTAAATGGATGCAACTTGAGAAAATACTGATAAGTGAAATTAACCAGATGCACATGTATAAACATCGTATTGTTTCTGTAGTGTGAGAAACTGAAAGAGTAAATAAGATCCAAAAGGTACAATAGATAAGGTAAAACAGGAAGAAACTGGTCAAAAGGAAAGAGAAACTGGGAGGGGGAATGGGGAAAAGAAAGAAGGGAAAAGAAAAAAATTATATATATATATATATATATATGTATAAGATAGTTAAGATAGAAACACTACTAATTTTGCTTAGTTCATTGAGGAGAAAGGTTTGTGCTAATATTGTTTGGACAATTGAATGCTGATATCTTGCACCCTGAATAACTAATTTAAAGATAACAGTATGTAATGTATTAACCATTGTTACCCTCCTATTATGTTGTTTTGAAATTTTGTTCTACTTTTTTTCTCTTTAAAATAAAAAAAAAAGCAAAAGACCTAAAAATAAATTTCCCTCTTAGGACTGCTTTCATTGTGTCCCATAAGTTCCAGTATGTTGTACTGGCATTATGGTTTAATTGTAGAAACTGTGTAATTTCTTCTTTAAATTCATCAGTGACCCATTGGTTGTTCAGGTGTGTGTTATTTAATTTCCATGTGTTTGTGAAGTTCTCATGGTTTCTTTGGCCATTAATTTCCTTTTTTTTTTTTTTTTTTGTGGGTACCAGGGGGTCGACCTCAGGACCTCACGTGCCAACAGGCACCCGTGCCGCTGAGCGATATCACCAGCCCCTTTTTCGTATGTGGGTTACGGGAGTCGAACTCGGGCCGTTGCGCTTGCAAGGCAGGCGCTTACGCTGCTGTTT
This sequence comes from Erethizon dorsatum, assembly GCA_028451465.1. NCBI lineage: Eukaryota > Metazoa > Chordata > Mammalia > Rodentia > Erethizontidae > Erethizon > Erethizon dorsatum. The sequence goes on along the minus strand of CM051829.1, from coordinate 21,485,589 downwards.
TTTTTTTTTTTTTGAACAGGGAATCAAACTCAGGACCTTGTGCTTGCCAGGCAGGCACTATTCCACTGAGTTATATCCCCAGCCCCCATCCAATTTCATTACACTATGGCATGATAATATGCATGGGATAATTTCAATTCCTTTTCATTTACTTAAGTATGTACTGTGAGCTAGTGTGTGGTCTATTTTGGAGAACATCCCTTGTACAGCTGAGAAAAATGTGTATTCTGATGTTCTCGGGGTGACACTCTGTAGAGATCTACTAAGTCTATTTGTTCAGAAGGTTGGTTCAGTTTTGATATTTCATTGTTGATTTTTTTATCTGGTTGAACTATTTGTGACAGTGGGGTATTGGGATCCCCCATTACAATTGTATTAGTGCTTATTTGATTTTTCATGTCCATTAATATTTGTTTTATATAGTTTGGTGCACTGGTATTTGGTACATATGTGTTTATGACTGTTACCTCTTCTTCTTGGATTTTTCCCTTTACAAGGATGTAGTGACCTTCTTTGTCTCTATTAATCAGTCTTATCTTGAAATACACTTTGTCTGCAAATAGAATAGCTACCCCCTGCTTTTTTCTGGGTTCCTGTTGCATGGTGTATTGTTTTCTATCCTTTGAATTTCAGCCTATGAATTGCTTTTTGAATTAAATGTGTTTCTTGTATGCAGCGTATTGTTGGATCTTGTTTCTTAATCCATTCTGCCAGTCTGTGTCTTTTGATTGGTGAATTGAGACCATTAACATTGATGGTTATAACTGATATGTACTGACTTATCCTTGTGATGTTATTTTCCGGTTGTTGGCCTTTTATTTCCCTCTGTTTAATTGCTTGCCTTGACAAGTAGATTAGTTCTCTTGGGGTTAGTGTAATTGTAGCCCTTGTTGTCTCTCTCTAGAATGTCCTTCAGAAGATTCTGGAGTGCTGGTTTGGTGGTAACGAATTTCCTTAGGCGTTCTCTGTCATGGATGTATCTTATTTCTCCATTAATTTTGAAAGATAGTTTTTCAGGGCACATCAATCTGGGTTGGAGGTCCTTTCCTTTCCTTTCCTTTCCTTTCCTTTCCTTTCCTTTCCTTCCCTTCCCTTCCCTTTCCTTTCCTTTTCTTTTCTTTTTTGAAGTTGTTTTCTTTTAGGGTTTGAAATACTTCACTCCACACTCTCCTTGATTTGAAGGTTTGTGTTGAGAAGTCTGATGTAACTCTGATGGGTTTTCCTTCATAGGTGATTTGTTTCTTTTCTCTAACAGCTTTTAATATTCTGATCTTGTGTTGAATTTCTGGAATCTAGACTATTATTTGCCTTGATATAGATATTTTTTGAGCATTGCTAATTGAAGTTCTATATGCCTCTATTAGCTGTATGTCAAATTCTTTTTCCCTGCTTGGGAAGTTTTCTGCCATGACTTCTGTGAACAGGTTTTTTTTTTTTTTATGTCATTTGCAGTATCTCCTGCTTTTTGATTGACTCTGATCAATCTTATGTTAATCTTCTTTGCATCATCTAGCAGCTGATGGATTGATGTCTCATCATCCCTTGTTCTTTTTAAGAAATCTTTCTTTTCATAATCACTAACCACAATCCTGTCTTCTATATCTGATACTGTGTCCTCACATTGGCTCATTCTGCTGCATATACTTTCAAAGGAATTTTTAATCTCCTAGGTATCTGTTTCAATCTGTTTTGTGGATTCTATTTCTTTCCTATTTTGGGCATTCATAGTTTCCATCATTTTCCTAAGCTCTATTTTTTTTTATCTGTACCTGCTCCAGAGTCACTACGCATGTCTTTCATTATGGTTAACATCTCTCTAGATCTATGAGAAATTATTTCTGATTTGATTTTTTCTAAAGATTCATTTATCTGCTTTGCTACTTCCACCATTACCACTTCAGAGAGTCCAGGTGGATAGCTTTCAAATTGTTCCACTTCATTGCCCCCTGGGTTTGTCTTTGGTGAACTGAAGGTCTGGAGTTGCATCTTGCTTAAATGTCTTCTCATTTTCTTTTTTTTAGTTTAATTCCTAGGCTGATGTTTGTAAATTGCTTATGGTGAGTAGCTTTGTTGCTAGTATTTAGAACCCTTATGAAATGACTAATTTTCAGAGGTGTCTTCCTGGTGTAGCTGGATTTTGGGTTTTGAGTCTGTTGTAAGATCCTATCTCTTCAATTTATTGGGGATGAGAAGTTGCTGCCTATTTGGCCCAGCCCCTATGTGTTTGGCACTGGTCTGTAGTATGGTTTATGACCCTTAGGCAATCTCAGTCTTGGTATACCAGGAAGAACAACTGATTAGAACAATTATGTCACCTTGGCTAAAGTAGTACAATCAGTAATAAGAATAGCATGAAACGCAGCCTAGAAAATGACAAACTATGGTTACTATTAATTTGTCACCTTTAACCATATGAACTAGATTTGTGGTCATAGAACAAAATCTAAAACAAACAAGAAAATTGTATACCATAAATAAACCCTCAATATGGTTATTTTACCCTCAGGGGAGAAAATTTAAAAAGGAGGGGGGAAATAGAGAAATAGAAGAAAAGGAAAAGATTAGAAGCAAGGCTGGAGGGCAAAGGAAGATTACCCAAACTGTGAAACTGGTGAAGAAGACAGAAGAAAAGGAAAGAAGGAAGAAATAAAAACAAGAACAAAACAGAACAAGAAAACTAGAAACCATGGTCACACTCATATAAAAACCAAGAACACACAATTAAGAAAAAACAAAACAAAAATAAGAACAAGAAAAGATAGAAAAAAAAAGAAGAAAATAAGAAAAAAAATGTCCACTTCAAGGAGTGTCTTTGCTCTCACTGTGGATGATGTGGGCAGACAGAGTCCAGATTCATGTTGATTGCTCCCAGCTTTGTGGTGGGGTAGTGTCTAATCCCAGCAAGCCTGCACCTTTAGTTCCACTGAAGTTCAGGCTGATTTCTGGCTATGAGGCTGGAACTCGAATTGTTGAGGCTGTAACACTCTGTGTACCTCCTGCCGGCATGAACTCGGCAGCCTCACCCTGACCACTGGGAGCCACTAGATGGAGCTGGCCTACAGCTGTTCTGAGATCTGAGCTCAGTTGACCCCTCTCCAAGATGGCTACCAGCCAATCGCCCTCTTCTGGGGGATGTATGAACCCAAATAACTCACCTGCCACTGCAGTCCTCCGTGTCCACTGCTCTGTTCCACTGCTGCATTTCTCCATGGAAGCCTCTCAGGTTGTGAGTAGTCACCGTTTGCCTGCAGGTTGAACTGCCCCTCCCACACAGTGAGTGAGGGCTTGAGGAGAAAGCCCCACCTGCCACCTCCCTCTTCTTTGTTGAAGTCTCTCTCTTTGCTCTCCCTGTGGGCTTCAGCTCTCACTTCAGATCCTTCCTGGGTCCCAGGGACCCACTTCCCTCCTTCTTCTCTTCCTCACATTTCTGTATTCCAGTGCCTGGACACCAAATCTCAGAGAGGCTTTTTCTCTGCTGCTCACCACTCCACCATATTCCCAGAAGTTCCTGATAAAGTCATATTTTAAACCTGAATACACAACTGAATTTTCCAATGACTCCTACAATTTTTTTCCTAAAGGGATATGAGTCAGACTAACTTTCTTTGTCTTGAATGTCTGAAAACATCATTTCTTCCGTCTCACATCTGATTGACAATCTAGCTAGATGCTTAATTCTATCATCCAGGTTTAGGTCTTTGAAAGTGTTGTCCTCTTGACATCTACTATCCAACACTGTGAGTAAAATCATCTGGTACCAACCTGATTTTCATTCCTTTATAAGAAATTTTTTTCTTTCTAGAAGGCTTCAGGATTGTCTCTTTATCCTTGTTGTCCTGAAATTGCATGAAGATATGCATTGTGCACTGAATGTGTCTCCTCCAAATTCATAGATTGAAATTCTGTCTCAATGTGATGATATTTGGACACAGGGCTTTGAGATGCACTTGTGTTATGGGCATTTCTTCAGTCCTGCTAGCTAGCCAAGGGTATAGCAGGAAGGGAAGACAAAAACCCCATAAGGGAGACCTTATGATAGGATTCATTCTCTTAAAGAAAGAAACAAAAGAAAGCTTACTTTTTCTCTCCCTCTCTCTCTGCCCTCTGCCATGTGAAGCAACAAGGAGAAATCAATTCTCTATGAAGAGGAACAGGGCCTTCCCCAAGAATCTGACCATACTGGCACTATGATCTCAGACTTCCAGCCTCCAGACTATGGGAAATAAATCTCTGTCACGTAAGTGACCTCTTCTGTGGTACTCTGTTATAGTAGCCTGAGCTGACTAAGACAATAATTATTTTGGATCTGAAATCATCCTACGGATTATTCTGCCTGTGATTAGGGTAGGCTTCCTCATCAGTGTTGTTACAATCTCCTCCCCTTCTGAAAAGCCATCTTACATACTAATTGTCAAGACGGTCTTCTCACTCTTTGCCTCGACTCTGCCATTCCTATTTTAAGTAACTCCTTGAGAGAGAGCATGTTACATCAGAAAGAGAACCAGGTTTTTGAACTGGTTATGGAAACCACAACCACACACCTCCCCTTATCCACAAATTGAGCGTTTTTGGCTGTTCACTCCTGTAAGAGCCTTCCCTGGGCATTTCTTCAGTCCTGCTAGCTCGCCAAGGGTATAGTAGGAAAAGAAGACAAAAACCCCAATGTTTCTGCTTTCTCCCCTTTCCCAACTCCAGTGTCAAGAGTAAGGCCTCACCTGGGACTAACAAGAAAGCAGAGTAATCTGTTGATGTCCACACAGGTTCAGGTGTCCCACGGATTAGGCTCTGTTTCAGCCACTTCCTCACTGTGTGATCTTGGAGAAATCTACACAACTTACCAGTCTCTATTGTATTATTCTGAGATGGAGATGGTGACTCTACTTCTTATGGCTGTTGTGAAGCACACATTAAATAAGAATTTGCATCTTCCACAAATTGTAAGAGTTACTGGGAGCAACACAATAGTAAGAGTAGAGGAACATGTATAAAATGATAGGAACTGTGGGGTGTGTGTGTGTGTGTGTGTGTATGCTAAATATTATGGAATACCCATTTCCCAAAGGAAGGTACATATAAAAAGAAAGCTTATGAAGAAGTCTTAAATGGGTGGAAGCTTAAATATAGCATTTTTAAACTCGAGAAGCTAGCTGGATTAGTTTTCAAAAACGTAAATAAAGATTGCAAAGCTCCAAAACAGCTGTAAATAGACAACTGAACCATGTACAGGCTAAGAAGCAGAAACTACTGTCTGGGCCGAGTGTGAGCAGATGGTGTCTTGAAGGGTATGTGGACTCCCGCTGCGATTAAAAACTGAGTGAGAGACGAAGTTAGGGAGAAAAGCATTGGGAAGAAAGTGACCCAAGAGGGCAGTACAGACTACTATACTGAGAACAGCTAAATCAGGAAACTTAGCACTTTTGTTTGTGAGTGTTCGTGAGTATGTAGAAGCTTTAAAAAATTTTTAAAGGAACATTTTAAGTTTATATACAAAATAATACAGAATAATTCATTGCATGCATTCACTTAGCTTCAAAAACTATCAACTCATGCCCAGGATTATCAATCAGCCAATAATTGGTCTTTTGTGACTGACTTTTTTACTTAGCTTAATGTTCGTAAGATTCATCATGTTGTAGCATCTATCAGTATTTTATTCCTTTGTAATTGGTGAATAGTATTCCATTATATGTATATACTACTGGGTGTTAATCCATTCACTAGTTGATGAATCTTTAGAGTGTGTCTAATTTTAAGCTATTAGGAATAATGCTGATACACCTATTTGTGTGAAAATCTTTTGTGTGGATGCATGTTTTCATTTCTCTTGGGTGGATCTACTGGGTATCCTTATGTTTAACTTTTTAACAGCTGTCAAGATGTTTTCCAGTGTGGTTCTGATATTTTATATCTCCACCAGCCATGTAGGAGGTGTTATGCTTTAGAACTATAATGTCTCCTTAAATTCTCATGTGCCCAGAGGGGAGGCTTTTGGAAAGTAATTGGCACATGAAAGTCCTATAGCTGACTACCTGTTAGGAGCGAGCTTGGGCAAAAGAGGCAGGCCACTGGGGGAGTGACCGGAAAGAGCGTATCTCGCTCCCTGGCTCCTCCTTCTCTCTCTGCTTCCTAGCTGCCAGGACATAAGCAGTTTCCTCTTCCCAGGCCCTTCCACCTCGCTGTTCCTGCCTTGGAGCTGGCCAACGATACAAGACTGAGACTCTTGAAATCTCGAGCCAGAATATAGCTCTCCTCTTTTAAGTTGTTGGTGTCAGGTATTGTGTCTTGGCAACTAGAAAATGACTAAGACATGAGAAAGGTTCCAGTTTCTCTATGTATTCGGTACTGTCTCTTTCTTATTATAGCCATCCTAGTGCATCTGAAATTGTGTCTGAATGTGGTTTTAATTTCCATGTCCATAATGATTAATGATGTTAAACATCTTTTCATATGCTCACTAGCTATTTGTGTGTCTTCTTTGATGAAATATCTGTTCAAGAGTTTTGGCCACTTGTTAATTGGGTTGTTTGTCTTTTCTTTATTGTAAGAGTTCTTTGCGTATCCTGCATACTAGTTCTTTATCAGACATGTAACTTGAAATACTTTCTCCCAGTCTGTGGCTTGTCTTTTCATTTTATTCATAGTGCCTTTCAAAGTACAAAACTTTTAAATATAATAAACCTTAATTTTTCTTAGTTTTCTTTTTTGGATTATGTTTTTAGTGCTGTATCTAGGAGCCTTTACCTAAAGCAACATCATAAAGATTTCCTCCTATGTTTTCTTGTAAATTTTTTTTTCCTTTAGTTCTGGAGATTGAACCCAGGGTCCTGTGTGTGCTACACAAACATTCTACCATTTCAGTCCTCTTTTAGAAGCTTTGTGGTTTTTAGCCTTTTCATTTGTATCCATGACCCTTTGTGTACAGTGGAGATAAGAATCTAAAATTCATTTTTTGTTGACATATAGATAAACAGGTGTGCCATTTGCTGAAAAGAAATTCCACAGAGATGTTTTGACACCTGGTCAAAACTCAAGTGACTACAAATGCCATAATAGTAAATGTCTATTTCTGGACTCAATTCTATTCCACTGATCTATTTGTCTTTATGTAAATACTATAAGGTCTTAAGTAATGACTTTATAGTAATTTTGAAATTGTGTAATCAGATTTCTTTCTTTCCTTTTTATTTCATGAAAAAGTAGAACAAATTTCCATAACCAAATAATAAGAGAATAACAATAGTTACTACACTATGTATTTTTATCTTTAAAGTACTTACTCAGTACAAGACATAAACCAAAAAGATTCTTAGCAAAAAAAAATCAAAAAAGAAACAAACAGATAATAACACAAATATTTCTTTTTGGCGAACAAAAGTAAACTAGTAGTATACATGAAACCAATTAGCATATATATCGAAGTATTTTAAAAACAATGAAATTTGTAGTTTGGGGAAATATTTGAACTTTTCTCTATTTCCTTTTATCTCTCTTGTATTTTATTCTTTATTTGTGTTTCTCATATAAGAGAAACCATGTGATATTTGAACTTGTGTGTTTGACTTACTTAATATTATTTTCTCAAGTTGCATCTATTCATATAGAATGCCATAAGTTTATCTTTCTTTATGGCAGAGTAGTACTCCATTGTGTATAAATACCACATTCTCTTTATCCATTCATCTGTTGATGGACATATACTCTATTTCCAAGATCTAGCTATTATAAATTGGACTGTTATAAACATAGGTATGCATATATCCTTGAAATAACATGATTTTAACTCCTTTGGGAATCTTTCTGGTTTATGCCTTATACTCTGAGTAACTACTTTGAAGATAATGATACACAGTGTAGTAACTATTATCATTTAATTATGAAATTTTGTTTTATTTTTTCATAAAACCAAAAAGAAACAGACAATATCACAAACTTCCTTTTCAATGAACTAAGATAAACTAATAGTATAATGAAATAAATTAGCATATATATTGAAATATTTTTAAAACAACAGAATATGAAATTTGGGGAAAATTTTGAGCTTCTCCCTAATTTCTTTCTTTTTTTTTTTTTTTTTTTTGTGGGTACCGGGGTCAAACTCAGGACCTCGAGCGCCAGCAGGCGCCTGTGACGCTGAGTGATATCACCTGCCCTTTTTTCATATGTGGGTTCCAGGAGTTGAACTCGGGCCCTCGCGCTTGCCGGGCAGGCGCCTATGCCACTGAGCCATCTCACCGCCCTCTCCCTAATTTCTTTAACATTGTTTTCCTTTGTTAAAAATTCTGTGAGAAAGTGCTCATTTATATTCCCATTTCAACTTTTTAAATTGATAATACAGTCAGCCAGCTGCAATGTTCCATACCTGTAATCCCAGCACTTGGGAGGCTTTGGCAGGAGGATCATGAGTTCAAGGCCAGCCTGGGCAAGATAGTGAGACTCTATCTCCAAAAACACAAAAATAAAACCCCGCAACACAGTCAAGTTTCAGCATGGGTTAATTTTGCCAGCACAGAGATATTTATTTCTTTACCCATCGGGTCTCTAGTGGGACCTCTGCTGTGGCAAGCACTGTATTCAGCACAATTCGTGCGGCTCCTGGTCTCAGGCAGAAATGCACAGGTCCACAAATAATGCCATGCTCGGTTAAGTCACAAGGGATACATACAAGATGCCAGAGCACAGAGCAGCTCACTTTGCTGGATGAAGTCCCAGAAGATTCTAGAGGGCGACAACTGAGAGATTCCCTGAAAAATAGGTAGTTTAACCCTAGATGAGCTGCAGAATCTCATTTGGGGAGGCAAGAGCTGGGGGAAAGGCAACAGGGCCTGAAAACAGAAGCAAGAGGGCTTATTTTAGAGGAGAGGTGAGTGCAGAACATGAGATTAAAAATGCAGGGCATGGGCCTTTGGCTTAAGAGCCTCAGGTCTGGAACCTGGGGCTACAAGGGGAGCAGAGGCCTAAGGAGGTGCTGAGGGAGGCTGGCCGCTTTTGTGCTCTGAGCAATGGACACACAGTCTTTGTCTCTAACCTTGTTCACTCCTCCCAAAGAACATTATCCTGTGGCTGGAAAGGCACAATAAAAGAGAGTAAGCAGCCCACATGAGTCTATCACTCGTCCTGGGAAAATGACTAGAAGATCCCCTACCAATATGAGTCACCAGGATCATCTTCCAACATAAATGACAAAACATTTTTATGACTGTTCTTCAGCCTGTGCGTGGTCTGCAGCTCTCCGGGTGAGTGCTGGTCGCTCTGCCTTTCCACAGGATATCTCTGCACCACCCTGGCAACACCTAGGACTGGTTTTCTCTTCTTCCTTTTCAGTGTCTCCTGGACATTTTCAAAACTTGCCTTTGAGTCTAGCGCTTTTCTAACAGCCACTGCTGTGGGTCAAAATAGTCAAACACATGCGATCTCTTGGTTTTGATACATTTACTCTCAGCTGTCTAATACAGAACCGATTTTGTACATGAACTCTGGAGGCAGCCTCTGCTTAGAATAATACAGAACCCTCGTGGGTTCTGTTTATGTTTCTGCGATGACAGCTTTCAGAACACGACCAAGGTCTTGTCACATATTCCCATCAATGGGCTTTTGTCTGGTGAATAATGATCCGAGCACTGGAGATCTCTGCTCTTCACCCCAGCCTTCCGAGAGTCTCAGAGCACAGCACAGTCTTAGCTTTGCTAAGAAAGGCACCGACAGCCAGGTGCCTCTGGGTAAGCAAAGGTGATGCGGGACTTCAGCAAAGCATAGAAGGAAAGGAGTTAGGGCAACGCCAGAGCAGCCTTCCTCCATTTTTGTCACTTTTAACTCTCTTAAAGATTTTAAATAAAGGTAAAGTTTAGAATTTTTTGACTGAAGAGCTTTTTGACTGTCAAGAGATAGGGCACCTATCATCTCAGTACTGAAGAGGCTGAAAATTCAGGACCACAAGTTCAAGTCCTGCCTGGGCAACTTAGTGAAACCCTGTCTGAAAATGAAAAGGGGTGGGGATGTAGCTCAGGGGTGAGGTGCTCCTGGGTTTTATTCCCAGTACCCCCCCAAAAAAATTAAAAAGTTACAATACACACGGTCAACTGGCCAACATATAGCCATTTCAACCTCTGTCTCCCTTGCGTGACTTCCTGCTAGAGGAGCTGAAAAGTGAAATCTTCATTTACCAGCCTCCTTTGCAATAGAGGCAGTCATATGATCAAGTTCTGGCCAATAAGATATAATGGGTCAGAATCTTCTGGAGAAGTGCCTTTACAGATAAAAGAAGAGAGGCATTTGAGGAAATGTTCTTTTTTGTCGTTGTTGTTAGCTCTTGTCCCTCATCCACTGCTTTCTGTTTTTGAATTCGATTTCAATGTCAGGAGCTGCAACAGCCATTCTGCAATCATGAGCCCTAAAACACAGAGTTGGAGAGCCAACATATAAAGGTGGCGTAGAAAGAAATGTAGAAAGAGCCTAGCTCCTTGATGCCGTCACTAAGCTCCAAACTGGATTCTCTCAGACTTCTCTGCAGGTGAAGTAGCAAGACGCCTTCATTGTTTAAGTCATTTAACCATGAGCGATACAGTTCTTCTGCTGCCTGATGAAACCAGTAACTCAAGAGACGGGTTGATGAGTAAAGGAAGAGCTTTATTAGCAACAAGTCCGCAAGTCGGAAGATGGAGGACCTTCACCTTAAACTTCTTTTCTGCCGGGGGTAACAGGTGCAAAAAGTTATATGGGGAGTCTAATTTTGGCTATAGCCACTGGAATGGTCATCAGTTCTCTTGGTGTGGTTTCAATGTTATCCACAGGTCTGAGGCATTGCTGTAAAACCAACTGGTGGTGTCCTCTGATGCTTCCCTTATTTGTCTTTCAGGCAAGTCTGACTTCCAGCTAATTATTTGGGGAGTAGGGTAAAACAGAAATAATGAGAAACAGACTTGCTGGTGCTGGAAAGCGGGCGAGCCCATTCATCAGCTTCAGCCATGGCTAATAGAGGTTTCAGTTGCCTATAGGCAAATATATCCTAGATGGTATAGAGCTTACTTCTTTTCCTCCCCTAACCTCTGTACCTTATCTTTACTTGTATAAAAATGTGTAGAACTATCCTAGCCCTTGCCCAGAAAATCACATGGCTACACTTTGAATAAAATATGCTAGTGACAGATAATTGGATAGATGACAAAAGAGCGATTGCAGTGAGATAAGAGAGCAAATGGCTCGGGTCCCTCTGCAATAAGTAGCCTCTGCCCAGTGACTTCGCCAGGGATAGAAAGGACCAGTATTTGATTGTAATCTCCTAGCTAGTGAGGGGGTTTAATATTTACTGACCTGAAAGACACACTTTCCCCAGAGCCAAAGATCAGTATTTCTAGAAGGAAGGAAAAGGGATGTAAGGAAGGAGGAGAAAGAAAGGAAGGCAGAAAAAGAAGAAAGAGAGGAAGGAGGGAGGGAGAGACCTGGCAAAATAGTAGTTTCATTACAAAATTAAAGATTTGGGGAAAAACAAGGCAGTATTGGAGTCAGGGAACACTAAACAAAACCAGAATTAGAATCAGAACTCAGGGAGCAAAATTTGGCCGATGGCACGGTTGACAGGCTTGAAAGCAGCCACTTGAAGGGGCAGCAGCATTGTTTGAATTGAAGGGTTTTGTTCTGTTTTGCTTTTTCTTTTTCTTTGCAGTGCTGGGAATCTAACCCACAGCCTCTCACGAGCACTCTACCCCTGAGCTATTCCCCCAGCCTTGGAATAGAATTTGTCTGGAGGTTGAGGATAAAAACAATGTCTTAAAAACTCATTCACAAAAATCTTGCTTTGTGGATTTTTTTTTTTTCATTTGCTATGGGGAAGAGTAAAGCTCTAGCCTGCTTTGGGGTGAGACAAGCAGAATCAGTCAAAACAAATACAGTACCCCAGAAACCCGGCAAGCAAAAGTAGGAGCGGTGTTTATAACAAAGCAGAATTCCCGGGGTGCGCAGGCAGGCAGGGTGCCCCAACCCCAGGCTTTGCCAGTGGACCTCCTCCTGCTGTGCTTGGAACAGGGCGGTGAGTAATTGTGCAGCATCGTGAATGGCAAAGCGCTAGCTGAGTGGCAAACATTGTGCTAATGATTCAGAATGGAGGAGAAGAAAATGAAGTGCACTGAGTGGCAGCGACTTCGTCTTTTGTAGGCCAGGGGTGGAGGGCACCCCTACCCTCCATCACTGTTTGGATATAGAAAACTGATGGATGTTCAAGTTCATGTAAAACACCTTGACTATTCAGTGCATAATCTAGGGATAGGGCCAGTGGTTGGAGCGTCTTGTATTGTTTGTTAGGGCTGCCATATAAAATGCTACAGGCTGAGTGGTTTAACAACAGAAATATATTTTCTCTGTGTTCTGGAGGCTGCAAGGCGGAGGTGAAGGAGTTGGCAGGTTTGATTTCTTCTGAGCTTCTCTCCTTGGCTTGCAGATGGACCTGCTCATGCTGTGTCTTCCTGTGGCCTTTGCTCTATGCATGCACAGATCTGTGGCCCTAATCTCCTCTTCTTATAAGGACACCAATCACATGGGTTAGGGCCCAGCCACATCACCTCATTTTACCAGAAGGGTCCTATTTCCAAAGTAGTCACATTTTGAGGCATTGGATGTTGGAACTTCATCACAGGAATTGGATTGGGACGCAATTTAGCTCATAACACTTTTGTAATGAATTACCACAAACTTAGTTCCCTGAGAGAAGGCATAGGAAGGCCAGGGAAAAGGGTGGTACATGGGGCTGGTGAGATGGCTCAGTGGCATAAGCGCCTGCCCGGCAAGTGCGAGGTCCTGAGTTTGACTCCCTGAACCCACATAAACAAAAAAAGGGCCGGTGATATTGCTTAGCAGCATGGGCACCTGCTGGTAAGCGCAAGGTCCTGAGGTCGACCCCTGGTACCCACATTAAAAAAAAAAAAGGTGGTAAAAAGGATTTACACAGGGAAGAATAAGAGTAAAGATAAGAGTTTATTCAGGCCAGAGTACACTGTCAAGAGAGACAGTGGGCGAGGTTCCAAGACAGGAATTGTGCCATGAGGGAGAAAATTTTTGTAAGGGTTTGAGAGCATAGAAAAAAGAGTCTAGGTAGCAAATGTGATTGTCTAAAGAATGTCTTTTTCCAGATCATCCAACACCTTGTTAAGTCTTCTGAAAGCACCCACATTGTGTCTAAAGTTAAATGTTTAAAGAGGTGATTTGACCATTTCCTTTGGCCTCACAGAAGACCTTCTAGCTTCAGATAAGAAGGGTCTATATACATTAACTTTTAGAGAAGATGGGTCAAGGCTCATTGGGAGGAACGAATGGATCTTACATCAAAGGTTTGTTTTTATCTTGTACAGTTTTGGCCATTGTTGTCATATTGTCTTATGACTGCTTGGCATGAGCTGGGCAGGCTTGCTTTACCCAAGCAGTTTGGCTGCTAAGGGTTTAACCCTACTGTTGCCAACAGATACCAACTACACGTAGTGTCTTCAAACAACACAATTCATTCTCTTACAGTCCTGGAGGTCGAAAGTCCAAACTCGAGGCATCAGCAGAGCTGAATTCCTTCTGGAGGCTGTAGAGAAGGAGTGGTTTCTTTGTTTTTTTCCAGGTTTACAGGTCTCCTTGCATTCCTTTCTTCCATCTTGAAAGCCCAGGTGGTTGGTCAAGTTTTTGTCATTTGTAATGCTCCCACTCTGTAGTCCACTCTCCCTCTGTCCCTCCCATATGACACTTGTATTTGCATTTAGGGCCCATCTAGAAACCCAGAGCAATCTTTTCAACTCAGGATCCATAGTCACATCTACAAGTCCTTTTTGCCATATAGGGTAATGTATTCACAAATCCTGGGGATTAGGACTCGGACATCTGTGGGGGGGTGCGATCATTATTCAGCCTATCACCCATCCTAAATCTGCTTCTGCCCAGCACTTTGCGACCAATCAGGCTGCTTCCCCTAAGGCCACTCTCAAGCCCACACTGATTCTGAAGCACTTGTCCTGTGATCTGGAGGACTGCTTGAAGGACTGTGGCAGAGCGGTGGGGGTGCCAATGATCGCTAGCAAGGGCTCACCGCCCCACCAGCACAGAAGCCAGTGCTATGGCACCAAGATTTTATATAAAAAGAAAACTACTTTTATTGAAGGCCACTATCAAGAATACTGGAGATACAAAAGCTCAGATTTGTCTCCCCCCATCTGTTAGTATGGGGGAATTTATAGGAAGGGAGAGGGAAGAACTGCTTGATGATTAGATGGTGAGAAGGGAACATTTTAGGATTCTTTTTCACAGGCAAAAATGGTCATCATGTCTCCTCACAGGTTGCATTTTGCTTTCTACCCAAGGAATTTTGAGCTTGTGCTATCAAAAATCATTGACCAATTGAGCTGAGATGTTTTGCACATGTCCATTCATGAAAAGCTGGTTTCAAACAGATTTGGAGTGGATTCTGGAGATTTTTCTTAAAGACAGCTTGGCACTTTGTTATTTAAGGAATTTATGTGTGGGTGGGCCCAGGCCTTAGCTAATTTTACCAGTGCTTCAGATATTTCATTAAACCCTATTGAGGACTGTGCCAGTACGACTGTGCCCCTAAATTGGCCTGGTCACATCAGAGTTGATACTATATTCTCAGACACAAAAAGAAGAATTGGATCCATTTGTGTCATATATTTTGAGTTTATGGTGAGGGTAAGTTTAGTAGTGTCTTATTCTTACATAATTTTAACTCACTTGTACCTTGAGAATTCAGTGGCTTAAGGAACTCTTTTGGGCCCCTTGGGCCCAAAAATAGGACTCTCCTGAGGACACCTGTGATTAAAAAGTAATGAGAAGAAGCAACAAGAGAGAGGAAAGCTTGCTCCAATGGTATCAGTTGCCCTGCAGTCACACTGGAAGGCTGAGAATGCAGCACTTGCTGACTCAGCATCAGAAGAGCTCTCCTGGGGCCTGTGAGATAGCTCAGTGGCATAAGTGCCTGCTGGCAAGTGCGAGGTCCTGAGTTCAACCCCTGGTACCCACATTGAAAAAAAAAGAAAAAAAAAGAGCTCTCCTGTGGAGCTGCTTCTCCAGCAAAGACCCATTCCCAGGGACCCTCCATCCATCCACATGCCTATCTTCGGCCTCAGTTTCTAAGAGGGTGAGAACACAGGGAAGCCCATGTGAAATGATCCTACAAGTGTTTGTTTTCAGTCAATGAAATCGGGTTGAAATGAATGGTAAGGAAAGGCTGACAGTTATAGAGGGAGATGAATGGTCACATCTGCTTGTTTTTGATGATAGAAAACCTTTGAAACCAAATGTGTGACTATAATATGTACATATTTTTTTTTAAGTCTCACCTAAGAGATACCTCTATGACCTTTTTCTATTTTTAAATACTTTAAACATTCAGAAAACTTTAGAAAATTGATTATTGAACACAGGTTCACTATAAACCCAGTTCTCAGACTAGGTTAATCTTTTACCATGTATAAATTTTATTTTATTTTATTTTATTTTAAGATGGAGATCCAACCCAGGACTTCAAGTATGCTAGGTAAATACTCTGCCACCAAGCTAAACTTGCTGCCCTTCTTTCTTCTTTTTAATAAAAGACAACAGGAAATTTTTAGAGCAGTGAAGGCACCTTTATGATACTGTAATGATGATGTATATCATTACACTTTGCGAAAACTCATAGAATGTGGAAAAACAAAGTGAGCCCCAATGCAAATAATGGCTATTGGTAGTGATGAATCAATGTAGGGTCATCAGTTATCATCTGATGTAACAAATCTAACAGTTTATTATGAAAAATTGACAGTAAGGAAGGCTGTGAGTTTGTAGGACCAGGAGGAATATGGGAAATCTATAAATCTTCTACTCAGTTTTGCCATGAACCTAAAACAACTACTTATACATGTACACACACACACACGGCAATTAAAATACTGTACTATTCAGCTTGTCATCACTGTGACCAAAAATATGAGAAAGTTTAAAAGAGGAAATTTTATTTTTGGCTCACAGTTTTAGATGTTTCAGTCCATGGTTAGGTGGTTCCATTGTGTGGGCCTGAGATGAGGCAAAACATCATGGTGGAAGGGTGTGGTAGAACAAAGCTGTTCACTTCATAGCAGCTGGGGAGCAAAAGTAGAGAAAAGAACCAAACAGGAAGGGGCCAGGGACAACATACACACTTCAAAGGTAAACCCCAGTGACCTACTTCCTCCAACGGCCTGCTAATAGCCCATTCAGCACCCTCATGATCCGATCACCTCTCTAGGCCCAGCCTCTAAACATGGCTGCACTGGGATTCAAGCCCTCAGTACAGGAGTCTTTGAGAAACATTTTGTATTTAACCCTAAAAAATACTTTATATATATTCTGTGATATCATATTTCCCCTAGAAGTAACTGTTACTTTGAATTTGAGGCTCATTATTTCATTCACATCTTTATAATTTTATCTGATGCATAAGTTGTACATATCTCTGTAGGCTCATGGGTGCTAGCTTCTCTGATACAGACTCCTAGGTGTGGAAATCCTGGGTTGTAGGAAGTGCTCATCTTCAACCTTAAAGGTGTTACCAAATTCCTTTCCAAAGTGATTATACTCATTTATAGTCCTACCACCAGTATATGATAATGGCCATTGTTCTACAAATTCAGCAGCACTTGACATTGGCAGTTGTTTTAATATTTTTCAATCTGACAAGAATAGAACCACAGCGCCGGTGAGATAGCTCAGCGGCGTAAGCACCTGCCTTGCAAGCGCGAGGGCCCAAGTTCGACTACCGGAACCCACATATGAAAAAAGGGCCGGTGATATCGCTCAGCGGCACGGGCGCCTGCTGGCACGCGAGGTCCTGAGGTCAACCCCTGGTACCCACAAAAAAAAAAAAAAAAAGAAGAAGAATAGAACCACAGTTTCTTGTGGCTTTAACATTTCTTCAATTATTAGTGAGATTGCACATCTTTGCATACATTTATTGGCCATTCATATTTCTTCTGTGAATTGCTGGTCCCCACTGCTAGGAACCCAGGACTCATACATGCTAGACAAATGTTCTATCGCTGAGCTACATCCTGCTCTTTTAAATTTTATTTCAAGATGGGTTCTTGCTAAATTGCCCAGGTTGGTCTCAAATTTGCAATCCTTCTGCCTCAGCTTTCCAAGTAGTCGTGTTTCATTTTAAGGCTTCTCTCTCAACTTTATTGCTGCCTTTGTTGCACAGAAGTTTTTTTTTCTCAATTCTTATTTTTTATTAGTATATGTTTGCAGTACACACTGATTACATTCCTTGTGGGGAGTTGGTACATGTACATAACATATCTCAATTGTTTTGCATCCTCTTCCCCTCCCTCCCCTCTCCCCTCCATTCATGTCTCGATCCTCTTTCCCTTTGAGAGAGATTGGGCTCCCTACTTCCTATTAACTAGCTTTTATTTTGCTCTTTATATATACTTGGGGTTTCTCATATAAGAGAAACCATGTGATATTTAAGCTTATGTGTCTTATTCATTTCACTTAACATTACAGTCTCAAGATGCACCCATTTTCCTACAAATGACTCAAGTTTGTCCTTCTTTATGGCAGAGTAGAAGTTTTGTCTTTATGTAGTTAAATTTTATCAATATTTCCTCTTGTATTTTTTCAAGACTTAAGAAAGCTTTCCCTGGTGTAAAGTCATTTTTTTTGTTTTATGGGAAAAAGGTAAAACAAAATTTCACAAGATGATAGGAGAATAACAATAGTGAAGACATTGAATATTATTATCTTTAAAGTAGTTACTCAGAGTACAGATATGGGCATAAAAAATTCTCCAATCAATATTAGCGCAAACCTTCCTTTTCTATGAACTAAGAGACACTAATAGTATAATTAGCCTGCATTTTTCCTCTCTTTTCCCTTCCTTCCTTTCCCCTTTCCCCCATCCTAGTTCCCTTTTCCTTTTCAACAATATCTTCCCATTTCACAATATCTAATGTACATTTTAGACCTTATTTACTCTTTCAAATTCTCACACTAGGGAGACAATACAATGTTTACACGTGTGAGTCTGATTTATTTCAGACTTGCATCCATTTACCTATAAAAGTCTCAAGTTTATCCTTTAAGGCTGAGTAGTACTCCATTGTATAAAAATACCACATCCTTTTTATCCATTCCTCAGTTGATGGGTATTTGAGTTGTTTTTGTGATTTAACTATTACAAATTGTGCTGCTATAAGCACTGGTGCACATATATCGCTGTGGTATGATGTTTTTAATTCTTCTGGGAAGATACCCAGAAGAGGAATAGCTGGGTTGAATGGGGCCTCTAATCCTAGCTTTTTGAGGAATCTCCAGACTGATTTCCACAGTGGTTGCACCAGTCTACACTCCCACCAACAGTGGAGAAGGGTTCCTTTTTCCCCACAGCCCCTCCAGCATTTGTTATTGGTTTATTTCTTGATGATAGCCATTCTTTCTGGAGTGAGATGGAACCTCAGTGTTGGTTTTTTTGTTTTTTTTTTTTGTGGGTACCGGGGGGACGACCTCAGGACCTCGCGCGCCAACAGGCACCCGTGCCGCTGAGCGATATCACCGGCCCCTTTTTGGTATGTGGGATCCGGGAGTCGAACTCGGGCCTTCGCGCTTGCAAGGCAGGCGCTTACGCCGCTGAGCCATCTCACCGGCCCTCAGTGTTGTTTTAATTTGCATCTCTCATATGACCAATAATGTTGAACATTTTTTTTAATATATTTATTTGCCCTTTGTATTTCTTCATCTAAGAAGTGCATATTCATCTCAGATGCCCATTTTTGGATTGGGTCTGTGAATTTGGTGGGGACTGATTTTTTTCAATTCCTTGTATGTTCTAGATAGAAGTCTTTTGTCTGAGGGACAATTGGCTAGAATTTTTTTCTAATCTATGGGTTGTCTTTTCACTCTGTTGGTGATTTCTTTTGATGTGCAAAAGATTTTTAATAAGATGAGATCCCAGTTGTTGATTCTTTGAAGTATTTCCCAGGCATTTTGGTTTTTATTCATGAATTCTCTGTCTATACGTATGTCTTCAAGATTTCTACCTACTTTCTCTTCCAGTAGATTCAGTGTTTCTATTTTAATATTTAGATTTTGATCCATTTTGACTTTAGTGCATGGTGATAGACATGGGTCTAATTTTAGTCTTTGCCATGTGGAAAGCCAGTTTTTCCAGCACCATTTACTATTTATTAAAGAGGCTATCTTTCTTCCAGTGAACATGTTTGGCCATTTTGTCAAAGACAAAGTGGCTGAGTGTGTTTGTGGTTGTGTCTGCATCTTCTAGTCTGTTCCACTGATCCTCAGGTCTGCTTTTTTTGCCAGTACCATGCTGACTTTATCACAGTAGCTTTGTAGTATAGTATTGAAGTCAGGGATCGTAATGCCTCCTGCCTTGCCTTTGTTGCCTAGAAGTGCTTTTGCTATTCTAGATCTCTTCTGGTTCCAAGTGAAATTTAGGAATATTTTCTCTAGTTCTCTGAGGTATGTTAATGGTATTTTGATCAGGATTGCATTAAATCTGTATAACAGGGCCGGTGAGATGGCTCAGCAGCATAAGCGCTTGCTGGCAAGCACGAGTTCCTGAGGTCAACTCCCAGTAACTACAAAAAAAAAAAATTCTGTATAACAATTTTGGGAGTATGGCCATTTTCACTATGGTGGTTCTTCCTATGCATGAGCAAGGGATATCTTTCCATTTCCTGATAACCTCTTCAACCTCCTTTTTCAGAGTACTGTAATTTTCAATGTATAACTCTTTTACTTCTTTCATTAGATTGATTCCTAAGTATTTCATTTTTTTGGATGCTATTGTGAAGCATGTGGCTTCCATAATTTCTCTCTCAATTGGGTTTGTTGTTTATGTACAGGAATGCTATTAATTTTTGAGTGTTGATTTTGTGTCCAGCTACACTACTGAATTTGGTTATTAAATCTAGAAGTCTTTTGGTGGAATTTTTGGGGTCTTCTATGTAGAGTATCATGTCATTGTGAATAACGATACTTTAACTTCTTCATTGCCTATCCTTATTCCTTTTATTTCTCTTTCTTGTCTAATTGCTCTGGCTAATGTTTCCAGAACTATATTGAATAAGATTGGTGGCAGTGGGCATCCTCGTCTTGTACCTGATTTTAGAATGAAGGCTTTCAGTTTTTGTCCATATAGTATGATCTTGGCTGTTGGTTCATCATAGATGGCTTTTATCAGATTGAGGTAAAGACCATCTATTCCAATTTTCTGGAAGTTTTTTTTTTTATCACAAATGAGTGTCGGACTTTATCAAAAGCTTTTTCTGCAACTATTGAGATGATCATGTGATATTTGTCTTTGGCTCTGTTGATATGGTGTATTACATTTATTGATTTGCATATGTTGAACAATCCCTGCATTCCCAGGATGAATCCCACTTGGTCATGGTGTATTATCTCCTTGATGATTTGCTGCATTCTGTTTGCTAGTATCTTATTGAGGATTTTTTCCTCTATATTCATTAGGGAGATTGGCCTGTAGTTCTCTTTTTGGTTGAGCCTTTCCCTGGTTTTGGTATAAGGGTAATACTTGCCTCCAGGAATGAGTTAGGGAGTATTGCTTCCCTTTCAATTTCATTAAAGAATTTGAGGAGTACTGGCATTAAATCTTCTCTAAATTTCTTGTAGAATTTAGCAGTGAATCCATCAGGACCTGTGCTTTTCTATGTTGGAAAGTTTTAATTACATTTCCAATTTCATTAACTGATATTGGGTTATTCAGAATTTTTATATCTTCTAGATTCAGCTTTGGTAATTCATATGTATCTAGGAATCTATCCATTTCTTCTGTGTTTTCCATCCTATGAGAGTAAAGATTTTCAAAATTGGTATTGATGATCTTCTGAATTTCCACAGGATCTGTAGCGATTTCACTGCTTTCATTCCTCAATGCATGAATTTGAGTCTTTTCTTTCCTTTTTTGGATAAGGTTGGCTAGGGGTTTATTAATTTTATTTATTCTTTCAAAGAACCAACTCTTCGATTCATTAGTTCTTTGTATTGTTTTCTTAGTCTCTTGCTTAGTCTCGCTTAGTGTTAATTTCTGCTCTGATCTTTATAATTTCCTCCCTTGTATGGGCTTTGGGCTTGACTTGCTCTTCTTTTTGTAGAAGCTTGAGGTGCACCATTAGGTGTGGGGAGCGGCTGAAGCTGAAGGTCAATCACACATGCAGGGCTAGAGCAAGGCCAGCCCTGAGAATATTGAGTGTCTGAGGCGAGCCAGGTAAATAAGTTGTTCCAGTCCAGAGAACACGAGGCACCTGAGGTGAGCTAGGCAAACAAGTTGTTGGGCAAAGGGGTTTCACTTGACATCAACCTGCTGAGTGTATAAATAAACGTGCTACAGTCATTGGGTGTCTTTTTTTCTCCCACCAGGAGAGGAGGCTCCACCTGACCTCAGCTTTCTGCATTTTGATTCTTGTCTTCATTCTTCATGGTCCTCCCCTCACCGGAGTTTTTGAAAGCTGTGCTGGACGCGACAATTAGGTTGTTTATTTGTGTTCGTTCTGTTTTCCTTATGTGAGAATTCACCACTATAAATTTCCCTCTTAATACTGCTTTCATTGTATCCCACAGGTTCCAGTATATTGTATCTGCATTTTTGTTTAAGTGTAGATATCCTTTAATTTTTTCTTTAATCTCCTCAGTGACCCATTGATTTTTCAGGAGGGTGTTATTTAATTTCCATGTGTTTATGGAGTTTTTGCAGTTTCTTTTGCCATTAATTTCCAATTTCATTGCACTATGGTCCGATAATATGCATGGGATAATTTCAACTCCTTTGCATTTACTTAAGCATGTTCTGTGGGCTCGTATATGGTCTATTTTAGAGACTGTCCCATGTGCAGCTGAGAAGAATGTATATTCTGATGTTGTTGGGTAGAACACTGTGTAACCATCTACTAAGTCCATTTGTTCACAGGTTTGGTTCAGTTCTGATATTTCTTTGCTGATTTTTTGTCTAGTTGATTTATCTCTTTGTGACAATTGGGTATTAAGGTCCCCCATTACAATTGTGTTATTGCTTATTTGATTTTTCATGTCTATTAATATTTGTCTTATATAGTTGGGTGCTCCCATATTTGGTGCATATGTATTTATGATTGTCATCTCTTCCTCTTGAATTTTCCCCTAACAAGTATGTAGTGACCTTCTTTATCTCTTTCGATCATTCTTGGTTTGAAGTTCACATTGTCTGCAAACAGGATAGCTACCCCTGCCTTTTTTCTGAGTTCCTGTTGCATGGAAGATTGTTTTCCATTCTTTGACTTTCAGTCTATGAATTTCTTTTTGAGTTAAATGTGTTTCTTATATACAGTATATTGTTGGATCTTGTTTCTTGATCCATTCTGCCAGTCTGTTTCTTTTGATTGCTGAATTGAGACCATTTATGTTGACAGTTATAACTGATATGTATTGGCTTATCTTTGTCATGTTATTTTCCTATTGTTTTCCCCTCTGTTTAATTGTTTGCCCTGCCTGGTGGTTTCTTTCTGTTGTTGTTCTTGGAATTGTGGTCATTTTTATCTCTGTCTAGAATATGTTTCAGTACTCTTTATAGGTTTTTTTTTTAATGTGGGTGCCGGGAGTCGAACTCAGGACCTCGCACTTGCCAGCAGGCGCTTGTGCTGCTGAGCAATATCACCAGCCCTTTTTTTCCTTTATGTGGGTTCCGGGAGTCAAACTCAGGACCTTGCACTTGCCAGGCAGGCGCTTATACTGCTGAGCCATATCACCAGCCCTGTAGGGTTGTTTTTGTGGTCATGAATTTCTTCAGTTGTTCTTTGTCATGGAAGTATCTTATTTCTCCATTAATTTTGAAGGATAGTTTTGCAGGGCACATCACTCTGGGTTGGAAGTTGTTTTCTTTCAGGACTTGAAATACTTCACTCCAAGCTCTTCTTTTTTTTTTTTTTTTTGTGGGTACCAGGGGTCGAACTCAGGACCTTCTGTTCCCATGTTTGGGAAATTTTCTGCTATTGCTTCTGCAAATAGTATTTTTATGTCATTTGTGTTGACTCCTGCTTTTTCACACACCTATCAGTCTTATATTGTTTTTCTTTGCATCGTCTTGCAGCTGTTGAATTGTTATTTCTTGATCTCTTTTTATTTTTAAGAAACTTTTCTTTTCACAATCACTAGCCATGGTCCTGTCTTTAAGGTCTGAAAGTCTATCTTCAGTTTCATTCAAGCAGTTTTGTCAGCTTTCAATGGAATTTTTAATTTCCTGGATATCTGTTTGAATCCACTTCATGCATTCTATTTCTTTCCTATATTGATCTTTTATGGTTTCCTTCATTTTCCTATTGTCCTCTATTTTTTTAATCTATCTCTACTCTAGATTTACTAAGCCTTTCCTTTATGATTGTTGTCATTTCTTTTTTTTTTTTGTGGGTACCGGGGGGTCAACCTCAGGACCTCGCACGCCATGGCAACCATGCCGCTAAGCGATATCACCAGCCCCTTTTTCGTATGTGGGATCTGGGAGTCGAACTCGGGCCCTCGTGCTTGCAAGGCAGGCGCTTACGCCACTGAGCCATCTCACCGGCCCGTCATTTCTTTTTTTACCTGAGAAATTATTTCTTATCTGATTGCCTCTATAGCCTCATGGATTTGTTTCTTTACTTCAGTTGCTATCTTTTCAGAAATTTCAGGTGTGCGTCTTCCATTTTCCTCTATCTTGTTGTCTCCTGGACTTGTTCTTGGTGGGCTGGAGGTCTGAAATTACATCTTGCTTCTGTGTCTTATCATTTTCTATTAAAAAAAAATTTTTTTCTGTGCTGATCCTTGTTTTTGTAGTAGGTAGCTATATCACTAGTATCAAGTCCTCTCTAGGAAAAGTCTGTTCCTCAGGGATGTCTTCTGTGTGTAGGAGGTTCTTGGCTTGTGTCTGTCCCAAGATCCTATCTTCTGAGTTAATTAAGAATGAGATGTTGATATGTGTTTGACTCAGTCCCCAGTTCTTTGGTGCTGGGCTGTGGTGAGGTTGTTACCCCAAAGCTTCCCAGTATTGTTACAGAAGGGAGAACAACTGATCACAACAGATATGACATCCTAGCTAAAGTAGTATAATTAGCAATAACAATAGCATCAAGCACTGTTTAGAAACTGACAAACTGTGGTAGCTATTAATTTTGTACCTTAAACCATAGAAGCAAAATCTACAATTATATAAGAGAACCAATAGAGTGGTTTTACCCTGTAGTGGGGAGATTTAAGAGGGATAATGAATAAAACAAGATAACTGAAAAGAAAGTAGAAGCAAGGCTGGAGGACAAAGGATGATCACGCAAACTTTGGGAAACTAGAGAGGAGGGCAGAAGAGAAAGAATGAGGGAGTAAGCAAGGGATTATCTGAACTTGGTCTCTGGGTTTGGGGGATGGGAGTAGTTTTCTGTGGCTGGAGTTCTCCCCAGCCATTTAGAAAAGAGAAAAAAAGATAAGAAAAGAGAAAAGAAAAAGAAAAAGAAAGAAAGAAAACGAAAGAAAGAAGAAAAAGAAAAAAAAAAAGAGAATGAGAATGAGAACAAGGGCGGCCCCACGTGCCTGCTTCTCTTTCGTGTGTCTTTGTCCCCAGGCACAATGCTGGTTCACCTAACTGACCACCTGTTGGCTCGTGTTGTTGTTCTTGCTTTGGACTTTTCCACACTACTAGTCCCGCCTCTCCATCCTGTGCGTCCTAGTCGGGACCCTACTGTGTCGCTGGTGTTCCCTCTGGTCTCTGGGCCTTCCCACGCAGTTTACCTGGGTTGCAGTGGTGGCAATGGGTGGGGCTTCCCTCTGTGCCATCCACCTGGGCCTCAGCAGTGGGGAAAGGAGGGGCCGCCCTCCGCATTGTTCACCTGGGTCGCAGCCCTGATGTAAAGTCTTAAAGGCACTGTCCTATTTTTGAAATAATTTTTACTTTTTTCATTTAGATCTTAATCTCTTTCAAATTGGTTTTTTGGAACAGACCTAATTTTATTCTCTTCCACATGAATAACCAGTTGTCTTAGCACCATTTATTGCTTAAAATATATCTCCAGCACCATTTGACATTTATTAATTTTAAAGCGTTTCCCCATTACTTTATTACCACCTCTGTCATTTATCAATTAGCTAGCATGAGCCTGATTCTGTGCCTTCTCTTCCGCTCCACTGATCTATTCACCGTCCCTACCTCAACTCTATTGTTGTGGCATTTTATTAAATCTTGATTATCTCTTAAAGCAAACCCTTCCACTTCTTTCTTCTAAATGTCACCTACCTTTCCCTCTTTGACCCTTCCCCTTATAAATACATTTTAAGTTTGGCTTGTCAAGTCCCAGAGAGAGGGAAATCTCCAATGGTATTTTAAAAAATTAATTAAGGGAAATGTATTGATTAGGGGGAAAGTGACACCTTTCAAATACTGAGTGTTTGCTACACCATCTTGCTCTTTACTAGATTATATTTTTATTAACATGATCCTTATCTGAAACTCTTAGGGTGAACATGTTTCAGAGTTCAGAAACTTTCAGATTTAAAAAAAGACAAAAGGCAGTATGATCCACGTATATTTTGTGTCTGTACGTGTATATACACACACATAAATTACATATCATTTTCAGTAGAAGTACTACTTACATCTCGCCACTCATTTTGGTGGAGCACAGCCTCAGATGTAGTGGTCTGTGGTAGAAATTCTGCAGTGGTAGCAATGCTTTCATCTGCCTATACCAAAGTGATTCCCACAAGCCACGTGTGGCTATGGAATATTTGAATGTGGACATTATGACTAAAGAATGAAATTTTAAATTTCATTGAATTATAATAAGTGTAAATTTAAATAGTCAGGAGTGGCAGGTGGCTACCACATTAGACAAGATAGCACTAGCATTTTCCAGAGAAATGGTCCATGGGAGGTACTTACATTCCAAAAGTGTCTTTGTTCATCTTCACGTTTAATTGGTGATTTGGCTGAGAACATAATTCTAGGTTTAAAAAAATCACTTTACCTTAAAATTGTGAAATATTCCTCCATATTTCCCT
The DNA here is from genome assembly GCA_028451465.1 of Erethizon dorsatum. NCBI lineage: Eukaryota > Metazoa > Chordata > Mammalia > Rodentia > Erethizontidae > Erethizon > Erethizon dorsatum. The sequence goes on along the minus strand of CM051829.1, from coordinate 21,459,561 downwards.
AGCTTGTAGCTTTGCCTTTGAGAAATACAGAGTATTACCATTCCTGATCTTTTAATTATGATCAGCTTTTGTCCTCAGAAAGTTTTTAAGAGTTCATCTTTGCCCCAAGTATTTTTGTACTTCCTGTTGTAGTGCATTAATTGTAGGTTTATTTTCATGAGCACTTGATGGGCACTTTTGAGCTGAAAATTCATATCCTTCAATTCTAAGAAATTTTCTTAAATTTTTTTATTGACAGTTTTTTTCCTTAGGGTACCAGAGATCAAACCCAAGCCTTTGCATGTGCCAAGCAAGCACCCTGCCACTGAATTACATCCTCTGCTTAAGGATCCCTCAATGCCCACTTTTTTTCCTGTTCTCTTTCCCTAGGGTTTTTATGATTCAGATGGTAGACATCCTGTACTGATGTAAAATCGTTCGTACATTTTTCTCCCCTTTGCATCTATTTTTCTTTGCTCTACTTTCTGGGAAATTCTTTGGCTGCATTTTTAAATTTTTTTAATTTTTTAAATTAATTTTTTAATTTTTAAAAATGTTTTAATTTAATTTTTAAAATTTTTTAAAATTTTAAAATTTATGTCCTCATACTTTTAATTTCTAACAGGTGTTTTTGTTCCCCCAAGGGCTGTCTTTTTATCACATCCTCTTCTCATTTAATGGTTGCAATATCTTCATTATCTCTCTAAGAATATTTGGTAGTTTTTTTTTTAAGTTTTCTTCTATCTGCATTGTTTCTGTTTCCTACAAGTTGCACCTTTTTGTTTATTTGCTTTGGTAGCTATATTTGAGGTTTTCCTTGGCAGTCAGTAATCCTTGGTTGTCAACTCATATGTCAGATCTGTGGAAGAAAATGTTCTTAGAAAGCATTAGGCAGGTGCTGAAGACCTTTCAGCAACTAGCGTCACCATGAAATCTCCTGGCTGTGCCGTCTGGTGGAGAAGCCTAATCTTACTTGCATTTTTCAGTATCTCCTTACCTGGTGAGAGTCTTCACAGAAGGCTTTCCCAGGCTCCTGCCAGGAAAATATTGGCCTGGCTGCTGTCCTCCTGCTATCCCAGGAAAGAAAAGGGCCAGGGGCTTCATTAACCAGGATGCATGAGGTTATTTGTCCCCATCCCCATCCCTTCTCCTAGGTACTGTATCTGACTGATTTTTTTAAGGACACTTTAAGATAAGCCTCCTTTCTTTAGTAATGTCTTTTTAACCATCAATTTTGAAGATTCTGGAGCCACCAATTTGAGGCCTTCGAGCCATTCATTCTGTGGTATAATTATAGCAGGTTGTACCTCTGTTTTCCCCAGTGCCAGCTTAGAATTTAGCATTTTTGGCTCTGTCAACCTCCTTTACCAGCCATTTCTTCAATTTCCAAGTTTTTTTGCTGTCATCTCCTCTCCTATAAGCCCTGTTCCTAAGAGTTTGTCTTCTTTTTTTTAATCTATTTATTGTCATTTTTATGAGGTTTTGAGAGGCCAAAAAAAAAAAAAAGATGTATGTGTTTCCCATCCTTTTGTAATTCCAGATGGTAAAACAGTCTTCTTTCCTCCTCCTCTTTTCAAAAATGGTTGGCCCAAAGCATAGTGCCTTTAATTGTACAAACATTTATTGAACATTTACTATGGGTCAGCCCAGTGCTTGTCACTATCTAATGCCACACAAATGAATAGATGTAGAGTAAAAGTTTGCAGAATTGAATTGCAGCAACATGAGAGCTCTAAAGTGAGACTCTTCAGCTGCCTGCCTGTGGCCCCCTAGCCTCTGAGGCAGCCCTCAGCTCTTGCCCACACAGTGTTCATGATGACATGTTTGAGGCAGCAGTCTGTCCCAGGTTCTGAGCCTATAAGGATCAGGCACATTTGACCTAATTCCTATTGGCACTTTGCTCTGACCAAGCCTTCAAATAAAGAATAGACTTTGAATTCTTACTCACCAAAAATATTTCCCATATCATCAAATGAAAGAAAAGAACAGAAGCAAAACATATTAAACGTAAGTCTATTGTGTTACTTTCATTAGTCACCCTGATTCCTTTTTACTTTATTTTTAACCCTATAGAATTGACCTAGGTTGTTCTTAGCCAAGGCATCCCCTATGATACAAAAGACCCATCACATGTAATTCATGTAATTATTAACAATTGGCTTGTTTAAATGGCATATTCAATGTGATATAAAACATAGACCTGAAACTAGAGCTTTGGCTGCAGATAACAGGCCACTCTGAAAGAGAAGGTGTGTTTTGTCTGAAGTTTATTTTTATATATTTTATTGTATGTCAGGTGCTATTGTAACCATGTGTCTTATTGCCTCCTTCAATTTCTCTAAACAATGTTATGAGAGAAGTACAACCAGTACCCTCTTTTTACATATAAAGTAACAGGCCCAGAACAAGCCTGCTCCAGGTCAGTGCTCAGGGTTACGCAATGAACCTAAGGTCTTAGCAGTTGAACTCCAGAACTTAAAAGGGTGTAGGCTGTGGTATGCATTATGATAAGCCAGTGGTTCTCAGTGGGGGATAATTTTGTCCTCTGTCCTCCAGAGAACCTTTGGCAATGTCTGGAGACAGTTTTGGTTGTCACAGTCTATGAAGGGGGTGCTACTAGCACAAGTGAGTAGATTTCAGAAATGCTGCTAAACATCCTATGATGCCCAGGCCCATCACCCACAACAAAGAAGTATCTGGCCCCAAGGTCAGTAGTGCTGAATATACGCAAGCATGCTGGCAAATTTTGGTGTGTTAGTCTCTGAAGCTCCTCGCCCAGTTTTGCAAGCCTTTCTTCCAGGCACGTGGTAAGATTTGTATCTCTTGGAGTTGTTTTGGCCATGTTTCTTGCTTTGGCCAATGTAATGTGTGTCAGTTCAAAGTAAAAACTGAAAGTCAGTGCCTAACACTATAATTTCTTCCTCTTCTTCCTCTTCTTCTTCTTCTTCCTTTCTTCTTCTTCTTCTTCCTTTCTTCTTCTTCTTCTTCCTTTCTTCTTCTTTTCTTCTTCTTCTCTTCTTCTTCTCCTCCTCCTCCTTCTCCTTCTTCTTTTCTTCTTTTCTTCTCCTTCTCCTCCTCCTTCTCCTTCTTCTTCTTCTTTTCTTCTTCTCCTTCTCCTCCTCCTCCTTCTCCTTCTTCTTCTTCTTTTCTATTTTGACCATCTTGGAAATCTTGGAAACACGGAGATGGAACTCCCCCCAGCCTGTGTCTTTATGTGAGGATAAAGCAGAACGGAGACCTTTGAATGACCCGTACCAGATAAACTGTCTAAGCCACAAATATTCTTTGTCACTTTAAGCCACTGAGCTTTGGGGTTGTTTCTACAGCATAATTCAGACTCCTGTGACTGACAAGCAGGTCATTCTAATGTAAATACCTATGTCCCTGACTCAGGAACCTGGTGCAGGTCCTGCCACTCAATTCCAGGTTCCTCCTGATGGTGAATGGGGTTTCCTGCCTCCACCTAAAGAGGCCTGTGAGGCATCACTGTGCCTATGTTAAAAGTTTTGCTTTATCACTAAACTAAACATATCTAGATTCCATAGTGCACTTGGTTCCCTTTCACATCATGGAAAACCTCCAACATAATATGCACAGTACTTGCCATAACAACCGGGCAACTCAGCTCTTCCAAGTTAATATGCAAGTTAATTGCTAGTTTCACTATACTTTAACTCTAGTGAGGTCAGAATTGCTATCATAATACCTAGGATTACATGAACCTTCAATCCCAGGAGGTATGGGCAGGCTTTAGTCATAATATTCAACTTTATTCACAGGTCTTCTCAATGCTTAGGAAATCTAAATGTTCTAACTTGACTTTACTATTTGGAGACCGTACCTCACACATCAAATTAATCTACCTAGTGATAAATTGAAATTTCACTGGAGTCTGGCTGAGTACGGATGGTTACGATTTAATTTATGGCAACCTAACAGTATAGATTAATCAATAATCCACCTAATATTTCATTGTTTCAACTAATGAAAATATCTGGATACTAAGTAAAACATGTCACATGTCTCAGTTATAGAATTGGAGAAAAGCAGATTAGCAAGCATTTGTGGAATCCAGGAGCCACATAAAGTAAGAGACTATTGCTACTATTTCTCCCTGGAGAAGAGTTTCTGCCCAGAACCTCTCTGATGTCCTTAAAATGCCAGTCTTCTCGCCACTCCCTACCCCTATATAATTTTGTCTTCTGTTCTAGTTCAAAATTCCTTCTTATATCTTCTCACACCCGAATTAAAAAAAAAAAATCCTCCTCAATGTTAAATTTAAGTTTCTCCTCTTCTGTGAAGCCTTCCAAGTTGATACTCCCTGCTTGCTTTCACGCATTTGTAAATTGGGCCATGTATTTTAGTACTGGACTGTCTGTTCTTTAACAGCAAAGGTTTTACTGCAGCAAATAACATATTCATTCATTCATTCATTCATTCATTCATTCATTCAATGGATTGAACATTTATATCCAGAGTTAAACTCAGAATTATAAAGGCACTAACCTAGTGGTCTGATGGAGCTAATAGATATGGAAACACACACACACACATATATATAGATATATATAGATATATAGATATATAGATATACAGATATAGATATAGATATAGATATAGATATAGATATAGATATAGATATAGATGAAGGCTGAGTGTAGTGTGGCTGTGTGAATTTTATCTGTTCTCCGAGCATGGTTTTGTTGTTTCAAGGTGGGAACAGCACACAAGTTATGAGGTGCACAGGGAAGACTTACAAAGGTAACCAAAATCCAGAATCCAGAAAACAAAACTGATGAGTGATTAGTGCCAAGAAGGTATTAACCGTCATCAAAAGTTATAAATAGGAAAAATGCCTATACCTGTCCCAGTTACCATGGCTGCATAAAGTATTACTCTCAAATTTAGTGACTTCAAGTAAAAACTTTCATTTCACTCATGAATCTGTGTTTTGGACGTGACTCGTTGGGGACAATTTGTCTCTGATCTACTTGGCATCATCTAAAGGACTCAAAAGCTGGGAACTGAAGTCCCCTTTACCTGCTTGCATTAGTTTCCTTTTGCTAAACAGCAAATTCCCACAAATATAGTGGCTTGAACAGCACGTATTTGTGTCCCAGATCCTGTGATTCAAACATAAGCCACATGGCTTAACTAGATTGTATGTTTAGGATCTCGTGGGGCTACAATTAAGGCGTTGGCTGGGCTGCATTCTCATCTATAGACTCACCTGGGGGACATCTACTTATAAATTAATTCAGGTGTTTGTCAGAATTTGTTTCTTTGTGCTATAAGGCTCAAAGGATTGTTAGCTGGATGTATCCTCAGCTCTCGTCCTCAATCAAAGCAGCAGACTACAGACTCCATTTCTCAGAGGCATTCCTCACATTAGAAGAAAAGTATGTGGGAATGGGAGTGCAGTTATTTTAGAGAAGACAACCTGCCACGTTTTGTCCTCTGGCCGCAATAATTTATCACTTCAACATGCCAAGTGCATTTATTTCCTCTCCCCTAGTCTCGGATTTGCTTTATTGTTATGGTTATATCTTGATGTTCCCCCAAAGTCTCATGTGCCATAAGTGGGCTTTTGGAAGTGACTGGATCATGGCCGTGTGATACCGGATCAGTCCACTGATTGTTTTAGCATAATTCTGGGTGTGGATGATGGATTTACTGAAGAGAGAAGACCCACCTTGGATATGGGCGGCACCAACCAATAGGCTTATAGCCTGGATGGAATAAAAAGGGAAAGAAGAAAGAAGTCCTGCTGTTTTTGCCTGCCATGTCATGAACTGTTTCTGCTCTACCATGCCCCTACCTTGGGGCCTACAGCCTTGCCTAAGAACCAGCCGACTATGGACTGAAACCTCTACAAACTGTGAGCCAAAATAAACCTCTGCTCTTTTAACTTGTAGGTGTTGGGTATTTTGTCCCAGCAACAAGAAAGTAACTAGGACATTATGATATGGCACAAGGGAGCCAATAGGACAAACAAAACAAAACAAAACAAAAACCCAAAAAATAAAGACCCTCTAATACAATTTGGGAGAAAGCATTGTCAAAAACAGGATTTGTCGTCTGAACTGAATTTTGAGATGGAAATTGGTTGGTGCTATATAAGAGCTTGTTAAGTAAATAATATTCACATTAGCACCAGAGTTTATAAGGTCTGGTATTGCTTTCTGCTTTGTGTCTGTTTTAACTCCCTGACAAGACTATAAACTTTAAGAAAATAGAGACGTTGGGTTTTGTACCTTCTGTATTCCTTAGTAATGTTAGTCCCAAGGGAGGAACTGAGCTCATTCTTATGAAATACATGAATTCCTCAATTCCCGTGAGGCCCCCGTGTGCAAATTACTGTCAATCCTTGGAAAAGCCTCACTGGAAAAGCCATTTGTTTATCAGCTCCACTGTCACAACAACCCTTTGCATCGAGAAGCACAGTGTGAATTTGAGAAGGGAGCTGGATGTTCAGTGAATTTCTTCTTTTCAGGAATCTATTTCCACGGTGAGTGGAAGGGAACAGGAAAGCCAAGCATGCCCAGACAACTGCAACTGGCTGTGCTCACAGACTGCCGTGACAGCTCCTGAGAAGGTCTAGTCTTGGAAAATGTCTTTAAAGGCTTCCCTGTCTTTGACTCCCCACCACCACCACTACCACCACCACTCCAGAATTATTTTCTAGTTTGAGGAGTTAAACTGGGGATTCATCTTAAAAAACAATTCTATTTCCTCATTGTACAAAAACATCTGGAAAGGGATGTTTTGATTCTGAACAATCTTTGTATATTTTGCTTAAATCAATGTTAGCCCTGAACAGAGCTTTGGTAAAAAGATTTCCCCCATTGCATCCTTTCTTCCCATTTGTGCTATTTTCTCCCCAAATGCATGTCTCCCCAGAATCATTACAAAATACCCTCATGTGCTTAATCATTGGTTCTCTTCCTTCTTTCTCTAAAAATATGCAGTGTGGCATAAGAAAAGAAACTGAATTTTATTCAGGTGGAAGTGAGAACGACTGCAAATTGCTCAAAGCTCAATTTTCAAACTTGGGAGTATCTAAGAGTCATCTGGGCAGCTTTGTAAAAAATGCAGCTCTGCCCCAAAAGGTGGATATGGGCATGAAGGGGCCTAAAAATATGCTTTTTTGTTTTTTGGAGACAAGTTCTCCTCATGCAGCCCAACTGGCCTCAAACTCAAGATTCTCCCACCTCATCCTCTCCAAGTGTTGGGATTATAGGTGTGTGCCACCACACCCAGTTTAGGAATGTGCATTTTTAATAAATGCTGATCTAGAATTGATCTCCGCATTTTCCCAGAGCCAGAGTAATTCTGATGGCAGTGGCTTCCCAAGCTGGTGTAGTGAATTTTCCTTTCCCTTCTCAACATGTCATTTGCCTTTGAGAAGAGCACAAAACAGAGGGTAGGAATAAATGATGAGGAGCCTTCCTATTTTGACATCTATGATTCTATTAATTATATCTGCCCACAATTCCCAGTGGGTCATAGGCTCCCTACAAGATTAAATTTTTCTCCTGAAACCAAGTGAAGCATCTGCTCATGAGTTCTAATTTCACGAGCTCTGTTCCCTATGGAAACGCTTCTGATTAAACCCAATTCCCAACTCAAATTAAAACTTGGCATTAGGGATTGAAATGAAAACTAAAGAGAATACCAAATTTGCTCATTTCCTTCCCTCCCAGGGTTCATAGAACCATTGTATCTTTGCTTATAACACCCTTTCTTGACTCATCTTGTTTTCAGGATAATTTGGGCCCCTTAAGAGTTGTGTAGGGGGGTAGTGGGGATGTAGCCCAAGGGTAAAGTGCTTGCCTAGCATGCACTAGGCCCAGGTTTGATTCCTGAAAAAAGAAAAAAAGACTTCAGGAGCTGAAAATGCCTTCTGCAACCCCTCCAGCCAACAGCTTCTGAGCCATCAGCTGGAGACCTTGTTTCCACCTCATGGAGCAATCTGGCTGCACCAACCTCAGTGAGTCTGACCCTTTCCTCCCTGTCCTGTTGTAACAATGTCTCATTCACTCGTTCATTCATTGCACCAGCTATTCAGAGGGCCGAGAACCAGAACGGAAGGCTAGAAGACTAGATATGCCTTCCTTCTACAGGTGTATACAATTACTCCATCCATGAAGGTAGAGGGTGTGGTTAGGGACCCACTCCTTTCATTATGGGTAAAGATGGGGGACTAATGAGAATGGAAATCTAGGTTCAAGAATTTTGTAACTGTTTCCATTTACTTTTATTTATTTATTTATTTTTTTTTTTTTTGGGGGGGGTACCAGGGGTCGACTTCAGGACCTCACGCGCCAGCAGGCGCCCGTAACACTGAGCGATACCACCGGCCCTTTTTGCTTGCGTGTGTGGGTTCCAGGAGTCGAACTCAGGCCCTCACACTTGCCAGGCAGGCGCTTATGCCACTGAGCCATCTCACCAGCCCTGTTTCCATTTACTATATGGGTCATTACCACCAAAATGGTTGTAAAGCATCAATCCCATCATTTTATAGATGATGAAACCAGGACTCAGGTGCAGAAATTTGCTCAATATTATACCACCTGTCTGTTGTTTCTGAACCCATAACTCTTTCCCCTGTAGCAACAAGCAAACTGAGAGAAGCAACTAATTGGCTTACATTGCTGGTTATTTTCATTGAAAATCTTCCTGGTTATCCATGTGATGAAGATAGCTTTCTGTTTCTTTGGTAAAAAGTTTCATCATATTTTCATCTCGGTGAAAGATGCTAATCATTACCAACTATAAAAATTCAGAATTGAAGAATCTTTGTGGACCATCTCTTCCAACCATTCCTTTTACAGGTCTGCAGCATGAGGCCTGGAAGGCCAGAGCCTCGGCTCGCGTGGCTGCATGGGAGAGGCAGATTGCCATGCAGGAAACCTGAGTCCCAGCCAACAGCTACTCTGCTCAAATGCATCTCTGAAAAACACATCTCAGCACTGGCCCAAAATATATTTAAAAGGTTTCGTTACAACTGTTCCTAACCTCCCTGTATTTTTTATCTGCCATGCTTTCGTCCTTAGTCCCGGCACATCTCAGCAGTGGTGGGAATGATATTAAAGGAAAAATGGTCCAAAGGTACTTCAAGTTTCCTAAGAAGATGGCCTACATGTGCATCTCTTGAGATTTACTTCACAACGCAATAACTGGCAGCAGATTTAATATTGGGTATAACATTACAACTAGTTCATAATCTATACCCAGTGAGATCTGGAGGGCACCAAGCAGGCAAGAACACAGAAAATGTAATCACAGGCAGCCTTCTCACTCAAGGTCATGAACCAACAGTATTGGCAATGCCAGAAGGATGTCAGAAATGCAAAAATCTGGGGTGCATGCCAGACCTGCAGAATCAAATCTTCATTTTCATAAGACCCTCAGGGGACTTGGATGCAGGTAATGTTTGAGAAGCATAGCTATGCAGTATTTCTTTATTCATAAATAGAGTAATAGCTATAGTAGTGGTTATGGGACAGAGCAACCTGGGGTTCTACAGTTCTTTGCATGGTCCTTGGTCATTTTAACCTTTCTGAGTATCAATTTCCCCAAATATAATCTGAGCCTGCGGTTAACAGGCTGTTATAATGAGCCGCTGGCAGAGAGACTTTTTCCCAGTCTAAATTGTATAGGGCAGTTTGTGTTATGCGTGTGGAGTGGCATGCGCACCACACATTTGGTATGCTTAATGAATGCTATTAATAAAAACCTGAATCACAAATGTTACTCCCATTGACGTCCCTTCTCTGGGAAGAAACTATGCGTTGCGCAATTCATTGAATTGGGCAGCTAAGGCCTATTTTTTCCTCCTGAGAAAATGCTGAGAGTCAGACCAGCACTGGCTTCACCAAGCATCCTGACTCAGTTTTCAAAAGCAAAATGGTTGCCTCTAAAAGACAACATGTGCTTTTTCTGTTTCTTCTTTACATTATTTTAGTTCCTCCCTGTCTGAAGCTTCTTTAATCTGTAGGCTTTAGACCCCACCTTTAAAGTCTTGATTCTCATTATTAGTTCCAAAGTAAATACTGACTAAGGTAGTGGCAAAGTCAACATATTCTTTGAAAGGTGATTAATCTTGGTGTTGAATGAAATCAGATGCCAACGATATACACACTGTTGTTACAATTCTATTGTACAGTAGGGCTTACAAGAATTCTTTTCTCCAGGTAGCAGAATAACTTCCTCATCATAGAAGTTATTCTGGATGAGGAATGGCATTAATGTTTGATACAAATCAAGGGATATATGATTTTATGAATTGATAACTAGTTTCAAAGCTACTATTGACCTCTGATCCATGATAACAAGGAGAGATTATAGTAACTATACTGCTAGTAAAATGCAAACCTTTTGGTTAAACATTAGCCAGAAGCCCTGCTAATAACCTCTGATAAAAGTAGATGTAATTTGGCAGTGTGTCCTTGTAATGCTTTGGTACATCAGCGATAAAGCTGCCAGACCCAACATAGTCACACATCTTTGTTCCTGGAGGAACAGATTTCTCTGGGCTGAAAGGCTGGGTAGATGCCATTCTTTTCTGTCTCTTTCCCTAATCTCGAGCCCCTAGGTTGTGGGATCTGCATTAGGAAGCAGTTAAGCATAACTAACCTTTCTAAAGACCTTAAACATTTTTTCTTCACAAGCTTGTTGCCATCCCTACACAAAGAAAAGGGGCAAGAATTTTTTTCTTATTCCTTCATCACTCTTATGCCTAACATAGTGCTTTAGAAACAGCAGCTACTTACTAAATACTTTTAAATGAATAAAGTATTATTTCCATTGTGCTACAATTATATATTGTACAATCATCTACTTGAATGCTTACTATATTGAATTAAGTGACTTATTTCTGTGTGTATCTTCCTTTTGGTGCTATGTATTTTTGTGTGTGTGTGTGTGTGGGTACCGGGGGTCAACCTCAGGACCTCGCGTGCCAGCAGGCACCCGTGCCACTGAGCAATGTCACTGGCCCTTTTTTCGCATGTGGGTTCCAGGAGTCGAACTTGGGCCCTCACGCTTGCCAGGCAGGTGCTTATGCCGCTGAGCCATCTCACTGGCCCTGGTGCTATGTATTTTTAAAAAGGCTTTTGTGTCATATTCATTCTTGTTTCTCCATCGCTTGGCACGGAACCCTAGGATTGTCGTTTCAGCTCATGCTTTTGTTGTTTCTGGAAAAGTGAGAGTGAAAGAACCCTGCTTAGAAATATCTTAGTGACAGCTCTAACAAGATATCCTTTAAAAATGTAAATGCATCTGAGCAACTGCTTTGAAAATAACAATATGCAATATATTAACTATTGTTAATTTCCTATTATCTTGTTTTGAAATGCTGTATCGTTTTTATTGTTTTTTTCTCTTCAAAATAAAAACATTTTTTTAAAATGTAAATGCAATAAGACATCACTCAACTAAAGGAATACAATTCAGAATTTTCCCATAAAAGGAAAATTAGGAAATTAAGCACTTTCAGCTATATGGTAACTGAAGAATTGGGTTCCAAAGTTTAAAATGATTCTATGAAAGCCTTCATTAATATTTCCTGTGTTCACTGAAGAAAAACGAGCAGCTGAGTACATACTAAATAAGAAAACACCAATGATGCATTGCACATCTTTAATTAGTACTAATGGTGCTATGTAATTAATTCAATTTACTATGCCTTCTTCAGTAGAAACATCAACCCTTCCCTGCAGTTTCCATGAAATGCTTTAAATGTGTCCTGATTTGCAGCAAATAAGGTGCCTTCATTTCCTGACAGTGGTTTTCTGCCATTCAAATACTTGGCTCCTTCTGATCTTAGGAGCTGGTGTTGGCTCCCCAGTCTTTCATAGAAGAGTTCCCAGATGACCTGAATATTTGGGGTAACTTTGGTTTTCTCTTGGTGGCCTAACTCAGAAGACATTTCTCAAGCTCTTCTCCCGAGACCCATGACTATGCAGATTTAATTCCTCTGTCCCTGCTGACTTTGAGTCGAACTACAAAAACCATGCACAACTCTTACCCACATCTTGGCTCCCTCTTCTGAACAAACACTGAAATGTATACCAACTTCCAAACTTATTTCCCTTCAGTATAATTAGCACCAAATAAATGTCTGTCTTTATTATCTAGTGCTAATTCTTATTCTGCAAGTTATATGTTATCTCAACTTTAATTGCCCCTCTTTCATAATATTTCAACGTGAGCTATTAACCAACCACCATCCCTTATTCACCATAACTTATGTATTACATGTCAGTCGATAAGATATTGAATTACTCTTTTGGTTAGGGACTTCAGATAATATCAAAGTCATGAACAGTGAGTATATTTTGGGTATGGTAAGTTAAAGAGAATAGTCCCCATGCTTTAGAATGCAAAGGGATGTGCTTATTGTGTTATATACTTTGAAGATGAAAAAGATGAAATTCTCCTTTCCACCCCAAAATGAATTCAGGGAGGATGAGAATAGAAAAAAAGACTACAAAAGGGAAAAATAGCTGAACACTGCATGAGATAGAATCCAGATAAAAAAATTAAAATTGGTCGTAATCAACTTAATGTGAAACAAATAAACATGGGGGTGTGTGTGTTGTTTTTATAAGTGTGACTTTCTGCCTCCATATGGAGAAAAAAAATCTGAAAGTCTGACCTTTGGCAGAAGAGATGAAAAACTGATCTAATATCACTTTTCTTTGAGAAAGTCATTCTCTGTGCTACATCCAAAAAAGCAAAACTTGAAGCCTATTATAAGAGGTCCGGGGCTGTCACTAGCCATTTGGTGTTTCCTGGTCATTGAGCCTTAACCGTTGACCATCTACACTCCTGCAGCCTCCATCTGGCTTCCTCATCCCTTGGCATCATGGCTGCCCTCAGAACTCTCAGGAAGCCGAAGACTGTCAGAAAGTAGAAGAGAAGTTCCTCAGGCTCCTGTCAGACCACTATGTCAAAGTTAAGCATATCTAGCAGAAACCCAGAGATGGTGACATCAGGTTGTAAAGAGCACTTAGGTGCCAGATCCCAATGCCCAATGTTGGTGATGAGAACAACCAGAAAAGAAAGCACGTGCTGTCAGAAGTCCGCAGTCCACAGCAGTAAGGAGCTGGGAGTACTGCTGGTGCGCTGAAGAGCTCAATGTGCTGACATTGTGCATGCCCTTCCCTCGAAGAACCACAAAGCCTCCGTAGACACGGCAGCTTAGTTGGACATCAGAGTTACCAATCCCAAGGCTAGGCTGCACAGCAAAGAAAATAGATGGATTTTGTACATGTTTTATTTGTACCTGAATAAAACAAAACAAAACAAAACAAAAAACCTTCTCTTTCCTTCAGGTAGATGCAACCGCTCACCAGGCACACGGCCGGCTAAATAAGACATGGCCTACATTCAGCTTCCTTGTCCACTTAGCCAAAACCCTTGAGCATGAGCAAATTGCACCATCTTTTTAACACCTCTCATGCATGCCCGATCTAAATGCTTTGGTGGTTTGTTGTTGCTCTCGAGATCAAATTTAATTTCCATATTTTAGCCCCAGTCTTGCTCTCGTCTCTTCTAAAATTCTGATTCAACAAGTGTGGGGCTTTTAAATTACATCTTTTTGTGTTTTAATGTCCCCTTATAATTTTTCATCTCTCTGAGCTGCATTCTACAAAATTTCTCCAGAACTATCTTCCATTCACTCATTCTTTTCATCACCCACACTTAATACACTGTTTAATGTGTCCAATAACTTTTTCATTCCAACTATAAAATTTCTTCTTTCTGGAAGCTCCAATTGTTCAATCTGTTATATCTCTTTTTTTTTTTTTTTTGTGGGTACTGGGGGGTCTACCTCAGGACCTCGCGCACCAACAGGCACCCGTGCCGCTGAGCGATATCACCGGCCCCTTTTTCATATGTGGGTTCCGGGAGTCGAACTCGGGCCCTCGCGCTTGCAAGGCAGGCACTTACGCCGCTGAGCCATCTCACCGGCCCTGTTATATCTCTTTTGTTGTTGTTTTATACACCCTGAAAATATTTTCAAGCTTCTCTATTTGTGGATTTCTTTTTTAATCTAATAGGCATAGTAGTTTGGTTTGGTTTGGCTTGGTTTGGCTTGGTTTGGCTTGGTCTGGTTGGGTTCAGTTCTTGTGGTGGTGTGGGGATGGAACCCAGGGCCATGTGCACGCTAAGCTGTGCTCTATGACAGAGCCGCACTCCCAGCTCATATCTTAGTATTTTTAAAAATAATTTCTTTTGGGTTGTTTCAATATCTGAGAACTTGTGGGTCTGTTCTACCCTGTTTTTTCTGTTTGTTTTCTCTCCCTCTTGGGACCTGGTTTCCTTGCATCTGTCTTTCTTTATTTTCTGCAATCTACATTTTTCCTTAGGAAATTTTGAGAGAATTGCTTGAGTATGATGAAAGTGAGGGTCTCTGATATTTATATTTGCTTATTCCAGGTTTCTGAGAGTATTACCAGTCTGGGACAACTTTAAAATAAGTTCATAGCTAGAAGTTTTCTGAACTGTTCAGACTTTCTGGTGTGATTTGGAGCTGCAAATTCATGCGGTGACTTATTTTCCATTACAACTTCTTTGGGCCAGAGATTTAATTTCTCCTGATGTGCTCAGGTTCCAGAAGACTTTCTTTAGGGGTAAATTTATTTCTGATTCATCATTAGACATTAAAGATGTAGCCCTTTAAGTCCCAATTTTATGTGTGGAAGATCTCTTATTGGACTTCTTTGTTAAGCAACCCCAAGGCTTTGTCCTTTGTGGCCCTTTACCCACAAATAGGTCTTGACAACTTGAGATCAAATTCAGAAAACATCCTCAATGAAAAAGCACCCTTAATACCCATTTTTCTAGAGTTTTAATTAGGTTTTGGTTTAAGAATTATTTATTATAATGTCAGTTTTTAAATGCTTTCAGGAAGTTTTTAAAGTATATTTTGAGTCAGGCTATTTCAGTTGTTTTCAGCCAGAAGGCCAGTCAGAACCTCAAGCCCAACTCCACACTGCTGGTGAAAGTCTCATCTCTGTGTGTTGCCTTGTGTAAGTTACTTAGCCTATCTGTGTTCAGTTTGCGCCTCCGTAAAATGGAGGCAGTAGTAGTGCCTAGCTAAAAGAATTGATGTGAAATACATGAGGTGTTATCAAAATATATGGTTAATGTTTAAATTTTTTAAAATGTATTCTACTAAAAGACACACTGCCACTAATCCCTCTCTAAACACTCCCCTTGTTTCAAACACACTTATAACATCATTCTTTCCACTTTTGGAAGCAGATCTAGAAGTCCTCTTTTGTGAGCATGTGTGAGGTGTGATAAAAAGTGTAATATGGGGGCCGGTGAGATGGCTCAGCGGCTTAAGCGCCTGCCCAGCAAGCGCGAGGGCCCGAGTTCGACTCCCGGAACCCACATACGAAAAAGGGGCCGGTGATATCGCTCAGCGGCACGGGCGCCTGCTGGCGCGCGAGGTCCTGAGGTCGACCCCCCGGTACCCACAAAAAAAAAAAAAAAAAAAAGTAATAAACGTTGCTGCTGAGTACCATCCAATGGAAAAGTGAGCTTGTAAAAACATTACAGTGTGTCCCCATCCACCTCATTCACTGCATATGGCGCTATGGGACTTCTGGATCTTCCCTAAAGTCAAAATGCCTTGAAAAGTAAACATATTGAATTGATTCAGAACATCTAGGTAATCCCAACAGTACAATTAAAGACACTCATGACAGAGGATTTCTAGAACTGCTTCAGAAAGTGACAAGAACAATGGGATAAGTGTGCCCAAAGCAAGGGGGAGTCTTTGGAGAGAGACGAATGATAATGTGTCTTTTACGGTAATAATGTTTTAAATCTAAGCAGTAACCATACTTTCTGATCACACCTTGTACACAGAATGACAAAGGTAAAGTGCTTAGAATAATGTGTGGTGGGGCCGGTGAGATGGCTCAGTGGCTTAAGCGCCTGCCCCGCAAGCGCGAGGGCCCGAGTTCAACTCCCGGATCCCACATACGAAAAAAGGGCCGGTGATATCGCTCAGCGGCATGGGCGCCTGCTGGCGCGTGAGGTCCTGAGGTCGACCCCCCCGGTACCCACAAAAAAAAAAAAGAATAATATGTGGTCTGTAATAAGCGCTCATTGTGTGCTGACCTGCTTTCTCCATTGGCAGTTTGTACTCACCACTATCAGCTGCTCTTGCTTTTCACTCTGTTTCTCTTCTTGATGTTTTTCCAGAGTTGAATTTAAGTAGTATCTATTCTGTACCTATCATGGAGTTTCTATCTTCTTGATTAGATCGTCATCTGTAGGAAGCAGGAGCCATGTCTGTCTTGTCAACTCCTTATCCTCAGATCTTAGTATATGACCTGACACATGTTGGGCACTCACTAAACATTTGTTGAATGAATGGACATGTATTTCCATATTTTAAGAGATCACAAGCATCATGTGGCCTGTCTTGATGGAGATGGCTTAATGAATAATTCCTAAGCACATAAGCTTGGAAATAAGCCAGGCGCAAAAACCACAAACCTTTTGTACCTCAGTTTTCTTCACTGTAAAATGGGGATAATAATTCACCCATTTATAGTAAAGATTTAAAAAGAGCAGGCCCATAGAGCTCTTCACACAGTACCAAATAAGTGGTAAGAATGTGATGAATTTTAGCTGCAACTGTTTCTGCTATTCTTTTTTGGTTACTCATGAAGAATGCATCGGCTAAAAAAAAAAAAAAAAAAAAATAGAGGCAAGGGACCAGTGTTTTCGCCTTTCTTATTTCCTAAAACATGTGTGATGTAGTGTTCAATGAAAACCAGAAAAGGACTTTTCACCTTTAGTATTACTGGTTTTGTCCCACAAGTGTTACTTTAGCACTTAAACAGAGCAAATGTACACAGAGTTTTGAAGGGGCTCAAGGCTCTTCACAACCCATCAGCTCTTGCCGTTTGATTTACACTGAGTGAAATGCATTCTAAATGTTTATGAAAGTCACCAGAGCAAAGAAATAAAGTGTCCTGAGGAATACGAGGTAGGGAATCAATCTCGTAGGCAGGGAATTGTGCAATCATGCATCTGGGGAATAAAATCCAAATCACTCTGAAGTGCAAGTTGGACATACTGTGGCTGCTCGTACACGAGCCTTCCAGAAGGTCTAATGAACTTACAGACTTAGCTTCGGATTGATTTCACTGCTGCTGACCTGATTCATCTTAAATTCAAATGTGGCCATCGCTGTGTATTACCACATCTTGCTAAGTTGTACATCATGAGATGCACAAGGAGGGCACGTTACGAAACTAAGTCTGGTCCTCGAATGTGTTTCAGACCAGCTTTTCTATCGCATGTCTAAAGCCAAAAAGAGAAATTGTGTTATGAAATGGGTAACACTTCCCTTCATTGAAGCTGGAGTGTGGAGTTAGGTGAGTGGAAATAAGCTGCACCAAAACAAAACAAAAATGAAAACATGCTTTGTTCTTACCGGAGCAGTGCCCCTCTGCACTGTGTCAGCCAGCTTGTGGCTGTGACCGTAACCACCAATGTGCTATCAGTCATAGCTGAAGGGAAAGGCATGCCTGTGTTTATTTGCATAACTTTTAAAAGATGCTGATTTAAATGGAGGGATCATCATATTCAAACCATCAAATTCAAGAACTAGGTGTCTTTCAAAAATCAATAGCATTCCTGTACACAGCAACAAATTCACAGAGAGAGAAATTAGGGAAAGCGTGCCCTTCACAATAGCATCTAAAAAATGAAATACCTAGGAATCAATCAATCAAAGGATATAAAAGATCTGTACAGTGAAAATTACAGTAGCCTAAAAAAGGAGATCGAAGAGGATATCAGAAAATGGAAAGGTAATCCTTTCTCTTGGATAGGAAGAACCAACATAGTGAAAATGGCCATACTCCCAAAACTGCTATACAGATTGAATGCAATCCTGATCAAAATACCATTAGCATACCTCACAGAACTAGAGAAAACACGCCTAAAATTCATTTGGAACCAGAAGAGACCTAGAATAGCAAAAACAGTTCTGGGCAACAAAGGCAAGGCAGGGGACACCACAATCCCAGACATGAAATTATACTACAAAGCTACTGTGATAAAATCAGCATGGTATTGGTAGAAAAACAGGCCTGAGGATCAGTGGAACAGAATAGAAGATGCAGATGCAACCCCAAACACACTCAGCTACCTTCTCGTTGACAAAGGAAAAAAAAAGAAGAAATAGGTGTCTTTAAAATTAATTGACAGAAGCTTTCTCACCTAGCTGCACATGAGAACCACCTGGAGACTTTTCAAACACTCAGATGCCCAGGCCCCACACCAGTACCTTTGTTCACAAATTTAAGTCTTTCCACAATCCTGGTCGCAAAACAAAATGGATGAGAACCAAATTAAATATTTCCCCACAAGGTCAACATTGAACCTAGCTATTGAATTTGATTCAGTTCTTGTCCAATTCAGTTTGCAACCAGAACTGTGGAAAGAATTAAGTTCATGAACTGAGGTACCACTGTGTTCTAGAGGTAGGCCCCGGGTGTTGGTATTCTTTGAGTTTTTCCAATTTATTGTGACATACTGCCAGGGATGAGAACTGATGACCATTGACCTAGCCTTTTGTCATTGTGGAGAAAATCCTAATAGCAATTAGCCTTGGCAAGGTATATTTCCGGATGGTAGTAGGAGAAATGTTATTCTCCCCATTTATAGATGGGAAAACCAAGGCCCAAATTATTAAAGGTTTATTCAAGATTTAGATTAACCGCTGTTTGAGTATCACAGTCCAAGATGCCTTTGAGAAACACACCTCCTTAACTTTTCCTTGGTCTTAAATAAAGGACCTTTAAATCACACATTTGTAGAATAAGGAAGAGCTTCAACTGAAATGAGAAAACTGGGAATCAGAGAAAAATGCGAGTAGAAACTTATGTAGTTCGCCTTTACATTCCCTGCACTTCCTAGTACCAAGCACTCAACAAATGTTCGATAAACTCAGTGAAATGAGGTGACCAAGTTCACGCTACCCCCACACCACCCTTTAGTCACCAGTGTGCTACACCTGCTTCCCGCGCGGAGGCTGGACGTACCTGTGTGAGGATGGGGACCAGACCTCCTGCCTTGTATGGGCGAGTCGAGGCTCTAAATGGCCTATGGCATTTTTCCCTAAGGACATTTCGCCCATCTTTCATACTTATACAACGATTTTTTTTTTTACTCCAAAAATACAGTAACTGTCCACAGAAAAGAAATATCTGTCACTAAGTTGGGGTCCAGATTCCCCTCCCCTACCTCTCCTTCCTCTTCCACTATATCACTTTTTTAAAGTGTAGGAAAAGAAGGTTGTGAAGGGCCTCATCTTTGTGACCCACTTACTCAGTTACAGAGATCCATGATGGGCAGGGCCGAGGGAGAGGGAGGGGATGGTCCTCAGGCGTGTGTCAACTTTCTGTTTTGCCATGAGTTGTGCTTCTCCCCAAGTTTCCACGTCTTATTGATTCTTCCCCCACCCTCTCTGTGAGCAGCATTCATACTCTTGTCTCTGACACAGTCTGAGGCACTGCTCCAACCTCAGTCACTCCCAACCCACTCCCCACTTTGTCCACTTAGCTCATCTCTGAGAGGGAAAATAGTGTGGGTGAGGATGGGCCCAAGTTTTTGACAGTGACAAACAGAATCTCTGGTACTTGTGCCATGGGAAAAGTGAGGGAGTTGGGCAGGCAGAGACCAAAGAGGGGGAGGGGCTAAGACCTGATCCTGGACTGTGAGGTCCTGGTGGGCGGTAATATCAAGGACCTGGCACATTCTACTGTTGCCACGGAGCACAAGATCTCAGGCAGGAGAGCCACAGGGGACCGTGAGTCTGGATGACAGTACCATCAGCAGTGTGGGAAGAACCAGCCTGTCAAGGAACCCAAAGGAAAGTGAGAGTCACATCGTGACTAGACAAACCCAGGCTTGGAGGATAGGAGGCCTCTCAGCATTGATATGTCACCATGGGGCTGTACACATGATGGTAGCCACACTCCAACATGGACAGCCTTGGTGCTAGTCACATAAGCTCAATGAAACGTTGGGGAATGTGTGTGCACGTCCTTGAATGTAGTCACTCCACTGTACAGACGTCGCCAGAATCATCCATGGTAGGGACTGTGCGGAGGCAGTGAGTCAGATTTGTCTGGGTTCTAACGGGCTGTGTGGCCCTGAGCTAGCTCCTTAACCTCTCTGGACCCCCGGTTCCTTATCTGGAACATTCTATATCCTACAAGGAGTGACTGTGTCTGGTACTATTTAATTTTTTAAAAAAATGTTAAATTCCCTATGTCTAGATTTTTGTATTTCGTGGTACTGAAATAAATAAAAAGACATAAAAATGAAAAAGAAAAGCGAACTTTCTTTGACTATTATCTACAAGAAACACATTTAATTCAGAAAGAAATTCATAGACTGGAAGTCAAAGGATGGAAAACAATACTCCATGCAACAGGAACCCAGAAAAAACCAGGGGTAGCTATTCTTTTTGCAGACAAAGTGAATTTCAAGCCAAGAATGATTCAGAGAGATAAAGATGGTCATTATATCCTTACAAAGGGAACAATCCAAGAGGAAGAGATAATGATCATAAATATATATGCATCAAATACCAGTGCACCCAGCTATATAAAACAAGTATTAAAGGACATGAAAAATCAAATAAGCACTAATACAATTATATTGGGAGATCTCAATACTCCACTATCACAAAAAGACAGATCAACTAGACAAAAAATCAATAATGAAATAGTAGAACTGAACCAAACTTCTGAACAAATGGACTTAGTAGATGTCTACAGAGTGTTCCACCCCACAACATCAGAATACACATTCTTCTCAGCTGCACATGGGACGTTCTCCAAAAGAGACCACATACTAGCTCATAAAACCTGCTTAAGTAAATGCAAAGGAATTGAAATTATCCCATGCATATTATCAGACCATAGTGCAATGAAACTGGAAATCAATGGCAAAAGAAATCACAAAAACTCCCTAAACACATGGAAATTAAACAGCACCCTCCTGAACAACCAGTGGGTCACAGATGAAATTAAGGAAGAAATTAGACACTTTCCACAACTGAATGATAATGACAGTACAACATACCGGAACTTATGGGATACAATGAAAGCAGTCCTAAGAGGGAAATTTATAGCATTAAATACCTATATCAGGAAAATAGAACAAGCGCAAATAAACAACTTAATGGCTAACCTCGAACTTCTAGAAAAAGAAGAGCAGGCTAAGCTGAAAGCCCATACAAGGGAGGAAATTATAAAGATCAGAGCAGAAATTAACGTATTGGAGACTAAAAAAACAATACAAAGAATCAGTGAAGCAAAGAGTTGGTTCTTTGAAAGAATAAATAAGATTGACAAACCCTTACCCAACCTTATTAAAAAAAGAAAAGAAAAGACTCAAATCCATGCAATTGAAAATGAAAAGGGTGATATCACGATGGACCCTGCAGAAATCCAGAAGATCATCTATACCTATTTTGAAAATTTATATTCTACTAAGATGGAAATTGCAGAAGAAATGGGCAGATTCCTAGATACGTATGAATTACCAAAGCTGAATCAAGAAGATTTAAAAATCCTAAATAAAACAATATCAACCAATGAAATCAAAGATGTAATTAAAAACCTCCCAACAAAGAAAAGCCCAGGCCCCGATGGATTCACTGCTGAATTCTACAAGAAATTTAGAGAAGACCTAACACCACTACTTCTCAAACTTTTTAATGAAATTGAAAGGGAAGCAATACTCCCAAATTCATTCCTGGAAGCAAGCATTACCCTGATACCAAAATCAGAGAAGGACCCAACTAAGAAAGAGAACTACAGGCCAATCTCCCTAATGAACATAGATGCAAAAATCCTCAGTAAGATACTGGCAAACAGAATGCAGCAAATCATCAAGAAGATTATACACCATGACCAAGTTGGATTCATCCCTGGGATGCAGGGATGGTTCAACATACGTAAATCAATAAATGTAATACACCATATTAACAGAACCGAAGACAAAAATCATATGATCATCTCAATAGATGCAGAAAAAGCTTTTGACAAAGTCCAGCACCTATTCATGATAAAAACACTACAGAAAATTGGAATAGATGGTCTTTATCTCAATCTGATAAAAGCTAGCTAGCTATGACAAACCAACAGCCAATATTATACTAAATGGACAAAAACTGAAAGCCTTCCCTCTAAAATCAGGAACAAGACAAGGATGTCCACTGTCCCCACTCTTGTTCAACATAGTCCTGGAAACTTTAGCCAGAGCAATTAGACAAGAAAAAGAAATAAAAGGAATTATGATTGGAAAGGAAGAAGTTAAATTATCATTATTTGCAGACAACATGATACTCTACATAGAAGACCCCAAAAACTCCACTAAAAAATTGCTAGATTTAATAAGCAAATTCAGTAGTGTAGCTGGATACAAAGTCAATACTCAAAAATCAATAGCCTTTCTGTACACAAATAACAAACTTACTGAAAGAGAAATTAGGGAAATAACACCTTTCACAATAACATCCAAAAAAATGAAATACCTAGGAATCAACCTCAAAGGATGTAAAAGACCTATACACTGAAAACTACAGTACTCTGAAAAAGGAGATTGAAGAGGATATCAGAAAATGGAAAGATATCCCTTGCTCCTGGATAGGAAGAACCAATATAGTGAAAATGGCCATACTTCCAAAATTGTTATACAGATTTAATGCAATTCCAATCAAAATTCCAACAGCATATCTCACAGAATTAGAGAAAATAATCCTAAAATTCATTTGGAATCAGAAGAGACCTAGAAGAGCAAAGGCAATTCTGGGCAACAAAGGCAAGGCAGGGGGCATCGCAATCCCCGACTTGAAATTATACTATAAAGCTACTGTGATAAAAACAGTGTGTTACTGGCAAAAAAACAGACCTGAAGATCAATGGAACAGATTAGAAGATGCTGAAACAACCCCAGACATACTAAGCCACCTTATGTCTGACAAAGGTGCCAAACACATTCGCTGGAAGAAAGATAGCCTCTTTAATAAATGGTGCTGGAAAAACTGGCTCTACACATGCCGAAGATTAAAACTAGACCCATATCTTTCACCATGCACTAAACTAAATTCAAAATGATCAGAGATCTAAATATTAAAACAGAAACATTAAATCTGCTGGAAGGTAGGATACGTAAAACCCTTGAAGACATTGGTGTAGGCAAAGACTTTATGAATAAAACCTGAACCACACAGGAACTATCACAAAGAATCAACACCTGGGATCTCATCTTATTAAAAAGCTTTTGCACAGCAAGAGAAACCACCAACAGAGTGAAAAGACAACCCACAACGTGGGAAAAAATGTTTGCCAGCTGTTCCTCAGACAAAGGATTACTATCGAGAACATAAAAAGAACTCAAAAAAATCAGACCTCCCAAATTTAAAGACCTACTCCAAAAATGGGCATCTGAGATGAATACACATTTCTCAGATGAAGAAATACAAATGGCAAATAAATATACCAAAAAATGTGCATCATCACTAGTCATTTGAGAGATGCAAATTAAAACAACACTGAGATACCATCTCACCCCAGAAAGAATGGCTATTATCAAGAAATCAACTAATAACAAATGCTGGAGGGGCTGTGGGAAAAAGGAACACTTCTCCACTGTTGGTGGAGTGTCGACTGGTACAGCCACTGTGGAAATCAGTGTGGAGATTCCTCAAAAAACTAGGGTTGGAGGTCCCATTTGACCCAGCTATTCCCCTTCTGGGTATCTTCCCACAAGAATTAAAAACATCGTACCACAGTGATATATGTGCACCCATGTTTATAGCAGCACAATTTGTAATAGCCAAATCTTGGAAACAACCCAAATGCCAATCAACTGAGGAATGGATAAGAAAGATGTGGTATTTTTATACAATGGAGTACTATTCAGCCATAAAGAAGGATAAACTGGAGACTTTTATAGGTAAATGGATGCAAGTCGAGAAAATACTCATAAGTGAAATAAACCGGACGCACATGTGTAAGCATCGTATTGTCTCTCTAGTATGAGAAACTGAAAGAGTAAAAAAGATTGAAAATGTACAATAGACATGGTGAATGAAGAAGAAACTGGCCAAAAGGAAAGAGAGACTGGGATGGGGGAATAGGGAAAAGAAAGAAGGGAAAAGAAAAAAATTGTATTTATATATAAGATGGTTAAGATAGATACATTACTAATTTTACTTAGTTCATTGAAGAGTAAGGTTTGTGCCAGTAATGTTTGGACAATTGAATGCTAATATCTGGTACCCTGAATAACTAACTTAAAGATAATAATACGTAATGTATTAACCATTCGTACCCTCCTATTATGTTGTTTTGAAATTTTTTTCTTTTTTGATTTGTTTTGTTTTGTTTTTTCTTCTCTTTAAAGTAAAAAAAAAAAAAGTTAAATTCCCTATGTCTAGATTTTTGTATTTTGTGGTACTGAAATAAATAAAAAGACATAAAAATGAAAAAGAAAAGAAAAGCGAACTTTCTTTGACTATTATCTACAAGTCCATAATAGAATATAAAGAGGATTAATACAAATTATTACCCAAGAATACATTCCAAATTGTCAATATAAATAGTAATGTATTGTTCATTATAATTTACTATTATATTTCTACTGCATTTTATTTTTTAGAAAATTAGTACTTCAAATATGTTATAAGATGTTTCTCTGTTTATCTGAATATTTAACCAGAAGGTCTAATTTCATACTGTGCTGGAAAATTCATAATTGCCAATGGGGCTTCATGTTCTAAAGCAGTGAAAAATGGAAATGGAAGCAAGAAATGGAATCAGAGGTAGAATTCTGGCCACGTCCCTAGAAAGCTCATTGTGTGTTGTATCTATGTGGCTGACAGGCTCTGTATGTGTGTGTATATGTTTTCTAAATTATGGTTCAAGAGATAGTAATAAAATCTATTCAGAACTACCTTCTGCCTATTCAGTTTTAGAAATAAGAGCAAAAGTACATAAATTTCATACATAACTGGGACAAAGTACATTTGATCTTTTTTTTTTGGGGGGGGTACCGGGGGTCGACCTCAGGACCTCGCGCGCCAGCAGGCGCCCGTGCCGCTGAGCGATATCACTGGCCGTTTTTTCGTATGTGGGTTCCAGGAGTTGAACTCGGGCCCTTGCGCTTGCCAGGCAGGCGCTTATGCCGCTGAGCCATCTCACCGGCCCCCCATTTGATCTTTTTTAAAACAAAACTGATAGACATTTAAGATCTAGCAATATTTTTTCATTTTACTACCTCAAAGCATGCTTTACAAACATGAACTAATTAACCTTAAAAGCTACTCCTACACGACATTATTTTGATGATCTTTATTTCCCACTGGGATAATGGAAAATATGATTAAGTTATATATTTAATTAGGATCCAAAGGTCTTGGCTATTAGTCTTCAATTTTAACTAAATCATTGGAACATTATTTGGGTTAAAAAAAGACCCAAAACTATTGGGTAACTTTTTTTTAGCCAATTTTTCATTTCAGAACATTCTGGTCATAAAAAGAATTCTAGTATTTTCTTCTCTTAATAAAGCACTGTTGTCATGGAAATGTTTCCATTCCCTCTGTTCTCCAATTGCCTGCATCAGAACAGCCATAAACAAGCAGATCAGGAAGCTTTGATGATGGGAAAAATGTTCCTAACAGGCCGTAGTACAGCCTTGCTGAAGTCCTCCTCCAGGATGAGGAAGGCAGAGTAAAAGGACAGTCCTGAGGCTCAACTGTGCTCCTCTATCTTGGTCACTTATCCTAAATGACCTAGAATTCCCCTCTTTCTAAGCCACATGCACTAAATCCATTACTGTTTATTGCACTGAAGTCTTATTTTATCTTTTTTTTTTTTTTAACAGCTTCCTTAAAATCATCTCAGAAAAACCTGAAGCGAGGCATGAAAGAGAAGGGGAATACTTTGAAGATAATTTCCTGTGAGCCCATGAATAAGACATCATAACATAGAATAACATAGAATAACATATTTAGCATAATATAAGAACCTAATAGGGCCAGTGATATAGCTCAGTGGCACAGCACCTGCCTGGCAAGAGCAAGGTCCTGAGTTCAATTCCCGGTACAAAAAAAAACCCAAAAACCTAACAACCTAACTTAACATGCATTATGATAAGCAGTAGAGTCTAGGAATGAGAGGACCAGTAACATTTTTAAAGCGGTTATTTTATCTTGATCAGGTGATAGAAATGAAGTTCTGTTTACTAGGAATGCTGTGGTGTCTCTCAGGAAAACTCCCTCCAAGAACTCGGAACTGATGGATCTCCAGGAAGTTCAGGTTTGCTGTTTGCTTTTCATGTAATCAAATTATTTTGTTAACTGACACAGCCATTCATTTCATTCAAGTTGGGGGGCTGCACAATGCATGATTTTATATTCACAATAAAAATATTCTCCTTAATTCCCTCCATAGAGGACCTATGCATCCCATTCCATGAATTTGTTTAAACACAATGGTTGTAAATTCAGCTTGAGTAGGAATATTTTATATCCCAAGTGAATCAGAAAAGAGAAATTGAAGGTTCTACCCTAGGTGCCTGGATCCATGATTCCTAAGCAGGCTGTTGTTTATTTCATTTTGATATGGTGTTCATCATAGCTCCTTGGCTTGACTTGGCATTTTTATTTTTGCAAACAAGTTTCTTTTTGGAGGAAAAAAGAAACGAATTTTGTTTTTAGACGTCCGCACCATTGTAGAAGTAGATGACATTCTGGGAGTAAGTGTGGAAACTGCAAGGCTGGCTTCAAAATCATACAACTGGGAAATACAGGTAGCTGCTTATTTGTGTGTGAAGGAAAGCTGCACATGGTTACAGGTACATGCATACATGTGTGCACACATAGCTGGTTTAGAGGGCCTGGAGCAAAATGTGAAAAGGATCATATTTATTCCTTTAGACAAGGATGGTTTGCCTAAACTTAGAGAATTTATAACTCACATGATAAGTCATTCATAATTTCCTTTACAGTGCTGGAGTTAAAATAGCTCATTGCACTAGGTCAGACTGATGGTGAATAAAGCCAGTATTCTAACATCTGCTTGGGAGACCATATCATCGAACATCATATTTACATTCACGGTATAAATCACCAGGACTAAAGGGCTATAAGTAAAATCCTTTACAAATTGGCACTCAGTAAGTTTCTGCCGTAATGATAAGAAATACAAGTTGTTTGCTCTAAATCTGTTGACCATGGACTTAACTCAACACTTATTCAAATTTTTTATTATTCTGAAGCTCTATCACTTCTGGTGCCAAGGGTCATAAGTTTCTTACTGCAACGGGAAGTGCATTCTAGAGAAAGGAGCCATGTGAAAGAGACATTTTCTCTTCCAAATGGGCTGGTTGAGTCATAAAAGAGGTATTTACCTTGTGCAGCTATGTATTAACCAAGACAGGAGGTGGTATTGGGAGAGAATGATGACTTGAATCAAAACAAGGACTTCAGTGATTATTCAAGCCTGTTTTGCCACTGAGAGTGCATCATAAATAAGGAGTTTGAAACCTCCTTACCATAATATTGCAAGTTAGATCATTCCAGAGTGGCACATCAGTTGCCAACTAAATGTCCACTTTCTGAATAAATATTTAATAGGTGTCTATTGTGCATGGAGTAAAGGCTCCAA
Organism: Erethizon dorsatum; assembly: GCA_028451465.1. Classification (NCBI taxonomy): domain Eukaryota; kingdom Metazoa; phylum Chordata; class Mammalia; order Rodentia; family Erethizontidae; genus Erethizon; species Erethizon dorsatum. The sequence goes on along the minus strand of CM051829.1, from coordinate 21,431,851 downwards.
GCATGACACGGCTACTGTGGAGGACACGCATGTTCTAAAGAGACCCTGACCTGCTGAAATTTATGTTCTGTGTTAGTCTGTATTGTGTTGCTAAAACAGAATACCACAGACTGGGTATTTTGTAAACAATAGAAATGTATTTGGCTTATAGTTTTGGAGGTTGGAAAGTCCAAGACTGAGGTGCTGCATCTGCTAAGGCCTTCCTGCTGTGTCATAACATGGCAGAAGGTATCACCTGGGGAGAGGGCCGAATTAATCTATTCTTGAGAGCACAGCCCTCTTAATATAATCAACTCTTAAAGGTCCCACTTCCAACATTTTCATACTGGAAATTGTTTCCAACACATAAGTTTGGGGGAGATGTTCAAGCCATTGCACACTCCAAGGATAAAATTTGATGTTCCGATAAAAAAGAAACTTGTATTTATGAGTACTTTTAATCTCTACACATCAGACCATCTTCTTTAACAACTGCCCATTTCATTTCAGCCCATCTACTTCCTTAGAGATCTCAGTGGGTAGGTCCTGGGGGGAAAGAGGGGGCCAGCAGGGAATCTTGGATTTAGGAATCATTGATCCTATGTGGCTAAACGCTGCCTTTCCTATGCCCTTCTTCTCTGACTCTGCTATCAGTGATTTCTCTCCTAGCAAAGGAGGCCAAGGGCATCTCAAGTAATTCTGCCTGAGTCCATAAAAGCAGTTCAGAGCAGATTAGGATGAGAATACCACAGTCTGGGTCAATGTGTGGGAAAGACGGGAGGTTATGTTTGTGTTTCCTTTTTTAGAGAAAATATGGAGATTGTGTTAAGATATTAAGACCTGGGATCAAGGGAGAAGGGTGCAAACAGAAGGTCAAAATAAAAGAATTGTTTGCAGAGACTAAAGAATGGGAGGAATCTACAAGGGATCCTTGTTTTCTGTGTAAATATAAAGTAATGGAATTGATTCCCAATTCATAAGGAAACAGGTTTTACGTATGGAAATGCTTCGTCTATTTCATCTGTGCTTGTGTTCACATGGAAAGGGCCAATAAGTGTTGATCTATGAGGCTGAAGCTTCTAGGAAAGGTTTGAGTTGGAGGTTATAGACTAAAACCTTTGTTTCTTAGTTTTCCTTACACACTTTCTCTGTCACCAGCTGCTCATGGTTTTTCTTCTACCTTTTTTGTCACCCCTTTTCATTTTCCTTCACAAGTGCATCTTCCAACCTTGATTTCCATGTCCTTCAGGCATCTCAGACCTTCAAACTCCTCCCATTCAGGGCTAAATCTGTCGTCCTCCAGGCCACTGGGGTAGCCTGTTTGTCTTTCTACATTCTTCCTCTCAAGAATCACATAATTATCTGCTCATCTGGCCACCTAGAAAACTGGAGCTGTCTTCAATGCCTCCTTCTCTGCTTTGCCACTGTCTCATTTCCCATCGGTTCCCTCCTCTTGTGAGCCTGCCACCCGGATTACCTTTAAAATACTGTGTATCTTCCTTTTTTGTTTCCACTACAACTATCTTGATTCAAAGTCATTCACATTGGTTACTGTAATAGCTTAGTTTCAATGTCTCTGTTGATTGTTCTATTAACTTCCCATCACTGTGACAAAATACCTGAGAAAACTAACTTACAAGGAAGAAAGGTTTATTTTGTCTCAGAGTTTCAGAGGTGTCAGTCGACAGCTGTCTGGCTTCATTGTCTCTGGGCCTGTGGTGAGGCAGAACATCATAGTAGGGAGTACATGATGGAACAAAGCTGCTTATCTTATGGCAGCCAGGGAGTAGTGTACTGGACACTTTCCCACTGCTGGGACAAAATATTCAACTCTCAACTTAAAGGGGGAGAGGTTTATTTTCACTCATGGTTTCAGTGGGTTCCATCCATGGTTGGTTGGTTCCAAGATAGAAACAGCATAGTGAAAGGGCTCGGTGGAGGAAAGCTGCTCATCCATGGCAGCCAGGAAGCAGAGAGGGAAAGAAGGATACAGGGCCAAAAATATACCCTTCCAGTTCATGCCCCCAGTGACCCACCTCTAAGGAAGTCCCACCTCCTAATGGCACATTTAGTTCCTTTTGGGGGGTTAGAAGGGAATTTAAATGCTGATTGAATATATACAATAGGCAAGAAAGTGGTTAACTGGGAAGGAAGAAGTTCCAGGATTCCTTGGGATGACTGGCCTCTAATAGAAAAAGGGACAAGGAAGGAAGAAGCAAAGCAGGAGTGTGGATGGGGTGTGTTTCAGTGTGCCCATGGGAGACCTATTGGTGGCCTCTGTTTTCTCCTGGATCTCAGCAGCAAAGTCACCACAGAGAGCGAGAGAAGGGCAGGGAAGTCTGGAATATGAGAACTCAGCTGAGGTGGGCAACCGTGAATTCGCAGTGTGGGGAAACTGCTTTCTTCTCTTCAACACTTCTTATCTGCTCTGGTTCAAGCTTAGATAAAGCAGAAAGAGCAGAGGACAGAGGGAAAAGTGGGCTGGGAGTAATGGCAAGAGAGGAACTGAAATACAGGAGCGTGTATGATTTAAGCTAGACAAGGAGGGTGGTGAAATTAAGACCAAGGGGCCTGAGGGTTAGGAGAAAGCACAGGCACAGTGCTCTTGATGATATCAAAGGATATGTGAGGTCCCAACTAGGGCATAAGGAGTCTGTGGTTTGAGAAAGGATGTTGATATCTCTGACTTCGCAGGTGGAGCAGGTGCAGTGTTGATAAAGCCTAGGATGGGTGTAGAGAAGAAGAGGAGGACCTGAGAAGATGAAGAAGATAAAGAAGAGATGAAGTCAAGGACCTGAGACACCAGGGAGCTGGAGGTGGGGGCATCTGGGCACATGTTCATCATAGCCCAGAGTTAAGGTGGACAGAACAAGGGCGAAAAGGTACTGGCCTGCCCTCAGCATGTGTGTGAGGCTTAGGAGTTGAGGGACACATGAAAGAAAGACAATGGGTGTGACTACGCCAGTGCCAAAGAAGTGCTTTACACTGTTAAACTTAAGCTCTAATGAGAAACTTAAAACTGAAGAAAGAAATATATTTTTAATGTGAGGTTCTAACAGAAGATGTTTTAAAGGACCGGAGTTTACATTATTATACATTATGAGAAATTTCTATTATCATGAAAGAGAGGTTTTTTTTTGCATTAATTGGAGGTGAGGCCTCTCACAGCAGATACAGCGGAATGTGCAGAGTAAGTGGCCATTAGCTGACTGAAATTACCTCTCAGAGTTGACAAGGTCATTTCCCCTGGCTTCATTTCAACCACAGGAGATGGGCCAAAGATGTTTGGTTTTAGGATAAAGGAAAAGAAAGGAGGAGAAATTGGTTTTGTAAAAATCTGTTACGGTAGCTGGTTTTAGAAGTCTTCATGCTGAAACAGGAGGAAGTCTCCAGAGAATTTGAATTTTCTTATCTACCCTGGCCTTTCCATGCCCTGAAATTTTGATTTCATTTGGATGCTTTTGCTGGTCTTTGGAAAGGCTAAGAATGAACAGGTGGCTACGTGTACAAGGCCAGCTGGAAGCGTCTCTGCTTATCCCAGGGTGCTTCTGAGGTCATCAGCTCCCTTCAAGGAGCAGCGCCCGACAAGCCCTCTCAGATCTCCATTACAGCTGCCCCAGGGAATTCCAGAGGCATCCCCCCCAGGAAGAGGGGGAGGCAGGCTTCTCTCGGCAGGAAACAGAACACCAAAAGCTATTTCGTCCTAGTACAGTCTCTAGTTCTGATGTTTTAAATTCCACCTTTGCAGCTCAGAGGTCACATCCTAACCTCCTGCTTTGTTCCTTGAGACGAGGCTTCAGAGTCACTTAAAATATCGAGAAGGTAGCTGCGTGTAGTGGTGCTCACATGTAATCTCTCTTTCTCGGGAGGCTGAGGCGGGAGGATCACAAGTCCAATATCAACCTGGGCAATTTGTGGAGACACTGTCTCAAAATAAAAATAGAAAAAGGGTTGAGGATGTAATTCAGTGATAAAGCACTTGCCTAGCATGTGTGAAGTCCTAGGTTAAATCTCTAGTACTGCGAAAAGAAAAAAAAAAAAGAAATCTAGGTGGTGGGGAGAAAGGAAAGGGGAGACTAAATCACAGGTTACAAAGTACCAAATATGTAGGATGAATGAGTGCAAAGATAATATACAACTTAAGAAATCCTGTTAATAATCATGTATTATATTCAGAGCTATCCTAGCTACAGGGGAAAAATAGACAACTATGTGAGATGATGGGTATGTTAATTTGTTTCACCATAGAAACCATTTTACTTTATACATATGTATCTTGTAACATTGTGTTATATAATTTAAATGTACACAATAAAATTTTCCTTTAAAAAAGAAAAAATTGAGTAGGTGCAATGGAAAAAACCAAAATCCAACTATCATGCAACCCCCCAAATACATTCAAAGCATTAGTATGCACAAGAAGTTTTAAGAAATGTTGATAGCTGCATACACCCGATGCCTCAAGATAAGAAAGCTCAAGATGCCAATTATCACACTGTTTTGTGTAGAATCTTGAAGTCTGAATAAAAGAGATCACTTTTCCTATTGTCTCACTGTTAGAAGTCTGAGCCTATAGTGGGCATCTGTTGTCCTGGTGTGCTTAGCACACTCTTTTCACTTGGGGACTTTTTCTCTTCTCATGACACATAGTCCTGGTGAGGCTGTCAATTACTCTTCATATCTTTTCCTCCCCCTTGAGCAGGGGTAGGTCTCTGGCCTTCTTTGTTCGATAGATATGTTTGGGAAAGACCTGCTGTTCCTACCGTTCTGAGCTTTAATAAGGTACAACTGACAAAACCCAGCTTTTTGCAGGGAGAATGAACCTAACTCCAGAAGAGGCCAAACAGAAACCCGCAAAGCCAAGAGACAGAGCCCTGACGATATCTGAACTTCTGGATGTGGACATGTTTTCCCATTAGCATACAAATGGTACCCCAGGATAAGCACGGCTCTGTACTCTGATTTATTGAACTTAGTATATCTTTGAGATTACTCCATATTGGAATAGGAGAGCATCCTCATTCCCTTTTATAGCTGCACAGTACTCCGTGGAGTGGATGTACCAACAGAGTCAGCCACTTTTCTATTGATGGGCATTTGGGGTTGCCTCCAAAATTTTGATATTTGAAATGTGCATGTCACTTCATATTTTCCAGTGCAGATAGTCTTAGGAAGTAGGACTGATGGATTAATGAGTACATCTCAAAGTAAATATCAGGTATTCTCCTTAGGAAAGAATGTGGGAAAGTCGTGGCTCCCCACTATCTTTCCAACACACTGTTGTCAACCTTTAACTTCTTTCCTCGCTTGCATTTTCTCTCCTTCTAAGGTTTGTTCTCCTTAGAAAGGCAAAGCTTCTCACCACCTCTACACATGGTCCTGACAGATAAGACTGTGAATGTAACAATGTGATGTAAATTCACAGAATGAAGGCGAACAGAGTTTAGAGTCTCTGAGAAATCTTCTCTGTTTGGGAACCCAGTCTGACATAATCATTGGTATTGAAACAATAGCCCATAGAATCAAAATATCTCATCTCCGAAGAAGTAAGAGTGGGGGAGTGGGAGGAGAGTGAGCATAACCAATTGTGTTTGAAGACAGAGATGGAAAATCCCTTAGAGAAAACACAGGTTGCCTGTCCCCCACCCCACTGGCTGAAGGGTTACTTTGGTTTGTTTCAAGCACTAACTCATAAACTGTGAGGGCTCCAGTAGCAATAGAGGAGAACTTCCAGTACATGAATCTTCTTTTTCTTCTCCAATATTTCTCTTCTGGAGATTAAATAATCTCAATGCTCCTTCCTCTACTTTACCCCTCCCCCAGCACACAGCAGAAAGCTATTCCAACATTGTTAATGGCATCTTTGGAACCTTTCACTTGAGTCATTTAATAAGTTTGTCTTGTTTGTCCTGCTTTTAATACAAATAATAAACCTAAAAGAATCCTTTGGAAACATTTTTCAATTTTTGTTAGTAAAAAGAGTTCTAAAGTGAAAAGACGTATTTCTCTACCTTTTAAATTAATTAGAAAATTTTCAGGTTACAAAAAAATTATTATTTTTTAAATGAATAATCAATGAGCTTGTCAAGATTCTTAATTTAAGCAGCTGTTTTAGAATTTCTACCATAGAGTTGAAGGACATCATTTATTTTGCATCTAGAAAGTGAAAACACAAAGGAAATAGGAAAAATCAAATCATTGCCCTCACTTACCAAAATTGAACTCAAATAACAGAGCATTTGTGGCATCCAGGTGAGTAAATACTGAAATTTATGACCACACTTCTTGTGGTTGGCTGAATAATGTCCTCCAAAGATGTCCAAATCCTAATTCAAGGAGCCAGTGACTGTCCCATTGTTTGGTTGAAGGGACTGGCAGATGTGATGAAATTAAGTATCTTGAGGTGGAGTGGTGATCCCAGACTATCTGGATGGATTCCAAATATAATCTTGTGTCTTTACCAGAGGGTGGCAGAGATTTGACTGCAGATAGAGGATAGAAGGTGACATGATGGCTTCAGCAGAGGAATTTGAAGATGCTGCTGGCCTGCATGACCAAGGCAAGGACATGAGCTGAGGCACGTACAGGATTCAGCACTAGATGCCGGAAAAGGCAAGAACATTGGTTTTACCTTATACCCTCCAGGGAGGACACAGCACCTTGGTTTAGGCCCAGTGATGCTGATTTTGAACTTCTGGCCTCCAGAACAGGAGGGGAATACATTTTTTATTTTATTAAGCTTCTGAGTTTGTGGTAATTTGTCACACTGGCCATATGAAAGTAATCAATAAGTTGTTCAGTTCCTAGAAATAAGAACTTGGTGTTCAATTTTAAAGTTTAAAGTTCTGTTCAAATTTTTCAGTTTTAAATGAGTTAATGGGGATGGATAAGAATGTAAAGTTTTTGTTAAAAGAGCAAAATTGGCTGTGCTTCTTTTAGGCAAAAATCCCTTAACTGCATAGAATTTCAAGTGCTTCATTTGTAAAATAAGTCCATAGAGATTCCTAACCATTCTGTTTAAATATATTGCTAGGTTTGCAGTACATAAGGGAAATTCACCCCTGAAGGTCCGAAATATTAGCTTTGGCTGCAGTAATGATAAATAACAAAAATCTCACAACCTCAATGGTTACAACAGTAAATATTTGTTTGCAGTTTTTGCTGCTCATTGACAGCTGTACATTCGGTGACCCTGCCCTGGGCTGTAGGTCAGGCTCAAGTCTATTTCATGTACACCTTCATTAAGGCTTAAGGAGCCACCCTTATATAGGGTATAATGTTCACATAGGGGAAGTCAGGAGCTCCAAAGAGGTGGCAGAAACTTGCAAAGCCTCAAGATCTCTGTTTTGAATTGGCCACCCTGCCACTACATGTAAGTTGAGAGGCCATGTGCACTGTCACTGGGCAGGAACATCTCTTGGAGGGAGGAAAGTGATTACTGGCTGAAAAGTAATACAGTCTGCCATACCCCTCCACATTGAAAATGTTAGCTAAAACCAAAGAACAATGGAGCAATCAGAGAGTAAATGTTACACCAGCCTTGCTGGGGACACTGACCCTTCAGATAGCAGCTGAATCTGAGACTTCTGTGTTGACACTCTCAAATAGGGCTGCGGTGGTCCCAGAGTGGTAGTGTCCCCTAGGTCTTAGCAGAAGCAAACACAAATCCACTTTGGGCTTCTGTTGAATAGGATTAAATAAATGAAGTGACAGCTAAATGAATTGCCAATAAGTAAATATGGAATGAAGTCACTGTATCATCAGAAACAATGGAAACCACAGTTTTTAATGTTAGAATTAATAAAATTCAAACTAATTAGTTATGAAATGTTTAATGAAATAAATATTGGGAACAAAATAAGATGATGAGGCTGGTTTTCCTATGGTTTTGGCACCAAAAACAAACAAGAATGATTAATTTGATTTGAAAAGGAATTATATAGAACTTTTACTTATTTTTTAAATTTTTATTTTTTTAATTTTTATTTTAAAGAGAAAAAATAGAACAAAATTTCAAAACAACATAATAGGAGAGTAACAATGGTTAATACATTGTTGAACTTTTAAATATAATTGTTGAGTTAAAAACTCAGTTGATGGATTTAACAAAAGATTAGACTCAATAAAATAGTTATTTAGCAAAGTGGGAAAGAGATTCAAAGATGTCATTTGAAATGTAGCACAGAGAAGGAACTGTAATGTAGGAAGGAGGGTAAGGGATATGGAAACTAGAATGAGCAGAGCAAATATACAATTAGTTGGCGTCCCAGAATGATAGAATATAGAGAATGGAGAAAGAAGAATATTTGAAGAGATAGTAGCTGAGCATTTTCCAGAAATGATAAAAGATATATTAGGCAGGATAAAGAAAGCTACATATAGACAAATTATAGAAAGTTTAAAACACCAAGAGATAAAGCAAATGGCTTACAGAGAAGCAATAATTAGACTAAGAGCTGACCATTCATCAACAACAGAAGCTAGAAATCAGAGGAATAACATCTTTAACGTACAGAGAATGAGATAATTCTATCTTAGATAAGACTGACTAATTTTTCTTGATGAATATCCTGTCTCCTAGCACTTCCCAAAAGAAATGGATTATAAACTTGAGGTTTAAGAGTGATGGGTGGGGGTGGGTGAAATTGGTCAGTGATACAAGTCACATTCAGAACAGTTATTTATATTCTGCCATATTCCACAAAGGCTCTGAGTCTCCCTCACACACAATTTCACCATCTGCCATGGATGAGGGTAGACATTTTCAGATGAACAAAAACTGAGTTTATCACCCATGACATTTACAAAAGAAATTTAAAAAGATGTCCCCCTGGAAAAGGGAAAATGATACTAAAGAAATACCTAAGAATCAACAAAGAATCCTTAGGGAAAAGCTGAAAAACATATCGATGAAGCTTTAAAAAATTGGAAAGTTTAATAATATCTAATGTGGTGGTTTAAAAAAGAATGAGACTGGAGGTGTAGTTCAGTGGTAAATCCCTTGCTTAGCACTTGTGGGGTCCTGGGTTCCATTCCCCAGCATTGGAAAAACAAATACACAAATTGTATATCAATCCTGATCGAAAACAATGTTTCAACTTTCCTTGTGTTGTTCAGTTGAAGGATTAAGATGTTAATTTTCAATTTGTTACCTTAGGCACACATGTAAAATGTCAAGTGTAACTAGAAAAGGATAGAAATGCAGTGATTAAATCAGACACACAAGCTTAAATATTGGGTAGTTTCTCTATAGAGAAAACCAAAATATTAATAAAGAGCAAAGTAAAAGATAGATAATAAGAAATAGTAGAATAGATCTTTTGCAAAAGGGAAAGGGGCCAAGAGAGGGAGGGTAGGGGGAGAGTGCATAGGGGAAGGGGATGAAAAAGAGAATTAAGATGTGTTATGTACATTTATCAACTCCCCAGAAGGACTGAATCATTATGTACTACAAACATGTACCAGTAAAAGTAAAAAAGCAATGCAGTGATTAGCATGCCAACCAAGAGAAGGAAACAAATACAATAAGGAAACAAAGGAAAATACAACAAAATAGCTCAGTTAAAAGACTTATTAAAAACTATAGTAGTAAAAATGTGGAAACAAATTCGGATACTTTATTACCTGTAATGATTTTTTTTTTTAATGTGGGTACTGGGAGTCGACCTCATGACCTCACACTTGCCAGCAAGCGCTTGTGCCGCTGAGCGATATCACTGGCCCTTTATTCGTATGTGGGTACTGGGAGTCGAACTTGGGACCTTGCGCTTGCCAGGCAGGCACTTATGCCACTGAGCTATCTCACCGGCCCCCACTTGTAATGATTTTTAAAATGTGAATCTCTAATGCAGCCAGTTAAAAAGATGTCTTTTTTTTCAGATTGGACAAAACAGAAATCATATATCTATATCTCAGATAATATTTTATTATTTTAGAGCACTAGATGAATAATAGTACATATGAGTTTATAAAAATGCAGTATATTTAATTTTTAAATTTAAAAACACTTTATTAGTACATGCTTGCAGCACATAATGATTACATTTGTCACAGGGAGTTGGTACATGTACCTAACACATCTTAATTATTTTTATTACCCCTTTCCTTCTTTTCCCTCCTCACTTTATCCATCTCTAGACCCCCTTCCCATTTGCAAAAGGTCTCCCTATCTCCTACCATTTATCTTGCTCTTTAAGTTATGTGTACTTTGAGTTTCTCATGTAAGAGAAACTATGCAATATTTAAACTTGTGTATCTGATTTATTTCTCTTAACATTATGTTCTCAAGGTGCATGTATTTTCTTACAAATGACTCAAATCTATCCTTTATGCCAAAGCAGTACTCCTTATGTATAAAAAGCACATTTTCTTTATGCATTCAACTATTGATAGACATACAGGACACTTCCAATATTTAGCTATTATGAGTTGTGCTGCTATACACATGGGTAGGAATGTATCACTGTAATATAATGTCTTTAACTTTTTCAGGAAGATACCTTGAAGGGGGAACAGCTAGGTCAGATGGATTTTTTTTTTTTTTTTTTTTGAGGAATCTCCATAATGATTTCCGTAGTGGTTGTGCTAGTTTACATTCCCACCAACAATGTAGACAGGTTCCTCACCTACCCCTTTCAGCCTCACCAGCATTTGTTATTACCGTATTTGATTTGATGGTACCCATTCTTTCTGGAGTAAGATGGAATCTCCATGTTGTTTTAATTTGCATTTCTCTAACGGCCAGTGATATTGAACGTTTTTTCACATATTTATTGGCCATTTATACTTCTGAGAAGTGTCTATTCATTTCAGTTGCCCATTTTTTATTGGGTCTTTTATTTGGGTGTGTCTAGTTTTTGTGTTCTTTATATATGCTAGATATTAGTGATCTGAGGAGTAGCTGGCAAATTTTTTTTCCTGTTCTGTAGGTTGTCTTTTCACTCCATTTGTTGCTTCCTTTACTGTGCAGAAACTTGTTAACTTGACAGAATTCCATTTGTTGATTCTTGACATTATTTCTTGTGCAAGTGGGGTTGTTCAGAAAGTCTTTTCTTGTATCTATGTCTTCAACAGTTTTAGCCCTTTCCTCTTCCAGCAGATTCAGTGTTTCTGCTTTAATATCTAGGTCTTTGACCCATTTCAATTTTAAGTACATGGTGAGAGATATGGATCTAGAGTCAATCTTCTGCATATGGATAGCCAGTTTTTCCAGCACTGTTTCTTAAAGAGGCCATCTTTCCTCCAGCATATGTTTTTTCGGCTTCTTTGTCAAAGATCAGATGGCTGAATGTACCTAGGCTGGTTTCTGCATCCTCTATTCTATTTCATTGATCCACATGTCTGTTTTTGTGCCAGTACTATTATTATTATTTTACCACTGTAACTTTATAACTTGGAATCGGGGACTGTGATGTCTCCTACTTTGCTCTTTTGCTCTTGTTACCCAGGATTGCTTAAGCTATTCTGGGTCTCCCCTGGTTCCAATGAATTTTAGGATTGTTTTCTCTAGTCCAGTGAGGAATACAATTGATATTTTGATTGGGATTGCATTAAATCTTTGTATATCAGTGTTGAAAGTATGGCCATTTGGACAATATTGGTTTTGCCTATCCAGGAACAGGGGGGTATCTTTCCATTTTCTGATGTCATCGTTGATCTTCTTTTTTAGGGTACTATATGTAGTTTTTGTTAATGAGTTTTTTCACTTCCCTTGTTAGGTTAGTTCCTAAGTATTAATTTTTTTCTTGGTTCTATTGTGAATGGCATTGTTTTCTAATTTCTTTCTTGGTGAATTCATTATTGTTGTACAGGAATGCTATTGACTTTTGTGTGTTGATTTTGTATCCTGTTACCTTGATGAATTTGTTTATTAGTTCTAGAGTCTTTGGTGGATTGTTTTGGGTCTTTTATGTAAAGTATCGTGTCATCTGCAAATAAGGGTAGTTTGACTGCTTTCTTTCTTGTATGTGTCCCTTTTATTTCTTTCTCTTGCCTTATTGCACTGGCTAAAGTTTTGAGTACTATATTGAACATGAGAAGCAGTAGTGAACATCCTTATCTTGTTCCTGATTTTAGAGTAAAGACTTTCAATTTCCCCATTTAGTAGGATGTTGGCAGTACATTTATTATAAATGACTTTTATCAGATTGAAATAAGATCCTTCTATACCTATTTTCTTCAGGTTTTTAAAAAAAATATCATGGATGGATGTTGGATTTTATCAAAGGCTTTTTCTGCATCTATGAGATAATCATGTGATTTTTGTCTTTGGTTCTGTTTATGTGGTGTATTACATTTATTGTATGTTGAACCATCCTTGCATCCTTGAGATGAAGCTACTTAGTTGTGATATATAATCTTTTTAATGATTTGTTGCATTTTCTTGTCAGTATCTTGTTAAGGATCTTTGCATCTATGGTCATTAAAGAGCTTGGCCTGTAGTTTCCTTTTTTAATTGAGTCCTTGTCTGATTTTGGAATCAAGTTAATGTTAGTTTCCAGGAATGAATTTGGCAGTACCCCTTCCCTTTCAATTTCATTAAAGAGTTTGAGGAGTATTGGTGTTAGATCTTCCCCTGAAGTTCTTGTAGAATTCATTGGTGAATCCATGGGGTCCCATGTGCTTAAATTACAAAAACAAAAACAAAAAACACAGTAAAAAACACATTGCCACTAATCTCCCTCAAAATACTCCCCGTCATTCCAAACACACTTATTTTTGCCACTTTCTGAACCAATTCTGACAATCTTCACTGCACTGGGGAAAAGTTCATGTCTTTAGCTGCACTGTCATGGCTGACTTGGTATCTTAAATCGATTCAAAATGTTTACTGTCCATGGTCAGTTTGACTTTGGTGAAGAGCTAGAAGCCATACCATGTCAGATCCAGTGAAGAAAGTAGATGAAGATACATGGTGATGTTGTTACAAACTTGCCTTTCGTTGGATAGCACTTGGCAACTGCATTCACTGTATTTTTTATTATCATGTTGTGCAAAGACGCTCGTGAAAGAGTACTTCCAGAACTACTTCTGAATGTGGCAAGAATTATAGGATGTGTTTAAAGGGGGATCATCCCTTTGTGTTCAAAATGTATTTCTCAAAAAGCTGAGTTTTTTATACAAAAATTAGAGATTCAAAAGTCACTCTGTTACTCACTTCTTAATAAAAAATCTGAAGCATGATTTATTTCCTTATATAACCATAAAAACCTTAAATGGGTGAGATTTCTCTATGTCTCGAGGAATGTTCCTAGGTTCCTAGATGACACCAGTTTTTACAACTATATGGCCTTATTCAACATATCTGCTTCTCAGGCAGTCTTTTTAAGGAATGCAAGGCATCATCAAAGATTAAAGAGAAAAATCTTTGTATGAAACTTCCATAAACATTGACATCATGTATTATTCTGCTGTGGGTTCCTCTCAGATGTGATTAAGATACACGTAATTTTGCTAAGACAACTCAATAATTTGTGAAGAGGCTTAGCATTAAAATGTTCTCTATTTGTGATTACCAATTTACTTTAAAATTGTTCTTGCTAATTTTTCATTTCCAATGATTCCAGTGAAAAGCATTTACCAAACACCCACAGCATCAAACCTAAGGTTTTTAAGACAGTCTCCAAAAGGAAAAAAAAAAATAAATAAATAAATAAATAAATAAATAAATAAAGGAAGAAGTTCTAGAGGAAATCTACAAGTTATGGCTCTACATAATTGTTTAGTAGATGTGAAACAGATTACAGGAAATGGATTGCTTTGAATAAAGATCCCCCAGGTGTTTCTACGTGTAGCAAAGTTTGGGAACTTCTGGCTTAGGGGTCACACATATGCGTATTATCATCACCTGTGATGCTATGGAAACTACTGATGCTTGTGCTCCTATTCAGAATCTTAAATCATAGCCTGCTGTGCTGGCCACTGGGCACTTAGTCTGTTTGAAAGCTTCTAGGCAATTCAAATGTGCATTCACTGTACCGACCACTGCATTGGGGAAAAGTTACAAAGGGGACTGATTTATTTTTTTATGAGTTCTTTTATGGCTTACAGCCATAAAATTGGTCCTGAGTTTCCTGGTAGCCAAAGTAAACAGAAAAACACAATCAGTTGGGATAATTTTTTGTCATCCACAATGCAAAAACTTACCGGTTCCTTGAATGACAACAAGCTTTCCCTTATAGGCCTGAAATACACATCATGTTTGAGTATTCTTACAGGGCACATTGAATGATGTCATGGATCACAAATTTATAAACACTCCACAGTAAATAACATATGGCAAGTTGATATTGAAGTTTCTAATAACCATGCCTCAGGGAAAGTCAAGGACGTGACCTCAGACTGCAGGTGGGTACAGGCTGCTTGGTTAGCGGGTGCGGGAGCAGGACCATGAAGGAAGAGGAAGTGTGGATACCTGTCCACAGCTCTCAGACGACGCGTTTTCACCTAAAGGGTAAGCCTGGAACTGTGTACCTCCAAGATTTCCTATCTATATATAGAAATATTTTTGTATTAGAAAAATTTAAGAATCAATTACCTTTCTTCCTCCGTAATATACGTTGAACAAATATGAAAAAGTTCTAGGCGGTGAGGATGGAGAAGCTCTAATTCCCATTAACGGGGGCTATAGGCAAGGTGAAGAGCATCTTTGTGTGTATGTGTGTGTATCTTTCGTTTATCAAAAGAAAAAGGATATAGGTTTGAAAGGTCCAAAAACCTAGGCATGGAATGAACAGAGGTGTGTCTTGGCCATGCTCCTTCATAAAGATTATTTTTCTCAGCTGGATGGCATCTAAGTAATATTGACTCAATGGCTCAAGATATTGACTATATGGGGCTGGGTCTTGAAAGGGAACCCATTGTATGGCACACGTTTAAAGCCACAGTCATGCTGAAGGGAGGCCAAAATAGTTAAATTAGAATGGTTGTTTCCCCTTTTCTTTTGAGCTGCAGAGTGAAGGGCAGGTACTTGGTAATGTAGCTGGGGACCAGCAAGAGGATTCTACTGGATCACGAGAGAGTTCTGGCTTAACTTCATTGAATGAAAACCCTAAATGCACCCTGTTAACACCTGAGTATGCACTTTGATATTTTCTTTTCTAAGGCAAATAGTATGTTCTGCGTCTCTGTTTTTGAATTCACAAATGCACTTAACATTTAAATTTAAGGAAAGGCTTCCTGAAAAGTCGAGTGACGAATTTCTCTCACTCATTTGAAGTAGTCTCTTGTATTCCTTCATACAATCCAAAATTACATGAACTGCTTGCTAAAGAAACTGTAGCTACGATGTGGGAAGGATCCTACTGTGGCGCTAAGTCTCAATCGTTTGCATATGCATAAGGATAACCTCAAACTTGAGTTTGATATTTCACATTGCATCTCAAAGACAAGCTGCCTTTTTATTCAAAGAACCACGCTGTTTCGGAGTGGGTGGGCGTGTACTTAAGAGCCGGCGGCTCCGTTGGTTTTGGTCCCTGTAGGATTGACACAGGCAATGGCGACTCGCGACCACACCGGGGCAGCCTCTCCCCGGCTGGGGGCCGGGCCAGGCAGATCACTACCGGGAGCTGACAATGTAGCGAAGTCCGACTTGCTGGGGCTGCCAAGAATTTAAAGGGATCTAGAAACGTCCATCTTTCCCCCCTTTTAACAATTACGGCGAGCTCAAAGCTCTGGGTAAAAAAGCCTACGGGGAGGCAAAAACATAAGGTGTTTTTTTTGTTTGCAAAACGTTTTCACCACTCCCAAAGGTCCAGCGCGCTCTCCCCGAGCAGGGGGAAGCCGGGCGTGCAGAGGGTCAGTTGGCAGCCCGGCCCGCCCGGGCGCGCCCCTGCGCACCGCCCAGCGGCCTGCTGAGCCCCGCGCACCCAGCCGCGGCCCGGCGTGGGCGTGGAGCAGAACTCCACCGCCCCAGCGGCCCGCACCCCAGCCCGGCCTGTGATTGGCTTGGGGGGCGCCTGTGCCCGCCCCAGAGAGCAGGGAGGGTCCCCTCCGGGCGCCGGGTGGGAGGAGGCCAGGAGGGGGCGGGGAGAGCGGGGGCCAGGACTGAGCGTGTGAAGGGGCCGGCGAGCCGGGTCCCCGGGATCGCAGAGCGAGCGGCCCGCGGGCGGCGGGAGGACTGGGAGGGCCGGACGCGGGGAGGAAGAGAGGGAGGCGCGGGCCGCGGGGAGGGGAAGCCGGCGGGCTCCGCGTCGCCGCCGCCGCCGAGCTCAGGGAGAGGCGCCGGGGTTGCCGCCGCCGCTCGGCGCGCTCTCGGGAGCCTCCAGCCTGCACGTCCCGCAGCCTTCCGGGAGGAAGCGGCAGTGGCCGGGGCGCGCGCGCTCGGCGCCCTCACCTGCCGGCTTTCGGCCGCTTCCCCGGCGGGGCGCGCGCGGGGCTGGGTGCGGGACCGGCCGGCCGCGGAGGCAGAGGAAAGACGCAGCCCAGCCGCCCGGGAGCTCCTCGGACCCCACGCGGGGCGCCGGCTCCATGGCGACGGGGCTGGGGGAGCCGGTCTACGGACTTTCGGAAGAAGAGGTGAGCGGAGCCCCCTTCCCACCCAGCATTCCCCGGGGAGTTGCTGCCCGCGCCGGCACCGGAGGGATCGGGGCCACCCCGAGGCGCGCGTCCCCTGCGCCTGCCTGCAGGGGAGCCCCAAGCGCAGGAGCGCCCCGCAGCTGGGTCCCGGAAGGGTGGTAGTTAGGATTCCCTCTCAGCCTAGCGCTTTGTTTGTAAATAAAGCGGCGCGACGCCCTTGGAACCCGGGCTCTCTCCACCGCTGCCCGCTTTGGGGTGGCCAGAGGGCACGTGCGCCTTTCTGCCCCGCAGATCCCCTTCCTCTGCGAGCGCGGCTCCCTGGGCTGTTGGGCAACTTTCCGCTCCTCGCCGCTGCGACGGGAGTCCATGCTGTGTGTCACGTCTGGGTCGTGGCGGGAGACCCGCGCCGCGCGCGGGTGCGGGTGCTGTGGGGGAGCTTGCTCTTCTCCCCCTGGAACTTTCTAAAGATCTTGTCAGCGGGCGCTCCGAAGCGTGAGTGTGCCGATCCGCTGGGAGCGGGGCGGCTCCGGGAGCGGCGTGTGACCGTCCCTATCTTCCGAAGTCTGCAGCCAGGATTGTGCATTTCGGAGGTTTTTTTTTTTTTTTTTTGCTGGGTGGACGTGGTCAAGGAAGGTGGCAGGTGCTGCTGGAAACTTGGAGGAAGCTTGCAGCCCTGCCATTTTTTTTCCTCCCGACGATTCAAAGCCCGGCACCTCCCGGGTGGGTGGAGAGAGAAAAGCTCCATTGATCCCTTTTATTAGTAAAGCAGTGAAATAAGCCACTCCCCCAAACGGTCGGTTTGACTGGAAAGGGCTTTGTTTTTACCCTCACTCTCTCCTCTCATTTCCCACTCCTTCCTTTTGAAACAATCCTGCTAAATCACTGCTCAGCCTTCTTTCGACCAGCCATTCTCTGCTCTTATTGGTGTGTTGCTGTACCAAAAAGGGGGGGTGGGGTGGGAGGCCTGTCGCTGGCGCGGCGTGACAGGCAGGCTGGATGGAGCAGGTAGGAGTGGTTTGCCATCTGGCGGGGTGCGCGCCCAGGTCTGTCTCCCCTTTCCAGAGGTAAATTTACAACCCGTGAAGCATTACTCAGCAGGGAGGTATTTCCTATCCTGGTTGTGCATTTCATGAAAAGTTGATGCCTGGAAATTCAGGCTTTCTTGATTTCTCTTTCTAACCCCTCCCGTTTTGTTTTTTTTTTTCCTTTGGTGATGGGGGCGGGGTTTAAAGAGAGGCTATTATTTGAGACAGCTCACGTTATGGCTTCGCTCTCGGCTGCTTTCCTGTCCTGGCATGGGGTGTGTGTGTGTGTGTGTGTGTGTGCGCGTGTGTTACGAAAATGTGTAATAAAATAGGTATCTTGGGATGGGGAGGTATTTAGAGTATGACTTTTTTTCTTGACGGTGCTAGGCAAGGCTTGCTGTGGTGTTTATCAGAGAACGAACACAATGCAAATAGTGTGTGACTTGTGTTTTTGATTATTTTGCCGTGCTTTGCGTGTGTAAAGTAATTCTCCTTTTTGTGTAGTTACCTGGAGATGGGTAAAAGGTAGATTCTCTTTCTCTCCGCTTTTTCAGGCGCATTCCCTTGCATCCTCCACTTCTCCATTTAATTAGTAGTAGAGGACAAGCTTTTAGAGGTGCCCAGATACCGGCGTCACTAAACAAAGGGCTGCTTAGGTGTGGAGGGGATGAAGACAGCTGCGTTTCATCTTAGGTTTTTAAAAAAATTTTTAATAACGTAATTATTTTGAAAAATTCCCTGGCAAAAATATTTTAAGAATATTTTGAGAAATGCACCTGGATAAAGAAATCACATTTGTTTCACTGTGCTTTGTTTATTTTGGCAGCCAGTGTCAGGATCTACCTAGAGCGCATCTTGCCACTTTTGTGTAGATGGGTCAGTGCTGATCTTAGCTGGTGTGGGGTGTGAAAGTGAAGGAAGCATATAAACAGAATCCAAGTGTGTGGGGGCTTGTGTATGGTGGGGCTCAATCTTGCATGTTGCTAGAAGAGTAACTGAGGCTGTATTGGGAATAGCAGAAGATGATGAGCACCTTTTATTATTTCTTTATTGCCATGTTCCTGGTACTATTTAGTTCCACACATTATATTACCACAAGATAAGCCTTATCTGTCTTTTTTCAACTTCTACCAGTACCAAAAAAAAAAAAAAAAAAGCCAATACTATTTTGATGACTTCACATTTCTATGGTATTTGCTTTTTACAGGAGGTTTCGCTCTGTCAGGTTGTCCTTTAGAGAATCAGGGAACGCCTTCGTAGAATATTAACAACAGATTGTTGAATTTACATAGCTTGTTTTGTCTCCCTGGATTAGTTTATGTAAGAAAGCAAATGAAAGATTTTTTAACAGCCTCTTAAAGTAGAATGCCTAACAGCAGGGTAGGTTTTCCAAGGTGTGTTAAATATGAGTGAACTCAGTGTACAGAGGGGGTGTGCTGCAGGACATCACACATGAGGATATTTTGGTTGCTTAGAGTCTCCTTTCAAACCTCTTAGCAAACTCAGTACCCATATCAAGCAGATTTCTTCTCAGTAAATTTGTCTTTGTTTTTGAGGTTGATGGAAAGATGTGTGTGTATATGTATATATTTGGAGTGTGCTTACTACAGTATTGTCTCATAAAGACTGTTGAGTTCTTAGTGCTGTTATGAGGGGACATGGTGTTAATCTAAGACACAGTGGGATGCCCACTTGGGCTGATGGCCCAAGGAACCATCAGCCTAGATCTGTCGCCTTTGTAGGATGAAAAGGTTTAAGGATGTGAGGTTTGCTTGTGTGAATATATGTGCTGTTTAATTTTTGTTGTGTGTTTCCAGTTGAGGTTTCTCTGTTTAGTTATAATTCATTTCACTCTGATTTAAATCAGGTCAGTTTAGGGAACCAAATTTGAAGCCACCATCAGATAAATTTTGGTGTTGGAGGGATTAGACATTGAACAAAACTTCTTATTCATGGCCAAGGATCAGATTGGGTTTGGAATCAGAACAGTTTGGACTAGTTTCTGCTTCTGGCTTGGATCCCAGGTCCTTTTTTTTTTCTCTTCTTTTTTGTATTTATTTATTTTTGGCCATTTACTTTGGCACATTTTGGCACAGTTGGCTCATGAATACTACTGTTAACCATCTGAAATTGTTAATTACATCTCAGAAAGATACGTTTTATTGAAAGAATTTCCTGCTGGATGAAATATTGAGGTTTGAATGGCAGCCTTCTTATAACATATGGCATATGAGGTATCTCAGTAGTTGGGATGAGGAAGATGGCACACAAATGAACGCCAGGCTGATACCCTTTCTCCTTGTCCCGTACAGCAAGGATAGACGGTTGGCTGTTGTTTCAAATGCCACCTATGTATCCAGCACCACGCTAAGCCTTGTGCACATGCTAATTCACTTAATCTTCATTAAAAGCTCTGTGAGCTGTGCTGTGATTTACAGATGAGGAACTGAAACTCAGAGAGCCTAAGTGAACTGCATAAAGACAGTGAATAAGTGATAGGCCCAGGTTTGTTGATTCATAAACCCCTAGTTTTAACATGCTAAATAATCTTCTTTTTCTTTCAGGCATCTTGAAAGGCCTTTGAGGTTAGAGGCCAGATTATTCACCATAGGGTAAAATAGAGATAAACATCTTGAGTTGCAAACTGATGCTCCCGGGCCAGATTTCACCAGGAGTCCTTAGTGTGGTCCCCATAGTACCTTAAAGCTGAGGCCAGATTATTCACCATAGGGTAAAATAGAGATAAACATCTTGGGTTGCAAACTGATGCTCCTGGGCCAGATTTCACCAGGAGTCCTTAGTGTGGTCCCCATAGTACCTTAAAGCTGGGAAACTTCCATGAAATGGTGAACAATGTAGCTCTTTAAGGCTATATTCTTACCTGACAACCATTAATGGCTTTGCCTTATAGCCCCTTGAGATGTGACAGTTGTGCTTGTTGCCACAGTCTCCATTGCTCTGTAGTGTTTTAGTGAAATAGGAAAAATATAACTCCTGACGTGTTAGATGTCAGATGTGCTGAGTTCATGGCCTCACACCATCAAGGAATGAAGTCTCCAACCAAAGGAGGAAGTTAGGAGATTTTATTGGAAATAAGGGGAAGAAGAATAGCTCCTGGATTTTCAGGAGGGGTCCCGAATGGGCGGCCACCAAGGCCCTTTGTCAGGGGTAATTTATGTGGCAAAATCACAATGTGCTTTCAAATGTGGGTCAAACTACAATCAGCCTATAGTATTACAGGTATTGCTGCTTAGCTAATATTAATCCAATAGGGAAATGAGTAGCAAGGGTATATGGAAAAAGCAGAAGGCATTTTTGGGAAGGGATAGGTCCAGATGCTCTGGTTACCCACTTGGGCATATTTACCAAGAGATTAAGCATGTATGACCAAAGCATGAGTACTAAAATGGAAAGACATATTGGGACAAGGAGCCATGTCCAAACACTGTTTAAGAGATTTTAACCAACTGGGTCTGAGACCTATCTGCTCGTGGAGGTTATCTACAAGGCTGATATTTTTATTCTTTTAAGATCTTTTTTACCCGATGTGAATCATTTATCCAGTGACAATAAGTTACATTTATTAGTGCACAAGTCCTCCCAGTTTTAGCTGTAAGAAAATTCAGAGCTCTGTGTTTTGAAGGATATTTTAGTTAAGGAATTTATCTTTTTGGTTATACTTTTCTGCTGGGTCTTTAAGACCAAGTTAAAATGAGACCTATGTTAATCAAAATTAACCTCGATATGTGTATCCAGGTCAGTTAAAGCTTGTCAGGGGTTACTTGTGGAACCCTTTACAGAGCCTCTCAGCTCCTATGTCATTGTCAACTGCCAGGATAGGTCATGGTCTTGCTTGACCATATGGCTTCCCGTGGAAGCATGGGAGATGTTTCTTTGGTGAGCCTCTTTAGCACAATGTACACTGGTTGACTTTTGTCTTTTGGGGGTCCAACAATCTCCCTGCTCAGGAGGTTGGGTGACTTACTAGAGTCATAGGATCCTGTAGAAAGTTCCCCTCATGTCCTGAGTCCTTTTTGACCTTGGAGGGCCTGGGCCAAAATATTGACTGTGCTCTTAGTCCAGTTATCTTTTTTAGCTTTGGTCACCAAACCTCAGTTATTGAACACCCAGGAGATTAGTTATATCAGTATTGCAGTGGGAGCAGTAGCGTTATTCTTATCTGGGTATCAAGTACCTTGAAATATATAGTATGACCAGAGAACTGTTATTTATCAATCATGGTTGTCTTAGGAGTTGAATTCCCATAGAATGTTAACAGATACTAATTAAAGAGTTTTACAGAGGAAAGTTGACATCAAGAGCAGCATAACATTTTAGCATGACAATCATGATGACATTCTTTAGAACCATTATTATCTCTGAAACACATGTAAATTTCCATTTTAGTATAAAATAACTTTTTAGCTAGTTACCTTTTTCTAATTACAAGATATTAAGTGACACAAAGAACCTTTTACCTAAATTTGTTATTTTAATAGAGTGCCATTTAAGTAGAATGTACTTGTTTATAGATGTAGTTTATAGATTATTAAGGTCTGACCTTTAATTTTTTAGTGACGTTGTCAAGACTGCATAGTGTTTAGGTACCTCTTACTGTACAACACAATTATGTAACACTCATATAAGCATAAGCCTTGGAAAAGTCTTCACATCATCTGGCTGGCTGTTTCATGTTGGATGGGCATGCACATTCTATCACAAAAAGCTGAAACACAAGTAAAGGAATGTCAGATGTTTGAGCCTGAAAAAGTTTATCATCATAAACAACTTTAGCTGCAAGTCACCAGTGTGATAAGATATTTTTTTGTTTTGCATCTTTGAAAGCCTGTACACTTAAGAAAGACAAGTACATTTAATATATCATGACGTTAGCAATAATTAGTATCACAGCTGTATAGAAATCTTTATATGTATTTAGTTTTTACTCTTAATGCAAAGTTTAGACTCCTTTCACAGGTTTTATAGGGTGTAACTATACTGAGAAGAATTAGGGACATCTTTAGAGCTCTTATAAATTTAAGAAAGTGTTAATGTGACTACAAATAGACTTATTACCAAATATTGCAAGTGTATCTCATTTATACAATAACAAAATGCTTGTTTAATCAAAGCCAGTAGATGTAGGTCAAATTTTAAATGGCAGGACCAGATTTAAAGAGATGCCAAATTTTGATCATTTTATATGTCTGAGGTCTAGATGTATATTGTATAAAAAAGAGCACATGTTACTTATTTTGTATTATGTAGTCTTAATTCTTTAAACTTAACGTTAAAGGTGAGACTCACAGCATATCATGCGCGCGCGCACACACACACACACACACACACACACACCCTTTGGTTCATGAACTCAATTCTGATTGGAAACCGAACTGGACAAGTTCAGATTTCCCCAGAAGGTCACATTGAATCTGACTATTGAATTTGATTTGGTTCTTATCCAACTCAGTTTGTGACTAGCATCATGGAAAGAATCAAGTTCATGAACTGAGGCACCACTCTATTCCCATATATAATTTATGTCACAAATAAGATGATAGTTGTTTATTTAACCAGTCATAAACTGATTATTGAAAAACTGATTATTGAATTATTTTAACATTTAAATATTTTTTAACTCTTTTTTTGGAACTGGAAATGGAACTCGGGACCTTGCGCTTGCCAGGCAGGCGCTGTGCCTCTGAGCTATACCCCTGGCCCTATTTTTTAACTCTTAAAGCTCATTTTTTTAGTAATCAAAAGCCTAATGATGGAAAATACAAGGAACTATTTTAGTACAATATAGAACTTTTATTTTTAAATCTAGTTTTGTAAGTTTAACCAAAAGGATCTTAATATCTTAAAACCTTATATTTTTTAGAAATAGAAAATAACTTTTAATTATAGCCAACTTAAATATGTTGTAATGATTTATTTAATACTGTCTGTTGGGCTGTGCCACCATAAGACTCTAGAAAAAAACAGAGAACTCCTATCAGTAGAGCCACAGAGGGGAGTTTTGTACAGCAGTTCCAAGCCCAAGGGATCCCTACTTAATTATGTTAGCAATTACTTTAGATGACTCATCATAACAGCTGACACTTCTTAAAGCTCTATACAGTGATATCTTGGTTCATGAACTTAATTCTATCCATAATTCTGGCCATAAACCAAATTGGACAAGAGCCGAATCAAATTCAATGGTTAGGTTCAATGTTGACCTTAAGGGGAAATTTAATTTGGTTCCATCCAATTTGGTTTGTGACCAGAATCATGGAGTGAATTACGTTTGTGAGCCAAGATCCTGCTGTATGTGTGTGTATATCATCTTTGACCACGGAATATTGTTTGGAGTTTGACAGCCTCTACACAGTGATAGACATTGCTTTTATAAAACTAATTTTTTCTGTTATCTTGGTTATCTAACAACCTGGGTGGAATTATGTCACCAAATTTAAAGACATCTTTACTCTTACCAACTGATTTATATTAATCTACTGTTAAGCTATGTGAACCAAAAGCATGTGAGTTAAGATCTTGAGCGTCTGTTTATCTATAAGCCAACTTAAGTAGAACTTTCGGAGGATAATGTATACCTGAAAGTTAACATGCATATGAACATAAATCATATATAATCTTTATGTTACCAAAATTTATGGTTTTTATCAGTTCTGTGAAAACCTTGAGCTTATCCTGAAAACGCAGAGTTCATAAGAGAAGTGTATTAAAAAAGAAAAAGAAAAAGAAATTGTTGAGCCCCAAAAATATTTTCTTAAAGCAGATGCCAGTGCTTTCACCAGTTATTAATACAGATTAAATAGACAGATGGACAAGCATATAAGACACTCAAAACAATTATTTACAAATCAGAATGCACTTCTGGATGTACTGACAACCCTTTTACAGTTTTTAGGCTTGTAAGTATAAATAGACTAGTCAGAACTTTTCCTGTAGGTCATCAATTAGTAGAGATCTCGTAATAAGTTAACACTGACAAGAATCGGAAGGGTAAAGACAGAGAGGAAAAAACCCTTTTACACTGGGAAAGCAAGGACCGTTTTAAAAAAGGGACCTAGGCTGATGGTTTATCCTATTGGAGTAGCTGTACAGGCTTCTTGGGACCCTCTGTTGTTTCGGTACCCACAGTTGTTTGATAGCCACAGCTGAGAGCCCACACTGCTGTCTTGAGATACTGTACTTCCCTCTGCCAGGCCATGCATAGGTGCAGAAAAAGATTAAATGGTGCCTACTTAAGAGTCTGAGGGTTGGACAGTTTCCATTGCTTAAGAATATACTCCAAAAGAGTAAGGAAATTTAGCATTGAGTTTCCCATCTGCAAAACAAGGGGGAAAGAAGGCATCTGTTTAAATCCCTCTTGTTTTTTATATGCCCTCAGGGCATTCTCTGAGGTTTTCCTGCTCCAGAGCGTGTAGCTGCTAACTGGAGAGTGGAGATAGCTCCCCTGGTGTCACCCAGGGGTCCAGTCTCTCCGCTGTGGGATGGAAGTTTCTCCTGTGCGTCCTGTGGGCCCTGCTCAGACACCAGGCAGGCCAAGACCCTTGTGTGTCTTCCTGAAGGAGCGTGAATTCCGATTCTCTTCTGACCCAGAGATGGGGGTTGTGCAGTCTATAAAGGAATGGCTGTCTTCGATATCCTTATAGATGAGCACTCATTTTCTAGGGGTTCAGGAGCTTCCAATTGGAATGGAAAAAGAAAAGATTTTCAGGATTGCAAATGGAAGCATATTACCATTTGCTGACCCTGATAACAACCGTCCTGACCAACAGAGGTGAACTGCCAAAACCTGCCTAGTAGCCTCAGACACATCCAGAGCCTGAGCAGCAAGCCAAATAGAAGTTCAGAAACCATCCCAAAGAGCTGCCAGAAATTAGAGACCAAGCCATTTCACAACTGTTAAACAAGTCAAGAAAGGAATATAAGGCCCTGCCTGCAAAAACAAAACTGTCCCATCAACGAAACCCAAATATAAAGGCAGTAGGATCTTTCCATGCTCTCAATTTAAACCTATCATTTTGACAAGGCACAAGCAACCAACAAACAATGGATGACAATTCTTTTTTTTTTTTTGATGTGGGTACTGGGAGTCAAACTCAGGACCTTGTGCTTGCCAGCAGGCACTTGTGCCGCTGAGCGATATCACCGACCCTTCTTTTTCCTTTTATGTGGGTACCGGGAGTCGAACTCAGGACCTCGCGCTTGCCAGGCAGGCACTTACGCCGCTGAGCCATCTCACCGGCCCTGGATGACAATTCTTGATTATTACCTAAACAGTTACAGTCCAGAATCCAGTCAAAATATTTAGGGGTGCCATGAAACAAAAGCAGACTTTTGCCTCTTTTCATTTATGTCACTGGGGCCTCCAAAATGCTGTAGAAGAAGTGTAACTCCCAATCTGTTAGATGTCAGATGTGCTGAGTTCATGGCCTCACAATATCAAGGAATGAAGTCTCCAACCAAAGGGGGAAGTTAGGAGATTTTATTGGAAATAAGGGGAAGAAGAATAGCTCCTGGGTTTTCAGGAGGGGTCCCGAATGGGTGGCCACCAAGGCCCTTTGTCAGGTAATTTATGTAGCATATCACAATGTGGGTTCAAATGTGGGTCAAACTACAATCAGCCTATAGTATTACAGGTATTGCTGCTTAGCTAATACTGATCCAATAGGGAAATGAGTAGCAAAGGTATATGGAAAAAGCAAAAGGCATTTTTGGGAAGGGATGGGTCCAGATGCTGTGGTCTCCCACGTAGGCGTCTGATGGCTATCTGGACTTACTGGACCTGGTGGTGCTAGTTACAGTATGCTGTCAAGTTGCTCTTTATCCCTTAGGGAGGCATGTAAGCCTGGCCATTGCATCTCTATTTTGTGCCTCCTGCTACAATCTTGTCTTTATTTTTTTGAAGGCCCAATCCCTCTCTGACTGTATATTAAATTTCTATCTAGCTTAGCTGTCTGTGATATTAGGGGTCTTTTTGTTGATGCTTATGTAATTATGAACTTCATAATAAAATCTAAGGTTAACCTTTGGCATAAACACCACATTTCTTTCACTTTAAGATGCTGACAATGTGCTAGGGATGGTGGCTATGCCTGTAGTCCCAGCTACTGGGCAGATGGAGGCAGGAGGACTGCTCGAGCCCAGGAGTTTGGTGCTAGCCCGGGTAACATAGTGAGAGCCTGGTTCAAAAGAAGAGAAACAAAGAAGATGCTGACAACTTTAAGATGCATCTTTTTTTTTTTTTTATGTACCACCAAGAAGAGAAAAGAAAAACTGCTGTCATAGTATGATATACTGCCAATTTTATGAAGCATCTTTACTTCAGAGATGTTAAAAAATATGAAAACAGGAATGTTTTAGAATGGATGAATTATAGCAGTTAGAAATCTGGACAACACCAAGTCAGCAGTTTCAGTAGCCCCATTCATTCAGTACTTTAGGGGCGGGGGCCGTTTGCTGAGGCTTGAACCCAGGGCTTCACACATATGATCTACCACTGAGCTGTACCCCAGCCCCAGTTCAACACTTTAAAGTCACCTTTGAAGTCTAATTTCTGCCATTCTCTGAGAAAAGGGCTAAAGGACATGCTTTTAAATGGGCATTAGCACAGAAGCAATCAGGAGCCTAGATTGATATGTCACCTGAGTAGCCACCTACAAGTGATTAAGAATAGTTATTGCCAGGTACAGTCCTGAAATCCCAGCTACTCAGGAGGCTGAGGCAGGAGGATTGCAAGTTTGAGACCAGCCTGGGCAACTTGATAAGGCCCTATCTCAAAATAAAGTTTAAGAAAAGGGTTGGGATGTAGCTTGGTGGTAGAGCACTTGTCTGGCATGTGTGAAGCCCTAGCTTCAATCCCCAGTACAAAAATTTTTTTAAATTTTTCAAAGCAGTCTGTGCCTGTATCCAGGAAATTATTTGTCAAAGCCCATGTGCTGTCTTATTGTAGCTGTGCAAAATGGTCAGGACAAGATTGCTTTCCAAAATTATAGTATAGATGTTGCTTGCATCTAAAGGTGGTTGCTGACAGGCACTTTGTTTTCTAGAGGAAGATCCGGCTTGCCCTGTCAGGCCAACTCCAAGGGCCTGTGTCAGGCCTAGCATGCTGATGCTGTGTCTTATACTCAGGACATCCATGATTGCTAATGTTCGAGAGGCTGTAGAAAGGGCCTAGGCTTTATGGTGACATTTAAAAGCTTGTTTAAAAAGTTTGCTTTTTTTTTTTTTTTTAATTTACTTTCGTGGTGCTGGAGCTAAAAGCCAGAGCTTCACCCATGCTAATCAAGTGCTCTCTATCACTGAGTTATACCCCTGAGCTCAAAGCATTTGTTTCAATTGGCAAATACAACGCATTATTTTAAATTCCACTCTCATTAAATTTTAATTTTCATCAAGGATGTGGTATGTAGGAAATTTGGAGACCTTGACATTTTCATTTATATTACGTTCAGTTTTGTTGAGTCAGAACGTTTGAATTATTCTGTTACTGAAGAGTGCTTTCCTTAACTGAAGGAATAGGGATAAATTTGTTTAAAGGGGGCAAGGACAGAATGAAAGTTCACAAATGATTGTAGGGTCTGCTCTGCAGAACATAATTTAAACGGAAGTCATCGCGTGGTGCCGAGGCATCTCTCCAGTGCAGTGGGCATCCAATCACCAGGATGCTTACTTTGGATTATTTCTGGATTCTAGGGAACATCAATATGCTTATTATATATTCAAGAGAAAAAGGAATAATCTCAGGGAAGAAATCCCTGAGAATACACTCAAAGTCACTGAGTCAGATACTGTAAATGGGTGCAGTGTATGTGAGAATTACATCTCAATAAAACTGTTGAAATTATGAGTAGTTTTAGAATGTAAAATTTTTCCCACAGTACATTTGAATTCCTGCTAAATTGCTTCTGTACTCATTCTGAATAGAAGAAATCTTGCGTCCCTTGGTTAATTTAATCGCTCCTCTGCCTTGTGTTGTATTTAAAGTGGGTTCATAAAAACATGGCTATGGCTATACGTAATAGAATGAGAACTTTTTTTTTTCGGTACTGGGGATTGAACCCAGGGCCTTTGCACTGAGCTACATCCTCAGCCCTTCTTTTATTTTTATTTTTTATTTTGAGACACGGTCCCTGAGTCGCTAAGTTGTCCTGGCTGGGCTTGAATTTGTGAGCTTCCCATTTCAGACTCTCAGAGTGCTAGGATTACAGGCATGCACCACCATGCCCTGCTAACATATTACATGTTTAAAATGTTGAGTTAAAAATTCTTATTAAATAGCTTTTATTGCTGTCCTTGAATTGTGGGTTCTAGATGGGTAGCAGCAGTTGAAAAGAAAAAGATCCTAACCGATAAATTTTCAAACTTTTTAGTGTTGCAGGTGTTTGAATTGGTGAGTTTGTTTTACTGATTTTTTTTTTTTTTCCCCAGATAGGGTCTTTCTATGTTGTCCAGGCTATCCTCAAATTTCTGTTCTCAAATGAACCTCCTGCCTCAATCTCCTAAACAACAATATGCTACCCCACCATGAGTAGAAATATTAATTGGTAATAAGGCAAGCTGCACATTGCTGTTTTGACAGTCCACATTGAAGAGGATCAAAATAATTAGTGATAATAAGTATTCCAACAGTAGTAGGATTATCGAAAAAGGTGGGACGTATAACAAAACGTTACTTTCTGTTTTTGTATTGTTTTTCTTGCAGGTCAGGGTATAAACAAATATGTTTCATTTTCTGACTATAGGTGGCAATATTTGCACTGTTTACTGTTTTATGTTGCTTTTGGACTAGTTTGCTGCTAATTGGTGAAATTTGGAAATGAATTTATAATTTATTGATGAGAATAAAGAAGCTAGATTTAGAAAACAGTATTTTCTTGTGAACATTTAAAAAAGTTAAAAACACCCATGGCAGTGTTTTTTAGTGTGGACAGTATCAGGAAGCATTGGTTTTCCGTGTTTTCTAGGTTCCGTTACCCAAGGCATATACAACTTTAGAAGAGGGGGAGAGGCATTTAAATTTGAGGGAAGAAGTTACTGTAACATCCAAGCATGCAGAGAGGTCCTTTCTGTCACAGTCGTGTCTTGGGCGAGTGGCAACTTGGGGATTTCTAAACAGTTCTAGTTCTGTTGTATGGACCTTTCCATAGCTTACTGACACTGACTTTGAGAAGGAGTTAATTGTCACTACTCCTTGGGTCTGATTGCCAGAGAGATTCTTGATTCCTGATAAAAAACCGCGGCTCAAGTCCTAAGAGGGTGTACAGATCTGGACCACTTATTTCAGAATAATATAGGATCTCATTATATTTGTAATGTTTGCTCTGAACATGAGGTGTTCAAATGCTGACTGTTGCTGCATAATGCCTTTCAGTGAGAAAAGTCGTATTACCTAAGTTTATCTAGGGTAAGTAGCTTAAATTTGACACTGCAGTGGCCTTTTTGTCCCTGACTCCAGAGTTCTGTATTGATTCAAAACTCACCAAGTTTAATGTCAAGACTCTCAGATTCCCTGGCCATCATCAAATTCAGTGCTTGGTGACTTCTTGGCAGGCAGGCGTGCCCCGAGAGACTTTGTATTCTTTTTATACCTTCTATTTTCCAAGGGAAAAGGGCCATTGAAAGGTGAGTTTTCTTTTGGTGTAAGAAAATATGCTGTGCAGTCCATCCAGCGAAGATGGGATTTGGCAGCTCATGGGGATGGAGGTCCCATGAAGAGGATGAACAAGCCCTGGGAGCTCTTCTGTTGCTGATTTGGGGAATGTCCCATCACCTGCCACTTAGCCAGGGCTCCAGAGTACACATGACTGATGGATTGCTTCAGTGGGTCTGCCTGTTTCCACCTCCTGCCTACCAGGTACTGACCGTGTGTCCTGTCTTGAGAGGACCTGATGGTGCAGTGACAAGGGCCTGAGTTGTGCCCCAGCTCTTGGTCTTGCCCGTATTAACAGAGTCTTCGCATTCCGATCACCTTTTTCGTATTCAGTCTGACTCAAGGCCGTACTCTCTGTCCTTGGGTACAGTTCTGAATCGCTCTTTTTCCCCCTAGACAAGGACTCGCTATGTAGTTCAGCTGACTGTCCTTGAACTCACTGTTTAACCTGGGCTGGCCTCGAACTCATGGTGCTGCTCCTGCCTCAGCTTCCCAAGTGCTGGGGTTACAGGTGTGAGCCACCACGCCTGTCTGGACCACGTCTTATAATGTGATGTTAAAGCATATTGTAAAGCTAGGATTCCTATTGTTGATAAAACATCGAGGTTGTTATAGTAGTGAGAACTGCAACTGGGAATAGTGGCATCACGCTCTTACTCGAAGAGATGTCACACTGAGTTGCCCCTGTTGCACATCTGTTAAATAAATACTTTCCTTTTTTTTTTTTTTTTTTTTGTGGGTACCGGGGGTCGAACTCAGGACCTCACACGCCAGTAGGCGCCTGTGCCGCTGAACGATATCACCGGCCCTTTTTTCGTATGTGGGTACCAGGAGTCGAACTCAGGACCTCGCACTTGCCAGGCAGGTGCTTATGCTGCTAAGCTACCTCACCAGCCCTGATGGTGGTTATTTTTGAGCAAAAGCATTACAGGTAATGTTCATAGTCTTCTTTCTTGCTTGCTTGTATTTTCTATATTTCTACAATAAACTTTTTTCTGAATATAAGTTTAACAGTAAGGTAGAACAGAGAGGTGACTATAATTCACAGTAACTTGAATATTTTACAAATAAAGAGAGAAGATTGAAGGCTTCCAACACACAGTAATAATGAGCTGGAAACATCATTTAACCTGATTTTATCAGTATGTATTGTGTACACATATTAAAATATCACACTGTGCCTTGTAGATATATACAATTATTACTTTCTTTTTTTTAAGATGTGACTAGCCTTGAACTCACCACATAGCCCAGGCTGGCCTCAATTTGATATCCTCCTGCCTCAGCCTTGCAGGTGTGTGCAGCCACTCCTGGCTTCAATTACAAATGTTAATTAAAATTTTAAAAAAATATTTAGGAAGATGGAAATGCTAACTATCCTGATTTGATCATTACACATTATATAGATGTATTGAATTTCCACCTTGTACCCCCTAAGAATGTACAGTTAAAATAATAATAAATAAAAGTGAAGTAGAAAGAAACCCCCTTGAAACATGTACTTCAAGGTTCACGTGGAAATTAGAGCACTCATTCAGTATAGATACCAACGCACTCTTCGTTCAGTTGCACACGTGTATCAAGGGCCTGCCTCGTGCTATACCCAGGGGCACCGAGGTCATTGCATTGCCAGGGCAGGAGCTTCTCACTGAGTTGGGAAGTGGAGGGGTAGACAAAAGATGGAGCATTTTTCAGAGATGTGACTGGCAAATTAGTTTCTTTTTTTACTTGCAGCTTATATATGTTCCATTTCCTTCCGCATTGACGCTTGGTATTTGTATTTTCATCACTCCGCACATGACAGTTGCATAAAAGTAATTTAATTTTAACAGTGTTTTGTGTTGTTTGAGATTATTTTGAGTGTTCTAGATAAATGGTGGCCTGTAATCAAATTCAGATCTGTCTCTATTAAGACAGTTTTATTCCCCTTGGGTTTTGAGTTAGAGATCTTATTATAACTCTACTACACTGTGGAATAGTTTTATTTTAATTTATTTTTTTGAGACATGGTTTTGCAGCCCAGGCTGGCCTTGAATTCCTGTCCACAGTGATCTTCCCTGCCTTGGCTTGTGGATCTATAGGTGCCAACCACCATAACCAGGGAAGAGTTTTAGATGTCAAAATGATAGCTGTACATAGCAAATACCTAAGCAGCTGTACGTTCTTTATTTTGCCTTTCAGCTGACTTATAATGTCCTTTAGATGTTGAGTGTAACTTAGACTTATATCCCTTCTCAAAAGTGTGGAGTTGACAACACGTCACTTCTGATCTGAGACTTCTCTTGGATTAGGTAAATCATCAGGTTCTCAACTTCTCAGAAGTAAGGGTGCATCTTACAGGTGATGTGTGTTGCATGGTTGGTGAGCGCCTTGCATTCACCTCACGCTCCCGCGCTGCCCCCACCCCTCACAAGGTACAGTTGACAGTTGAGGCTATCTAAGGATTGTGGGGTCTGAGTTACCAGTTTGCATTTGTGTATTACAGTGCTCGGGTACTTACATTCTTGCTAATTGTCACGGGATCTCTAACAGTACCTGTCTCGTTCAGCTGTGTTCAGTCAGTTAGGGAGCATCCCCCTAGAGTCCTAGACAGTGAGGAGGTGTGTCCGCTCAGTGATGGCATCAGAGAACTGGGTTCTTTTTTTTCTCCATGTTACCATCTATAATCTGGCCTTTCAGGGGCTGTATTCATTTGAGAGGGCTGCCATTGGCAATCAGAGCTATGCTCTTTTTTTTTTTTTTTTTTAACTATGTGAAGAAAGAGAATGTTTTCTGTGGCTTCCTCCTAAGAATAAGGACATCTCATTCCCACAGTCCCCCAGAAAGTCTCTTTTTGTGTCCCACAGGCCCATGGAGTCTTATCTCTGCTCATTCTTGAACTAGCAGTGGCAAGGAGGGGGTAGAATGACCTTGATTGTTTTTTCCCTTGAATTTGGCTGAGGTCAGCCGTGATGATCCTGTAGTCTACCATAGGAACGTTCATTCATTCACCTGCAGAATGCCCTTGGCTTCATGAAATTGTATGTGTTCCCTTTCCTCAGGGAGGCAACCCCAATAGACATCTAGGTACAGTATTGTAAGGTTCTCTGGGTGATACACTGCTACTTCTGTTATACCTGCAAGGAATTTTTTTTAATGGTCTCATGACTTATGACTAAATAGGTTATGTTCTTTAAAATGTTCAACCTATGATGGTAAAGAAAGAATAGGCCAATTGCAACAAACCATCTGTTTGGAGAAGGTGAAATTAAGAAAACTCGGGAAGAGCCCCAAGTTGCTGACTTTGGTTGCCAGTCTGCAGCTTCTGGCTCTGCAGAAATGTGTCCGGTTTGCCACTCTCCCTTGGTCGTTGTCCTCTACAGCTGTACCTGGATGGGATGGACACTGGCAAAGTTACTTTTCTTTGGTTCTGTCTGGCATGAGTTTGGGAATTTGTGATTGGTTGTCTCTGTTTGAATAGCCAGAGTGGTGTCAGCTGAGCTGGGAGTTTCTTCGACAAAACTGTTCTCATGAAATACGAGGTTCTGGGTTTGTTTGCTTCCATCCCATTCCAGCCAGTGATCTTATCTGGTTCTGGGAGTTTCTGGGTCTTAGTGTCAGGTCTGTCTGCTCATCTCCATTGCTTCTGCATGGAGGCAACTTTCAAGTAGTGTAGGATGAAGAGGCTCATGGTTTAGGTCCAAGGGACAATAAAGAAAGTTCAAGCCACTCTGGTTTTGCTTTGGCATTTTGAGAATGACCATGTCTCCCAGACTACAGTTGTGGGATTCACAGGACCCTGTACCTTTCCTTTCACCAACAGTTCAAAGCTTAAAATGATTTTTAAATTGTAGCAAAATACACATTATGTTTAACGTCATAGCATATGTGTGTACAGTTCAGTGGCATTGAATATCTTCGCACTGTTAGAAAGCCATCACCCACATCCATCCACAGAACTGCTCATGTTGCAAAACCAACCACCCTACTCATTAACCAGCAATTCCCTATTCCCTGTTCATTTTTATTTGTAGAACCTCTTTTGTTTGATGGAAAAATCTATGGGAGGGTTCTTTCTTGATTGCAAGCAACAGCAACTGATTCTGGTCAGTTTAAACTGAATGAGAATTGGTTGAAGGAACTTTTAAAGCATAGAAATACCTGTAAAGAAAGCCGAGGAGCCAGGCTTAGGAGCAGTTAGGGACCAAGAACAGCTGGGATTCCAGAATCACAACAGGTAGCGTATTTTATTTTTACTTGAAATTCAGCTCAGAAGTCACTTTTCAAAGCTGGGCACCCTTCCTCTCCATCCATCCTCATACCCCAGACTCAACAGCATCTTCCTGGGTAGTCATTTCTACAACTTTAATGATCACGTCCAAAGGTCACTGTGGCAGTCGATCCCTTTTTTATGTGCCTGTCTCAAATAGATGAGACACTTCCTCAGAGTAAGGGCTCCATGCTATGGATCTATCTCCCAACCCAAGCGCGGTGCCAGGCCCACTGAATGCTTACTCCAAACAAAGATCTTAGATTAGACCATCCCATGAGATCAATTGGTCAAGAACAACATATTCTTTTAAAAGATCTTTTTTAATTCTAATCTGTTCTGTAATACAAATTACCTTTCCCATTTTTTAGTCTATACTTTTAGTTGGAATTTTATGCTTATTTTTCTGTAGTTTTTTTTTTTTTTTTTTTTTCCCCTTGTGGTCCTGGGGATTGAACCTAGATGCCAGGCAGCTCTACCACCAAACTACAGCCCTAACCCTTTCTGCAAAATTCTAAGTAAAAAAACTTCCCATCTCTCCAGTCCCAAGTGTGTAATTATGTTCAATACAAGGGCACAGGTTTACTTTGTGTGTGTGAGTGTGTGTGTATGCTAGGGATTGACTTCAGGGCCTTCTCAGTGAGCTACATTCCCACCCCTTAAAAAAAATAGTTTTGTTTCAGGATAGGATCTAAGTTGTTAAATTACCCAGGCTGAGCTTGAACTTGTAGTCCTCCTGCCTTGGCCTCCTAGAGTGCTGGGATTACAGGTGTGCACCACCACACCCAGCTGTAGGTTCACTTCTGAGGGTTTGATATATACAGTTTCCCTATCCTCATTCTTAAAAGGGCAATGAAATTGTTGAAATTGTGATTACTAGATCATCATTGGAACTGACTTTTCCTGTCTGACTGTAGGATTCATGCTCCCTGGCTAAGAAAGGTGATGTCCTTGTTGCCTCGGGGTTGAGCCGTCACAACACACTAGGAAACTGAGTCTCTCCTTCTCATAGTGCAAGTGTTTTGAATTTGGGATTTGCTAGTCCACCTCAGAATTGTCTACAGAATTGGACACAGAATTGTCTGTGTGCTAGGTGCTAATGTAATTGTGTTATAGAAACAAACTCATGTGTAATTAATAATAGTGTATTCATGAAAATTGCTGAGAGTAGATTATAAGTATTCTTACCACAAAAAAGTGAGGTAAAACATGTTAATTGTCTTGATTTTACCATTCTGCAATGTATACATATTTCAAAAATGTACATGCTATTATTTTTGTCAATTAAAAATATAAAAAATGAACATAGATCTTCACAACAGTACTTTGAGGTAGATACTGTGGTCTCCATTTTGTAGATGTGGAAGCTGAGGCATGAAGAGATTAAGTTGCCCAGGGTCACAGAACTAGTAAGTGGCAGGGTCAGGGGTGGAACAAGAACAACCTGGCTCCAGCACAGTGAGTGGAACTGTTGTACTGTGAGTGTCAGGGAGTTTCTGGGGTGCAGGGATTGGACAGGAGGGGAGGGCACTGCTGACCGGAAGTCAGAGCGGCTGGATGTGAACAGTCTTGTGGGCCTTAACAAGGAACTGAGACTGTTTCTTGAGGCCCTTTAGAACCTTATTAAGACCTGGACTTTTCTGAAGCTCACTGTGGGTTCTGGGGATGTAGCCTAGTGGTAGAGCATGTGCTTCACCACATGGGAGGACCGGGTAGGTAAATAAATCAGTGATGCTTGCATGCGGTGCTGGGGAGAACAGATTTGAGTTGGGGCAGCCCTACAAGGTCATGGAGGTGTGCTGGTAGATTTGGTGGTGATGATAGTGGAAATGGGAAAGGGGTAAGGGATGGAGGTATTTTGGAGGAAGATCTCATTAGCTGTAGTTACTGCTTGATTAGGTGAGGAAAAAAGAGGCACCCAGAATAATCCCCCAGTCTTGTTGCTTCAGAAGATTATGTGGGTAGGAAGAGGGAAGACATACACATTTATTAGATACCTAATGCAGTGGCTCTAAGCTGGGGGCTCTCTTTCCTTCTTCCTTCTCCTCCAGAGAACATTCGGCAGTGCTTGGAGGTGCAAGGGACATCTGTAGGTGGAGGCCAGGGCTACTGCTGAACATCTTGTGGGTCACTGGACAGCCCCCACAACAGTGGCTGTGCACGCCTGTCGAGAGAGCCGACATTGAGAAACCCCGCAGTAATACATTTGGTTTTGCATGGTTACTTAATTAATCCATAAGTTGATCATTGAGAGCATACTGTTTTTCCTGTTTTTTCTTTTTATTTTTTCATGCATAAATCATTTATTGAATGCCTATTCTTTGTAAGTCTGGATGATATATAAAGATGAACCACTTTCCCATAGATAAAGCCTGAGTATAAATCATTGCAGTACAAGGTAGATAGTAGCATATGTCATAGGAGAGGAATAGATACATTGATATGAGAAGTGAGAGGATAAAAAGATGACTTTGTTGTGGAGGGGATAAAGAGTGCTGCCCTTTGGCATCTTTTGAGTACAGGGCAATGACTGACTTTAAACATGTTGAGGTTGGAGGTAGTAGTGTGCTTGCATTTAGTTCTAGGAGCAAGGGAAAGTTTTCTGAAGAAGGAGTTCAAGCTAAACATTGAGTAAGATTCAGAATTAAGAATACTTCAAGGAATTCTGTTCAGCATTCATTTCTCTTTGGGAAAGGGACAGTTTGGAACATTGTTGTAGTCAGCGCTTACAAGGGAAAAGATTTAATGTAGGACACATAATTTATAGGATTATTTCATAATATTCACCCAAAGAGTCAAATGCAAAAGAGTACGGGAGATCTGTCCATGCACTAGAGACCCAAAGAATCCAGCAAAGGGCCTGGATCCCACAGCAATGTCCTGCACGAGTCCAGCTGAAGACCTAGAGCCCGTGGCAGTGTCCTCCGTGAATCCAGCTGGAGGCCTAGAGCCCACGGCAATGTCTCATGCAAGTCAGTATCAAGGATCTGCACTGAGAAGGCCCAAAAGCCAGTGTTGGAAGCCAGAAAGTCTGCACCAGCGGGATGAGGATATGTGCCAGCAGGCTCCTGTTTTTTCTGATCAGAAAACTGAGATGAGAACCAATTACTTGGCCAGTGCTGTTTAATTAGTAAGCACCAGAAGTGGACTTTGAACCCAGATCTTTATATGTCAGAGTGTAGAACCCAGATGCATACCTTTTTCCCTTTTCCCTGCTGCTTCATTCCTCACAGTGATGCAAAGGAAGGAACATGCTAGGTTGTGAGGTGCATTTTGGTAGTGGTGGCTCCAGACTAGAGGTGGCAGGAAGCAAGGTGGGTATTTATAGTAAGCTCTGCAGTGGATCGAATTTTATAATCTTGAAGGACTCGACTGTGGGTAGTTCAAAGAACTATCATTGAGATTGTATATAAATACAGGAACATTTGCCATCTTTTTTTTTAATACCATTATGATTAAGATAAAATGTAAAAATTACAGTTTAGAACCCTACTGTTCCCCTGTGGATGGGAAATCTTACAAGCATCCACATTGATTATTATCGTTTGTGGAAGGGATGAGATGAAAAAATGGAGCTTGGAAAATTATATCAGACCCATCTGTATTTTGAAGTAGTTGAGGTATTAAAAATAGTTTGATTTCCTGGGGGGAGGAACCATTTTGAGAATCAGTTTGAGTTCAGTCTGAAATGACTACAGACTCTGTAGACCTTTCAGCTGCTGCCCGCTCTTTAATGGTTATCATCCAGTTCCCAGGAAGAATTTGGGTGTAGGAAGCACCCTTCCTTGGCGACCCTTCATTGCTGGTATTTCTAAAGTTATATCTTTATCTTTAACTTGGTCTTTGGATTGTGCTTTGAATGAGCCTGGGACTGACACAGTGGTTTTGTGGGAATGATTTCTCTGTGTAAAAAAAAACAAAACCAGAAGTCTTTCTGTTGGTTCCAAGTCTTATTTTTTTGCCTGGGGCATTTGGGCTGTTGGGACCAGATGGTGAGTATAAAGTCTAACTACTGCACCCACAGGGGCTGTTGTCCTGAAAGGTACTAGAATACCACAGTCTAAGCAGTGGTTCTTTGGGGGACAATTGTTTGCTGTACCTTCCGGTCTGCTGGAAGATAAGCACTTAGAAGGGTGTGGGGTAGGGGTGGAGTCATGGAGTTTGGTAAGCAAACACAGCCCCAAGCCGTATGGCGGGAGAGACCAGTACAGAGTTCATGTTTTGATTGTGGCACAGATTAAAACAAAATAAGATGAAAAGCTGGAAGTGTAGCTGAGTGGTAGACTGTCTGCCTTGCATGCTTGAGGCCGTGGGTTCGATCCTCAGCACCACACACACACACACACACACACACACACACACATCCACATCCACATCCACATCCACACACAGGCTGTTTTGTTGTTTTGTTTTGTTTTAAAATGCAGGATAGAGGAAAAGAGAGTTTAAAACTGCTCAGTTTTAAAGCTTCTCTGGTGGCTAGCCTGGATTATAGTGTGGCATCGAACTAAGCAGTTTCTTCAAGTTCCTTGTTTAGATTCACATGTATAATGTGAAAGCTGTGATGGGAAATTTTGACAAATTGAAGGGTGGATAAATTAAAGGGACACATCTTAAATTTATTGAAGAATAACTATAAAAATAACATGGTTTATCTATTATTGTTAGTATTACTCAGTGATTAGCTGATGGTGTGTTTGTTTTATCCCCCAACTCCAAAATGTCCCACTGAGGAATATCTTACTCTAATATTACTTTTCCTTGGGAAGAACAATTAATCATGTTTCTCCTCCTGCAGTGAGAAGACACCAGGCAACATGATATAGTATGGTATGGCTTTAAGCTTGACTAAGGTAGACCCCTTTAGAGAGAGAACATCATTGCCATCACTAAAGATACTGAAACCAATTAATTCACAAATTTGTTAAGAAATCTACTTCTCAAATGAATACAGTCCACATTAACAATGTGATTTTTATGAGACAGGTGATAATGTTTTGTTGAAGGTACGTTATCATCTGTGCTCAAAAGTCCTGGCTGTTAGAACAGATTTTTTCCTTCCTCAGCTGTTTCGTGGTGAGCGATGGTAACTTACAGTTTTCTTTTATGTCTTTGGTTCAGATCTGTTATACTCTGTGGTGGAACATGAAGACATCATTGACCTAATGTCATATAAGCTGCTGCTCTCTTGGCCATGACTTCAAGGGCTGATTGGAGCCCAGAAGTCACGGGGAGTACTAAGTTACATACAGTGGTCATGTTTACACACATAAGTCATGGGGAGTACTAAGTTACACACAGTGGTCATGTTTGCATACATGAGTCACGGGGAGTACTAAGTTACACACAGTGGTCATGTTTGCACATGTAAGTCACGGGGAGTACTAAGTTACACACAGTGGTCATGTTTGCACACATGAGTCACGGGGAGTACTAAGTTACAGTGGTCATGTTTGCACACATGAGTCACGGGGAGTACTAAGTTACACACAGTGGTCATGTTTGCACACGAGTCATGAGTACTAAGTCACATACAGTGGTCATGTTTGCACACACGAGTCACGGGGAGTACTAAGTCACACACAGTGGTCATGTTTGCACACGAGTCACAGGGAGTACTAAGTTACACACAGTGGTCATGTTTACACACATGAGTCATGGGGAGTACTAAGTTACATACAGTGGTCATGCTTACAAACATAAGTCACGGGGAGTACTGAGTTACACACAGTGGTCATGTTTACACATGTGAGTCACGGGGAGTACTAAGTTACACACAGTGGTCATGTTT
The DNA here is from genome assembly GCA_028451465.1 of Erethizon dorsatum. NCBI lineage: Eukaryota > Metazoa > Chordata > Mammalia > Rodentia > Erethizontidae > Erethizon > Erethizon dorsatum. Next base: position 21,391,628 of record CM051829.1, on the reverse strand, counting down.
ACACACATGAGTCACAGGGACTATTAAGTTACATACAGTGGTCATGTTTACACAGATGGCCCCTGCCCTACCGTGATTTGACTCACCGTCTTTTGACTTTATCATAGCGTGAAAGTCATACCCATACAACCATTGTCTTTTTCACTTTCTGTATTCAGTAAAATGTGTGAGATATTGACACTGTGTTATAAAATATGCTTTATTTTAGATGGTTTTGCCCAACTTTAGGCTAAGGGAAGTGTTCTGAGCATGTTTGAAGTAGGCTGGACTAATAAGCTATGATGTCTGGTAGGTTAGGTATAGTAAACGCATTTTTGAATTATGACATTTTCAACCTATAGTGGATTTTACTTGGATGTAACTCGTACGTTGAGAAACATCTGAATCAATATATTAAAATCATCATTGTCTGAGGCTTGCTGTGTCAGATGTGGTCTTTGCTCTCAAAGAAGTCATCTCCAACAGGGATGGAATCATGGGTAGTAAAGCCTCTTTGGACGGCTGATATACCATTATACAGCTGTGGTTTGTTAGACTATGGGTGATTGTCACGCGGTCCCTCCTGGTAACTTACATCCATTGAAATTGTCGGTGAGACCTAAGACATCTTTTGCATCAGTTGTTTGAGTTTGTATAGATCTTGTCTTTTAAAGATAAGACAGTTCCCCTGCTAAATGAACACAAAACATTTAGTCACCAATTTTCCCATTCCTTAGCAACCCTGTTTCTATTGTTGCCATCAGATGACCTGTGCATTTCCCAATGGGTAAATGCTTTTTTTTTTCCTGAAGGCAAACAAAAATCCCTTATTGTTGATCTGCAGTACCTGGCCACATAGAGCTGGGTCACTGTGCACTGGTCGTTGTGTCCCGGGTACCTCAGTGACCACACTTTTAGTTGTACTGGTTTCCTATGTAGCTTTGGTATTCTTGGCTTTAAAAAGGCACGGTGTAACTCCAGCATTCTGGGAAGCTGAGGCAGGAGGTCTGCAAGTTCTACCCTAGCCTGGGCAGTGTAGCAATTTTCTGAGACCCTATCTCAAAACACAGGATAAAAAGGTTGGGAATGTAGCTCAATGTGAAGTAACTGGGTTCAATCCTTCATACCGAAAAAAAAAAAAATTCCTTTTTCCTTTTAAGATTCTTAGCCTGGGGTAGCAATACAGTAAGGAATAACCTATTTTTTTTAAGGTATATTCTGGACATAGCCAAATGAACATTGCCATTCAAGATGGTTTCTTAAGGGGAGGGCTCCTGGATTTACTCATAATGGGGCGACCATGGATCACTGCATTTCTTTGTCAAAACTGCCTTTTTCAGCCAGGTTACGAGCCATCCCAGTCTCATTACCTTACTAAAATACCTCATTGAAATGGTCTTTCTTGGGTTGAGCACTCATCTCAGTCACTGCGGTTGATTCGAAAGCTGTTTCTAGAAGTTAAATTTATCCCTGGAGGTGGCACACTTGCCCACCCCTCAGAGTGCTGGCTGTAATGAGATCTGGGCTTCAGTGGGGGAGACTAGGAAAGAAGGTCCAAGACGGTGTTGAATGATGACTTACTGTCGAAATGAGTGTCTAGATTTTCATGGTGGCTATAATGATACCAATGGTCTTACAGTTTAAAGAGTATTGAAGAGGAATCAGTCACTATTTAATGTTCATATCTTGTAGAGTTATTAGTGTCAAGAAAGAGACTTGGGATATCTTATTCTGCTGTAACAAAAGTGAAATAGAAATTATAGGTGGATTTTTATACAGTGAAATGTATACAGGTTGTCTTACTCCATGTGTCACTTCATTTGCTTGTGTTTTCATAGTATGTTGTAGTCAGGGTTTACAAGGGAGAAGATTTAATACAGGACACATAATTTATAGGATTATTTTATAACGTTCACCTGAAAAGTCAAATGCAGAAAAGCACAAGAGATCTGTCCATGCGCTAGAGCCTCAAAGAATCCAGCTGAGGGCCTGGATCCCATGGCACTGTCCTCCATGAGTCCAGCTGAAGACCTAGAGCCCATGGCAGTGTTCTCCACGAGTTCAGCTGAACCCACAACAATGTCACAAGCAAGTCTGTATCAAGGATCTGCACTGGGAAGGCCCAGAGGACAGTGATGGAAGCTAGAAAGTCTGCGCCAGCGGGATGAAGGATCTGTGCCAGCAGGCTGAGGAATCTGCTCTGAGCCAGGAAGTGATGCTCAAGGTAAGAACTAGAGCTCCCCGGAAGAGAACTGAAGGCATCCTAGGCGACAGCAAGGACCCACTGATGATAACAGTTGAGTTTATATCAGGAAAACCAGTGTGACAAGCTTCTCCAGGAGAATCTACAGCAAACGATCTTCCCCTCCAGTTTTCCTTTTATGTTGTTGGCAACAGTCCTCAGGTGGGCCTTCCACACCCAGAAACATGCTGATTCAGTTCCTCTGGATGTTATAAATTGGCCATTAGTTAATCCAGCACATAGTTATCTATGACTTTTTTGATAAACTCTTGTTGGAAGCCTCCTTTTTTTTTTTTTTTTTTGATACAGTGTTTCGCTATGTAGTTCAGGTTGGCCTGGAACTCAGGGCGATCCTCCTGCCTCAGCCTCCTGAGTGCTAGGATTACAGGTATGCGCCACCACACCTGGCTGAATTTTCCATTTTCATAGAAGTTTGATGGTTCTGGGCTTTACTTTTGCCATTGGTTTCTGGGTAATTAGAAATTGAGTAACTGGCTAAGAGATTTCTCATTGAGTGCTGCCGTTCGTTTGGGTTTGGATTTATTTTTGTGAGGTTGCAAATGTGCACTTACAGTACAATTCAGAATTTGTCATCTGTGGTGAGATGGAATCTCAGAGTTTTAATTTGCATTTCTTGAATGACCAATGATGTTGAACATTTTTTCCATATATTTATTTGCCATTTGTATTTCTTCATCTGAGAAGTGTGTGTTCATCTCAGATTCCCATTTTTGGATTGGGTCTTTGAATTTGGGGTCTGATTTTTTTCAGTTCTTTGTATGTTCTAGATAGAAGTCTTTTGTCTGAGGGACAGTTGGCTAAAATTTTTTCCCACTCCGTGGGTTGTCTTTTCACTCTGTTGGTGATTTCTTTGGATGTGCAAAAACTTTTTAATAAGATGAGGTCCCAGTTGATTCTCTGAAGTACTTCCCATGCAGTTTGGTTTTTGTTCATGAAGTCTCTGCCTACCTCTATGTCTTCAGGATTTCTACCTATTTTCTCTCCCAGTAGATTTAGTGTTTCTGTTTCAATATTTAGATCTTTGATCCATTTTGACTTTAGTTTAGTGCATGGTGATAGACATGAGTCTAGTTTTAGTCTTTGGCGTGTGGAAAGCCAGTTTTTCCAGCACCATTTATTAAAGAGGCTATCTTTCTTCCAGTGAACATGTTTGGCCCCTTTGTCAAAGATAAGGTGGCTGAGTGTGTTTATAGTTGTGTCTGCATTTTCTCATCTGTTTCATTGATCTCAGGTTGTTTTTTTTTGCCAGTACCATCAAGAAATCAACCAATAACAAATGCTGGAGGGGCTGTGGGGAACAAGGAACCCTTCTCCACTGTTGGTGGGAGTGTAGACTGGTACAACCACTGTGGAAATCAGTCTGGACATTCCTCAAAAAACTAGGATTAGAGGTCCCATTTGACCCAGCTATTCCCCTTCTGGGTATTTTTCCAGAAAAATAAAAAAATCATACAACAGCGATATATGCGCACCCATGTTTATAGCAGCACAATGTGTAATAGCTAAATCTTGAAAACAACCCGAATGCCCATTAACCGAGGAATGAATAAAAAAGATGTGGTATTTTTATATAAGGGACTACTACTGAGCTATAAGGAAGGATAAACTCGAGGCTTTTATAGGTAAATGGATGCAACTAGAGACCATACTCCTAAGTGAAATAAATCAGACTCGCATGTGTAAACATCGTATTGTTTCCCTAGTGTAAGAAACTGAAAGAGTAAATGAGATCCAAAATCTACAATAGATAGTGTGAAAGGGAAAGAAACTGCTCAAAAGGAAAGAACAACTGGGATGGGGGAAAGGAGAAAAGAAAGGGAAAAGAAAAAAATTATACACACACACACACACACACACACAAGATAGCTAAGATAATTATATTACTAATTTCTTTTAGTTCATTGAAAAGAATGGTTTGTGCTTATATTGTTTGATCAATTTTGCATGCCTATATTGTGTAATTTGAGCAACTACTTTGAAGATAACAATACGCAATATATTAACCATTGTTAATTTCCTATTATATTGTTATGAAATTCTGTATCATTTTTATTGTTTTTTTCTCTTTAAAATAAAAAAATTGTCATTTCCTTTTTTTTTTTTTTTTTTGTTAATATTCTTATCACCTTAAATATTTTCAGTCCCAAACTCTTAAATTAAAATTAAACATATTGTGGTTTTGGCCAAGAAAGAACAACAGTAGAACAAAGGAGAAGCAAAACAAAGTGTAGCTCCACACAAGCAAATCACTGCGGAGAATCCCCTTGCTGGTTTATGGTTTGATTGGGTCAGCAGCAGGTAGTCCTAGTTTAAAACAGGTGCTGGGGGCCGGTGAGATGGCTCAGTGGTTTAAGCGCCTGTCCGGCAAGCACAAGGGCCCGAGTTCGACTCCTGGAACCCACATACGAAAAAGGGGCCGGTGATATCACTCAGCGGCACGGGCGCCTGCTGGTGCGCAAGGTCCTGAGGTCGACCCCCCGGTACCCACAAAAAAAAAAAAAAAAAAACAGGTGCTGGAGTTTGAATGTGGTTTGTCCCCCACCAGACCCTGTTGGAAGCCTGGTCTTTAATGTGGAGATTTTGGATGTGGAATGTTGAAGAGGTGGGGCATAGTGGGAATTTCTGGGTCAGTTGGGGGAGGTGTTCTTGAAAGGGACTAAGGTATTTTTTTTGTGGCAGGACTTTGGTTAGTTCTAGAGAGAGGGTTGTTGCAGAAGCTTGTGCCTGGCCCCACCCTGCTCTGGCTTCTTGCTTTTGAGATGTCATCTCTTCCTCTCATATCTACTTCCATCATTTGTTCTGGGCCCTTTCCTATGGTCTCTGCCACACTGTTTGGACTATTGGCCAAATGAAATCTTTCCTTTGTATAAAGTTAGCCTATTTTAGGTATTTTGTTATAGTGAAAAAAGAAAAAAACCTGACTAATACAATGGGTCTGTGTCAAAATTTATATGTTCTGCTTGGAAATGTTTGAATGTAGATTTGAGGAAGTGTGTATGTATCTAATGAGATGGTGACCTCAGGCTTTGAAGAGTAAAAATTAAGGAAATGAGGTAGTGTCCTAGTATTACCATGGAGCTCTCTGATATCTTTTTGTTCTTCTTGTCAGAAAATGATGAAATTTGACGTTTTATGGTTTAAGCAGTATCTGGGGTGGGGTGTCATTGCAGGGGCCTGCAAGGGCACATCTGGTTATCTGGTATGCCTAGCACGTCTTGCTGGGTGCCTTTGAGGGCACACCTGCTGCACCTCTAGTTCCCATGGGCTTGGGTCTGAAATCTGTGGTAGAAAGTGAAAGGGGTTGCTATATGGGGACTTTGCCACACTTTAGTGCTTTTGTAGCTGCCCACATATATTGTCCTTTCTGCAGTATAATGTGTGTCCCAGAGGAGCTCATGAGTTAGGGAGAGCGGGAGAAAGGAGTGCTGTACATCATCCTGCAGATGGAGGTGAGGAGAGGTAATCTGGAAGTTGGCAGATTTTAGCTGGCTGGGAATTTGAGGATATTAAGTGACAGCTGGTGGTGACAGCAGGGGAATGCAGTCTGTGTCAGGATGGGGAATTGGGCACCTGAGTAGGGGCGAGGTGGAGCTTCCCGAAGGTGAAATGGTACTGCACTGTTTTGTAACAAAGCTACCGAAAGAACAGAAACATTTCTGTCCCTGTTCTCAGTCATGATTTGCTTTTCATCTCAGCAGATGGGGAAATAATTGTTACTTGCAAAATGAGAGAACTAGATGAGAAAAGAGTGAGTATGATTTTGGGCCACTCAGAGATAAAAGTGAGCAAATTCTTTTAATTGTTTTGTGTTAGGTGTTGTCCAATTCAGAATTGTTCTATAGGAGACCGATAGGAGAAGTTTGAGCGATGTGAGGAGGCAGATGGCCACGGCCCAGACTTGACCCTGAAAACGGATGGAGTGCGCTGTTAGCAGATGACGTAGGACTGGGAGGCTTTAGTTCTCCTTTTTAAAGGGCGTACTTACCTGTGGCTCCCTGTCTCGCACTGTGCTGTAAAATAGTTGATCAGAGGTTCTGACTAGCTCCTCATGCCCTTCCTCAGCAAGTGTTAATGGTGTGATGAGTACAGCTGTTAAAAACTTATTTCCATGGCTTTTCAAGTAAGTGTCCACCTGAAATTTTAGAATTGAAATTGAGGTTGTCTCGCTAGGAACCAACTTTCAGATGTTGAAGTCAATGTAAATTTAGTAACATGGCAAACTCATTATTAAAGCACTCCAAAGTCTAATCATTTTTTTGTAAGCTCAGTTTTGGGAAGCAGTCCTAGCGATTTCCCTGGAAGAAAGTTTGGCTGTAGAGAAGGCAATGTTTGTGAATTTTTTCCAGATCTTTCTTAGACTGCTTTAACTGTTGCTAAAGAAGAAGCAGTCTTTTGGGACATGCATAGGTAGAATAATGCTGTGTTTGTGAGTGACAGTCATACTGAGATTAAAATAATGGCACATATGCCACTAAAATTTCACACGACAATACAGAGAAGGGCCCCAAATTCTGTGTGACGAAGTAAGGACTTCTGAAAATCTGTACCATAAAGGTAATGAGAATAATGTAAAACCCATTAACATAACATCAAATCCATTTAGGATGAGTAGTTGAATGGTGTTTTAAGTTGTCTTTCTCCCATCCCCCCCACCTCCATGGTGGCCTTGGAAGTCAATAGATTTGCAACTGTGGTAGCTCTGAAAACCATCAGCTCAACGTCTTCTGGATGGGCAGAATATAACTGGAGCTTCCCAAAAGAACCACCCCAAAGAAATGTCACTGTTTGGGCTGTCTGAAAGCTTGCTTCCTGGCTTCTTTCTGAGGGCTTGTCTTTATCTGATCTGACTAAGCTCACTCCATGCAAACATCTCTAACTTGAAAACAATCAGTGTAATTGTTTAATCACAGCTGCCTCAGACCATGTTGCTATTTGAGGCCAATCAGTGGCTGACCAAAAAATTGTGGAAGGAAATGTCCATTAGAGTCTCTGAAAAACTCTGGCGTATTCCTAGGATTCTAGAAAGTTCTATGCATGCCCTGGAAAGATTCCCAGAAAGACCTCAGAAAGCCCTAAGTTATGAACTGTGACAGACCTCGAGGCTGCGTGCAAGCAGGATGTGAAGCCCGAGGTGGAGTTATAAACTGTCCAGAGGCGCTTGAGTGCTCACGCATGTGCACACACACACACATGCACACACGCATCCTAGTAAAAGCTGGAAAATTTATAAGTTCAGTGCACAGTGGCTGTACTTGAGAAAAAGGTATAGACTTTACAGAATTAGTTCAGGAAAATCACTAAACATCAATGAAACAAATTGTGGGGGTGGAGTGGAGAGAAGGAATCTGATTCCCAGGATTAACACTTTGTATTATTTAAAGTTTTATTGTATTATTTGAAGTTTTTGACAGAAAATTAGAAGATATCTAAAGAAACAGAAAAATATGGCCCATACACAAGAAAAACAGTAGTTCAGAGATATGGTCTTTGAGGGAGCTCAGATGCTGTACGTATCATGCAAAACGTTAAACAGCTGTGATTGGTATGTTCAAAGAACTATGGGAAAGAGAATTAAACTGCGGGAAACAGGAATTAAACGAGAGGATGGAATGATATGCACCAAACAGAATGTGAATGAAGAGGCAGAATTATTATTTTTTTTTAAGAACCACATAGAAATTCTGGACTTAAAAAGTACAGTAACTGAAATGAAGCATCCATTAGAGGGACTAAGAGCAGATTTGAACTGGCAGAGGAAAGAATCAGTGAAGCAGAAGTCAGGTTAGTTGAGATAGTCTAGTCTGAGGAACAAAAAAAACAGAGAAATGAACAGAAACGTTGAGACCTGTGTGACATCATGTAGTTTACCCATAATGGGAGCCCCAGAAAATGAAAGAGGTAAAGGGACAAAAAGAAAGTATGCTGTGAACAGTTGTATGATAATAGGTTAGATAAATTAGATGAAATGGACAAATTCATATGGGTAGAAACTACTGTAACTAGACCAAAGAAGAATTTGAAAATCTGAATAGACTAATAATAAGTAAAGAGATTGAATTGATAACTAGAACTTTTTCCACAATGAAAACATAGGCCATATAGCTTACCAGATGAAATCATTGGGTGAATTCTGCCAAGTATTATCACAAATTCTTTGGAGGGAAAACAAGAATGAAAATGAAGCAGCATTTCTCAGTTGATTCTGTGAATACAGTGTTAACCAGATACTAAAACCAGACAAAGACATTGTAAGAAAACTGTAATAGTCAGGCATGGTAGTGTACACCTGTAATCCCAGCAGTTGGGAGGCTGAGGCAGGAGGATTGCTTTGGGTTCCAAGCCAGCCTGGGCTACATAGTGAGTTCAAGGCCTGTCTGGAATAGTGAGAACCTATCTCAAAAAACCAAAACCAAACCAAACAAAAAACCTGTACTATGTCCCTTGAGAATACAGATGCAAAAATTCTGTCTGAAATAGCAGCAAACCAAATCTACCAACATATACAAGGAACTGGCTATCATGATAAAGTGGGACTTATCCCAGTAATGAAAACTTGTTTTATGATATAAAACACTTAATCTAACAGACTGTATACCAAATTAATATAAGACAAAAATAACATGATTGTCTAAACAGATACAGAAAATTTTTTTTACAAGATTCATCACTGTTTCGTGATGAAAACTAGGAGTGGCAGGAAATACCCACAATTTGGTAAAGGACATCAATGGGAAACCTACAGTTAAAATTATATTTCATGGTGAGAAACTGGATGCTTTCACATAATATCAGTAGAAAGAGAAGTTGGCCATTCTCACCATTTCCATTCAACATTGTACCAGAGATTCTAGCAAAGAAGTTAGTCAAGGAAAATGTGAGATGCATTGAGATTGGAAAAGAAGTAAAAGTGTCTGTAGTCACAGATGATATGATCTTGTACATAGTAAATCATAAAGCATCCACACACACACACACAAACTAATACATGATTTCAGGAAGGTTGCAGGATACAAGAACAATGCAAAAGATCCAGAAATGAAATAAAACCATTGCAGCTACAGTAGTGCCCCCCAATACAACATGTGTGAATAAATTTAACAAAAGAAGTGTAGTACTTATCCACAGACTACAAAACAATGTTGAAGGAAAGAAGTCCATAAATGGAGAGGCACCCCATGTTCAAGGATTAGAAGTTCTAAGATGACAGTCCTCCCTAAATTGATTTACAAATTCAGTGTAATACCTATAAAATCCCAACCTGATTTTTTGCAGAAATTGATAAACTGATTTTAAAACTCACTTGGAAATGTAAGAGACCCAGAATATCCAGAATAATCTTGAAAAAGGAAGTTGTAGGACTTACACTCAGTTTTTAATTTTTTTTTTTATGTGGGTACTGGGAATTGAACTCAGGACCTTGCGCTTGCCAGGCAAGCACTTATTCTGCTGAGCTATATCACCGGCCCTAGTTTTTAAATTTTAAACTGTGGTTATCAAGTCATTATGGTACTACTAGAAGGATGGCTATAAACTACAATGAGTGGAATGAAATTCAAAGTCCAGAAATAAACTGTTAGTATATATGTATTTTTTTTCTTAATAAGGGTGTGACTACAGGCATTGATGAAACAAGATGTGCTGTATCCATACAATCGAACATTATTCAGCTGCTAAAGAAATTCAGTTTACTCTTACAATGTAAATGAACCTTAAAAAGTCATGGTAGGAAAGAATTCACATACAAAAGGCTACACATTTATTTGAAATGTCCAGAATGAGCAAAGTCATAGAGACAGAAAGATTAGTATTTGCTGGAGGCTGGGTTATAATGAGTATGGGATTTCTTTTGGAAATAGCTAATGGTGATAGAGCAAGCTGTGTGAATATATTAAAAATCAATGAATTTTACACTTTAAAAGGGTGATCTTTATGGTATATGAGTGAAATCTCAATGAAAGTGTTATCTAAAAGTAATATATAGATAACACATCCAGAAGCAACTAAGACTTTTAGTAGGACAGTGCATTAAGGTGAAATATCTGGCTTGTACAAACTTCAGTCATTTTATACCTTGCAAGGAATTCTTAGATCTGTATCTGGCTTTCCTACCTCGCTGTCACTGTCCTGTCAGGGCCTGTTTCCTTATCCCTGAATCGCGGGAGCGGCACTGGGAGCGTTCCAGCACACCTGAGAAGAGGAGGTGGGTTAGGAGGACGATAGAAGCTGTTGGTCATGGATGGACCCAGTGTAATACATGCACTTGACTTTTTATCAGCATTGGAGATTCTGATTTTTTCCCCCTTCTATTCTTATTACTCCTTGTACCCTGTCATTTTGCTCTCATCTTCCCAAAATGTTAAAAAACATAGACACATATTTGTACGTGCATATGTGTATATAAAATATAATTTTGAGATGGGGTCTCACTATGTTCCCCAATGAACCCCTGGACTGAAGCTGTCCTACTGCTTCAGGATCCAGAGTAGCCGGGTCGGGCGCACACCACCACATGCCGCTTAAGAAATCTCTTTTCAAAGTAACACATGAGGAAAAATGCCATCGAGATGATCTTGGGCAACCTGAGGATATCAAAAAGCGACTCTTGATAGAGGTGTGAGACACTGGAGTTGAGTAATTGATTCAAAAATAAGCAAGGATCATTCGTTTTGAAGAAAAGAGATTCTTGCCTTTGATGGATAACTTGAGGGTGGTGCATTTTAAGATAGGGAGTCGAAGCCCACTTGGCAGGGAAATGGAAGAGAGGATTCTGTAGCATCTAGGCACAACACAGCTGCAACTTTTAATAGGTAAAGGATAATTGGCTTAAAGTAAGAAGATGGTGAAAAATTACAGCGGAGGAGGAGACACAGAGACAGACAGAGACAGACACTTCGCCATAGGTGAGATGTTGGATGGACAGCAGTTGTTAGGACAAAATAATAAACTTTTATGTATCTCAAATGCTCTGCCCACGCCTGCTTCTGGGATTGAACTAAGGGCCTCACGTATGTAGTTCCTGTGCTTTACTGCTAAGCTACACTCCCACCCCTACAAATGCTTCAGTTACGCGTTTTCTTAAGAGAGAGTATGCTTTGCATAGGCCCAATTTATAGTAGCATTTTAGGACCAGAGAACATCATAGATGCAGGGACTTCCTGTATTAGAGAGTAAAAGGTGGAAGGCATGAGACTTCGGGAAGTAATATTTTTTTCCATCGTAGCTGGAGATCACATATCTTGTTACTGACTTTCATCTGCTTTAGTGGCACAAAGTAGTCTTTAGGTTGCCACAAAACACTGAAAACTAACCATTGCTGACATCAAGAGAAATGATTATGCCATTTGATAAACATAGTAAACTAGATTACTAAAGAGTGTTTCCCTTGATTGCTTGATCCGGGTTCAGCAGAAATGTTACTTGTGCTTTTTTTTTTGTGGTCAGGAGTTTTTGATAAGTTGAGAAGCCCACAAATATGCAGGTTGAGGGTGTTGTATTTTAGGGGCAAGCAAGACTGTGTTAGAGTGTTAGAAATTTGAGCTGTGACATGGGGAGGCAGGGTTGGTGGCTAATGTCATGTGAAGAGCAAACCTGTAACTTTATTCATAATAACAGGATTCTTTCCTTTAAAAAATTGGGTGCAGTAAAGGATAAAAAAAGTTCGGTAGCCTATGACGAATTCTTCCTCAGGCTTCATACTATTAGCCAGAACAACCAAACTAAACAAAATTAGGTGAAGGGGTATGTATTGTTTTATTTTATGGACTATTAGGGTACAGTGCATAGGTAGCAGGGTCATAGAAGAAAAGGGACCAGCAGATTGTTTTTAATCATTTTTGAAGCTTGATTCCATTTTTGTGAATTTCTGTAGTCACCTTTGTCACCTTTGGGTGACTACATAATGTATAAAGAGAGAGGAGACATAAGCCTATGGCCGTCAACTGAGGTAGGAATCAGAACCATTTTATTTCCTCGCTTTGCAAATCCTGCTGATCATCAGAGGTGTCCCAGTTTTTTCCTGTAGTATTAAACAGAAAAATTGAGATCTATAGAAAACTTGAAAGAATGCACAGGGAGCACCGTTTGTATGCTTGGATTGTACATTTTGGGGCCAGGCCAAAAAAATACAATTGAGCATTTTACTATACTTGCTCTGTCCCATATTTATCCCCTGACTCTATACCTCTCTCCATCCATCTTCTTTTTGGATACATTTCAAAGTACATGATAGACTTCGTACACTTGAGTCCTAAACACTGAGTGTGGGTGTCATTAGCTACTGTCATGCATCTGTTTATGGAGCTCTTGCAGGAATTCTTTTTTGGATTAAATTCCAAGCATCGTCGTAGAGCTTTCTGAGTTGAGAGTGGGGGCTTTGAACAGCTCCCAGGTACTTCTCATGATGAGTTAGTTGGTTTGGGATTCCCCTGCCCTGGAGAGCACTTGTGGGTTACTTCATGTCCAACCCTCACCTATAAAACTTGTTGATGGATTATTACCCTTATCCTGATCGTAAAGCTCCATTTTTGGTTTCCCTAGGGTCTTTTGCTTAAAGCAGTGGTTCCCAGCTGAGGGAAGTTTTCCAACCTAGATACATTGAGCAATGTTTGGGAAGTTTAGTTGCCAGAGCCGGAAGAGTAGGAGTGCTTCTGGTATTAGTCTAGTGATTAGAAGCCAGGGAAACTGCTGAGCGTCCAGTAAGTTATAAAACACCTCCTATAATGAGGAGTCTGGGCCAAAGGAAGTATTAGTTGGGCAAAGGTTAAGGAGCTTTTGTTTTGTTTTTGTTTTTGCTTAGAAGATATTGCCAGAGAGAGAGAGAAAAGAAAAATCACATGAAATGGGTTTTAAAGAACTGGATGGGACTATTAGAGATCATCTTGTCAATGCCTACCTGATTTCTGCCAAGTATAGATTAAGATGATTTCCGGTCTTGTTAGAAGGTCAGTGACAGCTGGGCATGGTGGTGCACGCCTGTAATCCCAGGACTTGGGAGGTTGAGGCAGGAGGATCGCTGTGAGTTCGAGGCCAGCCTAGGTGACGTAATGAGTTCAAGGCCAATCTGAATGACATAGTGAGACCCTGTCTCAAAACAAAAACAAAAACAAAGTGATGTGAAACTTTGAGTAAGTTCATCTAAAATGTGGTGTTGCTGGTATCCATTGGTTTCTTTTCGTGAATCTTTAAGTATTGTGTACCAAAGAAAAAAAGAAAATAGTGCTTTGGATTGCAGTAATTAACATAAAGCACAGCTTTTTTGCAGATAGCTGTGTTGCAGGTCCTGACCTCTAGGTGCACAGGGATGGGTGGGTGGGGGAGGGCTGAGAATGGTGCCTCAGCACCTGTTCCAAGTAGAATGCTCCAGTGGTCCCAGTGGACATTCTTCACAGTCTAATTTGACTTCACAATAAAAGGCTGATTTGTCTCTTGATAAAGATGCATTCTAGTAATGCTGTAACTACTTTTTATGTGTTTTACTGGTATTTAGGAAAACAAATTGTAAAAAGGAACAGAAAGAGGCATTGAATGAGAATGGTAAGAACAGATGGGTCATGGGATTTTCTCTGGCCTTTCAAGGGAAGAGGAAAACAAAATTGCAAGAATGATATTGGTCAGGCCTTGCTTGCTTGGTTGGTATCACGGACCTGATAGGACCATATGGTGGACTGAGTTGAATGGAATTGGGCAGAATCTCTGGAAGGGTCAGTTCATTGCAAAACTACAGTATTGTTGAGGAAAAGTAATACTGTGAATGGCTGTTGGAAGATTAAATCAGACAAACATAACAGTATTGATAAAAGTTACTGTGCAGTGCAGATGCTAGAAGGCATGGACAAAGCATGTTCCTTCTGGGTGGTCAAAGCATTTAGGGCTGGGTGTAGCAACCACTAAGTCTCCTATACCTGCAGGGTGTGTGTAAGGTGGACACATAACTCAAGAGTGATTAACCTGCTAGGAGGTAGCTAATGCTGACAAAGCAGTTTCTGTGAGAATCTAGCTCAGCTCTGGGGTGTGATATAATGTACTGTACTTGGGTGAGTTAGTGACTCTGATTTGAATTTCCTTCATTTGTTCATGTCTAAAATGAAAGAGGTACTTGGATGATCCTAAGAGTCTATTCATCTTTTGCATTCTTCGTTTCTGATGTTGAGCTTTAGGAGGAAAGGCTTCTGGAAGCAGAATGGCAGTCCTCATGAGCATGGTAATAGATAGCAGTGTGCATAATCTTCCACATTTATCTTATTTAACAAATACTCATGCAGTGTTTGAAACCTTGTTTTCAGGTTTTAAAAAATACTCATTTTTACTTTTCATAATACCCAATAAGGCAGCTACTACTGTTACCTGTTGTATAGATGAGGAACTGAGGCTCAGAGGAGTTCATGCTTGCCCAGGTCACAGCTAGGAAGTGGGAGACCTCAATGCGATGCCAGCAGTCTGCCTCCCGGTGCTTATCCTTGGCCACTTCCTTGCCTGAGGTCCATGAGGAGGCTGCCTGGAGCCACATGGGATGGGGGTCTGGGAGCTGGGGGTACTTGTGGGCTTGTGGGGGTTGATAGGGAAATGCATGTGAGGAATTGCAGGAGGCAGTTTTGTGTGGGTGGGGTCATGAAGTTTGTTTTTATGTTTTTTCTAAACTGGGAGAGGTGTGAGCAAGAAATACTACAGAGAGTATGGGTGGAGAGGGAGAAGGGAGGACCATGAGGGTGGTCCCTGGGAAGTGAGGGGATGCCCCAGTGCTCAGGCAGGAGGTCCTCCACGTGGGGACTTACCCTCGGCAGGATCCCCAGGCACCTGGCTCTGATGTCACAGTTGCTTCAGATAAGCAGCGTTTCACTCAGATTTGAGAGTTCTGGTAAAGGCTTTAGGTTTGACATCTTAACCTTTGAGGTTTTTGGCTCTCATGGTGTTTGAACACTGGAAGCTTGTGGATTTGGAATGGGTGGTAAAGTGGAATTATTTCTTTTAGGTATCCTTATTCCCCTAAAGACAAACTTTGGTCTGGAAAGGTGAGAAGCTATATATTCATTAGCTTGAGCCACATCCTGGATAAATTGTGGAAGAAAATCTTTTCGAAGGGGAAAATAAAACTTGTTGCTATAGAGAGTAGGAAAAAGTTCTTTATCTCTGTACCTGATTCTTACGAGGAGTATTTCTGCATGTTATCTGTAGCCACACCTGACTGCTTTAGATGGGAAGTTGGAGTTTTGTTTTAAACACCAAATATAAGCAAGTAAGAAAGAAAAAGCAATCATTTACTGACAGATGGAATGAATATTGGAGTCGGAGGCTACTGTAGTAGAGAAGAGAACTTGTCTGAGATGTAACAGAAAGAGGTGCTAGTGGCTAGCTTGCCTGCTAGGGTAGCCCCAGGACAACCATTCTCTTCCCTGAACCCCCACTCAAGCCCTAATAGGAAAAGAAGACAGCAATTGCATAGAGCCACCTCTCAAGCTGTTAACAACAAGGCTTCCTTGTGGGCTAGAGAGGTAGAATTGGGAGGAGGGAGATGGGATCTCTCATCAAAGAAATAAAATCCTAAGTATCAGAACCCCAGAAATAAGCTGCAGGTGGCTTTAACGCTACTGTATGATAATTACTATCACCATAGGATTGTTCCCTGCACCTTTCAATGAAGGAAAAACTTCAGGCATTTCAGCTACTTTGCAAGTGTACTGGCTCTGGAAACTGATATGTTGGGAAAATGCATTCCAAGTTTACACAACTTGCCAGCAAATGAAATTTTGAAACATAATACATCTTGTAAATAGGGGATTTATTGTTATCTGCACAAAAGGCTGTTTGAACACGTGTGGAAATCTGGATGCTGGGATTTATTCAGTCGAAACAGAACAAAACACACAAACTCATATCATTCCATGACCTGCTGCTGAGCCACGACCTTTGATGGTTGTTTTCCCACTGACTTCTGAAGCTGTGTGGTGCAGTTGAGCCCTGTCTCTGCATCATAGCACTTCTCTTAATTATTACAGAAAAAAGTGAGAGTTGGCTGACTTTGTGCTGAACTGTCTGGTATTGTCAAGCAGTTTCTCCATAACAAATGTGTTTTGCATAGAATTCAGACTGCCTATTTCCCAAAAAACACCTTACTTATAGTTGGTTATAACTGCCTAATTGAATAAGCTCTCATTATATTTGACAGGGCTGTTTATTTTATTATAGAGTGAAATAAAAAGCATTTCTTTCATTCTAAAAAGCATAGATACAGAAAGTGATTATAACCTAGGATTAAATGTGCAACTTGAAATTTGTTTATTCTAGTTGTTTTCTAATGGATATCCTTTGATACATTGAGACGGTACTGCTAATGCAATTCTTTGCACTATCTTTTTAATTTATAAAATAGCATTTCCTTTTAAAAAGTGCTATAGTAAACATTGTAAATGGTTACAAAATATTCCATTTTGTGGATGTTCAGTTAATTACTTGTCCCCATATTCTTGAAATCTAATAGTCCCATAATACTAATAGGGCTATGGGAAGCATTTTTATTCAACAGCTTTAAAATGTCCCTTGCTATCAGTTTCTCTAGAGTCAAACAGCATATATATTTTTATTAGGAATTTGAATTCTAAGTAGAGATCTTAATAAAGACTTAAAAGGGTAAAGAAGCTGTTTTATTAACTGAGTATGTAGATCCATGGTGCCTTACTAGAGACTCAGTAATATAGTATTGACTGAATGAACATAAAAAGACAATGATCGTAAGTAAGGGTCCAGTTAGTGGTATGACCAGGAAGTGCTGCAGTGGTTCATAGTAATTAAGATCATACCAAATGCTTACTGTGTAATATTTAGCACCAGGTACTGATCATAATGATTGCACATCATCCTATGGAATTTTGAGAGTGAATAGATTCCGCCTCTAATACTTATGCTTTGGGATGGAAGGCAAGACTTTCCACTTAGTTGAAAACAACTCAGATGTCCTTCAGCTGATGAATGGATAAACAACAATGCAGTATTATTTGGCTATAAAAGGAACAAAGTAGTGTTACTTGTTATAACATGAATGGACCTTGCAAATGCTGTGGTGAAAGAAAACCAGTTACAAAAGCCGCATATTGGTGTGATTATTTAAATAGTATGATACCAGTTATATGAAATGTCCAAAATAGACAAATCCATAGAGATAGATTAGCGGTTGTTTAGAGTTGAGGAAGAGGGAAGAGGAGAAAAAAAACTGCGGATGGCTATAATTTTTTTCTTAGGTAATGAAGTACTTTAAGATTTTTAGGATGGTTACAAAACTCTATTAATATACTGAGAAATTATTGAATTGTACACTTTAAATATATGAGTTCTAGCTCAATAAAGCTATTAAAAATTAGGTGTTAGCGTTGTAGAAGGAGGGTAGAGGTGGTTATAATAGTTTGTTAAGGCTGCCATACAAAATACCACCCACTAGGTGGCTTAAACCACAGAAATTTTTTGTCATTTCTGGAGAATGGTAGTCCAAGAGCAAGGTGTCAGCAGGGTTGGTTTCTTTTGAGTCCCCTCTCCTAGGTTTGCAGATGGCTGGCCTCTCCGTGTGTCCTCCTGTGGTCTTCCTTTTTTTTTTTTTTTTTTTTGTGGTTCTTGAGATCAAACCCAGGGCCTCACACCACTGCATGGCAGGCACCTTACATTCTCAGTCCTCATGTTGTCTTCCTTTTGTGCACGCATCTCTGGTACCTCTGTGTGGCCAGATATTTTCTTTGCATGGAAAAGGTGCAAGGCCACAGGGTTGGCGGTGGTGGGAGGTGTGCAGTGGACAGTGTGAGAGCTGCTGTGTGTCAGGTGGCAGTGTGGACTTGGTCCTCTAGTCTGGAGTGAGCCGTTCCAGGGGGATGAACTGAGAGCAAAGGCATGAACGCATACTTCGAGAAAATTACTCTCCACTAGTGCCATAGTATGAACTCAGAAGTGAAGAGGCTGGAAGGAGGAAGATGAATGTGTGGGATGACGAGGCAAACAGCAAAAGGATTGGAGCCCCTACAGAGAAAAAGCAAGGTCAGGGTTTGGCCCAGCTATGACATCATAGCTTTGAGCCTTGATGTTTACAAGCACAATAATGTGGAATAGGGAGATTTGGTAAAGGAAATACAGGTTTCACTGTTGACAAGATATATAAAGTGTCACTGATACTCAGTTTAATATGCTGTCTTTTCTTTATTTTGAAGTGAAACAGTGTCTAGTTTCCTCCCAAACTGAATCTTTGCAGCCAGTTTTCTTTTTTCCCCATTAAAAAGAGAATGATTTATTTTACACTAATTAACCACAGATTCTCCAAAGAGTTTTGGGCACCTCACCTTTGGGGTATATGTTAATCATTTGTGTTAGTTCAGATTGTACAGTTTTAAACAGATTTTACAGCTGGTTGCTTGGCCAGTGGATGGTTGGGATTCCTGCTAATTACTATTTTGGGTTTTACCTCGTTTTATAACCATTGGAAACAGGAGGGTGTAATCCTTGGTTTCAGCAGATTTTGCGTATAGACGTTGAAGTACGAGTCGCTCGACCTCATACATACTTTTGACTTGAAATCCTTAACACGTTTGACTTGAACTTCATCGGGCTATAAAGAACGTCTATCACCCAGACCTTTGTCAGGGTGTAGCTCCTTGAATGGGCAGCTCGTCAGCTAATGTACAGCTTTCTGAGATACAGCAGTGCATGAAGTACACCCTTGGTATGTGAGAAGGGAGAAGAGAAGAGATTTTCATATCTGCTTACATCTGCAAGGAGAAACTTTTGGAAGAATTCCCAAGAAACCAGCAGCAGTGGAACAGCGGTGTTCTTGTTCTCTGTCTGTCTGTCTCTCTGTCTTTCTCTCTGTGTCTCTGTGTCTGTGTGTGTGTCTCTTTCTGTCAGGTAGGGGGGACTAGCGGGAGGGGACTCAGGGTGAGGGATGTTTTTATGATACAACTTCTAATGTATATTTCTAAATGATTTGAATGTATTACTTATTTAGGAAAACATACTTTTACCTTCTAAAAATGTTAGAGAAGTACTCTGGAGTCCCTGATTTTTAGCCTTTTTTTTTTTTTTTTTTTCTTTTTTCCCTGCTGCTGTTCTGCTGTGTCACACAAGACAGATGGTCACATGCCCGATACAGTGTAAGTATAACCAGGGCTGCGGGCTGGCCCATATGACGCGACTCTTTTCAACAGAGAAAAGCATTTTTGAATCCAAGGCAATTCGAGGGATAATCTTGGATCTTCAGTGTATGTTTTGGGAAAAGTGTTTATTATTAATACATTATCTAAGTTTGTGTAACAACCCCACATTTTATCATCTTAAACTAGTGTTTATCCTATCATTCATCCTTTTCAATGAAAGTTAACCTATTACCAGCCAAGTGGGCATCTCCATCTGCTTCTTAACCAACAGAGTTTTATTTTATATTGTCTCTGTGCCTTTTATTCCAAACCGATGAAGTTCCACTAGTATAATTCTTTCTAAAATGTTATCTGGATCCTTAGAATCTTACTAGGTTTTCCTTTATTAGATAAAGCCATACCCACAGATCTAAGGCAAGCCGTTTTGTGCATTGGACTTCTGCTGAGACTGCTGAAGACAATGCCTTACTGCCCTTAGAGGGCCTTTTTTGTTTCGGTTGTCTGAATGGCTCCCTGAGGCTTTGCATTGGATTTTTTCTTAGTTGTTTTAATTTTTAACTGTGTGTGAAGATGCACACCTGTAGTCCCGTCTATTTGGGAGAGTGAGGCAGGAGGATCTCTTGAGTTCACAAATATGAGGCCAGTCTGGGTAACATAGAGAGATCCTGTCTTTAAAAAATTTTTTTAAAGGTCTTTAATTTTTTTTAACTGTACGCACACATATTTAGGGTGTATACTGTGCTATTTCAATACATGTATTTGACACATGCTGATAAAACCTGGGTAGTTTATTATTACGCATATGAGCTTTTAGAGGCCACCATGTAGCCTAACACAATTTGTATAAAATTAAGTGATTCATCTCATAACTGATTGTGGCATACCCGTGTGCTGTAAAACTTGTGAGACTGGCTTGCCTTAAGGACAAGCAATCCGTGTAAGGTCTCTTATATTAAATCGTGATTGCTATTTTGTCATCATATGGCCTTTCATAGACTAGGTCTCCCTGGGTTGTAGTTTAATATTGTATCTGCACCCTCTGCTTTTATTAATGGGCGCTCCTGAAAAGACCATATGAACTTTATGATTGCGTTGTTGTATACATGCATCAAGGGACATCATTTTATTACCCAGAATCTATTTTATAGATGTTTAGAGATCTTCCTCCCCTTTCTGCCCAGTATATTAGCAAAAGGTTGGTTTGTAGCTTTGCCCAGGCTGTGAGGAAGCTGAGAGTGAAATTTGTCATTCAAGTGTGGTAATTATGTTGATCCTCCAGGCTGGCATATCTGTGATCTTCTTTACTTGCTCTGTTGCTGTGAGCTGTTCAAGTTTATTTGTGGGAATAAAAAACCAGGTATTCTTTAAAAAAAAATTCCACAGGTATTTACTGAACGCTCTTTGCTTGCCAGAGGCTGCTCCAGGGACCATGGATTCAGCCATGGGCAGGAGGATGAGGTTCCCACTGTCTTTACAGCTTGCAGTTGGTCATTAGAAAGTACTTTGGCCTTTGCTCTGGGATGTGGAAGTTTTGGCCTCAGAGAAAACTTAATTCATATCTATTGGGTTCCTGTCTTTTCAGATTTTGTTTCATAATTCTTTAGTATGTTCATAGAAAAAAGGGCAGGACAAAGTGTAACTAATTTGAGGTACTGATTTTGAGACAACTTTCGAGAGTAGTTTGGTGGGCACTGAATGAGATGGATGATGGGAGTTTTGGAATAACACTTGAATCTTCGGAGACCCCATATTTGCAAAGTTTCCAATGCATCTCAGAAAGGTATACGGTGCATGGAAGATGCTGTGTCCATCAAGAGCAAGAGCTGTGATTCAGAATGCATTAGTCCGCTGGGGCTGCAAAGTGCCACAGAGTGAGTGGCATAAACAGCCACTTACTTCTGTTCTGGAGGCTGAAACCCTGAAATGAAGGTGTTGCCAGAGTTGATTTCTTCTGTGCCTTTTCCCTGTGTTTGTAGATTGCCATCTTCTCACTGTGTTTACCTGGTCACCTCTGTGTGTCCTCTTCCCTTCTTACAAGGACACTGGTCATATTGGAGTATGGCCCACTCTGATTATTTCATTTAACTTAATTACAGCTTTAAAGACCCCATCTCCAAATGCAGCTACGTTCTGAGATGCTAGGAGATGGGACTTCAACCATATGGATTTGGGGGGTTGGGCATAATTCAGCTTATAACAGAGTCTTCTGGCTATGACCTTGACACTTCTGGGGTGTTTTAGTTCTTTGGCTGTGTTTACTCGCTATCACCTCTCATTCTTCCTTTTGGTATTGTGCTTTTACCTGGTGGTCTTTGCTGACTGCTCTCTAGGAAGGTTTGTGGGAGCACTGTGTGTGTAGGTTAGGGATGAGTAGAAAGTTACAAGTGGGAGTGGGAGACCCAGAAGTCCTTGCTATGGATCATAGGATCTGTTGAGCGCAGCTGGCAAAACCTCTGCATTTATTCATGTTCTTTGGCACGTGAGCTGCTCTGAGCTTTCCTTGGTTCCCTTTTTTCCCTTCTCGGGTCATTTACTCTTTCTCATTATGGTGACATTATCCAGATAATGTCCATGATTTATTTTATTGCATGTGAGGTTTCAAACTTTGTCACTTGCTCTTTCAGTAAACCATTTTTTCATTGAGGTATGTTGTTTCAAAAATGCACCATCTGATACTAGACTCCCAGACTGGATGAGAGCCTGAAGGTTTCCAAGTCCAATGTCCAAGCAGGTTACCTCTCTGGTGAGGGATTATCTGACTGATGTATCCCTGCTCACCTGAAACTCCATACCTTGGGAGAATTTCTACCCTTGGTAACGTAGCATCTATGAGAAAATTTTTCCTTATTTTGAGGTGAAATCTGTTGCCTTGTACCTATTACACAGTGACCTTCATTCTACCCTGAACTGAGTAAGAACCAGCTGAGGCTGTGTCCCCATAACAGCTTTTCTGGACCCTCCTGTGCTCCAGGCAGGTCTCCCTGCTGGCTCAGGGACCATCTCCACCCCCACTCCCCACTGATGAGGTACCAGTCCCTCCCTCCTTCCCTCCTTTCATTTCTTCTTTCTCTTGTGTTAGGATTTGAACCTAAGGTTTTGTACATGCTGCGCAAGCACTCTACTACTGAGCTACACCACAACCTGGTCTGTATCCTTCCTACATTGGCCACAATTTGGTGGTGAAGGAGGGAAAGTTTTAAGCCTTCCATTGTAGCAAGGTGGACAGAACTCTGGCTTTGGAGCCTCTTAGGTTTTGAGTTGAATTGCACTGTCTTATTTTTATGCAAGTTATTGAACTTTCTTGAGCCCCATTCCCTTATTCATAAATGAAGGTTAAATGTAATGAATGAAATAAGATGTGCAGATTACCCAGTGGGGCTGGTCTGTGGCTGGTGTCCAGGACATGGTGGCTGCTGGTAAAATGATAAATCACACATACCTGCTCCCTTTAGGGAGTGCTTCTTCTGAACTAGGCTCGCTGCTCGAGGCTTTGTGGGGGTTTACTCATTTAATCTTCACTACAGCCTAAAGGGTAAGGATTTGCTTTGTTCCTAACTCATAAATGAGATGCATTTGAGATTCAGAGAAGTTGTGAACTTGCCAGTGTTCATGCAGTTGACAGAAGGAGAAGCAAGGGTTTTCATCCAAATAAGGATCCTCTCAAGTCTGCTTTCTCAACCATTGTACTGTGTTCTGCTAATGCACTAAGGCATGAGATTTTGTCATCATATAAATACATACTTAGCAATAGCATTGCTCACATTGCCTGGGACTTTAGAAGCTCCTTTGGCAATCACAACTACTGTGGAGTCATTTCTTACTTTTAGAAGATTTGAGCCTAGGCATGCCCTGAGACCTGAGTTGTTCTGACACTGCCCCTAAACTCTGGCTTTTCAGATCCAGGTGTGGGATGTCACATTCAGCCATTGAATTTCTTTTTTGGTGCTCATGATTATGTCATGTCACATGTGAGGCGTTCTTTGTAGCTTTGTGTTGGCATCAAGCATGGTAAACGAGCTTTCTAAGAACCAAATGAAAGGTGTGGGTAAGAGGAGGGGCAGATGGGGCAGAAGTCCCAACACTACTCTTCAGGTCAAGACGTTTTAATCTGAATAGTAGCTAGAGGATATTGGCAATATAGGGGATAGAAAGGTAGACACATCAACTTGGTATCTTCTTCCTCCTACTTTGCATGTAAGATGGATGATAGGATGTTAGATTCAGAACTGTGTTTAATTTAGCGGTTATAGATTGGGGGATTGTGTGTATACTGCAGGGAAGATTGCTGAGTGCCTCTGCTTGGAATTTAAGATAGAGTAGGCCTGGTGGGCCAAAGTCCTGGGCATTGAAGGGTACAGCAGAGATCGATCACAGGTGCAGAACTAACAGGTAAGGAGAGTGGCCAGGGGAGTCCTGATGAGACTTCAATAGGGGGGTGAGTACAAAAGTTTTATTGGGAATATTGCTAAACTGTGAGGAGTAAATGGCGGTGAGTAGGAAATGATGTCACGTACTGACTCTGAGCTACTGGGCACAGGCTGCCCCAGCTGCTCTGGAAAGAAGACAAGTAGAAACTTCTTAGTCTGGAAGATCTAGAAGAATTAATTTAAAAGCATAGAAACAGTAGCACTTAAGATGCAGTGCAAATGGCCAAAATTTCAGTATATGTGAAATTTAAGGTTTACAGATTTGGGGAGAAAAATCCTGTTCCCAGTGTCAAGGGAAAAAGATCTGTTATTCTCTCTTTTGAATGATGCTTCAGCAGTATGTGGACTGATTCTTTGTTAAGGTAATGTAAATATCACTTATATGAAGAGACATTTCAATGAAATAAGTCATTGTACTGGGTTCTTTTATAGATTGTAATCTTTGGGGGAGCATGGATTTTGCTGTATATAGTGATTTAAAAATTTTTTTCCTGATTATCTAGCATGGTAATTTTCACATAGGGATTTTCTGAGAAGTATTAATTTTACAGCCATTTTGAGTAACAGTGAGATGTTTGGTAAAAAACGCTTTCCAGTCTATCAAAGTTGGTTAGAGATGACATTTCAGAGCTTATCTTTTGTCCCATAGGCTAACTGAGATTACAGTTTAGCAGGTTTTTCCTGAAAAGCGGGAACAGCGAACCAGAGTTATCTCTAGGCTGTTAAAAAAAAAAACTAAGACCTCACCCAAAGTGAAGCTGGGCTCCCTCTAAGCATCAGGTGTGCACCTGTTGCGTTCTCATGGTGAGTTCACTTGAGGAAACTGCTCATGTGGAGACATGTAATGCACTTGGTGGCGCTCCCCTGCTTTAAGGTGTGCTCATGTGTCATTGGACAGTGTAACACAGAATTTACACATTACACAATTTATCCTGGAAGAAGAAAATTCCTATCAGTATTCTAAACACAAATACTTCATTTGACACACTAGGTGAATTGTCTGAATTTTTTGGAAGGGCATTGTATAAGATCTAAAATAGGTTAAACTTAGAGGAATTATAGCACCCGTTCTTTGGAGCCATTCTTTAAAAGTTGTTCATTTCCCACTATATGAAATGGCATGCAGAGGGCTGGAAGTGTAGCTCAGTGGTGGAGTACTTGCCTAGCATCCTCCAGGGCCTGGATCCCAGTACTAGAGGGGGAAAAAGAAAAAAAGAGAAAAGAAAAGGACACATAGTCTAGCCCAGTTTCCTGACTGGTTGAAGCAGGCATGGAAGAAGTTTTCCTGAATCAGACCCCCTTCTCTTGTCATCCCTCACACTGCCATAGATGGTGGGAGGGAGGGCATAGACTGGCATAAGTTACTCTCCACTTCCTGCACAAGAAAGGCCTATTCCCTGGTGCAGCTAGCAAAGCCTGCCTGTGGGCCACCCCAGCCCTGCCTGTGTAACTTCTTCCCCTGTGACCATGGCCACGCCGGCCCACTGGACAGCTGTTCCCTTCCCCCGGCACTCTGGGACCCGACCGTGCTCTCTCTTCTCTGCCTGGAGTGCTCCTTCTGCCTTTGCTTGCCTGAATATGGCAGTCTCCTTGAAGTAGGAGAGGAAAAATAAAAAGTAGATAAAAAGGAGACAAGAAAATTGAGATTTTAAGGTTGTGCTTTTTAAAAAAAAAATACGGCAAGACAAGCTTTTTTTTTTTTCTTGCTTCTGGAGCCCACCCTAGCTTGTGAACCCCTCTCCTTTTGCCCTTACAGAAAATAGTGTTTCTAAAGGTCATTTTACAAAAGCGATAAGTTGCTGGGCTCCTGTCCTTTTTCACCTCAAATTGACCTTTTCTCCAGCCCGGAAAGCAGCTGCATTGGCAACAGCATATCTCAACTTCAGCGCAGAGATGGCTTGCATTGGAACCTGACAGTGAAAATGCACTTCCTGGATCACCTGTCTTGAAGACACCCCTTTAAAATATGCCCTACTCCAGCTTGTAACGTGTTCTCATTTCTCTGAGCACCTGCACTCCATTCTTTGAATGCTCCCCTGTATCTCTAATAAACTTTCTCATGTCTCTTTTACTGACATGTCCTAAAAATTCTTTTTCTACAGCTAGAGACGGCAAACCTGCAAACTTATTTCAAAAGGCTGGGTAGGTTTTTTTTTTTTCAGCCTTGGGGACCCTTGATCACATGTCAGAGCCCTTTTAGCTTTCCCTGCCTGCAGCCTCTGTCCACACCTTGGGAGTTGATGGTGCCTCCAGGTCACTGTGCTGACTGGAGTGGGGGTGAAAGGCCTGCTGTGCCCAGGGCCACCCAGATAGGGGCTGTGCCTTGAGGGCCTTGGAAAGCTGGGGGTGGGTTGAGAGTGGATGTGTCCCAGTTACATAGAAGAAACATAGAAATGTGTGTGCTGTGTGTCTTTATTTCATCTATCTCTTCCATGACCAGAAGGAACACTTAGAGAAAACAAAGTCAGGAATGCTCTGTTCATGGCAGGTGAGTTTAAAAACAGACACTCACTGTCATTCTGTTTGTGTCTCATTAGCCCTTTCCTGACTGCTGCCTTGATAGATTAGAAGGATCTAGGTGTAGCTGTAAGGTTTTGGGTGGCCATTTGTTGTGGTTTATATCTAAAACATCCCTCAAAAGTCTCATGTGTTAGAAGGTGGGGCTTTTGCAAGGTGGTTGGATCTTGGGGGCACTATACTCATTAGTGGATTAATCCATTAATGAGTTCACACTGAATGTGCTGTTAGGAGGTGGGGCCTGATGGGAGAGGTGAGTCACTAGGGCCCTGACCTAGAAGGATGTAGTCTGTCTCCCCCTGCTCCCTTCCCTGTCTCCCTGCTTCCTGCCTGCCATGTGTTGAGTAGATTTCCTCCACTATGCCCTCTCACTGTGCTATTTCTACCTTAGAGCTGACCAACCATGGACTGAACCTTTCAAACTATGTGACAAAATAAAACTCTCCTCCTCTAAATTGCAGGTATCCAGTATTTGATCCCAGTGGTTCGAATGTGACTGATAACACCACTAAATGTATGTTTACAATGTTAGCATTTTTCTTGATGTATTATGTTAAGCTGTTGCTGTAAGGATCCTGTTATTCTGTTCCTCGTGCCCTTCCTTCCACTGGCAGTGATAGCACTCAGCTAGGTTCTCTGCTTCAAGGGGGCCCGTTGTCCAGGAGTCTAACCTGAGCCCCATGCTGTGTTTACACGGGGCTATGGAGGATGGGTAGGGAGCAGCACATCCATTCAGCGGTTGTTAGGGTCAGGTGCCACGTGTGGCTCTGGGAAAGTGTGAATGAAATGGATGGTGGCCAGTCCTGAAGGAGACACCCCATTTGAAAGGCATGTGTATCTGTCCCCGCAGTGTTCATTGCTGGCTCAGCCTTGCACACTTATGATCTATCTCGATGTCACTTGTACACACTCAGTCTTTCATTCCTTCACTCATACATTCACCCCTCTTCCCCTTGCCTGCATGAGGTCGTCTGTGGCTATGCTGCCCAGGAAGGAGGGGTGACTGTTCATTACACAGAGCTGCTTCGCTGTTTTGTGGGTCCTGTGAGGTCTGAGTTGGCCTTCAGTACGTTGGCATTTGAAAGGCAACAGGTGGGGAAGGTGATTCCAGGCAGAGGGACCAGAACAAGCACAGGTGTGAAGGCTGGGAATTTGGGTGGAAACGCTGCCACCCTCACTTGTACCCCGGTGGTGAATGATTGGATTTGCCTGTTACAGAGAGGAGTGGTGGAGATAGACCTGGACACTTGAATGGGACTAGAATGCCGGGGTCTCCTCCACGCTCACCTATTGGAGTTCAGTGGAACTGATTGATACTGAAGGCTCGAGCATCTCTGCCATTTCCCTGTCATTGTTTCCATAATGTTTCTTATTGTCAACATTTTCCAGGATTATCTAAAAAGTGTGCCCGTATCCTTTAAATTCTTCCAGCAAGCTTCACCTTACTTGACCAGGAGTTTTAGGCCATAAGTTTAGGGTTTGCCAAAAGTTTACATTTTGGGGCTCCTCTATTGGGACGAGATTGCTTCATCCTACTGAAAACCCCTGGGTAGAACCTAACAATAACTTATGGCTTGCTTTTCATTTGTATTGTCATCTCTATACTAATAGCTGCTTTACAGCTGATAGCTATGCTTCCAAAAATATGAGAGAATTGTTTTTGGATATTAGATTAAAATACCTTTCCAGGGTGTTTTGATGATTTAAAAGTTATTTTGCGATCATCCTTATCTGACACTAATCCCCATGGCTGTGGATTCTACATTGTGAGTTTTGGTTAAAACAAGGTACATCGTTAGAAAGTTCAGAAACCCTGCTTTTTACTTGCTGTAATGGATTTTTACTTTACAATGGAAAAATACAATTGATCTGCTCTGCAGGCCCATAAATCATGGAATGTGGTGTGCAGGGATGTGAATTCTTTTTAGACTTGCAAAATTTTTGTCATTGTGTTAAATTGACACTTGGAAGAATAGCAGGTGGCAGTTATAACTTTGGGATATTTTCTTCTCTACAGATTTCACATTAGCCATTTAAGGTTCTGATTTTTGCACATTAAAGCCAGTGCTTCATAAAATTTTAGCTCAAACCATGGCATCTGAAGAGGCAAAGCATTTGGAATCCTTTGTTAAATTATAAAAAGAAAAAGAAGAAAAGTGAATATACGAGGGCTGTTTTTGTGGCTTTTTGTTCTGATGGGAAAGAAATGAGACCATTGTAAATTACTTTGTGGAATAATATTTTAGTGCCAGCTCCTTGCCAAGGGCTGTTAAGAACATGGAGAAAGCCACTGAGTGTCTGCATCTGAACTGTCGCTGAGGCTGCAGTGTGCAGTCTGCAGGCGGCTGCACAGGCCCCTCCAAGGGGGGAAACATTCCCTTTTCCAGAGGAATAAACAGAGAACCTAAACTGAACACATGGTTAACTGAACTAATACAGAACCAGGCAAATGTTCTACTTTTAAATGGTGAAGGACATCGGAAACAAAAGGTCAGAGAGAGCCCCCACTTGCCTCCTCAGTGAGTCACAGAGAATGTGATAACTTCATCTAAAGTTTTAAAGTTAACTGAGCCCAAGGACCTCAACTTCTGAATAGATGTACTGGAATCAGATATGCAAATGGCACAGGAAGGGATGAGTGGTTTCAGGTACTAACCTGGCGATGTTGCCTGCTGAGGGGAATAGAAAACCATAGTTGTGGAGAGTGGCTTTTCCCCTAGTTTTATCCAGAAAATTGCCACAGTAATAGAGAGGAACCTGGCGATTGGCAGGCTACAGAGCTGTAAGGGAGGAGAGAGTTCATGCGTAAGGTCAGGGCTGAGCAGAGGACTGAAGAGAACTGAAAGGAGACCTCCCAGATTGGGAGGGCCAGCAACAAGGGGCAGCCATGAGAGCCAGGCGCTGTCCTACCAGCCTGTCGTTGCAAGAAGGACCAAAACAGTGGCCGCGCATACACGTCAGCCATATACGCGTTGCCCCCAGGATGCCAGATCTGTTAGAAGTTGCTCCACTGCATCCCCTTAAGCCCCACATTGTTCTGTTTTCTGGCGTTTCTTGAACGTGCTCAGCCTCCAGGCCTCTTTGATCAAGGACTGCCACACCTGAGCAGTTAGGAATATGGACTTCTGAGTTCAGCTGTCTGGGTTCAAGTCCTGCTCTGCCACTGTCCAGTGGTGTGGTCTCTCGGTGCCTTATTTTCCTCGTCTGTACGGTGGGAATAGTATCTATCCTAAACTGTTCTTGAGCTGTAGTAAATATTAGCTACTGAAATGAAGATGATAATGATCTTCCTCCTACCTTTTAGGTCTACGTTCACATTTCTGTAAATCATTTATGGAACCCTCTGCCCCCCAAGAGTATTGCTTTTCTTTATTCTAGATTCCCGGGGGAGGCCCAGAGACATAGAAGGATCAGAAGGTGGTGGCTGACAGTCCTCACCGTGTGCTTACGAGGTCTGGAAGTGTGTCACTCTGATCACGTCCCAAGCCTCACTTTCCCAGTTGATAGAGAAGGGTGATGACTCCCTTCCCATCTCACAGGTTTTGTCAGTAGGTCCAAGTCACAGTGTCCTCAGATGTTCTCAGCAAGTGCCAGGTTACCTCAGTGTTACCTGTCACGATGGGTCTTGGTTACCATTTTACGTTAAGAGTGTGACTTCTTTTCTTCAGTCCCAAATTGGCATGCATGGAATCATGGCACCAAAAGCACTCGCAGATAATTCGAAGTTGTGATTTTCTTTGAATATGTGGTACCTATTTTTATCTGGTTGTTTTGAGTTTGTTATACCCCACTTCCTTGAGGCTGGCACCTACGTTATTTGTCTTTATTTCCTTTGTATCCTTTAGCACGAGGCCTTGCTCATGACAGGCATTTGACAAATATTGGTTGAATGGAAATATTTGAATGCAAATATTTTCGAATGGAAAAAAAAACAAAAACAAAGGCAAGTTGAGTTCTCATGCACACGGCTGACATTTGTTGAATGTCTTTGTGTTGCAGATGGCAACTTTGTCCTTGTAGCGCTGATCTCTGTTAGAGCGGGAGAGTGATACTTCTGGGTACCAGGTGACCATTTAGGACAATCCCTCGTTAAAGGAGATTTAATTTATGCATTAAACAAGACCCCTACATTGTACAACTGGGGGGTGGGGTGCCATCCACATCATAATCAAGAGGTTTGCTCATTTGGTTGTTACACAGATTGAGAATCCTGTTCTCAATTTCAGAGCATTTTAGAGCATTTTAGGTGTCAGATTTTTAAATTACGAATGTTCAGCTGGTAAAGTCTATGCAAATATTCCAGAATCCCCAAAACTCAAATCTGAAACCCTTCTGGATCCATTTTAAATAAAAGATGCTTAATTTCTGTTGAAAGAGTTGGAGACTCTGACCTGGGCAATTGAAGTGGACCGGAAGGGATGGAAGAATGGCCTTTGGTGTGGAGACTTAGGAACAGTGTGATTGGCAGGGACTGCCTCAGTGGCCAACCTGTAGTAGTACACACAGTGCAGGAACACTTCTCATGGAAAACCGGCCTCAAGAAAGATGGGTAACATACCAGTTCTATTTTTGTTGCTTGCTTTATACAGTATTTTACTTGCTTTACAAAATGAGACAGTTTATAATAAAAGTACAGGCCCAATAAAATGAAAATGATTAACACAGAACCAGGAAAAAAAGGGTAAGAAATGAATTTGAAGGGCTTGTGAGACAGATGGTACCTCCGAGTTTCCTGGCAGCCAGGACAGTGAGAGAATCTGGCAAGGATGGTGCCTGCTCGGGCCTTACCAGGAGGCAGGGGCCCCACCTCTTGCTCTGGGTTAATGGAAATGGAACTGGAGAGGCATTTGTCCAGATTAGAGTGGGAGGGGTACCTCCTTGGGCTGTCAGCCTGTCAGGCCTCCTAGCTTCATGGCTGATTCTGAAATTACTCTCTGAAAGTCGAGGACTATAATGTTAGACTATAGCTTTCTGAAGCTAGTCCTCCCAGAGGGAGGAATAATGAATGAGTGCAATGAAAATTTTCTGTTATCTGTTTGGAAGAGATAATCGTCAATTAAGGGACTTTCCCAAGGTGATAAATGGCTGCTTTAGTGAACAGATCTGGAAGAACTGTTCCCATTCGCTGACCTAGGTGTGATCTTCCCACACCCCCACGTTATCCTGAAGTGAAGTTTTATGAGTACGATTAAATCACACTTGGTAGAGCACATGCTTATCATGCATGGGGCCTTTACGTTCAATCCCTAGCACCAAACAGTAACAGAACAGCACTGTGGGGAACCCTTTCCGCTTTGAGATGTGGCCTGTTACTGCAGTCCCAAGCACCTTCCTGCCTGGGCTGGTCTACAGCTTGCTGAAATACTCTAAATCTTTTTTCTAGGAGAGAGATGGTAGGAAAGGCCTACAAATACTTTCCCTTCTCCTTTTTCTTTGGTGGGGGGCACTTAGTTTTCTTGTGACACTTGAGAAAAACGTCTTCCATCTACTTGGCTGATATAGGAGTTCATGGAAATGGATGGTGCAGGATGGAGCTGTTTTGATGAGCAAAAGAAGAAATAATTGATTTTAGATTAAGGAAGTTTATAGCTTTAAAAAATGCCAACAAGGAGTATACATCTTATTATTTTAGATGAAGTTTCAATTTTCAACATGATGTACGTAATCAGGAGAAGGAAAAATACTAAGCAGCAAGATTTGGGTAAGTGGTACCAAACACTTCAGAGCTTAAAAGAAACATCGCTCCTTGCATATCCCAGCTGTGTTTCTCTGAGCGTGATGTCCTCCTCCCGGCCTGTGAACGGCTGAACTGAGAACAAGGCTCTTGCAATCTGCACCTTCTCAATACCGTTTTTGTTTTGCTGGTTTAATTTGCATTTGGTATCTGGAGTGCCTGGTCATGGAAAGAGCCCATTCTTTGTTTTGGGTAATGAGGGCTGAGGTTTCCAGTAAGTATATCTCGGTTTAGTCAGTGTCAAGTGTCATTTGAGTAATAAGGAACCGTTATGTATCTGGCTGGTCTTGTGAGCCTCTGTTTGCAAATTAGATTTTTGTGTCCCCCAAAATTGGTAGATTATAGAATTATCAAGAGAAAGAAAACTATATTCACAGATGGAAATTTGATCGCTGTTCTGTGCATTTTTTTCCATTAGGGCAGATAGATGCTTTTTAAAACCTGTTCATATGGTTGGTTCTTTCCTTGTCCATCACTTCACAGCCAATGTCCACCATTAACCAAGAGGAAGGGAAAGACCCAGTGTGGAGATGTATTTTTCCCTTTTTTCATTGTATCATATTAGGCATTTGTTCATGATTAAATGAAAAAAATTTAAATTAATATAGAAACAATTAGCTAACAACCCACTTATTAAGCTCCCAATGTTGATCTGGCTACCAGGAATCTTTGTACCAATAGGAGCAAATATGTTATGTTCCTTGGTTGGCTATTTTTTATGTATCAGGTTAGCTCCATGCTACTTTTATCTTTTTCATTTTCTAACTTTCTTCCCCCTAAAGTGTGTTCATTCAGTTTGAAAAAAGGTTGAGTAGTGTATAGTTTCCTTTCTTCTCCCTATCTTCCTCCCCCTTTGTCAGCACCAGCACCTTAACACATTCTCATTTGTGTGAGAGGCAGTGATGGATTGAAGGGGGAAGGCTGATGATGTTGGTGGAGTGGGGAGAGCTGTGGTCCTCGGAAGTCTGGTTAAAAAAAAAAAAAAAAAAAAGCAACCATTTTAACTACTTTCACAGCACATCTCCCTGGAACTTGTACTTTGTAATTCATACATTGAAGACTTGATCACCGAGTATACAGAATGGGTCCCTTGTAATGTCTGGCAAAATTTTTGGGCAATAAATACAATCCATTTTTCTTTTAGTGAATTCTCTCTTAAGTCCCTGTCTTAGAACTGGTTTTGACATCAATTTTCCTTCTCTTTAAAACATAAAACTACCAAATCTGAAAGCCCCATCTTCTATCTGTTGCTGCTTCCTGCCTGCTCAGCCTTTGTTAGCATGCTCAAAACCAGCTTGGGATTTGGTTTCTGAGATCACCGTGGGTGAGGAAGGTTGAAGATGCTGCCTGTGGCGAGGTGAAGGCTAGGCTGGCTTATCATGGCAGTGGCCTGGTGCGAGCACACAGTGAACACTCAGGGATGAACTGGAGACTGTCCCTTGTATATTTCTCTTTGTAGCAGTGTTTTTGGCAATGATTTATTACAATGCTACATATCCTTAAACTAATTACAATATATTACCCATATTATGTATGTATGTATGTATATACGTAAATGTTTTGTATTACTAATACCCACATATATAGATGGCCCTCACTTCGCTCTGTCCCAGTATGCACGATGACCATGATTAAATAACAGTTCCCCAACAACACAATTCACATTTCAATTTCCCGAGTGTTGACTGAAATGAGTAACTGCATAAAATACAGGAACTTCCTCCTAATGCTTGTGTCACAAATCACTACATAAACAACACGTGAAGGTCAGGTTTAGGACCAGCCACAGCCCTTTTTTCAAAATGTGTCCGAGGCTGATCACTGCATGAACTCCTTGATTGACGCACAGACAGCGAAGTGTGTAGTTGTTTGGTCTCCTTGTCTACCAGTGTGAGATTTCACAAAAGTATCAAAAATTGAAAGAGAATTGGACAAAAAAGATAAAAGCAAAGAAGCAAAAGAAGCTAAAAATGCTAACAGTGGAATTGAAATCAAAACAGAAATGGAGTTACAGAAGTACCTGGCTGCAGGCGCTGACAGTGCAGCTCTTGGAGAGACTACACATGTGTCCCAGCACTGCAGAGTAGGTGAACTTCTCCTCATAGACAAGGAAACTGAGGAAAAGAGTAAAGACGTGCTATAGGGAGTGACACTGGCCAAATACACTTCACATTGAAGGACCGCTGAGCCATTTCCCAGCATGTAAAGTACCAAAGGATAAACTATTTTATGTTTATTTAAAATTATGGCTCACATCCTACTGTGCTCAATAGCTAAAAGGTGGAAACAATCCAAATGTCCATCCACATATGGATAAATAGATGAATAGATAAATAACAAATTTCATTCCTGCTAGGGTAGAGATGGTATAGGTTGAATAGATTAAAAATAGATTTGGTGTAGCTGTAGAGTAGCGTATTAGTCTTAAAAAGCACTGATACATGGTACAGTACGAGTACATCTCAGTGAAAGAAGTAACACACAAAAGGACACATATTTAACCATTTATATAAAATATCTAGGTAAATCCATAGAAACAACGCAGATTTAGTGGTTGCCAGGGACTGGGCTGGGCTGGGGGCAATGAGGAATAATTGATTAATGGGTATAAGCAGTGTACCAATTATTTTTCCGATGATGAAAATATTTTGGAACTAGATAGCAATAGTGGTGTGTAATATTTTGAATGTACTAAATCTTACACGTTGTTCACTTAAAGTTATTAATGTTATGTTACATAAATTTCAACCCCCTCCTCAAATTATGACATTTTACTAAGACGCAGAAAAGGTGCTTCCTTTATATTGTAAGTTATGTGACAAGAAAATAAGACGGGGGCCGGTGAGATAGGCATAAGTGCCTGCCTGGCAAGCGCGAGGTCCTGAGTTCGACTCCTGGTACCCACATACGAAGAAAAGGCCAGTGATATCGTTCAGCGGCACGGGCGCCTGCTGGCATACAAGGTCCTGAGTTCGACCCCCAGTACCCACAAAAAAAAAAAAAAAAAGGAAGACAAGCACTTTCAAACTATTCATGATAGTTCCTTTTTACAAAGAAATACAACATTGTAATTCTCAATGTGCACAAAGTTTTAAGTGGCAATATTCTAAATATTTTCCTTTAAAATATTTTTCCTTATGTATTTGTAACTGACAGAATTTTTTAATGTTTTAACAAAAATATTTAAAAATCATGGAATAATTGCGATTATTTTTTCCAATTGATTACTAGATTACTTTGCATGGTTTCCACTTGCATGGTCGTTTTCATAATGTTGTAGTCCTGGACAGATTGGCAGATTTGTGTAAATATATGTATATGTAATTGTTGATACCAGCATTTATTGATTATATTACATAGTTATATAATATAAATGGTAGATGGCATAATTATATGGTAATATATATAATCATTACTAATATGTAATTGTTACTGATATATAAATGCTGATATATGCATACATTTACTCTGCCAGTGAGGATTCTGAGATGTGTCTTCTATAGTAAAAATATGTGTGATGGGCTTGCCCTAAAAAAGTGGAGGAAGTTATGTTAGCAGTTAAATCGGTGGAATTTCAACTTCTCCTATGATAGAGAAGGTAAAGATCAGCAGGTGTCAGGGACTGGTGGAGAATCTGGGGCTTACAAGGTGTGTAAACATCAGAATAGCTCATGGGGATTGGCAAGCAACTTTGTGGCCAGCAATGAGAGGATATGGTGCCCTGGACATGTTCTAGCTTCCAGAAATTTCTCCACGAGAAGAGCACTAGGTTCATAGGGTAAGATGCCTGATGCCCACAAATGTCATACTGAGCCATGACGAGACTGTTTAGCAATTCACATGATACTGTTTCAAGGACTTGGTGCCCCCCTCATGCCCCATGTTGATTCAGGCCGTGCTTGGATTATAGTTGGGTTACTGTGTTACCTGCCAGGTGGAGACTTTGAAGTTTGTCTTAATCATCCCAGAAGCCACTTGCCTGGAAGCACATGGTAGCAGCTTAATAAATACTTGCAAATGAGCATAACATAATAGAAAGTCCAGATTTTAATCTACATGTTTTAAATTGCCAGGGAATCTTTATTGTGCTTGGAGTCATTGTTAATGTTTTCTGTCCAAAGCTTTTTTTTTTTTTTTTAAACCTGTGTTTTTATTTTTCACTCATCTTATTTAGGTAATGAAAATAGAAAAAATGGGTGGTGTGCATCATGGCTAGATTCACAAGTCTGTATTATTGTGAAGTCAACTCAATACATAATGCCTCAAACCCTCTGCCTACATCTTAGTTTCATTAAACTAAAATTTTATAATTCCAGGTTTTCTTCATCAGTGTTGCTTGCATGTTTTCAAATGGTACTTTTTGGAAAAAAATGTGAAAGCCAACCCATAAGAAATCGTGTGGCGGTGGGTCATAGTCCGTGATAAAGACTGGATTGTCTTGTAGAGCACACTTTACCCCTTTCCAGTGGCTGGCCTGCCAGGGTGCTTGGATTTCAGGAACTCTCCTGAGAAAAGAAACCTTAGATCACCCTGCAGCTAAGTGTCTGCACTCCCTAGCGGCTCAGCCAGGGCTGTTTTTCTCTGTAGAAAGAAATCAT
The DNA here is from genome assembly GCA_028451465.1 of Erethizon dorsatum. NCBI lineage: Eukaryota > Metazoa > Chordata > Mammalia > Rodentia > Erethizontidae > Erethizon > Erethizon dorsatum. The sequence goes on along the minus strand of CM051829.1, from coordinate 21,354,990 downwards.
TCTTAGGCTGGCTGTATGTGCCCAGGGAGGTGAGAGACCTTTCTTTCACCCGAGTTCTGGTGCAAGTATCAGGTAGCCTCGTCCAGGCACAGCTCCCGAGTAGGGACGTCCCTGTAGCAGGGGTGGCCTGAGATCCTGGGACACTGCCCAGTCATGCTAGGAGCTAGTGTGTTGACTCTAGATGGAGTTTATTCATGGGTTGGGGAAGTTCCTTTGTGCCCACTCGTAAGTCTTGCCTCTTCAACTCCAACCCAAGGTTTTTACCCCTAGTAGAAGCCTAATTTTCTGCAGGTATTTAAGATAATTTTGAAACTAGCACTCTGTGGGAAGGTACCCAAAAAAGCGAGAAGCTGTTGCTTAACGGAGCTTTCTGACTTCTCATTTTTTAGCATCTCCCGAGTGCTAGGCACTGGGCACAGCAAGACACAGACCCTGTGTTCTGGAGAGGGTGAGGCCTTTGGCAGTAGCACAGGCCAGGGCTGCCTGGTGAGAAGGCTGGTCCCCGGCTACTTCTTTGTGACTTTGGGCAAAAACCCTACCTTGTGGTACTTCTCTTTCCTCGTCTGTAAAATAGGTTAATGAAGGACCTGTCCCATATGGTTGTCATGAAGATTAAATAATTTAATGCATGCAAAGTGCTAAGAGCAGTGGTGACAGAGAGTAAGGTTTTAAAAAAAACATTATTTTTGTTATCGTTATTATTATTTCAGAAATATAGTATAATAAAATTCCTGGCCACATCCAGTCCTTCAAACAGTCATGCACAATGGTACCTGCTTTCCATTGAGAAACTCAACCACTTGCCCAAAGTCATGGTGCTAGAAAGGATTTGAGGTAGGGTCTAATCTTTACCCCTAAATCCTTCCCCCTTTTTGCTGCTTGATTGACAAGGCCAGAAAATGGTTTCAAAATGTATTCATTTTTTAGGGTTGCCCTGAAGTACTGTAGACTTTGCGGCTTAAACAATAGATACTTGGTTTCCTGTAATCCTGGAGGATAGAAGTCCGAAGTTCAAGTTTCAGCAAGGTTGGTTTCCTGTGAGGCCTCTTTTCGGCATCTGTGTAGCTGTCCTCTCCCCGTGTCTTCACACAGCTCCCTTCTGTGCTTCCAAGCATCATCATCTTATAGAACATGGACCTGTGGAGGACCACCTGGACGGCTCTCCTTGAAAGAAGAGCAGTTATCTCCATCTTGGCTGAACCTGGCCCTATTTCCACGTACTGATATGTACAGAGCTGGCTAGGACTTTTCCTTATCTCTTCAATTGGCTTTAAGCAATGCAAATCGGTCCAGCCCAGGTCCTGATGTGTAGTCTTTGAAGCAAGGCGACAGACCTGTGTTTCCCCGCCCCTTTGCTCCCAATACATGGTTGAGCCTGGCGGGATGGAGAGCCGTGCTCCACGCTGTCCACTGGGATCGAGCCTCGAGAAAGAGGCTATGACTTCCCAGGGCATAAAAGATTACACATCAGAGCTGAAGCATCGACCCCAAAACATTAGATACTATCTTGAATTGTGTTATGCAGATTACTCCTTCTGCATATCCTTCCCTCTGCATATTGCAAAGGTGATTTCAGGCCTCCTACCTAGCCCAGCTCACGGTACTCACATACTTCCCACCACTCTCACAGTCACTCATCCCCGAGCCACTCCCCTCCTCGAGAATTAATAAAACCCGGGTTCGGCCCTGGGTCGAGGCCTTTGTTCCAGTAACCATTACTCCAGTTGGACTTAGGACCTCCTTGGCTCCCCACAACTATACATATGTCTTAGTGTCTTTATTCTTGCCATGGATTACGTTGGAAATGGAAGATTGAAATTAACTTGCTAGAATTCCAATAACTTTCTTCTGGGATTACAAATATAACTTCCCAGACCGCAATGAAGACCGGGAAGGGCTCGCTATAAGGACCCACCTAACCACTCCATTAAACGTATTTACCTCTTTATAGACCGGTCTCCAAATACAGTCACATTCTGAGGTACTGGTAATCAGTACTTCCACAAGAAAAGAATTCAGCCAATAACAGAAAAGAGTAGTAATCAAAACAGTGGGAGAAGGTGCACATCGTGGGATTTGTGCAATTTAGTAATTCGCATGATGTGGGGGGTAAGCGGAGGAGGAAGGCAAACAGATTTTAAAGGGGGACAGGTTGCATCGCAGTGGGAGCCACCAGGAGATTGGAAGCTGGGAAGCAACGTGACTGTACTTACAGTTAAGGATGATTAAACTGATGGTGTTGTGGAGGATGGCAGAAGTTAGGGAAGGAGTTTGAGATTTTTGTAATGATCTCGCTGATTCCGAGGTCCTGAACCTGAGCTGCAGGAGCCCTGGGAGGGGAGATTGCAGAGCCACTGAGACAACTGGTGTCAGGGTGAATGTGGCCAAGGTGAGGAGGACCCCAGGGCTCCAGCTTGGGTGTCCCTGAGGGTGACAGTACCATTCCTCTGAGGCGGGGCGGGCTGGGGAGGGAGAGCAGAGACTGTGGTCTTAGATGGGTTGAGTCAGGGGTGCCCTGGGGACAGTGCATGTCCTACTTTCCCTTAGGTGGCTGCTTCCGGATGCGAGTGAGAGGACCCCATGCTCTCCTTTGGGGGCTCGGCCCTGGAGAGTAGGACTTGAGATTTGGTGTCTGGGGTAGTCAGTGAGATTGTTCACAGATGTTTGACTCTTTCATCTCCAGAACACACGAGGGGGCTCTCTGTGCCCCCCTGAGCCCAGGCACGGTCATGTGACCACCTTTGACTAATTTGTGAACCAGTGAGACTTCTGCTGGGGCAAAGCCCTGGAGCCGCAGAGCCCTCCTTCTCTTCCTGCTCATGTACGTGGTATGTTCTGCAGGGCAGCTGTGCTGTTAGCTGGGTCCCCTAGAGATGGCAGTGCCAACTTCATCCACGACAGACCTACTCTCAGAAAGGAACTTTTATTTTAGGCTTTTGAAGATGGTATTGAGATTTGGGTGCTGTTTTCTAGCATAACCTACCCCTTCCTGACTTGGGTTTGTGTGTAAGAGTCCGAACCTTGTTTACTTGCCTCTGCTAAGCCATAAATCATTTGGCTTTTTTTTTGGGGGGGGGGCGTTGAGACAGGGTCTCAGTATGTAGTTCAGGCTGGCCTTCAATTCACTATGTAGCCTTGCCTGGCCTTGCATTTGGCAACGATCCTCCTGCCTCAGCCTTCCCGAGTGCTGGGATTACAGGCACAGGCCACCATGCCTGGCCATAAATCAGTTTTGAATGTACTTTTTTTTTTTTGCTTCTTTTTTTTGTTTTTTTGAGATAGGGTATTCCTTTGTAGTTCAGGCTGGCCTTAAACTTGCAGCAACCTTCCTGCCTCAGCCTCCAAAGTGCTGGGAGGTATGCACCACTATGCCTGGCGCGTATATGTACGCACACTGGTAGATACCTACAGCTGGGACCAAAAGCATTTCTTTTACTATCATTATCTTTTTTTGTTATAGGTATTTATTAATGACTTGAACATGAGAAATGCACCTACATTTTTTCTTCTTTAAAACTTTATGAAATATAACTCACATACCACACAAGTCACCCATTTAAAGTATTCAGTTCAGAGGCATTGATTATATTCAGAGTGTGTGCAAACATCATTATTTTAGACTATTTTCATTATCCCAAAAGCGAACCTCATACTACATATTTGTCATTCTCCAATTCTCCCACTACCTTTCTCCCTGGGCGTTATCTAGGTAACCTCAAATGTTCTTTGTGTCTCTCTAAATTTTCCCGTTCCAGTCCTTTTGGATAAATTGAATCAGGCAATATGTGGTCCTTTGTGACCAGCATCTTTGAACTAGTGTAATGCCCCCCATTCTATCCCTCCGTCTTTCCCTTCCTAACCCTTCCTCCCTCCCTCCCTTTGTTGATTGAATCCAGGGCCTTTGCTCTGAGCTACATTGCCAGCCCTTTAAATTTTCTTTTCTTTTCTTTTCTTTTTTCTCTTCTCTTTTCTTTTTTCTTTCATTTCATTTCTTTTCTTTTTTTTTCCTTTTCTTTTCCTTTCCTTTCCTTTCCTTTCCTTTCCTTCCCTTCCCTTCCCTTCCCTTCCCTTCCCTTCCCTTCCCTTCCCTTCCCTTCCCTTCCCTTCCCTTCCCTTCCCTTCCCTTTCCCTTCCCTTTCCCTTTCCCTTTCCCTTTCCTTTCTCTTTCTTTCTTTCTTTCTTTCTTTCTTTCTTTCTTTCTTTCTTTCTGTCTGTCTGTCTGTCTGTCTGTCTGTCTGTCTGTCTTTGTTGAGACAGTCTTGCTAAATTGCCCAGTCTGGGCTTGAACTTGCAGTTCTCCTGCCTCAGCCTCCCAGCGTGCTGGGATTACAGGTGTGCCATCACACCTGGCTTAGTGTAGTATTTTCATGGGGTAGCCATATTGCAGCATGAATTAGTACTTTATTCCTTCTTACTGTTTGAATAGTATTCCACTGTGTGGATTAAAATATATTTTAAAATTGTATGGTTTCTGAAGACGGAAGCCATGTAAACACCTGTAGAGTTTTGCTTATGCATTTATCAGTTGATGGACATTTGTCCACTCTTCCCATTCAGAGTAGTGCAGTCAGTGCTCCACCACTGAGCTGTATCCCCACTATTCAGAATAGAGCTGCTGTGAACATTCATAGACAGGTTTTCGTGTGAGGATGTTTTCATTTCTCTTAGGTTTGTACCTAGAAGTGGAATTTGAGCGCTGTGCTTAACTGAAGGAGCTGTCAGACTGTTCTCCAAAGCATCTGTTCCGTTTTATGTGTGCACCTACAACACCTAAAGCAACAATTTGAGTGATCCATAATGAAACTCATCAGTCGTGTTAGAAAATGTTTTTATAAGTTTCTAATCCGAGCAACTTTGTGATTTATGTTGTATGTTGCAGTGTTTCGTCTAGTGATAGTACGCTGTTTTACACCTTTTGTAGGGTAAAGGTGCTTTTTTGTATTGGAATCATTTGAGAGTTTTTTTTTTTTTTTTTTTTTTTTCTTTTTGTGGGTACCGGAGGTCGACCTCAGGACCTCGTGCGCCAGCAGGCGCCCGTGCCGCTGAGCGATATCACCGGCCCCTTTTTCGTATGTGGGTTCCGGGAGTCGAACTCGGGCCCTCGCGCTTGCCAGGCAGGCGCTTACGCCGCGATCCATCTCACTGGCCCTGAGAGATTTTTTTAAAATTAATTCTTTTTTAATTAATACAATCTAGTACTGTGTGTGTTTTAGCATGGCCTTTAACATAGGTTAGCAGAAGTTATTCTGGAACATGGGAAAAGGACATTCTGTGGCATCCAAGAGAGATTTCTATGGCAGCTAACAAGTGGCCACAGATGTAGTGGCTGAAGACAACATAAAGCCAGTACCTCACCGTTTTTACAGAAGCATGGGTCTCCTGGGCTAATAAAATTAAGATGTCATCAGGCTGTGTTCCTTCCAGAGGTCCCAGGAGATTTTCCCCTTGCCTTTACCAGCGCCTGGAGGCACCTGCTTTACTTAGCCCCTTCCTCTGGTTTCAAAGCCAGTCACACCCTCTTCTGCCACCCTTCTTCCTCTCTTTTCCACCTTTAAGAGCCTCAGTGATTACATAGTACCTTTCTGGATAATCCAAGGATGAGGTCCCTATTTTAAGGTCAGCTGATAAGCAACTTTAACTCCATCTGCATCCTTAATTCCCCTTTTCTATGTAACCACATAGTCACAGGGTGTGGACATTAGGGCCCTGTCATCCTTGGGGACTGTTCTTCTGCCTCCCGCAGTGGTAGACTTAGTTTTAAATTGTCAGATATTACAAACGTGTCTCGGTGGCCTTGGTCTTATCGTTCTTCCCCCTGTTCTCAGTATGCAGTAGGTGCTTAAAATCACGGTGTTGGACTGCCTTCTGGGGTGTGTGTAAGCCCCCACTGGAACTCACGTATGTTATTGGACAATATTTTAAAGCTGTCTTACGGTAGATGCTTAAGTTCAGGTTTCTCACGATGACTAGTTTGGTTAGGAAACAGAGTTATCTTGAGTTTTTCTCATTAATTAATGTAGGATATTAAAATACTAAGAGGAACACTGAGGAGTCCTCCCAAGATGAATCTAGAAGCTTATATTTGTAGAATGTCTGAGTTACTTTTCTGTTGCTGGAACAAAATGCAGTATTCAGAACCCACATTTAAAGGAAGAGGTGAATGTTAGCTCGTGTTTTCAGTCCATGGATGGCTGGCTCCACGGGAAAAACAGCATGGTGGAAGGACCTGGCAGAGGAAAGCTGCTCACATCACAGCGGCCAGGAAGCAGAGAGCAAAGGGAGGAAGAGGGGAGGGAGATGCACCCTTCTAGGTCATGCCCCCCGGACCTGCTGGTGGCCAAGCCCCTCTTCCTAATGGAACATCCAGCTCTGAACTCTTCAGTGGATTAGTCCATTCGTGAGTACAGTGCTCCCACGAGCCAGTCACCTCCCGGAAGCCCCGCTCTGAACCTGGGAGCCTTTGAGGGGACATTTGAGATCTAAATTATAACATAGAAGTTAAATGAGAAATCCTAAATTCTAACTTGCAGGGCTTTGGTAGGGGAGGAGGCCGTGAGCATGGTCTGAACTGGGAAAGGAGAATTTGCATTTCAGGACCTTCGAGGATTGGCTTGCACTTCCCTTGTTCTGTTCAGTAACTGCTTATTTGGAGAGGATGTGTGTCTTGGGTGTGTTGTGAAACTGTGCAGTAGGGACAGCAGGGCATGAGCCCACTGAGTTCATACATAGAAATACTTCCTGAGTTGTTATTAATACAGAGTAAGTGAGTTTTGTTTTAACTTAACCTTTGATGCAAGCCGGACATTGTATTATAAATCTTATAATGAGATTCATTTCCCCTTACTAGTAGGTTAGAAAAGTCAATGCAGCATGTCTCTTTGGCAGGCCCTAGAAAATTCTCCTTTTGTTAGCTGTAAATGTGGATTGGAGATTGGGGTTGCTGGAGAAGAAATGTAGTTTAGGCCTAATACTTTTTAGATAGCTTGATCATACCCAGAACTGCCAACATTTTACCCAAACTCCTCTGTCTGTTCTCAGTGGTTCCCGTGCCTGAGGAAGGACCACGCATACTGCAGTGTCCTTCCTTTGGCGGTGGGTAAGTTAGGCTGGCATCCTGGCTGAACACAGTGACCAGCTGGTCATTTGGTTACGAGGCCTATTCCAGACCACATACCCCAGATTGCATTGCTTGCTTGTGGTCATCTTGACCAGTGAGCATTTTCTGTGGGTCACCAAACCAGTCATAAAATCATTTAATTTTATGGAAATGGAGTATCAGACTTAATAAAATAATGTATATTTTAAAGTTCGGTGGTACAGACAGCCATGAGTTTTTTTCTGTACTTTCTCAAAATGTGGTCTTGGGTTAGCTGTGGTTGTCTCAGGTGCTGATTTCTGAGCCCTGCCCAGAGCTGCTGTGGTAGAAGTACCGGGCCCAGGCTTTGGGAATCTGCATTGTTAATTAGCCTTTCCAGATGAGACTTACATGCTGGAGGCTCCTGGAGCCACTGTCTTCTGTGAACTCTCTTGCCCTATAGCACAGTGCTAGACCTTGGGGATCAAAGGGGTAACTATGCCGCCTCAGCTATATAACAAAAGAGTGTACAGCGGGGACCAAAGCATTACCCTTTATTAGTGCTAAAGATTGGCATGGGAGAATGTGGCGTATGTGTAACTGGGCAGACTTTGCTCATGAGTGCCATGGGCCTGGGCAGCCTCCCCAAGCTGAGTGGCCTTGGACAGATATCCACACAGAGGATGAAGTGGAGCAAGACAAAGGGGCTTGGCTGGGCTGTGCTGAACTTGGCATGGCTCAGCCAGCTCTCCAATCACATGCAAGTGGAGGGAGTGAGTGCAAGAGAGGCAGGAGGAGAATCCTGGCCAGCGCTCCCTCCATCTAGAGGGAATCTCAGGCACAGGAAAGAAGCATGGCCCAGCCCCCACACCGAGCAGAAAGCAAGGGCTCAGTAGCAGTTGAAGAATGAGTTCAGAATTTTTAACCTCAGAATTTCCGTTTGCAGAACTACCTCTTCCTTTTCTCAGTGTTTTGTTTTTTCCACATCCATCTCAGGTTGTGGTTCCACATACTAATTTCAATCAGCTTGTATATTATTGAGGATGTAGGATGACATCCAAGCCCAGTTGTCTTGGAGCAGGAAAAACAGCCCATCCTTATTGCCATCTAGAATAATTTATGTTCAAGATAATACACAATTAATTTTTTATCAGGTTTAAATTTGATTTGAGTACATTTTTGAGTTTGGAAGTCAGCCACATGGTTCGTGTGCATTTATCTTTATTTACAGGGAAGCTGACAGCATTTTTTACCTTTTATGGGAGAGCTGTATTGGTGTGGAAAAGGTAAATTCACTGTATAAGCAAATGAGACTGGACCCATAAATATGAAAAATCATGTTAATACTTCATAGGTGCCTTTAAAGGTGTGCAGAACAATTCAAATGTAGCTCTGGGCTCCCTGCACCCGTCTCCTGAGACACACATTTCCCTCCCTCTTTGTTGGTGCTGTCTGTAAAAGCCTTCTTGCTCTTAACTTGTGGGTGGTGGCTGCCTCTGCTTTTTTTCATCCATTTTTCTCATTTTTTAGAGCCTTGCTGCAAATGTAGAGTATGAATGACAGCTGCAGAAGGAATGTTCTTGACACTTGAGGATGCACAACCTTGCAACTCTCTGTCTCCCCCAATGCTTTTTTGGGGTTAAACGCAGGGCCTCACATATGCTAGGCAAGGGCTCTGCCACTGACTACATCCTCAGCTCCCTTTTTTAAACTTTTTTTTTTCAGGGGGGAACAGTGTCTTGCAAAGTTGCTTAGGCTGCCTCAAACTTGTGATCCTCCTGCTTCAGCCTCCCAAATAGCTGGGATTATAGGTGTGTCCCACCATTCCCAGCTCCCCCCAAGATTATTTAATTAGCTCCCTTTATTTCCCTTTTCATTCATGAGATAGCCCCTAAGGCATACCTGGAATTACCAAAAGTTTGAGTGAACCTTAAACTTAGTGACTCATAATTCATATCTCCTCCATTAGTGAACACACAGATTTGTTCATGAACATATTGTCATCCATATGTATGAACTTTTACATCTACTGTTCAATTCAGTTAATTTTACATGCATATTAACCACTACTTTTCAAGTGCTTTATGGTGCCGGTGACATAAGGTTGACAAAGAATATTTGTGACCTAAAAATTTATGAATAAAGTTGAAAACTGAATTAGTGAAGTGAACTTATGGCTTTTCTCATTAAAAAAAAAAAAAAAACATTTCCAGTATTATATTTAGAAATTCTGCTTCATCCATGGTTGTATTAAAATAATTTGTTTACAAAACAAATTGAGTATAAAAAGACCAGTCCTAAGAACTGCCTTGCCTTTCCTAGGCCTTCTCAGCCACCACTTTAGGGACTGTGGTGGATTAGCTAACGGTCAACTTGTAACATCCAGTTGAACTGAGTCAGCATGGTGCTGGGTGTGGAAGGCCCACCTGAGGATTGTTGCCAACAGCATAAAAGGAGAACTGGAGGGGAAGACGGTGTGCTGTTGATTCTCCTGGAGGAGCTTGTCATGCTGGTTTTCCTGATATGAACTCAGCTGTTCTCGTTATCGGAGGAGCTCGGGTCCTCGCTGTCACTGAGAATGGCTGTGGTTCTCTTCAGGGGAACTCTTGTCCTTACCTTGAGCGTCACTTCCTGGCTCCAGTGCAGATCCCTCAGCCTGCTGGCACAGATCCTTCATCCTGCTGGCACAGACTTGCTAACTTCCACCACTGACCTTTGGGCCTTCCCAGTGCAGATCTTTGATAGAGATTTGCATAAGACAGTGTCACGGGCTCTAGGCCTCCAGCTGGACTCGTGGAGGACATTGCCATGAGCTCTAGGTCTTTAGCTGGACTCGTGCAGGAAACAGCCATGGGATCCAGGCCCTCAGGTGAATTCTTTGGGTCTGTAATGTGTGGACAGATCTCTTACATTCTTCTCCATTTAACTTTTTGGGTGAATAGTATAAAATAATCCTATAAATTATGTGTTCTGTATTAAATCTATTCCCTTGCAAACCCTGACTACAACAGGGATATTTTCATTAAATCCTTGACAGTGTCCTGAAATTCTTAAGCCATCAGCTGTTGGAAGGGAGGCCCGTCTGATTTCATTTCTCAGGGAATGAAGTTGCTGCTACTTTTACCTGAAATACCTCACCCGAGGAAGTGCCTGCTCTGTCTCTGCAGTGAAGTCCCCCACCTCCCAGTAGCCTGGAAAGCGTACATCACACTTGGTGCTGATTCCACATCACCCTCAGCACCCAACCCAATCAGGGTTTCTCTTGGGGATGGCGACCTCAGTTACACCAACTTCTGTCATCTTCCTGGCGCCACACTTAAGCATCCAGTCTTGTTTTTATCCTTACCCAAATCCCCATGTCATCCCCAAGCCTTTGATATCGCTAGGGATGTGCTTTCTCACATATGGGCCTCATTTCTCATTAAAATGAATCCAGTGGTGTTTCCTCCTTCCTTAATGTAAGCCCCAGTCTCAGCTGAAAATGCGTTACCTCTAAGCTCTTAAATTCTGCCATCTTCCCTTGCTTGTCTTACCCGTGTCTCACCTATCTGTTGAGTTCTTCCGGTTACGGATTTGGTGCACTGGTTCTCAGTTTGGGCTGCAAATTAGAACTACCTAGCAGAGATTTGAAACTTTACCAGCGCCCAGGGACTCACACCCAGAAGACCCTAGTTTCATTGTGCTGCGGCAGGTAGGCCGGGGCATTGGTGGGTTTGTTAAAAGCTAGCCAGCTGGTTCTGATGAGCAGCCAGAGTTGAGAACCAAGGTCTGTCCTTCCCTGGCTCCTCAGTCTCCCTTAATCTCACTTCTAGTTGAGCATCACCCATGGTATCATCAAGCAGGCCATGTGGTGGTGTTCTTATTCATCTTTGAATGTCTTTCCTCCACCCAGTGAAACTTTGAGGATGAAATCTTCTTGCTGAGGCCTGCCCCCTCCATTTTTGCATCTTCCCATCATCTACAATCTTCAGGAACTTGGGCCAATGGACCATTTTTTGCCTTCCTTGATGTTAGCAGGATTGGACAGCCCAAATAAAAATGTCAAGCCAGTCAGTGAAGATGGAGAGGGGTGGGGTTGGAACGACACACGAAGAGTAAAGACAAAGGACCATGATTGGAGAAACTGGATGAGGCTGACCTGAGTTTGAATCTGGCTCTGCCATTCCCTTCTCTATAATGAGGTTATTCATAGTTACCACAATGGGGTTCTGTGAGGGTGTTCAGCGAGTGTTCACCCTCGAAAAATATTCCTACCTTGAAGTTTAGGCAGATTTTCTTTAATTCAACAGATGTAATTATTTCATCCCTTTTTTGTACTCAGGTGGTCCTGACCATGTTCTGCTTAAACTGTAGGTAATTTGGATGTGGACCAGGTAGGTATTTAATGTTCCTGTTTTATAACTGAGTGATTATGATGCTTTCTACCAAGAGATGAAATTATCAATAGATATTTGTTACAACTGAATTTAACCTGAGGAAAAAATTTTGTTTTAGGTGTATGATCCTTTAAATGTTTCCTTGTCTCTTGGGTAGGAGTGAAGGGAAAAGAAGAGAATAGAATGATGGTGGAGAGATAAAGAATTGATAACTAAAGATAGCATGCTAATATTTTAATAGCATAAAACAAAGGATTCCCAGATGTGAGGGTCCTGGATGAGAGTCGGGTGTTTTTTTATTTTTGCCACAGTCAGTTGAGCAAATTAATCTTCCGTTGTGCTCAGGGACAATACACAGAGCTCGATGACATGGATGTTTGGTCCTTCTGAGTGCTGCTGGCCGAGTCTATCCGTAGTGAGTAGAATCTTCTATTGCTCTGTTTTCTTAAGGTTTTGCTCAGTGATGCTTTCTGTCTGTGTATTGTATGTCCTAATTTTAAAGTTATTTTAAAAACAGACCAGGATGAGAATGTGTTCTGGGCAAATACTCAACAGATAGGCTAAAAATGAAATTACACAATGAGTCATTTCCCCCAAAGATCAGCCTCTCTTAGCAGCTTGGTGTGAAGCCTTTGAGACCTTTTTGTCTATATATCCATACGTATGTGTTTTCTGTGTTTTCATAGTACTATGTCATTTGAAAAAGTGAACTAAGTTTTTGAATTTGAGAAATTTCAACTTGCATCCGCTCCTGCTTGGAGCTTACTTTTATTGAAACCAGGGCCTGAGAGTTGCTCAAGTTTTGGGGCTGTGTTGCCCTCTAGCGGTGGCAGGCGCTGGTATAAAGGGGCCATCCTGTCCCCACATATCTCAGGCTGGAGTGGAAGTGCTGGTTGTCTGTCTTCAGTTGCTGACAGGTGTCTGAAACACAATTTAGTGAGCTCTAGAATTGCTGCTGCCTTTATACCTGCACGTTGCCCTTTGTATGAGAGTTAAAATTTGTGGTAACTTTTCAAAATAAAGTATGTTTAGGTACTGATCAGTTAATGAGGCTATACCTGGCTGATTTATTGCTGGCCACCAAACCATTTTTGTGTGTGTGTGTGGGTACCAGGGGTCGACCTCAGGACCTCGAGCGCCAGCAGGTGCCTGTGCCGCTGAGCGATATCACCGGCTCTTTTTTCGTATGTGGGATCTGGGAGTCAAACTCAGGCCCTCGCACTTGCCAGGCAGGCGCTTACGCCGCTAAGCCATCTCACCGGCCCACACCAAACCATTTTTGAAGTGGTGTCCACCATAACAATCACATTGGCTATGCCAGTCATCAGCCTGTGCCCTTTGGGTACCCTGTCATCTGCAGAGTCCCTTCATCCTTTGCCTCCTCTGAATGTTCTGTCACCTTCTTGCTCAGATGGAAGCTGGGCTGGCTGTCCCTTGAAGACACTGCTCACCTTACCGTGTTTGCAAGGAGTCATTTTTCTCTGTTGTTATTTGCAACTGACCTGTATTTTCCTCCTTTTAAATCTTCACCTCCCTTTGAACCATATGCCATCAACTGTGCCATTGCTTTGTGCCTTCTTGCTGCTGTCACCGCCTCCTGGCCACAGGCCCTTGTCACTCATGGCATCCTCCCCTGTCTTACTCAGTGTGGAAGCCCCAGAGTGTGGCGATGCGCCACCCAGTAACCCAGCCTCCCCACCGTGACCTCTTCAGCCCCAGCCTCATTTTGCACCTCATTTCAGTAACTTTTTTCTGGTCTTGTTGTCCTGGTTATTAGCTTTCTGAACATTGGTTTGAAGCACGCACACTGTTAGTTAGCTTGCATTCCCTTCTTTCTGGTGAGATTCTCCCTCGGAAACTAAAATTCAGAGGTGTGCAAATCTGTGAGGCCTCCCCAGGGGGTGTCTTTCTGCGGCACGGACTTCGTGTTCTCTCCCATGAGCAACCAAACCACCTTGTGCTTCCCAAGGAGACCCCTCCCTGGTTAGACTCCCATCCCAGTTAAATCCTGTCCCGGAGGAGTATTACAAAATTCTGCCCACTGGACTCCTGTCACATTTGTGCCCACCTCAGCAGGGTCCTCACCTCAGGCATCTTATTACGCTTTTCGAGTAATTTCACCAGCTTGGAGCACATTTTCTTCACACCTTCCTCTTTCTCATCAATTCTCCCATACCTCTGTCCCTTCCTAGCCGATGACTTTGCTTTTTATGTCATTTAGAGAAAGAAGCTGTGCAGTCAGTCTGACGCCTCCTCTCACCAGCAGGCCCCGCTGTGTCTTCCTGCTGCCTTTCCCTGCCACAGACAGAGCGTCACCGCCTCCCCCACGGCGGCGTCTCAGTTTCTCAAGGATGTCACTCCAACGGTTAACTTTTTTCTCTTGCGTTATTTCCCCCTTTCTTCTGTGTGTTTCCAGATAACATAGAGGCGGGCCTTATGACATTTCTCTTTAAAATTCCTTGAAAGCGCTGTGTCGCTCTTCAGCCCCTGCTCTGTTTGTGCTTTCTGCTGTAGAAACTACTGCCCGCTGGAGAGTAGATCTGATTCTCCACCATCTGCTGTCTCCCTGCCCCCTCCGCTCTTGCAACCATTCATTCATTCCTACTTGGATGAGCAGGGTGACAAGTTGTCACTTCTGAGAGTGCCAAAGGGTGTCGCCTAGATGGGACTCCAGGCACCAGTGCCCATTGCACTGTCCTGGGCAAACCTGCCCTAATTTTCCTTGGCTGTTGGATGTGTCTTCTCTCCTGGGAACCGTTGTCTCCTGTGTCTGTTCTTCTCTGCCTCTCCCGCATCCCTCCCTTCTTAGTCCCTCTCGGGCTCCTCTTTTACTACCAGCCCCGCCGCCGCCGTGGTCTCCAGGGTTCTGTTCCACACTCTGTCCTTGGTTCTGTACTGTGTCTCGCCAGGCTCCCTCCGTACAGCCCAGAGCCTTAGCACCCTCTGTAAACTGAGGACTCGCAAACTGCCGCTGCAGCCCGGACTCCTTACCTCTGCTATTCTCTGTCTCTTACAGATTTTCCTATTCTGAGTATTTCCTGTGTATGGAATCATACATTATATGGCCTTTGGTATCTCACTTCTTTCACTTAGCACCATGTTTTAAAGGTTCATCTGTGATGCACCATGTGTCAGTCCTTCCTTTGGAGTATTCATATAATACTCCATTGTATGAATACATCACCATTCAAAAAAATCTATTCAGGAGTTGATAGCATAACTTTGGTGATAGAGTATGGGCTTAGCTTGTGAGAGGCCTGGAGTTTGACCTGACCTTCCTGCCTACCCCCAACCCCACAATTTGTTTGTCAATTTTTGAACATTTCAGTTGCTTGTAATTTCTGGCTATTATGCCTGATAGTGCTGTGAATATTCACATACAAGTGTTGCGTAGCTGTATTTTTCCAGGTGTAACAGGCTAGACTAGCTGGGTCATGTGGTAACTTGTTTAACCATTTGAGGAACTAACAACTGTTTTCTCTCTGTACCATTTTATATTCCCACTGGCAGTGTCTGAGAGTTCCTGTTTCTTTACACCCTCTGCAAGACTCAGTTACCCTTTTTAGCCTTCTCTGTAATATTTAACAAAGCCTAAAAAACAGCTAATTTCATTGCAGGTGTCTGACCTCCCCCGCCGTGTCAACTCTCTGAGAACTCTTGTTTTGCCATCTTGGTCATCTCCACCTTGGCACCCATGGTGGTGGCTGCTCCTGTTCCCATTGTTCCTTGGTGTGGCCTGGTAGGCGAGTTTGGTTGATTCTCCCTGTCTCTTTGATACCCTTTCAGGGTAGGTGCCCTGGATGAGTAGTACTTGGTGTAAGCATTCCCACTGCTCACCTGCTGATGCTTCTGTGCCTTCTCTAATAGACACCCCTGCTTCCCAAAGACTGGAGCTGCCCTGGCCAGTACAGAAGCACTGGCCAGTCTGGGTACGGAGGCGCGTGCCTGTAATGCTAGCACTTGGGAGGCTGAGGCAGAACTGCAACTTGGAGCTCAGCCTGTTCTACGTAGCCAGACCCTGTCACAGACAAACACCTACCAAAAAATAATAAATAAATAAAATTAAAACAAAAACAAAAAATACCACAGAACTGGCTACACAAGGCTGTTCAAGTTAAGATTTGATATAGTTAAGTACAATTTAAAATTCAGGCCCTCAGTTGTATTAACCACATTTCAGGTTCTCACTTGCCCTGCGGTGGCCACCGCACAGGACAGTGGGCACGTAGCATGTTTGCATCATCACCGGAAGGTCTTCTTGGCCATGCTATATTAGATTTGAAATAGTTACTGGCTAAAGAGGTTCAAGGTGCTACCTTTTGCATATGACTCATTAATTCATCCCAACATCCTTTGTTGTGGCTGATAGTAAAATTCTTCTTATCCCAGAAAACTTAATGGGGTGAAAGAACTTTCTTTTTGAAGTGGTTTTGATGGGGCTGTATGAGAATTTATATGGCCAGTGGCCCATATTATGGCCTCTAAGTAAATGGTGCATCTCAGCAACATGAAGATTTGAGTACCAAAAATGGTAGATTCCATAATGTAAACAAGGAAACGCAGCCCAAGTTCTGTTTCTTCTATGTACCATTGGATACTATGGTTTTTGTGTTCTCAGGTTACTGCTTGTGATAAACATGGGCACAGACAGTACTGGCTCTGCCTCTTCTTTCTAGGTGTGGTGGGCAGGTGTGTTTGGAGGGCACTCATTGCTACTGTTTCATAATGTTGAATTTTTCAAACCCTTCCCTGCATAGAGCCCTGAAGCTGACCCCGTACTGAGATGCCTGGGGCATAAAATGAAGTCTCCTAGTGCTGAGGGCAGTGGGTGCTTTTGCTTTTCCTGGTTCAGCAGGGCCTTTGGATTGCCTAGAGCATTCTCACTGTACTGTTAATGATTTCCTACCTACAGTAAGCACTCTGCTGAGTCCATCAAATACAGTGCAGTTAGTTCCAAGCTATGAAGTGCTCGTCACGCATGTATAAGAGGCTTTGCTTGCTAGGAGAAGGGGTCTGGCACGCGGTAAGATTTTTTAGTGTTTGTTTTCAAAATAGTCAAATATCCAGATGACGCATCTGAGACTTAAAGGTTAAGTAGCCTTGTGCTTTGTCATCTTATTTAGCATTAATATGTGTTGTTGATTCAGCCCAGATTAGTAATAGAGAACATCCTAAGAAAGCAGCCTGGCTGGTTGCTTGTGCTACATTTCACAAAATCTGAGGAGTTCATGACCAGCATTGGGTGTAGGCCTTGATAGTTCTGTTTTCAACAGTGAGAGGGGAACAGAACAGTGGATACAGGCTGAGGGACAGTCATCCGCATTGGGCTTCAGTGTGTGCACTGCCCTGCGGTTTGTCCATCAAGTCTTGGGATCAGATAAAGGAATGGAAACACACAGTGAATTTATCGGCTTGCCATCTCAGTTGGTCATCTTCTGCTTCACCAGAATAGAGCACCAGCTTGGTTTCATCCACCTTTCTGGCCCATCTGAGTTGGGGAATTAATTGTTATAGTAGTTTGAAAACTCTTGCTAGAGGTGGTGATAAATAGATGACTACATTAAACTGTGTGTGTGTGTGTGTGTGTATCCTTAACAAACTATTGAAAGATTTGTTGCAGTTAAACCCAGATGCAGCTGTCCTAACCCATCAGTTCAGGATTCATTTTGTGTCTGTGGCTCTGTTGTAATCTTGTTGGCTGTGTGTTAGCAGAATGGTTGATGGTAGGGCATGTGCTTGTATCAGTCACTGTTTTACCAGAGAAACAGATATAACACAAGATACGCAAATGTATAAGAAATTACAAGATTGGCTTACAATGGTCAGCCACAGAGTTGGATGAGGAAGTGTGCAGAGGGGGTCTGCACACTGGAGACCGAAGGTTTCAGCCCAAGGTCTGGAGTTCACTGCAGTATCCCATGCAAGTCCGTATCAGGAGGCCAGTGGGTCTGTGATGGAAGGCTGAAGAGTCTATGCTGCTGGAATGCTGAAGGATCCATGGAGGAAGCCAAAGAGTCTGCGCTGAGAGCCAGGACATGACATCCAACCTGAAGGTGAAGAGTTGAGCTCCTCCAAAGAAGAGAAGCAGATCTGTCCTTCCTCATTTCCCCTTTATACCATCTAGGAGAGGAGCTGCCCTAGGGCGGGTCCTCTACACTCTAGGGTTTAGAATTGCTGAGCTGATTTAATTAAGCTTCTAAACTTCTCAAGTTGACACAATCAACCATTACAACACGTCATGCTTGTCACCAACTTGTGCTCCTTGAACTTCTGTGTCATGTTAATTTATACACCCGGAATCAAGTGTGAGTAATTAAAAAAGCACCAGCTTTAATGTCAGTAGATAGAAACCACAGAGCCAGGTCTGACTGAATGTTTCTAAGTCTTGTTTGCCTATATGTATGCAGTATCTTTAAAGTTTTAGCCCCTGATACTGCATGTTTAGGGAGTGGCTTTCAGAAAGTATCATTTAACCAGGTGTGGTGGCACATGCCTGTAATCCCAGCACTTGGGAGGCTGAGGCAGGAGGATCATTAGTCCAAGCCAGCCTGGGCTACAAAGTGAGTTGAAGGCCAGCCTGAACCACATAATGAAACCCTATCTCAAAAAGACAAAAAAAAAAAATTATCATTTAGGGTTGGAGATATGGCTCAGTAGTAGAGTACTTGCCTGTCGTGTGCAAGGCACTGGTTTGGATACACTTAGCAACACGCACGGGGGTGTGGGGGAAACCTATGGATTTTTTTGATGATATTTTTACCCAGGCACTGGAGAGGGAATTGGGAAAGGAAAACCCGGAAACTTCCTTAAGGTGATATAATGTAGAGCTGCCACATAGGAATGGATGCAAGGTATGCTGTATTTAAATGATTTAATGGTTTTGCAGGATTGAATTTAACCTAACATATAGTGCTATGAAAGAGTAAAAACTTTTCCTGTTTGGTCACAATGTAACAAAAGACACTTAAGGATCTTTACTGTGGAACCTCTGTTGTCAGGTAGAGTAATGGCACGGTTACTTCCTTCCAAAATGCTGTTAGCAGGTAATTAACTTATCACATACCCAAGGAACCCATTTGCATGGGGATATAATAATAGGACTGAGAACTGTGGCACTTAGTGAGTTACTGAAGGTCAGTGCTCATGGACTTGGGTGCTCAAGCCAATTTCAGTTGCCTTTCTGAGCTTAGAGGGCCTTGGACTTGTCAAGGACTTTGAACTGAGCAGTCAGTGGTATTCCCAAGTTTTCTGGCTTTGTTTTCTGAAAAGAGTGTGTGTGTGTGTGTGTGTGTGTGTGTGTGTGTCTTAGTCTTAGATTTGAGCTAATAAAACTGAAAGCTTTTGTTTATGAAAAATGTCAAAGTAAAAAGGCACTGGATGGAAAGTGATTTTACCAGAGGTGGTAACTAGAGGTTTAGATTTCATGTATTGAGAGATCAGACAAATCAATGAAGTCACTCAGAAAATGTCAGTTAATTTAAATTTAGGAGATTAATACTGGCTTTAAAATCTGTAGCATGCATCCCAAAACCAGATAGAAAGATCTCTTTTCCCCACAGATTTCAGTTACCCCTGTGTGTCCTCTTCTCCTATATGCCTGGCGTGTGACACTTGTGTGACCCTTTGTCAGATGAGCACTTGGGAAGAACGTAACAACTGGAAATGGGATCTCTGTTCTGGTTTATTTGGGAGATCCTGCATTTTGATCCTGATGATACTACTATGATTTTTATATGCTTTATTTAATGCTTGAAGTTTTTGAGGAAAGGGGTAATTAGGAGCTTGTGCTTCTAAGGTTTCTATGCCAGCTCTTTTCACTCTTTCTTGTTTATGCAGCTCCAAAGTTTACTCAGGATTCTCGGCAGCCCGCTGCTGCTCCCGTGGGTGGACGGCCCCTCCCTCTTATAGGTCCGATCAGAGGAATTTAAAGGAGCTTGTTCACAGTTACTGTGCTGGATGAGTGGCTGCATAAGACTTGAACACAAATCTTTTTACTTTAAATAACAGGCTTTTTTCATTAATGAACGTGGCATGGCGGTAAGGAATATCTTTATTTAAATAAAGAGTAAATCTCCTAAATTGTAAGTGAATTTTTTTCTCAATGGACAGTACCTTTGCCCTCCAGTGCACGAGACTGCCCCATGTGGAACTCTGACAATGAGAAGCTCACATAGCAAGTGCCAGGTGTGTGCTGGTCTGTGATCTGAAGGTACTGTTGGAGCTCATTTAATCCTCGTGACTACACTAGGAGATAGGGGTGAATTATCTCCCCATTTTAGGGATGAGGGTATGAAATGCAAAGAAGTGAGCTTTATATTCTGTTTGTTGTTGTTTTTTGTCTGTTTGTTTTAGACAGGCTGTAATTATGTAGTTCAGGCTGACCTTGAATTCACTGTGAAACCTGAGGTTCGCCTCAAACTAATGGTGATTCTTCTGCCTCAGCTTCCTGAGTGCTGGGATTACCAGTATGCGCCACCACACCTGGCCTATATTCTTAATTTGGCTGTCATTTGTCACTTAGATCAATTAAAGCAATTCCATTTCATAAGTGATAAGTCAGAATTGGTGGTTGTTCTCTCTTCTCTTTTTTGTTCTTTTCCTTTTCTTTCTCTTCTTTCTTTTTCTTTACTCTGCAATTGTTGTGCTTTTTATAGCCCAGTCAGGGAATTCATATTTTGAATTGCCTGCTTTTTTATTTCTGTCTCCTTGAAGGCAAGGCCTAGTCAGTCTCCTTACTTGTCTAATGTCACCCCATGGGGAAGCTTGTCCTGAGGGTGTCCTGAAACAGCATGTGGCGAATGAGTGAATAAAATGAGTGAGGGAAGAGGTGAATGTCTGGCTGTCAAGAATGAGGAGAAGGGAGGATAATGTAGCATGTTTGCCCAGCATCTTGAGATCTCTCGTGACTTTGACCTGAGGTAGTAGTTTGCTGATATTCTTTCTCCTTTAGGGAATGTGCCCTTGAAGTTGCAGCTTGCTGTAAGTGAGTTTGTGCCTGCTTCGAGAGCTGAGGCTGTGTTGTGTTTGTGCTGCCTTCTGTGGTTGTTTTGCCCTTCTGACTATAAATTTAGTTTATGTGGACATCATCTGACCTTGAATGGAGAGAAAAGTCACTTTTTGCCTTTCTAGAAGCTGCATTAGTGCATACTGATTTGGGGTATTCTGCAGAAACTAACCTTTGGCACACTTGGCCACAGCCAAAGTCTTTCTAGTAAATTCCCCACTGGTACTTGGCTTTTCTTGTGGAATTAACACACTTACAAAGTTTTGTTCATTGGTATTCTTGGTGTGTGACTGGAATATCCTTCAGCCCATGACTTGTGGGATTGTTTTGTTCGTTACTGGGTCACATGTTTAATGAGTGGAAAGCCAAAGCCAGGCTGTGTATGGAAAAAACGGAAGTTGTCTCATGTCAGGAGATCCCAGTTATTTAGACAGTCATTGCCCACATTTCCTGAAGAAGACACTGGATTTTCCTTGCTTGTTGATGTTAATTCTCCTAGTGTCATTGGCCAGGAAGCCGAATCTTTGCTCCCCCCGGTGGTTAAACATAGGTAGTTCCACAGGCAAATCTAGTAGTCAATTCCTGCTTCTACTAAGGAATCAAAGGAAGCTTGTAAGAGTAAACTCAGTTTGAAATTTTTTATATCTTAGAGGTAAAGCAAGAAAATAATGAAGATAACAGCCCTCATGCTGAGGGTGTTTCATGTGTTATTACTGTGGATGTTAATAATAATTTTGGCTCTCTGTGGGAAGTAGCTTCCTACATTTAATTGGTTGTCAAAGAAAGTGCTTCAGGGAAGATTGTTCTACCTGAGCGGAGAACACAGAGTTTCAAGTAAGAGCCCTGCCACTGGGTTGAGATATTGTGGATTTAGCTACTGATAAAGTGTTTTAATTACAACTTGTTTGCTTGCCTGGGAGACTTGTTCTTTTGCTAAGTATACTCTTTCCCCAAAGTTGGAATTGGGTTTGGGGTAGGGCAAGAATACCATAAAGAGAGTGCAGTGGGGTTCTCTGTCTTCAAGGGACTTAATTTTATTTGGTATGCAACAAACAGGAGAATGAGTAGGAAAAGAGGAAGAAGAGGGATTTAAGTAAAACTTACCAGGTTTTAGGTCAGTGGAAAACAACAGAACATCTACAGCAGTGATGGCGAACCTTTTAGAGCTTTCGATGGTAACAAACAGCCAACTATGGCACAAATGCCATAGGTTTGTTACCACTGAGATGAGACCCAGAGAAGCCAAGGAAGGAAGTCAGGCAGCTTGGGGTCTGAGAGGAGAGATTCTTCCAGATCCAGCACCCAACACGGCTGTAGAACTTTTCTTTGGACAAGTTTTTTGTGTTTCATTAACTTGTTCAAAGGATACAACTGAGAACTGCATGTTATTCTTCAAGTGGCCCAACCAATATTGTGTGCAGCAACTGACAGGTTTTGCCACTAAAATGGAATAATTAATAGCCCCATTTTCTTAAATCACAGAGAGAAAAAAATTAAGGAATGGATATTTTAAAAACAACACTTAAAGAATTTCTTCTATATGTTTTATCTTGAACTTTTGGTATCTGCTATTACTGTATGTGTTTATATTGCATTCGGGGTAATGAGAAAGGCAGTCTTCCAGAAAACTGTAATTACTTGAAGTGTGATTGAGCGATACTTAGTGTCTTTCAAAAAGTGGGGAGCAGCGCCTGATTGCCGTGAAGTCCCTCCCTTGAGGGATGTGAGGGCTTCTTAAGGCAGGGAGCTGTCCTCTGATTATCTTGTGAAGGAAATGCAGTTGTACCTCAGTTCAGGAGCTTAACTCTCTCCACGATTGTGGTTGCAAACCGAATTGGATGAGAACTAACTCAAATTCAGTGGTTAGGTTCAGTGTTGACCTTATGGGGAAATAATTTGGTTTGTGACCAGAATCATGGAAAGAATTAAGTTTGTAAACGGAGGCACCATTTATTCCATGTGATTTACAGTCCATGTGACCTAAGCGTCTTTTACTCATTATTATAGGAAATTAGATAGCAAACACCATGTCGTAGGCTCAGTCCATCCACACCACAGGAAGGGGTGCTGTTTGTCACTCAGTAGGCCTTGCTTGCAGGAACAGGAAGTTGTGGGAGGTGAGTGAGGGCTGGGGTTCTGCAAGGAGGAAGAGGGCACCATGGTGCAGCAATGGGCACTGTGTTTGGAAGCCAGGAAGGACCTTATGGGCCAGGAAGAGAAGTTTGCACCTGAGAGTAAAAGGAAGAAAAAGACTCAGAGCCCCAAATTGTATCCACTCCCCACTTCTCAGAGGCAGTCGTCTGCATTTGTTTAAATGACTCTTTCAGCTTTTATCTCCAGATTTCCAAAGCATGATTTTGCTGCTGTTATTTGAATTTCTAAACTTGATTTTCATTTTTAGAAATTAGGGACTAGTTCTTTCACTCACATATGCCTGATTCTATCACAGGGTCTTTACTTATGGCTGACTGTTACACAGAAACATTGGGAGAATGTTAGAGTAATCTTTTTTTGGGGGGGTTATAGCTGGCTTTAGGGAAAAGGGGTTCTGATTTTTCTGGCCCACCTTCAAGAAGAGGAATTCTCATTTCTATGACCTGCCTCGTTAGAGGGGAGGAAGTCAGGGGAAGCCTTTCCTCTGAGGCCTTTACTTTGGGTTTGACTTTCTGAACCCCAATGGCTCCTTCCTCTTCTTGGGTTTTGATACTTTCTAGTTGAGTGATTGTTCTTTGTTCTAATTCATTTTTATTTTTATTTTAGTAGGTATTAGGATCCACTAAATTGATGTCATAGCCATGAGCTGAGTGACTTGCGTTTTGATAAACAGTGGGAAGGGTGGCAACTTAAAGTGATACAGCATTGCTAGGCACCTTCTTTCTTTCTTGTCTTCCCTGTCTCCCCTCCCTCAGTCAAGCATATGCACAGATGCATTGTTGATGCTTTGATACCTACCTGATCTGGAAAGCAAACTATTTAATTTGGTTTTTTGATAAATTATTGACTAATGTAGAAAATAAACACCTTTTACCCACTTTCCTTGGCTGAGGGACAGTGTCTTAGCTGTGACTGCAATAACAGAGCACCACAGGCCGAGTGGCTTGAACAATCAACATCTATTTCTTGTGGTTCTGGAGGGCGGAAGTCCATAATCAGGTGCTAAGAGATCTGGTGTCTAGTGAGGCCCGCTTCCATGTCTGCTGATGGCTCATAATTGTATCCCCACGTAACAGAGAGAAAGCAAGCTCCATCACATGTTTTTATAAGGGCCCTAACAGCATTCATGTGGGTTCCACCTTGTGACTTAATCACGTTCACCTCTCCAGGACACCCCCCCACACACACACGCACACAATGCCATCGCCGTCCGAGTTAGGATTTGAGCATATGAATTTTGGGTAGGCACAAACATTCAGTTCCTAACAGAGAGCATAAGGAACAGTGTGGCTGACAATTTGATGCCGCCAGACTTGCAAGTACCACACCGGCTCATTACACAGGCAGCAATGAGTCCTCAGGCCTGAGGCCACGTCTGCCCTTCTGCTGCACTCTTTTGTGTTGTCAAAGCTCTGCCTCCATGTGACCCATAAAGCCAAAGTGCTCACACTTCCTTAATATGCTTGGCCATTTAACAGTACAACTGAAATTTGTATTATTCTGTTTGAAAGCTGAGAGATTGTTTTTCGTAGTTTTTATCGGACCGTTGTACATGTACTAGAGGTGGACTAGGGAAGAAAAGATTTGGCCACAGTAGGATTCCTTAATATCCGTCCCCTGTTGCACAGGAGACCTCAAATATATTTGTTGGCACCCTCAAGTTATATTTTGGGGAACAGAATATTTAATGAACTGAAACTTTGTTTTGATGAGATGGAGAGAAAATAGTGCTGATATACTCAGGATAACCTGTTCTATCAATTTTATAATCTAAAATATATTTGAAGTAATACATGTTTGTTAAAAATAACCAAACAAGGGCCGGTGAGATGGCTCAGCGGCTTAAGCGCCTGCCCGGCAAGCGCGAGGGCCTGAGCTCGACTCCCGGAACCCACATACGAAAAAGGGGCCGGTGATATCGCTCAGTGGCACGGGCGCCTGCTGGCGCGCGAGGTCCTGAGGTCGACCCCCCGGTATCCACAAAAAAAAAAAAAAATAACCAAACAAATACAGGAAAAAAAAAACAACCATCAAAGTGGAAAGTGAGAAACCTAAATCTGATGGTTTGTTAAGGAGCGACAAGGGGGTAAAGAACTCTTTCATCTGCATTAGTTAGTGACAGTTGCTCTTTATTTGGGTGCAGCCACGTGGATCGGCTGAGTTGAGATGGTTCACAACAGCTGTACTCACACATCTGTCTCCTTGCTACCTCTGAAGTGGGGAAGCTTATGGAATCATAGCAGAACCTCCTTCCTCCAGTGTGTGTGTGTCTGTAATGAAGCATGTGATGGTGGTAGGGACAGCAGTGCAGAGGGTGCGGCAGGAAAGTTATGCAGGTGTGTGGTTGGGACTTTTGGGTCATGTTCAGAGCCTTGGACTTAGAGTTTTAGGTGGGGGGTGTAACATAATATGACTTATATTTTGCTGTTTTGCCAAAGAATGTTGGTTCAGTGCTTACTACACTGGACAAGGACAATATAGAGGCAGGGATGTAGCTAGGAGACTGTCCCAGGCATCCTGGTGAGAGATGTTGGCACCAGGACTAGGAACAGAGCCTCAGAAGGCGACTGAAGCAGGGATGTACTGATATACTGATAGCCTCAGAGAACTCTGGTCCAGTTAAGGATGGAGTATGCAATCTTGTAGCTACTGTGCAGGCAAAGTAGGGGTAAATTTTTATGCCAGAGATAAAAGGTCAAGGAACTCCTCAAGTCTTAGCTGGTGAGTTTGCTACTTAATTAAAATCACAATTCCTGAGGCTTACAAAAGCCCACCGTTCGCCCTGCGAAGAGCCACCGGCGTGAGGAAATGTCTAGTGTGTTCCCTCATCATATTACAAAAGTGTGGATTGGTGCTGCCTGCTATGCAAGTTCTGATCAGATGGGTTCCTTTGTATAGTAATCAATGGATTCTTTTGTCCATTTCTGAGCAGAGGATTCCTTTCTATTTTTAGTGATACATTCTCAGTGTTTTTCTCTGAAAAGGAATGCCTTGCATAATTCATCCATTTTGCCTTAAAGTTCTGCTACCGAATTAAATTTTTATGGTGTTCACTGCCACACTCTGGTCTCCAGTGAAGAAAAAACAGGTGCAGTGGTCTTTGTTCTGACTGGCTGCCTGTTTTTCTAAGATAATGGAAGGCCTTGGAGAAATTGTTCAGGGTTTCACTCTGCTCACACAACTGTCAGATTGGCTGTGACATGGCTCTGGTGAGAGGTATGAGGAAGAATGCAGCTTTCATGAGTTGATAGACCGCGGTTGAGGCCCATTCCTATCGCATGCCATCCTTAGACCTGTTGGTTCTCGTCTCTGAGCCTCAGTTTCTTCGTGTGTAGCACAATGGTCACCTCACTCTCCTCATGGGCTGAGTGGAAAGATTCGATTTGGACTATCACATTGTGGGTACCAGACATGTGGCTGCTACTTTGTTTTGTGTTAGCTCAAGAAGGATGCATCAGTAGGATTGGAGATGAACCTCCTTCCAACTGCTAAATGGGTTGCCATCTCACTGGGCGTGATGATTAAGGTGGATTGTTAACTTGGTTGGCTCGGGATCTGCCAGAGGAATTCATAAAGCACACTTCTGGATGTGTCTAGGTGGATCATGGAGACATGACCTAGGGGTCTATGTCTGGTCCTTCACCCCTCCTCTCTGGCATTGTTCCCCTTATCTGCTTCCTAGCTTCCTTGAACTAAGCAGCTTTGATTGACCACTCTTTATCATGATGTTTGTGCCTTGGAGCCAGATGACCAGGAACAGAGTGCCCTGAAACCATGAGTTTAATTAAACCTCTCCTTTGAGTTGTGATTAAGTTATAGCTTTCTATTTAGATCGAAATAGCAGGCACTTCAGTTATTATTTTGTTGTTGTAATGGTGTATCACATCTCTTTTGTCTCTCTGACCAAAATAGAAAACATTCTGCCACAAACACTGTTTCATGACTATGATTATATATCAAGAGCAGTAGCTCTGTTTTTAAAAATTTTCCATTTTAGTGTTAAGGGAGAATTATTAATCTCTTTAAAGCATCGTGGAGTTCTGAGAGGAGGTGGGCCCCAGTGAGACTCTGGAAGGGAGTTGGGAAAATGTGGTCTGTAGGGTCCCTGACCCAGGGTCACAGGGAAGACAGAGAAAGGGTTTATTTGGAGTTGAGAAGACAGTAAATAAACAACCAGTCCCTGCGTCATCCTGAAGAATTTAGTCTGGAATCAAATTCCACTGTGCTCTAATGTAGTTTATATTTTACTGTTAGTAATATGTCATGGGCATCATTGTGTATCTTACAGCATTCCACATCATTTTTCTCAATGGAACAAATTCCAGGGTTAGGCTACCTATCTTCAGATACCAGCTGAACCTGTCATTTAATGACTTAGGCAACATGTGCCTCTTTTGCAGATACAATATCAGGGTATCAGCACTTTATCCTGGCTGGCAGTACCTGGTAATTATAATAGTAATGTTAATTACCGTAACTGATTTTACTAGATGGCTGTCTAAGAAACTGTTTTTTCCCTTGGAGAATATTTTCATAAGTACTTCTTTACTTGCTCATCTGAATCTCTGTCAAATGGGTTTTTAGAAGCAGTCTATTTGCATCCAAATCTTCCTACTCAATGATCTCTGTATATTTTGCCAAGCCGCTTATTAGAAATGCTGTGTCAGTTTTGAGTCTTCCTCCTAACAGAGTGCTTAACTCCGTCATTGTTACTAGTCCTGGTTCTTGTAGTTCTTTTTACTCTTTTTATTTTTTTTTTTTGTGGGTTCCGGGGGTTGACCTCAGGACCTCGCGGGCCGGTGCCGCTGAGCGATATCACCGGCCCCTTTTTTCTTCGTATGTGGGTTCCGGGAGTTGAACTCGGGCTCTCACACTTGCCAGGCAGGCGCTTACGCCGCTGAGCCATCTCACCGGCCCATTCTTTTTACTCTTTGTCAGGCAGATCGGAGCTAGGGAGATAGCTTAGGGGTAGAATGACCCTGGATTGACCTCTCTCTCTCTCTCTCTCTCTCTCTCTCTCTCTCTCTCACACACACACACACACACACACACACACACACACACACACACACACACTATCTTTGTTTCCTTCTAAGCCTCAGTGTTTCTGTTTGCATCATGATGGTTAATACCACTGCTCTTAATGTCCTTATTTTTGCATGGATGGCAGTGATAGTTAAAATTTTAAATTTTTGTTAATTTAAAAGATATTAAAGTGCATGTGATTTTAATTTATGGCAAAAAGGAAGACAGAACAATTTTTAATATGTATGCTTGCTCATTCTATATTGTGGAGTTAATTCCTCATGGCTTTTTTTTTTTTTCCAGTCTTTGTTCTGTTCCTGGGAATTTGAATGCCTTTTTGATGACTGTGGCTTCTCTTCCCTCTGCTTTTCCTTCTTTGCCAACAGATCTTACCCATATTTCAGACCTACCTTACTACCCCCTGCAGCCCCAGGCACCTCTGTGGCCTGGGGCCCAGCTGCTGTGCTCTCTCCCTCCCCTGCAAGATGGGCTGGACTTGGAATAGGGTTTGCCAGTCAAGCTGTATGCCCAGCGAAGGAGGAGGGACCTAGGAGTTTACTCTTGCCTTTTTCCCTTGTAATCACCCATTGAAAGAATGTTTTGACTCATGTCTAACGCTGTTGTCTTGCTTAATTGGTTACTGCAATCCTGTTTTCTCTTCCTAACTCTACTAGTCTGCTAGGGCTGCCCTAACCAAAGACCACACTCCGATGGTTTACACAACACAAATGTATTCCTCACAGACCTGGAGGCTGGAAATCTGAGACGAAGGTGCTGGTTGGGTTTCTTGCAAGACCTCTGTCCTTGGCTGTCACTGGTAGCCTTTCCCCGTGTCCACCTGGGACTCTAGTCCTCTCTCTGTGTCCAGATTTAAGCTTTTGTAAGAACGTATAGAATATTATTGAATTTTTCATAGAAAGAAATGCGAATCCATGTTTTTAGCATTTTAAGGTTCTGTTATTTGCTTTCTCTAAGAAGTTGATGAGAATTGAAATGTCGCCTGGCTGACTGTCTGACCTTACACCTATGGGACCACAGATGTATTTGTCTTGATGGAACCAATGCAGAATCTTTTTTCTGAGAACTCATAGCCAGCTCTATGTTTACATAAGCCGAAAGTGGCAGAGAGGCAACATCTGCACAAGGGAACTATGAAGGTTCCTTTAAGACAGGATGTACTCCAAACATTTACTGAAGGCGGAGGGACTGGATATCTGATGTTATCCTCCCCAGAGTTTTATGGGGCTGATTCACTGCATTTCTTGAGAGGTAACTGCAGACCTCTGAGAGTCAAAACCTCCGTGTCCAGGTGGAAGGCACCTGAGGCACCCATGCTGCGGCAGAAGCTGGGATAGCAGAGCAGGGCAACCCTGTTGTGCACTTTCCTGGCACTCAAGTTGGGACTGCTGTCCTTTGACTTTGCCACTTGCCAGTGAAAAGTTACTCGGCCACAGCCAAGGCTTCCACAGTCTCTTCAGAACCTGCCAGTGCCTTTGAGTGTCTCAGGATCACCTTACCTTTCATTTTGTGCAGGTTATGCTCCTCTGTGAGACGCTGTGCCTTTAAGAAACTACTGCTATGGGGTAAGACTTTTCTTTATGGAGAGAATGATTCACCTTCCTCTGCAGCACTTAAAACTCTGTGAACCCCTCCACAGTCGTTAATAGTTTCAAGATGATGATGATGGTGATTGCAGTGCTGGGATAGAACCTAGGGTCTTGTGCATGCCAGGCAAATACTCTAACACTGAGCTACACCCCAGCCCTGCCTCAAGATTCTTGAGCTAGTAGTTCATCTTTAGTTTGCTGCTTCTTGGAGGATTTTGTGCAGACTCCAGGGTGATGAATTTTATTATTTGGGAACAAGTCTGGAAAGACCTGTCTGGGGTTCTTAAATGGAGGTTATCACTTTGGGAAATAAATTAAGAAAATGAATGGATTTACAATGTATGAATGCCATTAAAGTTGTGAATTGTTTGAAGAGGGGAAAGAAGTGCACCTGTGACTGTTTCTCAGGATGTGCCATGAGAACTGGAGTGTTTTGGTGAACAGTGATCGAGAGCCCTGTGTGATTTGTCTGGGTCAGGCTTGCCTCTCACTGTGAATGAGGAGAATTTGTTAGGCTGTTTTTTTGTTTTTTGTTTTTTAATGTGGGTACCGGGAGCCGAACTCAGGACCTTGCACTTGCCAGGCAGGCGCTTATGCCGCTGAGCTATCTCACTGGCCCTGTTAGGCTGTTTTTGCAAGGGAGGTGGATTTTCTCTTAGGTTTTATGGTGTTCCATCATTTGCCTGTTAAAAGAGTTTGATGAAGATTTCAATGGAATTAGCAGGACAACATGGCCTCCTCTATCCTGTGAAGAGGTGGTGCTTTTTAATTCTAGAATCAATACATCCATTTACCTGTAATTTGCTCTTCTGCCCTGCACCATTGACCCTTCTGGTTTTTAACTACCGGCTTGCAACTTTTGTTCCTAGTGTTTAGAGAAAATTAAAACACCAGTGATTTGGGCTGACAAAGCATTTTCGATCTCAGATGTTAGGATTGCATTGACTAGTTACTTGCTGAATACCAAGGAGGAGTGGGAGCGACTGTCTGAGAGGGATGTGTTCCTTCAGGTGCCGTGGCCCTCTTTGAGCTGTAGGTGGTGGACACACTTGCTGGCTGGCTTTGCCACAGTGGGTGGTTGGCTGTTCTTCATCCTGGGGGGCCTTGGTCCAGTGGGGTGGTGTTCCGAGTGACCCCCACTTGCTGCGATCTTGCCTCACTCCCCCTCCTGCCTCAGGTGAATTAATGGAGCCTTTGATGCCTCCACCTAGCAGAAGACTAACTTTGACTTCTGGGAGTTCAACTAGGCAGAGAGATTGGATGTAACCTATTTTTAAAAGACCTCTACAGGGGATTTCATAACTTTCCTGTTATTATCTGATGACTAACAGCCTTGACTTTTGAGAGTCCTTTCTTTGTCAACACACATTCCTCTGTTGCTCTCCTATGGTGATTCTTAAACATTTGCCTATTGATAGGTCTTCTGGCACAGCACACTGTCACAGAGTGAGGGAAGAAACCCTTTGAAGATGATGGCACTCCATGTTGCTGGTTGGCCCTGTCCAGCTTCTGCTCTTCTTTTTCTTCTCTGTTTCTTTCTCTTTGGTGCTTATCCATTTTGCTCTTGTCTGTGTTAGGCATTAGCACCTCATTACTCTTATCTCCATTGTGCCTTCCGGTGAACTTCAGGAGGTCATGCGGAGATAGTAGTTAGTTCATGAAATTTAAGTTTCTGATACACAGTAGATGCTCCGTAATGTTTGTGAGATAGGAAGGTAAAGGTCTGAAGTCAGTGTGAAAATACTGGAATCATGATAGCCCAGTAATCCATAGGATGGTTGTGAAAGATGAAGGTGCATGCGAAACAGGCTAATGAGCAGACTCTTTGTAGTATGCGTGAGCACACACATGTGCAGGAGGTCTGGAAAACCCTTAGTGCTGTTGTAAATAGTGCTGGACATAGAGGATCATGGATGAATGCTAACTATTTGACCAGAGTTAGTTATCTGTAAAGAGCAAAGAGGAAGCTTGTATCCTATATCTTACAAGGATGCAGTGGGGTAGGGGATGGTGCTCAAGAGAAAGGCTTAGACTGATGGCAACCAGGATTGAGTTACTTCGTTGCTCAGGACGGAAAGGGAATGCAATTATTATAGCAGGCATGGTAATATTGTAATTCATTATACATACCTAATTGATGAAATGGCATATCAAATAATATATACTATAGGATTGACATGCAGAATCATTGAGATTTGGTAAAATTTCAGTGAGATAAAGTGGTTCTGTTGCCCCAGGAAAACAATTTCATTTCCTATGATAGCAGGATAGTCCATGATCTTTGGAAAAACAAAGCAAAACAACTCAGACACTGTGGAAAATGATACCAACAGTGAAAACACCCACTCCTCTAGAGTCAACTTGGTTGATATTATGGTATATGTTTTTCTTGATCAGAATTACTGTTTTGCTTTTGTTTTTTTAATTTAAGGTGATTGGTACAATTTAGGATTGATCGGAATTACTGAGAAGCAGCAGGGCTCCGGAACAAGAGGAGTGACGGGAACTCTCAGTGGGACCTGGTCCTAATGAGCTCCAGAGGCTCTTCTCAGCATTGCTGGCTCTGAGCGAGTGAATATTTAGGGCTAAGATGCTGGAGAGGAAAGAGGGTGGAAATGAAAAGGGATCTGGGAGTCAATTGCATTTGGAAGTTTGAGCTTCGCAGCATTTCCATCCTCCTTTTCCCTGGGGAAAAGGGAGTTAGCAGTACTCCGGCAGGAGAGTTCAGTGTAGCCTAGTTGCAAATGGGAAATCTTAAAAATGAGCAAATGGCATGATATGCACCATGGTACTTCTTTCTTTGTTTTAATAAACAATGTTTCCCAAATTTTATGGTGTCTTAGAATCAACTGGAGGCATGTACACATACATGGCTGGCCCCAGCCATAGATTCTGACCCTGGAGGTCCAGGCAGGGCCTGAGAATCTGCATTTCTGCCAAGTTGCCAGGTGATGCTGGTGCTGGTAGTCAGGTCCACACTTTGAGAACCGCTGCTCCACTCGGCTAGATGTCCAGAACATTGGTACTGCAGAGGATACTCCATGCCAGTCCTGTGGTGTCTTAGCATATCTTCTGGTACACAAGGAATGATCAAAGTATATGGTGAATGTTTAAATTTTAAAAATTTATTAGAATGAAAGATACATTGCCATTAATCCCCTCAAAACACTCCCCTTTGCTTTGAACACACATCCCAGCGTTTTGGCCACTTTCTGAAGCAATTTTGGAAGTCCTCTTTTGAATCTTTATGAGGTGTGATTAAAAAAAATACTATGAATGCTACTGTCAGGTGCCTCTCAGTGGAAAAACAGGCTTGTAAAAACATTACAGGGAGTCCTGATCCACCTTATTCACCACATCTGGCACTGTGCAACTTCTGGCTCTTAAAAGTCCAAATGACAGTGAAAGGTAAACATTTTGAATTGATTCGGGACATTGAGGCAGCCACAATCATCCAACTAAAGACACTCACAAAAGAGGATTTCCAAAACTGCTTCAGAAAGTGGCAAGAAGGATGCAGTGAGTCTGTTTGGAGCAAAGGGGGGATAAATGGCAATGTGTCTTTTACTGTAATAAATTAAAAACAAAAAAACAAAAACAGGGTAAACATTCACTGTATTTTTTGATCATGCTGCATTGATCCTTGCGAAGAACCAGTCTCTATCCAGTGCCGGGAATCACAGAGTGGTTAAGTACCAGGCTTCAGTGACTGTTGACAGCTATCTATTTGGCTGCTGGTACTTTTCTGTGTCTTTGGGGCTTGGGGAAAGAGGAGTCAAAAGCGCAGGCCCAGATTGTGGGAGGGGCCTGTTCTGATGCCTGACACAGTCTCAGGCTGTTGCCCAGACTGTGGAGTGAATCTTGCCCAGTCGGTGAAGCACTGGGTCTTGTCTTTCAACAATCGCTCATTTGATGATGAGTTTTTTTTTTTTTTTAAACTTCAGCTTTCTGAATGCAGTAGAGTCTTTGTAGGTGGACCTAAGGGACAGCAGAAACTTTGTGAAAAATTACAAAACATGCCCCAGGTTGCAGTTGAAGAGATCGAAATTGGAGGGGAGGAAGAGGTTGACATTTGTGTCTTCTAGGGTACATGTCTGAAGACTGAAGTCAGGAGACGTTGTGAAATGTTGAACTGTTGGAACCAAGTACAAAGTGTTTAGTGTTGAAATGAAACATTAATTTCAAGTTATAGAAAGAAACAGCATTGAGTAGAAGCTGATCCATGAAAGAAAAATGAATGAAGTGTTTGATAGAAACTCTGCAGCTGCCTTAAAAAAGAATATCTTAATTTCTTGTTTTTCTTTCTCTTCCCAAAGCATTCTCTTGGAATTAACCCAACACTTGTCATTTTGGTTTTGGTATTATCTACTTATATGTCTCTTTTGGGGTTGTACATACCCATGTAAGAATAGAGGTTATCTTGTAGTTTGGGGAAAAAAGTTGGACTTTGATAGTTTTAAATTTTAAAAAAATCACTCCAAGTTAGCACTCAGATGAATTTCTTCAGTCTCAGGTATTTCATGATGGAACTGGAAAAAAATAAATCAATAAATTTTTCTTTTGCTTTTTCGAAAAATGCATGATTCAAAACATAAGTTCCCAGTAAGCTAGGGAGTAGAGTTTTTCAGAGTCATTATCTTACTGATGAGTTATTGAGATAAGTTTGTCTTTGTAACAAATTGGCATTGCCATATGATGGAGCTGAGCTGCACTGTTTACTCTGGTCGTGGACACCTGCACACTTTAGGAAGTGAAGCTTAGGAGCTGTGATGGTGCCACTATGAAATTGGTGTATCTAGCTTATTTGCCTCCATCTAAATGCAGAGCCAGTGACCATTAATGGTTTGTCTCTGGTGTACAGGTAAATAGTAGGCAATTTGGAGGTGAGCACCACTCATGGTGTGTGGCCAGCTGCTGACTCAGCACAGAGGTGATGGAAAGGAAATGAGGAATGAGGGTTGTGTTTAACCTGTGGACTTGCTTTGGGAGTCTTGGGCCATGAATGGCTGCGTGAGGACTGTTACCCTTGGCACCCTTGCCTCTGCTCTCCTGTGGCTGAAGCTTGCTTTATTTACTAGGGCTATGGCACTGGGCTTTGTGGTTTCTTGGATTTTCTGATGCTATGGCACTGGGCTTTGTGGTTTCTTGGATTTTCTGATGAGACAGTTCAGTTCTCCTTGCAGCTTTTTCTGAGGCCAGGTTTATCCGCAGATGGCAATTCTGCTTTTCTGTGTTGTTTCACTTCAGCTGGTTACTGTGGGATTCAAGCTGCTCTTCAGCCACTCCTTGAACCAGTAACTTCTTTCACTTTGTTATATATTATATAGTCTTTCCCTTTATGTTTTTATATCTTAAAACTATGGTAACAACTATTCATCATAACAGAAACATTGGTCTTTTTAAGAGGAATTTTAAACATCTCCTGTAAAATGGGTTATGCCCATAAATCATTTTTGGAATAAGATGTGGAATAAGAATAACAGTAAATAGATGCCTCCTCTCCAAATGCTGTGACAAATGCTCATATTTCATTTTTATTGGTTGCTGCATTCATGATAATTTGATTACAACTAGGACACATGCTGATTTATGAATAATCTTGTTTCACAGTGAAGTAAATAGGAATGTAATTATTATTCCCGTGTTTTGTCTTAAGGACATGCATATTTAAAGTGCTGCGTGATCTTGCACAATTCTTAGATTTCAGTTTTTGGCTTTTGATGCATAAGTCTTAAAATTGCAACATTTGAGTTAGGGAGGGACATCAGGGCCCATCTGGTTCATTTTCCAGCCCTGATTGATATTCCTGGAAGGGTACCCACCTTTACTCTCCCACCACCAGTGGAAGCTGGCCAGCTACCACTTCTGGAGGCCATCTGCTCCCTGCTGGTCCTGGGTTAATGACCAGAGTTCCTCCCCTCAGTGGGTTGCATCTGCTTTCCTGCAGCCTTCCCTCCTGGGTTGGGTGAGGTCTGTCCTCTACAGCTTCATAACAGAAACTGACATTGCTTTTGCTGCTACCCCAGTGCTCTCCTGCAGAAAGAATCTGCTACTGCTTTTTTTTTCTTTCTTTCTTTTTTTTTTTTTTTTTGTTAAATCAGGTTAAACAAACATTCTTAAGTTCACATGACTTTTGTTTACTAACTATCCTGGCTACTTACCTCAATTTTCTGAGTTGTGAATACATCTAGATGGTTCTAGTTTCAAGGAGTGACGCAGGCTATGTAGTGACAGTTGACAGTGTAAGTGGATCATATCAGAGGCAGTCCCACCAAAGAGGCGACGTGGACCTCAACTTGTCTCGGGCAGGTTCTTGACATCTCACAGAAAAGCATTTCAGGATGCGTCAATGAGGGGAACAGGCAGACTCAGAGAAATAGTACTGGCACTCAAGGGGTGAGGTACACTATGATCTGGAATTGGAAGTATTTATGTGGTCTGGGGGTATCCTCAAGATTATCCTAGATGGATAATATAGGATATTTCTTTTTTGAGTTATTTATCATTTACCTAGTATCTGTTTTCGTAAGGTTAGGTTGCCCATTAGTGGGCTAAAGCAAAAACTGACTTTGTCAACGAGGTTAAAATACAAACCATTGCCAGGCGTGGTGGCACATGCCTGTAATCCCAGTACTTGGAAGGCTGAGGCAGGAAAATTGCTGCAAGTTCAAGGCCAGCCTGGGCTACATAGTGAGTTCAAGGACAGCCTGAACTACATAGCGAGACTCTGTCTCAATCAATCAATCAATCAATCAAGCCAACCATTTACATGTTTGAAGTTTAGAGATATGGTACCTAATTAATAGTACTGCTTCTTTGAGAGTGGAAATCTTTGGAATTTATGGGTTTATAGTACCACCAAAAAAAAAAAAAAATGCAGACCGAATTTACGGACTCTAAGGAACTGAGAAGTGAGCGGCCTGAAAGACAGGCTTAGGAATAAAAAGGCATCGTGACTGTGGCTTACTTTTCTACAGCTTCCTCAAAATTAGAGTTTTCTCAAAATTACAATCTCCTCATCTCTTTTCTACCTATCTTTATTTCTTCTATCTTACCTGAAAAAGTCTCTCTTTCCTAGTCCTGTCCCTACCCAACCAGTTTCTGTCTGCAGAATCAGCCAGTGTTGCCAGTTTCAGTGTCCTTATAAAGTTTACATTACATACTTGCATGCAAATATTTGTGTATACACACCTGTCCTTCCCTTTTTATATAAAGGGTGGCATACCTTACAGAATGTTCTGGTTGTTTTTGTTTAATGTAACAGTCTTAAATTTTCAAGCCTGTACATGGAGAACACCGTCATTCTTTTTTGCATTTGTTTAGTATTTTATTGTATGGATTTCATCTTACAGTATTTACTTAGAAAACAAAGCCAAGTGACGGTTTCTCTCCTAAATCAAGCCACTTATGTTTGACTATCATGCCGTCCCAGGGCAGGGTATGATGACATTCTTTGTTCAGGACTTTTAATAATGCAGATTTCTACTGTCCTATGCTCAGTCATATGACCCTAAGATAGAGCATCTCCTTCCCCCTCAGTTTCCTCTACCCTCCTTCCCTTTTGTACTCTGTTCTGTGTTTCTTCCAGCTTGCCCTTCTGCACTGACCTGGGCAGCCAAGTTTACACACCACTGCAGGATCCCAGCCTGTGCCTTTTGGCCCATCAGCCAGTCTGATGAGATCTTTCTGGGTTCTGATTTAGTCATCTGCCATCTTACCCAGTTGTGTATACCAGCTGCAGGTTGGATTAGCCTGCCATCAATATACTGACCCAGATTTTCCTGGCTTGGAATGTTGCACAGGTTGGATCTAATCGCACAGCCCTGTGACGTAGCCCCCTGAGACCACCCCGGAGTTTTCTGATGATTCTACTTTGGATAGGAGTTGGCTCTGCGGTGCAACTAATCCCACCTAGCTTCACTGTTGGTCTGTTTTCACGCTGTCATCTTGTCACACTGTCATCTTAAGAGAGTGGTGTCTGTTGTCGCCAACCAGCCGGCCACGGTCTCTGTACAGTGTAGCGTATTCTGGAGCCGTTAACTTTATCAGAAAAGGAAGTAAGTTTGTCTGTGAATTTTACTTTTAGCAAACCTTAGGCATGTATTGGTTTCCTTTTCTGAATACTTCTAGACTATCCAGCAGTTCACTCTCCCACTTCATTAGGACTGACAAAATTTATTCACTTTCGTGGCAATATTTGAGTGTCTGGTGTTTGGTCATGTCTGGGAGGACACTGTTGAATCGGGTGGGGGACACTTTGTGACTCTCTGTCTAGGAGCAGTTACACATGTCCCGTTACCTTTATTGTTGTCTATGAGCTGCAGTCTAGCCCCTGCCCTCCGAGGACTTCATCTTTGGACAAGAGAGCTAATTTAAAAAATACGGACAGTAAAAGGCAGGAAGAGTCAAACTGATATCTACAGGACAATTAGGAGGTCTGAGAAAAGGTAGCAGATTAGTGGTTCTGGCAGAGGAAGTGACTGTCCTAAAGCTGGTCAGTGTAATTTGCAGAATTGTAACCTCTTGTCTTCAGAGTGGGAATATATGCCCATCTTTGTAATTTCTCTGAAACGATGGGCAACTTCTCTCCATCACAGTGGGATGTGATTCGGTAGAGCAGGGGGTAAAGCCCAGATACCAGGCACCACCCCAGTTCCTCATGGTTTCTGGGCTTCAGTCCCCCTACTTACTTTCTTATAGTTTCCACTCCTGTGGTCACTAAGTCTTAGCATGCTGAGTCGTACAACTGTAGCTCCAAGGGGCTAGTTATTTAACAACAGCATCATATTTACCTGGGAATTAGAAATAGTTACCATTTATTCAGCTAGTAGAAAATAAAGTATCAACGGGAATAGAGCAAGGAATTATCTGCACGTATGTGGCTGAAAAGGCTGGAAACATTTGTGATTCCAAGGGAGGTGACTTGGGTGCCATCTGCAGGCTTTAATTGTCTTCAGTGGAGAGGAAACTTTTTCAGTTATATCACATGGTGAGGGTAGAGCCTGGAGATGAGAGGGGATGGCTGGGCTGCACTATAGGAAGGAGACACCAAGGGAGGCCTCAGTTTGGCGGTGCCCTGGAAGGCCTGTCCTGTCTGGGGGTCACTGGAGCACTTGGGAGCAGTGGCAGGTGTCCAGCATGTATTTGAATCATCAGGCTAAGCCCTTGCTCTCAGCACAGGCTCACCAGGCAGCCTGCTCCCGGAGTATAATTTTCCTACAGAGTGAAGATGCAGGTCATTGGTCTATGCCTTCATATCCATGCACAGGACATTTTCTCAGTGTAAAATCTACAGCTTGTCACGTGTCTGAGTTTCTGAGGCACTTTGTTCAAGTGTGTCTGCACCAAGGTGCTGGGGACTGTGGGCACGCTAACTGAAGTTATGTGGCTTTCTGATCCCTCTTGGTGAACTCCAGCTCTGAGGCCATGGAATTCACCCAGGGGATGCATTCTTGACCAACCTTGAGCTCTTGACTACTTCCAGTTCCTTTAATTCAAACTGTATAGTGATGGCTGAATTTTATCCCATATCCAGATTTTATTTTATTGGGAGAGGTCAGCTCTCTCCCTGCCTTGAAAAATCCAGAATTTTAGATCCTCAGCTATGAATTTTGGTTTTCAACAAAGTGCCATTGTTTATTAGGATCATTTTTAGAACTACAAACACAAGCTAATTCTCATCTTAGCGATCATGGAGGAATTTAAAAATGTTTCCTGTCTTATGATTGGAGACTCAGAACAAAAGAACCACTGATAAAAGTATTCTTTGAAGACCTTTCTACAGGGAGTTTTGACCAACTGTTCTGGTGCAAAGAGAATTTTTAATCAGCGGAAGAGAGTGACCATATCCTTTGAGCTGCAAAGCTTGCCAGCACATTCATTTCATGGCCCCTGCTTGACAGCCTCCTTTCCTCTCCCTGTGATCACTGAGTTACTGTGGAAGCTTGCTGTGCAAAGACTGAACATTGCTCATTGAGAGCCTCTGTAAAACTGGCCATGTGTGGGGGTTTGCATGTTTGCTGAGGCATACGTGTGGGTCAGGGTAGGTGGAACCGTGTTTCCTGGCATAAGCCTAAGTCTAGCCGGCCCCCACTATTAACTTCCCAACCTACCACTTGCTCCTGATCCCACCTGCTCACCCACCTCTTCTCCAGTGAGGCAGTTTGTGGGTGAAATAATGTGGAATAATGATACCTGCCAAAACCTCAGGACAACCTCTTGGAGCGCCGTGTCTCTGCTCTATTCAAAAGCCAGAAACAAAGGCATCCAGTGTTGTCATTTACAGGAAGAAACGTCATGCGAGCACTTTTAAGGCATGGGTCAACACAGTGTTTAGTTACCAGCATGATTCAGCACATGCCCTGCAGAACGGGCACCAAGATTGACAGACATCTTAGGAGTGTGGGATGCAGCTGGTTAGCCAGCACCTTGCTGGGCACACAGTTAATAGTAGGCCACCTCCCTCCCCTTGCCTTGCACCCAGTTCTCCCATAGTCCATCCGGGGCCTGGTGGACCCTCCCTGCAGGGGCCCCAGAGGTTGCTTTCACACAGTCCCACTCCTGTCCTTCAGCTGTTCTCAGTTGACTTGAGTCTCATTTTGGTTTTTGTGCCAGCCCTTCCCCTCTCAGTATTTTCCAGAATGTCACCAGTGCTCTTAAAGTGACCAGGGGCCCTGGTTGGGTTTTACCTGTTCCCTTGCTTCCTGTATGCTTTTTTTGTGAGTACAGTGCTAGATTTAGCAACCCTGTTAGGATATTGGCCCTCTGTGCCGGGCTCATCAGAAAGTCCCTGATTGTTGTCACCCTCTATGAAACCACGTTCGCGGCTCTTCCTGTATTTGTACAGTGATTTTTAAAGCATGTAGATAGGGAAAGACTGTACAGTGCAACAGGGTATTTGTATTATTAGACTTCACAGCTACTAACTTACAGGTCCTGAATTGGCATGCCACACTTTAACACTGCAGAGGAAATATTGACGCTGGAACATGTGGTTACCGTGAACTCTCATTTTCAGATAGCTGAATTTTACAGGGGAACTCTCCTGCTGTGTCCTAAGTTACCACTGGGATAAGAATAGAGGTCGTTTTCTCTATCTTCTCTCTCTCTTTTACTACCATCCTTCCTTTCACAAGAAGTTATTCAAATTCCTGCTGCTAATGCCCATGGAGTAGCAGAGTCCAGTGAAACTTTCTGGATTATGGAAATGTTCTGTATCTGTGTTCGTCCATCTAGTACAGTGTCCTCTAGGTATCTGGCTATTGTTACCAGGGAATTGACCTTTAATTTTAATTGATTTTAATTAAATGAAAGAAGCCTCCTGTGGCTACCCTACTGGACAGGGCAGACTTAGTGTCTAGCTGAGAAAGTAAGAAAGAAAGAAAAAAAAGGGCTACATTGGTTTGTTACTTACGTGTCAGTACAAAGGATTAGTCTGAAGAAGGGACTGGGGGCATGGAGCCACCTCCCATCCTGCGTATCTATTTCTGATTTCTAATGAGCTCTGGTTTGGGACTTCTCACTGCCTCTAAGCCATTTCTCTTGTGTATGGAGAAGATCACTTCAAATTTTAGAAGCCTGAGTCCTCATTTCCTTTAGCCCACAACCCACTCTTCTTCCCTCGTTTGCTACCAGCCAGTAGCACCAGACCCCACTAACACTGAAACAGTGGTCTTGAGTGGGTTCCTTCTCCTTTGCCTTGCAGAACCTGTCACCAAGTCATGCTGTTTCCTCAGGAGTAATTTTAGAATCAGTCCCCTGTCCTCCACTCCAGAGCTGTGGTGCTCACCTGCCAGATGCTTAGCTGTCCTCCTTTCTCCAGCCCTGCCTCCCTTAGATCTGCCCACCTCTCCTGTTCCTTAGCTCTGCCCTGTACCGCATGGAAGAGGACAGCAGGCCACTCTGCTTCCCCTGCGTGCCAGCACCTCCAGCATGCCCACTTCTCTCTTTTCCTCTCTCCTGGTTCTTATGAGCCCTGCTCAAAAGTCTACTCATATGGGGCTTTCTCCAACTTCCCAGACTAGTTCCCTCTCCTCACCCCTCTAGTATACACTAATTCCTTCCTCTTTGGGGTTCCTACAGGCCATCATCTATTGCTGATATTAAACTTATTCCATCATTTTGCAATTACTTGTATTTATGTTTCTGTTCTGTTGTAACAAAATACCTGAGATAATCAGCTTATAAAGAGAAAAGGTTTAGGCTCACAGCTTTGGAGGTTTCAGTCCATGACCAATTAGCTCCATTGCTTTGGGTGTGCTGAGACAGCACATCATGGCAGGAGCATTTGGTGGAGCAAAGCTGTTCACCTCATGGTCAGGAAGCCAAAGAAAGAGAGGAAGAGGAAAGGCTGAGGGTCCCATTACCCCCATCAAGGGCATGCCCCCTGTGATGTATGATCACCCAGTAAGCCCTGCCCCTTAAAGTTAACATACTACCACCTCCCAGTAGCACCAAGGTGGGACACACTTCTGAAGCATGGCCCTCTGGGAGACATTCCAGGTGCAGTCTGTAGCAGTGCTATCTCCTGATGTGTAGAAAGTAAGCTCCCATGGGCTTAGCCTCTGCCTCATTGTTTCCTTACAGTGTTTTCAACACAGAGCAGGCACTTTGGATTGAGTTGCGACATGGACTTGA
The DNA here is from genome assembly GCA_028451465.1 of Erethizon dorsatum. Taxonomy (NCBI): domain Eukaryota; kingdom Metazoa; phylum Chordata; class Mammalia; order Rodentia; family Erethizontidae; genus Erethizon; species Erethizon dorsatum. Next base: position 21,313,113 of record CM051829.1, on the reverse strand, counting down.
GCAGGCCATTGGAGATGAGTAGATGTTGTACAGGCAGGTACCGGGAGGAAGGGCACTGGATCCCACTGAGGAGCACAGGTGCTTCTTATAGTAAAGCCAGTGATGAGTGTTCAGTGCCAGGCCGAGTTTTAGTTTGATCCATGTGCCCATGGTAAGAGACATTTTAGAACGACTGGTCTCATGGGAGCAAGTGAAAGCGAATGGAGAGAAGCTGCCTCAAATCAACAGCAGCTGCCCAGAGTCTGACACAGAATGGGCTCCCAGTGGTTTTTAGAAGAATGAACAGATGGGGTTCCGCCAGCTGGTGTTGAGCCACCTGCCATTAGCAACGACATAAATTGAGCCCATGGAGCAGAGAAAAAGGGGTAAGTTTAGAACTGTTTTAATGGCAAATTACAGTGGTACCTCTGTTCACAAACTTAATTCTTTCCACAATTCTGGTCATAAACCAAAATGGTCTTGAACCCAAATCAAATTTCCCTTTCAGGTCAACATTGACCCTAACCATTGAATTTGATTCAATTTGCGACCAGTTCAGTTTGCAGCCAGAATCGTGCAAAGAATTAAATTCAGGAACCAAAATAACCACTGTACTGTAGTTTCCCAGGTCCTTTCTAATGTCACCATGATTCTTTTTGAAATTTTTTCCCAAAGTTTCATACTTATGAATGATCCATATCCTAGATTTTTTGGTGTTGCCTTTGTTTGAAATACTATTTTTTTTTTTTTGTGGGTACCAGGGGTCGAACTTAGGACCTAGCACGCCAGCAGGCGCCCGTGCCTCTGAGCGATATCACCGGCCCCTTTTTCGTATGTGGGTTCCGGGAGCCGAACTCAGGACCTCGCGCTTGCCAGGCAGGTGCTTATGCCACTGAGCCATCTCACCGGCCCTGAAATACTATATTTAAAGTATAAGATTTGGTAATAAATTTGAGTCGTCTGGAGGAAAATGGATGGACCTTGAGACCATGATGTTAAGTAGAGTAAATCAGATACATAAGCTTAAATGTTGCATGGTTTCTCTTATAAGAGAAAGTATAAAGTATAAATAAAGAACAAAATGAAAGATAATAGGAAGTAGGGAAATAGGTCTTTCTCAAAGGGGAAAGGCATCAGGAGATGGACGGGGTGGAAGGGAAGGAAAGAGGATGAAAAAAGAGATTAAGATGTGTTACATACATGTGCCAACTCCACACAAGGAACGTAAACATCATGGACTGCAAACATGTATTAATAAATAAAAAAATAACACAACTGCTGCACTTATATTGAGCAGATCATTAAGTTCTATTCATTCTGCCTTAAGAACGCCACTGCTTTTACATGATAAAAGACACAGGTGACAGTCTTTATTAGTGTCCTTTTCTTGTATTGAAATATCATCTTACATAAGAAAATCTCAAGGAAGAGGTAAATTAGATTCTAATTGTTGCCTGAGTTTCTCTGCATATGTTAGTTATCCTGGCTGTGAAACAAATTATTCCCAAACTTAGCAGCTTATAAAGCAGCAAACGTGGATTATTATCTCAGTGATTGCTGTGGGTCAAGAAATCAAGAGTGGCTTACTGGATGGTTTCCACACACGGCTGGCATGATGGCTGGTATATGATGGGTGGAGGTCTCCTGTGAAGATGCCGTCGTCTGAAGGCTTCTCTGCAGCTGAAGGGTTCATGTGTGGATGTGTTAGTCAGCTTTCTATCACTGTGACAAAATACCTGAGGTAGTCAACATAAGGAGAGTTTGTTCTGTCTGTTTCCTAGGTTGCAGTCCATGGTTGGATCGCCCATTGCTTTTGGGACTGTGGTCAAGCAGCAGCACATCATGAGAGCATGTGGTGAAGCAAAGCTGTTCCCCTCATGGCAGCCAGGGAGCATAGGGGATGGTTGTGTGTGTGTGTGTGTGTGTGTGTGTGTGTGTGTGTGTGTGTGTGAACTCCCAGAATGCCCTCCAAGGGCACACCCCAGTGTCCTGCTCTCCTTTCTACCCACTAAAGGATATCCCACTTTCCAGTAGTGCCGTGGGCTGGAGACCAAGCCTTTATTTAGCATTTGGGCCTTGGGAGGACATTTCTGATCCAAACCATAGCACTGGTCACTTACATGGCTGTGGCCAGGAGACCCTGGTTCCTCACCTCATGGACCTCTGGATAGGGCAACTTGAATGTCTTCACGACACTGCTGCTGAGCTGGCTTCCTCTCATGTGTGATCCAAAACAGAGAGAGAGAGACGTTTCTCCTTTATGACCTGATCGTCAGAATCACACACCGTCACCACCTCTATATTCTTTTATTAGAAAAGAGCCAGTAAATCCAACCCCACACAGGGAAAAGGAAATCAAGCCCATACCTCTTGAAGAGAGGAATATCAAGAATTTGGGGATAGATTTTAAACACACATAGCATAATTTCTTAAAGTCAAGTAGCTTTGAGCATTTAAATTATGATTGTGTTTTGTAGGGCATCCCTTTACTTTGTCCCATTTGTTAACTGTTTTCCCACTCGGGATAAGAATTCTCTAGTAGAGGTTAAGAAATTTAGGTGGTGCAGCATCCCGTGTTCCTGCAGTTTTTCAGGCACAGTGCCCTTGGGACTTCTGCTTGTTTAGAATGTTGTAGGACTGGAACTTTACCATGTGTTTTGTGTTGGACTGACAGTGGGGAGCAGCCCAGTGGACCATCCCGCGAGTTGGGGCTTTCTGCTGTTTTCGTCATTATCTGAAACTGGGATGGGTGTGTAGTCCTGGTATTGGGCCACTTTCATTTTTCCACCCGATGTATTTGTTCTCACTACTGATACCTTTTGCCTCTGTTCCATCTTTGTATCAGTGAGCCAGGCATGGTGCCACACACCTGTAGTAATCCCAGCACTCTGGGAGGCTGAGGCAGGAGGATTGCAAGTTTGAGTCCAGCTTCGGCAGTTAGGCAATTTAGTGACACCTATCTCAAAATAATAAATAAGGGGCTGGGAATGAAGGCCTTGGGTTCAGTCCCAGAGTTTAATTGTGAGCCTCTGGGGGATGCAGAATGATTCACCTTGTTTAGCCTTTTGCTCCTTCCGTTTCCTAGCGCCATGCCTTCAACACAGTTGACACTCTGAGTTTTCGTTGAATGTATGATAGGTGGTCACAGTGGAGAACTGAGTTTAGGAGGGGCGGCAGCAGTGTCAGGTCAGGGAACACGCTGCGGAAGTGAAGGGTGGAAAAGGCTGAGGGTGGCGAGGACAGAAAGTGTATGAGACAGGCTATCGCAAGAGATGGAGATGACAGGAATGTGTTTGAGGTGGGGGGGCACTGCAGGAGATTGTTTTTAAACAAAGTTGGTGGGAAGGGGGTGAAGGCAGAACACAGAGGATTTGGGGGACAGGGAAATACAACGTATGATTCTGTGGTGACAGATGCATGGCATTATACACTTGTACAAATCCATAGCACACACAACTCTAAGAGCGAGCCCGAGTGTGAACTGTGGACTGCGTGTGATTCTGATGTGTTAATGTAGGTTCCTCACTGGTAATAAGCGCAGCCTGGGGCAGGATGTTGGCAGTGGGGGAGGCTGGTATGTGTGGGAGCGAACAGTATGTAGGAAATCTCTGTACCACCTCTCACCGTTGTGTTTTGTTTTTGCAGTGTTGAGGATTGAACTTAGTGGCTGAGCTATATCCTCAGCATTTCTATTTTATTTTATTTTTTGCAGCATTGCAAATTGAACCCAGTACCTTGAGTGATGAGTTTGAAGTTGAAATGTATTTTACCATGGGGACAATTTTGATAGATTATGCATTCCAGGGGCATCATGAGTGGGTAGAGGAATGTGTTAACCATTCATACGCAGTTTAAGGAGCAGGGCTGCCAGAGTTCTAAACACAGTCTTACAGCCAAGCCTTCAGCCTTGCCTGTTTTTAAGGTGGACACCTGATTTATTAGTATGCAGTGTCACGTGTGGCTTGGGTACCTTATCTTGTTGTCTTGATAAAAAAAAAATTAGAAAATTCCATGTTAAAGAAAGCACATGTGAAGTGTACAGAATCACTCCTTTTACATAATAGCAATGCGAAACAATAGCTTAATAACAGGAAGAGCCGGGCGTGGTGGCGCACCCCTGTAGTCCCAGCACTGGGCAGGCTGAGGCAGGAGGACTGCTGTGAGTTCAAGGCCAGTCTGAATTACATAGCGAGACCCTGTCTCAAAAAATCAAACAAACCAGAAGCGACACGGGCAGCTGTAACTGGCAGGCCACTGCTCCTTTGCATTGCACAGTCTGTGAATTCTATTTTTGTTGTCTGAGCCAAGCTGCCTTAGTTAAATGTTTGATTCTACTGGAGTGATAAGCAGGGATTAAAATATCATGCATAGATTTTATGAAAGTAATAAAATGCTTCAGAAAGTACAGTTGCTCTGCCTGGGGTCTATTGCATGTGATAAATTAGTCATACACCTTGTCACATGTTTCCTTACTGAATGACGATGGCTGCTTATCTAAGCTTGTCACTTTGAGGAAACAAAGATAAGAATTTTGCTGTGTGTGTGTAATAACTTTTTATAGAGTAACGCTCTTTGCTCGAACTTCAGAGAGAAGTAAAATTTCCTGCAACAGCTGCCTGTAAATACTAAGTGATCAATAAAGGCCTTCCCAGCTTCACCTCCCAGCTGTTGCCTGTAGATTACCTCTCCAAAGACACAGCTCTCTACCTGTGTGAGCTGGCTAGAAAATGACTCATGGGTGTATTTTTATAATGACGGAAGTAAGTTTATTCACTTTAAAAATATAGCAAGGCTGGACAGTACCATTATTGGTGATTTAAAAATGTTTAGTATCTTTTTCTTATGTTTTCTGAAGTTTCTATTAAAGTTCAGTTTTTTCTTTATTTTTCTTTCCCCCTCCCCTTCTCTCCTTCTCCTTTTTTCCTTTCTTTGCTGGGCATCAAACTCAGGCTTCACTCAGGCTAGGCGTTTCTTTACCACTGAGGAATACCCAAGCTCCCAAATTGCATTTTTTTAAAACAAAACTATTTAATGTTTCAAAGGCAAAACAATGCAAGTAAAAAGTTATCAATTATTTAAAGGTGATGACTATTAACATCAACCTTCCAGATCTTTTCCTATGCAGGTGTATCAATGACATCTTTTTAAAAAACAAGGAGATAGTGTATGTGAGGATAGGCTAACTGCTGTAGCAGCCTTGGGTTTTCAGTGGGACTAAAGAGGCGTCCGCTGCCTGATCGTAATCCAGGGAGGGCGAGTGGGTCTTAGTGGGGGCGGGGGTGAGCTGTACTCTGCTGGCTTCCTGAAATTTCCTCCTCTTGGCCATCAGGACCTTCTCAGCAGAGGAGTGGGGACGAGATGGAGGATGTCGAGTGGCTCGTAGGCCATGGAAGAGGCCCTCATCCTTCCTGTGCGTGTTCTGTGGGCCAGAACATAGTCCCATGACTGTCCCTAGCTGCAGGGAAAGCTGGGAAATGTAGTCTAGCCATGTATCCAGGAGGAGAAGGGAAACAACTTGTTGAACAACTTGCTGGGCTGTAACTCAGATTTCTTAACCAAATACTTTACTTAGAACTTCCGTATGCTAAATCTGGGCACCTCTCCATCTTTATTGGTTTGGAAGCCCTAATTGTCTGCCCTGTTCCTTCAAATCCAGTTAAAATTCGTTGAGTCTCTACCAAACCCGTGGAAGACCCAGAACTTTATCCAGGATTCCTGAAAACTCCAATAAAGAGGCAGTTTCTCAGCCAGAGTTCTTGCCCTCTACTCCATGGTGTGTGGCCGATAGTTCCTGACTTTCCTTCCCATGCACAGACGTTTCTTTGTCTGCCCCCATCAGTCACAAGGACGGGACTGTGCTGTGCAAACAGAAGCACAGCTGTGTCTGAGTTGGGTATAAGCAGGTCCTACTGCTTAGCAGTTCCCCTTCGAAAAGTGTCTTTCTCTCTTTCTGCTGCCAGATCAGACATCTCTTTTAGCTGGCACCCAGCATTGGCCTGCAGATTACCACTTCCTTTAACAGTATCCGTGGTTCCCTGTGGCTTCTCCCTGCACTGGAGTATTTGGGGGAATTGCTGGCTTTAGCATTTGTAATCAGGCTCCTTCTTCCCCGACAGTTTCCTGTCCTCCATTTCTTCTTCCGAATGACTCCTCATCCCTCGCAAGCCAAGTCTCAACTTCTTCACCTGGTTTTTAATGTCTGTGTTGTGGCTACAAAATCCTTTCAGGTATACAAAAAACTCCACACTGGTAAGCTGCCAAATTTTGATTCATATGTGAGAAATATGTTCACGGTCATCCCTCAAGCTGAGCAGGTCATGGGAGATCACACAGTTAGTAGTAGGGTACAACTTGCTGAGAAACAGAAAAGCACCTCCATCTATTTAACTTCCCACGCGATGAAAGAATCTGTGACCTCCGGACTGTGAGCGTACAAAAGATAGTTCAAGGTGTCCCCAGAGCACTCAGGGGAGCTGGGGAGGAGCACTTCAACCTCAGCACTTTTGTGAAAATGTGAAGACACTTTGTGCTATGGCCATGTTGTATTTCAGTTATTTTTTGACTTGTCTGGTGGTGTTTTATGTCTCTTAATCATTTCATGAAACTGTCAAACTTGAACACACTTGGGTGCTTTTGTTTTTGTGGTGCTGGTGATGGGTCCCTGGGGCTTATGCGTGGTAGGCAAGTGTTCTGTCATCCATTGTACCCTAGCCCATGTTTGATGGGTGACCAAGCACATGAACATACAAGTTGAGAGTGTCTTCTTTAACATTTTCGTGTGCAGGCGTTCTTGTGTCAGGGATAGATGGTTGGATCGATGAAAAAATCCTGGAGTGTACATTTTCTCTGATTGCGTCTTCCAATTGCATGTACATGTGATCTGTGATTGGCTGATAGAGGCCCACTATCCTGTTTCCTCCATGTTTTATTTTGACATTACAGGGACATTTATGTTTTCTTCCCCTCACAACTAGGTTTTGACTAAAAGTGTTGGACAGACGAATTTCGTGTTACTTCTCTCTTGCTGCTCAGCATCTGTTCTTTTCACTCTTCCTGGATAACTTTCTACAGACCTTTGGCTATAACCACCAACTGCCAAATCTCGCTGCTAACTCCAGAGTCTCTAACTCAGGCCAGACACTTCTCCCCTTTACCTATTTAGCTATATGTTTTTTCCCACTGGACTTGTTTCATGGGAACCTTGGACTTAATCCTCTATTTCAATTTATGTTTGCAGTGACCCAAACTGGAAACTGGGGAGTTCATGTCAACCACCTCCCTCTAGGCATTGGTAGCAAACTTATGGTACACATGTTATTTGTTTTTCTCTTAAGACAAAAGATGTTAATGTATGAGTAGTTTTTTCTAAACTAAAACCTCAGTATTGAGGTATAATTGTGGTGTTGGTATTTTGTGATAAATAAGTGGGTTTTGGGTTGCAGTTTGGGCACTCGTCTCTGAAAGGTTCACCATCATTCTCTAGGCCATCTCCTGTATCCTGTATCGCCCAGTGATGGCAAACCTTTTAGGGACAAGTGCCCAAACTGCAACCCAAAACCACTTATCTATCCAAAGTGCCAACACTACAATTAGACCTGAATACTGAGGTTTTATTTTAGAAAAAACAACTCATACATTAACATCTTTTGTCTTAAAAGAAAAATAACATGCGTGCCACTGGTTCACCACCACTCTTAAATGCTTGTCAAACCCATGCCCTTTTGAATGGTTCCATCACAGGATTCTATACTGTTGGTCTGCTTATCACTTCCATTAGAACCAGGGGCATATTCATGTTTATATTTCAAGGCCAGGTTCCATACCTAGTGCGTAGGAAATATTGGAATGAATGAATAATTGACTAAGTTCTGAAATGTTTTGGATAGTTATCATTCAGGATGTTGCTTTTTATTGGAACTGAAAAATTATTTTTGCTCACTGATGACAGCATTTTGAAAAGCACTGTGATTTTGAGGAAAGATCTTACTTTCTTTTTTTTTTTTTTGGTGGGTACCGGGGGTCGACCTCAGGACCTCGCGCGCCAGCAGGCGCCCGTGCCGCTGAGCGTTATCACCGGCCCTTTTCTCGTATGTGGGTTCCGGGAGTCGAACTCGGGCCCTCACGCTTGCCAGGCAGGCGCCTACGCCACTGAGCCATCTCACCGGCCCTTGAGGAAGGATCTTAACACATAAAACCTTAATTATTTTCTATCCCTGGCCACACTTAAAATATATTAACTTCAAAGGAGGAATTATGTATTGTATTCATGGCTGGTTGTTCTTAGACATTTACTGGGTGGTTTTATGCATGTAATTGTGTCTTGGTATAATAGAAAATACTTCTTCAAATGTCAGAAGTAATTGATGATGATGACCTAGTTTGAAATAAAACTTGGGCCTAATTAATCTGGATACCATAGTTTCTAGAGTCTTGGGAACTTAGAGCTGCAGTGTTGCTTTTTAAACTTCACTATAAGGAAGAATTGCCTGTGTTTGAGTTGATCTATTCTGTATGACCAAGCGGGACTGAGTAGAAATCATGGACTTTAATGTTGGGTGTGAGAGAGTAGTTCTTTGAAGATCAGTTTCTAACCTTACTTTTTTCCTTCTCCAACAGGGAGAATCCCGTATTCTCAGAGTGAAAGTTGTTTCTGGAATTGATCTTGCCAAAAAGGACATCTTTGGAGCCAGGTATGTCTGATTTTTTGTGTGTGGGCTTCTGGAAAGCTTGGCAAACACTTTTCAAATTTAGGCATGCACCAGAACCATCTGGAGGGCTTCTTAAAGATTGTCAGCGGGGTCATCTGCCGAGATTCATTTAGTGCTGAGCTGTGGGGCTTGGGCCACATTTGCAGAGGATCTAACTGCCTCACAAGGGTAGCGAGCAGGCTTGTCCTTCACGTGGGCTGATGGCACGAGGAAAGTAGACTGCGGTGTGTGGGCTCTTCACCCCCTCCATAGAAAAACAATTTGGGAATGTGTCTGTGCTCATTTTAATATAGCTGGTTCTCAGGATCCATGATTCTGCATTTGTAAATTCAGCCAACATTGGGTCAGAAACATTTGAGTAAAAATACTACATCTGCAATGAACATCTATAGACATCTTTTTTTCTTGCCATTATTCCCTAAGCAAAACTGTTTACATGGTGTTTACATTGTGTTAGGTATTATAAATAACTTAGAGATGGGTTTAAGTTTATGGGAGGATGTATATATAGGGTGGTTCTGGTGCACGCCTAACTACTGCGCTATTTATATAGGGACTTGAGCATCTGTGGGTCCTGGAACTAGTCTCCTGTGGACACTGGGGGATGGACAAGAAAAATATATATATTCTTTAAGAATATATATATTAAGAAAAACATATATATTCTTTAAGAATATATATATTAAGAAAAATATATATATTCTTAACTCTGGGAAGTATAGATGTGTCATTTGTTCCTAGGAGACTGGATATCATGGGCATGTATAATCTGAGTTCAGAGATGGGTGATTTGGGTGAATTTGGTGATTTGGGTGAATTTGGTGATTGCTGTGTTGGTTACAGAAGCATCAGCTGGTCAACAGCCTAGGCTTTCTAGGTGTTGAAGCTTTTTTGTTTTCGTAGAACACACGATACTCATAGTCTTTAAATCCACCCTTTGGCTCTCTGGTGTGTGGCCTGAAGTTTTTGGGCTGGTGGCCGGGTGAGGGTAGAGCCCCTTGGAAGTAGGACTTGAACCAGACTTTGGAGACAAGAGACCTTTTGAACTTGGACCTAGGAGAGACATTAGAGATGGTCTAGGCCAGCTTTCTCCTTATAGCTGACAGAGCTCAAGTCTAGGAAGACCCAGCTGCACACCCATGTTACATAGGCTAGCGGTATTGGAGGGGTGGCCCAGTCACCTCCCTATCCCCTGCCCAGGGCTCTTGTCACTTTTTGGCAAATCAATCTGGGTCATCATGGGACTTTACGACGAAGGCAGATGACTCCTGAGGATTTCTTTTATCAGGTCACTGGTTTCCTCTGGTCACTGGGTCCTCTGTGCTGTGGCCCTGGGGGCCCCTGGTTATAGTGTCCGCCCGTGGTGCAAAAGACCCTTCATAATGGGGCCTCTTTCCGTGTGGCTATCTTCCTCTGCTGCCAGTGGTGATTTCACCTCTGTTTTCAGAACTACCACACATCATACACTATTTAGTTTTGTCTGTTAAAAAAAAAAGCTGGTAAGTTACTAGAATGAAACCTAGAGAAATTATTAAAAAATAAAATTGATGCAAAAGTGGATGACATCTTTTTAAAAATTCCTGTGCTTACGTATGTCTCAGATGACGGATGGAGAACTGTTACTCTGAGTCATGTCATCAGGAACCTCCTAGCTCAGCGTTTTTCAGGGCCCTGACCACAGCCTGTGCTGCTGCTGATGTTGGAAAGGGACGCGGATCCACCTGGAGGTCCTTCATCACCTGAGCAGAGGTGAACCAGCGCTGGGGCGCAGGCGGGAAAATCCACGCCGCCTTCTCTTCCCTTGAGAGCCATGCCTTCAGCTGACTCCATGAGTCCATGCTGCTTGCTCCTCTAAAATGAAACACCGTTTCCTGGAGTCCCCAAATTCCATACCTATCAAAGACTCCCTTACCTTTTTCTGTGAAGCCTTTCAAGAAAATTTTTGCTCACCTGTTTTTTTTTTTTTTTTTCCTTAACCCCTCTAGCTCCTTTTGGCATTCACATATGGTGGCTGTCTAGTATTTTTTTCACTTGTCTCTATTACTAGATTGGAAGTTTATTGCAGACAGACAGCTTACATTTTCGTGCCTTTCTCCTATTACCTAAGGGACAGAGAACCAAGAACCAGAACAAAGATTGCTTTTTAAATATTTACACATCTGCGTGATGACAAGTTGGCTGTGCTCTTTGTCAGAAATTCCCATTGCTTTCCCTCTTTTTGAACTCTATCATTTTAAAAGAAGTTGGTTTTAGAAAATTCTGATGATGTTTTGAAAGTTGATTTGGTTTTTGTTTTGTCCAAATCCCTTCATTAAAAAATGACATTGATTCAGGTTGTATTTCTTACCCTAAGAGGATCCTAGGTTGAAATTGTAGTGGAATTAGGCTCCCAATCTTAGAAAAGCCAAGCAAATTCAGCCTTGAAATTTTATTGTTTATATGAGAACAAGCAAAGGCATTTCTTAGTAACAGGATAAACAGGTACTATTCTCCGAGATGTTCATTAGAGAGACAAATGGTGTTGTCATCTAATGGGTAAAGTGCCAGAAAATGAGCCAGAACCTCTTGAATTGCTGTTCCATCCTTCATTTTCTTAGATTAATGAGTGGAAACCCACACTTTCCCTTCCTCCTCCCTCTCTCTGCCTCTCTTGGGTCCCACTGTCTTGGAAGTGGCATACTTCTGTGAGGGTCCATCTGCTGCTGAGCAAGCAAAGTCTAAAGGGCCAGGTGACAGTGCAGGTTGATGCCACGTTGGCATCTCACTTGGGGGTGGCACTTATTGTTGCCTGATGACCCGCCCTCTCCCTCTGCATTACTTTGGCCAAATCCTTTGAAACCCCCTATGTCATGGTTTGTCCATATAGAACAAAGGTGATGGTTTCCTTGTGCTTGGCTTCTGGAGTTGGGGAAGAACCTGGATGACTAATTGCCAGCAGTTGCAGGGTTTCAGAATGTGGTTTCAGGTATAGGAATTTTTGCAGCATGTGTTCCCTGCTGGCTCCTCTGTCCTTCAGAGCCCTGGGCTGGCAAGCATCTATTCACCCTTAAGCTCTCCCCTGGGTATTCCGTCCACCTTGGTCTTCCTTGAGGGAGAGAAGGCAGGTCAGGAGTCCTTGCTGCGGAAGGGTAGCAGATGGAGGAAGGAGGGAAGGTTCTCGGGAGTGCCGTCAGAGGCATGGATGTGACACACAGGCAGAGATGTGTTTAGAGACAGGGATCTGTGGCTTCTGGCGCTTTGTCTCCTTTGTCTGCCAGGGAGGTCTGGGTCCCTTGGGCCAAGGTGGGGCAGAGCCGTAGGCCAGAGTTCCGGTGAGGGAGGGGCGTAATGTGCCGATTGAGGATGTGTGATGGTCAGGAATGCCTTTGGGACAGTGGAGCTTTGTCCCTACTTTCCCTTCCACCGTGAAGATGGAGGCCGCCTGGGACTCCGCCTGAGGACCACTGCTGTGGGGCCTGGTGGCAAAACCTCCCTCAGCTGGAGTTGGCTGATCCTTCCTTGAGAGGTCATGGTGGGGAAAGTCCTTCTCCTTTGTGGCTCTGTCAGCCCCAATTTGGTGCTTGGTGATGCAAGATCATTTTCCCTACCCCCTCCAGCCCGGTAGCTTTTATTAAAGGAACCTCTGTTCAGAGCAGATTGGATAGCTCAGCTGTGGCTCCACCCGAACGCTGGCGCAGCCAGCAGGGTGAAAAGCCCTGCAGTGGAGAGGGGCCTCCCTTCCCGCCAGGCTTCGAGGCCCAGCGAGTGCTGCCATGCACTGTCCATACCCCCTACCCAGAGGCAGGCGCTTCTTTCTGGCACAAATGCTACATCGGATGGGATGTCAGGACTTAAGATGTAACTGAGACTCCGGTCCCCCTAGATCAGAGGCTTCCCTTCTTCATTATCCATACCGTGGTGAGTGATTTTTAAAAAATGGTGCTAAGCAAAAGAAAATCTAACCCCTTGAAAGAGCGGACCATGTGTAAAATGCCAGTAAAACATGAAAAGGGAAGTAGAACCCTGCTCCAAACAAGTGTCTGTGGACCTTGCAGCCCATCCTTCTTCCCTCTGAGCCTTTGCTCCTGCAGTCCTGAGCCCCAGATGCTCCCCAACCCTGACCTCCCCCAGGTCTGAGCTGTGCCTTTGATGGCTCAGCCGTCAGTGCTCAGCTGGCTGATCGCCATCTCCTCAGCCACTCAGGCTGCCTCCCAGAGTCACTTCCGGTCCTTGGTGTCCTCATAATTCCTGGGCAGCTCAGGGCAGTTCTGTCAGTGGACTTTACTTGTTATAATCAGAAGTGTTTCATTCTCCTAAAGTAGACTCTTAGCTTCTGACGACTAGGATTATCTTTTACAGTACTTATTTTTTTATCTTCTAGGCACTAGTCTAACACATAACACTGGCAGGTTCTCAAGAAGTACTGTATTTGCTCAAAGGAGTACACGAATTGGGCCCTGGTCTAACTCCTCTTTCCCTTCTTTGAAAACTCACTATTCTTTAAATGTGCCATGAAGTTACTGCTGCTTCCCGGGATTGATGTTTTTCCCTTTGCCTGGGATCTGCTTGTCCAGGTCTGTCCATCTGTATGTCCATCCGTTTGTCCTTCCTTCCTTCATTCCCTCGCTCCCTTCCTCTGTTTCTTCTTTCCTTTCCTGGAGATCGAACCTAGGACCTTTGCACTAAGCTACATCTGCAGCTCTTTAAATTATTTTAAATTTTAAGACAGGATCTCACTAAATAACTAAATTACCCAGGCTGGGCTCAAAGTTACAATACCACACTTTAGCCTCAGCCTCTCAGAGTACTGGGATTACAGGTATACACCACCACACCATGTACTTGCATTCTTTCAGGCAAGTTCTCACTCACCCTTCAAGGGCCAGTTCCAGTGGCAATGCACCTGCTGCAGTCTCCCTCCCCAAGAAGAAGGAACAGCTGTTGTCGTCTGAGCTGTAGTGTTTCTGTGAGTCTCTTCTTTCTTCCAGCTCCTTGTCTTGGCAGAGCTGGTAGACTCAGAGGCTGCAGTCCTGCCATTACTTTTTATAGGCCCAGGGGTTTTGCATGTGACAATGGCTGTTACAGCATTGTGAACTCACTGAGTGCTATATGATCATTGTGTATTGTGGTCCAGCACTGCCAGCCTGAAAGAGGAGCTGCCTTTTCTCCTTCTCCTGGATGTGCCATGGGTTCATCACTCTTCTCCCCCAGGCATCCACAAGCAGTGCTTTCTTTAATCCCCACAGAGGTGCTGTGCAGTCCTGGTTGGCACCCAGGACTTGCAGGAAAGGTGAATGTAGAGAGAGGTTAAGGGAAGCAAGCCGAAGTCTGGCATCAAAGAATCTTGGAAAGTTGAGGGATGCATGCAGAGAACAGTTTCCATTTGATGTTGATGCTTGCGCAAAGCTACTACCTAACCCCACAGAAGGCGCACATTCTGTTATTGTGGTAGATTGTAGAAACTTCTTGATGCATGAGGTTGAGCTCAGTGGGGAATGCAGTGTCTCTGCTTCAGCTCCTTAGCGTTAGGGGTCAGGACAGAGCCAAGGACATAAGTAGTGGATGAGGGGTCACAAGGGTGCTGCAGATCACCTTGGCCATCCTCACATACAGGGGAGATGGAGGCAATGGGTCATGCACCAGGCCCAAGGAACCAAGGCAGTTACACGAAGCTGAGGCTAAAGCAGTGTTGGAAACCTCATCAGCTTTGCAGGTAGGGAAGGTCACCTCACTTGCCTGAGATGCCTTGTAGGTACTTACTGGTGGGGCAAGGACAAGTCCTGGTGTTCTGCCACAGTTACATGTATAGTTAGGGGTAGTTAGTTGTGGTTTCCTAAAGTGGGGTGTAGGGAAGGAGGGTAGGAATTCACAGTAGCTCATGTTTATTGAGCACTTACCATGTACCAGGCACAACCCCTCACCCACTTTATTTGTACAGACAGCACAGGAAGACACTGGTCTCATGAATACGGCAGGGCACCCATGACTCTGTCCCTTTTGTACTTGTGTTGGTAGACAGAGGCTTTATGTGGAGCCGGGCTTCATGAAGACCTGGGCTCTTTTGGGAGCCTGCGTTAGAGTCAGAAATGAAGCTGGAGCTGTGCCGTACTGGTAAAACCACCACTAAGATACCGAGCTGGGACCTGAGCCAGAGCCTAGGTCTTTAGCAGAAATTATTTACACACAAACTGTTGTTAAGTGCTTGCAGGTTGGCTCGCAGTGTGCGCCATACCCAACGTAATGTTACCAGATTCTGCCCAGACTTTATGAAGAGAGAGTAATTGCTTCCATTTGATAGGTGAGGAAATTAAGAGGTCAGCCCGAGGTCCGATGAGACTATCGTGATAAAGGGACCAATTAAGTCCAGATTTACGTGACTTCTAATGTCCTGCTCTAACGATCGGCTGGTGCTCCCTCTTGGAGGGTGCAGGTTCGGGTATTGGATGGGTCATTGCACCAGATGACCATGTGGGTCCCTCTAAACACTGAGATGGATGATTTGATATTTTCTAGTTAGCAGATGTAAAGAGCTGGCCATTATATTTGATGGTAGCTGACCAAACCTTTTGCATCAACTACCAGATTTAGAATAGATACACTTTACTAAGTAAAATCTGGAAGTTTTTCTTTTCAACTTAGGATATTTTTGCAGGTTTCAAACTCTGTTCTTTTTCAGTTAAGCTTGCCTTGCAACACATTGAGCCTTTTGTCATAGGTGTAAGCAGAAACTAAATAAGGTTATTTTGATGCAAGTTTTAATCTAACCCTCCCAACTTCTCCTCCTCAGTTATAATCCATGTTATAGATTCCAGGTTACAGAGTGTGTATTCAAGACTATAAAGCTGCTCCTTAAAACCGAGCAATGACAGCTAACACAAAGCAACTCTAGAATTTTGTGCTTTGTACAGAAAGTTGCAAGACACTTGTTTCACAAGTCATTGTGTATGACCAGCTCTTGGCATTAAGTTGTATCTCTTTGGGCTGCTGTAACTTTTTGTTTTGGCAGATAATTCAAAATTTAAAATACACGCAAGTTCTGGGGCACTGGAGGGGCATGGCAAAAAACCCTCTGTCTCTTAGTGATTGAGAGTGATGGGTCCTGTGTCATGCAGTGGTGACTCTGAAGCACCAGCTCATCTCCATCCCTTTATCTAGATTTAAGTTGTTGACATTTTGCTGTTTGCCTCATCAGTTTTTCCCCTAGGTATTTAAAAGTGAATTACAGACGTCATGGCATTTAGCTCCAAAATACTTCAGCCCACATCTCTGAAAAATAAGAACTTTTTTCTATATAACCACAGTAATGTTTTCATAAAATTAAAAATAACTGCCTAATGGACACTATTGTCCATTATCTTAATTCCCTGCACTGTGTCTCTAAACTGCCTTTTAGAGCTGGGCTGTTGAACTTCAACTGTAAATCATATATTGCATTTAATTGGTAGGTCTGTTAAAACTTCTTAATCTAGAGTAGTTCCTCTCTTCTCCTCCCTTTCAAATGACTAGGAGATAGTTTAACTTACTTTCCATATTTCATTGTTTCCTGGTGGTATTATCAATTATGGAGTTAGTATGCTCTTTCCCCTGTATTTCCTGCATTGATGCAGGAGTGGACGATACCGTATGCATCCTGAGGGACATGGTATCTAAAATCCCTGTACCATTATCAGTGGCAATAAGACCAATCCTTGGGTTAATATGGGGGCAATCTGATCCCTCTGATGTCAAATTAAATTTCCCCCCACAGATGACCAGCAGGTAATTGGTGAGATGAGGTATTGGCATCATATACATGTAAACTTTAAATATTAATTCACTTTATCTCCCAAAGCATTGGAAATTTAGGTTTTGGTTTTGTTTCCGCTTTTCTTTCTTTTTTTTCCCCCCCTTTACCCCTTTAAAAGTACACTGTACAAAGTAAATCTGCTTCACTGACCAGCGGGGGAACTTTGGGACTACAAGTGCTTCGGAGTCCCCTCGCTCAGCTGTAAGTACCTTCAGCACAGTGGTCAGGCTGTGTGTAGACTGCGTCCGGGGATGGTCAACCTTTTAGAGCTTTCGGTGATAACAGCCCGCTGTGGGACACGTGCCATAGGTTCGCCACCACTGGTATTGACTATTGGTCCCTGAGGACGAGACAGACTACATGGGTGTGTTTACTTGGCTGGTGGAGCACTGAGACCAAAAAAACCCAAAAACCAAACCAAAACAAAACAAAACAAAAAACCCCCAGAAAACCCTGAGCCAACATTTGGGAGATTCTTTGTTAAAAATCCAGATTCCTAGGTTTCCGGAAGGTGTTGGTGATCTAGGCACACTGGATGTCACCTGTGGGAGAGTGGATGGCTGGAGGGATATGCTGGATCTTCCCTGTTAGAGGAATTGAGCACTTTTGGCCACCAGGGACCCCACACCTCTGTTGTACTGTATGCAGGTGGCTTCCCGGGGACCAGGGGGCGCTGTGAGAGACTAGCCTGCGTTTGGTTTTGTGCTCTGTGCACGGTCTTTAGCGATTGGAACTGACTTCTCTTCCTCCCCTGTTGCGGAGCACCTTGCCCTGGGCAGACAGGGTCTGTGGTCTGCACGCTCTCTGCGTGTCGGTTTCTCTCTCTGGAGGCCTGTGTGAGCAGCCTTGTTGTCTAGGGCATTGCTGAGAATCACATCATCAACCAACGCTAATGGCCTCGGGGCCAAAACATGTTTATCTTAAAACCCTGGTACCAAGTAGCCTGTACAGATACCGACGTGAGAGCCCTAGAGAACTTAACTCCCAGGCTGGCTGTTGTAATTGTTTTCCTTCCCACCTCAAAAAACCAAAATGACATTAAAAGATATTAAACTTTTCCTTCCAGATTTAAATTAAAGCCTCTTCTAATCCCAAAGCAGCCACATAACTGCTTATGTTTTGTGTTTGCTTTCTGGTCTTTAAATATGTGAATGTGTGCAATGTCTTTTTAAACTATGCCTGTGATAGCTTGCACACTGCCCAGCCCTCCAGGTTTCCTGGAGGGACACGTTAGGGGTGGCGAGTGGGTACGTGCACAAAGCAGCAGTTCTCCAATCTGCGTTAGACCCCAAGGCTTGCTGCAGTCTAGACAGTGCCATAAAAGTGGATCTTTCTGACAATCTTGAATCACCGGGAGAAGACTGTGCTGTATGCAGTCATTGAGAATGCAGAGACGCAGAGAATATCTGATCTGTTTAAAAAGATTTCCATATAAATCGTTTTTTCTTGAGGGGTGAAGGCGGTCTTCCCTGATGCTGGATTAGAAGGGATTTGCCTTGCCTCCTGGTGTATGAATGTCTGGGAGTCACAAAGGAGCCTTTTCCCCAGCGAATGGCTTGACAAAGAGCAGAAGGAAAATCTAGGAATCTTGCCTTCCTTGTTTCCTAGTGGGCAGCTGTGCTGTGTCACTGAGAATTGGATGTGTTTTAGGAGGATGAGGAAGCCTGACACCTAGTAAGTGCTTGGTAAACTTCACTGACCTGGTCAGAGTGGAGCCTGGGAGAAGTGAAAAATTGCAAAGCATGGGGAACTTTAGTGGTAGTGTTCTCTGGACCACAAAGGCAGCACGTAGGGCAGAATCTGAGCACAGTTTTGGGGGTGGTGCCATTGAATCCTCCCCCGACTCTGTGTTGTGAGCACTTGGAGCCCATTCTTTGCCTGTCCCCCAGTTACCTGCTTCCCCTCCCGCCTCGCCTTTTTCTTCCTTAGCGGCAGGCCTTTGTGTGTGTCCCCATCGTCTCCCTGGGTCTCTGCCCTTACTTTCTATTTTAATGCCTTGCATTTATGTCACTGTCTTTGCTGTTCTCTCTTTTTGATGATAGGAAAGAGCATAAAGAAGCAGCTGAAGTATAGAGTGTTGCCAAATCAAGATGAGTCAGAAGGGAAAGGATTTCTGAATGTGTAAGACAAGGAGAAAAATATTTATTTTACAACAATTGAACTAACAACCAAGCCTTTGGGAACACAGGCAGAGGGTACTGCAAGAGCAGTTCTGCGACAGGACGGCCGAGGGCACCCCTGACTTCACCGGTACCGGAGTCTGGAAGGGGCGTATTTCTCTGTCTGTGAGGGGCCCCAGCCTGGTTACCACCCAGCACTGCCTGGGATGCTGGGAGAATGGTTTCCCTGGGCGCACCGTGCATCCCCGGTGTTAAAGGTGCAAATGCTCCATGCTTTTAGGCGTAAGCACAATCCAGAATCTATTACGGGACATTCCACCGGAACTCCAAAACACCGTTTCTCAGATCCACATCTTGCAGGTTGCATTACTGAGTCTTCTAAGAAACATTGTCATAGACTTCGTAAGACTATTTAATGTTTCTATTTGGGAAGAGGACCTGGAAGATAGGATTTTTTAAAGACTATTTATAAGTTAAGTTAAGGCAGGTTCTTGCATGGAAAATAAAATCTTTCTTACTTTTGTGCTGTATAGATAGTTATGTAAATCAGAGGCCAGTGAACTTTTTTGTATAAAGAGCCAGACAGATGTTGGAGGCTTTGCAGGAACCTTGGTATTTGACATAACATAAAGCACGCTTGAACAATATATAAACTGTAGAGAAGTTCACACTTGCCTTCTGATGACTGGAGTTGCGTCTTCTGTGATAAACTGACAGTAGACAGATGAGAAGGAGAAAAAGTGTACCGATTTATTTGACTTTTTTTTTTTTAATGCGGGTACCGGGAGTCAAACTCAGGACCTCGCACTTGCCAGGCGCTTATGCCGCTGAGCTATATCACTGGCCCTTATTTGACATTTTTTTTGTGGCACAGGAGCCTTCAGATTGAAGACCAAAGGCCCACGGTGAACTATCCATTCTGATGCTCAGGTTCGATGAAGCAGGGACAGCCATGTAGAACATGATTGGACAAAAAGGGTCCGAGCTAATGGAACTAGGAGGGGGAACCCAGCCAGGCTGTCTGTACAGATTCTTCTTGGCCTTCCAGTGTAGCATGTCTTCCTCTGGATTTGGGGCTGGACACATCTGGGATGAAGGTCTCAATTTCTTTATGGCCAGCTGTTACACGGAAAGGTGTGGGGAAAGGTTAGCACAGCAATTTGAGGTTTTATGGTTGACTTTGGAATAAAGAGGCTCTGGTTTTTATGACCCACTTTGGGAAAGAGGAATTCTTATTTCTTTGGCCTGCCTTGTGGGAGGACGAGTGGCGAGAGACAGAAGGGCAGGAGAAGGTCAGAGAGGTCTTCTCTCTGGAGTATCATTTTTCTGGGCCGCAACAAAACCAGTAGGCGTGGCTGTGTGCCAGTGGCCCATGGATCATGGTTTGTCAGCCCCTGCATCATTGATTTTTCTATAACAGATACATTTAGAACTAGGAGAGTGTATAGTATTCAGTCATGATTTCCAAATTAAACTTTCATATGGCTGCTGGCTGTTCAATGACAAACAGTGATTCTGCTAGTAGTGACTTTTTGAGCAGCGGGAGTGGGATTCTAGATATTGTGTAGCTTTTTTGTTTTTCCTTTGCAAGGGCAGCAAGCTTAAAATATAACTTATAAAACTTTTGCAGTACAATGAATTTTAAGGTCTACAAATAAATACAATTGTAGAATGTTTTGGTCTTAGAGTAAATAACTACTCTCACTGCTTTCTGCATAAATTACATGAGTAATAAATAGAGTTGAATTTATATGCATACAAATAATGCAGTTTCATAACTAAATGAATATATTGCAATTAAAATAGTGCCGGTTTTCCCTCCTGTTTCTTTTTTGTGGGGGGGTGGGAATTTGGTTTTTTTGAGACAGAGTCTTGTTATGTAGTTCAGGCTGGCCTCGAACTTGCTTATGTAGCCTGGGCTGGCCTTGAGCTCATGGTGATCCTCCTGCCTCAGCCTCCTGAGTGGTGGGATTACAGGCATGCACCACCATTCCCAGCACCCTCCTGAGTATTTCTAAGACTTATGACCTTGGTACAAATAATGTTTAATAAGGAATCTACAATGTGTAACTCCTCAGTAAATTATTAAAAGAATTGACATTCCTACTGTATAATATCAACACAAGTGATATAAAATATGCCTTGACTTTAATGAATGTGGGCAAATATTGCTCTAGTGTATAGAAGAGCGAGTAATAAAATACTTCAAGGATTGCTTACGTTTCTGCTGTGTGTTGTTGTAGATACATTATTGTGCTTCCATATTGAAGAACTGGTTCTTAGATTCTTTTTTTTTTTTTTTTGTGGGTACCGGGGGGTCGACCTCAGGACCTCGCGCGCCAACAGGCACCTGTGCCGCTGAGCGATATCACCGGCCCCTTTTTCGTATGTGGGTTCCGGGAGTCGAACTCGGGCCCTTGCGCTTGCAAGGCAGGCGTTTACGCCGCTGAGCCATCTCACCAGCCCCTGGTTCTTAGATTCTTGAAATTAGACAGTCGTGGTAGGAAAGTAGAGATGTGTTTGAAAGTAACACCCTGTTTCAAGTTTTGGGAGTGACTTTGTTGTAGTCGGTGTTTGCAAGGGAATAGATTTAATATAGGACACATAATTGTTAGGATTATTTTATAGTATTCACCTAAAAAGTTGAATGCAGAGGAGTGCAAGAGATCTGTCCATGTGCTAGAGGACCTGGATCCCATGGGAATGTCCTCTAGGATCCAGCTAGAGACCTAGGGCCCGCGACAGTGTCTAATGCAAGTCTGCATCAAGGATCTACGCTGAGAAGGCCCAAAGGTCATTGGTGGAAGCTAGAAAGTCTGTGCCAGCGGGACGAAGGATCTGTGCCAGCAGGCTGAGGGATCTGCACTGGAGCCAGACAACAATGTTCAGTGTAAGGACCAGAGCTTCCCTGAAGAGAACCACAGCCAGCCTCAGTGACAGCAAAGACCCAAGCTCCTCCAATGATGAGAACAGCTGAGTTCATATCAGGAAAACCAGTGTGACAAGCTTCTCCAGGAGAATCAGCAGCACACCGTCTTCCCCTCCAGTTCTCCTTTTATGCTGTTGGCAACAATCCTCAGGTGGGTCTTCCACACCCAGCACCACACTGATTCAGTTCAGCTGGGTGTTACAAGTTGACCATTAGTTAATCCACCACAGACTAGGTTGGGAAAAGTTGAATCTTACAAGTTTATCACAGTTTTCTGTTCTCAGCCAGAAAATAAAGGTATTGTTTGCATGTTATATCAGAACTCTCCTCTCTTGTGCTGACTTGGAAGTTCATTGAGAACAGTGACTTTCACTTGGTCCGCGTGATTTTGAATGCTGTCTAGCAAGTCTAGACAACAACAGTTTGTACATGCCTTTTCTCTGGAGTGGTTTGCTAGCTTTCCATACTATCACTTTATTTTCTCTTATTCAACCATCTTATTCTAGAAATGAGATTTGAACAAGTGGGGCCATGTAATTTAGGATTATTTGTCCTTGGAGTTATGTCAAAATGTTCATGATTTAGAATGACCTATCTGGGCCGGTGAGATAGCTCAGCAGCATAAGCACCTGCCTAGCAAGCGCGAGGTCCTGAGTTCGACTCCTGGTACCCACGCAGAGGAAAAAAAGGGCCGGTGATACTGCTCAGCGGCACAAGCGCCTGCTGGCAAGCACGAGGTCCTGATTTCAACTCCTGGAACCCACGTAAAAAATAAAATAAAATTAAAAAATGAAATAAAATGACCTATCCATCCAGGCATCCATGCTGGGGACCCAGAGGTTGTCCCTGGCTCTCTCATGTCTTATGCTTCCACGTCTGGTTCTCATGTCTGCGTAGAGGATTTCTCCAGCAGAGCCCGTATCTTCCCTGTGTTCTTTGTCCCTCCACACATGTAAGGACATAAATATCGGCCATGTTCTGCCCCTGGCTGAGCCTGCTGTGATTGCCTATGGCACTGATCAATGCAGACACAAAAGCCCTCTGTGAAGCCCTCCAGTGTCCCTCGCCCCTTGCCTTGAGTTTGTCTGAGCAGCCGCGCTCAGTCCTGTGAGTCCTCTGGGGCTGTACTGTTCCTTGGCTGTGCCTTGCTGGGCCCACAGCCATTGGCTTCTCCCTCTCACAGCTGGTTGTTCTTGTCCTAACTTGGGTTTGCATTGCGGGTCCTGTGCCCACATTCAGTAGGTGCACAGGCCTGGCCTTTGTTCCTTCACCCTGGGCAGCTCTCTGATGGCGCTGTAGCATGTGCTAACACTCTTCCTCCCTGTGCAAGTGGGAACCGTGTCCTCTGCACTTTCTGTAGCCCCACCTTGGTGCAGGGCCCGAGTGCATGACTGCCGTTGCCCTCCCTCTCCGCATGTGTGGCACACTGGTGCGCGTTCATCCAGACCCGTGGCTCTGATCGTCTCTGTCTCTGGACTGAATTTCTTTCCTGCTATGTGTTCTCTAAGTGATTTATAGAGGTTCACATTTTTTTACTCTCTCATTTCATTAATTTTCTTGTCACTTTTATTATTCTCTAGGTATCTTTAAGACCCTCATAACCTTCAAAATAGGCAAGTTATAAATTTTAATAATACAAAATTTCTCTACAAGTGCACATTGCATTATTTCTCACTCCTCCCTACTTTAAACTTAGCAGGATACTTTCTCTTTAAGAAAAGCCCCACCTTTAACCCTTCTGCCTACGCAGAGTTCATTAGAGGCAGAATGGTGCAGCCTCTACCCCTGAGGTCCCTAGGTGGGTCTGCCCTCTGGGCGGTGCTCCACAGTACCGGCAGTCACACCGCCCTCTGGTGGCTAGATCACCAGGTGCATTTTCCTTTCAGACCTTTGCAATGTCTACAAATCTAATACTAATTCATTGGAATTTTTTTTAAAGGCCACTATTGACCTAAATCTCATTTGTTTTGGCAAGTATTTAAATAATTTTTCAAGTAGTGACACTACTTGAAGAAAGAGTTATTTTACTTTAAGCACTTTCTACTTTTTACCTAATTGGTTTCAGAGTATTTTTTACTTTTTCTTTTTTTTCCCTGCCAGATAAGGTTCTAGATTTGTTGAATCATCAAAATAAGATGTTGCTAACTAAAAAAGAATACTTAACTGATAGTGGAAAGAAATTAAGTTCTTCAAATGAGTAATATTCTAATGTGGTCTCATAAACGAAATGAACTAGAATTCATTTTTAATTTGAAAGTTTTATAGATCAGGACTTTAACACGCAGGTTTCTTTAAGAAAGGAATTTCCATACTAATATAGAAAAATAATACAGTTATAAATAGTTGCCTATATCCATTCTAATTATAGGGAATAGACATGTTTCATTTCAGAACTGTTTAGATTTGGCTTTAGAATTTAAAAAATCCCTTTGCATATGGTTCTCTCTGAAATTATAAGAATTTTCAGTGCTGTATTAACTAAGCAGTTCATGACAGGGAAAAAAAAACTTAGAAGAAGGTAGAGAGGTCTTTAAATGTTTTTCGTACCTCTTTCCTGTAGCTAGCTTTGAAGTAATTTGTATAGATAGCATTACATTTCACATTGTTAATACTGACCCTCAGAAAGCTATAGCAGCAAAGGTTTTTTGTTTTTGTTTTGTTTTTGTTTTTGAGACAGGACCTCACTGTAGCTACCTCCAAGGTAGCTCAGGCTAGCTTGGAACTCACTTTGTAGCCCGGGCTGGCCTTGAACTTGCAGTGATCCTTCTGCCTCATCCTCCCAAGTGCTGGGATTACAGGCATTGCCACCATGCCCAGCTTCAGCAGCAGTTTTTTATTTTTTATTTTATTTTTGTGGTAGTGGGATTCCAGACAAATGTTCTATCCCTGAGCTACTTCCCCAGCCCTTTTACATTTTATTTTGAGACAGGATCTCATTAAGTTGCCCAGGTTGGCTTCAAACTTGAAATCTTCCTGTCTCAGCCTTCCAAGTAGCTGGTATTACAGAAACGTACCACCATGCCTGGCTTAATTTATGGTTTCAGATGCAGGTTTGGCTAATTTTCTTCCTGGTATGTTTGAGTTTTTGGTTTTTTCTTTTGTGTGTGTTTTGCTAAAATTCTGTTGAAGGCACAGGGGGAGAAGTCCTTTTAAAACTCTTGGTGGAAGAAATCTTAGCCAGACTGCCAAAGTGGATATGTTGCAGCAAAAAATTTAAAACCAAGTAGGGGTGCTTAAAACACCCACAGGGGAAAATGGTGAGGGTAATTTATCTGCTAATTTTGCAATAATGTCCTTCCCTTCCTTGCCCCCTTAACTGTCTCCAAAAACTGACAAAAACCAAACTAAGAGGAAAGCCAGGCATGTTTTTAATTGGATATAAATAAGAGAGGGCACAGGGAGAAAAATGTCAGTTTTAGATGTTAGAATAAAGGCTCCCCTCCCCTTTTGTAGAAATTAAGATTTATTCTCAGGGCTGGCAGGACAGTTCTTACAGCTTTCTCCTGTGACCTATAGGCATTGATACGTTTTTAATTTTTTTTCTTTCCCAATCAGAAGGTAGTTTGTTTTCCTGAG
Organism: Erethizon dorsatum; assembly: GCA_028451465.1. Classification (NCBI taxonomy): domain Eukaryota; kingdom Metazoa; phylum Chordata; class Mammalia; order Rodentia; family Erethizontidae; genus Erethizon; species Erethizon dorsatum. The sequence continues at coordinate 21,288,036 of CM051829.1, read as the reverse complement.
ATAATGTTTTCACGTGATAGCCCATGAGGATGCCAAGACACTGTATAAAATACACAGTCTTCTTCATTTTCTTTAGACACCTTGCCCTGAAAAAAACCAAGCCTCCAAAGTGGACAAATAAATGAAAATCCTGAAACTTATCTCAGCAGAGAAGGAACATGCTATTTAAGTGAAAAGGTATTTGCCTGTGCCTGACAGCCAGAGAGCAGGAGGCAGGAGCAGGAGCGGCCCAGGCTGCAGCGCGGTGGTGCGGTGGTCGGGGGCTGGAGGAGCAGAATGTCGCCGTCGCGGGAGTTACTTCACCAGTGGCTCGGGGCGTGACTCGGAGTCTCTGGAGCCTTCCTTTCTCTGCCCTTTGCCCTCCTCATGCTTAATTTTATCCTCCTGAGCATTTGTAGTCATCTGAGGCTTTCTTAGCAGAATCATAGACTTAGAGAGTGTCCCTAATAATGGTGAGTGGGTGGTCAGCAGTGTTGTCCTTGGTGAGGCTTTAAATGCTGTGAACAGGGCCTGGAGTCGGACTGACACGGTAAGAATGCACGTATTAAGGAAAACAGTTGGAGAAGCCGTTGAAGGAAGAGGCATCTAGTCTGCTCCTCTGTCCCCCGGAAGAGACCAGCAGTGCCAGTGGGCAGCACGTTGTAAATCTCTTTCCTGTGTGACAATGAGAATGGCAGATGGGTTTTTGTTTTGTTTTGTTTTGTTTTGTTTTTTAACTTAGAAATTTACCTGCTTCTATAATATATAAGTGATGCGTGCCTTTGTGAAACCCTCAGGAGACGTGGATGAGGCAGGACATAAAGTCCTCTCAGCCTCTTCTCCAAGCCTGCTTAGCTGGACCTCTTGAGCATTGCTGTGGTCTGAATGTGTCGCCTCTGGAATTCGATTGCTGCAAGTGTGACGGTATTAGGAAGCAAGAATTCTTTAACTGGTGATTAGGCTGCAAGAACTCCTCACTCGTGGATGGGGTCGGGGGCTGTTATAAAAGGCTGCACTGAGGGAATTTGCCTCTCTAGCCTGTCTGCCTTCTGCCATCTGAAGCCGCAGTGTTTGTCTCCATCGAAGGGTGCGTCCTTAGGCACCAAATGATGGTGCTCTGATCTTGGACTCCTATCCTCCAGAACTGTGAAAGATAAATTTCCGTCTTTTGTAAGTCAGCCAGACTCAGGTATCATTTTATAGCAGCATAAAATGGATGAAGACAAGCATAGCCTTCTTGGTGTGTGTGTGTGGGGGGGTGAGGGTCACACTATGGGTCTTACTATTTGTTTGTTTTGTGGTACTGAGTGTTGAACCCAAGTCCTTCACACTAAGCTCACCCCCAGGTCCTTTTTAATTTTTTTTTTTTAAACAGGGCCTAGATAAGTTGCTAAGTTGCCCAGGTTGGGCTCAAACTTGGGATCCTTCTGCCTCAGCCTCCCAGAGTCAGGCATTACAGGAACATACCATCATGCCCAACTGAACTAGTTGTTTTTAATACAAAATTTATTGTGGAAGTATTTCTAGGTCATAGCAGAGGCCCACCTGTCTGCCTTAGCCTTTTCTGTGGCTGCCTATTGTTCAAGAATGTTCAAGAGGGCCGGGGATATAGCTCAGCAGCACAAGTGCCTGCCTGGCAAGCACAAGGTCCTGAGTTCGATTTCCGGTACAAAAAAAAAAAAGTAACAAGAATGTTCAAGAAGCCACTGTGCCGAAGGGCAGATCACCATTCCTGAGATCCTGGGCAAGCAGGACTTGACTCTAGGGTGTCCTCAGAGTTCATTTGGTTGGAGGAAGTGACTGCAGTGGTCTTACTGTTGCTATAGCTGGACATTTGCTGGTTTTTGGCTTGATTTTTTAAAAAGATATTATGTGAAATCTTACAGTATTCTGTGTGTTGTACAAAGCTACGGACAGGAAGAGCACCCTAGACAGTGTCCCTGCTTCTCAGCGCATTCTTGTCATCTAAGTCCCACCCCCTTCACCCTGGATCCCTTCCTCCCCGCAACCAGGTCACCACTGGGAACACGTCTTTCCATAGAAAAAAACGCTCCGAGTGGGGGTTGCCTGCACCAAGCTGGCCATCCTCTGTGCTGCTTGCTCAGGGTGTGACACTTATGTTGGTACTTGCTGCATCATTTTTAATCTGGGAGTGCACAGGCTGCATCATCCTCCAGCAGGCTGTCTGGCTGGGTAGAAAGAACATTGTCACCTTGGCTTAGCCACAGCTTCTCACGTGCGCTTGCTGGCTCACCGTGGAGAAGAGAGTTCTTCCTGTGCATCTTACCTAAGTAAAGCCCTGTGCTGCACTCCTGGGCCTGTGCTCCACAGCTGGCGTCTCTTGCACCTGGGGGACTCATTTCAGATTGCTTCATCAGAATCGATGTGTTGCACTGTGCTTGGTTCACCATAAGTTAGCAAAAAGATTTTTTTTTTTTAAAGCCTGAAGTTTTCAGGTAGAAATGTGATTAATTTCAAATCACTTTTACTTACTTAACTTCTATCCTCTTTCTTCTTTCCAGCCTACTTTAACTTTTGGAAAAAAAGTTAGACATAAAAGAAGAAATGACTATCTAAAGTTAGTAACTATGTAAACTATATAAAAGAAGAAATAACAATATAAAAGAATAGAATAACTATATAAAAGAAGAAATAACTGTCTAACTATCTTGTGTTTTGCAGCCTTAAGGATTTAGCATGTTGATAGGGATTTGGAGGAGGGTGTGGAATGCCTGGCCTTGCTGCACCATTCCGTCAGGAATGCATTGTGGGGCCACATCTTGTGGGAGGAAGGCTCTGAGGCCGTGGGATGCTCTCCCCTTCTCCTCTTCCCCTTTCCCATTCTCCCCTTCTCCTCTTCTCCCCTGCTCCCTGGTTTTGGCTTCTTGCCAGCAGCCCACGCAGGGTGATTTGAAGGTGGCGCTAGGCCTTGTTGAAGGTGTGGCTGCCTCATCCCTGAGGCCTTGTTCTGCATGGTGGACACTTGGAGAAGTTTCTCAGAGGGCCTGAGTCGGTGCTTGAGGTTTCTCTAAAGGAAGTGTACAGTGTGCTCCAGAACTGTTCGTGCATGAAGTCCTGGGTTGGGGGCACAAAAAGGTCATGTTCTCCAAGCCCTGCTCACCCTTCTCCTGCAAGAGAAGCCTACCTGTGCAAGGGAGGGGTGTGAGGCCACTTCCGGTTACCAGTTAGGTGGCCCGCGTTAGAGTACTAGGACGGGGAAAGTGTGCAGCGGAGCAGCGAGTGCACATCTCTGCAGATGTTCCCAGGATGAGAAGGGGCCCTAATTCAATCACGGTGGGGCCATCGGCATTAGACAGTACCAGCGTAGTGCGTGGCCTCCTAGTCCGCTTCTGACACTGAGTCTGAAGTTAGCCACATTGCCAGACCCTGATTTCTAAAGTATCACCGGGAAGCAGGGTCCTGACCCGGCCAGGTCCTCGATTTTTTTGTGCCTTTGATGAAGGAATTCAGTAAAGACATACAAGTGGCTATGCACAAGTACAGGTAGAATTGTAAAGTAGATGTGTAGGGAGTACACCTTCAAGTGAGAAGGTGGGCAGTGCCACAAAGGCATCTGCATCAAAGTGCAAGTTTGGATACATTTTAATGCACACAAAAGTTACTCCTGGGTTTTAGAGAACTAGGGTAATTATGATACTTAATGACATTTAACTTAGAAATCACTTTTGAATTGTAAATGTCTTCTATCCTTTCAGATGGTTAGTGTTTCCTCAGGGGCTTTAATCATGTAAGAAACTTATGAAAGATAAATTTTTAATTTAAACTAGGTCCCAGCCCAAGCCAGGAGGGTGTTTGAAGAACATTTCCTTTGCTGATGCCATTGGGCTGTAGGCTGCGGCGGCCAGGAATGCTGTATGCCTTGTTCTGGAGCTAGATGGCCAGGTGGCCAGGTATCGAAGGACTGTGCATAGTGTGTAACTTTGAAATGTCATTGTGCTCTGTGGGATTGCTTCAGGTCTGAAACCTAACAAAGGACTGTAAATGTACTATACATTGAAGTGTTGTTCCTTTACTTAACTGGCAAAGCGTGGTATTTTGGGCCACCTCTTCTTTGTCCTTCAGGCCTGGTAATGTCTAATTCCCTACCTAACAAAAAGGGTTGGTAGATTTTCCACTTCAAAGAGAGAAGATTAAAGTGGTTTTATTTCAGCAATACGAAATCAGAGAAGGTATAAGTGACCAGACTGATGAATACATCTAAGAAAAAGCCTGTGCGGCAAAAATAAAACTCAAAACCAAAAAATTTCTTTAAAAAAAAAAAAAAAAAAAAAAAAAGATAAACTGGGAAAATCCAACCAGCTTATGTCACAGAAGAGCTACTTTCTCTAATATATAATGATCTGAACATCAATAAAAAGACCAGTAGCCTAATTGGAAAATGATCATCCAAGAATGAGAATAAACAGTTTAGAGAAAGGGGAATACCAGTGTCAATTAAACATAACGAGATAGTTAGCCTCACTGATGATAAGAAAGAACAGTGATTAAAACTCCAAAGAAATATCAAAATGTCAGAATTTTGATCCCACAGCAATTTGGAAAGATTATCAAAATGACAAACGCCTACTGTCTTAGACCCAGCTCTTCCAAATCTGTCAGTTCCTCCAACAGATACACATGCGTGTGTGCAAAGTGAAAGATAAACAAGGGTGTGCACTTCCTGGTTGATGCAGCCACAAAAGTTTAGAAAAGAAGTGTCCATTTAAAAAAACAACTGAATCATCTGTTTAGACATCAGCATTCCTTTTCCCTCCCATGTCCCTCTCCTCTGTGCTGCTTTTACTGTCAGCCAGGATCTCTCCATTTGGTGGCAGCTCTAAGCTTACATTCACAGCAGAGAGAAAAGTTCAAATGTGCACATGGAACTTGACTGCCAAAAGAGCCTCTAGGACCAGTGGCTCTCAAGCCTGGCTCTACATTAGAAGCAGAGGGGAGCTTCAGAAATATATTGCTGCAGGATGTCACTTCAGAGACAGTGATTCATCAGGTACCAGGCCAGGAGCCACTGAGTGAGCCCAGTTTTACAGTTGGGGAAACAGAATTAGGCTGCTTGTTACCCTAAGGACCTGCGGTTACAAGGGCAGGCTAGACAAGACTGGGGCCCTGTGGCCAGGCCTGTATTCCAGTGCTCTATGGGCACGTTGAACCTAAGCCAGCTGCCTTCTCAAGGGCTGTTATTCTGGTCTCAAAGTCTCTATTCTTGTTTTTTTTTTGTGTGTGTGTGGGTACTGGGGGTCAAACTCAGGACCTCGTGCGCCAGCAGGCGCCCGTGCTGCTGAGCGATATCACTAGCCCTTTTTTTATATGTGGGTACTGGGAGTCGAACTCAGGACCTTGCGCTTGCCAGACAGGCGCTTACGCCTCTGAGCTATCTCACCAGCTCCAAAGTTTCTATTCTTGACCTTCCCAAGGACACCTCATGGGTCGGGAGGGTGCTGCACCTACCTGCCTGCCCTCAACACAAACAAGTTAAACAAACACACACTTATGTTGGTATTACGGAGCCCGTCTCTTTCCACAAGAAATCAGTGTTTATTAGTGCTGCAAGTGAGTAAGTTCATTCATTATCTTCCAGACGAAAATGATTGCAGGGCCTGATACTTCTCCAGTCTATCTGTGTGGCAAGACAGAAGCCGGGAGATATTTCTCAGCTCCCTGTTCAGCACTGCTCTCCTTAATCAGAAACTGAGCCTTGACCTTCTCCCTCGGGCCCCTTTGTCATGCAGCAGGACTGTGAACAAAAGAGGTTTCTTTCACCTCTCCAGGGTCCCAGGCCCCACACTGGGTTTTGTTATCCGCTGACAGCCTGAGAAGCCTTTATCCTCTGATATGTAGTAGGCAGCTGACACCTCCTAGGAATCTTTAAAATTGTTCTCTAAAGAAACCATTCTGCCTGATGTACCTATTTTTAGACTTTATAAAGCCCACGTCAAATTTTTGCTGCCTTTCTCTCTTTCCTCTAAGCCTGCTGTTGTTTGAAAGGCAACAGGCCCTTTTGTCTTTAAAGTTCAGAACTGCCTGGTTAGCTCTCCACCTGCGCGCCGCAGCCTAGGAACGCTCTGGTGATGTTTCTTCTCCCATTGTGACCAAAACCAAAACCACAGGCAATAACCTTTACACCAGAAGGGTTGAAATAATACAAGGGGGGAAGAAAATATTTTCCCAACAGTGATTCTATAGTGAAAGGAACCTAGAGGTATGTCTTAAGACGTGGTTTGCTCTGGGCACACTTAAGCTGCTCAGCTGGACTGGCTTAAATTGTAGGCTGTCCTAGTTCTGAGCAAGGTCATCCGATGGGTCCTGGTGTCAGGAGTTGGCAGTGTTCAAGTTCAGTGACGTAGAACATGACTAAGATGCTGACTTGGGGTCTTGACTGTACACTTGGGACCTGGGGTAGTTTCCTCTTCAGCCAGCAGTTTCTTTACATGAGTCTATGGGTTGTAACTAAGATGACTGGGTGACTTTACAGGCAGTGCTAAGAAGAAAGCAGTGGTAGGGGCAACAGCATCACCAGAGCACCTTGATCCTTTCTCGTGCCCTGTGAGTCCCACCTCTCTCCTGGCCTCACGCACCCGTCTGTCTGCTATATGGGATCGTACAATGAAAGTGAAGTATCTTTTATTTCATAGTTTTATTGAATAAAGTGTTAATAATTCATGTTGTTAATGTAGTTAAGTGAAAAAATCCTACAGATTTCTTTTAAAAAATCAAAATTCCAATGAAACAAAAATTTAGGCAAAAATTTTTTTAAGTAGTTTTTTTTGGGGGAAAGATATGGGTGGAGCATTTCTAATTTGAAAATACGAAATGCTTCAAAATCTGAAACTTTTTGAGTACTGACACGATGCCGCAAGTGGAAAATTCTACACCTGACCTCATGGGACAGGTTACAGCCAAAACACAGGTGCACTAAAAACAATTGTGTAAAATTACCTTCAGGCTATGTGCATAAGATGTGCATGAAACATAAATGAATTTCGTGTTTAGACTTGAGTTCCATCCCTAAGATGCCTCATTATATATATGCAAATATTCCAAAATCTGAAAAAGTCTGAAATCCAAAATACTTCTGGTCCAAAGGATTTCAGATAAGGAATACAACTCAAAAAGATTGGAAAGGGTACACAACAAAATATTAACATTAATTTGGGTGGAAGGAGTGACAGCTGTTGTTCATTTTTGTATTTTCTAAATTTTCTCCGATAAATATATTGTTTAATGCTAATAAACGTCCAAAGAAAAATGTGCTTGTCTGTTGATCTAACACACACACTTCCATGGAGCTCATCCTAAGGAAATGGTGAAGAATGTATATGTCCTTATATGTCTGAGAGATGGAGATGTATCTCTATATATCTCTATAGATACATATCTATATTTATAAGAATCAGCTGTAAGAATGAAGCACTGAGAAAGTTGAAACAACCTAAATCAGTTTAATTATGCTATACCTCTATAATAGAATAGTATAAAGCCATTAAAAGATATTGCAGATAAATAATGATACAGAAATATTTTGTAACATAGAATAAGAAAGTAAGTTGCATATTGGTTTGTATAATTTGATCCTATTTGTAAGAAACACATAATACAGTAACAAAAGAAGCTCTGAAGGGTTATTAATGTACGAATGTATTAGCAGTATTGCCTCAGTGGTGGGGGCTCATGAGTTTTGTTTTGTTTTTTTCACTTAAATATATGGTTTTCCTGTGAAGAATCTATGAATTGCTACACTTGATCTTAGCTAAAGGGCTGAGAAGCATATTAAATCTATATTGCTTTTATAATTAGGAAGGTTTATTTTAGTTTTAAATATAAAGTTATCTAGTGGGAATCTATGATTTCTACACAGAGCTGACTTTTACCCCCATTATATACATCCTTCTTCTACCTTCAAGTGGGAGGTGTTGAACAGAGTTTGTAATGTCAAACTGGTTTTTGAATGGACTGCCAATCATTGTGATGTTTGAGATATCTGAATGTCATTTGTATGAATGAAGTGTGTGTTGTATGCGTGTTCTGTAGTGTGTTGGGTTTCTATAGAAAAACCAGTAAGGTTGCTTGGCTCAGACCAGCAACCTAATCCTCGTAATGGAAAGCTAAGAAGTGACGCACGCTCAGAATTGTGTTTCAGGGAGTGAGTGAAGCTCGGAACGCAGGGGCCCAGCTTCAGTGGCTGCTATTTCAGGATTCAGAGGCTGTTTCTATTTTTTTGTATTTTTGTAGCTAAGTTCCCTAGACTGAGGCTATCTGAAGGGTGGCTCCAATACAATTGTTAAATTACTAAGAAAGACAATCCTTATTCTATAGCAGTTTCAAACTTTATTGGTGAGATAGGCTCACATTAGCTAGAGCCTGGTGTATAGCCAAAGGGCTAAATTGTACACCGTGATGATGACAGAAAATTAAAACTAGAATGAACAATAAAAGGCTAGCCATGATAAGGCCTTCCATCTGGGACACCCCATTGCCAACATACTAGTTGGTAGGCGCCTGATGCTGAATGGCATAGCATTTGAGTTGACTTTTCAAGCTTGGGTTCCTAAATACATGAGCCTGAATCATTAAACTGTAGGACACAGAGCTGTCACCTTAAAATACGGGCACTGTGAAAACGAGAGATTACATGCATTGTTGGCAATCATAAATCTTTTTTGTTGATTTTTGGACCTTATTGGCTGCCTGCAAAGTACACTGTTCATTTCATAACAAGAGGAAAACCTGGCAGGGAAGTTCCTTACAATATGCTTGCTGATTTTGGAAAGGTTAAGGTGTTAAATTGTATTAAATTAAACAAAGAGGGTGGTTAAGGGCATCATTAGTGTAAGTTCTCAGGTCTCCTGATTCTTGAATTATCCAGTTTAGTGATTCATGTTAGCCCTTTGACAGTTTACCACTGACTCCAATGGTTTTTACTAGACTGCCTTAACAGGCTTTTCAGTGTGTACATGTTCTGTTTGTTTCCTGTCTGGCCAAACACAAGCATCATTGCTTTCCGCTGGGTAGCTGGTGGTGCTGGAACCCATGGGAACTTGTCTCTGTCTTCCAGCGGAGTTCAGCAGCCATTCGTGTTGAAAGACACTGAGACAGGCCCTGTCTTAAGAGAGTTGGGCCTCCAAGAATTTATCCTCACGTGCTAATTTGCACTCAGCCTGGTCCACGAACATGGCCCATAGATTTCCAGGGTTTTGTTTTGTTTTGTTTTAACTTAAAGGATCTTTTAAATGCATAAAGTGTTTTTTTTTTTTTTTTTTTTTTTTTTTTTTTTTTTTTTTTTCTGCCTGCTGGTACTCTGTGATTGTTTTAAACAACCCAAGTCGGATATTGTCATGTTCTACTACAACACTGCCACCCGTGAGCCCTTGAGTATGCGCTTGTGATGGTTGCAAAGGTCTTTAGAGCACAACAGCTAAGAAGAAAGCAAGGCCAGTGTGTGGGTTAACGTGTATGTGGTCAGATGTGTGAGCTGTATGTCTTTACACAAGCTATTTTACAGATGAGCTGTTTCTTAGGCCTGTTTTCTCTATGGGAATGTGCACCTGATTGGAAGGTACTGAGATTTACCAGTTGAATTATCCTAAGATAAAATTAGACTAAATAGAAATGAATGATCTTATAGTGTTACAAATAATATACTGGGGCAATGGTGGTAAAAGACAGGAACTTTTATGTAGTATAACGTTCTGATAATTTGTATCTTCCTCAGCAGCATCGTTTTTCTGTTGTACTCCAAAGAAATCTTGCTACTACATGTAGGAAGATTTGTAGCTGTAGCATAGCTGATCACCCAAGCCTTTTTATAGCTGTCTATAAAACTCATATTTATTGTCTTCCCCCTAGAACTCTTTTAGAAATAACTAGCTCAATTTAAGAGACCATCTCAGTAAACACCACTTAAATATGAATTTTCCAGTTTCTTCTTTTTCCATGGCCTTCTCGTCCTCTGGTAATTTTCCCCTATGGCTAGAATCTGCTTTTCAGAGCCTGCTGGGCCAATTATATTGACTGAGGATGAGTGAAAATTTGAAGAAGGTTGCTCCAAATGTCATCTGATTAGATAGATCATTGTTTCTGACCTGATTTCCAGCACATTTTCTACTCCAGCTGTGTAGAACAATTTACTTGATCCCACCCAAATTGGTTCTCTCTCCTTTGATATTTCCCAGGACTTCAGCTGGTCTCGTCACTGCCTTTCATGAAGTTTCTTGTTTCATGTTTTTCAATAGTGCTGGCTCTTGGAGATGTACTGGCTCTCTGCTTCTCGTTTCTCCCGATGTGTTGGGAATTTTATCCCCAGATGTTGAGTGGGGGAACAAGGTGGCTAAGGAGGAGCAGAACTTTTCTAAGTCTGCAAGAAACAATAAAGGTTGGAAAGAAGATCTGGTAGGAAAGAATAACTGATAAAGCAAGAATTCCACAGGCTATCTTCTGGAGAGTGTGTTGAAGGTAGTGGAAGGTTCATAACTGCAATATACAAAAGCCACCACCAGATGGTGATGGCGGCTGCTTGGCCCAGGCGGTACTCCGGGTCTCCCCTTGCCATGATAAACCACTCTATCAGCACAGCGCTGAATGGGTAGCTCATCCCCTTGTTCTTATGAAAGAGTGATATTATTACCAAGCTATGAATTCCCATTATAATAAATAAGTACTTTTAAAAAGGAAGCATTAGGGCCGGTGAGACGGCTCAGCGGCTTAAGCGCCTGCCTTGCAAGCGCGAAGGCCCGAGTTCGACTCCCGGAACCCACATACGAAAAAGGGGCCGGTGATATCGCTCAGCGGCACGGGTGCCTGTTGGCGCGTGAGGTCCTGAGGTCGTCCCCCCGGTACCCACAAAAAAAAAAAAAAAAAAAAAAAAAAGGAAGCATTAAAGAAAAAGACCTTTTAGCTCAATTAAGTGTCAGTTCTTTTCCTCAACACTCTCAGCTCATAAAAAGTGAGCATGTCCTTGGCATGAAATGAGAATTTACATAAAATTTCAAAGAGGCCTACATCACGTTGAGCTGTAGCCTAATGTCCCTGGCAGGGTTTGGGTGCAAGAGGTCATGGGATCTTTCTCTTAGACTGCTGTATGTACCTCTGATTTTAAAATTGAACTCCTTAACCTGTTGGAGAAATTGGTAAAAGGGGGAATAGGAGAAACGTCTTCTGCTGTTTGATACACCTTGGGCTATTTATTTAGCTAATGGTGCTGGGGATTGAACCTGAGGCCTTGCTAGGCACATGCATGTGCTAGGCATGTGCTCTACCACTGAGCTACCTCCCTTTCCCCTTGTTCAGTTTTTAAACCAAGGAAAGAGGGGAGGGGTAACTGTGGTTGATTTAGGACAGTACTGCAGTTTAGAGCTACAGTCTCTTGAAGAGTGGGTAAATGTAGGAGGGACAAAGCCATATTGATTGCAGAATGTTGGTCTGGAGAACACCTGTGACCTCCTGGACTCCTCGAGTTAGGGCATGAAGGAGGTCTCAGGGCTCATTTCTGCAGATGAGGAAGCCAAGCAGGACAGACTCAGTAACTTCCTCTGTGTCCCCAAACTAGTAAGTTGGTGGAGACTGAATCCAAAGGTAGACTGGTAAGAATTTTAGGCCCGTTCTTTTTTTTTTTTTTTTTTTTTTTTTTTTTTTGTGGGTACCAGGGGGACGACCTCAGGACCTCGCGCGCCAACAGGCACCCGTGCCACTGAGCGATATCACTGGCCCCTTTTTCGTATGTGGGTTCCGGGAGTCGAACTCGGGCCCTCGCGCTTGCAAGGCAGGCGCTTACGCTGCTGAGCCATCTCACCGGCCCTAGGCCCGTTCTTTATTTAGGGCAACAATAGAAAAATGTTTTAGATGAAAGTATCCAGAGGGGTTGCTTTATTCCAATGAATATTCTCCCTTCCATCATTGACATAAATAAACATATAGGAAAAATGTACTTTATTTTCAAAAAGGGGCATTCTAGATGGCTTAGGTAGGGAATCACCGAGGGTCCAGGGTCACTTGGCCAGAGCACGTAACGCAGTTCTTACTGTAAGTTGCCGCTGACTGTCTTGATGTTGTCTTGCTGTGGGGGCAGTGTACTGGGACTGTGGTTTGGGTTGTTTTTTGTGTGTGTCTCTTGAATCCACAAAGTTCCTCCTATAGTCTTTGGCTGGGCTGCCTCTGATGAGCTGTTTTTCTCATCCCCACATTTGAATTTGCTCTTGATTTGAGAGAGGCAGGCATCAGGAGCAGCCTGCAACTCAGGCAGGCTTCAGCACAGCCTGCCCCGCACAGCTCGAGGGTACCAGGGTGGGTGGCAGCCCGGGCCCTACCTGGGCAGCAGTGCTACAGAGCCCGCCCCTCGAGGCTCCTCCCTCCGCCTGCTTCTGGCTCTTGATTACCTGTCCCAGAACAGGCAAGACCAGGATTTCTCTTCTGCTGTTGCTGTTGTTACGGGAAACAGACGACTGCCTGCATCTAGGCCAGCCTGCCTCTCTCATTCCCTTCTCCCGGAGGTCTTCCTGTCGGGAATCTGGTAAGTGCCATCAAAGGTTGTGTTTTCCTTCTTACTTGATGTGTGCCAACAGTACCAAGAGAATGTTCTCTTATCGTGGATCTGTTAGCTTTAACCTGAATGTGGCAGAATTTGGGGGAGTCGTTGAACTTGCTTTAAAAAAAAAAAAAAAGTCCAACATTTTCTGCATGCTTTAAAATTCAAAGTATACAATGAAAATTTTAAATTAGTCATATGTTTAGTGTGACCTTATTTGAAACCTTTTCAGGGTAATGCACTAAAAAAGTTATTATACAGATAGTGCTCTGGTGCCCCCTCCCCCACCCCATATGAATGCTGCATTTGTCATCACTGTGTTCCTAAAAATGTCAAAAATAGACACAGTGAAGAGATCTGTCACACAGAGTTCAGAAATCTGGCACAACACTCCAGGTGAAATAAGGGCACATCTTTTGTTTCAATTTTTTAAAAACTTTTAAGCCTCCATTATGTATCTGATTCCATTTAAAGCATAGCCGATAGAATCATCTAGGTCACCGTGGGACAGGTGTAGCTCTGTTGTTTCAGATTTACCTCCCAGGATGCATGCTCACCTTCCTCACTCGTGTTTACCTTTACAGGAAATACTTGGCAGAGTCACATGACTCCTAACTTCAGTTTTCACAGCTGCTCACACAGGTTTAGTCATTTTGCTCTTATATGGATAGATTCTAAGTTAGGAACTTTAAAAATGGAAAATGATATGCCTGATAGCTGCATCACTATTCACTGTCTTTTCCTGTATTCCTTGGCCTCCAAACATATAAACCTTTATTGCCTTTAAGAGAAAATAAAAATGGCCACTTATATTTTCTTTGCTCTTAAGTTAAAGAAGACTCATATTAAATGTCATTAAGGAACATAAATTAATTTCTTGGAATAAACTCTTTCTCTTTGATGTTAATCTCAGTAGCAGAAACTGTGGTTCTCCTTTTATTCTTTTTTTGTTTTGTTTTGTTTTTAACTTCAGTCGCAAGTCATGCTCTGTGGCAGATATATAACTTGAGGAAAACTGAATTATGTAAGACTAAATGGAAAGCCAGGGCAATGCTTGCAGTTTTGGGGGGATTTCATGAACAATGAGAAATACTCAGACTGCGTTAGACAAAGGATGGGATGAGCTTACGTAGATTTTATAGATTTCGTTAGTTGTCAGAGGAGGAGGTGGGAAGGAGGAGGAAGCCTGAGCATGTGGAGCTACCTGAAGCGTGTCAGAAATTTTCAAAACCATGGCTGCTTTTAACATGTAAAGTTGAACTTCGGGCCCCCCTTTGCCTGATGGTGACCTCTTGTTTTGCTGGAGGATTGTGTGCTGTTGTGCTGGATGTCTAGAGAGATGCCATTCTTTTTGTTCGTGACTCGAAATTGTAGCGCCTAGACCATCACCTTAAAAGGAGATGTTTCTACTGAGAATAGAAAATTGATGAGTGAAACTTCATGAAACTTACCTGTTTATAATTCCTCGCCTATAAACTGCTTTGCATGTGAGGTAATAGTTATACCTCATAAGGGAACTAGAAGAACAAAAAATAAGCCAGAGGGAATTAAATGCAGCTGTGGAAGAAAGAAAATATGCCCCCCACCCCAGACGTTCTCATTTATGCTGCTCTTTCTTGTCATTCCTGTGCCCTTCTCCTGAAATGACCCAAAAAGTATGTTTGGCAACAGCATTGTTTCAATTCGTGAACTCTTGCCTCTTGCCCAGAGGCCTGAGTACCTGATTAATGATCTTGAATGCAAATGATTGTAAGTCTTGATTAACATTGAGCTTGGTTAGGACAGCACAAGTTGAACTCTACAGTCCTCCTCTCATGGGATTTATTACCTGCCAGCCACTTGCCCACCTGTAGGAACTGGGCCTAGCCAGTTCTCTATTTATATGTTCTTTCCCTTGGGTGCCATTTGGGTTCAAGCAGACGAGGTGCAACCAGAGATACTCAGCAGAAAATGGCAGCTGTGTAGCAGCCCACATAGTGGAGAACTGCAGGTGGCTTGGGATCCCTGAAGTCCATAGCCTTTCTGATGAGCCTTGCATTCCTGCTGGTTGTTGTTGGTGGGTGACTAATGTCTGCAGATGGTAACTGCCTGCAGATGGTAACTGCCTGGATCTCTTTCAGTCTCCTTGGCATCTGCTGTCTTTACCTTTTGCTAGGACACTCACTGGCACCCTTCCATAATGGATGACCTGGCTGGATGCCTTGGGGCTTGTAGGATGAGTAGAGTCAGCCGTTTTATTCTAACCTAAATATGTGGTCATGGTGATTTCTACGAGTTCATACTGACGCCTATAAAAAGATGAGAAATAGATTTCACAGCCACAAAAATGAGAAATGTCCTTTTTCAGGGACAGTTTTAAACAGTTTTTAAGAAGTCAGATCACACCGTCCTGCCATTTCTCAGATTTCCTTTGAGATTTATGCATACCGCCTAACTGTTGGGTATTGAAGGATGACTTTCTACCCGCACTCCCAAAATAAGCACAGTGATGTACAAGAAACCTGGGGACATTAGCCTAAAATATTTGTTACATACATTCATCCTAGTTACATCTTTCCTCTTCTCTGATCTTAATTTTCTTTTAGAGAATGGGGACTGTTTCAATTCCCAGAGGCAGAGTGACCCCTGGACAGTGTGGTCCTCCGAGGCTGGATGTGGGTGGGTTGGGTGTCACACAGTGGTCATGAGTTGTATGTTTTGGCTTCCTTCCCAGTCAAAGTTCTGCCTCAGGCTTGGCTGGTTTGGCTGCTGGCTATAGGATCAGATGTTTATTTTAGAATTATGGGATAGGTTGGATAAAGAATTATTTCTGATTTGAACTCTTTGTTCCAGGGAATTCTATCTATGCATTATGTTTATTGCTTTAAAAAGCACCAATTCATAACAGTTGAGGGGGAGCATTGATGTTTCTTTTATGGCCTTCCTTAGTGATTATGTTTTTTGGGGACAAATGCTATTTTATATAATGTAATAAAAAGCTTTTTATAGTCATCCAATCCATATTGAAATCTTATATTTAGACATATCGGGAATGGCTTAAAGGCAGGAACCCTCAGACAGTGGTAATTCTGCTTCCCACACCCCAGTGATTATATCTGGACACATTTTTGGTTGTTACCATTTGGAGGTGGGAGGCAGACAAGCGGCTGCTACTGACTTCTGGAGGGGAGAGGCCCGGCTGCTGCTCCACTTCCTGAATACACAGGATGGTGCCCATCACACAGGTATCCCTCACAAAACGTCAGTCACGCGGAGTGTGAGAACCTGTTTAAGGGAAGCACACAGTCAGCGATCCCATGGGAGATTTATAATCTCTTAGTAGCCTAGCCTTAAGAAGAAGGATTTTGTTTGTTTGTTTGTTTTCTTCTAAGACCCAGTTGAATTAACAAATGAGTGGAACATGGGAATGATACAGGTGTAGGGTAATAAAATCTCTCTTTCAAGTTCGAATTGTTGGCAGCGTGCCTTATTTTAAACACAGCTAAATAGTTAGGTAACATGGTAGGTAGTTACTTGATTGTTTTTGCAGGTGCTGGAAACCGAATCCAGCACCTTATACGTGCTAGGAAGTTCTCTGTCACTGAGCTACACTGCTAGCCCCAACATGGTGGTTTTCCAGCATCACCTGCCTGAAGGAAGGCTGCCTTTGCTTGTGGAACAAAGAAACTCCCCAAGGTGTGGAAAGGTGCTTCTCCCCTCTGCTCCTGGGCAGTTTGTGGGA
The DNA here is from genome assembly GCA_028451465.1 of Erethizon dorsatum. NCBI lineage: Eukaryota > Metazoa > Chordata > Mammalia > Rodentia > Erethizontidae > Erethizon > Erethizon dorsatum. Next base: position 21,271,801 of record CM051829.1, on the reverse strand, counting down.
GTCTTGGCTGTGTGTCTGCTGTCTGAGGGACCCTCTGTGGCTTGGGCTGACTTTCTCATCATTATGATGGGATGGGATAGGGACATGTCTGCTTTCTTGCCTCTCTGGGTGGTTGAGGCTGCAATGAGAAGGAATTGTGGAAACAGAAAGAGATCTCAGCTTAGTCTACTACCTTTCCTCTAGAGATAAACAAGCTAGCCAGGAAGGTTAACTTTTCTTTTTTTAATCTGCTCTGACGTGGTTTCTCCCTTGTTTCAGTTCTTAGGGGAACTTTGCCTGTTTAATTAATTCACTTTTCAGTTAATCATGTACTCATTGTGACACCTTTTATTGTCTATCCTGCCTTGCTCTTTGAAATCTTCAAGGTTAAAATTTTATGCATTTACTTTTTTGTGTGTGTGTGGATACTGGGGGTCAACCTCAGGATCTCGCGTGCCAGCAGGCGCCCGTGCCGCTGAGCGATATCACCGGCCCCTTTTTCGTATGTGGGTTCCGGGAGTCGAGCTTGGGCCCTCGCACTTGCCAGGCAGGCACATACGCCGCTGAGCCATCTCACCAGCCCTGCATTTACTTTTTGACTCCTTAACTAGGTTAAACTAACTTTGGGAATGGGATAATGGTTAACATACTTTTGGGTCACACTAGTTCCCAGAAAAGTATTTGGTAAGACTCCAAATATCTCCAGGGAAGATATTTGTTCATTTGATTTCGTGACACACAAGCATGGTGTGGTTGAGCCTATAGAAGAGTTAAAACTGCTGGTCTTCATGCAGGACTCAGCTTTTCGCGTGGGATAAATCATTCCATAGGGAAAAATTGCATGTGCTCTAAGGTGGTGGTTCCTGTGGCTGAAGATCAACGCTCATTTGTTAAAAAAGTGGATTCTCGATGTTTCTTCCAACATTTCCACTTTCATTTGGCTTAAGATGGCTTTACTGTGGATGTAGTAAAGTATGTTAACGCCTTTACTGATGGACATTTGGATCATCCCCAGGCTCGTCTGGTGTTTTGCAGTAAATACCCTTGGGCATACGTAATTTTGTATTTTTGATTAGGTATTCCAGAAGGCATAAACAGATTCTTCCTCTCTTGTTTTAAAGACATGTAGACCCTCAAGCTTTGGCCTGCTCTTTAATCCATCACTCCAGAAGCAATTCTTCAGGTCATTAACTTTTTTTCCTGCTTCAGGTCTTAAAAACTAGAAAGCAGCAGCCTTTCAGATGGTGTCGTCTTTCTTTTGCAGAGAAAGATCTGAAGCCCAGGAAATGACAGGAGTGTCACCAGCCTGGTCTCTTGTCTCCTATCCCCAGGAGGTGTGTTCTTTTTGTTAAACTGTCCTTCCCTCTGCCTGCCTTGGCCAGGCTGTCCTCTAGGGAATTGCTACTCAAAGTGTGGCCCATGTACTGGCAGCGTCACCTGGGGACTTGCTAGATAGACAGGATGTCAGGTCCTGTCCCATAGGTACTGAGTTGGAACCGCTATTTAGCTGGATTCCCAGTGACTCATATGCACAATCAAGTTTGAGAAATGCTGATCTAGAGTGGATGCAGCGGGAACTTGTATCAGGAATGGTGCTGAATCGTTTCCAATAAATGGATTCCCCTCTTTCTCCTGATGCACCCCTCCAGTCTGCTCATCCCTGTCCCTCCTTGAGCTCTCCCTGGAAGGGGTTCGGAATTGATCTCTTTGGTTATGGGCCTTAATCGGGTAGTGTGCCTTCCATTTCTGCTTCATACGTTCAACGTAACCTTCACTCTTCTCAGATTATCCCTGATGCATCATACTTCTCTAATCTGGCAAGTGCCTTAGCTTTCTTTATTTCACGACTCTGCTCATATTAATTGGTATGTTCTTCGTGTATTTACAGTCAGCCCTCCATAAGTACACATTCCACCTCCACAGGCTCAACCTCTTGCAGATCCAGCCAAGTTCTAATTGAAAATACATGTGAAAAAATTGCATCTGTTCCAAACATGTCCAGACTTCTTTGTCATTATTTCCTAAATAGTATAGTCAACAACTATTTATGTAGCACTTACGTTGTGTCAGGTATTAAAGTAATGTGGAGATAATTTAAACTATCTAGAAGGATATGCATAAGTTATCTGCAAATACTACACTGTTTATAAAGGGAATTTGCACATCTCCATATTGGGGAGCTTGTGCTAAGCTAATTCCTCTTCAATACTGAGGCACAGTTATAGTTTACTGGCATTTTCTCTTCATGACGTTAAGGGCCTTAAAATGTTTGCTGGTCTGTATACCACCTTATAAGCATGCTGGTTTCACATCTTTGCTTTATCGGTACTGTGGGGCACATGTGTGTGCATGCGCATGTGAGTGTGTGTTAATAACTGATAATATTTGGCCTTAATGCATACTTAAAAGTTAATTGCAAATTATTCCTTAAATTATCCCCAAACTGCCTTAGCAGCTAACGTGATTTGAAGTAATGAAAGTTATTGTCATAATAAAAATTCTTTATTGTTGGATTCAGCATTTCCGGACCCTTCATTTTCAATTTTGGAAGGTCAATTTTGGGGAAGTGGTAGTTATCTAAATCTATAGGTCCAATGATGAGGTTCAGAACACTGTAGGTTAAGATTTTAGCATAATAACATGTAGTGTTGGTAAATGTATACTTTTTTTAAGACACATTTTTATACTAAGAACAGACGACATTTTTTCTAAACTATGTTAGCTGCACCCAAATTAGTAAATGTTAAAATAACTATGACTGGCAAAAACATTTTGCAAATTCTTTTCACTTTATATATATTAAGTGAAATTCTCCATTTGGTAGTTGATCTCTCAGATACATTGAGTCTCGCCAGACTGTCTGAGAAGATTAGTGAATCAGACCCTAAAACTGTAACATTTAAAAAATAACAACTGTGGTCAGGCGTGGTAGTGCATGCCTATAATCCCAGCACCTGAGAGGCAGAGGCAGGAGGATCCATGTGAGTTTGAGGCCAGCCTGGGCTACTTAGTGAGTTCAAGGCCAGCCTGGAAGACATAGCGAGACCCTGGCTCAAAACAAATAAACAACAACAACAACAAAAAAATTTAAAACTGTGTACTGCAATTTATAAGGGCATAATTATAAAATTTAAAAATATTTAAAGATTTAAATTAAGTGCAAGTTAATCTTATCAACATGGTTTAAGTGAATCCACTTCAAAGCAGTTACTCTGAAAAAGCAATCGCTGTTAGCCACAAAATTACTAGCTTCAGAAAATAACATAATAAAAATTCAACCTTGCTGCATGTGGTGGTGCATGCCTATAATCCAGGCACTCTGGTAGGCAAAGGCAAAGATGTTGCAAGTTTGAGCCCATTCCTGGCAATTTAGTGACTTAGTGAGACCTATCTCAAAATAAATAATAAAAAAAAGGGCTGGGGGGTGTACCTCAGTGTGAAGGCCCTGGGTCCAATCCTCAGGACTTAAAAAATAATTCTTTTTTCAACCTTTATGAGTTCAAAAGCCTTGCTGACATTATTAACCAGGTTTGTCATAGTTTCCACCTTTACTTGATAGGCACTAGTACATTTACAAAATAGCTGACGGGGATTCATTTATTTCTAGTATAACTATTTATTTTGCTTACAGTGTATATTTGGCAGCTTGGTTACGTGGATTACAAAACAGGATAAAATAAGTCCCCCCTCCCCAGGATGCTTACAGTCTAATAGAAACCTAGGAGTTTCACCTGAGCACACCAGCTAATTTCATGTGAGCACATCAGCTAATTGAATGAACAGGCATTTAGGTACATGAATGTTATTCTTGTTTGTTTTGGTTTTTGGTGGTTTAGACTGAGCCTTTGCACCAAACTACATCCCCAGACCTTTATATTTTTTATTTTGAGACAAGGTTTTGTTAAGTCCCTAAATTGCCCAGCCTGGGCTGGAACATGTGATTCTCTTGCCTTAGCCTCCCAGAGTGTTGGGGTTACAGGCATGCGCTGCCATGCCCGGCTGACCTGAATGTTATTCTTGTCACTTTACAGATATTTGTCATTCTTCAACTGGTGACTGGTTGTGACGTATATCAATTGGATATGTTTCTGAGCTTTAGTCAGTCTTTATAAAATTAAGTTTAGTTAGAGTTTCCATAATTTTCATAGCATTAAAATGTTTCGGGGGCCGGTGAGATGGCTCAGCGGCGTAAGCGCCTGCCTTGCAAGCGCGAAGGCCGGAGTTCGACTCCTGGAACCCACATACGAAAAAGGGGCCGGTGATATCGCTCAGTGGCACGGGTGCCTGTTGGCGCGCGAGGTCCTGAGGTCGTCCCCCCGGTACCCACAAAAAAAAAAAAAAAAAAAAAAAAAAAATGAAAAAAAAAAAATGTTTCGTAAATGTTGTATGTCTTCCTGAGGAGGGTCACTTATGTAAAAGGTTAGGAAGCAAGAAGGTGCTATGAAACACATTAGAGAAGAGATCGAATTGTTCATAAGATGAAGTGAAACTTTCCAACTCTGAAATTGGATGGAGCAAAATGAAGAAGAAAGAAAAAAATAATAATAATAAGAGGTAGGAAGAAGAGTAACTCAATATCATACCAGTAACCAAGTAGAATGCATTTCAGATGCAAATATCCAACATACTGTGAACATTCTCAATGGGAACAGAGTTAAACTTATTGAATAAATGTTATTTTATCAATAACCACAAAATATTTAAGGTCTACCAAGGGCAGCAAGGAATATAGGGTCAGTTATTTGTATCCTCTTCAGTATGACCTGTGTTCTTGCTGTTTCAATCATTAGTCCTTTTAATTCCTAAGGAGCTAACGTGGTTTTGTGGTCACCAGCCAGCTGGTACTTGGGAGTGGTGGGTCAGTGGGAGTATGAGCGTTGAAGTCCTGAAAACACCCCTACCAGTCTTGTGATCACCAGTGGCAGAAGGAACAACAGCGATGTAAGGAAGGTGAATATAGTCACCTGGCACAGATGTTTGCCCTTTCTCAAAATTATGGAAGTTATATTTAGATGAAATGTTTTTGGTAAAAACATTTGAAAGTTTGTTTTGTAATCATAAGTAGCATGGGTTATTTTGACTAAAGGTTGTGGGGGGGCAGGGAGAAGGAAGGGAGAGGGAGAGAGAGGAAAAAGGGGAGAGACAGAAAAAAAGGAAAAGAGAAGCTGCTGATAGGAACTGTGGAGTGCGCCAATTGGGAAGGAATGGCAAAATGAGATGATTACATTAATGGGTGTAGAATAAGAATAGAAAACATGTAGGAAGTAGAATCTTGAAATTTTAGGCCTATCCATTAGTCATTAGTTGAAGATACAGAGAAATGGTAGAAATCACCAATAAGGAAGAAAGGGAAAAAGGGCCCCATTACTTCTTGGTATTCAGGTACAATCTTATGAGAACATTCTGCCCCCACCCAGGTCCCATCATGTGCATTTCCATTGCTTTGTACCTGGGTTCCTTGTCCTCTGTGGGATGGGCTGTGCTTGGGAACGCTGGTGTCTGGTTCCTCCTCCTTCATGTCTGAAAGAATTCTGCCTACCAGATAGGACCTCATTCAGATGCCAATGCTTGTAGAAAGCTTCTTTAGTTCCTTTACTCGTCTTAATAGATATAAGACTATTATCAGAGGAATGAAAGATGCTTCCCTGGACATACGATGAAGGATCTGTTGAATCCTCCAGCTTGAGCATGGCTTGATTTACCTGCACAAAGTCATTTTGAAGATTACACCAAGGTTTCCAGTCCAGCGTAACCAGCTTATGATGTGTGTGGAGCTGTGTTTGCACTGGGTCCCTACCTCCTGTTTACAGGTGTGAGCCCTTGGAGGACAGCACACTGCCAAAAGAGCGACAAGTTCATCTTTGCTAACACTTAGGTAGTTTATGCATGATGATCTGGCATCATAGCTTAAGATACATGGGAGAAAGTATTCACCAAAAGAGGAAAGGGCACAGGGGAGAGAAGAAGTGAAGGAACAAGTACGCTATAGAAGTGGCAGGTGGCAGAGTAACTGGCCAAGATTGGAGGTGATAAGCATGTGGGTATTTGGGGAGGCTCAGTGGTGTAGCGCTCCTTGCCCTCACTTGGCAAATAGTACTGCACGAACATGCAAGCGGGAACCATTGCATTCCTACCTGGGCACCTCCCTGGGGCATCATGGTACACCATCTGCAGAACCATGAGGACAGTGTGGGATGAGCCTAAGGCATGGGGTCCTCCCACCTGTCCTGTACATAAGCCCCTTGATGTGTCTCCCTACTTGTCCCTTGCTTGAGAAAACACACTTTAGTTCTGCCATCTGCTCCCATCTCTTTAAGCTTTAGCGTGCACTTGTTTGCTAAGAATGGAAATGGTTAGAAACAGTTCCACCAGAAAGTGAAATGTAAATACTTCAAAGGATAATACGGGGATATCTGGAAAGTCTGACTGGCCCAAACAGGTAATTTCTTAACCTTACAAGTAGTTAACTATCACCAAATGGAAAACAAAGGTTATTCCATTTAATTTTTGCAAATAGAAACCAGAGTACCAGGTAGTAAAGAAAATAGGGGTCAACCAAATATCCAGTTTCAAGGGTTTTTCTGGAAAATTGGAAGCAGTGCTTGGTTGCAGCCAGTGCAGGCCTGTCTGACTCTTAGTTCTAGAGTCATCAATTCCTTCCTGCAGAATGGGTTAAGGCAATAGGACAGGGAAGGGGGAGGTGGGCATTGGGAGTCTTATTTCTAGGACACTATGACTATGTTAAGGTACCTGGGTCGCCAGTCTTATGCAGAACCAGCCAGTAGGTTCTAAGAGACTTGATAGCCTAAAACTCCGAGCCTCATCCCACCTTGTTAACATTTCTGTGACTTGGTAGCCTCGACACACTCGTGCATGCCTGAATGATGTTCTTGGGGTGCGGTCCCCACCCATGACTTGCCTCTGGACTCTCACATGTGCAGTAATGACTGCTATCCTGCTGGTGATCAGGCTGTACACAATGCTTAATACATTTCAGCCTTTTGTTGTTTTTGTTTATTTTGTTCACATAAGGTGGAATATACCCCCCCACCAAAAAAAAAAAAAAAAAAAAAAAAGACTATACATAGCCTAAAGAGAAGGGATGTATTATGTCCTTACTGGTTTTGGAAATCCTGGGGAACATTACCTAATTCCTGCCACCAGAGTTCCTGTTATAATGAAGATTTAATGGTCACATTTGACTTACTGGGATTCCCTGGGGCTAAGTATTCAAGAACGAAGTAAAAAAAAAATTAAATGTAGAAGATATTAAAATTTTCCTTTGGGTTCTGCTTCTTAAAAAACTTATGATGAGCCACTCAAATAAAAATATCTGCTTTGATCAACAGATAAGTTATTAGCATGTTAGATGTTTACATATGAGTGAGAATTTCTAAAATGTGTTCCCATAAGAGGTTGAGCCTCCTTCTCAGCCTGTTATGATAGGCTCTAAAAATGGAAGTGTGAGGCCACATTCTCCAGATTATAAAAATAATTCTGAATTAGTAGAGCATAAATGAGTGTGATTTTATTTGAGCGTCATTTTCAAGTGCCCCAGGCCAGGTTGAAACCTTTTAAGTTTCAAAAATCCCCTATCCTGAAGATTGAGGGGAACAGTAGCAGCTTTGCTTCTGGCCTCAGTTTTCTAATTAGCTCAGAGCCTCCTACTCCACCCTGGAACATGGAAAACCTTCTTGGTCCCTACAGCATCTGTTTATGAGAGTTGCCCCCCGAAGCTGTCACATAGAGTTCTCTCCCTGCAGTGTACATTGCAGAACCGGGAAAAGAAATGGGTTCTAAATGATTGGTTGTGACTGCCTGAGACTTAGGTATCAACGGGTGCTAAAAACGCCTCTCCCACGGATTAGTCTGCATGCACGCACTCAAAGTAGTGAGCTTAACAATAAAGTTTATCCGAGGTCCTGGGGTGGGCTGAGCTCTGAAACATTGTCCTGACTACAGTTGGAAGTTCCAAAACTGAGCTAAATGTCTGTTGACTGCAAGATTTATTCTGGTGGTAGTTACATGTTTCTGTTTTTAAACCTGTAAGTGAAGCCAATCACTTTTTCCAAAATGCGAAATCATGGTAAAAAGCTAACAGTATGGTGGGGGATGATAAAGTTTTGCTTAGACTTGGCTTGTGCTTGCATTGGAGACAACTCCCACTTCCCTTGCCCTTGGCCTATTCATCCCCTCTTCTGACAGTGTCAATTAGTATATTAATTCCATTGCATTAATTCCATTAATTCCTGCCTGTGGCTCTTAAAACTTTCATTGTATTTTTCTTTCTTATTCTCTATAGAAATTCTAAATTTATAGAATGTATCACCTAGAAAGGGAAACTGCCTTCAGTATTAAAGATGATGAAAATTAAAAGAATGGAGTATGCATCATAATAATTTAGAAAGATAAATAGAAAGTAAAACCAGAGTGGAGTTAACAGATAAAAATATGAAAGGGTAAAGGTTAAATAAATTCAACAATTGGTTATTTGAAAGACCAATGACAAGTTCCCATCACCCTGAGGAAAAGGGAGATCAGAAATTGAAAAAAGAATGAGAAAGGGATGAATTAATAGACTTTATAGGAAAATGTTACTCATAACCCTAAGCAACGTATTTGAAAACATTGGGCTCATTTCTTAGTAAAATATAAATTACCAAAATCAATTTAAGAAATATGGTAAAGTTGAATAGACTAATCACTGTGAAAGAGATTAAGAAAGGTGATTGAAAGTTATTGTTGAAAAAGGCACCAGAATTCCATGGATTCATAGCTGAGTTTTTATCTAACCTTTAACGAACAGAAAATGTCAGTGTTATTTATACTATTCTAAGATATCATAAAATATGGAATGTTTCCCAGTTCACTTTATAGAGCTAGCATAAACCTGTAATTTTTTTTTTTTTTTTTTTGTGGGTACCAGGGGGTCAACCTCAGGACCTCATGCGCCAGCAGGCGCCCGTGCCGCTGAGCAATATCACCGGCCCTTTTTTCGTATGTGGGTTCCGGGAGTCGAACTCGGGCCCTCGCGCTTGCCAGGCAGGCGCTTAAGCCGCTGAGCCACCTCACCGGCCCCAAACCTGTAAATTTTAAAGAAGAAAAGTATAGACCAATATTTTTATGCAAGTAAACACAGAAGTTCAAAATAATTTATTAACATATAGACTCTTGAATCCATTAGAAGGCAAATGCACTATAATCAATAGCTTTTTCCAGTAAACCTAAAGTGATCAAACATTAGGAACTCTTGTCACTGTCACCCATTGCTGTACCAACATATTAAAGGAAAAAGTATATGACTAGGACAATAGAGGCTAAAAAGCAACTTGATAGTTTAGCAGCTGTTCATTATATAATCAGAAACGGCAAAATAGTAAAAATAAACAAAAAGATACATATATATATCCCAATAACAGATATTTCACAAAATGTAGAACTCTTAAACTGTTTTAATTAGGAATTGGAAAAGATGTAAAAGATTATTTAATCTTAGAGGTTCAATGAAATGTTTGTATGTTTAGAAATACCAAGGTCCTCCAGAGGAAAAAGTCCTGGAGCCATTAGAATGAATTGTCGGTATAACAATTCTCTCTTTCAAAGACAGGTACTTGAAAATAGAAGTCAAGCGTTCCTTTCACAGTAACACTAGAAAACCTGGGAAGAAATTGAGATATTATCCTGTATCCTTCTTAGTGAAGGATATGAAATAAAATTAGAGAAATGAAAATATGGAATACATGAATATATTTATTCCAAAATTAATAAGTAAATATATTACAATTCCAATTAGAATTTCAAAAGTGGTAAAATTTTTTAAATTAGATAAAATCCTGAAGTTTGTCTATAAGAAGAAATCCGTAGTACTATAGAAAAACCAAGGTGAATGTGAGAAAGAAAATCAGTGACAGCAGACTTGACTCACAAATGATCACAGTATGCTAAGAGAGTTTTCATGATCAAATCAATGTATTTTTGATACAGGTGTACAGAAATAATTCAGTGTAACCAAATAGGTAATCCAAGAGTAAGCGATAGAGCTAATGTACAATAAGATAAATATAAGTTCCATATTGTTGAGAAAAAAATATATTATCTAATAGTGCAGAATAATCGTCTCTTCATCTGGAGTGGGGGAGCCAGGAATGACACGTACTTCTATCTTACATTCTCATAGAATTTAATCCCAGAATCTTCAAAAAAATTAAATGTAAGCAAGCAATTCAAGTTTTACAAGAAAATATAAAAAACTATACGTACAATTTTGGGGTATTGGAGAAACCTATTATGCAAGATCTGATACAAGCTATGGAGAGGGACTACATTTTGGATTTATTTTTAAAAACTCTTCCATGGTGAAAGATATGATTGGCTGGGTATGGTGGCACACGCCTGTAGTCCCAGCACTCGGGAGGTAGAGGCAAGAGGATTGTCATGAGTTTGAGGCCAGCCTGGGCTACACAGTGAGACCCTGTCTCAAAACAAGCAAACAGAAAAACAAAGAAAAATATAAGTCAGTAGATAGTGGAAAGTAATTATAACATATAGAACAAAGGGCTACTGTCTGTAACGTGCTAACTTATGAATTAAGAACACAACTCAGGAAGAATGGATTAAGAATATGAATAATGCAGTTCACAGACTGCACATACAATATACCAGCAAACTATGAAGAAAGATGTGGTGGATTGACAACTGGTGGTCAACTTGTAACACCCAGCTGAACTGAATCAGTGTGGTGCCTGGTGTGGAGGGCCCACCTGAGGGCTGTTGTCAACAACATAAAAAGGAAACTGGAGGGGAAGAGTTGGTGCTGTTGGTTCTCCTTGAGGAGCTTGTCACGCTGGCTTTCCTGATAGGAACTTGGCTGTTCTCATTGTCGGAGGAGCTCAAGACCTCATTGTTGCTGAGGATGGCTGTGGTGCCTTTCGGGGGAGCTCTGGTCCTTACTCTGAGCGTCGCTTCATGGCTCCGGGGTAGATCCCTCAGCCTGCTGGCACAGATCCTTCATCCCGCTGGTGCAGACTTTCTAGCTTCCACCGCTGACCTTTGGGCCTTCCCAGCGCAGATCCGTGAAATATCCTTGCATGAGACATTGTTGTGGGCCCTAGGCCTTCAGCTGGACTCGTGAGGGCATGGCCATGGGCTCTAGGTCTTCAGCTGGACTCATGCAGGACACTGCTGTAGGATCCAGGCCCTCAGCTGGATTCTTTGGGTCTTTAGTGTGTGGATAGATTTCCTGCATTTTTTGTATATGACTCTTTGGGTGACTATTACAAAATAATCCTAAAAATTATGTGTCCTGTATTGTATTGTTTCCCTTGCAAACCCTGACTACAACAAAAGAGTTCCTATTTGCTAGGAAAATGCAGGTTAAAACAAAGAAACATTACTTAAAACCCACCGACTGGTAACAAGAGAGAAGAACACTCTTTGCTGGCAAGGAGGTAGTAAAAGGGGTAGTCTTACAGTAGTACTGATGGAGATGAGCTTTATGGTGGCTTCATTTGTAGAGCAACGTACAATATACATTGGCAGTCTGTATTACAATAAAAAGTCGGCTGGGCTGGGTGTGGTGTCACAAGTGTATAATCCCAGTTGTCCGGGAGGCTGAGACAGGAGCATCACAAGTTTGAGCCTGTTCTAGTCAATTCAGCAACTTAGTGAGACTCTGTCTCAAAAAAAGACTGAGGATATAGTTTTGTGTGAAAGACCTAGGTTCAGTCTCCTACACCCCCACCCCAACATCAGTATATCTTTCTCCTCAGTAGTCATTGTCTTGGATATTTATCTTTTAGCAAAAAAAAAAAAAAAAAAAAAAAAAGTGTGCCAAGTCCTACGTGTATCAGGGTTTTCTGTGCCATTTTTCTGGCAAAATACTGAAATTATGAATGCCAATCAGTTGAAAATGGCTGAATTATGGAATATTTGTACCATGTAATATTATACAACTATCCAACAGAAAGAATTAGAGTAACATTAGGATTGGCTTTGGAGGGCTTTCCATGAGAGTTTGATGAATGAGAAGCAAGATGGAGAAAAGTGTATACATCTAGTTGTAAAACTGTCTTAGTTACTTTTCTCATTGCTGAGACAAAATACCCAGCACCCACAATTTAAGGGAGGAAAGGCTTATTTAGCTCACAATTTGTAGCGGTTTCAGTCCATCATCTGCTGGCTCCAAGGCAGGGTGGCATGGCAGACAGGTATCACAGAGGAGAAACAGTGCATGGTGGGCAGAAGGTAACAAGGCAAGGAAGGGATAAGACAAGCCTCTTTCTGGCCCTTGTATTGTATCCAGGCTACCAGGATTAGGGCAGTGCCAATCAGTGGACTGGTTTAGTAATCACCCAGCGTTTAACCCTAGCACCCTTAATGCTCGCATTGCGCCGTGAATCACACTAGAGTCACACACTCTAGATCCAGCCACCTCTGGTAAAGCCTCACCTATGACTGCATGAGGCTTGGGGGGTACATCTAGGCACAAGCCACAACATTCCACCCCTGGCCCCCAAAGACTTGTGTACGTTCTTTTACTCTCAAGGCATTTAGTAAAACTAAGGCATGGTCTCGCACTGTATGCCTGCGTGTAAATTCGTGAGCATGAAAGAAGAAATGAAGTTAAAGGGGAGTGGAGAACAGGTTGGGGAGCAGGGCAGCCGGGATTTCCAACCCCTCCTTCCCACCAAATTAACAACCAAGCCGCCACTAACCACGTCCCATTTTTCTAGTTGTGGAAAAAGCTTCAGGGTACTGTGAGTTCTGAGGTTAAAAATTCTGGCTCCTTCTCTTAGGCCTTGAAGTCTTTTTTTCTTATTTCAGCTTGTTCTTGTTTTGATGCCCTGAACTACTCCCAGATTTTCCAGCATATTAATTAAAATTCTTTGTTTATTCAGAGGCCCGCTCTGTTTGCCATCCACAGCATTGGTCAGACATGTCTTTGGTCTTTTCCCCAGTTGTACATTTGTTAACCTGTTGAGTTTTTAAACTCTTTGTTGTTTATTGATACATCTGTAACTATTTCTGTAGTAAATTCCTCAGGTTGGATTCCTGCATGAAAAGACATGAGCATTTACAGTGTTCGTAGATACTGGGATATTGCCCCCCCCATTATACTAACACCCACTGGCTCCAATTGGTGATGAGACCACCCCTTCCCCCCTTGCTCAACATTACCCCGTTTTGCTCGTCTTTTTATCTTTGCAGGGAGAAAGGGGAAAACATGTCATTTTATGTTTTTTTAGTGAGGTCAGGTATCTCTGTATGCGTTTGTCTTTCTTTTATAAAGTGCTAACCTTTGCATCCCTTTGTCCGTTCTTTGTATTATTAATTTCTTAGGCATTTCCTAAGAATTCTTTGTAAAATAGTGAATTTTACTCCGGTCATATTACAAATGTTTTTCTCATTTGATTTACTGTATATATTGCTGAATAGAAGATTTTAATTTTAAAATTGTGCATTTGAAAAATTAATACATGTTTGTGTAGTACATGATGTTTATATTCCTTGTGGGGAGTTGGTACATGTACCCAATGCATCCTAATTCCTTTTTTCTCCCTTTTCCTTCCTCCCTTCCCCTTCCCCCATCTCTTGATCTCCTTCCTATTTGAGAAAGCTTTATCTCCCTACTTCCTATTATCTACCTCTTATTTTGCTCTTTATTTATATTTTGGGTTTCTCCTTTAAGAGAAACTGTTTGATATTTAAGCTTGTGAGTCTGACTTATTTCACTTACAGAATGGACCCAAGGTGCATCCATTTTCCTGCAAATGACTCAAGCTTATCTTTCTTTATGGCAGAGTAGAACTCTATCTTTTCTTTGGGACTTTGAAAGCTAGTAGCTATTTTTTGTTTGTTTGTTTGTTTGTTTGTTTGAGACAGGGTCTCACTATGTAGTTCAGGCTGGCCTTGAACTCACAGTGATCCTCCTGCCTCAGCCTCCCTATGTAAGTGTGTTCCATCACACCTGGACCTAACAGCTATTTTTACTGTTATTTGTTCATGTTAAAGGTAAGAAGGGGTTCCCTCTGTAAAATTTTCTGAGTCTGAAAAAAAAAATAGAAAAAAAAGGAAAAAATAATCAGCAACAGAAAGAACATCAATTACATTTAATAGTGTACTTTAGCATTTTTGTTTTATTTGTATTTTGTGAAAGAATGTATTTTTTGTCATTAGCTTCATAACATAGGTATAGCCTACTTTTCATCACTTATTCCAATATGTGATATATAACATTCGATTTTCTGACCGTTCAATATCTTATTTAATCATGCACTGTTAAGATTCCAGTTTTTCATGTGAGAGAAAAGACATTGCAACTATCTCTGTGCAAAAAAAATTTTTTTCTGTTTTTAATTGGATTTTGTTCTTATGCTGCCTTCCAGGAAAAAGGGGTTACTAAATCAAGGAATATTGGGATTAAATACTTTTGGTCCATACTAACAATCTCCTTCCCTAAAATGTGCCAGTTTGTTTTCCCATCAGCTTAGAGACGCCTCGAGCTCCCATCAGGAGAGCCAGCCAGCCGAGAGGGTGAAGACTAGCGAGGAGGCCAGTGGGGCTGAGGAGACGGTAGAGATGAGGATAAAGGGCGGGCTGGAGGGATGTGTGGGTCATTGTGGTGATTTGCATTTTTATGATTGCGGTTGTGGGAAGTGGACCTGGAGATTTGCAAGAAAGGGGAGAGGCTTGCTGCGATTTACTGTTGCAGGTGAGAGGCCCGTTAGGGCTTTTGCAGTAGTCTGGGTGAGAAAGGACGGTTGCAACACCAGGGTAGTGATGTCGGGGTGGAGAGGAGCAGATGGTTGGGGATTTGTTTGGAGTTGGGAGGCCTTTTGGCCTGGTGATGGGCTGGATACGAGAAAGAGAAAAGCAGTCTAAGAAATTTTGTCTTGAACAGTTGGCTGGTGAAGCTTAGCTGGGGAGCAATGTGGAGATAGAACCCAAGTTCAGATGAGGTCCCAGGTGCTTCTTAGACCTTGAAGTTGAGGTGTGAAGGACAGGAAGGTTCCTGAGAATGGAGCTCAAAGGGCAGGCCAGTGTTCACTAGTTCTTTGGGAGTCATTTGCATTTAGATAGTCTTTGTAGCCTAAGGGACTGGAGGATACCAGTAAGGTTGAAGTATTTCTTCCCTGTGACAGTGTGTTCAGGATCCAAGGTAACTGCCCTAAAAATTGAACATTTCCTAAATTAAGAACTGCCTGGAAGCTGCCAGGTTATAAATGTGAGGATACAGATCTTTGGGTCTTAGGCTTTGAACAGAGGCGGTACGCAGTCTTGTTTACTGAATGGCGTTTAAAGATTCCGCAGACCTTTTCCTTTTCTTGGTGAAATCACTCTTCTCAGATGAAAGGTAACCGGAGATTTGATCTATGAACATACTGAATCATGTAAACCTCATATTGTCCTTTCTGGTTCCGTCATTGGAAGAAAAGACTAAAACCCAGTTAGGAGGGTCTGTTTTAAGACCTTGTGAGGAAATTCAGGGCTTAGTGTTATAATCAGCAAACCTCGCCTGGATTACATAAGGATTTTTGCCTGTGCCATGTCATCCTTGTTTTGTTCAGTTTAATTCCTCCCCCTCCACATGTCCTAGTTTCTCTTCTACTGTAGCTGGTTTTGAGCAAAAGAGAAACTTAGTTTTTTCCCCCTAAGCATTTGGATTCTTTTCATTTAGTTACTCATGCTTCTTAAATAAGTGGAAGTGCATTCTTCACACTTTTTAAATAAGTTTGTTTTATTATAACATAAAATATAAAGGAACCATCTACCTGTAAATCCAGTTAGCCAGACAGCTATAATTGGATGCCATTTGGTTTTATTTCCTTGCAGTCCTTTGTGAATTTGTTACAGTACTACAATATTTTTTAGATGATGCTTTTATTGCTTTATGGTGAACGTTTATGGTAATTTATAATATTTTTTAAAACATGATTTTTGAAGGCTGCAGAGAATGGGTTAATTCACTAAAACTTCACTAATTCACTAAATTTCACTAAAATTCTTTTCACTAATTCACTAAAATTTTTTCACTAATAATTTCACTAAAATGTTTAAGATTAAAAATGCAAACAACAAAAATTGAAATATCTTTGGAATACATATTAGTATTCAACTTTTTGTTCTTAAAAAGATAGTGTTGGGGCCGGTGAGATAGAACAGCGGCATAAGTGCCTGCCTGGCAAGTGCGAGGTCCTGAGTTCGACTCCTGGTACCCACATAAAAAAAAAACTGTTGGGCCGGTGAGATGGCTCAGCGGCTTAAGCGCCTGCCCGGCAAGCGCAAGGGCCCGAGTTCGACTCCCGGATCCCACATACGAAAAAGGGGCGGGTGATATCGCTCAGCGGCACGGGCGCCTGCTGGCGCGTGAGGTCCTGAGGTCGACCCCCCGGTACCCACAACAACAAAAAAAAAAAACAAAAAAAACTGTTGACTGAAGTCAGTCTTCATGCTGTACTTACTCCTTTTGGTTATGTTACCTGAAATTTAATCACCTTTTTTTTTTAATGTGGGTACCGGGAGTCGAACTCAGGACCTCGCACTTGCCAGGCAGGCGCTTATGCCGCCGAGCTATCTCACCGGCCCCTTAATTATCTTTTTATTTTTATTTATTTATTTATTTTTGTAGGTACCAGGGGTCGAACTCAGAACCTTGCGCTTGAGAGCAGGCACTGTGCCGCTGAGCGATGTCACCGGCCCTTTCTTTTCCTTTATGTGGGTACCAGGAGTCGAACTCAGGACCTCGCGCTTGTCAGGCAGGTGCTTATGCCACTGAGCTATCTCACCGGCCCTAATTACCTTTTAAAATATGCTTTGGAACATATTGGAACATACTGATTCAGAGGGGCCCATTGCGGTATTTCGTCAAACCCCCACCCTACAAACCATCCAATCTTCTAAGCATAATGAACAATAGTAAGTAACCATTTGGTGTAACATGTGCTAGGAGCCATCCAAGGATGTACATTTAATTTTATTAATATAAGAATATAGGAACATCACAACTTTTTTTTTCTTTTTAGTTTCATAACTTTTATTAGTACACGTTTGCAGTACATAATGATTACATTTGTCATGAGGAGTTGGAACATGTATATAATGGATCTTAATTCTTTTTTAACATTATTTTGAAATTTGGAAGAGGAGACCCCCAAAAGATGTAAGCAAGAATGAAGGCAAACTCTCTTCTGCTAGACTTCTTGGGCATTTTCGTGTGTCCCTCCTGTGGCCTCTTCTTTGTCAGTGAGGGTTCTGGGAACTGACAATAAAGACTGCTGTTTCCTCCACTCCCTTTGCTACCTGCACCTGCCCGTATTGTGTAACTGATGTGCCAGCACCCTCCTGTTCGTCAAATCCAGAGCCTTTATTATGTCAGCACCACACACCTCTTCAGCCTTTACGTGGCCCCTGACCCTTGACTTTCTTGGCTCCCTGTCCTCTCCTCTCACTAACCTTTCCTCTTCCATTTTGCCTTTTCTCCAAGACTCTAATTACATTTCCCTTTGATTTTCTTTTAACCTTGGAAATGGAGATGAAGATATATAAATTGTAAAAGTGTGTGCGTTTAAGCGTATAATTTTTCTAACAGCTGGGATCTTAGATGTGGTCCTATAGCTTACATATTTTAACTGATGTTGTGAGTGTTGTCTATGTTTTAAAATATTCCTGAGCACACAAACCTATAGATATCTGTAATTTATTTTCTCTGTGATTGAACATTAAGGTGGCTTACAGTCTTTGAATTACATTTTTGTAATTTACTTCTTGGTCTCTATCACTTGACTTGTATCTCTGATTATTTCTCTAGGAAAAGTTATGAAACCCAAAGGGCCATATATCGTAGCCCATACCTGTAATCCCAGCACTGTGGGAGGCTGAGGTAGGAGTATTATAAGCTCAAGACCAACCTGGGCAATTTAGCAACTCAGCAAGACCTTATCTCAAAACTTTGAAAAAAGGTTGGGAATATAACTCTGTGTGAAGGCCCTGGACTCAATCCTCAGTACTGAGAAAAAACAGAGAGACAGAGAGAGAAAGATCTCAAAGGGGATGTTATGGTGTGGTAGGTATCCAAAAAACATACCCCAAAAGACTGAGTGTTGAAGCTTGACTGCTGCCTGATGCACTTTTAGAAAATGATTGGACCATGAGGGCTTTAACTTCATCAAGTGTATTAATCCATTGATGGATGGCCTTATTAGGAGATGGAGCTTAATTGGATAAAGTGGGTTCCAGGGCATGGCTTTGAAGGATATATTTCATTCCCAGCCATCTATGGCTCTCTCCCTCTCTCTGTGCTTTCTGGCTGCTAGGAGGTGAGCATCTTTCCTCCACCACACCCTTCTTCCAGGATGTTCCTGCTTGCCAGGAGCCTATAAGCAATACAGCCACCTGGTCACAGACATAAACCCCTGAAACCATGAGCGAAAATAAAGCTTACCTCCTCTTAAGCTGTTTTTCTCAGGTATTTTGTCATAGCAGTGGGAAGCTGATTAACACAAGGGATGAGTTTAGATTGTAGACTCTTCATTTCCTTCTCATTGATAACCTGCTTCTTAGGCTTTCTTCATTATTCTATTGCAGTAGATTGCAAGCAAGTTTCCTGATTATCCGCTTCCTCACTTTAAGCTACCGTGCACTAGTGCTAGCCCCTGCAATCCCCAGCACCTTTGTGACATTCTCGTTACATTCATCCACACAGCTTTGGTACCTTCTTCCTGGATGCTTCGACTTGCTAGGGGCGCCTGCTGGGGCTGCTCTCAGTTTGTCAGAGCTTCCATCACACCCTTGGTGCTTCTTGGCATTGCATGACATAGCCCAGCTCTGCTCCCTTTTGTAGTGCGCTTGTTCTAGACTTTAATATTCTTGACTTGCTCCCTAATCCCTTCACTCCCAGCCTATGACTTTGTCTTCTGGTCCTTTGGAAAAATAAAACACAAAGCAGCAACTCTCAGTTGTGCAAATACTATAGCTACCCTTGATCCTTACCTGTCTACAGCAGCACTTGCCCTTCCTTCTTCCGTGTTGCCTCAGAAGCAGCCTCCAACCTCTTCTCCAAGGCCTCCAACTCTTTGCCCTGCACTAGATCCCATCCTTTGAAACCAGTGGTTCTCAAGTGGACAGTTCTCCGCTGCTGCCCAGTGGATAGAGACCACCAATGCTCTTAAACATCCACAGGATGTGCACCTCCCTCAGCCCCCACCCCAACCAAGGATGACCTGGCCCAAATGTTAGTAGTGTGAGGTTAAGACTAGAGTGACTGAAGCTTCATATCCATCTCCATCTCCATATCTGTCTCCATCTCCTTTGCTGTCTCTGTCCGTCTGTCTCAGGATTGAACCCAGGGACTTCACACTGAGTTATCCTGGCAACCTACGTATTTATTTATTTATTTATTTAAGATAAGGTCTTCACCAAGTTCACTAGGTTTCCCAGGCTGGGCTTGAGCCTGCCATCCTCCTACCTCAGCTTCCCAGAGTGCTGGGCCTTGTATGCCACTGTGCCCAGCTCCTTGTCTCTTCACTGTAGCCCAAGTATTCGCACTTTTCACTTGGGGATGCTGGGGAGATCAGGCTGCTAGGATGGGGCCTGGATCTCCTAGTTAGTAAGCGAGTGAGGACAGGGTTAGTGGCATTGGATGGGAGCTGGATGTTTAGCTTGAATCCACCCTGGTACCTGTTTATTAATCATGTGCTGCTGTGATCAGGCTCTGCTTTCCTCCTGCAGACAAAAGGAACTGAACTGAGACTTCTAACATTCGCTGCACTGTTCACATTTCTTAATTTAGTACTAGGATTGTTGTTGCCTAGGTTCAGTGGCATTTTATTTTATTTTATTTTTTTGTGGGTACCGGGGGTCGACCTCAGGACCTCGCGCGCCAACAGGCACCCGTGCCGCTGAGCGATATCACCGGCCCCTTTTTCGTATGTGGGATCCGGGAGTCGAACTCGGGCCCTTGCGCTTGCAAGGCAGGCGATTATGCCGCTGAGCCATCTCACCAGCCCTCAGTGGCATTTTAATGCAGGCTCAGCAGAAGCGGATTCTGGGAGTCAGGAAGAAGGATGACGGTGACAGAGAAGGAGATGCAAACCACTCCTTCAATAAGCTTGACTAAAATATAGCAGGGAGAGTTGGAGTTGGAAAAATCAAACTTTTTTTCCTTCAAGAATGAGGTTTTTCTATGTATTTTGTCAAGATAAGAGCCTCACTGGACATGGAGGGGGTAAGCTTCATGAAAGTGAAGTGTGGTTATGTGAGAATGGTTATTAATCAGAAATCCAATTGTCTTCAGTTTTATATTAATACTTAGAATGACACAACCATTAAATAAGTGCATTCATTTTCTAGGGTTACCATAACAAAGTACCACAACTAGATTCCTTAAATACCACATATTCTTTCTTACAGTTCTGGAGGCTTAGAAGCCTGAGATCAAGGTCTCAGCAAGGTGTCTTCTGAGGCCATCTGCTTGAATTGCTCACAAGAGTCTTCTGGTCTTCCCTGTGCACCTGTCTGTGTGCTGACTTCCCCTTTAGAAGGACACAGTCACATCGGAGTAGGGCCCATTCTACTGACCTTATTTTAACTTAATTATCTCCTTAAAGATCCCTTCCCCAAATACAGTCACATTGTGAAGTATTGGAATTAAGACTTAAGCATATGAATTCTGGAATTCAGCCCATCACAATTAGGTACTGCTTAGTGGGAAGTATTGGTGTTTATCTTTAAGGGAACAGGCAACTTGTTAAAAAAAATTGTGTATATTTTCTTATTTAGGTATATTTTCTTATAGTGTATTGTGATTATTTTTTGACCTTCCAACTAGCATGCAAATCTGATTTATTGTGTTTTAGTTTTATAATACTAGATATAATCAAAGAAAATGGCATTCCTGCTCTTAAATGTAGTCTCTTTAGTGTTTGTGTGCCCTTACCTGCTGAAGACTAAAGCCCTGAGGTATTTCTATTGTTTTAAGAATGAGACTGAAAATAGCTGGCACTGTCTGCCTGTCTCAGTGAGGATGCGTTCTCTAACCGTAACCTGGTGCCCATAAGCTCCACTAAGCCTTCAGTCACCCTCCCAGCCACAAGAGGTAGCTGGCTCCCCCAGCAATCTATTTGTCTTCTGCCACTCTGAGCATCCCAGGAATAGAGCACAGATGGGGACTTGAAAGTCTAGTTTACAGGTTTTCTCAGCTGATCTGCCAGGAACACTGCGTGAATGAACAAGCCTCCAAATGTGAGTGAAGATAGAGAGTTAGCTTTTTGCTACAAGTGGGAACATTTCCTGTCTCAGCCACATCTGCTGCAGTAGGGTGGGGGGGGCTGCAGAGTTGCAGAGTAGGGTGTGCTGTCTTCAAGCAAGAGAAAGAGGAGTTGCATAATGCCAGTCACAAGCCATGGGAAGAGCACACCTTTGAGTTGCTCGTGGGAATTCAGTCAAGAGTGGTCAGGTTGCCCGACTGTACCCCTGAAATGAGGACACAGTGCCCCAGAGGATCCGGTGAGGCTCCTCCAGTGTCCTTCAGTGCCTCTGATCACACCTGAGGGCACACAGGTGGGAACCGGAAAATGAACATTGTGGATTTGCAGCCTGGGGCTGTCTCTTATGGATCTTATGATCCTCGCCTGTGATTCTGTTGTGTTGTAGTTAGTATTTTTCTTCCCACCTTTTAATTTTTTCCCTTTCAAGACTTTAATCTCTCTGAGTGCTGGGAAGTCATGGTCTCCAGCCTGCCTGGTATGGAGGCTCATTTTCAGGAATAGGATGGAAACTGAGTTAGCTGTGAAGGTGACGGGCTGACCCCTCCCTGGCAAACTGCCTGCTGCCCAGAAACTGAAGCAGCTTTAAGTAAGCAGACAACGCAGGCAAACTTACAATCATTTGCAAGCCATGTGACTTTGCATGTACTCTGCCCTGTGATAAGTCCCGGGCTCGTCCCCTGCCCACTGAGGACTGTCGCTTGGAGAAGAGATACTGTGGGAACAGCAGCAGGTAACTTAACTTTAGGGCACTGGGTGAGGATGTCTGCTAATTATCGAGCTGGGTGGAGTTACTTAATCCCTATGATAGGGGTGGAGCTTGACTCAAGTCCCTTTTCTACCAACAAGCGTTTGTTTCTAGCTGTCATTGAGGTGAATCATCAGTATAAGTAGCATGCTCTAGGCATTCCTTCTCAGTTGTGTTAAAACTTGGTGGTAAACCACACATATCTGAGGAGGTGTGTGTGGACACTGCTTTGAAACACGGAAACAGGCAGGAAACAAAGCAAGGGATTCCCAGAGTCACCTGTGGAGATTTTCAGCAACGCTAGCCCTTTCCAGCAGGACACATGCCCTGTTTTTCGTGAGCCTTGAAGAAAATTATAGGTAAGACCAAAGATGCCATTGTACATTCATTATGTGGATTATAACATCTTTTGGCACAGAGTTTGATTTTGTTGTAATACTTTTTATATCAGTGGCATTACCAAGAATTTTCATCATAAGTGCTTTTTGGTGTTTGGGTTAGCAATAGTTGGATATTTTCTTCCTCATTATGTGTAGAAAGGATGGTAGACAAACTTGAAGAGTTGTGATCTGATCTCTGATTCTCTCTTCTTTGTTTTCTTACCTGTCTTGAGTGTTTAGAAAAATGTACAGTTTTCTTCCCCCACATGAAAGCAAAATTGTTTTATTATCTTTTTGACATTGATGGAAAATGTGGACCCTTTATGTTCTGTGAACATGTTGTTCTCTGATTTAGAAATCATTGGTTTGAGAGGAAATAATTTGTGTTTTCCTTGTGTTCTGTGTTAGATGTCTATTCTCTGAGTATTTCTGACTTGGAAATTTGACTGGAGAAAGAGATGCTAGTTGTACTTGGTTTTAAATGAAATATCATCTTAGGTCATGAAATGTTTTGCTGGGAAAATGATTTGTGGTTTATATTTGAATTTTTTGGATAATGACAGAAATCTTTATTCTCTTCAGTATTTGGCTTACATGATTTATACTAAATGCATTTATTATTATTGTTGTTTATAGAGCAGAAATGAAAGCCCAGAACATATTCAACCGAATTTTTCCCTCTATACTTCATGATGAACACATGATTTTTGTTTCTGTACTGTCTCATTTGACAGTGATTCATAAACTGTTAGTTCATGAGCTAGTGTATATCTGTATGTTGCCAAAGCCTGAAATAAGCATACATATGGGCCACACCTTCATATTAATAAGCCAGGTTACTTTCAACAAAGTATTCCTAATAGCATGAAATGTTGATTAAGATCCCTGAATTCTGAAACATTGAAAATGTTTCAACAATGTGAAATATCAAAGCCCATCGTCAAATCTGAGTTATTCTTCAGTAAAGCACTTTCACATTGAACAGTGCATTATCTGTATGCATTTGAATTAGATTCTGTCCATCAAACACAAAGCAAACAACTAAACT
This sequence comes from Erethizon dorsatum, assembly GCA_028451465.1. Classification (NCBI taxonomy): domain Eukaryota; kingdom Metazoa; phylum Chordata; class Mammalia; order Rodentia; family Erethizontidae; genus Erethizon; species Erethizon dorsatum. Next base: position 21,248,386 of record CM051829.1, on the reverse strand, counting down.
TACATAAGAGGAACTTTTTTGAAGTGTGAAGACACGGCAAACTATTTCCCATGGGAATCTGAGTGCGACGATGGTGAAGCCATGAAGGAAAAAAACATGTTTGTTTTTTTTTTTTGTGGGTACCGGGGGGTCGACCTCAGGACCTTGCGCGCCAGGAGGCACCCGTGCCACTGAGCGATATCACCGGCCCCTTTTTCGTATGTGGGTTCCGGGAGTCGAACTCGGGCCCTCGCGCTTGCCGGGCAGGTGCTTACGCCGCTGAGCCATCTCACCGGCCCCCAAAAAAACATGTTTTTTATTTAATTAGATGGGACAAAAGAAATAGGAATGGTTATCAGTCATAGATGTTATGATTTTCTTAAGCCTTTTCACTGCTAAATTTCATGAGAATTTAGCTTTTCAACTTAAAAAGGTTTTTTGGAACCACATGTTACAACTAAGTATGCATTTTAAAACATGTTAAAGATGTTCTCTTGTCTCTGTGAAATACCATGTAGCAGAGATACAAAATGAACAAAAAATGAAAGCAGGGGTGGGATTATTTGAATTTCTTCCCATGAAGAATATGAACAGTGTATTCCAAAGTACTTTGGGGCTGTGGTGATGATGGGAAGTTCCAATACCATCTTAGAGGCAGTTGGTGAAACAGAAAGCTTTCCTGGTGGAGGGTTGTTTTAGGAGGGGAGAGTTTTTTTGTTTTGTTTTGGTTTAATTCCAGTTAATGTTGATTTCATCAGTTTGTATTTCTTAGGGCTTTTCCAAATGAATAAGATAAAGACATTTCTATCCTTTCCTTAGCCTTGGTGGAAATTGTTTCCTTGTTGTGTCTGTGGGGCTAATGTTGTTGTAATGTATGCGTTCCATAGAGGGCCTCCCTTTTACAGGTGGCCCAAAGCAAGGGGTCCCGGAGGTTTCTGAGGTCTTTCACCTCAGGGGCAATGGCAGCAACGTGCCTTTCCAGTTGTGTTCAGAATCTGTTTGGACTATGTCCACAAGGGCTCTGAATTCCATGGAGGGGAGGGTCACTTGGCACACCTCTCCCACAGTAAATATTTGTGCATGACCTGCTTTTCTCAGTACTTTTCAGTACCAAGGTGCATAGGTGGGCAGTAGGCAAGCAGCTCCCAGCTGGGCCCCACCCACCAGGCAGGGTACTTTGTTCCCTATTCCTCTACAGGGCCTGGAATTTAGATCTTGTGGGCCACCCCTCCTGACCTGCCGGTGTCACCAAAACCGAACAGCCAGGGTAATCACGGGATCTGGTCAGGTCATCATGAGCTGTGTACCTTCTCAGCTGACACGTACGTGAGCTGTTCATTCATCCTAGTAGTTGCTACTGGAAGAAAGTTAAAAGTCTGACTCCTGATTGACATCATCTCTGAAAACAAAGGATTGATTTTCTTCTAGAAAATGGAAGAAGACATGGAAATTTCTGGAAAAGCACATGACATATCATCACTTCACAGAAGCAGTTAACATTGGAACTTCAGACTAAGCAGAAATACAGACTTTTGATAGTCAAGTGGAATCAGTGGGTTTAGTAGAAATCAGCCCCGTTTTCTGTGACATAAGCTGTCTTGCTCATTCTGCTCTTACTCATGTGGCCCGCTTCAGCCAAGAAGATCATGTGCAATTACAAACCACCTCCTCTGACCAAGATCAGTGACTGAAGTCCTGTCACACTCCCAGAGAGCACGTGGTCACAGACTCTTAGAGGCTGTTCAGCATCCTGGGGGTGTGACCTTTGGAAGCCATTGCCAGTGCAGGGATTTGAACCTTCCAGCTCAATGAGCAGAGCTGAGGAGTTTGTTTTGGCTGGTATCTAACATGCTCAATAGACAAATTTGAGACTTACAGGAAGTCTGACTTCGTTAAAGAAAATCACATGGCAGGCTTCAAGGCATTTAAAAATATTCCACTTTTTCTCTCTTGCTCTGTTTTGTTGAGGTTTTCAGGGTCATAGTTGGATCTAATGTTATTCAGTGAGTGATTTATCTGAGCAAGAAATGAGATTTCTCTTTGGCACTGTCCTGCCTGTTGTTATATTTGGGTGATTATTTACTGTAACTCATTGAATAGGTAGTCTAAGTCACTTGCCTTGTTCATTGCTTAAAAATAATTTGTCTTGGGCCGGTGATATACCTCAGTGGCATAAGCACCTGCCTGGCAAGCGTGAGGTCCTCAGTTCGACTCCCAGTACCCGCATATAAAAAATAATAATAATAATTTGTCTTATCATTAAAAATATTTGATACTGTCTCTTGTGCTAGGCACTGAGGAGTACTTGTTTTCCCCTTATATGTGTCAGGTTTTTTGGTTGAGCTAAATTTTTTTTGTGTGTGTGTGTGTGTGCTGGAGCTCAAACCCAGGGTCTCCAGCTTGCTATGCATGTACTTTCCCACTGAACTACACCCTCAACCCTGAGCTGACATCTTTTAAGGTTCTTTTCTTTTTTTCCTTTTATTCTTGTTTTCACTGATTTATTTTAAGATATATACATTAATAGCATTGTAACATTGGCTAAATAAGAACATTTATCGAAGACAATTAGGACTTAATTTGTTAAGATGAATCAGACTGGAAAGAGGTCCTCTAATTTTGCTAGCTATTTTTTTAAAAATTCTTTGTTTATTTATGGGAAATCCTCCACCCCAGGCAGAGTGGTTTTCCTCATGTGTGTGCCAGGGCAATTATCTGTTTCTGGAGAAAACACAGAATTTCGTAGCTAGAAAGATTATGAAAGCTGAAGGATATAGTGGGAAAGGAGGAAAGGGGAGAGAGAATGCATGTATGCATGTAAGAATGAGTTCAAAGGGCGGGGGGATGACAAGATACAAGTCAGGGCCCTGTGAACTGTAGAACTAGGAGTCCCCGGAGATGATGCAGTCATCCTTTGCAGGAATGTTGCCATTAAAATTTGATTTTGAGCGTGACACAGGACTGAAAGTTTTGATGACAAAGCCAGCACTGGTTTAGCAATACCCAGTTAAGGGAAGACTCCATAGTGAGATTCGGCACAGCAGAGTGGTGCTGCAACCCACGGCCCCTCCCTGGGCAGGGAGCCACCTCGGCCTCTCCATCTGCCCCAAGCAAAGGCCTCCCTGATAGCCTCCTGTGATCGCCTAATTCTGGGTCATACCCAGGTCACAATTAAGTTGCTTTTCTGTTGTGCGTGTGTACATTTACATTTAGTTTTGCTTTTTTTAAGGGGAAGGAAGACGTGTAGGGTAGCAGCAACATAAAAAGCAATTTGGAAGCTCCAGATTGAGATGCACCAGCTAGAGGCTCAGTGGCCTCCCAATCTTAAGGTGAAACTCATTCATTTATTCAATAAATATACATTAAGCCCATGGGGGCCACTCCCAGTGTAGATACTGGAGAGACCAAGGTAATCAGGGGAGACCAAGTGCTTATTAGGGTCAGGGCCAGGGACCTGCAAAACCATCTGTGTCTACCTGCCTCTGCCTGCAGGCAGCTTCAGACTGGTAGGTCTGAATAATCATAATATACTAAGTCCAAAGATGATAATATACTTAGAGATAGTGTTAGGAGCCATAAACAAAGGAAATCAGGGGAGGAAATAACAATTACATGGGCAGGTAAGATATTATAGGATAGCACAGTTCTGTTTTCTTCTGCACAGTAGCTCTTACAATTGTCCAGTATGGCTGCTTTTGATTAGAATGTAAGTTATGACTGACACTAGATTAGTGGTCAGAAAGCTTGCTTTTAGAAATCTTTTAAAACATTTCCACAGAAAATTGTGAACTGCTGAGCCTAGAAGGGTAAATGGCCATTGATCTTAGAGCAGAAAGAAAAGCTGTTTGCTAGAAAAGAAAATTCCCACTCATCAGAAGTACTCCAGTATCAACAAATCAGTATTGGAATGTAGGACCATCCATGTGCATGGGAAAGCCCCAGAATGAATGAATGGTTCTGCTCTGTTAGAGATGTGACAGTGTAGATATATAGGCAGAGAACTGGACTTGTTCTGTAATACCAACAGCCAGAGAACTCTTTATCTTCTAGTTTTACCATTTGCCAAATGAAGTTGTATTAGACTAAATGACTTCTAATATCAGAGCTCTAATTTGTCTCTTATTTTCAAGTCAAAATTTATTTTAACAACCTGGTAAATTATTATTGTGCAGCTATAGGATAAGTGCTAAGGGCAAGGGTGAATGTGAGTCCACCGTACATTCCTGAGACACAGCCCATCACCTCTGGAACTTCTGCATTTAGGACCACTGAGAATAAAGTAATCTTTCCTGAGTTTCTCAAGTGACCATGGCATGAACTTCTGGGTTATGCTTGGGGAAGAGGGACTGTGATCTAAGCCTCGCAGTTCTAACAGCACCAGCAGCTCCCCAAAGGCTGGCTGCAGGGCTAGAGTCAAAGGTGGTCCTGCCTCTTAGCTCGTGGACCTCTGTTCGCCATTTGAGAATAGCTGATCCACGTAATAGGGTCAAGTTATTTCAGTGGCAGAGCTGAAAAACACACCTTGGGCCTGTCTTACTCTAGAATGCATGCCCTTAGTTATGTTGCTAACCTCAAGAAAACCAGGCAGCTCATCCTATCTTTTATCAAAGGAACAACTGATATCTGTTTGTTAGGGTCTTCAGTGAGAAATGTCCTATTTCCTTCAAGATGCTGCCCAAGAGAACAGATTCCACAAAGCCATAAAGGGACCTTGTGGCCAGCATCCTCCTCCACTCACCAGCACTAGTCCCCCCCTCCCCCGTTCTGTATCTTCCCTCTTTAGTATTGTTCATCTTGTACCTCTGTGTACTTTACTGATTTTTTTTTTTTTTTGTGGGTACTGGGGGCTGACCTCAGGACCTCGCGCGCCAGCAGGCGCCCGTGCCGCTGAGCGATATCCCCTGCCCTTTTTTCATATGTGGGTTCCGGGAGTCGAACTCAGGCCCTCGCGCTTGCCAGGCAGGCGCTTACGCTGCTGAGCCGTCTCACCGGCCCTACTGATTTATTTTGTGTTGTTTACTACCTGTCCCCTGTTGGTAGAATGTAAACCTCACAAGGATAAGGGGTGTCCTCTGTCTCCTTCCCTGCTGTATCATAGGTGTCTGAAACAGTGATGCCTGACATACCCGTAGTTGGGTACCCCGTGAGCATGAGATGAAAGGAGAAGTGAGAGAAGGGAACCTCCATGTGGCCTTCCTCCACACGTTCACAAGGGCTTCACGAGCCAGTGACGTGGGCCCGCTGGAGACCGTGCTTTTCTGAGTTGTCGGTACTGTGCTGGAGGTGCACTGTCTCTGTTCACCTCGCCCCGCCTTTGTGCATTAGCGTAACCGAATTGGCTGGGTGGCTCTCACCACTTGGAGGTGAGAGTTAATGAAACTTCCTACATGCTTTTTTTTAAGGCAGGAATTGCCTCTATTATAGAAAGAGGTCTGTCCGCAGGTTGATAGTTTTGTGCTGCTCTTTATAGCCATCCACTGATATGGTGAGTGTTTTACCCATTGTGGATTTTTTCTACCTAATTGCCATTCTGGTTTTCAGTGTTCAACATGTTGCACTTACACGTTCTGCTGCGGTTTTACTTAGCCTTAATCCTTTCTTAATTGGCTCTTGTTCAAACTCCCTAAGAGCAGATTATCCTTCACTTTCAGTTTTCGTTCCATTGTTTTAGTCATGACATCAGGAGAAAAAAAAAAAGGAAATTTTAAGTGAGGATTGTGTGTTTCTGTCCAGTTGACTCCTATTTTTTGCAATACTTTTGCACTTTAAAATAATACAAATGACCATGGCCCAGAATATGGAATGTATATGTTTCATGATGTAAACAGTGGTATTTTCCAGCTTTTACCAACCCCGAGATTCGCCCCTCCCACTTCACCCTGCTGGCCTCCATGCCCACATACCTAACCTGCTCTAGGCCCATCACTATGTCATGTAAAGCAAGTCTTTATTGCAGACCCAGTGAGTGACTAGAATGTGGCACAGGTGGCTAAGACATGGCTCTGCTTGCAAGGAGCTTCTAGGCTACACAGAAAGGGAAATATAAGTAGACCATTGCTATGCTGATAGACTTCTGCTGACAGGAGTGGGGCTTGGGAGCAGGGAAGTCCTCACAGAGGCAGTCAAGCTTATCTTTAAGGTCATCTGTAGGTGAGGTGGGGACAGGACATTTCTAGTAGAGGAAAAAGCATGGTGTGCTCTGATCACTAAAAGTCAAAGTTGCTCCACTTGGCTAAATGTATAAGACACACAGGAGGTGGCATTTTAAGGTAGGCAGTACCAGAGCTGGCACAAGGATTTATACCATAACGGTTAGGGCTTTCTGTAGGTTACAGAGAACCATTGCAGAGCGAGTGCCGTATGTTTGGCTTAAGAGATTTGGGTTAATAATAGGCTGCATTAACAAGTTGTAGAAAAGAAGAGGCTGGAGCTTGCTGTGAATCTTATCCTTGAAGTGGTTTAGTGATGAGGTTGGGATGGCCAGGAGGGGACTCGTGTCAGCCTGGTGTTCAGCCTGAGATCCTGACTCAACACGAGACTTGACCATTGCTTAGTAGTTACTAGTCATGGAGGAGAGAGAGAGAGAGAGAGAGAGAGAGTGTGTGTGTGTGTGTGTGTGTGTGTGTGTGTGTGTGTGTGTGTGTGTGTGTTAGGGGAGATGGGGACCATGTGAGCCCAGCCAGGGAGAGCTGCAGAGTGAAAAGAGCTGAAGATGAATCTTTGTGGGGAGCATCTACATATAACTTGGCAGGTTTGGAGTCTGAGTTCTTTATGAGAGCCCACACAGTCTCGTTCACCAGCGGCTCTTTCCCGAAGGAGCCAGCCATGTCCTGGTCTCCTTTAAAGCCTTGCCACTCCCTCCAGCAGTTTGCCATCTCCTTGTAAGCTCTTAGAATGCACATCTTTGTGTCTCACCTTGTACCTACAGAATCAACATCACTCTACAGTTTAACCAGATCCCCAGATATTTCTATGCACATTTAAGTGCTGGACCAAAACCATTTTCGTACTGCAGAACATCTTTACTGATTATGTGGAAAGAGGGCAGTTTTTTTCTTCTTTTGGGGTCTCCATAGGACCTCTTTACTTTTTAGAGTATACTCGAAATGATAGACTATAAGATAGAGTGTAATCAAATTAGCAAATAATTAGTGGTATTTGGCCAGAACATATAGTTGTCCACACAGAGTTAACTAGTTCTTACATGTAAGTGGTGAATGTCTGGTTATGGATGTGTGCTCACTGATAAGGAGGCCTCACACTGCTGCCTTAGTACAGCTGTGCTGCGTTACTCCGAAGTGTGGCGAGGCCCAGACGCCTCCCACGTTACCTGCAGTGCTCAAACTCCGTGCCGTGAATGACCCGATGGGAAGAGAGCGCTTGTCTGTGGTAATGCTGCTGTGTTCGCAAGTGTGCAGACTTGATACAGCTGTCATCACTGTTTAATAGTATCTTGTTCCATGTCAGTTGTACAACATTTGAGACTACTACAATGAATATTTTCTCACTTGTGTGCCTAAGAGCTGTGGAAGAGTGAGTTTGGTATGTGAACATTCACATCTGGATGGAGGCTCAGGCATCTTTATTTTGAACAGAAATCTTCTCAGGGTTGGCAGAAAATCAGCCATATTCTACATAAACATGAAAAATGACATTGGGAACTCAAACAACTAAATTTTTTTAAAAGTTTACAATGGTACACAGTGAGCCGTAGATCCATTTTTGTAAACTCCTTCTTCAGTTTATAAGTGACTACCAGCACTCTAAGCCGGGTTTCTGGAATTAGTTGTTTTATTATTTTCTATCTACGTTAGTCTTCAAACACTTAATATTTCTTGTGTCCTTTAGATTTGAATATGTAAGCCCTCCCACCAAAGGGTATATCAACTTCATGTCAGCTAAAATGTTCATGATTTTAGATAAGCAAAAGTGGCCCATGATTTTAGATTTTGGTAATGAGATTCACTATGAAACGTTTTTCCCTGTATTTTTTTGTTTATTTGAGTGTATTTTTTGTTTCTTGGCACTGGCAATGACCCTGCAGTTCCCACACTGTGAAAAAGTGGAGGGAACTAAACAAGTTCAAGAAAATGTGGTTTATGTGGAAAATACTCTGTATTTGGTTACTCATTATTATACGCAATGAAAATGCTGAAAATCGCACATTTAGCAACTCAGGCAAGACAGTGTTTCTGAATGTGTAACCCTGGGAAGAAGTTAATGTGTATTAATGACTGGAAAGAAGTCAAGCAACCAAAAACTATGTCTTGAAGACTCAATTTGTGCAGGGTTTCATGAAAAATTCGGAGGAGACTAAGATAGGAGCAGTTCCCTGAAGACTTGTAGCTAGCGACAGAGTTAAGGTTTACTCTCTCAAAAAGGAAAAAACACAGAAAGTGCACAATTGAGTGGAAAGGAATGGCCTCGATAGTCATGACTGTAAGAATTCAGAGAATGGACAAGCTGGATATTACAGAGTGGTGTGTTACAGGGAAGATGATTAGGAAGTACGCTGGTTGTGTGGAGCCCAGATGAATGAAGAAGGGAAGGGAAAGGGAAGGGAAAGCGAAGGAAGCCTAAGAATGCAGGTACAACTGCAACCGAGGACGCACTGGGGATGAGGGGCCCTAGATTGACGTATTTGGAAAACCAAACAGATGTGGTAATAATTGGCAAGTGGTTTAAATTGGGTGCTCCACTTACTGTCTAATAAAATTCAAAAGCATGGAGCGAGCAAAGGTAAGAGAAAGACCCCTGTGTTCTTTTTGTTAAATGTACTGGAGGCCTGACCTTCACAGCTGTTAGGAGAAACAGGTGCATTTTGTTCCCAGGAAATTCTTTTAATCTGTGACCTGTGCTTTTACCTGGTAGTTATTTAACTCTTTCTTCTTCAGGGTTTTAGAGACAGAAGAAACAGGCATATCCGTAAAACAAAATCATCTAGCTAGCTAGCATAGACTTTTAATGCTCAAATATACACTTTTACAAGGGGCTGTGTGCTTGTGTGAACAATACCCTACTAATGATAGTAGGGCCTATGCTAGGTTCTGGAGATGTCCCGCAATATCCAGTTTTACTTTACCCAGTAATTTAAGGGAGGATTGAAAAAGACCTGGATGCCCACAGATTTCTATCAGATTTAGATTTAATGAGGTTGAAACCATCAAGAACCAAATGTCTAAGGGGCCAAAAAACATATACTGGAGGAAAGATGGCCTCTGTAATAAATGGTGCTGGGAAAATTGGATATCCACATGCAGAAGATTGAGGCTAGCCCTACATTTCTCACCATGTACTAAACTAAAATAAAAATTGATCAAAGATGTAAATGTTAACACAGAAACACTTAATCTCCTGGAAGATAAAACAGGTATGACTCTTGAAGACATATAGGCATAGGCAGGGACTTTCTGAACACAACCCCAGTGGCACAAGAAATAATACTGAGAATCAACAAATGGGATCATATCAAATTAAAAAGCTTCTGCACATCAAAGGAAACAACCAACAGAGTGAAGAGACAACCTACAGAATTGGAAAAAGTTTTTGCCAGCTATTCCTCTCTATGTAACATGTAGAATATATAAAGAACTCCATAAATTAGACATGTCCTGAAATGAAAGATCCAATAAAAAGATGGGCAACTGAAACATATAGGCACTTCTCAAAAGAAGTACAGCTCTCCAGTAAATACATGAAAAAATATTCAACATCACTGGCCATTTGAGAAATGGAAATTAAAACTACACTGAGATTCCACCTTACTCCAGAAAGAATGACTATCATAAAAAAGTATAATAATAACAAATGCTGGCAAGGCTGCAGGGAAAAAGGAACCCTACTACCTTGTTGGTGGAATCTAAACTATTACAAATCACCATGGAGGTCACTGTTGAGATTCCTCAAAAACTAAAAATAGAAATTCCATTTGACCAAGTTATTCCCCTTCTTGTTTCCTCCCCAGAAGAGTTAAAGTTATCATATTACAGTGATACATGTATACCCATGTTTATAGTAGCACAAATTATACTAGCTAAATCTTGGACATAGTTTATATGCCCATCAACAACTGAATGAGTAAGAAAATGTGGTATTTATATACAATAGAGTACTACTCTGCCATAAAGAAGGATAAGCGTGAGGCATTTATAGACAAATGAATGTACCTCAGGACCACAATATTAAGTGAAATTAATCACACACACAAGTTTAAATATTACATGTTACTCTTATATAAAATATAAATAGCAAAATAAAAGATAATAAGTGTGGACATTTTTTTTTTAATGGGAAGGATAAGAGTTGGAGGGATCAGGGAGGGATAGGAGGGGAGGGGATGAAAAAGAATTAAAATGTGTTATGTATGTGTACAAACTCCCCATGATAAACGTACTCATTATGTACTGCAAACATGTTCTAATAAAAAATAAATTTGATTTAAAAATCTAAAATTGGGGGAAAGAGAACCAAATGTCTTTCCTTTTTTGATGAGTCAGACACAGGAAAATCCCCAGTGTGTGTCCAACTCTGCAGGTGTGGTAAGGGGCTCTGTTGTTTGTGGTGGGGGTGGATCAACCGAGATTTTTAAAATGACGAGGATTTCATTTCTTTTATAAACTTCCTTCTTGGTTTAGTACATGGGTTCATGCATTCCAAATGTGAGTGCCTTTCATATATTTATCTGCTCAGTTGGGAAAATATGTGCCCTATGATGCTCACCTCCCTAGCCTTGGGTAATGGGACTTTATCAAAGTCCAGCCCTCTCTCTGTTGATTGTAACATTGGCAACACAGTGGTTTTCCCCTCTCTTTTTAAATTCCATTTTAAGAAGTCTTGTCATGGTGTAGTGTAGCACTCAGTTTAACCGGGAAGTCAAGTGTCTGCTGGTTTGCATGCTTACAGACTTAAAGATAAAACTTGTAAATTATTTTGCAAATTATTTTTCTGAGAGTTGAGGGAATACTTTTGTCTCTTTGTCTCCCTGAAGAATTCTAGGATTTCCCAGGCATTTTCGATCGCAGGCTGAGTGTGATTGGTGGCGTGTCATTAGGAGCACATTGAGTGTTGGGCAACTTTGTGCAGGTCCACAATCTTTTATCTGCAGTTCCAAAGGCCAGAAAAGACCTGGAAACTACAAACATTTGTGTGGATTTGCAGGAAATATGTTTGAGAACAGAACCTGATGTGAATAGACTTTGAAAGTATTTATGGGTCTCTATATATAGTGCTTGATTTAAGCTCTTGGTGCACATGGCTGCACGGATACTAACATCTGAGTGTGGTTCCTGCTCTGGTCCCTATGAAGATGTTATGTAATAATTGAGGGGAAAAATCACTGAGCCATCTTCCTAAAATGAGAAAAAAAAAAAAATCAGAGTTCTATAACATGTTTGGCCCCAAGGGTTTCTAATAAAGGCTGGCTTTAGTAGGTTGTTAGTTTGCTAAGGCTTCTGTAACAAAGCACCAGGAGCGGAGTGGTTAATAGAAATTTACTGTCTCATAGTCCTGGAAGTCAGCAATCTGAGATGGTGGTATTAGCAGGGGTTCTCTCTCTCTCCCCTCCCTCCCCCTCCTCTCTCCCTCCCTCCCTCTCCCCACCCCCCCTCCTGGCAATGCTTGGCAATCCTTGGCTTATAGATGGATCACTGAGTCACAGAACTATCTCCTCCCTGTCTTCTCACACCATCTTCCCCCTTTGTGTGTCTGTTTCTATGTTCATATTTTCCCTTTGCCTAAAGACACAGTCAGTGGATACAAGTAAAAGCGAACTGTGCTCTGGAAAGGAATGATTCTTCCAGATTAATTAAAAGTGTCCCCCCCCCATTTAGATTGTAAGATTGGATCCTCTGGTCATTCTGTCCTTTAGAACTTGCCCCCTTGTCTAGTTTGACCAAGTTCAGCGTAGACTGCACTTTGGCATCAAGTTTAGCATCCTCTATCTGCCCGGTGCTATTCTCTTCTAGATCATGAGGACACAAGTGAGGCTAGCCAGGGAACTGGCTTTCAGGATTATAAGAGAATAATTCCCATCCTTGATTTGTGTGTGTGTGTGTGTGTGTGTGTGTGTCTGTGTGTGTGTCTGTGTCTGTGTTTTAGGCATGGATGAAGCTACCTTCTAAAAGAAATTTGTAACATAAACAGTTAAGAATGTATCTTTGGATTTTTTTAAAAACAAAGTTATGCTTGGTTTGACTTCTGACTATGAGGGGAGAAGATGAGCAGGTCTGGTAACTCAGTCTCCCACCAGGCTCTCTGAAGGACAAGTAGACTGATACGGTCATATCTCAGGATTTTTCTCTTTGTCTTACTTCCTTTAAGGCTGAATTCTTGAAAGGCTCTTGGGACAGTTTTTTTTTTTTTTTTTTTAAGTAGGTAGGACCTAACTTGCTCCTCTCTCCCCCTGGTGCTGACTGGTAAATTATAATTACTGATAGGACTTGTAGATTGTTCTTCCCATGACTCTAGTAAATGTGTGTGGAGTCAAATGACCAGGGTAAGCCCTTCAAGAGAGGCAAAGTCCTTGGAATCCAGTAGAGCTGAAGCTGTCTCTACACCCTTTCTATCCTCTGTACTGAGTTGAGTGAACTCATTGTGCTGAATCCTGGAGAAACAAAGAGGGAAAGATGGATTCTCAGCCCTTCCCAAAGTGGGGTACCCAAGTAAGCAAACTGTTAGAGATGTACACTATGATTCTCTGAAGTGTTCACTCTGGGATTGAGGCGCAGCAGTCAATGTGTTAATTAATCAGCCCTCCACGTGACTCTTATACCTGCCATTTCAAGCCTTCTGTTGCAGAGATTCCTCATTCCAGCCTTCCTCAGTCACAGCCACCGTGGCGATGTTGTGTGTAGCACTAATGTCCTCCCAATGCACCTGTAACCAAGAGTTTGTGTGTATTGGAAATGGTTCTGAGCTTATCCTTCTCTTGAGCAAACACCACCAGAGAATGGGTGCTGCCAAGCAAGTGCAGAAATGGAGCCCTCCGTAGCTGCTTGGAAGTAGACTGTTCAGAGGCTCACGAGAAAGCAATAGGACTGATGCAGAACATCTCAGCTCCACCACAGTAAAGCTCTCTAACTTCATAGCTTTTTGTAGGATTAGCATTCTCTGTGACACAAGACTTTATGTGACAGCTGCATATGCACAGGATAGGTTGCCTTCTCTAGCCTAGATAATTAACAGATTTAGCAAGTTTCCTATTTTTTGCTAGAGTGTAAAATATTACTCAGATAGTAAAATTGAAGTGGTTTTCAAAGAACTTCTTTAGGGATGATTTAGCTCATAATCATTTAGGGCGCATAATCATTTAGAACCCACAGTTGTTAAAACTAGGCCCATACCAACCAGCCTAGATCCATCTCAACCAGCCCAGCTTTCTCTTGGAGTGGGAACTGGAAGGACAGTAGCTGGAGAGGTCATGGCCCTCCTATGGTAGTAGATCATACTTGATGCAGCATTCTCATTGGGCCGAAGTTTTTGTGATGCTTATTATAGGTTATAAGCTACGACACAGTTCCACTATGCTACTTGAGGAGTAATCACAGTAGTGTGAATTTTGTTGTACCATCTCTAACCTAAGAAATTCATGTCTTTTTATCTGTAAATGTATTATTTTTGATTTTTCACTTACTTTAGGCATCGAGCTCCCAGTAAACATTCTAAAACTAAGGTGTTGAATACTCCCTATATGTATGTTTGCTTTGGACTTGTGGATATGTACATGCGTTCTTTCATTCCTGAATTATGTTTTTAGAAGGTGTCCTTTCCTACAAAGCCTTGTCTAATCAATTTGGAACTTAGGTGATTTTCTTCATAGTAAACAAGTTGAAACTACCCTCACTCTTAAATATGCATAGGGGATGGCACTTTTGAGGTCTTCGACAGACTGAATTTTTTGGACTCACCCCCCTGCAAAGTGATAATACAGGAAATGCTGTGTGCTTACGTGGTACTTAAACATTATTTCCTTGGCATGAGCCCCATAGAGAAATCCTAGATGTTACTTTGATGATGAGGCCTGTTGCACCAAGAGGATATTTGTATAGGTATTAGATTAGGAAAATTGGAACATACCCTTTTTCTCCCATTAATATACAGTATTCACATACTTTCTTTAAAGGCTCTTTGAGATGTTTGCCCTGTTACTTTAAAAGGAAGTTATTAAGTCAGAGATTGGTATAAATGTTGTAAATTACTTTTTGCCCATTCTTATTTCTTTGGCACACATAGGATATTTTTAACTTCCAATTTTCTAGTTGGCACCATTTATTTTGGACCACATGGGGACTAGGTGTGTCACCTTGCAGTCTTAGCATCCCAGATAAATAGTGATGCATCTATGTCACTTGGAAAACAGAGAGAGATGAAAGTAAGGAAAGAAACCATATAACAGAGTAGTACAATGCTGCATAGTTTGGTATATTTATACTGTTGTCATTTTGCTGTCCTCTATAGTCTTGATAGTATAGAATATTTTAATCCTTAAAGTACAGGTGACTGTCAAGTTTGTCATTAATATCATTTAAAAAACTACATAGCATGCTATTGTAATTCAATTGTGTGTTTATATGCACTCTGTCCTTGCTGTTTTCTTTCCTTTTTTTTTTTTTTTTTTTAATTTTAAGGCTGTTTTTAATCTTTGGCACCCTGGGGAATGGCATTGCACATTGGCAGATATACTTCTGGACAAAATGTGGGCTAGGGACAAAATGTGGGCTGGCGAAACAAAATGAGGTTCAAAATCTGGCCTCACATCCATTTATTTTCTTCTCATCTGTAAAATGGGGTACAAGACATAGTTGGCTCCTTCTTTCTGGGGTGGTTATGGTGATTAGAGGAGGCAGATAGCTAGATAGAGCTGTACACCCAGAAGATACTTAATAAATGATGCTAAAGTTATTACTACTGTTCACATAGTTTTTTCCTACATTTTAGATCACCTTGGAAAACCATTTATAAACTTCCTTAGTATATAACAGAGAGAGTGAGCCAACTTTCATAAAGACGGGTCTGCATTATTAACTCTCCTGTCCAACTTTGACTTCCTTGAAGAAGGATAGGCAACTCTTTGAAGGCAGGATCTGCATCTGTTTACCTTTTCCCCACCTTGGTGCCCACCAAATTCCTTTGCACACGATCAACTCTCAGTGACTTTGAGAAATTAGATCCACTGTGAAACAGTTTCCAAAAATGGGTAAGTTTTTGCTTCTTATTGCCTTAGAAGATACTGACTCTCTTTGGCTATATTAAAGTATTAATAGCATAAAAAAGAAAAAGATTCTCATGCATGGAGAGAATACGTAGTGGACTGTGTTGATTTATCATCATAGGCAAGTCACAGACTGTCATCTTCTTTTGCAATTATATGGATATTGTAGTAATTCATAGGTAAAACTTTGGTCTTTAGTGACTTCCACTGGACGGTATGGACACCAGAAGATAAGAGCACATGCTGGGTCTTAAATAGACGTTTCTTTCCCCTAACAAACTCCTTTTAGCTTTAGTGGTTTCGTGAGCCACTTCATATCTACATAGATAGAATGAGACCTGTGTGTGTATGAGTCAGAAATGAGAGATACACGGACAGTTGCCCTGGCTCCCAGGAGTCTCTGTGATCTAAGTTTGGGACTCCTGAGTGACTGGTTGTAGATGTCAAGGAGGGAGTAGGGAGGGAGCCAGTCACGGCTAGAGATCTCAGGAGTGACTATGAAGATTTTAGGGTATAACTGGACCACTCATTGCTCCAAACAACCAAATCATAACTAGAGTATTTTTTCAGCAAGAAAATGACGATGCTGTCAAGTTTTAATGCCCTTTATAGCTACTTAGGAGCAATATAAGAATGAATTTGAGTCTACTCTGCCCCACTGCTCTCGTATTTGTTGAAAAGTCACACATATTTAAGAATAAAGTGACCCATGGACTGTATTGGTGATGAGTGATGTTTTTCAAAACATACTTCATAACTTTAAGTAAGTTTTGAGGGCTGGAATGTATGCGCATATTCTTTAAGAAATTCTCCGTGGTCATCTATGGAAGGCAATTTTCTGGGTAGAAAAAATATGGAAAGCCCCTTTGGGTTTGTTATTGAGGTCTTGGTTGGCAATGAAATTTCAGGGTCAGTGCCTCACTGATTAGGAAATTGTAGTTAAACATGTATGTAAATGTTGTTGGCATTTCTGTAACTTTTTTGTACTCATAAAATTAGTACCTGCTTACAGTAGGAAATTTAGAAAAAAAGTAAAACCATAAAGGAAAATAAATGTAATTCATAAGCTTATTATCCAGAGAGAATGACCATATATTAACTTTTTAGTTTTATTTTTCTCAATTAGATATATACATACATACACATGTTTACATACACACACACACATATATATATGGAGAGAAAGAGCTAGCAGTATTTTTAGATTCTGCTTATTCTTTAATGTTATACATAGTTTGTTTTTCATTTTAAAATATTCTTTGAAAATATAGTCTTAATTGTTTATAATATTCTAGCATATGATTATACCATAATTTATTTAATCACTTCCCTATTGGATTAGAAGGTTGTTTCTATTTTTTGTTTTATATATGATGCTGTAATGAGCATTTTAACAGATAAATATTTACCGACCTCTATGATTATTTCTTTGGGATTAATCCTCAGGCATAGATTTGATGAATGAAAGGGCATCATCTCTTTGAATGCACTTGATACTTCTGCATATTACTTTCCCAAAAACTTGTAATAATTTGTCTTTTCAGTAGAAGAGTATTACAGTGTATGCCTATCCTTAAAATGTGTTACTTTTTTTTTTTTTTTTTGTGGGTACCGGGGGGTCGACCTCAGGACCTCGCGCGCCAGCAGGCGCCCATGCCGCTGAGCGATATCACCGGCCCCTTTTTCATATGTGGGATCCGGGAGTCGAACTCGGGCCCTCACGCTTGCCAGGCAGGCGCTTATGCCGCTGAGCCATCTCACCGGCCCTGTGTTACATTTTTTTCAATCTTGGATAATTTCTTAGATTAAAAATTTCAGATTCAGTCTTATTGCATGTCTTCCTGTGTTTTATCCATTTTCACACTTTCTAGGTATTTTTTTCCCCTTACTTGAAAGTATTTTGTAAGTGTGGTTTATTGAGGATCTAAGTAATTTATGTAAAACTGACGATAATAGTAAAAATGGAAAAAAGAATGAGGAAACCTTCAACAAAACAAATTGTCATTTAGCAATACAGGTTTCTTGGTGAAATTTTCTCTGGGTTGGGTAAGTCTCAGTGTGTCAGGTAGTGAAAACCAGATTGATCTTTGTGTAATGTACTGCTGGTGGGGAACCAGAGGCAACCTTTTCTCAGGCTGCCTTCAACAGTACTGAGCACATACCACTGGGGAAGAGTGGTGGTTCCTTCAGGTGTGGTCTCACGCCCCCTCAGGAGCCATATCTTCCTCAGCATTCTTCTGATGTCCAAGCTTCCTGGAAGAACACCTTATTTATGGTAAACAAGGCAATGTCCCTGCAACACAGTCTAAATGTGATCCAACTTCAACACTTGGCCAGCTAAAGGCAACTCCTGCCTTCATCTCCCTGCCCTGCCCCCTGCAAACATGTGGATCTCAGCAAAGACTATTTATTTTGACAAAAATGAGTAAATAACAGGTACTAAAGAATGTAGAACACTTCAACATGTCAAATGGAGTTGGTCAGGCATTATTCTGTTAGTGACATGTGAGGTCAGGCTGCGCTTGCTTGGTGTGTCTGCAAAGTTGAGTAACGGGGTAAACCTAGAAAGGCTCACTTGCGGCTCTCTCTGAGAAATGACCTTGTCAGCACCATCTTTGCTTAATGGTGATCTCCATAGAATTAGATCTCTAAGTAAGATTTGCATCTCTTGAATTCTTTAAAGCCAGTTGAGGTCAGTGCGGGCCTGTAGTCCCTCTATCAGAGATGACCAGAGCAGAGGCCCAAAATTTTCAGTACTGGGATCCATGTTGAGAATGAAAGAGACAGTTAAAAGCTCTTTTCTTGGAAGTTTTGCAAAGTCAGAATGGATTTTTGACCAAGATTTCTTGGTGACTTTCACAAGAGAACAAGCCTTGTGAATGTTTTGCTACGTATGTTTTCCTCTGCTACACTCCCTATAATTTGCTTTTGTGTCTCCTATCTCTAAGATAAAGTAACGTCACCTTCTGTTTTTCCAATCAAATGTAATCTTTTCTGTACAGGTGAGGTATCTGGCTAATCGGTGAATAGCTTGAGTATCTTCAGTATTTTTTCCTTTTTGATTTTGTATACTACTGAAAAATAATGAGGCGTCTAAGATCCTTTCAGGTGCATTTACCTGCACATGCATCACTATGGGCATAGAGCAAAAGATCCAAGGTAACCAGGTGCCCTTGTGTAATGACAGTTTTTCAAGAGGACTGAGACCTAGAGGTTACATGGACCACCAGTCCCCCCCTCCAAACCTACATATTTGTAGTATTCAGTCAGCCACCCAGTTCCTTAGGGGCCACCTTTGGTTGAGCTCTCAGTCGTTTCTTATTGATCCTTGCCACTTCTGTTTAGACTGTTTTCCTTCTTTGGTGCACATGCCTTCCTACTGGTTTCTTTACCTGCTGTTTTATCTACTTGTGATGAATCTGACTACAAATCTGTATTTTTACCATTTCACAAAGATGGAGAGGATGGCAGCTGCTAACATTATTGAGCGCTTACTATATGTCAAACACTATTGTAATTTTAATCTACCCAACAGTCTCCTTATAAGGGAACTATTGCTATTATCCCCATTACATAGATGGTAAAACAGGCACAGAGAAACTGTGAGTTTGCCGTTATCTAGCCAAAGAAGCCAGGATTTGAGCTTTGAAAAGCCCAGATTTGCGCCCCTATGGGGATGCCTCCCTCCTTGTGATCTGAGCCCAGAGTGCCTGTTTTCCCTAAGCCCTCCACACTGCAGCTTGGCCATACCTTAGTGTTCAGAATTCCAGCTCCAGCTTATTGCTGGGCCTTTTTCTCTCCCTGGAATCCCCTCACCTGAGCTTGGCCTTTTCTCTCAGACGCCTCTCTAGCAGTGGTGTCCAGCACACAGAAATCATCTGGGAATCTTGATCAGTGTAGATAGCCAGGTCTAGGGTGAGGCCAGGAGCCCAGATTGCAGGTGACCCTGGCTTGCACAGATCAAGGACTTCTGCTGCTGACCCTTGTGTCCCTGGGTTCTTGGCATACTCTGTCACATCTGTGTTTTATTTCTTTTTTTTTTCCTGTGGGTACCAGGGGTCGAACTCAGGACCTCGCGCGCCAGCAGGCGCCTGTGCCGCTGAGCGATATCACCTGCCCTTTTTTTGTATGTGGGTTCCGGGAGTCGAACTCAGGACCTCGCACTTGCAGGCAGGCGCTTACGCCTCTGAGCTATCTCACCAACCCTGCGTTTTATTTCTTTGTGCTCCATTCAAAGAGGCTTCTATTTCTGGCACTTGTCTCCTTGCCTGACATGTAGTAGGCACTCAGTAAACAGAAAGTGGTTTGAATCCTAGTACCAGTTTGTTGTCTCCTTGGAGAGGCTGAAAGGAAGAATGTGATGCCTAGAACTAAAGGTTTGCAGACTAGAATTTTTTCCTGATCCACAGCGTTGAGCTTCTTTTTAAAATAGTCATATTAATGCTAGCCCTGAGTTGTACTGAACCCCAGCCACTAATTGGGTGCCAGGAGTGAATTGTAATGATGACCAGTTGAGCAACCCCACCTACATCTACAGAAGGCTTCCACATATATGAATAATGAGGAAACATGTACTAGTTAGCAAGCTGTAGTTGTCTAGCACCCAGCTTTGCACCGCATGGTAAATCAGTGTCAAATCAAATCAGCAATCAAAGCAGAAGTAGGGAGTAAAAAGAAGCAACTAGAGAACCCAAATGTCTCCTCAGAGAGGAAAGAAGAGAATATCAGTTGCATATCATAGCTGTCATTATGGGCACATGTACTCTGTCATGCTGTGCTGGGTACTAGTGTTAGTACATAATTTTCTCTGTTCCTTATAATAACTCTGTGCGTTAGGGATTGCCATTCCCATTTTATTCACAAACAGCCTGAAGAATTAAGTCCCAGCGGAAAAGGAGGAGGATCTTGAGAGCTATCTGAGCCAGTTTCCCCTTCCCCTTGAGCGTATGCTCTCCTGACCTTTAGCCAGCTCCTGCACTTTGGCCTCTGGTTCTCTCTGCAGGTTACAGTCCCTTCCAGGAAGTTTCTTGGTCAGTCTTTCATAGGGTTGATCATACTCTAGTACCTACCTGAGCGAGCTCTGGAAACATTGTGTGCTCAGACATGCCTTCCTCATTACAGCTGGGAGACTTTGTCCCAGGATGAGAGACCCCTCCCACACCCCCAAGGGCATGTATCACTTCGTGAGCTAATCAGGGATTACAAAATGAGGTGAATAAATGACCAAGGGAAGAATGTGGATGCTTATTAAAGTGAAAGCTTAGCTCGGTATTACAGTTACGTAGTAGCCAGCAATCATGAAATCTGAGGGACATAGAAACTAGAGTTAATGGCAGAGCTTATGATATTCCCTATAATGTGAGAAGTGTGTGTGTGTGCGTGTGTGTGTGTGTGTGTTTATGTATGCACTTTCAGGGCATACCCAAAGCCTGTTCTTGAGGTTGCCTTGAAGTTTCGTTTTAGCAAAAGCTTGGTGGCTAGAAGTAGAAAATTTAATTTCTTAGCAACAAGATACTCTTTTCAAATACTATCTACAATAGTGGCTCTCCAGGTGTGGTTCTGGGATCAGGTGCCTCAACATCACTGGAAACTGCTAGAAATATAAATTTTGGGGTCCCACTACACAATTCAGTCTTGAGCATGGATCCTCAGCGATCTGTGTTTTAACCACGTACTTCTTCATGTGGTTCTGATATGCTAAGCCCGAGCACCCTGGCCAAGAGAGTAACTTAGGTTCTTAGCTGCTGGCTCTTGGCTCCTGTTTTCCTGAGGTCGAGAGTATCCAGGTAAGAAGTAGATGTATCTGGTTAGATGTTCTTGAACCAAACCAAGGTTTACAGTTTATGAACTAAAGGCAAAATTGACTAATACTTTTTCTGTACTATTTTTCACTGGCCTCTGACTTTTGATTTTTCAATATTGATAATAGTCTGTTACTATCAATATGAATTTCATCAAGAAATTCATGGCATATTTGTTGTTTGAGATAGCAGACAGAAATTAATATAGTCAGCATCTTATCCTAACAGCAGTCTGTTATCTTTAGAAATAGCCTGCAAATTGCAAAATAAGAGTCAACAATTGTGGTATAGCTGCTAAAGGATAACTCAAATTGGCATGAAGCTAACATAAGGAAGTGATAGGAATAAATTGTCAGCTATATATAATTAGATTGAGTAAAAATGGGGAATTAAATACATAAGAACCCTTTCTATGATTTTTCAGACTCTGTATTGTGAAACCTGTCTTCTGGCCGCTTCCCTCTCTTTAAATGACAGTTTGACTAGATTTGAACTACACCAGGGTCAGCAATGTTAGAAAGCGTGAGTGGACTTAAACTCTCAGTAGATGGTCCACACCAAGTAATCCTTTCAATCTATATCTTGCTCAAAGATTTCAGTTTCTCAAGGAAATTATTATTAAAAATAATGTCTTGTACGCAAGGATTCCTGGGAGTTGTAGTCAGGAAACCTAGAATTTTAGATGCAGACTCTTCTCAAATCTGTGACTTTGTGTAATCTTGACTTTGGGCTTTAGTTTTTTGTTTTTGTTTTTTGTTTCATTTTTGTTTTACCTGTAAGATAGCAGGTCTTGGTTTAGATAAACAGTTGTTGTTTTACTTTCCACTTAAAGAAAAATAATTTTTATTCATGCAGTAGAAATAAGATTACACCATGTAAACTAAATTTTCTAGCTAGATTTTATAAATGTAAACAAATTTCGTATGTCTCTGAATAATATTTCTTGTAATCTTTTCAGAATCTGTTCAGAAACTATGATGGCAGATTAATGATTTTGAATTAATTACAGGGAAGATTATCTTTAAAGTTAGAATGTTAGTTTCTTTTTACTTTTTTCTTTTAAATAAATATTGGCTCTGGTTGATAGAAACTTTTTTCAGAGCATATGGACTGGTTTAAATGTTAAAATGTTATTGCTTACCTTATGGAATTAATGAGTTGGGGCATTAATATATGTTTACACTTTCACTTAGGTTTGGCTTTCCTTTTAATGAAAAGTATAATCCTATTAAATCTGAAATATTTTCTTGCAGTGATCCATATGTGAAACTCTCATTGTACGTAGCAGATGAGAATAGAGAACTTGCTTTGGTACAGACAAAAACAATTAAAAAGGTAGGTTGCTCATCCTTTATGAAACTTCATTTAAGTCTTAATTTAATCCCATTAAATTATGAATTTGGGCTTTGTAGAAATTATATTTGAAAAATAAGATGGCAATATTTTTTTATTTAAAAATATTTAACATTTTTATGTTAAGCATCTGCCAGTAGTAAATCTAAAAATTCTCCACAGACTGAAACTTTTCCATATTAACCCAAGACTGATGTTCTGGTTTTTTGTTAAATGACTGTAAAAATGGTATTCTGAAAATAAGACTTACTACAAGTGGTAATTTTTTCCTTACAAATAATACAGCAAAATAAAAATTTGTTGTTGTTGAGTTGCTGTTCTTCATAATGAAATTTATAATAATTTAAAATGCATTTATTGGAGTTTGTGGAATTGGTAGACACCAAATGAATGGTATTAGCTTTAAACAGTGTTACCAAGGGAAGCAAAATACTTGCTTTAGCTGCATGAAAGCATATATAACATACTAATAAGCTATAGGTATGTGTACGTTTTATTTTCTTAAGTTTTAAGTGCATCATTTCATTAAAATTTTATTTCCATAATTATTATTTCTTGATTCACCTATCACCATGTTTTTATATACATATGTAAATATATATAAATATTTTCTTCATGTTTCAGGTATTTATTGAAAATGCAAGCAATCTATCAAATTATTGTTTTCATCTGTGTTTTAGAATGATTTGTGGGTTACTATTATTTTTTCTCACTGCCTCCGGGGAGGTGGTTAGATACTCACATTAATACACATTTCCTGGGCAGCATGATAGCTTTAAATACAACTCTCCTGCTGCCGTGCCAACGTCCCCGATCTTTGGTCAGGTCATTTTGTGTAGGGAACAGTAATGCAGTGTGTCCTCCACCTGGCATTGAGACTGGCATTAAAATCTGTTTTGCAAACAGAGGCCGGTGTTGTGATTAGTGGGAGGATGCCTGCCGAGGAGGGAGGCCATTGTTCCCCACGTTAGGCGCTGTCACTCCTGTTACCAGTGGAGCGGGCCACCTCGCAGGGAAGGCAGCTGGGGGTCCTGGTCACCTGCTGGATTGGAGCCACGAAGCTGAGCCGCACCCCAGACGGTGACTAGAAATATCGCCATGTGTTTCCTCCCGAGGGGAGGTGGTCCTTCTCCCTCCCCTCGACCGGTGGAGGGTGTTGCTGCGTTCTCTAGGCAGCCAGCCTCCTGGTTAGTATATCTGTGCCGCACCGCTTTAACCTTTCTCTCTTTGTGGCGCTGTGACAGTCCGTCATTCATTTTGTGGTCTCATGTTGTCATTGGCTTCCCTCGCCTGCCGTTGCCCTGTGTATTTCCACGGAGCTGCCCTCCAGGAAGCTGCTGCCAGGGCAAGGCGGCCTGCGGCTCCCTCCCGACCCCCGGCTCCGCTCCCGCTCCTCCTCCCTGCATTGCCGTCCTGGCTCCATTCACACCCAGAACTATGAAATCCCATTGTTTTTAGGATTGGATTCACTGTGGTTTTGTGTGTGGGAAAAGTGCTAATTTTTTTAAGTGCCAACTCAGTGTTACATGAATCCTGTGTTTTGTATTTTTATGATGCTCTGTGTCTATTTATTTATTTATGTATTTATTTATTTAATGTATTTATTTTGCTTTATCCTGTTAAAGGAAATAGGCTCATAAAGGCAAATATCATTTTGACTGAAAAATATCTATAGCTGTGGGTGAGGTGATAATTTTTCAGTCTCAAAAATTTTAACCGGTAGTGTCTGAGTGTTTTTATATGAATATTATGCCTGTGGGAATGCACAAAAATACATGTATGTGTTAGTTTGTGGAATGTGCTTCATCTTAGTTTTGAAGAATGTTGGGCAGTCTTTCTTTTGTTTGCTAAGGACAAAAGTATCCTTACCATGTTCTTTCAAGATATATATTTAAATAGATTGATAAAGAGATGGATGAATGGATGGATGGATGGATAGATGGAGATTGAAAGATAAACAGATAAGTATTTCTTAACCTGGTTATTTGGGGGAAAGAAAAAAAATAAACAGTTCTGTTTTGGTTATAACCAGCAGAGTTTTTTGTGTTTTTTTTTTTTTTCTTTCCTTTGTATAAAATCTGATCTGTTTCATTTTTTATGTTTTTCAAATGTCAACATGTATATAAAGATTGAACACTTTCAGCTGTGCCAAAACAGATTTGTAGCAGGTAGAGAAAAGTCAACAAAGTTCATTTCCTTCTTCATAGAATACTCATATCAATGCTAAATTCTTGAGGGAAATTTTTTTATTTTCCTGATTATAAGTCTCTGGTGTTTTTCCTTCTGGTGATAGCATGCAATTTATGGTTTCATATCTATGAATCATCTGTTTTATAAATATACTCCTTCCCTCATCTACTTGGTTTATAGAACAGTCTCAAGTAATTGACTAACTGCTGCTTGTATTGCCATTTTGAAAATCTTTTATCAAGAAAAAAGGTTTAAACAAATATAAAGACTGTATTGCACTAGTAACTGTTCGTTTCCAAGACTATAAAAGATATCACAAGATAATTTCTCTTCCAGACGCTGAACCCAAAGTGGAATGAAGAATTTTATTTTAGAGTAAGTTTTTCATTTTTTGTTAATCATCATTATTGATATCTAGCTTGTCATATAACAATAAATTCATTTTGAGGAAAGCTGTAACATTTTTTAAAACAGGAGATTCCTTCTAAGACGAGAAATATTTAGGTAGCTTCCTAAAGTGTCCCAAATTTTGAAAGACTAAGAAATGGCAACAAAATCTGGACTGTTTTATTTGGCTGAGGGGGAGGGGGTGTTTTGGGGAAATACAAAGAAAGTTATCCAAATACTATATTTTGTCTTTTCAACTCAAACTTTTATTTAAAAAATAAGGTAAAATATAATTTAAACAGTAGTTTATTTTTATGTGATAAGGATTATGAATTATTTTAGAGGTATAGTAAAACAGTAGGAGAAATATATTTAAAAGAAACATTAAATATTACCAGTTATGAGCCTGGAGATGCAGTTCATTGGTAGTGCTAGCCTAGCATGTACATAGCTCAGGGTTCAGTCCTCTAGCACCCCCAGGGAGAAAAAAGAAGAAAAACTACCAATTATGTTCCAGTTTAGGGAGGAAATCTTTTGTTTTTCAGACATTTAGTTGTATATGTGTGTGTACTATAAAATTACTTTCGAAATTTAAATGCCACTCAATAAGGTAGATTTTCCTTAATCTTATATATTTAATATCTACAGCAGCTGTATGTAGAAATGGCTAAATTCTGTGAAATAGCTGTGGTTTCTGCTCAGTGAGCTTTTGTGATTGTTGCTCTCTTTTGTTACCCAAATTCTGAAAATATTAAACTGCTCAGCTATTTAATTGAAAGAAAGGGTTTTTTTTCCCTTTAAAATGAAAAAAAATTTAATTGTCTGACTGTGCTATTAAAAACTGCTCTCCTCCAGAAATGCTCCAGTTTGGGCCTTCAGCTTAGTGCACATTCCCAAAGAACAGTATTGCCATTCAGCCTCCTGCAATTGGTCCTGACTTCTTCTTTTCAATTGTGATAGCATTTTAATTGCTCCACACTTGGATAACTATATCCTGCATCTGTTTTTTATTATTTTCAGAGCTGAAATATGGCACTGGTATTTTAATACTTGGTAGATCCTGTAGCCTCCACCAGATGTATTTTAAATTACTCCATGAAGAACTGACAAGTGATTGTGGGGTGAGAGGTGTGACTAGCCCTTTGTTAACTCTCAAATACAGCTTTCTTCTTGTGGAGCTCCAAATTATTTACTTTCCTTTCATTTGAACCATATTTGGGTGAATTTTAGTACACTCAAAACTTTTTCAATGATTCTTGACTATAGACATACTTAGATTCTATTTTTTAAAGGTCTCTTTATTTCTTGTACAAATTTTTATGGCACTAACTACGTGCTGCAACCTGTAGATGTGTTCCTAGTCAGCAGCACAACCCTTCAACGGTAGACCTGGGTCACATCTCTGGCTTTGTCATTTATAGCCTTTGCCACCCTGGAAAAAAGCCACTGAGGATTCTCAGTCTCCCTGGGTTCCTTGTTTCTCATGTAGGAAAGGGGAGCCCTTGCTCAGAGGCTCATTTCCCTGATCTATATGCAGTAGTATAAATGAGAACACTTGGTACCATGTCCCACGTGATTGGTTATGATACCTGAATCTAGGTGATGATACATGAACCAACTTGGTGATGTTTTAGTAAAGAAAAAGAAGCAGAAATCTATTGAAAGCCTATTAGTTCTGAAACTGGGAGGATCTTTCTGGTTCTCTCTGATGGTTCATAGGATAAGTCCCAGAGAGCAGCAGGCCAGAACTTGTGCACATCCTGGCTGCCCAACACACTTGTGAGCTCCTGGGCCAGGTACTTCACTCCCATAGTGTCAGTTCTTCATAGGTGAAATCAAGGTGATAGCTACACATCACAGGGTTTCTGTAAGGATTAAATAAGATCAGATATTGTTGATCTTTAACAAGGAGACAATGCTTAACAAAAGTCATAATGATGCACAGCTACTCTTGGTATTTTCTTAATTATTGTTACGATTATTAGTAGTAGCAGTAATAGGCCTAAGAGATTTTCCTCTGGCAGGGGCCTATTTGAGGATATGACTGTGAAGAGGATGCTTATTTGTAGTACATATAAACTATTGCAAGTTCTTTGGGATTAGCCTTTCCTATTCTAGTAATATAGCTAAGGGCCTTACCTTTTTCTGATATACCAAAATATTAGCGGTGGAATTATAGAGAAATCAAGAATAGAAAATTTTATTTAGTAGATACAGAATTTCTAGAAAATTAACTTAATTGTTCCTATTATACAGTTGAGTATATTATAAAGCATTACTCTATTCTGTCCCTTATTTTGTTTTTCAAATGATTCATGCTCATTTTTAAAATAATATTTATGTCTTTTCTAGGTAAACCCATCAAATCACAGGCTCCTGTTTGAAGTATTTGATGAAAACAGATTGGTGAGTCTTTGTTTTTGAATTCTGCTTCATTTCTTAAACGTTGAATTTTTAGGGCTGAACCTTCCAAACTGTCTGTTCGTTGTGTACACATGCTCAGATAGAGGACTACTTTTGTTCCATTGCTAAAGTTCATCATTCTAAAAATATTTGTGTGTTTGTAACATGGAAAATTTATTTGAATATGTATGTAAGTTTTATTTCAGTTAAGATTATTGGAAGTTACTGGGGATAGTCTTAGCCAGAATGCTTATGTTCTGGTTTTGTGAATACAGAACAATAGGCAGATCTGTAAAGATGCCATCAGGTGCATAAACAAAGCGATGGGGAATTTTAAATCTAAACCAGACTATACTGCTGTGATCTGTTCAGTAGCAGATCTATGGTAATTCTTTATGGAGTAATGAAAATCTTAACAGTATATAGGAAAAAATGAATCTAAGCAGGTAGTTAAGCTGTATTTTAAAAGTGGTACCTTCTCAAGAGAGATCCTTAATAAATACTTTCAGAAGCAAAGATGGGTCGGGTAGAGCGCTTGCCTGGCATGTGCAAAGCCCTGGGTTACATACTAAGCAGTGCAAAAAAAAAAAAAAAAAAAGGACATGTATATTGATTAAAGTGAATATTCTTATTAACTTTCTTTCTGCAGAATTCAACTGAAACTCTTCTTTTTTAAATACTAGGGATCAAACCCAGGGCCTTACACATTCTAGCAAGTGCTTTAACACTGAGCTACATCTCTAGCCCTTTTAAAAATTTTTAAGTTTTGATATAGTCTATCTAAGTTGCCCAGGCTGGCCTTGAACTTGAGATCTTCCTGCGTCACCCTCCCAAGTAGCTAGGATTACAGGTGTCCTCCACCACACCCAGCTGAAACTCCATTTTTACCTTCTTGATTGAATGAGAGATTCTTCTGAGAGATCAGTTCTTGCTTTTATCTTATCCGGTGATGTGAATCAGCAATGTTTAGGATTAGTAAAGTAGTAAGTCCCTGCAGATGTAGAGGCCTCTGTAGTCTCACCCATATTCTCTGATTTATTGAGTATAATAACTCTCTTTAAGATGAAAAAAGGGTCACAAGTGAGGAAGAATTGTTTTTCTTTTCCTGTGTTTTAAGTTCATCATTCATTTTCTTTTACTAAGAGAAATCACTCTTTAAAAAAAAAAAAAAGCTTCCCATTTCCATGATCTAAATAAAATATTGACTATAGTTGAGATGACTTTGCCTTGGATCGGAAATTATATTTCCAAACCAAAAAGGGCTTTGAATGCAGAGCTTTTAAGAACTCCTGTATGAATACATACTTTATCTGAACAATCTCACTTTATAATATTAATACTTAGCTTTGCCCCAGGCCATGTGCAGTGTTGTTACTATACAAAGAATGCTGCTGATAGTGACTTTTCTCTTTGTTGGCTGTTAATCCAGCAAAGAGAATGTGTGACTATAATAGTACTTGGAAGTTCTAGCATTAAATGAACTAGCTTTCATTTCTCTCATAGAGGTCATTTTTGGCCTTCAG
The DNA here is from genome assembly GCA_028451465.1 of Erethizon dorsatum. Classification (NCBI taxonomy): domain Eukaryota; kingdom Metazoa; phylum Chordata; class Mammalia; order Rodentia; family Erethizontidae; genus Erethizon; species Erethizon dorsatum. The sequence goes on along the minus strand of CM051829.1, from coordinate 21,219,542 downwards.
AACTCATGGTTTTAGAAAACAGGTTTGGATTTATGTAAACACAGGGTTAATCCTCCACACTCTCGATTCTAGAACTATTGACAAAGTCATGCTTTGCAGATTTTAAATAAACTTTGTGTCACTCTTAGCAGATTGGTATTTTATTCTATTTTATTTTTTAACCTCCTTCTAAATAAACCTTTTTGTTAAAATAACTGATGTTTCTGGTTCATAGAAAATAATAAGTTTAACACACATAGACACTTTCCAAGTTAACTACGAATCCGATGACAGGTTTTTGAATGTGTGCTTTTATTTCTTAGGTCCTTTTTGGCTCATTGCAAACATAGGAAGATTCCATGTTTGTATCCTAACTGTGCTATTATTGCTGACTTCTTACTGGAAAACAGTCAGCTCCAGGTGGCATTTCTTCAGTATGGTATTTAATTTAAATTACTCAAAAAGCACAGGGACACTCTTCTTAAATTTTCCTTTTGCAGGAAGGGTGTTTTTTTTTTCTCCTACCTGGCATACAAGAGTGAATGTTTTCTCCAGCTGGGTTTCTTTTTCTCTGGTACTTCCGTATCTGACAATCATGTTATATGTGAGGTCCACATACTCCTTTTAAATGAGAAGTGTTCAGAGGAGCAGGAGACCAATCAGAGTCACAACTGGCTTTGTAGTAAGTTTGTGCCCCCCTGCACCTCACTTCGCTATTTTGTTACTAGTAGATCATGGTCTAATTATTTCCCACTAAAAGAACACTAATTCTGTGGGGTGTGTAATCGTATTTATAGCATGTTTTATTAGTTTGCATTCCCTCGTGGTAGTGTAGTGATATCATAAATAACAGAAACATAACATCTGAGGCTTATGAAAGGGTTTCCCCCTTCAGCTGTGTTTCCCTTGTTATTTGGTGTGGTGGGAAGGTGAGGATACACCAGTGTGTGTTTGTGTTCAATGCACAGGGACCCTGGCAGAGTCCCATTGCTGTGCATAGTTGGGAAAGAAATGTCCCGTGAATGTGATGCGGTCAGATTTACAGCAGCAGGGCTGGAGGTGTGTTTGCTGCCTCAGTCAGCTGCGCCAGTTCCCTGCTGGGCTGCCCCTTTCTGACAAAACAGCAGCAGCTGGGAAGGTGCTGTTTCAGGCTCTTGCTGTTAAAAAAAAAAATGAGAGCGAGAGGGGGGAAATTGCACTAAGTCCACAAGCTGGCATTGGAGGGGGAGAGCGCGGTCATGTGGTTCTGGCCATCCTACCCTCTGTCACGGTGTAGATGAGAGCTTTTTGCTCTTATCCAATCATGCCTGGAATGCCGCTTGCCACTTGGGCTATTTCTGCTATCTGTCGCTCTTGGTGCCGCAGTGCTAACGGTTTGGCAGATGGGACACTTTTTCTTGGAGTTGGTGTCTTTGGTTTTTGACTTCTGGCAGTGCCGGGCTTGTTGTTGCTGCTCGCCCTCTCCCTCCCGGCCCCCCTGGTCACCATGGCCCATCGGCTTCGGTTTCATTTTGGCTCTGGTCGCAGCAACACAGCCCCCGAGTCAGAGATCCTAGACCAGGCGAGAGAAGAAGACTTTTTCATGGCATTCCACACCCTCCCGCGGCGGAGCGGCCCACACCCCTTCTCCCAGAATGGAGGGGAGGACGGCGGCGGCCTGCAAGAAGGCGTGGGCGCACTCAAGCGCAGCTCGTCGATGTTCATCCCGCAGCTCCTCACCAGCATCGACGCCCGCCCCACGCGCAGCTCCTCCGTGCAGATCTCCCTGCAGCGCAAGGCAGCTGACGGCGCCACCGACGGGTGCGGGCCACCCAACAGCTCTGAGGACCGGCCTCCGAGCGCCACGTCCGACCTCAGGGACCAGGCCACAGCCACTGCGGGCCAGAGTGGTGTGCAGGAGCCCTCGCCAAGGGACACCCCCGGGAGCTCCCCTCCGAGGACAGCCTGGGACCCCCAGGTCAACGGCACGTGTGACCGGCGCTTGCGGGGCCCGGGCTTGGCAGATGGCTCCGAGGAGGCCGCCCCGGGCCTGCGTATCCAGCACCGCGCCTCCAGCGCAGACGTGCGCCAGGTGCGCCTGCTGCCTTTTGGGTCTGACAGCCAGGCAGTCCCGGAGCCCAGGCGCTGGTCCCTGCAGCATGTTCCTGATGCTTCTGGAAGCTCCGGGAAGCGATGCTTTGTCTTCCAGTTGCAGCAGCCCCAAAAAGGTACACCAGGGCTGGGCAGCGACTTCAATTTTGGCTTCACCGGCACGAAGGGGGACAGATTGGTGAGGTATCCACGCATTCGGCTGGAGAGGAGCACTTCTTACCCTACCCAGCCCCGCGTAGGCCGGGGGAGCCCCACGGAAGAACGAGGAATCCCCGAGACGCCGCCTCGGACAGGCAGGGTGGCTCCCGAGATCCGCAGGACAAATTCCATGGAGAGGACTCCACAGGGTCAGGGGTGCACGTTTAAGATCAGGCAAGATCAAAACGCAGGGCAGCAGCATTTCCGGATTCTTGTGACTCGGGAGCCCGAAGAAACTCCCCAGAATTCCCAGGAGGAGAATGGCCAGAGTCCTGGTCAGCCAGGAGCCGGTGCCCCGGTAAGTCCTCATGTTTATGAGTGCAAGTTGCGGAGACCACCGGAGAGTCCCAACTCAGAAAACTTATTCTGCAGTGTAATTAAAATAAGCTTCACCCTCCGTTCTGGGAGTTTCCCTGCTTCAGGCCAGTGAAACCGACGTCTGGCTGCATTCTGGGGCAGTGATTTGTGGTTCAGAGTTTTGGTAGAGGTCCATGAAGCTAGTTACCCTTCAGAAAATGTTTTCTTTAGGTCTTCAAAGTCAAAGATGTCAGTCTGTTTTGGAAATCCAAGCAAAACACACATACACTCTTTTGTTATTTTTCCTTCTGAATGAAAGAATTTTAAAAATTTATTACTTAAAATTAGTCTGCCAAAAAACAAACCAGTGCCCCGATATGTTGATATTGGAAACACATTTTAAAAGCTGCTTGCAAATGTAGCTAGTGACAACACTTCCCTTCACAAATAATTAGTTTTGATAAAGGTGAACATGATATCGCAATGGACTTGAGTTTTAGTGTCTTAATCATTAAGTGCATGTAAAGTTTGATTGGTTCTTCCTTAATGGCCGTTTTGTTGTAGACTGTTACTGGTCCTTGTTATATAATGTATTGTCTTTGACTTTTATCCCATTAGGTAATACAGAAGAAGAGTAGTGTCATTTATGGGACAGTAAGAGATGTGGTTTTGAAGCAGATCGGCTTATGGACCAAGGTTAGGGGAAGCTGTGTGGGGAGTCACTAATGGTCAGATTGCAAAGCAGTGCAACTTAACACTGCCCACTTGAGTGTCTAAGCCAAGGATGCTGTAGATAGCATAGTGAGTGCCCTGTCTCCAGCTGTGGAGATGGCATAGTGAGTGCCCTGTCTCCAGCTGTGGAGATGGACGCCTTGCAGGAGGCTCTGGTTCACTTCGCCTGTGTTCTCGCTCTCTCCCTTTCAGTGAAATGGAGTAGAGAGACAGCTGCTAACTCCACTAGGCATGTGATGACTCTGTGGCTTTCATAGTTTAGAGTGGGATGAAAACTTTAATTGGTTAGATTTCTTTTTACTAATGATCACTAGCCGTTGAGTGTTTCCTTAAAGAACAAGCTGCTTATATTTTTAAACTGGATTTTTCCCCCTGAACTTCTTCATGTGGTTACTGGCTCGATGATATGATTATGAAATGCCTGTGGGACTTCTGTTTGGATTTTACTTGTGAATTGTCTTTTCAAAGGGCACAGCTTGAATATTACTCTAGAATTGTGGTGTTCTTTGTTGCTTTGTGTTCAGAAGTACTTTTTGTGATTTGAGTAAACTTTGTCACTGCTCCATCACTGGTTTTCACCAGTTTGAAAGTATAATCAGATGCTAAATGCAAATATATTTTGCTCTCCTTCCAATTCTTTAGTGTCTCAAATCCTTTTATTGGGAAATGGCTAAGTGCTTTGTGTTAGTCTGAACCCATTACCACTTATTATACACTAATACAAATTTCAATAGTGTAGTAGCTTTTAACCCACCCCAACAAATTAATATGACAGTTGTAGGCTTTTACTTAACATCACAATTCCATGATGAACTTGGTCTACCTACCAAAGGAAGATTGAGAAAAATTGCATATCCTAAAGCTTTGATAACTGCTCAATTACATTACTAAAAACAAATCATTTTTTCAGTTCAGGTGTCGGACAAATGCATTTATATTTATGTGATTAAATTCTCATTTGGTTTGGAGTTTTTAATTAATTAAAAACAGAATATACCAAAATTATGTGTCTCCTACAAGGGCTACTTTAATCTTCAAGGACTATGTAGTAGAAAATAAATTTTACCAAGTTGGAAATATAAATTCTGGAATAAAGGACATTATGGAGAGTAAGTTTTATCTAGTGAATGGATTTCATAGATATGTGTTTTCGTGCGTGTAATTAGTACATGGTTGGTAAACTGGTTTTCTTTTAAGCAAAAGCTTTTTTCTTTAGAAAACAAAAACAAAGTTGGTCACATAGCAAAACTCTCTACTCCATTCAGCAACTTGGTGCATGTTTCGTACAGACCAGCAAGTAGGCAGCAGCTGCCACAGCCTTATTTATCTTGAAAGAAAACATTCACTTGGGTGTCTATAGCCTGGCCACCACCAGGGTTTCTTGGTGTTTCTAATATTTGCTTCTTTGGTCAGAAGGTCATTTATTACTAAATTTACATGAAACATTAACTGAAATTGATTGCAGTCTAGTTTTTCAGTGATGTAGACAATCTTTTTTAACTTGGGAATACCACTCAGGATTTCTTTTACAAATGTGCTCAAGTTTGATAAGCCATGCTGTAGATCTTACTACGAGTTTAAATTGCTGAGTACTTCTATCTGTCTGTGCCTCCCAAACCTCCTGCCATGTACAAATCTAAAACACAACATGACTCCAAAAAATGTTAACTAGCTAGATTTTTAGAAAAAATACAGAGAGAACCTCACGTGGTGATAGATTTCTCCAGATCAGTCAGTAAAGCAGAACTGGAGCAAGGAGTGGTGTGCAGCCTTGTAATCTTCCCACTCTGTGAGGCTGAGGCAGAAGGATCACAAGTTCCAGCACCCCTACACACACATACACACACACACATACATACTTACAGACACATACATACACACATACATGCATACATATATATATATATATATATATATATATATATATATATATATATATATACTGGCAACTTACCAAGACCTTGTCTCAATATGAAAACTTCTAAAAAGGGATAAGGATTTATCTAAGTGTAAAGGCCCTGGTTCAGTCTCCAGTACAATAACAACAAAAGGCAGAAATGGTTCCTGTAGGCATCAGTTATTCCGCTAAAATATTTCAGAAGCCTTGGAATTTATCCATTCAACCTGTGGCATTTTTAAATAATGTAGTTACTTTCTTAAACTACTTTTTGGCTAATTTGCTTTGGTTGGTTGTGAGCTGCTTAATTGCATTAGAGTTATTCTAAGGAAGTTGGGTCAGCTGTTACCAATATGTGAGCCCCCTTTGAACACTGTTTCGTATGCAGTGACTGCTAAATTCTGCATTTTACAAGCTTAAGGAGCCAGCTTTCTAATTGCATTAATGTTATTAAGTGTTTAAAGTCTACTATGTATATAATATTACACTAGTTACTTGGAAAGTTTCAGAGACTATCTCAATTTCTTGCTGACACAGAGGGTAAACAGAGGGAAGAGGGCATCTGGGAAGCAAACCCAGAAATTCTCACACCTACTGCCCATGCTAATAGCAAAGGAGGAATGTCCTTCTTTCCTCCCACCCTGGCCCTTCTGAACTTTCCTGTGTCTTCAGTGGACACATACTTCTCAGAAATAGTGTGGTAATCTTTTGTGACTAAAAGTTCATTTGCTGAACAACAACGATAATCTATATTACTTTTATTTGGAGAGAATTTGGGGTTGAGATGGTTTTACTATACAGAAAATTTTCCTATCAGTACCAGTTGGTGTCTCTTTTTTTTACCCTAACAATAACTCTGAATATCATATATATAACCATCACTTTTTTTGAAAACGTAACAGCAACATTGTAATGGATAAGAAAAAAAGTAGTATTCCTTGCATTGAATTGGTTTATGATTAGATTCTATAAATTTCCCCCCTCCCAGATATAGCAGTGGTCTCTCTTCATCTGGTCATATGTAATAACCTAGTATCATATGACAAAGTTTCAGCTATTTTTACTATTGTAACTACTTGAACTACTTTTTTTTTATGTTGTATCAGCAGTGGACAGGGTTGACACTGATTTGTGTTTGTCAACATTAACAGGTAGGACTTGCAGCGATAGCTCATGTTTTAGGACTTTACAAGTGAAGAAAGCTTGTTTATTCTTAAGTTAGTATGTATGACTGTTCTATTGTAGAGGCATCATCGCCCAGCCTTCCTTTCTACCATCTAAAGCAGTGTTTATCACTGTTGCAGATGAAGGTATGTGTTACTGTCACTAGGTGTGATGATAGTTTTGTATATATCGTAGTATACTATGTATATAAATAAGAATATACATATTACAAAGATATAAATATAGATATAGACGCACAATTAAAAAGCATATGTTAGGCCAAAAGGCACTATGAATGTTTCTTGTGATGTGACATTCTTGCTGAAAAGCTTGAAGATAATTCATGTGGTGCCTTGCAGTACTGGCCTACTAGAGGGAGGAGGCAGCTTTGGGGATGCAAAGAGCCAGCCTTGGCCGTGCACTGGCTTTGAGACTTTGATTGGTTAGACTTCCCTTAAGCCTAGTCCCTCATCATTAAAGAAGGAGGTAAAAATGTCCAGCTTCCTAGATTGGGACACCAAAACGTAGCTCCTAAATTAAATGAGGCAAATCTGTGCAGGTACCAATTCATAAACCAAGTATACAAGTCTTTCATCTAAGAAGTCAATTAGTTTATCTGTGAACAGGCAATTTCTGATCAGCATAGCATCAGACACAAGGACAACAGGCATTTATGGCATACCTGGAAATGTAGACTTTAATAACTAGCTTTGATATTCTCTCTAACATCATCTGGTCTTTCCTATTTGTCTCTAACACTGCCTGTGATGATGCAGTTCTTAAAAAGAATTGATTTGTGAGCCAAAAATTGAAGAAAATGACCTTGATGATTTTTGCATTATTGATTTTTTAAAATCTTAAGAATATCCTGGCTGCTTTTCCCATATATTTTTATCACGTCATTTTGCTATGACAGATTTCCAGTGGTCAGAGTTATTTAGACTCCTCAGAGGCATTTGAGAAGCAGTGTCATGTTATCTGTACAGTTTCCACATTGTGTGACTTACAAACAAGGGAGATTTTTGGGAATATGCCTTACTAGCTATTGCCTTCCAGAAGGTTTTCATAAATGTTGCAGCTGCTTTGCCTGGCTAAGCCTGGAGGCAGAGTTCCTAGTCATTGAAATAAATAAATGTCCAGTTATATAATACATCCTAATAAGAAGTTTGCTTTCTCTACATAATAGTTCACAAGATCCAAAAGAAATTTGTTCCATGTAAGGATTATCTTAATACTATATAAATACTGCATATTTTTGTGTAGTCAGAGCTAATCTAAATGGTAATGGTACTTGGGCAACTTGAAATGATCACCAAATTTTTTAAATAAAAATAATTAACTGCATATTATTATGCCAAGAGAGATTAGCTATCCTAAATACACTTTTTCCTGTTAACTCTTAAATATTTACTGAGATATTTGCAATATTAGAGAAAAGGCAAAATTGATAAATCATGCTGAAACTGTTGCTTCAGTACATAAATACCTGAATTCTGAGTTTCCTCTATAAATGCCAAAAGCAGCTTAGGAATCAAATCCACAATTGGCTGGTGATTATTCAGAGGTTTATTATGCTGTCCACAGTCTTCTGCTTCCTTTAATTCTCACCAAGCAGCATAGTATTCCATGCCTGCACAAGAGAGAGCGCCAAAACAGAATCACATGCTGTGTATGTCCTTGTCCAGATGGAAAATCAGAAAGACCTAAAAGAATAGAGTGTAGGAAAAAAAAACAGCTAAAGTAAGTATTGCAAAATGTCTGAATTTTCTGGGCCAGCAGAGATTATTGAAAGGTTTTTTGAAATAATCTTGACTCAGCGTATGTCATGAATGCATAATGTTCTCAAGGGAGCGCCCATCTTTGGAATCTCTTGATTATTCCACCATGGCTTGCTTGGACAAGCTCTGGGACACAGAGTGCGGGTAAGTGAATAAACGAGACAGGTGGCTTGATGTGAGTGGGCCTGAAAGTAAGTCCCTGATGTCCTGGCCAGTTTTGTGCCATGTTCTGAATATGAATTTGTCTCTAGGCATCACCGTGTTTTCACAGGAAGTTTAGTTTTCAGGATGGAGGATGCAGTAGATTAAGTTTCAAGAAGCCTGCTTTTTATAGTTTTTATACTTGGATCTTTTTAGAACTATAGCCTGTTGTGACACTTCTGAATCAAGTGTTTAAGTCTTCCCATGAAGGGATCTTTCACGAAATGAGAGTATCATAAATTGAGCTAGAAGAGGCTGTGCCTTCCTCGATAGTTCAGTGCTTTAATGGATGTAGCTACAATTTAGAATTCAGATACTTTCTATCAAGAGTTTCTTAAATTCCTGCCAAATCTACTTATTTTTTGAAACCATTCAGGGTTTAATGTTAAATGTTCCATACACTTAGCAGAATGTACGAAATTTCCCCTGGGAGCAAAAGACTAGCACTGCCCCAGGCGAATTTGCCTTTTAGGGGTCCCTAGAGTTTACATAGACAATTTTTATAGGTTACAGAGAGGCAGGGGGCTTCGACTTCCCCATATAATAACTTCGAGGCATCTGCTTTCAACCTCAATCATTATTCATTATTTTGTTTACCTCTTCCTGGGGGTCAGGTGGGCAGGAAGCGTTAGTAAGCAGATAGGTAGTTGGTGATTCACATAGTTCCGCATGGAGCTGCATAGCCTCTCTTTCGTACTGTTTATAGATCAGTCGAGAATTGAAAGATTTTTAAAATATATTTAGTGACCCACATATCATAGTTCATCCATTACCCTGAGAGACTTTAAAGCTTCATAATAAATCATACATCTTGAGAGTTTTGGTCCAGATTTTTACAGTTGACCTGAATGTAAAGAGTTGAGATGGAACAGAAATACTGAGATGTGCATATTGAACTCCAACCCAAAAACATAGCACTTCTTCAAACCCAGGAGTTTTTCAGCCTAGGAGCTACATTGAAGAAGTATTGTCTCTCTTAATTTACTTAAGGAATTAGCCCCAGTTAAACACAGTAAACCAGTAGCTCAGCTCTGAAATTCTTTTGGACAGTCTTTCTTATGAGTTAAAATAGGTTAAACATAGTATCTCTGTTCAATATGATCTTACCGATTGTCTTTATACTTGATAAAAGGGTACTAATGGAAATGTAACAGTAAACATTTTAATTGCATTTCAGTATTTCAGTTAATTTAACTTATTAGTGGAAACTATACTTCATAAAAATTCTGATCCAGTGCTGTGCCCATCAAGATATATAATTGGGGCGCTCTGATGCCAAAGCTCAGGACGCAGTGTGCACAAGGCCTGCCTACACCCTCAGTTGAAATTACATTAGCAAGAGGCGCTCCTGCATTCTGTAAAGAGGCATTTTTTCCCCAGCTAATATGCACAGGGATCATTTTTTATTTTAGATTTATAAACTTATAGAGCTGAGTTGCTTTAGAACTTATTATATAGGTCAGTTCCTTTAATTTTAGAGACAAGGAAACAGAGAGCTTTACTTTTGCAATGATAAGACTACTCTTTTTATGTCTCAAGTATCCAGTAATTATTTTTGAATAACTGCTTCATACGCAGTGCTGCCCTTCTTGATGTAGGAAGTATAAATGTTTGGGAAGCCTGGTTTTAGAGCTTCCAGTCCCACAGACAGACGGGACAGCTGAGCCCGTGAGGCCCACCCAGCAAAAGCCCGAGAGCAAGCACTAAGCAAGTGCTGACACCCAGCGCAGTCAGCGGGTGACAGATCGCTTACACAGGGCAGGAGAGACAGGAGTAATGTCACGGAGGGGCAAAATTGGAACGGCATCCTGAAAGATGACCACATTTGTCTCAGTGGTCAGTGGGAGAAACCCTGATAAAGGCCTAAGGGTAGACATGACGACCAGGAATGTGGTGGCTGTATTTGCCCAAGAATTGCCTCGTTCATGATTAGCAGGTATCATGAAATCAATTTCTAATGTGAAATGTCACAGAAAAATTTTGGGGTGTGGGTGTTAGCATGAACAGTTCCTCCTCATCTCAGCCAGCCTGCAGTTGGATGAATCCTTTCCTTGCCAGAAGCCCTCCTCAAAGCTGTTCTCTGTGCACCGTCGGGGGCCAGGCTGAGCAGCAAGATGTGGCTCCTGCTGGTTGTAGCAGAGATGGGGTAGGAGAGACTCGGCAGTAAAACAGATAACTGTCACTTTAGTTGTAATGTCTTACAGTAGGATCATAACTCAGATGCATAAGTTTTCTTTATAGGGTTGGCTTTATTAACTGTTTATATATGCAGTAAAAAATTTATCCTGAACAACTAAATACCCTGAGCATTTCCTTGTTTTTTTTTTTTTTTTCTTTTTGGTTTGTAATGACATTTATATAAGAAAATGCTGATCCTTACCCTGCATTATGATATGGGAAAAGTTATCTTCTATATACTGTATATATTTAAATAATATAGGCATTTAGATTGAACAAAGCATAATCTACATTTTCACCATTCAAGTTAAGTCATATTCAGCTGTATGTGCCTGTATTTTTACTCAACCTTTTAACTAAGATCAAGTGTAATATCAATTGTATATAGATACAACCGTTGGAAAAAATTCATAATATTGGTTAGATCTGTAACCTAAACCAACTACTAAGTTAACTTCAAAATAAAAGTTACATTCATATAAAATGTTCTGCATCCGAGGATAAGAAGCAGTTAAAATTGAGTATTAGATCTGTGAAGGATGATCGTTTCGTAACCTTGGACGCAGAAAAGAAAATCACAAAGAGAAGTTGGACAGAATCAACCATATAAAAGTATTAAATTTCTAGCTGGGGATATAGCTCAGTGGCACAGCGCCTGCCTGGCAAGCACAAGGTCCTGAGTTCAATTCCCAGTACCCCCCCAAAAAAAGTATTAAATTTCTGAGCCATGAAACATAAAATCAAGAAAATAGCAGATGTTTTTCTTAATGTATTAATATGATTCTCTCATAGTATACTTCTGTCAGTAATTTAGTGTGCATATTTTTGCCAATGGATTCCTATCTATGTAGTAAAAGTTCTGGTAAATACTAGTGAAATACTAAGCTCCCCCCTCATTTGCCTCCCGCACCTATACACTGGGAAGTAAATCTGTGTCAGGGAGTCACTCAATGGGATTAACAATGAAGACAGAAAAGTCAAGCTCTAAATTGCATCACTCTGTGCCTCTTACATTATAAAAATAAATATAATACATAAAATTGGAAAAATTGAGATTGAAAATAGTATATTGGAATTGCTGGTGGCAATATTCATAGATATGACATTAGAATGCTTTTTAAACATTTAAGTATTTTAAAATGATAAGGTCAATTATAGGTTCTAAGATAATTGTGCTTTGAAATGTTGGAGTTAATTGAGTTGAAGTTACAAATCTAAGCAGAAGCCTTTAGTAAGAGGTTTTTATTCTCTGCTTTTAAGGTCAGGGTTGCTTTCCATAAAGTTACAAAGAGCAAATTGATGGGAAGAAATGTTTTCAAGAGTACTGGCTACTGCTAAAATAGTTTGGTAATTGTGCAGTAATATTCAGGTCAAAGCTGTTAGACTGTTTGAAAAATGAATGCTCAATCTTTCCTCCGTATATTTGTCACCCAGAATTTTAAAAGTTGAAATCTTCATTTTAGCCAGTGCATATATAAATATATATATATATGAAACAGGTCAATTGATAATTTTATATGTCATTATTTTTACTTATGAAAACGCTAGTGTCACAAGAGTGTGCTTCCTGGAGTTTCCATAATTAAGTACTTTAAAAATTCCATTTCTTATTGTTAATCTCCTGTGTTCAGATTGCTGCCTAGAGCTTAATTTATAAAAAATTGTCCATATTTCATGTTTTAAAATCAAGTACCCTAAAAGCCTATGAAACTTGAAAGACGACCTGTTACCTTAAAGGGTAATGCTAGAATCACTAGTGAAAATATAACCGGGACAGTTGACAAGGAATTTGGTCTCTAGCAGGAACATTGAAAAAGTGGCTTTCTATTTCTCGACAGAGAAGTGTGAAATTTTAAACTTCTGAAGGGCGCCTCGAGTTTTGAGGGGCACAGGAGCCATCCCTATCTCCGAGGAGTGGTTTCTTCTGTGAAAAGAGGAGTTGCATACATGAGCTAGATATTGAGCTCATATAAAGGTGACCCAATGCCTTTAATGGTGTTTTGTGATCAGAGAGCCTCTGACCCATTACATTTTGTGTGTGTTTATGATAGAAAAGTCTATAGTCACACCCTTTCCCTATTTGCTATTGCCTTTGGATTGAAGAACAACCCCAATTCGAGGGGCTCAGGCAATGAAGTAAAGATATAATTCTGCACCTAATATTTGTGTCCTGGTAATGCAGCAGAGAAAACCCAGATGTTTCTAAGTTTTTTTTTTTTTTTTGTGGGTACCAGGGGTCGACCTCAGGACCTCACGCGCCAGCAGGCGCCCGTGCCACTGAGCGATATCACTGGCCCCTTTTTTCGTATGTGGGTTCCGGGAGTCGAACTCGGGCCCTCGCGCTTGCCAGGCAGACGCTTACGCCGCTGAGCCATCTCACCGGCCCCCGATGTTTCTAAGTTTTGATGAGCTCTTAGACACAGTTTTGCTTGGTGGAAGTATTTTAGATGTCAGGGAGAAAAAGATGGTCATGTGATTCTGACTTGCAATCATGATATTTATGTAAACCCTTTCTAAAAAACCCCCATTGAGCTCAGTGATAGAGTATTTGCCAAGCATGTGCAAGGCCCTGAATTCAACTGTCAGCACAATCAATCAATGGGTCCATCCCTGTTTCTCATACATGGAGTTTTTTGCTGCTTGACTAAGTGGGTAGAACTACCCACATGGGCCCTCTGGAGGCCTGTAAGACAGTGCTGTGAAGTGCTCGTAAATAGGGTTATAAACACTCACTAAAGGAGTTCAACGAGCAATCCAGGCACCACCGCAAATTCTGAGTACATACAGTGAACAGAACAAGCCCCTGCCCTCGTGCAGCTTGTACTCCGGTAGCGGAAAGATGGGTGAACAAAATAAATTGTAAAAAGTACTATATGGCAAAATAGTTGAGGGTTTCAGAATGGCAAGGAAGCGGGGTACGGAGCATGGGGTGGACAACGAGCACCTTCCTGAGGTGATGATGAGCAGCCAGGCAGATAGCTGGCAGGAGAGTGGTCTGGAAGGAAAGACAAGCAAGTACAAAAGTCTTCAATGCCAGGTGCTCCTGCACAGGAGGAGCAACCACAAGGATGGGCTTGTGGCGGAATGAGGTATGCGAGGATGGACCGTAGAGCTCAGGAAGGTGGAATGGGCATAGGGTTTGCAGATCAAAGAGAGCCCTGTGGAGCACATGGAGATGGAAGACCACAGGAAGGGTTTGAGCAAAGAGGAGTGGTGGACAATTCTGGCTGCTGTTCTGATGGAGGGGAGGGTACGGCAGAAGGAGCCAGGAGCCAGCTAGGGGAGGAGGCTATTGTGGCAGCTCATGTTGCCTTCAGGGTTGGCTGAGCCCAGTCCCTGGCCTGTGCTGTCTCCCATACACACCACACACACACACACACACACACACACACATACATAGAGTTTATTCCCCTGGATACCAGGGACAGTCATCAGTTCTCTCAGGAGGTCATCTCACCTTAGTATATAGTCTGTTATTTTCATGTTGCAGTACCTAGAAAATAGGAAGCTTTTATGCTCCTTCAGGGAGTGTTATTTCAAGACGCTTTCTGCTGCCTGTGTCATGCCAGGATGTGGGTGGATGTATTTTTGTAGTTGTGCACCAGAGCGTCTGCTTCTGATTTGCAGATTACATTTATTATAAGGCATATTATCCATTGATGAATAATGTGTAGGCCACAAAGCTGATCCACAGCTTTTAAAATAGCTCATTTATCCTGCAAGCTTCACCCCGAGAGAGGCAGGCCCTGTAGAAGCATTTTCTGGGAGCAAAGTTTTGGCACATTTTCCTCAGCTTCTGGGGTTATTGTCCCCTAGTTCTTCACATGTTTCCTTAGGGGCTGATGACTTGAGGATGAGCAGGTATATGATCTCAGTTCATGGAGAAGACAGGAATAAGGGCAGGGAAATAAGCTTTAAGTCTCTGTTAAGGAAATAGATGCTTTTTTGGCATCAGGTACTGAAAATTTTCCATGTAATGTAGACTTAAACAAAGGTGGGAAAAAAAGACATCATGCTTTGGACTTTAGGTATCATACAGTAGCCCAACCAGATTATCCCCAGGTTTTTTTTTTTTAACTGAAAAAACTAGCCCTCGTGCAGAGGTTCTGTGTTTGGAGGAGCAAGGGGTGCAGGAGGAGCCTTGCAGAAGGGAAAGCATGCCCCTGGGAGCATTCATGTGAGAACTGGGCAGAGGAGGGCATTAAGTGATCCAGTGCTGCCTTCTCCTTTACCAAATCTGAACCGTGCATGTAAGGGATCGCCAGTCATAGAAACCTCACTGGAGATTGTTTTTCCTTTTCAGTGGGTTTCTTATTTTTTTCTAATGTGTTGCAATATTCTGTCAGTGGCCAGGTGACATCTGTTGGAATGCTGGTATGTGTTGCCAAGCAAAACATAGGAAGAGCTGCCTGAAGTGAAGCAAGAGGGAATGGGTTGGGGGTGGAAAGTAGGGTATATATGGAGGGACAGCAGTAATACATAATGTCTATAGAATGGACACCTAAGTGTTTAATAAGTCATTGGTTTGAAACTCTCAGAGAAGCATTCTAGGTTCATGCCTGTATTTCTAAGCATATTGAATGGTGTTTTCGTTTCCCACCTTGTATTCAGGATGGTGTTTGATTGATTTAGTACATTAACCTTCTGCAAGCCACTGGTCGTCAGACTTTTTATTTTATCTTCATTTATTTATATTTCTGCCAGTTAACAGGTTGAACTCTTAATGATATAGAATCTGCCAAGGATAATCCAAACTAGATAAAAAGAATTTTACTGATCTTGATTATTCACCGCAATAAAGGGACTTGCGGCCATATTGGGTTTATTTAGGTGAAGAGGCATGCTACTCAGGTGGTACGCAGGTGATTCTGATGTGCAGTCAGGGTTGAGAGGACTTAGTTTAAGAAGCTAATGTAGGGCCGGTGAGATGGCTCAGCGGCGTAAGCGCCTGCCTGGCAAGCGCGAGGGCCCGAGTTCGACTCCCGGAACCCACATACGAAAAAAAGGGCCGGTGATATCGCTCAGCGGCACAGGCGCCTGCTGGCGTGCGAGGACCTGAGGTCGACCCCCTGGTACCCACAAAAAAAATAAAAGAGGTTAATGTAACTGACAGCCTAAGCCTGGACCTAGTCAGTAATGATCATTGGTATAAATACCAATATTGGCATCTATTTTCACCTGCTCTTCCTCCATCACCCGCAAACCTACATTTTGTGTATGTGGTGCCCCTTGCTGCAGGTGTCTGTGTCAGAGGGCACTTTGGTGGGTCAGTGATCCACAAAATAAATTTCCATTCAAATGAGATTGGACAGTACCTGTGCATTAAGAGCAATATGATGTTCTGGCTATTTGCAAAGTAGATACAAAAGAACTCATCTCCCCAAATAGTTTAGAAATGAAAAGATTAATTTTCTCCTCAGTTTCTGGCTGTAAGAAGTAAGTGAAAGTGGGGTTTCCAGTTCTAGCCATGGCAAGACTGGTCTGTCCTGTTAGAGCTTGCGTGCAAATACCTTTTCTCCAAGTAACTAAAGTATCTTTCTGCTGTAAATATTAGCTGAGTGCATTTTTGTGGCTTTTGAAAACTCCACTTCTTGACAGAGGTGGCTGGTTGTCAGCTTTTCATGAATTTCAGAGAACAGTCAAAAGGTGGTTTCCTTTTTACAGTTTTTAAAGCATAATATTAATGATGAAAGAGATGAAGGTTATCTGGGCCGCTTTTTACCCAAGATAGCTTGACCAAGGGCACACAGGAAGGCAGCAGCAGCGCCTTGGTCTTTGGTGGCCTTTGATGGCCCGATGGGCCCAGCATGGGGGTTCGTTAACTAGAGCCATATAGGGCAATCTGAAATCTTCTGCAAGTGAACAGCCCAGGGACAGCTTGGCTTTCAGATTGGCCAGTCGTTCACTGTGTTCTGTTGCTCTCTTTTGTGACTTCATCAGGTAAGACATAATAACCCTATCCAACGCTTTTTTGACTCAGCTTCACCCTTATAACCATGGATTATTATATGGTCTTGTCATTCTTTACGTAAATATACGTGTATCTATTATTAACAATGCTGGCAGGGCTCATAAGGTATGGAGTACACTTTGCTTCTTCATCAAAATTCTCAACCACTGTGATCTTTGAGATGATTGCTGCTTATTGTCTGTGTCTTATATTTCTTGCTTATCTGTGACCACTTTCTGTGACTATCAAGGTAGTAGCCCTCTACCTTATTTGCTGCTTCTCAACTAGTAAGACCGTAGAAGGTGTATAGCTAAGCTTGTTAACATTGTTTTATAAAGTAAGAATATTTAGACTAAGAGTAAGAACTTGGTTAGGTACATTTTGGAATAAGGTACACGACGATCTGTTTTTTGTCTTTCTTTCCCCATTCCTGCTTACTTCACTCTTTTCTGTCCTCTTGAGGCATCTGTAGATTAGATTATTGTGAGAGTTGTATATAAGAATCCAGTGGGATAATTTATAACAGCCATTTAGCACAGTACCTGCTAAATATTAGTAATTAATAAATATTAGCTGTTTCTGTTATTATTGCCTCTTTTGAAAAAGATGTTTAAGGATCAGATATACAGGAAGCCTATCTGCTGAATTTCCAGCTGGTAACTTTATTTCTATCTAGGCTACACTGTTTTCCTTTCAGGATTAATGAATTTTCCACTGTACTGCTATGCTATGGAAGAGTCATAGAAAAAAATCAATAAAAAATATTCTTAAAAAATATTTTATGATTTATTTGACATCAAGTGTCAGCAACTTTTATTTTTAGGAGTTTAAATTAAAATGACTTGAAAGGCTTTGGTTGTTTATTTTTTTCTTCTATAGAGGCCAGACCAAGATCACATTTTGGTAATTGCTGCGTTTCCTCTGAATATATTTTTTTAAGGTTTTAATTTTTTTAGCTTTTTGGTTTTCATTAGCCCCAAATAGATATAATTTAAAAGTTACCCTTTAGAGTAATATTAGCTAAGAAAAAATTAAGGATTATTTAAATAACTTATAGCTAGTAACCTTTTCCAAGCTTTGGGCTTATATAAATTATGAAAACCAAATTATAAACAAAGATGGTGGTTGATTGTGGATCATTTTTATCACCAGTTTTCTTAAATTATATATAACAAATGTGTATTTTGCTATTAAGTAGGATAAAGGGGTAGGAATTCAGTGAGTAGTTTCCTTTATGGATTATTATCATGTTTGATGATAATAATTATGTTAAAATGCATCTCTTCTTTTTCAGATTGTGTTTTCCCAACTTAAGGCTGAATGTGCTTCTCTCTAATCTCTGAATTTCAGGAGTCTATTAATAAAACCTGTGCAAAGAATTAGTTGCTAATTTCGGATGTGCTTGAAATGAGATTGTCAGCAAATTATATCTTCAAACCCAGGACAGTAATTTGTTATGGATGGGACATCATCCCTGGTATGGAAGATAAATCCAGAATTTCTGAAAAATAGGAAAACTTCTGAATTGTTTTTATATTTTAGACTTTAAGAGTCAGAGTTTATATGATCATGGGAATTTTTTCTTTCCAGGTTTATTTGTGTTAAGATTTTATAATGTTAAGTTGATTAGGTAGCTGAGACTAGAAAACAACTCTTTACTGATAATGTTTTCTAACTAGACAGTAAATATAAATAAATATTCCTAAACCGAAGTGAGTAGGTAATACCTGTTTTCAGTGGTATAGCTGGTAGGAAATGAATATTTAATTCAGCTCCCCTCCTTAAAAAAGAATAAATTAAGTGCAGAAAGGTTAATGATTTGCTGCCTTTGTAAACATGAATCAGTCGGGCTAAGTGACACTTCTGAATTCCTTTGACATTCCAGGCTGTGAACTGTGTGCACAGTTCCAGAAGTACACATATTAACCTAGGCAGACATGACCAGTGCCTTTATGAGGCATGTCGACTATTGTTGTTTTTATGAATAACAGAGATACTGATAAGTAAGATAATTGCATACATATTTTCATACGTGTGCCCAAAGAAGTAAACAGGAAGCTGAGACAGAGGAAATCATAGGGAGGCCTGCTTGAGGGAGTTCAGGGAGGATGATGAGGAAGTGTTCCTCTCAGGAGCTACCCATACCATATGGCCACCTAGGTAAGAAGGTGCCACTCTGGGCCGATGTGTGAAAGCCGTAGTGTACCCAGAGATCCTGTGCTGGGCAAAGAGCTGGGCATGTCAGAGGAACTGAAAGGGATTAATCCAAGTGAGTGGACAGTGGTCCCCCATGAGTGGACAGATAACCACGGCCCTGATCTTGTCCATGATAGAATATGTCCACTTGTCTGTAAACAGCATGGTGACTCCTTGGTAGAAACAAAACTCGAATGAACTTCGCTTCTCTGAAGCCGGGGTAAATAAAGTGGGCTGTTATAAAAACTAGAAAGCATCCAGATTTCCAGAGGTAAAACAGAGGCTAGATGCTGATCTATCCCTTGAGATTTTAAAGGATCTCCCTCTCTCGTTCTTACTCTTTCTCTCACGAATGAGAGGGGGCCACTTTTTGTTTCTTCTTCAAAATTCTCTTCAAAATGCCACGTGATTTGCCCTTGCTGAGGTATCAGAAACACAGTACAGTCAGGAATGTGCATTAGGCTAGAAAGATTTCTTTACAGCCTTTTGGATCTATCTTCATTTTTGAAACATTTGACACAGTAGTTCTAGCTCTTTTTGTTTATTTTTGTTGCTCATTTTTTTGAACACCAATAGGTATGTCCAATATTTATGTGGTTGCTGACAATTCAGTGTTTTAGTTTGGGCATTATGAGCATGTAACAAGTTGGGCAGATGTATATAGCTATTATGTGAGTGTTAGCTGTACTAATTTCTTTGTTCAGACCAAAATGGTAGCCTGTATGGCCTTTCCTGGGATTTTCAGTCTGGCCGTAAGACCAGTTAGAGATGGCATACACATATCCTTCTGAAATTTAGAATGAGAAGACAGAATGGCAAAGCAAAGAGTCTACTCTTCTTTTTATCCTTCCCTCATCAAGAGGCTGAGTTTATTTCCCCTCTCCTTGAATATGTTCTGGCTCTGTGATTTTAGTGGGAGGGATCCTGGGCTGGTTCTGTGCTTGGCCTTGAAAAGACCAGAGGCTGTAACTTCCTGCCTTTTGGAAACACTTGCTTTGGGGAGCCAGCTGCCATGTGAAAAAGCTCCATTAGCCATGTAAAGAGAAGTTCCAGCTTTTTAGCCATCCACACCAACATGCCTGGCAGGTGAGGGATACCACCTTGGACACTACAGCCCAGTCACCATCTGACCACAGTCACCTAAGAGGCCACTGACCTGCCCACTCAGTCTGTGCGCTGTAGACTGACCATTGAGATGATAAATGGCTGTTGCTTTAAACCTCAAGGTTTTGGGGTAGTTGGCTAGTGATAGCTAACCAATGAGATGATGCCCTTAACATTCCATTCTGAGGGATTTCACCTTCGCTTGCTCAACAGAGCCAGCTCCTGTAGGTGAGTTGAGGCCTGTGCGGTGTGGGGTGCTTGCACAGCTGTTTTCCCGGAAGCCGGAGGAGGGGAGCCATGCACAGGGTGGGCAGACAGAATAGCTCAGGGATACACTTGGCTGAGACAGCTGAGAAACAGCTGCAGCGGCCCAAGAGAGTTGAAAGAGTGGGTGTTTTGTTATCAGGAATAGAACGGTTCAACTTGAATGAAGAAAGATACATAGTTTTTATTCCCCATGTTCTTAGAAGTTGCAGAAAGAAGGAGTTCTTAGCCTAGGCCTGCACCAAGATCCAATTCTTTGCTCATGTGATCTAATAGGTAGATGGCAGAGAACTTTTCTCAACAAGAGTGATCCAGTATAAGATTGCAGTCCTAATTTTCTTCCCTCTTGAGTTTTAGGTGAGGAACCGTGTCATATAGGCCTCTATAGCCACACCACTCGTCAATGTGATTGTGTGTGTGTGTGGTAGCTATTAAAAACTAACGCCCATAGCATCTGATTTAACTAAATTTGCTGTAAAGCAAAACCTGTACTTGTGTACCAAGTCACAAATAGTATCAGTCATAAATCATACCCTTTGTGTCAGTGCATTTTTCCCATGTCATGTGATTAATCACCTACATTCATTTCAGACCAAAGAGGAAAAAATAAAAAATTGGCAAGCACAAAATTCTGTATTTTTTTAGTAATTTAGGTGTGTGGGATCCTCAGGCAGTTTGACTCAGAAATAGCAGTCTGGTCACTGAGTCAGCCCTCCTGGGGCCATGACCTTGCCGCTTGGGGTCTAAAACCAGCCTTCCCCGTGATCAGCAGCCTTAACAGCCCCGGGCCTCACTCCACATCCGGCGGCTGAGACCGTGAGTCAGAGGCGTTCGGTGTGGAGAAGGGGCAGGGTCAAGGCAGGGAAACGCCCTTTACTGGCTGCACAGTAGAATCACCTGTGGGCACTGAAGGTAAACAGCCGCAGGTGTCGTCTCCCCTGCAGCTCTGCAGGAGGCTTAACTTGAGTGTTGTCTTTTTGGTGTTGAATGGACTGGTGCCAGCAGGAATGACTGCTCAGTTTAGACACTTTTTTATATTAATGTTTTACTAAAGATTCTCTTTCAAGTTCATAACAAGAAAAACTAATACTGCCTTCATGTTTAGGTTGCATGTGCAGTTTTTAAAACAGCCTGCTGAAGTGTAGTATAGAAATAAAACTTTTGGGCCATTTTCTGCCACTGATAATAGGATCCAGGACAACTGGACATTTAACTTTTCCGAATCCAATTCGTTATTTGTAAAATGACAATACTTGCATTATAATTCTGCAAAGAGTAAATCAGGTAACTCTAAGAGCTATGTCATCTCCTACTCCCCCAAGACAGACTTGAAGATAATTTAAGCCTGAGCAATTACAGATGGCCACATGATACCGGAGTAGACTTATATTTGAACTCTGCATATACCAGGAGCAGACTTACATTTGCTCTCTGCATATCGAGGGCCCTGGCTGTCTAATTGTTGGAATGCACTGGGCCTCCATGGTACAAACTTTGATACCATTATGCGAAGGCATTTTGGTGGAGGGGACCACGTCCTGCTGTTGACTCAGCATAGCTGGGTGCAGGCTGTTTATCTCTGGGAGTATTTCTTTCTCAGTGCTAGGCTCCTTGCCGACTGTGCTTCCCTTGGCTTTGTACAGCCAGGTTAGAAGGGAGACTGTAAGGCAGGTCTCAGAAGGTGCATTTGATGAAGAAAAAATGGCCTTTATCGCGGAAGGGGAATTAGGTTCGCCTTGGCTTCTCTGAGTCCTTGGCCCTGTGACCTTTGATTTAAGGAAAAGAGAGGGAAAAAAAAAATACTAGTGAAAATATAAGCCATGCATAAAGTAGAGGGTAATAGGATAACCCCTGAGGCCACAGAGGAAGATAGATTGTAACCTGAATGTCAGGAGCTCAGTTCCTGGTTGAAGTGGTATATTCTGGGATGGGAGAATGTCAGGTTGGTTAGGAGGACTCTGAGAGAAGTGACAAGAAGGGCGGTCGATCAGGCATCTTGTTAATGTGCTTGGTCTGGAGTTACAGGTACTGGCAGCTGCTAGGTGTTCATTGCTGATAATCCACTGGTTACCTTCTTGTTCTCTGCTGTGCTTTCGGTGGATCTAAATGAGGTAACTGAAGCCCGTGGTTTTAAACTTTGTTCCCATGACTGCTTCCAGGGTCTTGCAAACATTCATGTCAATTTCATTTTTATTCTTTTTACCTTTAACAACTGTAAAGATAGGTATTTTAAGTTTAAAAAGAAATATAATGGTAAAGTAGCATATATATACGTTTTATATTTTGAGATTCTTTATGTGCAATTTGAAAAAAAATAGTTTGAAATCCTTTGGTATACTCCTAGCTGATTTGTATCTACCTCTAGATGGTTGTCATATCCTGACTGGTTGGACTGGCGAGGCTATGCTAAAAATCTTCACTTTGTATACACACACCAGATGATTTCAGTACAGGTAGGTGACCCATGATCCACCTGGAAACCTTCATCTAAAAGATATTGAACATAAAAACTGGCAACTTCGGAAATATTTTCTCCCAAGCTTACTTATTTTCACCTTTGGTGTCATTGAGAAATACCAAAGACTCCTTCCTTCTTTCCTGCTTTTAAACAGATATTGAAATATGTCCATAATCCCATCTAATTCTCTGATAGACTTCAGTCTCAGGTAGGTGTGAGAAATTCAGAGCCGTCTCTCCACTGATAATCTATGTATTTCACAACTAACAATCTGTCCCAAAATCAGCAAACATTTTATTCTCAGTAAAGGGCCAGAAAGTAAATATCTTCGGCCTCAATGTATCATCTGTTTAGAACAAACTACAGCATGTATTCAGTCATGAATGTACAGATTTTGAGCGGAAAGAAAGGCTCTTTGAATTTTTTGGTCTCTGCTGCAAGTCAAGCCAGGTATTCTTCGCAGAATTCTGCTGCTTCTGTCCCTGAAGCGTGCCCAGCAGACCATCCAATTTATAATTCACACTGTGCTAATAGATGCTGTAGATGTTATTTTAAAAATTGGACAACCTGCTGTTTGATTAAGTAATTATCACTCCCCTGTGATACAATCATCTCCCAAAAGCCCCACCTATGAGCTCATAAGGCCTTGGAGGGACATCTAGATACAAACCATCGGTCACTGTGTGTGTTCACAATGTGATTGTCTGCCTGGGTAGTGAAGAGTCACTGGGCAGGGGCAGAGGGGAGGAATTTTGAGCTGGGGTTTGATTTAAATAAGGAAAAGAAAAGCTGCTGGGCCCTACCGAGGGAAGCGGGGTATGGGAGCTTGGTGATCAGTTAAACAGCTGCAGAGATTGGGGCCAAGCAGCAAGGTAAAGGGGAATTAGGTGTGAGGGCTCCATCTCTGAAATACTTTTTGTGAATTATTTTAAGTACTCTTTTTTCTGTATCCAACTATCATTAATATGTTTACTATAGCAAAGTTAAGGAAGAAAAGCGGAATGCTCACAGTCCTATCACCCAGAAATAATCACTCTTCATTCTCTGATACCAGTGAGAGGCATCTATCAGATGAACAGTGGGATTTTGTCAAAGATTAATCAAAAAATGACTTCATAATTAACTATTTTCTACTTAGATGACATATACCAATGGAAGTGGTTAAGACTTGTAATGGAATATATTTACATTTGTGTGTGTTTAAAAACCTCTTGACTTAGCCTTTGGTTTTTGTTGAGTGAATTTCTGCCCTCTCCATGGCACAATTTTCATCATGTTTTTGCTGAAGTCTTAAAACAAATATGTTAATCAGTGTACTTTCTGTCACTTTCCTTGAGCCTGATAAGTAGAACCATTGAGGGAATGAAATAAAGAATACTTGGGGAAAGTTTGGTGAATCTCGGCCAAGATGATGTTTAGCACTAACTATAGCAGAAATTGTTGGACTACTGCTCTTGATTTTTTTTTTTTTAATTTTCCTGGAAAAATCTTCTCGTACATATTTCTTATGTGACAGCCCTAGAAGTAGAGTAAAATGTGTTAGTAGAACCTCAATTTTCTCAAGAGAGGAGGAGTCAGGGCGTGCTGACAGTATGAACAATCCATGTTTGTTACACTGTTTGTAAAGTTTAGGGGCCAGGAGTTACTTGTCAGTGGTGAGGAAAGGAGAATTGCTGACGTGCTGGGAGCTTCCATCAGTATCTTCACTACACAGTGACAACACTCTTTTTTATATCATCTTGTGTTTTTCAGGAAAGGCAGTTTGTCTATTTTATTTTTTTCGAAAAGCTTTTTATAAAATTGAAATTTACAAACTTAACGTATTTTGTTAAATTACATATGTGAATATTTCGTTTCATCGTAAAACTGTTTTTATGCTGTGGCCATAGAAAATGACACCACAGATGACATCAGGAATCATGTGGTTGATCCTACATTGTCTTGTGGGAAGTAGGCATTGGGTGCTACAGTTATGTGGTTGGGCCCTGTACCTTTTTGTGCTTGTTGTGTCCCTCTATACCTAGTACCCACACTAACACATTTCAGGGGCAATAACTGTATAATTTTAAAAGTACTGAGTAGATGTTTTGAGCGGAATTTTCTTAATTGATCACTCCTAGAAGAGGTGCTATATGGTTTCCAAGCTACATACTTTTTTCCTGAATGAAGCACTTCCTCTATCAATGCTTATGAAACCCAAACTTTGTATGGTTTATGTCCCAGTAAGTGGACCCATTTTAAAAGTCTTGGAGAAGCTAGCACATCAGTGAGATGATACACATAGGTATGTTTTGAAGCATGCAGACCCTTTATCCCTAGTTTAGGTGTGCTGTGAATTTTAAAATTTCAAAATTGTGGAATTCTGCACAGGTTTTAATTGTGTCTTTTTTATGTATGGATTTGTATTTATTTATTCATTTTACTAGGTCTTTTTTTAAAAGCCAGGAAGCATCTGATTATGTTTGCATGACCATCATAATTAGTGTCTTTATTGAAATCAATAAAATATAGTCCTTTTTGTAGGTATGTGAGCTCTCCTGAAATCCCATGCTGCCCCAAGTGGTGTTGAGACACTTTATTTGCCTAAAAATGACTAAGCACAGAACTTTGCATTTTCTTTATAACCACCAAACAAGCAAATATTTACCAAGAATACCTTTGAAATTTTTTTCTGAACCAGGGGAGAAGTAGTTGTTACCCATTGATTCATCTGTTATTTTTCCTCTCTTTTTCTCCCCTCCTCCTTCTCAGTACTGGGGATTGAACCCAAGGCCTCAACGTGTGCTAGACAAGCAAGTGCTCTTACACTGAACTCCAGCCCTAAGCCCTTTTTATTGATTTAATTTTTTTTTTGAGATAGGACTTGTTAAGTTGCCTGGGCAGGGCTCAATCTTTCTGCCTCAGCCTCTCAAGTAGCTTGGATTTTAGGCATGCATGTGGTACCCAGCTTGGTTCATCTTTTGCTAGCAGATGTTAAAACAGAAACTGAACTCTGAAAGAGAGGGTTGGAGGCAAACATTATTATCTAGCCTTTGAAACTTAATTGCAAATCATCCCTGGGTTGTGGTGTTGCAGAGCTGACTTTTAAGATTCAGTTTCAGATTTGAAGTGGCAAAATGAGAGCTGCAGGAAGCGGTGAGTCATTTCTTTGTAATTTGGGGTCCAATTTGACGGTTCCTCTGGACAGCTAAAATGAAAATTGATCTGCAAATTAGTCTGTGGCTGGGTGGCTTTCAACACAAAAACTCAGCCCCAGCACCGATGGACCCTTTCTCATTCTAGCACTGACCTAATCATGGAATCCTTACATGGTGACTTAGGGTCAGAAAAAGAAGAAAACAAAATTCGACTCAGGTATTACAAAATTTGTTTGCTTTGAGAAAGGAAGAACTTGCTGTCCTTACACTGTTGCTGTATTTCCTCAGATATTAGAGTGTTGTTTGGAATTTAATATGGAAAGTGTCCTCAAGTGTTTCTGTTTGCACAACATCATGGTTGCCACCGGGCAGGTGTGCCCATTACTGACTGCAGGGTGTCATCCTCGGCTTAGGGAAACTTGGATTACTGCCCCTGGCATCAGCTTCTCTCTTGCCACTGAGTCTGTGCTCCTGCCTCATGCATCTCTGGAGGATTAATATGGAATTTGTTTTTTCTCTAACTAGGTGACTGCTCTGGTGTGTGGCCGGCTTGGGTTTCTGGTTTTTCTTTGCGTGTTCCCATCACCCAGCCATCTCCCTGTGTCTTAGGCGGCCATCCCCAGCTGCCACTGTGTGTGCACATAGGTGGAGCACGCTGCTGCTGCAGTTGTGACCAAGCAACAGTGCTGGCACCAGGGCTTCCTGAGCTTGAGATGCTTGTTCCAAGGAAGGTGATACGTCCCTGAAGTTTCTGTGTAAATTCTTACACTCTTGCTCTTTAAAATAAATTGTTATGAATTGGGTACCAGTGTAGGGAGGAGAGCAGAATGTAGATCTTAAGCCATTGGAAGGACCATTTTGGACACAGAATCTTGCTTTGAACAATGTGCACTGTGTTTCTGCCCTGTGTTTCATGCAGAAGTCATTAGTAATCTGCCACTAGGTTAAACTAAACAGGTATTGTAAACATCTGTATATGTGCCTAGCTCTGCTAATGTCTGTAATAGGAAATGTAAGTTGAAGAAATGACCACTGTGCTCAAGAAATACACATGCTGTTTAAAAAGATAGCTTATCTTCAGTTTTGAAATTCTGTCCACATTAAGATTGTGTATACAGTATTATACTCCTATGCAAAAGCAACGCACCAAGGTGTATTCTCTAAATGTCTGCTTTAATGATGAGTGAATATTGCTCTCAAATCTAGTCACAAGCCTCTTGCGTACTTAAGCATGGGATGATACATAAAAGTCCAATAAATAGTTCAATAAATTACTATTGATTTTTATATACTTATGCTGATAGCTGTAAGTTGGATTGTTAAGTTTATACTGATTTATTATCATTTTCCCATTAAGTCTCTGAAAATGTCCTTAGGATCCAATGCTAACAAAATTCCCTCTATAATTCTTCATCATATGTTGAAATATCTTCAAATTGTGAAATCCTTGTACAGTTGACCTTTTGATGCTTTCCTTTGACTAATTTGTTGATTGTACAGAGAAATCTTAGAGAAGTAATTGCAGTCTGGTTATTTGGGGCTCTTTGAATTAATTTCTAGTTAGCTGAATTTTTTACTAGCTTTAATCCTTATGCCATTACTGTCTTGATGACTGAAGTTAAGGTCCATGAAACCAGGCATGATGGCACACACTTGTAGTCCTAGCACTCTGGGAGCCTGAAGTAGAAGGGTTGCAAGTTTGAGTCCAAACTGGGCAACTTAATGACTTAGTAATATCCTATCTCCAAATTAAAAAACAACGAACAAACAAAAACTTTAAAAAGGGCTGTGGATGTAGCTCAGTGCAAAGGCCTGGGTTAAGTCCCCAGTACCACCCTGCCCCCTGAAAGAGGAGTACATGAAATTTCATTAGGGTTATTTTAATATCACAATGATCCTTAATAGCTTCTTGTTTTTGCCCGTCATTTGGTGCTCCTTTAGATTTCCTAGGTTTGTTGTCAGTTCCAGGAAAAATGACCTTTTGTATTTCGAGTTTTTCTGTGAATGGCTAAATTTTGCCACATTGTAAGAATTAATATAAGTTATCATTTTGTTCTGTTTTGATGAAGCTCACGGGTTGGTGTATCTCCTTGGCTGTATGATATTCCCTATTCTAAGTTGTCTGTTAGGACTGTTCAGAAAATATACAAAAATGTACCATGCAAGATTTATATCCTTCTTTCTTTCTTAGATTTTTCTTAAATCAGAAAATCAGGTTTCTCCCTGAGATCAGGCTCTGATACTACTCAATTCAGACAGGAAGAAGTCAGTAGTAGAGATTATCTATAAAATCTGTAGGATAAACCATCAGTTCTCATTCACTCATTCTGGATGTTTCTAACTCCTATCCAGGGGAAATTCAAGGTTGCTCCAGAATGTAAAACTGACTTTTCTACTGCTACAACACAAATACTCAACCTTTTTCAAATGCTGATTCTAAGACTAAAAAAAAAATTTTACGACTCAAATCTTTTAATCAAGCTATGTTTTGGAAGCAGAATTATTGAAATTAATGTAAATATTAAATGAACGATGTTTCTAGTCAGCTTTAATTTTCAACTTTTACCCTATAAGTCTTATTCAAACATGTTCAATAAGTTGTTACACAATCAATAGAACATTATGTATTAAGATTCAGTCTGCTTACCTATGAAAAGAATTTAGCCTTCTTTCTTCTTCTTTTTTAGCAGCTGTACATAATTCCATACCTTAAGTTCTTAATTATTTATACACATTTCAGAAATATTGGAGTGTTCTACATTCTGACCCAGACATGTTAAGGTCTATAGAACTTCACTCACTATGGGTAAATTTAGGTCTAGAGTGGCAAAGAATATGAATATTATCCATTAAAACCTGGACATAGCCAACTCTGAATTACCCATGCCAATGCAAGTATAAAATGACCTCTCCAAACATTGCTGAATAGTTGCCTGTAAGAGTACACTGCTGTGTACTATACAGTTCAGGTCGATGCCACCCCATCCTCACAATTTTAGCATAGTTATCAGTGTTCCAATAAAGATGCGAGTTCAGGATGTTAACTTGACATCTGCAAAAATTCACTGTCATTTTCTGGAAGATGAATGTTATAGAAGGTATTTTTAAATATTTGATAGAAAATACCATCTTTTTAGTGGTAACGTCGGTAACGTTACGGTACTTGCATTTAATTTAGTTATAAATTTCTGCCAGTAAATAGTGTTTGCATCCTCTGAAAATAAACTGTATTTACCTAGGCTTCATTCTTTATCATGTTGATTAAATGGCCTTTATAGAAAACAAACTATTGCAGTATGTGTAAGTCTCACGAGACTGAGGGCTTCATAAACTAATGATGATCCCAGCAGTTTGAATTGTCAGGTTGGTAGCTGGTCCATAGCACAGGATAGCACTTATTGAGACAGGTAGTTTGGTTAAGCAGCCATGCTGGCTGTGGGGACTGCAGTGATGAAGATGACATTGTCCTCTCCTTAGAGTTGCTCCTTGCATGCACAGTCTGCATTTAGAAATTTTCATGACTTAAGGGTCATGTATGGTGGCCAAATAGAGATTTTCCCAGAAGGCCAAGAATATATAGGAACATTTTATTGTTCTTTGGTCATAATTATATAATATTTTCATTTGCCCAGAATGAACAACTGCAAGCTAACATTTACCCAAAAGGAATTTAATATGCTGATGATATTTGAGAAACTAGGAGAACTATTTTAAAACAGTTCTGCAACTTTTTTGCTAGACTTTTTAGTTTGACAGTGTTCAAGTTTAACTTTGTCCTCATTTCACTTTATCCTGTACACATGGCAAGACGCTCAATAAAAGTCTATATGATCAAAAGGGCAGCTCTCCTGCAGCATGAAATTCCAGTCTCATTTAGATCTTGTTTGCCCACTGCCAAAGAATTTAGACAACTGTATGCTTGACACGCAGACAAACAGAGGACAAAGTGCTGCCCAGTGATTGTATTCAGAATACGGAGCTGAAGTAAGTTGATGTATAATAAAGGCACAAGAAGAAAGAGGAATATGCAATTGCACTTCTACTATATACTTCCTGCCCATGGTGACTATAAAGTGGAATTGTCAGGAGCATGCTAGAGTAGAACGGGATCCCCAAGGTTGACTTTGGCCTCATGATCATATGCCTCTATATTTCCAAACAACATAGCATTAAGAATTAAATAATTAAGCTTTGACTTTATACAGAAGAATCCATATCTCTGTTCATGCTGCTTTTCATGTTCTCAGGCTATCTGAAAATATTTTATATATAAATATTTGTGCAATATGTGGTATTTAAGAGATTTTCTGGTACATATTTCCATATGCTTCCTCATGCATCAGATGTTTGGTCAAACAAAGATTGGACTTGGCAGACAATGGAATCATTGTGTTGGAGTTTGAATTCAGGTCAACGTCCTTTTGAAAGTTGTGTGTACACACATGGCTGTGTGTTTTGCTTGGAGGAACAATAAGTAAGCAAAGAGCAAAGTTGATTGGCTTTATTACAGAAGGTGGGGCAGATTCTCTCAGAACCAGTTAAGAAAAAAAATAAGGGCCGGTGAGATGGCTCAGCGGCACAAGCACCTGCTGGCAAGCGCGAGGTCCTGAGTTCGACCCCAAGGTTTGAGCCAATGATGTTTGGACAATTGAATGCTAATGTCTGGTATCCTGAATAACTAACTTAAAGATAATAATACGTAATGCATTGACCATTGTTACCCTCATATTATGTTGTTTTGAAAATTTGTTCTTTTTTTGATTTGTTTTGTTTTTTTCTTCTCTTTAAAATAAAAAAAAAGAAAGAAAAAATAAGGAAAAGGCAATGATGATGATCACATGCACAGTTCGTATTCCAGATCCGATACAGCTGACCATGATCTTGAACCTTATAAGAAATAAGCTTTCAAATCAAATTACAGTAGAACTTTGCTAATTCATGCCTGACTAATTTGCCCACCCAGTAGTTCTCACTGCATCTTGCTGTTCCTCTACTAATTTAATAGTAGGCTGTAAGAATGGCTCATGTTACTTTTTGCTTTAAGGTTCATTGTGCAAAATTAAGTTGCCATAAATAAATAAGAGCACA
Organism: Erethizon dorsatum; assembly: GCA_028451465.1. Classification (NCBI taxonomy): domain Eukaryota; kingdom Metazoa; phylum Chordata; class Mammalia; order Rodentia; family Erethizontidae; genus Erethizon; species Erethizon dorsatum. The sequence continues at coordinate 21,188,830 of CM051829.1, read as the reverse complement.
AATATATCCAGCTGTCAAACCATGAAGAGCAAAAAAACACCCACTGAAGAGCTGGATTCACTTTGTTTTGTTTTTCTTTTTTTTTTTTTGTTTTGTGGGTACCGGGGGGTCGACCTCAGGACCTCGCGCGCCAACAGGCGCCCGTGCCGCTGAGCGATATCACCGGCCCCTTTTTCGTATGTGGGTTCCGGGAGTCGAACTCGGGCCTTCGTGCTTGCAAGGCAGGCGCTTACGCCACTGAGCCATCTCACCGGCCCTGTTTTGTTTTTCTTATTCTAAACTTTAGGGTGTTTTTGTTGTGCACTAAATAGAAACGTGAATAACTGAGTAGTCTCCTGGTTTAAGAAAATCAGTGAACTATCTTATAAAACTATAAAACCAATAAACTTTGGAAATAAGTATAAGTTTATGCAAGACTTTCAACAGGAAGTGAGATAGACTGTAGCATGATTTTGTAATGTTTTGTGACAATTCTGTTGTGTACGGAAACAAAAGTAAATGATTAAACTGTATTGTATAATATGTATTGACTGTGAGCTTTGATTCGCTCTTTGCAAAATGAAAGAGCAAACATTTTTATTAATACTGACTTTCTTTTTTCAAAACCTTGTGATAGCTGCTGTCAGATGCATCTGCAGAGGGCCATTGTGGTTTTTTATTATATTCAGACTCCAGTGAATGTGTGCTTTGAACCTTGAATGAATTATTCGCTGCATACTTTTCTCTGCAGTGTAGGTAGCTATTATGAATATGCTTCCAAAAATTAAAAGGTTCAAACAACTGATAGTTTGTATCCCCTGCAGTTAGAAAATCCAGATATCAGGAATGTAAGGTATTATGGTTAGGTCATGTTCTGATGGTAGGTTCAGTTTAATTCTTTACACCACAGATCCAGAGGCATAAATATAAGCGCACAGATAAAAGGGAAAGACCTGACTTTAAGTATAGCTATAATGTATATCTGATACTGTATTCTCTTCACGTAAACATTCCTATTGCCTCTAAGTTAATCTGCATATTTATTTAAGTGGATCATTTGTAAAAATAAAAGAAGTATCTTGATACAGTGGCAGGAATGGTAGATCAGTTCTGAACATATTCACCAGTAAATTTGATAACAAACTGCTACCATTTGCAAATGATGTTCATACTTTGTGTTTAAATTGGCACAGATTCAAGGTTTTTGCTGTAATAGCTCTCAGTTGCATTTCCAAACGCTTTGTTGAGAGAGAGATGGAGGGTCAGGCCAGAGGAAGTGACCGACTTTGTATCTCCGGGAAGCACTATTAGCCCTTGATGCTGCTAGGTGGAATCCTGGGTATGTGCCCTGTAAGAAAGTCATGTCTGTCTTGATGGGGGAAAAAATAAGTTGAGAACCATTCCACCAAAGCAGTTTATTTACCTGCTTTTTAATATTTTTACCACTCGAATCTACTTTTTAAGATGCTTGTAGAATAAAGTAGTAAGCAGTAGCGTGTGTGCCCTTGGCCTGCAGAGACCACACCACATGAGCTGTAAGATGTGGCCACGGCACGTGCCCCGAGGCCCTTTGCTTCAGCTAAGGGAGCTGTTGATGGTGCCAGCGGCGGAAGCCAGAGCAGCTTTCGGTGCAGAGGGCAAGGACGCTTCCACTGGACCCCCCGTCATCACCAAGTCTTCATGAGTGTCCTGAGCACCCAAGGCAGGAGAATGTATTCTGTAGATTTTCCATATTTTAAGGTTATCAGAGTTATAAAATCCCTTGAAATCTTCGTGTTCTGAGTATGGATGTCTCTGCGGCTTTCGACACGCTTTCAAATTTTGTCTTAATTAAATTGCATGGATGGTGTTATATACCATGAATTCTCATGATTTCCTTAGTAAAATTAATTGGATTGTCTTCCAGGAGCTTCATTCTTTATCCATCAAATCCCTGGGTAACAATTAAAAGTGACGTATTTAATATCCATCTACTTTCCATGTTGAAATATCCATAGCTATCAATTGTCCAGTGGTCAGACACAGTAAATTACAAATGAATATCATTATCATAGACCCATGGATTGACATAAAGCTTCATTCATGTACTTAGAGCCTGGCATGCTTGGCACAAAGCAGGCATTAAATAAATTACTTGTTGAATGAATAACTGAATGAGTGAATGAGTGAATAAATGAATGAAAACAAAGAAATGACTCATGCACCAACCATTTATCATCTGGTATGAATCAGGAACTTCAATAGGGAAGTACACAACCAGATTTCTTTTGCTAATTAGTGTAAAGTATTTGTTGAAAAAAAAAATCCACATTCATTATTAAACTGCATGATCTAAAATAGATCCAAACCCATTGTTTCACTGGACTTCACGAATGCAAGACAAAACAGGTCATATTTGCTGCCTTGTGCATGATGCACCACTGATAAGTTCTCCCTCTTCACAAATATGAGACAATCCCCAGTGAGAACACGTCAACTATACACCAGTGTAGAGGAACAACAGTGGCCGGGCCATAGCTAGTAGAGAGGCGGTCCCTTATCTCGTTGCACATGAAAATAGTGTTGATACGAAGTAATATTATTAGAAATGATGTGCGAGAAAAGATTCCTACAGTGTCTTTTACAATTTAGAATGAGAAGATATATTCTCCCAACGTAACTTTGAAACAAAGGATTGTTACTGCCAGAAGTGATCCAAAGTTGTGGTCAGATTGTCTTTGTTTAAAAGAAGCTGTTTATTTAGGTAGAAACATTAGTTTGTCCCATGGAGACTTGACTTCTGTTCACAAAAGTGGCGCTCTTGTTTTTCCTCTGAATGTCCACTGAGAAACTCGCTGGTGTTGGCCGCTGAGAAAGACGGTATTTTAGGATATCCTGAGGTCTGAGGTGCTTAACACACCCCAGGTTTCTTTCTCACTTCACACAAAATGCCAGCATAGGCCTGTAAGCACTAGAGCCGTGTGATCACAACAGATAAGGCCTGAGAAGGCTGCATGGAACCTTTCCATAGCCTCCACTCCGAGGTGACAACTGTCACCTCTTCTCAGAGTGCATCTGCCACACCTAGTAAGATAACCCTGCCTGATCACAAGGAGGCTGGAAAGTCTTCTCTGCATCTGGGAAGGAGAAAGACTGGGAGTTGGTGAGCAGTGTTTTTATATAAAAGTGGCTAGAGTGCCCTACAGCAAGTCTGGCATCATAGGTGCAGTTTTAAATGAACTAATGTAATTTGCCTAATTCCGTGAAAGTTACTTACTTTCTGAGCCTAGAGAATAATCGAGCCTGGCTAATTCTCCTGTCGTGCCTGTTTACTGGCACACGATGAATGGGGATTTGCCCTAATATTTATGTTTCACGTTTAATGTTTCACGTTTGCCTATATAGTTATCTAATGTACTAGATTGTAAAACTGAAGCACCACTGAGTGAAACTAAGGAGAAAAAATTGGCCACTGATAACTGTTGGTAAATAAGAGAGGAATTTTCAGGGATTTTTTTTCTCCCCTCATAGATATTGTGAGCATCTGCTAGCAACTGGTACTGGCCAGGATAAAAATGCAGTTTGTCCTTCCCTCCTCTTCTCTCGACCATACCCCTCCCAAACAGTTTTGCTATTTGGAAAAAATGCAAGCCAACTTGTTATGTCTTACTGGTGATATAACCAGTGTGAGAAGCTAGATTATGTAAGCAATGTGGCCGTCATTACCTTTAACCCTCAAGCAGGCAAAGTACCATGAAAGAATACAGCTTTTGGGATCCATGTGAGGCACTGCATTCACACCTCTAAAGACAGACGTGAACTCAAAGCTGATGGGTGCCTTCCAGGGCTCACAGGAGGGACCAGTTGGTAGCGGTAGACTTCAACTGTAAAAGCACGCAGAAAATTAAACTGAAAGTCCAAGAGGATGCCAGGACTTCTCAGATGACCTGACCCAGAGTAACTTTCCTGGACTTGAGTCTTTTCTTGCTGCTACCTCTGTGGCTCCCTGTACCCCTCTAAGTAGAGTCTAGATCTCGTCCCCCAACCGCAGGCAGGTGGTCCTGTCCTTGGGTGGCATTTTCCCTTGTCTGGGTTTTCACCAGTGGGCAGCCCTCTGATAAGTCTGCCTGCGTGGGCCTCCTCACTGTCTCTTCTGTTCCTGCACCCCGTTTTCCTTCCCAGGGTTCTCTGCCCCACCCCACCAAGGTCATGCTGCTTTTCCTCTGTTCTGCCCTCCTATAGTATTTTATTTTTGTCTTGCCCGTGGCTCATATTACATTCTCTCTTATATTTATAGATATTTCTATCTATGTCTCCTTTTACATCTTGTTCTCTAAGCTTCTTTGAGGCCAGGGATCTTTGTGGGTTTTCTTATCCCCTTATGGTCGAGGGTAATGCTTTGCCTGTCATTTAATCTTCATTTAAATGTACAATGGATGAGTTTAATATACATCACTTTTTACAAATAAGTATATGGATTGTAAACTCCCTATTGTTGATATTCCTTGAACGCTTAGATTACACGTATCTTTAAGAATGACTACCTGTAAATTTGGATATAATGTGTCAAATGACAATAAGTTTAGCTTATTGAGAGCCCAAAATTTATTCACTTCCCTTTGGCATAGGATGTACCTAATATTTTCCTCTCAGATTATTTTCCTGGGTTTTTCCATGAACACCCATCTTTCTGTAACATTTTTACCCATCTTTCAGATTTACACAAGAAATCTGAGAGTGAATCCATCTGTATATGAACCAGGAATTTGAGATTTAGTGGTTTAGTGAGAAACTTGCGAGCAACGTAAGAAAAATTATACTTAATCAGGAAAACACTGATAAGTGATTACCTGGTATATGCCATGCATGGATTTATTTTTCAATTGGAGGATAATTGTATCCTTGGATCCATCATTAACATTGGATTATGTTGCCTAATAAAATTATTCTGTGAAGCTAAAAATGAGAAATGGCTTATGTTCCTGGCAAATTCAGTGCCAGCATAGTTAATGCACCAGTCCAGCTAGTTTTTAAGGAACAAATTATCTTTTAAAACAGTATAAATTCCTCTTTGGAATAGCAAGACAATATTGCATTTGGGATAATTGTGTATTTCCATATCAATGTCATTAAGAGGTGCAAAATTTTAATGACCCGTGTTATAGGCAGTAAAGCTCCTGCTTCTTAAGAACACACTAGCCACGTGCTGTGATCACATAATAATAAACTGCTTCTGACTTATGCTGTTATTTATTTACAGTTTTAATTAACATAACCTAGATTTTGCAAAACAGCCGATTATCTTTGACTCATATTTTCTGGTATATAGTAACGGGCTCTCATGATTTATTTTATAAGATGTCCTGTTGACTCTGAGTAAGGAAATTTTGATATTAGGAAGTTTGGATATCCCATTTATCTTCAGTGCCATGAACACCCATCTTGCTATAACATTTTTATCCATCTTTCAAATTTACACATGAGAAATCTGAGAATGAATCAGTATCATGGAAATATATACTGTGCTTTCTGCCTTTTCTTTCTCCTAAAATAAACTGAAGGATTCCCTTTCCTAGCACCTTCTGGTAATATTTTCTTAGCTAATTTAGATAGCTAAGATAAATGCAAAGGTTTTCCTAATCTGGTGATATTTCTTACCAAGGGTTTTGAATTTGCTTTGGTGTTAACTGATTTTGTGTCCATGATTTTTAAGCAAAAGTTGCATCTAGGCTGGGAGGAAAACACTTTCACTGAATGACTGCAGATTCAGTGTCTTATTTTTTTTTTTAACTGTGCAGCTGTTCCCACAGATTTCTTAGGAAGTGGCTAAATTAAAATATGGTAGTTCTGAAATGAACAAATATTGTTGCTCAATGAGAACTGTGAATTTGTGATTTCTGAGCCACAACTACTTGTTGTTCTAGGGTCACCTCATAGTTTTATATTTGGTTGCACCGCCAGACCAGGTTTATTGTTTTCCTTTCATGTTTTGAGAGTATAGGTGAAAACAGTTGAAGAGATTTTCATTGTGTGTTTGTGTTCCATTTTTAAAATGGTCTCCATTATTTAGGCAATATTAAAATAACTATAATAGCAGGGCAGCCACAATCAAACCTTTAAGTATTTGGGTGGCCAATGGAGGTGTTTTTGTTTTTGTTTTGTCTTTTTTTTTAAATAGATGTATTTTTTGGAGAATTACTGGGTTCACAAACAGAACGGAAAAGAAGATGCAAATACTTCACATGTACCCTCTGCCTTTTAACACATACGTAGCCTCCCTTACTGTGGACATCACCACCAGCTTAGCTCATTTGTTCTGATTGATGGGCCTACACCGACACAATGAATCATTGTCTTCCAAAGTCCATAATTGGCATGTATCCATCTTAGCATCATAGAAAATCATTTCACTATCCTAAAAATCCTCTGTGCCCTGCCTGTTCATTTCTTTCACCTTTGTCCCCTGTAAGCCATTGATCTTTGTACTCTCTCCACAGTTTTACCTTTTTCAGACTGTCACACATTTGAAATAATATCGTATGTAGTCTTTTCCTATGGGCTTCTTTCACTTAGTAATATGTACTTAAGTTTCATCTAGGGTTTTCGAGGCTTGATAGCTCATATCCTTTTAGGACAGAGTAATACTCCCTTGTCTGGTTATACTGCAGTTTATCTAGCCATAAGATGTCTACTAAAGGACATCTTGGTTAATTCCACGTTTTAGCAATTGTGAATAAAGCTGCTATGAACTTTAAAAAAATAATTCCAATGAAATTTTGATGCTTTAATATTTACAATACCTCATTGATCAGTGCAACTTCAGAAAGCACAGTTTAGTTAGTTCAGTGTCGCACTGAGTATCTCACAATGTTGTGTTTTCCTGCTTATGTATACAATACTGTGAAGAAAGATGAGTGTGACAGACACTCAACCATCTACAGCTACAACTAGACAACTCACGATGCATAAATTAAAATGAGAGCAGATTTTTGAGGGGAGGAAATTCCTGCCACATATTAGAGAGTCTCTTCAGAATCCCTCAGAATCCTCAGGTTTTACAGGAGGAAAAGACAGGTTAATTGTCCTTTATGTGAGATGATTAAGACCAGGAATCTTTCAGACATGGGGTGTTAGTTTTTTTTTTTTTTTTTTTTTTGAATGTTTGCACACACATAATGAGGTACCTTGGGGATGGGACTCGGGTCTAAACACAGAATTCATTTATGCTTCCTGTACATCTGATATACCTAGCTCAAAGATAACTTTATACAGTATTTTTAGCGCACCTGTGTTTTGACTGAAACCTCTCCTATGAAGCCTAAGGTGGAATTTTGTACTCATGGCTGCCAAAAGTTTGGATTTTAGCGCATTTCAGATTTTAGATTTTCAGATCAGGAAAGTTCAAACTGTAGTTTCAAACAGACTTTTCAGGGAGTTTGGTTTGGTGAATAGAATGGTACTTTGTTTTTGCTTTTCTAGAAGGAAAGCTACACCTGCTTTGTGAACACAGACCTATAGGGTTTGAGCAAGAGAAGGGGATTTCCTGTGTGTGCCCCTGGCTGCAGTCACAAGTCAGTTGTAAGATAATTTGGGGAGGGACCTTCAGTCTTCTGGTTTGTCTTGCAGAATTTGGGTTTGGCCCATGAATAGCTTTTTTATTTTTGCTAATACCAGGACAGAGGTTTCTGTGGAACCTCAAGACATTGTTGGGCAGGTCCTAGGGCTACACTGGATTGCCTCATGCATTTCAGTCTTGCAAGAGCTTCCTGGATGATCCAGAGATGAGGATCTGTCCATCTGTCCTTCATTTCTTTCTGTCCAAAGATCGGCTTTTGGATTATTGGTCTTTGCCTGTGTGCAAGTTTCCCAGGGTTGCTGTAACAAATTATTCCCAATCTGCCTTAAAATTACAGATACTATAGATTCAATTCTCACAGCTCTGGAGGCCAGATCGAAGTCAGTGTCCCTAAATGGAAATCAAGATGTTACCAGGGTCTTTCTCCTCCAGAGGCTAGGGGAGAGTCTGTGCTTGATCCCTGGGGTTCTGGTGGCTGCCACTGTTCCTTTACCAATGGCCATATCACCCCCATCCCCACCTCTGTGACCACATTGTCCCTCTTCTGCCTGTGTCAAGTCTCCCACTGCCTTTCTCTTATTAGACACTAGTGATTGCATTTGGTTCCACCCAGAGAATCAAGGAAAATCTCCCCATATCGACATCCTTAGTTTAAGCACATCTGCGAAGACATTTTCCCATGTAAGGTATCATGTACAGGTTCCAGGCATTAGCACCTCATTGTCTTTTGGGGCCATTATTCAGCCTGCATATCCTGTTTTCAACAACCATGAGGTGACTTAAAGAAGAGAGAGCTAAAGAAGCTCAACTGTGTCCTACAGGGCGTCTTGAAGGTATACAAAGTGACTATTGAGAACATATTGTGTCCTGGTGCTGCTCCTAAGTGCCATGGGAGATACAAAGATACCTAAACTCTGCCTGCCCTGAGGTCACTGTGGTTTTGCTGGAAAAGAAGATACGGATGTGATAAGATGAGTCATGAGGAAAGGTCCTGTTAGAGGCTGAGAAACCTGCATCTGGTACCCACAGTGAGTGTCCAAGCCACGCCTGTTATCTCTACCACCTGGCTTGATGTGCCAGATCGACTAGGAGAGATTTGGGAGATGGTCACAGAGCCCACCTCTGGACTAGTTCCTGTTCCATGATTTGTCATGGTCTCTGGGTCCTTTCCTAAGATCACTCCTCCTGCACGTGCTCCCTTCCGTGTTTCTTACACTTTCTGGCGTAGTGGAACAATGCCAGTGTCTGCCTTTTGGCTCCTCTTTCTCCAAGGAGCAGTTCAAAATTCCAAAGGGAAACAGTTCCAAGATTATACCTCTCCTTTAGCAAGCATGATTAGAAACCTAAGTCTGTTACACAGAATGAGAATAAGCTCCAGGAAACATACATACAAGAGATGGAACTGTTAACATACCATGTAATATCATTCTGGGTAATTTGAATTTTATGCTAGCTTGGTCTGTCTGCACAAATGTCACGTGTCAATATAAACTATGGAAATATTCCTTTAAGAGAGAAAAATCATTTTTTTCTTGTATATTTTAAGGAAGCCTGAGTTTCTATGAGTTGTTATGCATGGTACTGATAGCAGTCTAGGGATGCCTGGTGCTCAATTTATCTCTGGCACCCACATTATCTTTAATCCATGTGCACAATATAGAAAGACAAGGCTGAGGTTGAATCTTAGATCTCCTATATAATTGGTCTCTCTCACTGCTGGGGTTAAGCAAGTTACTCTGACTTTTCTAAATCACACTTTTTTGCTCTTCAAACAAGGGTTAATAATACCACTTACCTCAGGGTTGTTGGCATCATTAAACGAAATAGCACATATAAAGTGTTTAGAACACTGCATTAAAGTTTGTCCTTTCCTTCTTCCTACCCGTTTTTCCTTTAAAAAGAAATGTTTGTGGGTTGAATGAGTTTATTGGCTCTCTTACCATACCGCCCAAGTCATCCAACACCGTTCTGTCTGTTCCCCTCCGACAAGCTCATGATGACAAATGAAACATTTCTTAGGATACCATTTCACCTTGGATAGAGACCAAGCTCCTAAATTACATTTTATGTGACAATGTCTCCTATGTTTTTGTCCCCTTGACTTCTCAAATTCAGCATAGCGTATTTCTGCCAATAAAAAGCAAAGTGAAATAGTTAAGTTGCTGACGGTAGCTAATAATGATTCATAACATGAGGGAGGATTATGTTGCCATTACATCAATGACAATTGCTTTCTAACTACTATTGTTAATCAAATCACTTGACTATCTGCATGTACCTTTGTTATAAATAATCGCATGTGCGTTTAGGTACCCCAGTATGTGATGAGGTTGAGAAAGGGCTGTGTTTGAACCCAGTTTGGTCTTGTCTGAAAAGTAACATTCTGGAGTTTTGTAATTCTATTTCATTAAAATTCTTACTTCAGTTTCAAGGGTAAAAAAGAGGATTCCTTCTACATGAAGCTGCTAGTTGTTCACACGCCATGTGCATCCTACATGATGAGGGGTTTGAGAAGCTGCCGTCTCAATGCCCTTGTCCGAGTGCCATCTTTTGCCTTTAGTCTCTTTTGCAAGGAAGGAGACATAAAAACAGAGTTCAACTGAAATAAAAAAAACTTTGATATATTTTTTGGCAGCTAGACACCAAGTTTTTCTTTTTTTGGAAAAGATTGATGCTTTAAAGAAAAAATATAGTATGTACTAAATCAGAACTATTTTTTCAGTACCTTGGTGTACATATTGAATATATTTGTTTCTTTTTCAAAAACTTAACTCTGAAGCTAGTTGCCTTCACTGACTTTGATGCCCTAAATTATTTTCTACAGATGGGTAGAATCCATTTAACGACATTTGGACAGCTTTTCTAGATAGGGTCTAAAGTAGATACTATAAAGTTATGTTCCTGAGACTTCCTTCAAAATAGTCTCCTTCACTTTGAACACCCTTACCCCATCATTCTTGACAATGTTTCTTTTTTTTTTTTTTCTTTTTTTTTTCTTTTTTTGTGGGTACCGGAGGTCAACCTCAGCACCTCGCACGCCAGCAGACGTCCATGCCGCTGAGCGATATCACCGGCCCCTTTTTCGTATGTGGGTTCCGGGAGTCGAACTCGGGCCCTCCCGCTTGCCAGGCAGGCGCTTACACTGCTGAGCCATCTCACTGGCCCCGACAATGTTTCTTTTGCTATAATACAAGTTCTTCATTATTTAAAAACATTCACCGTATCTTTTATCACCCCTTGTATATTTCATAAATAAATAGATAAGCCATCGTGTCCCCCACCCTGGCTCCTTTGGGAGAAGAAGTGGGATTGGAGAAGGGGAAAAGTGTAGAAAAGACTTTCCAATTTTCTTAAGATTTTGAGTCACATAGCCAGTCATTTTCATTTTTTCTTGAGATGGCATCCAAAGTAAGGCCCAAATTTGTAATTTAGTCTCAAAGTGTACTTAAGTGGTTCATTTGTGATATACCAGATGTCTCAATGACTATCACCAAGCAAGGATCAGTAATATGCTAATTGTCTTAGTAAGATTTTTAACTAGACAAAAAAAAAGAAAAAAAAAATAATAATAGGAATCAGTACTTGTACTTTGAGTACAAGCAGCCAACTGTGTGACATGGAAGACTGTGCATGTCGTTGTGGTAAGAGTCGAAATCTTGACTGTTCTCGCCAACCACGTGACCTTGAACAAAAGACTTGGCCTTTCTTTGTTTTTGTGTTCGCTGTAATGCGGGGGTAGTATCTCTACGTTCTTGTGAGGCGACTTATGTGAGACACTTAGACTACTTCATTAACCTAACCCTTAAAGCACGTGCTTCATATATGCTAATTGTTGTTGACTTATAGCTTCAAGTTAATTATGTCATGCGAACAAGAGAGTTATACCTGTAGCTTAAATGGAAGTTTTTGCAAAATTTTGTTCCCTGGAGAAGTGTATTTGGGTCTAATACTACCTTTATCCAGTACACCCATCTTCCAGATTCTTCCTGGACCTGCTACATCTGTGCTGTTATCATCCCTTCTTTGCAGACAGGAAATTGACTTCAGAGAAGTTGAGTAACTTCATTAAGTCATCATCCAGTAAGGTGCAGGGCTGGAAGTAGACTAAAATCACTCCACAGACGCACACTCCTCCATGCTGTCCACCGCAGCACTCAGGCTGTTCTTTATGCACAGGTCACGTTGTGTATTTCTGTGGTCGTGGCAGCCAGAGAGCCCCAGCTCATCCCATGTAGTGTTACTGAGCTCTACTGTACTCCGGGTCCTGTTAGGTGCTGGGGTTCCAGGATGATTGAGTGCAGTCCACTGGGCAAGGCTTCCACCATCAGCAGCTGTCTACTTTTCTAGGTTTTCTTCTCAGTCTAAATTAAAAGATAAATAGTGCTTGATTTACAGGGATATTTGTTAACGTATTGTTTGTCCAAAATGGACATAAAAGGCAAGGGAAATTGATACTACAGTAAAATCTATCTCAGAAGTTCTGAGAACTGTACACATCTAAAGAACCTTAGAATTAATGAGCCTTAGCTTTAATATTTTGTAATGGAAATAATATGACAGAAAGTTTAAATGATTTTCCTTGGGTTCTTTGGTTAGGACCTAGATGTCTTTAATTCCCCTAGTACTCCTTTGAACTATGAAGAAAAGAGCAGATAACAAGGTAGAGAAAAGAAGCACAATTTATTTAAAATTCATTTAAGATTTAAGTGTTTGAATATATCTGTTTGTTTCAAAGTATTTAAACTCTGAACCATTGCTATTGACTAACTCCCTTCTCCCTCATTTTACCCCATAAATGTAGTCATAAGAAATCTGATTTTACTGAAATTAAATTGCTTTGGTCAATTTGAAGGGTAGGAATTCTGTGGGAATCATCTATGTAGTATATGGCTGTGAGTACACAGCCCACCTCACAAGAACTTCCTGCAATGTGTCACTCTTTTGGGATTTCTTTCCAGGGAGGTCTCCTATAGCATAACAATTTAATTTACTTCCAGGCACCTACTATACTCAAGGCCTTGTGCTGGTTTTGAACACACAGTTTTCATGAATCTGGTCATAATGCATTGGATTACATACTATTGTTCCCATGTTAGAGCTGCTCAGGGCAGTTGGGTCTTAGATGGGGTGGAGAGAACAGATGGGCAGTTCTGCCGAGCCCTTCAGTTTACAGGGCAGACGCTACTCTTTTTCAAGTCAGTGCCTTTTTTTTTTTTTTTTTCAAGCTTATGTCATAAGACAAAAACACAGTGGATATTCTTTTTTTTTTTTTTTTTTTTTTTTTTTGTGGGACAGTGGATATTCTTGAAGCTTTTGTTTCACTCAAAGATTTTTGTGGGAAATCTATAACTCTTGTGTGCAAATCGGTCATTGAAATATGGAGTTGAGTGCAGAATTCTCATGAACGTTGAAGATGATCCAGAAACTTTGCCTAGCCCCAGGCCCAGCTCCAATAGCATCTCATTTCAGCTGTCAGTCATGGCCCCATGGTTTTCTGTGACACATAGAGGTGCTCACCAGTGTACACTTGGAGAGGTGACAGAGGTTTGTCATGCCCCTTGTTGGCCCAGCTGGTAAGGGTATTCACTTCAACCTCAGCATGAGGTCAGAGTGTAAATGAAGGTCCTGGCTGAGTGCTCTGTGGTGCCGCAGGTAGATTTTGTTGGTTTCATAGTCTAGCCCAGGGTTTACTTTTCATGATACAGTTTTCATGAGGATCATAGGTTTCACATTCCAGTCATGTTCTCTAGTTGGTGACAGCTTCCTGCCAGGTCATCCTTTAAAGAAAAGAAAGAAGAAAGAGGTAATTTAGGTAGTTTCTAAAATCCTAAAGCATGTCCCCATCTTAAATTTAGAGCAAGCTCTGAAGTCTCCTTTAATCTTGCATCTTGGTCTTCACTTTATACTTCATTGCTTCATGGATTTATTTTTAAGGGCCAAATTAACTATATAACCTCCCATTCCTTTTTTTTAAGCCCTTTCGTATATTTTGTCCCACAAAGTAAACCAGCATTTTTCAAACTGTACATGCTGAACACTTTGCAATACCAGAGAAGTTCTTTGATGGGAGACCAGACTAACTGACCCACCAGTTGCTGAAAATAGCTGTGTGCTTTCCAGTTGGCCTGTTCTGGCAGAAACTCACTGCTCCTCTTATTTCTCAACAGTCAATTTAAAGTATTACTACAGTAACTTAATAACATTCAGTAGAAACTTGCATGAGCTTTCTACATACACAGACGTCTGACGTCTGTAACGGTTTACAGCACGGGAAGTTCAAGTGGTCTTTAGCCCCACTTTCTAGACAAGAAACCTGGTCCAGGAAAGGACACACACATCTAGACCAGCACTCTCTGGTGGCAGTGTTTCCTTCCCATCTTCCATCTCAGAGTCATCAGTGTGGCACCTACTGATGGGCAAAAGATGTAGGTTTCAGGGTGAGACTGGGGTGAGGCGAGTAAGGTGTCAGGGTGCTTACTGTCAGCGTTGAGCAAGCTTGCTCTTGGGCCTACTGCCCTCATCCTGCTGGGTTTTCCAGATGGCTGGCTGCACAGCCACTCTGCAGGCCTGGGCACTTGACTCGGAGTGCACAGTGATTCCTGGTCACAAATGATTAATTGAACTTTTCTCCCCCAGGTTTGTCTTCTGTTTGTTTGGTGCCTAATATGTTTGAAGTAAATTTGAACCCTGTTATGCTGGTTCTGGTTATCTTTGGTTTGATTGTTAAAGACATTTGATATGACATTGAAGAGAATATTGGGGACATCTTTCTCCTCTGTTGCTTTTATCTAAAGTACGTTCACATTCCCTTTCCAGACAAGCGCTGTGCCGCTGAGCTGTATCCCCGGGTCACGTTCCCTTTCTTATGTTCCTGAGACGTCCTAACTTCGATGGCTTCCCCATCGTGTGTTCCCAGTTACAGTCCAAGATAATTATGGTTCCTTTTTCTTGAAAATAATTCTGCTGTTGATTTTAAACACAACTCAGTCAAGCCAGGAGCTCAGCCCCTCAGTCTCAGCCTCTCACGGGTTTTCTGGAAGCCGCGTGGTGAACTGTATTACGTGCTCTGTTTTGCCCAATAATTGGGAATCTGGTGCGAGGGCTCTGCTTGCTGATTTCTCTCTTTTTCTGAAGTACTGTAGGGACTGGAAGGAAACCAGCTGGAGAATAAGAAAATACTTTTCTTCAAACAAGTTATTAAGCCATCCTGTGCCTTAGTAAAGCAGTGAGTCCCTAAGGTATACACACTAGAAACAAATGACTCTTAAGTGTCAGAGTGGGAGAGATTGGGTTCAAGTCCCAGCCCTGCCACCTGCTAGTCCTGGAAACTCACATTACTTTCCTCCTTCGCTGGTGCTTAAGGCCTGAGAGTTACAGAAAAATAAGCACAAGATCACTGACATTCATCCAGAATTGCCCAAAGATAGAACAGACACCTTCCTAAGCAGGAGGCAGGGAAGTGGGATTGGACAGTGGTTCTCAACTGGATACACTTTTGCTCCTGCCTCCTGCAGGGACATTTGACAATGCCTGGAGACGTATTTGTTTGTCATGACGAGTGTGAGGGATACTTCCAAACATCCTACAAAGCTCAAGGCAACTCCCCACAGCAAAGAATTATCCCGCCCTTAATGCTAACAGTGCTGACTTGGAGAAATTTTGGTAGAAATAACATTTCTTAAATCTAATTAACCCACTTAATACCAATTCTATGCATTGTAAAGTTGTTTTTATCCTCACTTTATGGGTGAGGAGTTTGATCTTTGGTGGTGATTAAGATTTTTGGTTACTCAGCTGTCCTACATAGACATGGGATTTTGAACTAGCTGTATACGCATATAAAACCCATCTGCTCTTTGCTTTCCCAGTAACTCGTGAACTGACCATCACTGATGATGTTCAGAACTAATCATGTTCATCACTGATGATGTTCAGGGTAAGCAAGTGGATAGAGACACAAGTTTTAGATGTGTGTTGCGCTAAATGATTTTGCATCCTCTGAGTCCATTTGGAAATGAGATTTGTCTTTTTAGTTCCAATATTAGATTGGCAAGCTCACATCCCTTGGCCACAACTAACAGAATCCCTGTGCTTTGTCTGTGCACCTGTGAGTCTTCTTCCTATTAATATCTCGGCCCTATCAGGCCAGAGGGCCAGGGTTCCAAACAGGGGCAGCCAAAAATGCGCCCCCTCCCCCATCTCATCCGCGTTCTGGCTCAACAGTTATTTTTACCCACATGTGTAAATGGGTCCAGCTACTTCTCATTTAGGAGAACAGGAGGGACACCAAGGGACTGTTTCGCAGAGGCGCAGAGGGGGAAGGAACTGTTTTACACTACTAGAGATCGTCATTATCTGCCAGTTTCACAGCTAATTACAGTTTCTCCTTTGTGGCCAGGGAAAACCAAGAGCTTTTTCAGTGTTTATTAACCCTGGCCACAAATCAGATTAAGTTGGAAAACTTTTGAAACAGACCAGTGTCTGAGCCCCTCCACCAGAAGTGCAATTGTCTGAGATGAGGCCTGTACCCATGCTTTTGGAACTTCTCAGGTAATGCCAATATCCTGCCAGATGAGAGCCTCAGGTCCATGCCGCACTTCGGTCCTGCCTAAGGACCTGCAGGTATTCTTTCTATCCTAGAGAAACTAACAGTGGCGGCGGACCTACGGCACGCGTGCCACAGTGGGCTGTTGGTTATCACTGAAAGCACTAAAAGGTTCGCCATCACTGGAGTAGAAGAATGAGTCAGACCTTGCTCCTGGGGGAAGAGGGTGATCCTCAATAGGTTGTAGGAAGCAGAAGGTGGTCTGTATTCTGTACCCAAATCAGCACCTGCCAGAAACCAAAATTAAATTGTTTCTACTCATCCCCGGAAATCCCTAGTTTAAATGTTAAGATATAGTACGCGATTTTCCCCAAAGCTTTGAAGATTTCCACTGCAGACTCTTTCTTGCCATTGTATATTGAACGAATGAATTTTTCTTCTCCTGCCCTAAGAGGGAGAAACTTTAAATATTTAGTAAATTTTGAAGGATACTTCTTAATTACTTAATGACCTGATGTTATAATACATTCCCACACTCTTAAAAAACAGTCTGTAAATATTTTTCCTTAGTGAACTTCATAAAGAATTTTGAAAAACTATTTCTCATACGTTTTAAGTTGACATCTGTAATTAATCAGTAGTTCAGTAAGTTATTACTGTAGTAGTTGCAAATGATGTAATTTCAAGTAAATGGAATATGTGTGATTTAAATGTATGTCTTCAAATATCCAATGTGTTAGATAACTTAGTCTTATAGTTGTAGATACAGTTTATTTTATGGAAAATACCAACCATAAATTGAATTAACAAAACCATTCCTTATTTTTAAAAACAATCAGCAATATTGGGCTTATTTTAAAAAATAATCAGCTACATTTTTAAAAAAATCTGACCTTGTAAATCAAATAAGCAAGTAAATCACGTGGATGAATGGGTGGGTGGATGATGGATGGATGGATCAATCGATATTAAATAGGCAAAATGTTGTCATTCCATGAGAGTGTCATCAAGGTCATATCAGGTAGTATCTCCTTTTCATCATCAGCTATGTTTGCACCTTCCAGAACCATGTTTTGTTTTATTTTTTGAAATAGGTTCTTCCTATGTAGTCCAGGCTGGCCTTGAACTCACTATGTAGCCCAGGCTGGCTTCCAACTCCTGGCACTCATCCTGCCTCATCCCTCTGAGTACTGAGATTATAGGCATGTGCCATCATGCCCAGATTAAGAGCCATGTATTTTCAAACTATCCTTTCCTTTTGACTCTAGAGGCTTTTATACCCATCAAAATGGACTGTGGTAAGATTTAGGAAGAATAAGGAGAATACTTTTAGAAAGCCCAAACAGGGAGGTTGTAGTTCAGAAAGGGGAGGCAGAAAAGAAGAGGCACCAGAAGGCAAACACTGTTCTCAGGCAGATCAGTTTTAGGGAGGAGGATTCATGTATGGGAAAATCTAGAAGATGATTTGTTCAGGATTTTCCATACCCCAGTACCCTAGAAAGTCTTCATATATCCCTGGCATATAGATGCTCCAATTGGAAATGTTACTTTTTAAAAGATGTTAGGATGGGGGAGAGTAAAAGAATAAAAACTATTCATTTCCATTTATTTTCAGGCTTATACTTTTTTCATCTCATTTTATGTTAAAATATAGACGAGAAGAGGGGATATGCAGGGGTATGCACATGGCAAATACTGCTAAGATTATATTCCAGAGGAGTTGCTCATGCTTTTCGTGAAGACACTGGTTCTTGAAGTTGCAGGTGCCCCTTCTTCTGATGGTGCAAATGTGGATGCCAGCGCTAGACTGCTGGACTCTCACCCTGGCTGCCACCTGGCTGTTCTGTGGCCTCAGTTAGGTTTTGTAGCTTCCTTCTGACAGTTGCCTGGCACATGAGAGGGGAGCACGTGTGAGCTTGTCGTTCTTTGCAGTGTTGAGGCTCTTTCCCCCGAGTTAAGCTAGAGCTTTTCTCCAGCAAGCTTTGATGGAGCCCACTGGCCAGAGATATGGTTTCTGCTAAAACATGGCCACTGGAGAAAAGAGACTTCAAAGGATCTGCCTAGGATGCCAAAGCTCATATTGTGAGGCTGTTTTAATGAAGCCTTTAGGAGAAAATCAGTTACTGTCCTTGCAGAAATGTGTATGACTCTAGCTTAGAGTCTTAGTCACTGAAAGGCCACAGCATTTATATTACATGTTGTTGTCGCTCACACTGTTCCACACATCCAAACTATTGTCCAGCCAGGCAGTGAGATAGACCGCTGGCCTCACGTGCCCTGAGATATGCGAGGAAGCGCATTTAGCATCGAAGTTCAAAATGATACTGACTCCGTGGTATACTTGGGTTCACTCTTCCCTGTTCTCTAACTCATCCTGACACTGCAGTTATTACTAAGGACGCGTCTGTCTATAATTATTTTAATTCATTAAGATCTGTTCTTTAGCGGCTAAGTTCGGAGAGAAAGTATAAAATGTAGAATTTTTCTCTTTGACTTTATACATTTAATATTAAAATTGCTTACAGAAAATTTGATTTTAAAACATCTCCAGAGAAGAAATGAGGCACTTATCCTAAGAAAATTATCCTGAAATCTAGAGAAATTAAGACCTATTGTACCATAAAACCAGGAACGCAGAACTAAACAATGTTATGTCATTAAACGAACCCAGGGACACCTTTTTGTCTAAATTAACTTTGAACTTTCTCAGATCTGTTTGCTTTGTAACAACCAGAATATATGAGAACTTGTACCTTATTTTTAGTACATTATGTTTATTAAAAAGTTGTAGTTTGCTCAGCAAATTTAACATTGCTTTCACAAGGAAGCAGTGGAGGAATAGCATACATAAGAGAATGACAGTAATGCCTGAGGTTTTTCTACATTTGCATTATTTTTACAATGATAAATAGCTTTATAAAGTGCTGTCAGTGGCCTTTGCCTGGGAGCTTTTGTGCAGCTGGACAGCTGTGAGACAGATGTGACAGATAACCGTGATGCCAGGCCACACTCCAGAACCTGGAAGGGACACACAGCAACCTCTTCCTTCCCTTGACAGCACGCAGAGTGTAGATTACAGTCCATTCTCCAAGTCTGGGTTGAAGGAGAAGACATCGCAGATAGGGAAGTGAAAGTGATGAATGTCAGGGTGACAGACGGTGCAGACTGAGGGTATCTTGTGTCCCCCCGCAGCCCCACTGCCTGGCTGGGGCAGTGACCTGGCCACACCACCCCCTCACGTGAACACATCCTTCCACCATCTTCCGCATTTGCTTTTTATGTCAATGTCAAATCAGGAATGTTGATTGCTGAGGATTACTGATGGGCACTGTGCTCAGCACCTTGCAGACAGCCTTGTCCTGCTGACAAGAAAGCTCAGGAGTAGAACTCTTCTGATGGCCTCTGGGCCTTCCCTTCCTGCAGGGCTGGACCATCATGGTGCCACAGCAGCATGACCTCATGTCCTCCTCAGCACACTGTCCCCTGCAAGCAGCCTTTCTGAGACACAGTCTTTGCCATTCATTGTGTATTAAATGTCCACTTGTATCTTTGCTCACCTAAGTGAACTACCTGGGGCCTTTGAGACCTGTCCCTGGTTCCCTCTCTGCCAATATCCTTCCCCACAAGCTTCAGTGGTGTGGATCTCACCCACTCCCTGCAGGCTTCTTCGGTGCCTCACTGCTTCAGCCTGATGCTTCTACTGCAACACATGGCCATTCCTTCCTGTCTGTCCTTGGACAAACTCCTGCTTCGTGACCCTGCTTAAAGATTATATCCTCCCTAAAGTCATACCAACCTTGACCCTGGGGAAAATGAGCCCCTTCCCTGTTGGGATTCCCGCAGCATTCTGCTCATGCCTCCGTTATGGAGCAGCTGCATGCCATGTGAATTTTCCAGACCGCAGCGTGCTATGAGAAGCGCATGCACCTATGGCTGGCCACCATGAAAGGTGTCAGTGAGGAAAAGATTCTGAGTTCAGTACTGCTGTGCACATCTTGTTTCTGGTTCCCAGAGTTTTTTCCCAGCATCCACCTCCCTCAAGTTTACTGAGTGTTAAATTGTGATTATCAAATGGTTCTGCTAAAACTGCAATCCCTACAGCTTCTGTTGACCTTGGAGTGTGCTTATATTTGGCGTGAAGGGGCAGGCTCTACCCATCCAGAGCGAGGCAGAGGGAGCGTGAAGCTCTAACATCATAGCTGGGCCCCTGAATAATTGGGACCCCATTTGAGCCCACTGAGAAGCATCTTCTCACAGCCCGTGTACTGGCCTGGTTGTGTTCTGGGCCACAGCCAGACTTCAACTGCCAGACTGCTCTGGTCTTTGCCTGCACAGCTGCTGCTTGCTCCATCCATGTCTCTACACCTTCTGCTTTTGTTTTTTGAATGATAAGAGAAGCTTCCCATAAATAGATGGTTCTCCTAATGCCAGATAGAACCAGCACAGTGTAGCTCTGCCTGCCTGTCCAGTGTGCTTTTGCTGGGGCCTATAAAAGTCCTGAGAGTTGCTGTGAAATTTTGTTGACATGGAGGTCTTGTTTGTTGTTATAAATAAGAACCAGTGCAGGACACACCTTACTCTGTTGCAGTGAATGGCAAATATCAGCCCTTCCCTCTAAAACATAAATGGCCCAGGAGCTAGCTGTGTGTGTGTGTGGGGGGGTGTTTCTTTTAAACTACCTGAAATGTGTTTGGTTTTATGTTCTGGTGCATATATGAAGGGAATTTGGGTAAGAGCATGTGCATTCAGACAACATTTTATCATGACTTTTTTTAGTAGACTTATTTAATTTAGATAACATCAGTGACATATTTTGAAGCTGTTCAGCTTGAAGCCAGAGGCTCGTTGTGGTGATGGCATATACAGGACAGGGTGTGGATGGAGACCAATCTGAACTCCTGGTGTTTTCATGAGCTACAGGGCTCTGTGTCCACATGACAGAGGCTGATGTGCCTGTCAAGTGGAAGGAGAAATAAGGATCTTTCTTCCTGCAGTACGTGATGACAGCTGGCGCCATGCTCTACTGAGGAACGAGACAGAATGTAAAGAAGGAATCCATCATGATGTTCAGGTGACTCCCCAGGTGCTAAGCTGTTGAAGGCTCATTGTATTTTTAACATTTGGTCTAAGAGGCTTCTGTGAAAATTACTGAAGCCATTCATTATTGAGGTAATTCAGAATGCATGCTGTTCCATGCATGCGCGTGCACACACACACACACACGCGCGCACACAGTCCAGTCAGCACCGGTGCCAGCCAGTGGAGCCCTGTGCTGGGGAAGGAAGCAACAGGTGCAGAGGTTGTATTTGGTGGTGAAGTGGGAGAGCAGAGGGTTTTTTTTCCGTCTTTGTGGTTGAGACAGTTTGACATTTATGTTGATGTGTGGCATATGAATGTAACCATATTCTGTCTTCACTCTTAAATTTGGATTCTGTAGCTTGTAGTGTACATTCTCTATTCTTCACTTCTATTTGTCTTAAGAGATTATAATTATTGAAGTCACTCCTTAGTGATTTCCAGGATAAATTATCAGGCAATAGGTAACTCTGGATGTTTTGTTTGTTTTGTGTTGTTTGGAGGGGGATAGGTATGTGTTCGTGGTACTGGGAATTGAAACCAGGGCCCTAGCACTGAGCTATATGCGCACGCCTCTTTTTAAAAATTTTTATTTTGAGACAGGTTCTCACTACATTGCTCAATTTGGGCTCAGACTTGGAATAGTACTCCTGCCTCAGCCTCCCAGAGTGCTGGGGTAACAGGGTTTTTCATTTTCTTTCGTTGAGTGGCTCTCAGATTCTTTCGGTGGTGGCACATAAAAAGAAATTAATCTTATACCCCAATTTAGTACACATATTTATATATTTATGTAACTAAAACAGAATTACTTGTATTCCATGTGAGTCACCAGTATTTTCTGTTTGGTTATACTTCATTTTAAAACGGAAGGTTGCGGGTTTGGCTCAATTGTAGTATGCTTACCTGGCCCTGGGTTCAATCCCCAGCACCACGAGAAACAAAAATGCTTCTTATAAATCATCGTGGGGTTGAAACTCACAGCTTAAAGAATACTGCCTCAATACATAGCCACAGTATTACATGGAGACATTTCCCTGAGAATCACCAGTCCCTTTTGATACTTTTTACTATTCTTTGCCTGTTCTTATGCATTAGATCTAAAATGGCCCCAAAGCCTCATGTGTTTAGAAGGCGGAAGGCAATTAGATTACGGGGCATGATAGTGGACTTGCTCTTGGGAGGTGGGGTCTGGTTGGAAGAGGCGGGTCACTGCGGGTGTGACCCGAAACGGGTGTATCTGCCTTCCCTTCTCCCCTAGCTCTCTGCTTCCCGGCTCCCATGAGAACAGCTTTTCCTCCGCTATGCCCCCTGCCATGCTGCTTTCTTCTTTGGAGCCAGTCATTTGTGGACTGAAACTCCTAAAAATATGAGCCAAAATAAACCTCTCCTCTCTTAAGTTACAGTTGTCAGGTGTTTTGTCCCAGCAACAAGGACATCGACTAAAACACCTGTTCACTTATGGCCCCGGTGTGGCCCTTGGGCATCCTCCCTGGCTTCCGGTGCTTTTCTGCACTCCCAGTTCCCTGCCCTGGCTCTGAGCTCTGATGGGAAGCTCACAGTGTGCACAGTCTTGCTGTTACCACTGTCTGTGTGTGGAAAGGATCGGGGCAGTGGGGTCGTGGGTGAGTAGTAACATTCAGGTCCCAACCTTAATTGGAACTCCTTCCCAGTGATCAAGAGCCTGTGTGATCCTCTGAGCGGATGTGTTCTTCTGGAAATTGAATCTCATTTATTTTGTGAAGATGACTAAGTTTAGCGTCCACTCTGGTGCTGGCTCCTCTGACCACTGCAGACTCTGAGGGAAATATCCAGGAGCTACAGTAGGGTCTCACTGGAGCTGTAGCGGCATACCTACACAGGAATATGGTGTGACATTATCTCCTTCTTTCTCATTTAAGGGAGTATCACGGTGCTAAAAGGGAGGGAAGGGTGGCCCTGAAAGTAGTTAATCAGTATTTAGTGAGCAGTTTCTAAGAGAGATAGTATTTGACTTGTGTATGTATTTCACTTTTTCAATAATGGAATATGGATTTCTGTTACACCTTATATGACATTTCAGGGGCTCCATTGCATGTTGTCATTACTTTGAAAAGTATTTGGTGGCTCATCGGAAGTATGATTACGAACCTGCATGCTTTCACCCTAGAGAACAGTAGAACAATTAAGAAGTTGGAATTCACAGCCGTTTTCCACTTTAAAAAAAAAAAAGGAATGCCGATATTCACTGTATGTGTTGAAATTAATTTGGTTTTTTTAGTTAACGTGAGGCTTGATGGAAATAATTTCCTAATGTAGATAAATGAAAATTGATTTGATTAATGTGTTTGTGTAATATTGTTATTACACATTGTAAACGTCAATACTGTGGCAGTGATGTCCTAAAAAAGTTGTGATGACCTCAGACACCGTCTTTGCAGGGCCCCAGGCAGGATCCTTCACAGGTGTCTAATGTGTTCCCTTCCTGTGATATAAAGGCCTCCAAGAGCTTCTTATCCCCTATTATATCTCTTCTGCAGCTGAAGACATTTGTAAAACTTGGGATAGTAGTCTTAACCTAAATATCGTATTGCCTGTACTTTCTATAGTTTGGGCAACGGTGGACATTTTGAAACCTAGGTCTGTCAGCCAAACACATCTTCCACTGGCTGATGCAAGGTTGGTTTAGGCCCTTTCACTCAGACCATGTGCTGTTCTGGGCTTTATCCCTATTTAAAAACTAATTTTATTTCTATTTCCCATGATACAAACCAGTAAGAGCCTTTTGCTTCCTTTAATGGTGAGGTTCTTTTGTCTTTGGCTGTTTTAGAAGTTGTCTTTTCAGTGTGATGAGGAAATGGATAGGGTAGGATCAGGTTCACAGCTTCGCAGTGCCTGGGGGAATTCAGTAAACTGTTTCCTTTGAGGAAAGGAGCAGGTGCAGTCAGAAGTAGCGTGAAAGATGACAGGCCCAGCAGACACTTGAACAGAAACCCCGAAAGTCATTACAGTCTCTGTGCTATCATTAGACTCTCTGCTCATCTCCATCGAGAAGCAGCATCCAAGGAAGAGCCTGGCGCTGGTGCATTCCCTGCTTTCCTGCCGTTTACAGAGCCGCTTCCTGTCAGTAAAGTGGGCATAGTAATGGTGCCTGCCTCTTGTGGTTGCTGTGAGGACAGAGCTTTGGCACAGGGCCTGAGTAGAATGAGCACTGTGGAAGCATACTGCTCTAACCGGCATTTTTGGGGCACCTGTTTGGTATCCGGGCAGAGCTTAACTATTTTGTCAGTTCGGAACTCTGATATCTCCCTAACAAAACCATATGGGCACACAGATGTTTTGTGAATTTTTGCGAAAATGTGTTTTGTTTCATGATTCATGAGTAGCTTTGTAGATCTCAGGTTGTGAAATAGAGCTTTGAGTAGTAGTGACTCCGGATGATCGCATCCTGTGTCCTTCTCCTTCATGGATATTAGCAGTAGCAGGAGGATGGGGATGAACATGGGGACAGGGGCCAAATCTGCTCACATTCGCTAGATACATAGTTCATGGCTAATTTTCAATCAGTTTCCACTTATTTTTGGATGGTACAGTTAACTGACATAAAAGATAGGTAATTGGAAACAGGGAGGTAGCTCTTTTGCAAGTGGGAAGGGGACTAACAGATGGAGAGAGGGGAGGTAAAAAGAATTAAGATGATATGTACATGTACCAGTTCCTCACAAAGAATGTCATCATTATATACTTCAAAAATATACTAAAAATGTTTTAAAAGTTTAAAATTTTTAAAGTAGAATGACAATGAAATCAGCCAAATAGAGGACGAATGATCAGGCTCCCTAACTCCTTATATGACTGTCATCCGTGTGAGTCACTGGGCAGTGGGGACGACCCCTGAGCTGGGCAGCAAAGCTGTCATCATTTTCTAGGCCTTCTGATGACTGCTGCTTCCTGTAGGATGCTCAGAACTTGGTGACACTTTCCTTACACCCTTCATGGGGTGTCCCTGTGTTAGGTTATGGCAGAGAAAGCTAAGAAAATGTAAGAACTGAAAATCTTCTCAAGGGGTGTGCACACCCAGCCAGTGCTTTAACTTGTCCTTGTCCTTCATGCATCATTTAGAGGGGATAGATGGCTTTCTAGTTATCAGATTTTTTTAAACTATCTAAAAGGAAATACCTAAGGCTAGAGGAAATCATTTCAATAAATTTTGTTTGTATTAACCTGCTGCTTCTCTAAATGGAAGAAGAGAAAGTTGGAAAGTAGTTTCTATAAATTAGCATATTTCTCAGTGAACCAGCAGAGTGAAAATATGAGCCTAGGATTTGGAGTGCTGGGATCTGGACTCTTTGGCTTGTCTTCAGCTAGCTGTGGGGTGAGATTGATTACACGTAAAAGACTTCCGAGCATTTATGCATTTTGAGTGCATCAGAGCAGCTGCACACATTAGTCCACTTATACCTCAGCTCATCTGAACACCCAAGGCCTTGCCATGAGCACGGTAACCACGGGACACGGTGTCAGCATGTCTGTCGGTTTCCTGAGTCTGAGTTAGGACTTCCCAAATGATTCCCAGAGTCTCATGGGGGCCTGGTGAGCATCTTCTAATGAGTTCCACCGGGCTCCTGTTGAAGTCAGCCCAGGAGCACGCTGGGTGGTGGACGGAAAGAGGGAAAGGCATGGCATGTGCAAAACTTACAGGACCTAACACTTGAAAGTACATTATCAAGCAGTGTACTTACTGGATTGAAAAGGCTTTTGTTTTTATCATCTGCACTTTATAAGATTTATTAGTTGCTAAGCTCCGTACTCTCAGCTGTCAGGAAGCTCTTGGTTTGTAACATGTGATAAATAAATACCTGTTTAAAATGTCCCCCATGTTTCTGTACTGTCTTCTTTTTTTTAATCATTGTTTTTAATTTTAGTTTATTAATACATGTGTGTAGTATATAATCTTTACATTTCTCTTGGGAAATTGGTATATGTACTTAACACATCTTAATAACTTTTTTTGTCCCCTTTCCCATCCCTTCTTCCACACTCCCTATCTTCTTTTTAAACTGGGCCCAGCTCTGCCCCTAAAACCTCAGCAACCTTACAAGTCCTGCCTGACTGACCGTTTGCTCCCAGCCCTGAGGCGTGATTCCTTACCACTCTTTTTGGCAGTAGGTGTTAACCAGAGTCTCAGCCAGCTAGAGGTCCTCTGCACAAGCTTTCCAGCTCCAGGTCTCCTGGGGATGACTCTCTGTGCTTCATCTTGGCCCTCTGCCTTCAACCCTCCCCACTGCATCTAGTGGCAGGCCCTGGACTTCTGTCTCTTTGTGTAATGAAATATTTTTTAAGAAAAACTAACACTCAGTGAACACATGACAACATTAACTCTTTGCTGTCTTCTTTACAGACACGAGACGACTTTCTGGGCCAGGTGGACGTGCCCCTTAGTCACCTCCCGGTAAGGACAGTTACATGCTTTGTGTCGCATGCTGTGGGGAGTGGTTTCTTACTGTTTCCAGCTAGCATATTTGCAGGGTAGCATCCCCCAGCCTGATGGAGAGGCTGAGTGAAGAGTCTGTGCTGAGGCCCGTGCTCCTTGCTCAAGAATGGTCCTTCCAAGGGGAATAGATAGAGATGTCTGGCTCAGGTAGGCTGTCCTTGTCCTGCCAGCATCCCCAGCCCTCACCTGCGGTCCTATAGCTCCTCTGCCTTTGCATATCACACCATACAGAATCAAGCCCCTCTTCTTGCCCATTGATGTCTTTGCTCCCAAATTCATGTTTTGAGTCTAGTTTGATGCCTGGTTCTCTTCGTCTAGAAGTGCACACGCTTGCTTCTCATGGACACTATGCTGGTGTTTCCCAGATTTGAGTCTGTGACTTTCTCAGCATACAGACAAAAAAGAAGACATTGTTCATGTTCATTGATCTGCTCCCATTCATGTCTGCTTAAATGAGCAGAACAGCTAGAGCTGTTGACTATCACTGCTGACTGGGGTGTCACCTGCACCCTGAGGCAGTACACAACACGTGGGGATAAGACCTGGAGCCCTTGGTGGAGGTAGCATATCTCATATTGCAGCTTCAGTTTTCTAGATTGCTCCACCTCTCCTCTTGGCATTCTTCCCCTGGGCAGCACAAATGCTCATAGCAGAAGTAGTAGCTGAGAGAGGAGACTCAAATATTTCTGCCTTACAAGGGCACTGTGTTTTTTAAATACTTTGTGTGGGTGCGAAACATAAATAGTCCATAAACTAAAATGACTTATACCACCTAGTGCAGCCTTCCTTCTGTAAACCGTGGCCGTTCCTGTATGTTACATGCCGAGACTACGTCTTTCCAAGCAAGCTTTGCGGATGTACTGGGAAGGAATGGGATAGTAAGCAATTTGTTCCTACTCAGGGGAGCTGTTAAGGAAGAAAGGTTTCAAGAGCATTCCCTTTCAAGAGCTGCAAAGCAGGAGTGATAGCATTAGTGTTTTCTTTGTTTCTATATAAAAACCTGAAGCCTGAAGGTGCCTTGGGAAGAGAAGCATGTGTGCCTGCGTGGCACTTGTGCATGAGACTGGTTTCAAAAGCTGTCAGAAATCTGATTAGTTTATTCAGGTCCCACTGAGAGCATGCGAATGTCTCGGGGTCTGTGAGGAAGACTCTTCATGTCTTTGCACACCAGTAGATCTTCTGTTCGCACTCTGCAGGTTGAGGTTGGAATCGTCTCGTGCTTTCAGACAATCTTGGTTGGCTGGCCAGTTTTTTTGTGGCTATCCCCAGCGACCCTTTTCCTAAAAACCACATTTTGGCCAGGAGGGATTATTTATTAATCCTTTCTAAGAAAAATAAGTGCAAATTTTACAAACTTGCTCTAATAAGTCCTTGTTGGAGTGATTTAGTAATGATCGGTTTTGAAAGACTGAGCATGGCGTCTAGAGAATTGAAGGGGAGAGTACATCAGCGGGAATAGCTCACCTTTGATTTTGGTTGGAGGCAGGTATGAGCTTTCAAAGAAGGTAGCAGTGCTGAGGCCCAGGGTTGGAACTGAAACCAGCAGATTAAAGAGATGGAACAGAGACCACCTGGAAAAGACTAATTTCTCAAACATGAAGCAAGTCAGTAAAGTGGATCCTCCCAAAACATAGCCTTTATTGGTACACCATAATCCATGTACTTCAAGTTGACTAGTTTCTTGTGCCAGCTACATTCAGGGAGATGGACCACAAATAAAACAAAAGGAATGGATGAAGGTATATTCTTTATTATTTATGTGATGGTAGAACCCAAATAGCATGTTCTGAATGGGCATGGCCTTTGGCCCCAGAATTTGAGGTGCTGTTGTGTGCATATCTAATCGTATGTGTAGGACACTTGTGGGAAAAGTGCACAGTGTCATTCATTTTGTGTGATAACGCACAACAAATGTGAGACTGTGAAGTCAATGGAAGCATTTGAGTATGTTTTATAGAGTGAATAATGGATGGTCATTTCATGATAGTATAACAACCATTGTCCAGTTATATATGGCCTATAGATTCAATATTTGTCAGAATCACCAAACTTCAAATAAGAAAATTAGGAAGGTGAAAATAGTGCCCCTGCTGTCTCATTAGTAATGAAGGAGACCACTGGAGGGCAGGAATGTGGTGGTAATTTTGCCTCTCCAGCCCACCCATGCCTTTTTAAGGATATAGGAATATGATTGGGGGTATGATTATCAAATGATTTTATACGGCCCCATCTTTTGCTAGAGAATCCATTCCTTCAGGACATACTTATTGATGGAGAGGATTCTGGTGTTTGAGGATAGATCAGTAAGGCAGGTCCCTCCCTCACATGGCCAGGTGCCACTATTACTGGCACCACAGGTGGCACCTGAGCATCTGAAATGCAGTTAATGTGGAGGAGCTGAGTTATCATTCTGTTTCATTTTAAGTAAAATTTAAACTTAAGTCACATATGGCCAGTGACTCCCACATTGGATGGCATGTGTGAAAATCAGACCAGAGTACCATTAGGTCAGAAATGTGTGATTCTAGGTGGGTGGGGTGATGCTCACCTTTACTCCTGCACTCTGGGAGGTTGAGGCAGGAAGATCATAAGTTAGAGCCCCTCCTGGGCAACTTAGTAATTTAGCAAGACCCTATCTCAAAATACAAAAGGGACGAGGGATGTAGCACAGTACAGAGGCCCAGGGTTCAATCCCCAGTACTGACGGACAAAAAAAAAAAGTGTGATTCTGTTGTCCTCAACTAATAATTCTGACTATTGGGGAAAACTGTAGGTGAGACAGTTCCCCAACCCACCTGTGTTCCTCGGCATATTTTCATTCTTTTTCCCTCACCTGGGGCTCACCTGGGGCTGTTTTTCTCTCATTCTGTACATGTAACATACTAAAAATATTTAATTTAGATAAGAAAAGGCCTCAAATTTGAGACAGAAATAAAAAGAATGTCCTAGTTATTTTTCTCATTGCTGAGACAAAATACCCGATGCCCAAAGTTAAGGGAGGAAAGGTTTATTCAGCTCACAGTTTGTGGAGGTTTCAGTCCATAATCAGCCGGCTCCAAGGCAGGGTGGCACATGGTAGATGGGGAACAGTTCATGGCAGCAAAAGACAGCAAAAGCAAGCAAGTAAGGGTAAGAACAAGCCTCTTTCTGTCCCTTATATTGTATGCAGGCTACCCCAGCTAGCGTGGGTGTAGCACTCACACCCTTAATCCCAGCATTGGACCATGAATCAGTCACAAACTCTAGGTTCAGCCACCTCTGAAAAGCCTGCCCACCCCCCATGACTGCATGAGGCTTTGGGGGGACATCCACAAACCATAACAGAGAATTATTTTCTTATTTTCCAAATCTCTAATAGAAAAATACCCAGTTGCCCCATTCTTCCATGTTGACATAGATATTCACTTACTTATTTTAAGGCATCTCAAAGTAGGAATGAGACATTATCTGGTTGCCAAAAATATTACAAATCTTTATTCATTAAAGCAAAACAACTGTCTGCCTTGCCTCTGGTCTACAGACATTGCCAGCATTGAATGAAGCTCTTACCTAAATCAGAAACTGATGGACCAAAGTCAAGACCACAGAAAGGAACTTAGTGTACACTCCTGATTGTTAGGATATTGTTTTTAAGAATTTAACCATTCTGTCTTGTGTGTTTTGTGTGTGCCTTTCTGAAAAAGAAATACTGTTGCCCTCCTAACTGACGTCTGCTGAAGAACTTTTCCTCACCGAAATTCCAAAGGCCTATCGCTGCAGTTGCCAATGGATATTGGTGTTTGCAATATAAAACCTTGCTTTCAGATTCTTAGACTCAGCTCTCCTAGGATGTCCCCATCTGTAGCCATAAATTCTCTGACCCAGAGAAGCCCCAGGCTGACCAGAGGGTCAGCATGCCCCTCCTACCAATGGGCTCACTGAGCAACACACCCCTAGGTGGGGAGAGACTCATGGCAGCATGAGCATTCCGGTGCCGTGGAGCTGGCCCTCACACTCCTCTGCCGCCAACTGCCAAGAGTTAGGCACCTGGATTAATTAAATGCTGTGCTGGGTTTTGTAGGCCATTATGTGCAAGTCCAAGTTGGCGTTCTGCCAGGGTGACAAGGAGGAGGCAACTGGGAGTGGAGCGGGGCAGGGAAGGTCATTGAAGCTGGGTGTGCTGCATGCTTGAGGATGCCTCAGTTACTGGCTGCAGTGGCCAGTGTCATTATCCCTGAGCAGGAAAGGGGGGGAGCGATAATGAGAACAAATCGACTTCTTTCCCCTCTCTGACCATAGGTTCCTCAGTGCTTCATACTTATCAGATGCTTCCAAAGGAAAGAAAATCATTTTAGAATTTGATTCACTTTCATTCTTGGCCGTGGGATTCAGTCCTCCCCATTTTATTTGTGGAAAAAAATGGATAGGAAATAAGATTCAAGTTGTCTAGAACAGTGGGACCTCTATTTCCTTTGCTTCTATTCTGGGTGGTTTGCTTACCTTTAATATTTCTTTTCTGTTTTATTGCACTTTGAAGGGAGGAGTGAAAGGAAGGGAGAACAAGTAGGGTTAGTAGACTGACCCTTTCTGCCGGTTAGGGAAATAAGGAAACACAAATCCACGCTCCAAGAAGTCTCCAAAGGTTGGACTTTAAAAGATAGGAATCTGTCAGACATCATTAGCTTCTATCTGGGAGATAGGAGTTGCCTAGGTAAACTTAACCAAGTTAGTGTTCCTTTCTGGGCCTCTGTTTTCCTGTAATATGAGGGTGCTTGCATAGACAAGACCAGCTTTCCATCCATCTCTGTGATAGAGCATCGGAGCTGTTCCACTGTTCCCTGATCAGAGGCTCCATGGCTGTGATGACATATGTGTTACCTAGGAGAAGCTGGCAGCAGAGCACCAGAGAGAGGCATGCAGAGGGGATGGAGGCTGTAATTGAGGAAGGTCCTGTTCCTCTGCCAGCCTGCGCCTGTGCTGCCGCTCAGACGTGACGCCTGTCATCTTCTCCACCAGCACCAGCAGCTGTAGCTGCGTGTGATAGTTGGTCATTTTAAACTACCATCTGCATGTTTGCTTGCTAAACTCAGTGCATCATTGCCTAACATTCATTTACTATTTGATAACTTGTATCTAATTATTTGGGGATAAAAATAACTATAAGATATGTATTAACAACAGAGTGAAATTTGGACAGGTATTTGCCTGTTATACCTCTGGACTACTTCTTGGCTCTTTTTAGTCTCTTGTGCCTGTCCTTCCAATAGAGCCCCCAGCGCTCCTGCCTCTACCCAGCCACAAAATTTCTGTATCCATGGACAGTGTACTGAGGCAGGTAGAACTGTTTTTAAAATGTTAATGTTTCCCATCTCAGTCAAATGCTACTTACGGCAATCATGGCTAACTGGAATTTTAGTTTTCCTAGAGCAAAGTATTTTTAAGGTGATTATTTTAAGGTAACTATGCTTAAGGCTCACCTAGGGGGTCAACATTCTTTTACCCTCCTTATGTTTATGACTGGTGGCAGGACAGTGTTTCCTTCTCATGTGCAGAATCAATAGCATGGAGTTGCTGGGAGTTTAAAGGCATTTATCCATTTCTGAGGGTATTTTCCAGATAAGGAAATCTCAGCCCAGAGAAGTACCTGAATTGTCCAGTGGTCTGCAGGTTGGTGGCAGTGCTGGACCTGCCCTCATTTCCCCAGCATCAGTGTGCACCTAGGCACAGTTTAAGGGCATAAGAAGCAGGAGTAGCCCGAGGCTTGGGAGCTTCTTGTAGTTGCAGCAAGGTAAATCTGGGAATCTAGCAAGGCCTTCCCTCTTCATTTGCCTGCAAAATTATTTATCTCACTCCATGTTAAACAACTGCACTTCTGTGGAAGCAGCTGCTCTCCTTAAGGTGACAGCACTATGAATCTGAGAGTTTCTTTTGAATTCGTATCCGTCTGTTTGCAATACCTTCCCACCAGGAATACCCCCAGTGC
Organism: Erethizon dorsatum; assembly: GCA_028451465.1. Classification (NCBI taxonomy): domain Eukaryota; kingdom Metazoa; phylum Chordata; class Mammalia; order Rodentia; family Erethizontidae; genus Erethizon; species Erethizon dorsatum. The sequence goes on along the minus strand of CM051829.1, from coordinate 21,156,243 downwards.
CATCCTGGGAATCTCCACTTGGCTTTTCTCCAGGGAACATGATCAGTTTGGAACCTGGATAAGTACCAAGAATAGTTATCTACAAGATCATCGTCTTGTTCTGGCTAAAGCTCCCTGCCTTCTGTCGCACGGCATCAAGTTGGAAATTCTCATATAATACAAAAATGTAGAATTGACCACTGATGAAAATAGCCCCATTTGTTAAGTGTGCCGGGCACTCTTGTGAGGACCATATGATTGATTTATCCTCACAGCAACCCTATAAAATCCACTTGCTAGGGCTAGGGGTGTAGCTCCATAGTAGAGCACTTGCCTACCATGCATAATGCCCTGGGTTCAATCTCCAGCGCACGTGCGCGCACACACACACACAAATTATAGATGAAGATCCTGGAGCAAACAAAAGAAGAGTGAAGGGCCATGCCCCAGGACACATGGCTCTGTAAATAAGAAAGCCAGGGGACAGACCTGGGGGATCTGCCTCTTGACGTGTGGTGTTGGTCATTCTCTTCCAGAGCCCTCTGAGCGCTGCGCTCTTCTCTGCTCACTCTTGCATGCCTTGCTGCTCCTAGCTTCCTCGTGCTGGCTAGTGATTCTGTATGCTTTGCTTGAGCTCTTTGGTTTCCTGACCTGGCACTGACCTTTCTTCCAGTTCCCTGCCTTCCATTATCTTCCCATTCTTCTACGATTATACCACTCACCCCCCAGCCATTTTGGCCCTCAAGTCAAAATTAGTCTTTTCCTTCTGTGCTATGTCAGTGAATTCATTCTGCCGTAGAGCCCAGTGAATTGTTGACACCCTCCCGTATAGTTGTAACACTTAAGGCAGGTACTGTGCTGTCTCCATGGTGTTGCTCTAAAATTATTTTTTATCAAGTAAATAAAAAGGAGGAGATGCTAGGAATAGTATTCTTAATTACAAAATTTTCCATAATACGTGATGTATATTTGGAAACTTTTTTTTTTTTTTTGGGTGGGTACCGGGGGACGACCTCAGGACCTTGCGCGCCAGTAGGCGCCTGTGCCGCTGAGCGATATCACGGCCCTTTTTTGTATGTGAGTTCTGGGAGTCGAACTCTGCCTTAGTAAATAAGTCCAGAGAATATAGTAGACTTTTTTCAATGATACTGAGTTTTCAGGACCTTGTTAATTTCTGTAAATCAAATGAATTTACCAACTACTTATCCATGTGCTACTTAGCACCAGGCAATATTCTTGGCAACAGGAAAATAATATGAGCAAATTCAAGTCTCTGATCTCACAGGCTTACATCCTAGAACTGATGGATGATAAACTAGTAAATAAGTAAGTGAATAAGATAATCTCAGATAGTGATAAAGGAAGATAAACAACAGTGATAGGCTAGAGCGATGAATGTAGGCTAATGGTGACAGCTTAGTATGGGAACTCTGATGGTGAGCTGCAAAGTGGAGAGAGCCATGCCATCTGTAGTCAGCTGTTCAGCAGGAGGACCTGCCAGTATGTGGGTCTACAGCAGGATTAGATGTGATTTGCACACAAGACAGATGAGGCCAGAATGACGGGAGTATTCTGGAGAGTATGAGGGAGGCCAGTTCACAGTGAGGTTAAAGGTAATAAAAAGCCAGGTCATACGACTTGTAGGTCAAAGGAAGCAATTTTCATTTTATTCTAAGAGCAGTAAGAAACCAGTGGAAGGTAAAAGCAAGGAATAACATAAATAACATTTCAAATATGAGTGATACAGTAACTCATTGTACAGTGGTCTGTCTCTCTGGCTACAAAAGTTAAGTACTTTAAGTTGCATTCATTTGAAAAGTCTAGGTATTTGAAGTTGTACTATGTATAGTATTTAAAAAATAATAGTAGCACTTATATTTTCAGCTTCTGGCTTTGTTGGGCCATCCAGCTTTGCACAATAAAATGAATACCGATTTCTTTTACATGAACAAATACCCCAGTTTCACAGGAGAGCATCACAGCCTCAGCAGAGGGTAGTTGGTGGTACTTCTAGACCATCTCTGTGCGGCAGATATGTTATCTTATTTAGGTTAGTGACATGATATTTTAATGTGAGAAATAAAGTTGCCTTCAAAAACTAGATCTTGAGAGTTCTGTCGACTCCTCGTCTATATTTATGAAGTCACAGGGATAACAAGGCACCAGTGGCCACTGGTTCTCCAAAGCTAATTGGTTCCTTGAGATTGAGGCTGCACCCTGCAGTTAGAAAATTACACTTGGCAGTGACAACTGTAACACTGTCATTTGTCTATGGCTGGGGTGACTCCTAAAATGCGATGTGGACAGTGACATCTAGTGGATCTTAAGTAGACAAAGCCCCCCCATAGCCTATCAGATGTTTAATCAAACATCTAGGACGATTGAAGAACGAACTCTGTTTCACCCTTGCCATGTTCTGAAATACAGAAATGTATCCCTTATAATCTGGTTTGGTGTTTCTGAAGTACAAAATTGTCAGGAATATTGAGACCTAATTTACTTTTTTTTTCCATAGACAGAAGATCCAACCATGGAGCGACCTTATACATTTAAGGACTTTCTCCTTCGACCAAGAAGGTGAGATATGAGAGGGTGGACACATGGGGGGAGGCATCCTGCGAATTTCAGGTATTGGTTTTTCTGAGGACAGCTTCATCAGCTGCCATAAAAAGGAAGGATGTACGCAAGTCGTATCCTTTATAACCAGTTTTCTTCCTTTATGCAGTCATAAATCTCGAGTTAAGGGATTTTTGCGGTTGAAAATGGCCTACATGCCAAAAAATGGAGGTCAGGATGAAGAAAACAGTGAGCAGAGAGATGACATGGAGGTAGGTGGAAGAGCTGCCCGCCTGGGCATGTGTTTCTGGCTAAGACCTCTCCCACATTCCACTGTGAAACTTTGCATTGAAGGAAGTTAAAAGTTTGTAAAGTTAAATATGAAAAGACTTACATTGTCCCTGAATGTGTCTTTGATAGTCTACCCAATGTGTTTGTTTTAGTTAAAAAGTTGAATTTTTCATTTTATGCTACAACACTAATAACTGGGGAGAGTGCTCCTTAAACAGTGCAGCAAGTATCTTGACTCAGTAGCCCCACCACCCACAAAATTATCCTCATACTCCTGAGGCTGTTACCGTGCTGGACTTCCAGCTCCTTGCAGGTGCCACTTAGCGCTTGAAATTGCTTCAGAGTGGATGTGATCATTTAGAAAATCTCTCCCCATTTCTGAGTTGTTTGATCCACAGGTGATTGTGTGCATTAGAACAGCCCCCCTGCGGAAAGGCCTCCTTGGAATTAGCTGGTCAGAAGAATTTCTTTTTTGTCCTCCTGGAGCAGCAGCTTCTTAATTTTCTTGTCACATACCTGTATTGTGGGTCCCTTAATACCTTCTCGGCACATGCTGAGACAGTGTCTTTTTAAAACACACATTCTCTTCTTTCGTTTGGAAAGCATCTGTTGAACAAGGCCTCTCTATGGCTGTTCTCACATCTGTTTGCAGCTGTCGCATATATGTGATACGTGAATAATGTGCTGTGGGCGAGTTTACCAAACCCCCTCCAACCAGGAGGCCACTGTTCCAGGCAGTGGCCACTGTGGGCTCACAGCGCTGCCCATGTGACGAGGACTGAAGTGGGTGGCAGGTCATTGTGGAGGCTGAGATTTCATGAGCACAGCAAGATTTTTATGTCAAATCCAAGGAATTTTTTACACTCGTCTTGCCTTCCAACTGCAGTAACCAGTGAATTACTTAATTTTCCAGTGACTTTACTAGGGGATGTTAGAATAGCAATACTTAATGCCTAAAGTATGCATTGTCAAATGTAACTCTAACCCTGGTACCGTGAAGCCTGTTTGTGTGCAGACCCTAAGCAGGCAGTGGCAGCAGCTTCCAGACTTCTTCTGGCCCCCAGGATCATAGCAGACACGGAGTGGAGGCTTTACCTCCTCTGCATTCCAGCCTCAGGACCATCCTCTGTGGAGACCTGCAGAACTCTGAGGTCCCCTTCACCCATACCTTGCTCTCTGTTAGAACACATATGTGCATGATGCCTCTTTATCTCGTGAGTTACTGATGGGATGACAGCTGTGATATGGCCCATATTGTTGCCACAGCTTTCTGCAGCCGTGAAGGCCCTCAAATCATAATGACAACATGAGATATGAAAAAATACAATGAGTCTTTAGTCCCTTCACCAACTGCATATCCAAACCCACGAAGCTTCCTGCAAGGTAGTCCTCTTTAGTAGGTGGTAAATTAATTGACCATTGCTCAAATGATTCCTGAGGCCTGGAAGTGTTTGTTTGCCCTGTTTTGGGGACTTATCCCAGTGTGGCACATGAAGCCACTGCAAGAACCCAGGAGGGCATGACAGAGCAAAGCAGAAGGACATGCAGAACACATTGTCATTGTCTTGCCCCCATGGTCTGAAGAATCACCCTCATAATCTTCCATTTAAATTTATTCCACAGCATGGGTGGGAAGTTGTTGACTCCAACGACTCAGCTTCTCAGCACCAGGAGGAGCTTCCTCCTCCGCCTCTGCCCCCAGGGTGGGAAGAGAAAGTGGACAATTTAGGCCGAACGTACTACGTCAACCACAACAACCGGACCACACAGTGGCACCGCCCGAGCTTAATGTGAGTATCCCAGTGTCAGGAACACCTCGTCAGCTCTGCAGTTAGGTGTGAGCTCCAGCAGCTCTGGGGTAGGCTGGGAAGTACATCTGGCATCAGTAAAGCAGGTGGTTCCTCTTCTCTGGGGTATAGGGTGAGAGCGGTCAGAACTCGTGTATCAGAAGGAAGAGGCATGGTCCTTGTACCACCACCTGCTGTCATTTGCAGGATGAACTGCGTTGTTTCATATTTCTTATTCATATAGATTTCTGACCTCTGTTTTTCCAAGATTTATCTTATGTTTGATGATTATATTTCTCTCTTCTCCTTCAGACTCCTGACTGACCCAGAGTAGAAAATAGCAACCAAAATTGGCTTTTCAATTTTCTGTTTTCTTTATGTTTCTGAATTTCTATTTCTTTTAAGTATTCAATTTACAAACCCTCCCAAAGTTTTGTTTTTTTTTTTTTTTTTCCTTTTTGGGAAATTTATATATTACCCCCTTGATATAATTAGAAACACACAGGAGGTTTGCAAAGTCAGAATTAGTAATTACTGTTTATTCTAATTGCTCACCAGCCTCAGGGATGCAGTGAGCTGCGTAGTGTTTTGCTCCCTAGTCGAACCTCAACTTCTATAAAAAAGGTTTCGAAGCAGCTTGCTGTTAAATCATATTGTATAGCTAGGTCTAAATCTACTGATACAGTAAGAGGCAAAACCAAAGTACTGAGGAAAGGAAAAATTATCCTAGAAACTACAAGTTGCCTAATAGCCAAGACAAGGAGGATAATTATCAATTATACATTATATATTATTATATAATTTTTAATATGTAATAAAGGCAAGCGTAGTAGGGGAGGTAATTTTCTCTTCAGTCTGAATAGAAAGAAGTTTGCTAATGATGCATTTTAAACAGATAGTATTAGCAGTATGCTAGAAAGTGTTCTTCCAAAACCATTATCATCAGAAATTGCAAAGATATTCCACATATGACTGGATGGGGGAAGTGGCCAAGTCCGCTGGACTGGGTTTTATTTAATGTGGAGATAAGGCTTGTAGACTCTGGAGCAATGAATTATTGCCCTGAGCCGTTCTTGTGACTGTCAGCTCTCCTTGTTCCCTTCAGACTGCCTATCATGGCTGTTAGCTTATTGCCCCCAGGAGAGCAGAAGTATCAGGACATTGGGGTAATAAATATAAATGGAAATGGTTTAAATGATATTTTTATTATGTTTTACTGTTTCCCTTTCATTAGTGATCATAGCTATTAACAGTGTGGTAAGCCATTTTGACTACTCTAGCTATTTGTAGTAAAAATGACTTTGGATCACCTGGGGCTTGATTACATGTTTAATGAGAAAAATTTTGATAACAGTGCCCTAAAAGCACTATTATCTATCTTTGCTAAGCACCACAGGAAGGAAACACCTAGAAAGGCTGCACTGTGTGTGCACCAGCGTGTCAGGCGGCCTCTGTGGAAAGGCAACCGGGAACAAATCCCAAAAGAAGAAAAATATTAATCTCTGATGCATAGATGGAAAAATGTTCAACTTCATTCATGAGTACCATGTAGACCGAAGTCTGTCTTCTAGGGAATAAATAAGGATAGTTGCTACTTTTGTTGCCTCAGAGTTGTGCAACTCCAATGACAGAATTCTGAGAAAACACTTCACATGTTTTTAAATGTTGTCTTTATGATTTTGTATGGCTTCACAGTTGTATACTTATCCCCAAACTCTTCAAGATGTGTCCATTAAATAAGTACAGTCTTATGTGTCAATCAAACCTTAATAACAGGGTCTTTTTAAAAATACTGTCATTGGTGGCAGTGTCCCAAAGAACCAAGCCAAAACGAAAGATACACCTTATACAAGGCTGGCTCATCATGAATCCAGAAGCAACAAGGCAAAAGCAGGTCTTAGCACAAGTTCAGGTTCACATGTGGTTTAGGAGGAAGTCAGCAACGTGACTGTCCCCATCAGTGAGGCACACCGTCACAGGGAGAGGATGAACTAGGAAAGTTGTCAGAAGAACTTGATGGAATGCAGGAAAGCCCTCATCTCCACAGAGCTTGGCTTCTAGAAAGCAAAAGAAAAGTTAGATAGGGGTCACACTAGCACCTCACTTCCTCTGCACTTTTATGAGTTTGAGGTCTTTCTCCTTAACATTATTTGTCTTGACCAAAAACCCTGGGGTCTCCAGAATTATGATTAAGAATTGCTTTCATTCAAAAGTAGGTTTTTTTCATAATTCAGTTTTCACAAAATACTGCAGCATCCTTCGGAAGAAAATTTATATTATTAGAAAATATGTTAACCGACAGAGTATCTGAGGAAATCATAGCGTTTACAATGTGCTAAGCGAAGAATTTAAGACTACCTCAATGACTCTTTAATTCTTGCCCAGTTTGCTACAGACTTGTGCCCTGAACTTTAACCCACAGGAAACAGGTTTATGTTTTGTCTTTGACTTTCCCTTGCTCTCAGGATGTTCCTACAAAGTCGTTCTTCACCCAGGTCTCTTGCTGGAATTCATCCAGTGGCCCTATCACAGCTGCTTTCTCCTTGCTTTCCTCTTGGTACTGGGTCCTGTGGGTAGCACCCCAAACCAACAAGAACCAAGAGTCTAGAGCATGCTTCTTTCCAGCACGGCTGACGGGCCTTCCTCTGCTGTCCAGCTCTCCCCAGGAGCCTTTATGCTTGCCCAGTCATGGCGCAAGGCACGAAGTAGGAGCTGAGCAACATACGTTTTTAAATGAATGGTTGACTACAGGAGCCACTTCTGGAAGTGGTTTTAGGCACATGGTCTGGTGCACTGTCCAGGCCAGATCTAGGCCTGGACCCAGACCTTTAGCACTGATGACCCGGGACCTCACGCCAGCCTGTTCAGTTCTGGTGATGCCTTTTTTCTTTTTTTCTTTTTTTTTTTTTTCTTTTCTGTGGGTACCGGGGGTCGACCTCAGGACCTCGCGCGCCAGCAGGCGCCGGTGCCGCTGAGTGATATCACCGGCCCTTTTTTCGTATGTGGGCACCGGGAGTCTAACTCGGGCCCTCGCTGACACTGCTGACACTGCTGAGCCATCTCACCGGCCCTGGTGATGGCTTTTAAAACAGCCCTAATCATAGATTTTTTTTAATCTTATTTAAATGTAAACTACAGGTTATCAGTGCAAAAATAGTTTTTTTTTAACAGTAAACACATTATCTTGTGACATTCTGTAAGTGAAAATAAAGTTGTTAAACTGAAACACTTGTTTTAACCCTTTTTATTATAAAATATTTTATATATCTGTTTAGTGGTAATTTAATCATCTCTGTGTGGTTCCAAGCAACACTACAGTCACACTGTGTGGGGAATGAAAATTATCTAACCCACTGATCTCAGTTGGCACCGACCTTGATTTCAAGGCAGTTTGCTCGACTGTTACTCTTGTCATTCTGTTACTTCCCTTGAAAGTCAAATGCAGACTGTCTGTACAAAACTAATGACTGAAGAAAAATTGAAATGGCCATTTCTTAAATTATTTTCTGGCCCACAAACAAATCATTTTTTATTTCAATTTATCAGGTCAGAAATAATTATAAGTGGTCATCTTCCCATTAGTGACCATTTAAACTTTTAGTGCATTTCAACAGCCCTCTTATTTGCTTAATTAAATGAAAAGGGCCTCCCTTCTGTGAACATTGTCACTGTGTAAGTCCACGAAAGCCCCTAGTTAAAATTTGAAAACCAGAGTTATTTTGCTTCTGAAACTAGTTGTTTCTGCTTCACACTGATTACTGCTTATGTGAGCATGTTGGATAAGGAAAATTGACAGAATTGATATTAAACCCACTTCTGTTTTTAAAAAGTCAATCCTGGAGTTGTGACTTTTGTGTACTTCTGAAGGATGTGAGATGCAGGTGTAGTAATACTGAAATCTTACTCTTCTCTACTTCTCAAAGCCCTTGTATTTGTAATAATGCAGTATGTTCTTGCTCTTCAAGGCCCAGCATGTATAGCTGTATGCAGGTTATTCCCTCACTGTGACTGGGTAAAACCTGCAACTGGCATTTCAAGAACTATTTGAAACCTTCATAAAACTCTTAGATCTGAAGTATTGTCAAGTGAAATTGCTTTCATCCTTAATAAAAAGTGAAAGAAGGTGCCATATAGCTTCCTTTGACACCTTGCACTGCTGAATTTATTTATATACTTTATAAGTGTATTCTGATCACTTCCCTTCCAGGTTTTTGTTGTTGTTGTTGTATAATTGTTTATATTTTATAATCATTGTGTACTTGAAAATCAAATGTCATAAAAATTACTGCAGCAACATAAAATTACAAATATAGTATGTAACATAATCAACAATGTCATTTTTGTCATTCTGGTTTTATACTTTAATAAGTTTTATCAATGTACTTAATTTTAATGATTTCCTCTATGAGCATATTAATCAGTTTTCTGATGATATCACTAGTGTACTATTGTCTCTAATTATATTTAATATAAATAAAATATGCAGAGTATACATCTTGAGTGCAAAAAGTTTGTATGAGTGAACAAATACGATAAAATACCATTCAAAATTTAATAATAAAGAATTATAATTTAAATGTGGATTAAATAGAACCTGACCTTCACACTACCCCCTTTACCAGTAAAGTTCATAGTGTAAAGAATATTTGATTGGAATACTTAACTATTTAGGCAGGTAGTGTCCAGAAGTCAACCATTTACTTGCAAATAGTCTTACATTAGTCTGGGCTTACATGGACTTAGGTGGTGACAGTGTCATGGAAAGGAGGCCCTTTCAAACTTTGTTTTAGAAAGAATCTATAGTTAGGGCTCCTGATTAATACTGTATTTTACTTTGTCTAAAATAACTTCAACTATTGAGAAACATTAACTTGCAACATAATTTCCTCTAACTGAACATGGAGCTTTACTACCAATCCCCCATATATACCGAGGGAGCACTGTGCATGCCTGAAAGCTGCACTGAAAAACTGCTTTTATTTGATTGAAATGAACCTGGCACTGTAGCGTAGCTCAGAGAGAGAATGCAGATAGAGTGCTCAGATTTGGCGATCGGGCCTAGTGGCCCTTATGAGGGTTGGACAGTGGGCAGCCTGGTACTGAGTATGGTTTCTCTTCTTGCACCCCTCCTCCCTGCCCTCAGGGATGTGTCTTCCGAGTCAGACAACAACATCAGGCAGATCAACCAGGAGGCTGCACACAGGCGCTTCCGCTCGCGCAGGCACATCAGTGAGGACTTGGAGCCCGAGACCTCAGAAGGTGGAGAGGGCCCTGAGGTACGGTGTCCCCAACACCCCATCCGACTCAGAGCTCGGGCTTTCCTTGGCACACAGGGTTATTCTGCATTGTAATTTCATTTCCCAGTAAGGCTTGTCTAGAATGTAGATTGTGGTCTTATAGCTAATTGATTATTGGGTGGGTGTTAATTAATTTAGAAAGTGCTTATAAAAGCCATGTTTGACAAGTCCAGTGGCCTTTTATCATTACAAAAGGGATTGGCACTATTTCTAGTATGAAAATCTTGAGACATTTTCACTTTTTTTTTTTTTTTTTTTTGTGGGTACCGGGGGTCGACCTCAGGACCTCGCGCGCCAGCAGGTGCCCGTGCCGCTGAGTGATATCACCGGCTCCTTTTTCGTATGTGGGTTCCGGGAGTCGAACTCGGGCCCTCGCGCTTGCCAGACAGGCGCTTAAGCCGCTGAGCCATCTCACCGGCCCGACATTTTCACTTCGTAATTTATTTTTCCTCAGGGTCTAGACATATCTTTTTTTTTTTTTTTCCCTACATACAGCTATTCAGAAATTCTTTTTTTTTATATAATCAGATTTTATTGGTACAATTTAGGTATATATAATGATCACATTCATCATAGAGAACTTGTACCTGTACATGATACAATTTGTTTCTTTTTTTTCCCATTCCCCTACCCTCTCTTCAATCACCCTCCCCTCCCCATTTACAAAAGCTTTGTTTCCATTTTTTCCTTTTCTCATTTTTTTTTTTTACTTTTCCTGTCTTTCCTTTCTGCCTCCCCCCCCCATTTCCCTCCCCATTTGAACATTTTTTTCTTATTTCACAATACCTATTATACATTTTGGTCTTATTTACACTTTCGGTTTCTCACACCAGAGAAACAATGTGGTATTTATATGTGTGTCTGATTTATTTCACTTAAGAGTATGGACTCAAGGTGCATCCATTTACCTAGAAATGTGTCAAGCTTATCCTTCTTTATGGCAGAGTAGTACTCTACTGTATTAAAAAAAACCACATCTTCTTTATCAGTTCACCAGTTGATGGGCATTTGGACTGTTTCCAAGATTAAGCTATTACAAACTGTTCCACTATAAACATATATCTCTCTGGTATGATGCTTTTAATTCTTTTGGGAAGATACCAAGAAGGGGAATAGCTTGGTCAAATGGAACCTCTGGTCCTAGTTTTTTTGAACAATCTCCACACTGATTTCCACAGTGGTTGCACCAGTCTACACTCCCACTAACAGTGGAGAAGGGTTCCTTTGTCCCCACAGCCCCGCCAGCATTTGTTATTGGTTGATTTCTTGATAATGGCCATTCTTTCTGGGGTGAGATAGAATCTCAGCGTTTTAATTTACAGAGTGAAGAGACAACCCACAGAGTGGGGGAAAAAATTTTGCCAGCTGTTCATCAGACAAAGGATTACTATCTAGCATATATAAAGAACTCAAAAAAGTTAGACACCCCAAATTTAAAGACCCAATCCAAAATGGGCATCTGAAATGAATAGACACTTCTCAATGAAGAAATAGAAATGGCAAATAAACATATGAAAAAATGTTCAACATCACTGGTCATTTGCAAAATGCAAATTAAAATAGCCATATCTTACTAAACAACAAGAATATCATATTCGAGCAACTGAATGAGCCTTATAACTTGTTTATGCATCACAGGCAAGTTTTTACTGAGTTCTTTTGATGTCTTGAAAAAGATTTACCAAAAATACAAATGTTTGTAATTTCCCCTCTAAATGGTTATGGTGCATTACTGGAAAAGAATGTGAATTAAACAGATCAACAGTAATATTCCATACTATCTTTACAACTCCATGCACTCACTAGATCAGTTCTTTTTAGATACTGTGTGAGGAAGATCATTCACAAAATGTTGCAGTAATCAAAATTAGGAAACCAAATTAGTGACTCCATAGCCACTAAAATTCGTTTTAGCGGATAATGACACCTGAGTATCTGTGCTGTGTTCACTATAAATCCTTAGCAGTCAAAGTAAAAGAAAGTAAAATCGTTTCTAAACTCCTGAGAAGATTGCTTTAAGCCGAGCATACAGCAACAAATGCTGGCGATAAAGGATCTTGAAGGGGTGAGAAACACGGCCTCAGGACCCAGGCCTCCTTAGCTTCGTGTCACAGCCCTGCCACCACTAGCTCTCTGACCTTGGGCAGGTTATTCACTGTGTCTCAGTTTCCTCATCTCTTAATTGGGACAGTACTCATATCTTCCTCATGATTTCCACAAAGATTGGGTGCCTCATGGTGAGTGTTGACTAGATGTTAATTACAGTCATCCTTGTGGTTATTGTTGTTACCTGCTTTTGTTGAGGGGAGGATGGGAGGATCCCCATTTCCTAGCATTTACTTCAGCATCTCTCTCCTTGAAAGCCTTGGGAGACCATTTCAGAAGAAGTGAACATGGCCGGCGACTCCCTTGGTCTGGCTCTGCCTCCACCGCCAGCCTCCCCCGTGTCTCGGACCAGCCCTCAGGAGCTGTCAGAGGAGCTGAGCAGAAGGCTTCAGATCACTCCAGACTCCAATGGGGAACAATTCACTTCTCTGATTGTAAGTGGCGATCTTGTTCGAAAGAAAAGCTAAACAATGGTCTATCATTTCTTGCTTTAGGAGATTTTCGTATATAAAAAACAACCAAGGGTTACCTAGCAAGCTGACATTTACTGAAGTTCCCCCTCTCTAGGAAAAGCAGGAGTATATTAAAATTAGCCCAGGCTGGTGACAATCTTGATTTGGAAAACAGCAATGCACTACCAACTCTTTCTCTTGATTTGTAAAAAAAATTCAAAGGAATAAGATACCCCTTCTGTGATTACTAGCTTTAACCTTACAGAATTTCTTTGCCAGCCAAAAGTCTCATAAAAATAGTGTGTTCATCATGAAGGTGGTATTTCACAGTAAGAATTTGGAGCCTTTCAAACTCCTGACCAAGCTTCTGAAGTCCTATTCTGCATGCCTGTCATTCCATTTCACAGATAAGGGCAAGCGTTTAAGTCGCTCATCCAAGACGAGGGTTTGAATGGGAGGCCGAAGATACCTGCTAAGTCCCAGAGTGTGAGTCCTAGAGAAAGGGTATAAAATTGTGACACTGACATCAAAATAACATTGGAACTGAGGTTTTCAGCCATCAGAGGTACACTTTCTAGAATCTTCAGATGGGCCTGAAACCCAGTGAGAAGCAGTGGAATCATTCGTGAAGAGCTTTGCATTTGACAATACAAAAACTTCAGAAAAGGCCCATTGCTAATTCCTGCATGTGCATAGAATAAGAGCCAATACTCAACAGTGTTTCTCGAGAATTGAACTTAAAAATCATAATGCAGTAAATGATCGTAGTCTCCCCACTGAAAAAGGTATCATAAAACTAGTAGTCATTATGAGCATATTGAATATAAATGATAGTAGGACTGCATAAAATATACAAGCCAAATAAGTACTCACAAAATTGTTACTCCTTTGGTGCAGTGTTTTCATTTTAAAAGACTCCATGGGCCTGTATAATGTGAGTGGCCTGGATTACTTGTTAATGTGGTTTCACATTAAAATTCTATGAAATTTTTTCAAAAAGAAAATGGCGGAGGGGCCGGTGAGATGGCTCAGCGGCTTAAGCGCCTGCCCGGCAAGCGCAAGGGCCCGAGTTCGACTCCCGGAACCCACATACGAAAAAGGGGCCGGTGATATCGGTCAGCGGCACAGGCGCCTGCTGGCGCGCGAGGTCCTGAGGTCGACCCCCCTGGTACCCACAAAAAAAAAAAAAAAAGAAGAAAATGGCATTGAGATGAAAATTCTATAATAAATGGACAGGAAGAGTTGCCTATATGAGATAATTTGAATTGGTAAAATTATTGCTATGGAAATAATGTAAGCAGTGAAGCCATATATTTTAAACCTATAAAAGAATCACAGAAACTATAGCAATTATATACCTTTAGCCAAAGTAAAAAAAAAAAAAAAATAGTTTTCATCAGCATTAATATTAAATTAACATTTCTAGTTATTTGCATAGGGAACTATTGCATTTAATTACTCTAGAAGCGTAAAATATCCCTAAGACCCAAGCACAGTATTGTGTTATTTTCCAGATTGTGTTAACTGGTGAAATGGCCATGGAACCCGGCTCCAGTTTCACTGCTCAGGGTCACTCTGTATTCAGGACGGTAGTGCGAAGTGTTACCCAGAGTGGCCCATGAGTAGTTCCCGTCATCACTGCAGAGTTCTCAGACATTGTCTCACTTTACTTGTTACTGCAAATTGTTAAAAACTAGTACACACTGCAGGCTTATACCATGCATAAGCCTGCTAATAAGGAGACCTTTGACCTCTGGCTGGGATCTCCATTCAGATCTGTTAGGCCGTGTGTAGCCATAGAATACCAACAAGGGAGAGGCATATTATACATGACACACTAGTCTGTTTTTAGATTAACCTCACTATTTTCCTTCTTCTTTTTCTATGTTACGTCAACTCCACTCAGGAGCTTTATAAATACCCTACCTTTCAGAAGTAGGGCAGGATGATTTCTGAGTTTTCTTAGACATAGAATCCAACTAATTCTTTATCAACCGTGGTAATCAATAAATGTTGAATAGCCATATATCACTCTTTCTTTTTGCTTTTTCCTCTATTCTTATCATGTTGGAATTTCCCCAGAGCTGGCTTCCTAAGCAGAGTACAAAACTGCTCACTTCTGATTGGCGAGTGGAACGCAGCTCTTGAATATGGCAGGGGCTTGTTGAGTTTCCTTTCCAGGAGTTTTGGTTTCCATCCCCATCTCTCCCCACTGCTCCCATTTTTTTCCAGTACTGTGGGTTGAACTCAGGGCCCTGGCACTGAGCTGAATCCCCAGCCCTTTTGTTATATTTTGAGACAGGGTCTCAAAGGCAGGACTTGAATTTGTGATCCTCCTGCCTCAGCCTCTCAAAGTGCCAGGATTAAAGACGTACATCATTGCACCTGCCTTCTTATTTTTGTTGTTAATTCTAAGATCCATTCAAAATCCCAGTCTGCTGAAAATACTGAGAATTGAAACAAAGGATCGCTTGACTCTCATTGCTCTGAAAAGATGTTTCCTTTAATTGCATCCTAATATCAAAAGTAGTTCATAGAATTGGGCCTTGTGGGACACACCTGTAATCTCAGCACTCTGGGAAGCTGAGGCAGGAAGATTTTGAGTTTGAGCCTAGCCTAGGCAACTTAGCAAGACCTTGTCTCAAAATGCATAATAAAAGAGGACTGGAGATACTGTGCAGTGTGAAAGTCTTGGGTTCAACCCCCAATACTTTAAAAAAAAAAAAAAAAAAAAAAGGTAGTGCGCAGGATTATATAATCATTTTTTTTTAAAACCAGTGAGACTTGTTTCTAGGAATGTGCCTCTTCACACATGCTGTCTTTTCTTCCCCTCCAGCAGAGAGAACCCTCCTCCAGGTTACGGTCCTGCAGTGTCACCGACACGGTTGCGGAGCAAGCCCACCTACCACCGGTAACCCATGTTCATTTCCAGTTATCAGCTGGCTTTTCGGCTTCGATGTAAAATCTTCTGGGCTTCTAAGAGAGAGTTTTTCCTGTCCACATTCACCAAGTAAATGAGACATTTAAAAATTTCCTAGCAAATTGCTTAAGGAGAGTAGGTCTCCGAGACAGAGAATTGTTACAGCCCCCAGGTCTCTGAAATGTTCAACACCTCATTGCTTTGGTTTTTTACCCAAATTTATACCAATCCTGACGTGCTTACTTGACTGAAACTACCTGTACATTTATAATTCTTTACTTTGTTCGGCCACTGTAGCTATGCTCCAGTAAGCTGGACTCTGAAAGCTCATGATCCCTTCAAGCAGGAAGAACTCTTCTCGGCAGAAAGCCTCGTTCCCCTTTCCACTACCAGCAGCCGAAATTCTCAGCTCCATGAAGCTGCTGCACTCACTCTCTTTAAAGGCAGCTCTACGAGTAAAGAATTGGCTATCATTTGTTCTCACTCTCCCACAGTTGTAGTAACTATCGGCAAACACAGAAGTGGCAGAGGGTTTAGTAATATCCAATGTGTATAAAAATAAACATTCAAATTGGAAAGCACACCAGCACTGCCTTGGGAAATGTTTGATGTGCACATTCAATTTGATATTTGACCTTCACTAGGTTTTTTGTTGCTACAAATCCTTAATTATTTTTTCACATACTTTATTGTGTATGAATTTGGGGGTGGGAGGAGTGTGTTTAAAGTCTTTGAAACCAATATCTTCCTGGTGCTGTACATTTTTACCTGGCTTTAAAAAGGGTATTTTTGCCTACGTTTTAGTTTTTTATGTTTCAAAAATGAATTAATGAGTATGCAGGTCAAGATAGTAGATTCGGTTGTGATTTACATGGAGTAGACTGGTTAATAAGCTTGAAGAGGCTGTCTTTTCTGGGATGGGGTCAGCACAGGCCCTCCACTGCCCAAGCAGAACAATCAATGATAACGAATTGGCGGGTCCTTCTTAGCCTAATGATTCCGTGATTTTCCTTGATGAATTAATGGCACTTTCTGTCCTTCTCAAAATCATTGTCAATTTTCTTTGCCCAACAGCTTATTTTCATAAAAATGGTGGTTCCTCCCTCTGTTCTTCTACCATGCAATGCTCTGAGCTCATGGATCACCAGTGGCCTCTTACCTGAGTTTTGTCAGATTTATGAATGTGCTAATTATTGGACAGTGGGGGCAAAGCCGACTGGCTTTCCATTTTCGTCCTGTAAGATGTCTCACTTTGGTGAGGTTGTTGTGATTCACCTACATAAAGGGTACAGCCCTCTTTGGGTTGGCATGGGGGCAGGTGGGGGATCTTGCTTCTCTTTGGCTGCTGGTCATCAATGTCTGCTCATCTTTGTTTGGACAGAATGTCACGGATTCTGATCTCATGCCACCTGCCTTACGGTGCTGCCACAGCAGTGATTCCTGATTCACTAAGCAGTGTATTGAACCCCTGAGTACATTTCACTGACATCAGTTATCATTTAACAGCCCAGTGCCCCAACCAGGAGAGCGCGTTCCTCAACTGTCTCGGGTGGTGAGGAGCCAACGGTAATGACACATTTTATCAGACATTAACGGCAAAAGTCGGCGGGGCAGTTTAATATTTTGATTAATGGTGAATACTCTCTGTCCCTTCTTTAAATTGGGATTGGCTTCTTTCTGTTACAGAGAGGCACATATTTCCTGTTTTAAACTTATTTTCAGTTTGTTCAAAGGTACCAAGTAAAATGAAAAAAATTTTAGTACCATATAATTTTATTTGGAATATCATCAGGTTTTGGTTAAGTGTGTTTAATTTGATCATTTAGAATATAGGTTTACCTTTTAGCATTTGTACTTCCATAAGCTTGTCCTTGTTGTTAGAATGCTTGGTTAAAATAACATGGTTGGAGGATAACCGGCGAAACCACAGGAATCACGTGAGAGTACGAGTCCAGCTTGTGCCCAGTGTTGGACTCCGCTCTGCGTCTCCCATACCACATTTTTTAACAGGGGGCCAGACTTTCTCTGTGTCTCCAGCATGAACCAGTGACCTTTCTCTATGCCACCAGGGGCTTGCCTCACAGAAGTGGACATGTGTTTGCACAATTCCCAAGATGGGAGAGCATAATTAAAATATTTAAATGGTCCAGAAAAATACTTCAAGCCAAGTAGCTATTACTCTTCTATTTGATGTGTTCAGTAATTTATAGTATTCGTATTTATGGGTAACTTAGATTTGGCT
Source organism: Erethizon dorsatum (assembly GCA_028451465.1). Classification (NCBI taxonomy): domain Eukaryota; kingdom Metazoa; phylum Chordata; class Mammalia; order Rodentia; family Erethizontidae; genus Erethizon; species Erethizon dorsatum. The sequence goes on along the minus strand of CM051829.1, from coordinate 21,138,613 downwards.
GTGTATTTTAATTGTCTCTGTTCTCCTTGACCCCTGAAGTCAGGTTAGCTTAGTTTATGCATTGAGTGTGATAGCTAATTGAAGAATTTTTCTTATTGTTTCACCTTTGTTGCTTTTGCTGTAACTGCTTATTGCTTTGTGAGTGTTAACTACATGTACAATAGCTGATTTTCTGAAGAACGTTGATGATTTAAAGGAAAAATTTAGATAAAGTGTCAGTATTTAGTGCTTAGCTTTGTATAAAGAAAAATCAATTTGACAGTCAGTAACAATCAGTGCCATTTAAGGTATTGAGGTGCTATGGTTTGTGTGAAAGTCATACTGTATACTAGGTGAGCCAGGCTTAGCCTGCGGTAGAATTCAAAGAATTCGACATGAACTCGCTTATTTCCTACTGCTGCCTGTAATTTCTGTGGTAGTAATGGAGCAAAGCTGTAAGGTAGAGAGATCATTGCACGGGATGGTTTTATTATTTCTCTATGCTGATGAGCATCCTTTTAGGTATCATCCGGTTTTGCATTTTGTTAGCCAAACAACCTGCTTTTAACTGTGGAACATTAATAGCTGATGATCATAAATGACAGAGTAATCTGAATCACTGTAGTGCCCAGCTCCATGGCCAGAGCCACCTGGCAGGACAAGGTGATCCATCTGAGTGAGAGCCCATCTGGCTCTGGAAACTATGGAAACTATCCTTTCCTTCTTCCCTGTGCTTTCCTCTCCCACATCAGTGAATTAAAATACGGGTTGGGTTTGGTTTTTGATTATTAAAGACTTAGCCACAGTAGTTTCTAAGTATTTCACCCACTTTCACTTCGTGGTTTCTCAGTACCTAGACAGGTTTGGAAGGATTTATTTCTTTCCCACCCATCATTCTATGCCATGACTTCCCTGGACTTTCTCTTTGCCAGTTTTATCTTCTGTCATATTTTTTCTTTGTTTGTTTGTTTGTTTGTTTTTCCTCTTTGACTCACTCTCCAGCTCTTCTCCACATCACCCCGCACTGAAATGTGTGCCTAGGTTGGGGTACCCTGGGATAGATCATCTCTCTCCTGCTTCTGTTTTTCTCAAATGCTCCTTTGTGCACAAGGCACACATGCTGTTTTATTTTTAAAAAGCAGGATGTCATATACATAATGTTCAGCAAGTTGACTTTTTTTTATTTGTGTTCATTCTTCTGGGACGTGTAATTAACATTCAGTGATGTGAATGCTCCACAATTCATGTGATTTTCTCACACTGAAGAACACTGAGGTGTTACGCACAGTATTGCAGTAACCGTCCCAGCATGTCTTTCCACATCATGCTTTTCCTTTAGTACAAAGCGAGGCCTGATTCTCCCCTGAGGAACCACAGCTCTGATTTATGGCAAGTGAATACACACTGGTGTCACTTTCAGGCAAGCTAAGTCAGAGCCCTCTCTTTGAGCCATAAGGAGAGGGATAGCACAGTCCTTTGATCTTTGCTTTTGGATTCTAAAAATATATTAAGGTACCACCATGACATGGTTTGAGCAAGTCTTGGAGAATCTGTGATTGTCTATGTTAAAGTGTTTTTTTATAAAATCACATTGAAGGCTTTTCATTTTAAGCATACTCGAGTTCTTCATTTTAACGAAAGAAACAGCCACCATGAAGTTACAGCTAATGACTATTTGACATCATAAGGCACAGTATAGTGTATTGGTCTACAGAGGGAAACCTGTGAAATACTGAGCTAACCAACAAGTTTTAGTTTGGTTTTTAATTACCTAGCTTGTTTCTTGAAATGGTCTGGAGCCTGCTGCTGTGCACACAGCAGTGGAAGCCTGATTTGGCCCGGGGCTGAGTTCTCGCACAGATCTGTATGTGGAATTCAAGGCCTGCTGCTCTCGGGCCGTGTGTGGTGGGAGGCAGTGTTCTGAGTCACAAATGGAATCAGCAGCACAGGTTGTTCCACATGCTCATTTGGAGAGGGTGCTGTAAAGGAACATTTTAATAATACCATCTTGTATAAATACAGCTAAATTGCAGGTTGCTGGTTCAATTCTCTATAGAAGTAAGAATGAACATTTTAATCAAATTCAGTGTTCTCTCTGCCGCAGTTCTAATTTTCCATAAATTGATTAGACCTGTTAACTACAGATCTGTGAAAGTAACCTGGTAGCTGGGAATCCATACAGCTTAGAATTGAATTCTGAGACTAGCCATGGCACATCCAAGTTATTTTAGTTTATCAGTTGCCTCATAAATATACTTTTCATGGATGCAGTAACTATAAAAATAGTCTTCAGGTTTCTGGAACTGAATATCCTGAGAGCATATCAAATTGCCTCTCCCCACAAAATAACTCAGCAAGGAGGAAGAAAAGTAATAAATCCATTTAGTATTCCACTGAATCAAAGCTTTTTTGACTAAACCATATCAGCCATAGCAGGTCAAACCACAGCACATCCTTTGTCACAGTGCTGATTGACAGCTAACGTAGGTTATACCTTGGGTTGCTCATGCAGTTGGTCAGCTTAGGTGTTCAGATAGAAGTAGCTAGAAGGTAGCACTTCTGTGTTGGTGCTACAACTAGAAAAGAATGGAGGAAGAGCTCTGTTCAGGCTGTGGAGTAATCCATCTGTCTCTGTGGTTATAAAAGGATTAAGTCTGCCAGTTAACATTTCTGCTCTTGTTGAATCTTCACATCTGGATCCAGGAGGCCGTGTGGTCAGTCTTGGAATCATCTGGTGATACCTTTAGGACTTATCTGGGAAAATGTTGAGGAAACAGTCATGTCGCTTTTAGCAGGAAGGTTTCTTACAAATAGTCTTCCCTTGCCTTGTAAACATGGTTTAGAAATAACCAATGAGTCAGTGGCTTCCAGATTAATTATGATGTTAATTCTTCTCTGGAGCGTGATGTTAAGCTTATGAAGCAGACTACAGAGCCTCTTTAGATGCTTTTCCGAATATAATACTTGTAGCAAACTTATTCAGGCTTTCCTAGGATCCACCAAGGGGCTCTGTGCCTGTAACCTTCTTCATCGAGGCACACTGTGTTAGTAGTGAGTAGAGAAGGTGGAAGACAGGAGGAGGAAGCTGGGCTGAGAGGAGATGTGCATCCTGAGCCTAATCCAGAGAGAGTGACACCTGTTGAGACACCTGGAGGGTCAGGGAAGGCAGTGCCCCGAGCAGCAGAGTCCTACCTAGGTCATTGTTAGCTGTTGGACTCCCATTCCGTTCACAGCCTCCCAGGAACCTGGCCATGCTGGCATCATTTTTCTGAGCCCCTCCACTGGAGCCTCAGTTCCTGAGTGCAAATCAAAGATGCAGCGCCCATGTATACGGGATTTCTGGAACAGCACTGGCTCTGTGCATCTCATCACCTCATGACCCATCCTTGTTAGTCCCATATTTCTCCATCTGTACTGTATTTCTCAAACTACTTCTTACAAGCAGAGGTGTCTCAGGAATCCTTTGCAGTCTAATTTGGTCTATCCAAATATAGTTACTCCACAGGACTTTAAGCCCAAAAACCACACGTGGTTTGTTAGGTCACCTAAGGGGCAGACTCTATGTCCGCACCTTGGGGAAGCACAGATCAGCTGTGAGGCTCTATGGAATTTCTCATCAGGTAGCCAGGCTGGGGCACACAGACCTGCAGGTGCTTCTCAGGGTTCTGTGCTACTGTTTTAGTGCTGGTGTCAAAGCGGAGGGGCTCTGTGTTGGGTTTTTATTTTGCCCTGAAAGGTGTTGTGTATGGGAACTGAGTTGATGGAAAAACTTAGGACCAAGCTAGAGAAGCATCCCTGTGGCTTGATGAAAGAAATCAAGAGATTCCCTCGTGGACAGCAGCATTGGGCAACTCAAATTACCTTTCACTCTATGTGGTGTGGTAGTGAAATTTAGTAACTAGAACAGATTGTAGTATTTTTCTCTCTCGTTATAGTCACCTTAACAATGACTCAGTGTTTAAGACCTCAGGGACTGAGAGGTGAGTGTAAGAATGTGGGCCCCTCAGCTGTGAGATTCATTTCACAGTAGAGTTGAAGCTCTTGGAAGTCTATTGGTGTCTTTCAGATACTCATTGAAATGTTTCCTGTACATAACTTACTTTGTCCAGAAAATACAGTTATCTAGGTGTATATAACTTTATTAAGCTGATCAGAAAACAGATGCTAGTTGTTAAATAATAATGATTTCTTGCACAAACAGCCATCAGTGGCCTATGTACATACCACGCCGGGCCTACCTTCAGGCTGGGAAGAAAGAAAAGATGCTAAGGGGCGCACATACTATGTCAATCATAACAATCGAACCACAACTTGGACTCGACCAATCATGCAGGTATGAAGATTGCCATCCAACCTAAAATCACAGGCCGTAACAGCCAAGATGGATAGGACCTACGTCCTATTCCCAATGTTTATGTACTGTTCGGAAGGACTTGTGTTTAAAAAAGTTGCTGAAGAACAACATGCATTCCTTTAAGTGTAATATTTGCCTTTGGAAGACTTGGTCTTCAGATCAATCTGGCCTTGGATACATTTCATTTTTTCATTTTGTTTTTTGGGGTTTTGTTGATTCGTTTTTGTTTTTGTTTTTGTTTTTGTTTTTGTGGTGCTGGGGATTGAACATGCTAGGTAAGCACTTTACCCCTGAGCTACACCCCAGACCTTGGTCACATTTTTTCACATGTGACGTGAAAGGTATTTTCAGAGTCAGAGCCTATTCAGTGTACAGTTTGTCCCTGCTGCCCGCCCCCCTTTTCTAAGGCCAGTTCTATGCAGGCCAGTGATTCATTTTTATTCCTCCTGAATGTGTTTCCCCATCCTTTCCCCCATTATTATGTTTAATTATTTCCTCCAGGCTTTAAATAGGCCAGACCTCTTATTATTGCTGTGTGTTGTTTGGGTTCACGCTCCTAATCACACACAGAGACATCCTCACGTGAAGCTAACTTGTTTTTGCCTTCAAAATAGCTTGCAGAAGACGGTGCCTCCGGATCAGCCACAAACAGTAACAACCACCTAATCGAGCCTCAGATCCGCCGGCCTCGTAGCCTCAGTTCGCCAACAGTAACTTTATCTGCCCCACTGGAGGTGAGAAGGCTACCTCGTCTAACCAGGGTCACCTCTGTCCTGTGGCTTCTCCTCATTCTTTCTCTCTTCTCTGTTAACTTGGACTTCAGTTTTGCAGCCGCCTCCCCTCTGATCGGTCATGTGCTGCTGGTGAGGGTGTTCTGTGCAGAGTCCCTCCATGCTTCTCTGTCCAGCCCAGATAACATCCCGGACTCTCACACGATTTTCATTCTCATGTGGCTGACGCCGTGCGTGGTAACTTGCGCTGGATGTGGGCACTCTCTTTTCAGAACTTTTACCATTCTTGTTGTGTTTCGCTCCTTATTGCCTGTTACCTCATTAGAACTGCATAATAACTCTTTCCAATACCAGTGCTTCTATTGAGTTTTTAAACATAGCTGTTGCTTTGATCATTTTTTTTTTTCTTTGACTGTAGGGACTTTCATTGTATGGGTGTTCGTGTCTCTGATGCATATCTTTATCCTTAAATCATTGCTGGACATCTGCTTGTGCGCTCTCCTGTTTGTGTTCTAGTGCCGTTCCTGAACATCACAAATGTCAAAGAGTTAGAAAAGCCAGAGGGTAAACATTTGAGGTTCTAAACTTGACTGTGCCCTAGAGATGGCTGTGGGTTCTTCCCTGCTCTGGTCAAGCTGCTGCCAAGCAGGAATGGGTGATTGCTTTTGCAGACTCCAATGTAAATGCTATGGGTAACAACTGTGTCATTCCAGGTGGTTGTCTTCATTATTGGAGGTTTTTGTTTCTGTGCTCTTAAACTTGCCAATCTATTCTTTATTAGACTGTGAGCTCATTAAGAGCAAGGACACATTGTTCTCCACTTTGTAAAATCCCTATCCATAATGTTTAATGTAGTATTCTATATTAATATAATTATATTAATACTATTGTATTTCTGGTACATACCCAGTTGCTACCAAATATTGGTAGTTATAAGTACTTAATATTGCACGTTTAACCAACAACCAAGAAGTATGTCTGTAGAAAAACAGAAAAAGTATAAAGTTAGACTGATTTAAAAGTAAATGAGTGAAGGTTTTTAGGAGCTTCTCCCTTGTTCTTCTCTAAGGAAGAGCGTTTTACAGTACCCAGGGACATTTTGACACTGTGGAATAGCACATGGCAAGAGTTCTAATGCTCATTATTATTCCTTAGGGTGCCAAGGATTCACCCATACGCCGGGCTGTGAAAGATACCCTTTCCAATCCACAGTCCCCACAGCCATCACCCTACAACTCCCCCAAACCACAACACAAAGTCACACAGAGCTTCCTGCCACCTGGCTGGGAAATGAGGATAGCTCCAAACGGCCGGCCCTTCTTCATTGACCATAACACAAAGACTACGACATGGGTAAGGCTACTGCTCTTATTTGGCACCATTTTCACCTTGAGGTCTGGCATTACTTCCTCACTTCCCATCCTCAGTGCTCATACTTCTTGGACAGGATTGTTTCTAAGGCTATCTGCTGGGGGTCTCAGGGCTAGTGGGCTGGTGAGTGTGGGGACAGAACCTGATGGCCAGGTCGCTGGTCTCAGCTTGTCCTGCTTTCCTTGCAGCACTCCTGGGGAGTGCTGATTTGACAGCTGGCCACAACTGGGAAATGGGCAGCACTCCATACTGCTAGGATTTTGATGTTGCTGCGTCATATCTTGTGCTGTTGCCATGTTATAAGGAATTATAATCTTTCTAAAGATATTCTGTCTTTGTCCATTTCTTTTGCATCTTTATTGACATTACCTCCCTTATTTGATTTGTCACTTTTTTTAGTGTTTCAAAATTTTCATTCCTTTATTTATGTATGGTATGACTTGGTTGAGATATATTGAATCACTTGATTGTAATCTGATCATTCTTTTCAGTATTTTGTCAAAAATGATTTTTCTTACCCTGCTGCACTTCTCTGCGCTCCTGAATCGTGAGTGAGAAAAGGTCTGCATGTTGTATTAATTTGGGCAAAACTAGATTAAGCAAAGGTGAATATGCATATCTTTTTTTTTTTTTTTTTTTTTTGCGGGTACCGGGGGTCGACCTCAGGACCTCGTGCGCCAACAGGCACCCGTGCCGCTGAGCAATATCACCGGCCCCTTTTTCGTATGTGGGTTCCGGGAGTCGAACTCGGGCCCGCACTTGCCGAGCAGGCGCTTAAGCCGCTGAGCCATCTCACTGGCCCAAATATGCATATCTTATTTTCATCTGTTGGGTGTTTTTTTAGCTGAACCAGCAGTGGCTTTTTCAAGGTAACATATAGTTCTTTTAAAAGTCTGTTGGTATTTCTCTAATGTGTAATCTCTAGACCTACGATTGAGCTAAGATGGGTTCTCTTATTTCTGGCTTGTTTGGATGCTGCAGGTTGTTCGTGTTTTATATCCCCATCCAATTGTCTGGGTAGAGTTAACTCAAGAGATTAGCTTAGTCCCACCATTTGTGCTGCTTACCTAGAACTCATATTATATGAAAGCCAATTAAGTTTTAGAGATTCGTCCCTGGCCCAAGCTCGTCAGTGTTGGATCAAATATGAACTTGCACTTTAAATTCCCATTTCTAGTGATGGACCCCTAGTATGTCCAGATAGTTGCTGGAACAGCAGTGTATGTTAAGGAGAAAGTCCCTACCAAGGTAACCTGGGCTGTCATTTATACTTGGTCCCTCATGTGATGTTAATCCAGTCCCTTGAGAATTAGTCTGCAGAGTACTCCCTTCAGTCTTGTGGACCATAATGCAGCATGTTGGGACCCAGGAGGGCATTCTTGGCGCTCAGGGCAGGCCTGTGCCTTCTCTTGTGGAATGTTTCACATCCTTGGCTCCTGGCACTGAATGTTAATAGCTGCCATCACTCCCTTCACCAACATACTGATAACCAAAAATGCTCCACACATTTCCAAACACTCCTCAGTGTGAACCACTCTAAAAGCTCTTCCTATTTTGTAGTAAAGGAATTTACTGACCTGCCAAGAGCACTTATCATTGAGATCTGATGACATTCATTTGGTAAACTGATAACTACTTCTAAAGCATATAATGACACAGAAGTTTGTTTGACTCACCTTTTAGTCTGAGATAGTATTACAGGTTCCTGGGCCAGATGAGGATAAGAGACAGGCAGCTCTTTGGAAAATAGAGTAGTGAAGATTGGTTTTAGGTCTTTTTTTGTCATTGGCACAGAGCCTATGGCTGCCCTACAGGTGTCCCCCTTCCCCATACCACTGCTGTAGTTTCAAATCCTCAGCCAGAAATTGGAGCTCCAGAAACAGGGGGTAAATATTATAAAAGTAGATGGATTAGTGTATGGAGCCACTGTGGCTTGCCAACATAAGCTATGATTTTAGTAATTTGAACTAGCTTAGTAATCAAATCCCCTAACCTTTTCACAGCCTTTCACACCACAACTGCAGTGTAATTGCAACTGGGCAGATTTTATTTTAAATAGCACTAGCTTTATTTATTGCCAGCATTGTTGTTGAATGAAACCCAGTTTTAACTTTCAGTTGTCTCTTTCTACCCAGATACTTGTTACTAATTCACTCACTTAAAATTTTAAGTTGTTAAAACATTTTATTGTTGTTACTGCTGCCGCTGCAACTGCTACTATTGAAGATCCCTAAGGCAACAACTGGAAATTCCCCACGTTGCTGCCCTTCTTAAGTAAACTCAGATGTGCTGCCGCAGCTGTGTTATCTCATGTAAACAGAGCCTTGCACGGAATTCTCAGTGTGGAAGACACACTAAATTACATGTGCATTTCGACAAAAGTATGGAGGGGGTGGGTACTGTCAAGATCAGCTTTGGCTTAAAATCTGTTTCAAGTTGGTTTGGGGATTTGCTTTGTTTTTTAAAAAGAATAAATGAGAAGGCAGCATACAGCTGTATGCTTCTTAGATTTGAACATTAAAATAGTAAAAGGAAAAAAACTGGTAGGACAGGTTGAGAATAATGCTTCCTGTTTCAGCCTGGATACTATTGATTCTTACACTAACCAGAACTGTGAGAATATTCAGGCCATTTCCCTTCATGCATTGATAGAATAAGATTCCGTTCCCAGTATATTTATAAGACCCATTTGTCTATACATACAAATGAGGCACACAGCATGCCTGTAGTCTATTTGGAAAAGAAGGTCTGGCCACTTTTTTTTAATTTTATGGAAAAAATAAAATTTCATAACAAAAAATAGGAGAATAACAATAGTTAATTGTTATTAACATTGCATATTGTTATCTTCAATGTACTCAGAGTACAAGATATTGGCATAAAAAATTCTCCAAACGATATTAGCACAAACCTTTCTTTTCAGTGAACTAAGAGAAACTAGTAGTATAACTATCTCATATTTTTCTTCCTCTCCCCTTTCCCCCACCCTAGTTCCTCTTTCCTTTTGAATAGTTTCTTCCCATTTCACCATATCTGTTGTACATTTTGGTCTTTATTTACTCTTTCAGTTTCTAACACCAGGGAGACAATACCATGTTTACACATGTGAGTCAGATTTATTTCACTTGTGGGTATGGTCTCAAGTTGCATCCATTTACCTAGAAATGTCTCAAGTTTATTCTTTTTTATGGCTGAGTAGTACTCCATTGTAGATTTTTTTTTTTTTTTTATGGTTTTTTTTGTCTGTACTTGAGTCAGGATGGCAGGGAATGAATGCTAGAGACCACCAGAAGGCCTCAGCTTGCTATGGAGCAGCTCAAAGCATATTTTTGTAAGAAAAAAGTTTATACCTTAGTTAAGTTTCAGCTTTGTATTTATACACAAGTTCAAGATAATAAAATTGATTGTAGCCTAGCCATGATTGCTGGTCTCTTCCAGGATAGAAAGTATAAAGGATAAAGCACATTTTTTTTTAAACCAGTCAATACTCTCATATTTTATATATTGTTAAATTAGGAAACCTTTTCAAGAAAACAAAGACTCATCTTTACACTCTCTTTAAAAATTTTTTCAACTGGATGAAGGGAAGCAATTACTCATTGCCCTTACTATGCTGAGAAAAGGGGGAAACAACTGTGTTTATATACTTCATTCATTTATATTCTTATCATATGCAACCTCATTAGCATTCCAGCTTATCACCATCCCTAAAGTTATCCATCACTACCACTAGTCCTTGACTTCCACCTCCCACTCCAGTGATGGTGAACCTTTCAGAGCTTTCAATAATAACAAACAGCCAGCTGCAGCATGCGTGCCATACGTTCGCCACCACTGTCCTGCTACATCAGCTGTGGGAGTGCTGGCCTCCTTGGGTGGTTTAGGGAGCTCATAAGGAGAGTGATTTCAGTAGCCACCAGAGAGCCCTCAGAGCATGGTTAACAGCAGCAGCTGCCATTAATTTGATTAATGTTGGTAAAATAAAATGATACGACCCCTCAGGGCCTCTGGCCCTTACACCCTGTGAAGCCGGGGTTTCCATGCAAGGCCATTTTAGTACACCTGTGAAATTGAGCTCATTTTATATTTCTTGTTACACTGTCTCCCCCACCCCTCCATTCCCTAGCCCTCTTCTTTAATCTTAGCTTTTTTTTCCCCCTGTCTCTCTAAATCACCAGCTTTTTACCAAAAAGGCATGGTTGACTATAATTCTAAAACAAAGCTGGCCTTGCACATAGCATCCAGAATCCCTGCCTCCTTTTGTATAGTAGCTGTCCAGGGCTTCCTCTAAACCTGGCATGGTCATTGGCTACATGGGGACCCAAAGGTCCCTGGTAGCTATGTTCTTACCTGGTCTCGCCTAGAGTTAGAATTGAGTGGATAGCTTTTGTGGATTTTGATGCTTTAAACTGTTTCTCTATCTACACTTAACCAGTCAAAAATGTTTACCAGATAATCTAAATGTTTAGTACACTTCTTTACTCTCTATATCTTCACTGTACTACAGAATACTGGACTCACTTCGTACCACTTCTCAGACTTCTAAAAAATAGATTAGATTCAGGGTCAGCATTCATTACAAATTGCTGAGATGATTTATTTCTTCAATTAAAAGTTTACTGTAGTTAATAGAAAGCAAAGGTTAATTTTATTTTTGTGATATTTTTATCATTTCCCAAAATTTATCCATGGATACAACATTATGCTGTTTACTCAAGGAACTGTTGAAGCAAAAAATTTTTAGTAACTTAGCAGCAGAGGCTGGAAAATAATTGAGTTAAGTTAATTTCAAATGTCTTAAGGGTTTGCTTTTTAATCTTGGGCAGATAATATGTTATTCTAGTTGACAATATGTTTTTTCTGAGTTTTGTTATTTTCTCATCTTTTGAGTTTAAAGGCATGGATTGTCTACCTTACATCATGGGGCAGCTCCCAGACTCTGGGTCATAACCTATGGCCAAATCTGTATTATCTCTGTTACTTTTTCTCATCTGAAAAACAGAGACAATGTGTCCAACCTCCTAATAAGGAGTGTTGCAAAATCACATCTGATGATCCTTTGTAAATCAAGCATGACCCAAGATGTCAGAGTACACATTTCTGTTTTCTTGATTCTCTGTGGTATTTTATGAGGTGTATCCCTTAAGAAAAAGTCTTATAAATTTATATTAAAACATAAAGGAGAAGCCAGTGTGCAGAACTTGGCGGGAATCTCAGTAAAGCTCCATAGTTGAGCACAAGGCTTCCTAGAGAATATCAGGCTTTCTTGGGAGCAACCACATGACTTGGCAGCAGACCAGATTCACAATTGCTGCAGAGCTTAGAAGGAGTAGAGGACACAGGCACTGATGGGTGCTGTTCCTACATATCAGAACCCAGAGGCGGATTTACAAAGCCTTGTCCCCTCCCATCTGGAGTAGAGCCATGGATCACTGGCACCCTTTGTTCTGGTTTCCATGGTAAATCACTGCTAGGACCCTTTCCCCTGTCACCTTTTCAAAGTCTGGGGGAAATAACTGACCTTCTTTTTAAATATTTATACCCTCTTCCTTCACTAAGCACAAGATAAAGAGTAGACACTTGAGAGATGGTTAGCCAGGCTTTCTGTAAAAACAGAGATGGGATCCTTCCTGTACACCATGCACAAGCAACTTCCTTGCAACATCTGAAGGAGGGAAGGAACCCATAACTGCACACAGAGTCCCTCTTAACATCTTCTACCTTTGACATTTTTCTTGCAGGAAGATCCACGCCTGAAATTTCCAGTACATATGCGGTCAAAGGCAACTCTAAACCCCAATGACCTTGGCCCTCTTCCTGTGAGTATACTGGAGATGCGTGGAATGGGCTGAAAGTGTTCGTTCATTTATCTGCCCAGTATTGATGCAGAAGCACTGTGAGTTCTCTTTCTCCAAGCTTCTTGGGTCTCACTGATCTGTGTTTGTTAATAGGGTTGAATTTGTGTTGGAATTCTAAGACTACATTGCAGTGTATGGGATACCAGCACTTGAGATATTCAGTTTCTGAATTGCTAGACACTTAATGGAAAGTAAACCTTGAACTAGCATATGCAAGAGGCATTCACTTCAGGTGACAGTTCAAGCAGCACACATTTATGTTACAAGTTAACAACCTCTGAGCTCCATCCATTTGCTGATTCAGTCATAGCAACAAAGATACTGAAAACAGTGTGGGAGAAAAAAAGACATAAGTAATCACAGGAAGTTTAAGTAATCACAGGAAGTCACTTAACCTGCAAATATTTTGAGTTTTTTCTTCCTTGTGGGTGGCTATAAATCTAATGTTTTACCAACTTGTTTTCTTTGGAGGTAGTGGAGCTCTTTGGTCTAAATGAATTTTGAATGAAATCTCATTGTGCATCCTTCTGAACAAGCTGCTCAGAAAGAAAGCTGGAGGGTAGCCATCAGGAGGTGGAGTGATAAGTCTAATTTTCAATGGGATGTGTGTGTGTGTGTGTGTGTGTGTGTGTGTGTGTGTGTGTGTGTTGTCTTTAAAGCATAAGAACCTTTCTATTGACCAGTGTCTGATCTATTGCAGCAAAAACAAAAAATTTCCCTTTTTTATTAGTATGTTTGTAATACACAATAAATACATTCATTATGGGGAATTGACACATATACATATCACATCTTCATCCTTTTTACTTCCCCTTCTCCTCATTATGACAAAATTTGGGACTACAAAAGTTAGGATTCATTGCTTACTCATTATAATACATATATCCCTCACTGTCCAAAGCTGTTGGTTCCTGAGTTCGGAGGGAAAGAGCCCGGAGAATGAGTTAAGTTTAGAAAGTGAGTTGTCTGAATCCACTGGATTCCTGAGTTTCAGTTGGCAATTAGGGACAGTTCAGATCATGAAGGCACATCAGCCTTATCCTAAAATGTTATTCAAATCATTTAGTTCCTGTAGGGACAAAAGGGACCCTTACGTAGTGTTAAAGACCTGGGCGCTTTTTAGAGGGCAGAAGAGGCAGCCTTTTTGTGGCTATGAGCAGCAAGCAGTTACCAATCGGTTTTGTGGTTTGAAACTGACAGTCTGTGGTTTTGACACTTGCTGTGCGCAGGCAGCACTGTCCTCCTAGCACAGGTCACCATGCTTACCTTTGGCCCACAAGACCAAACCCCTAGCAACAAGCCCAGTATCCAGTGAATTAAGTGTTGACCCTCAGGGCGGTGGAGCTGGGGCCCCTGCCTCGTAAAACAGGATTGCAGCCCCAGATTCAGTGCTGTCCAGCTGTGGGCCCCACCACTCCTCTGGAATGGCCCTTCAACGCTTCCTCTTACAATACCTACAGTAAAATTACTTTCACTTTGCGTGGGTCTTCTGTTCTGTCTCCTCTTCCTCTTTCTACATCAGAGAGAGAGACAAGCTCGGTGAAGGTGAGTCTGGGGACCCTGGACCCCAGATCCACTGGACGTAACAGTTCCTGAGTTTGAATAGTGAGAATGAAAGGCAGATGATACCAGTATTGTGGTGCTTTGCCACTTAACATAAGTAAAGCCACTGTGTCTAACATGCTTATATTAGCCCTCCTCCTCCCTCACTGTAGTACTCAGTATTTATTTAACCAAGTAAGCTTTTTAACCTCAGCTTTCGTGTATGCTGAGGTTCTACGTGGAGCTTTTGAGGTGACACCCGTTTCTTGTTCATCACACAGGGAACGCATCTGAGATGGTGAAGTGCGTGTGTGTGGCTAGATCTTCTCAGGAGTTAACCAGTAAAGTTTATGTTTATTGTGAATGTAAAGATGTACCTTAGGAGAGAAGAGTAAGAAAAGTTCCCCTGATATTTTAAATAATTGCCTTTGATAGTGGACCTGCTAACTAACGTTTGCATTCTCTCCGCTCCCTTCGCTGGATACTAGCCTGGCTGGGAAGAAAGAATTCACCTGGATGGCCGCACGTTTTACATTGACCATAGTAAGTAGGCACTGCTCTGGACACAGGTGTTGCAGGGTAACGGGAGCAGGAGGGGGATTCAAATATGATCGTGAAAGCCTTGTCGTTTCACTCTTTGTCCAGGCAGCCAGGTGTTATGTGGAGAGAATGATACCAGAGAGTCAGTGCCCTCGTACGGTACTGTGCCTTTACCCTGAGTTTGCTTTCCAGTAGCCCATCAAGCTTTCGCCCAATTTGATCTCGTGCCCTATTAACTTTTTTTATAATTTTTGAAAAAAATCTTTTGGTTGATAATCCCTTGATATTTGCGCTTTTATTAAATACACTCTGGAAATAGAAAATAAGATTAGAGGCAACGATTTAGTCAAAACAAATCTGTGTGTGAACAATGCATTTAGCTGTATATAAGTTTTCAGAATGCTGCCTTCAAATGTCTTATGCTGAGATGCTCATTCTGACCTTATTTTCTATTCATAGCATGTTCCCTTGCACCCAACACACTAATAATATATATAGTTGTTTTCTTGAAATTGTAGTATATTTGCTGAAGACAGTTGCTCCAGCCCCTATGAATAAATGTGTGGTTTCTCATTTCAACTAAAAATTACACTAATAAATGTTTGCTTTTAGCTGGTGGGCTGTTTCTTGTTTTTTTGTTTTGTTTTGTTTTGTTTTTTGGTTTTTTGTGGGGGCTTTATTTGTTTTGTTTTTGTTTTTTTCTTTTGAGGTGACATGTTCTTCATGGGATCATATTTTTATAGCCCTTAAAACTTCTGGAAAGGTGTATTAAGACTTCAAGTAGATGTGAAGTTTAAATTATGTGTACAGTTTGGTAGTATTTTGGTCTTTGTTTTCATTTGGTTCATAAACAGGTTTGCACCAGGTTTTCCCACATTTTCATATCTAAACAAAAGCACATTGATGAGCCACTTGCTGAAAAGTCTGACCACAGGAATCCTCCTGCGTACAGAACTTGTCCCTGCCTCGGACATGGTACCCTTCCAGATGTTACTTGGGCACCAAGTGCATTGCCCAGGGACTTTGTTCTCAGGCACATAAGTTTAAGGCAGTCGTGGCAAACCTATGACACGCATGCCACAGCAGGCTGTTTGTTATCATTGAAAGCTCTAAAATGTTCGCCATCACTGGTTGAAGAGTTAGTATAAATTGAATTAAGCAACAGGCCCCAGCAATTCAGAATTAAACCAAAAGTAGAAGTCTATTGTATGGCGGAGAGGGCTACCTTTGGATTTAAATCAGATATTTCAAGACACATAGGCTTAGTTTTCACCTTTGATCAGAAAATCATTCTCATTTGCATGATTTCCAGAATTTTACAGTAAGCTTAATGTTGCTGTCACAAATACTTTAAAATGCATGTATATACACCACTTTCCCCTCAATATATTATTTATTTACAATTCTACTCCAGAGAATTTGCTAAAATCGAGGAGAGGTCATACCCATTTTTCCCGCTTTAAAAAAGTTTCTGGGTTTTTTTTCAGTTTTTAAAGAAAAATATAAATAATACTGATCATTTCATTAAAATGAGGTCTTAAGCGGTAACACTGCCTTGTCCTGTGACTCACAAGCATTTCATTCACTGTTGCTTGTTCTGGCTAGCGGTCTGATGCTTAGGTCAACCTGGAAAGAACTTTGTTCTTAACCTACCCCAGGAGTCCAAAGGAAGAACAGTGCTACCACAAAGAGGGCCACTACTGTACACTAGAAACCAAGATTACGGAGTTTCCTAGGGCTTGTGTGGACCTCGCGTAGTATTTAGTAGATGCTTGGTAAGTGGTAACTTGAAGTCGGGTTCATGGAGTGCCAGTGGCGAAGGTCTCGGAGTTGCTGTCCTTGAGCAGAGTGCAGAGCACCTGTCTGGAGAAGCAGCAGCTCCCCGCCAGCCTGCTCACCAGGAGGTGGAAGGGGCGGCTGCATGCTAGATGCCCAGCTGCTGCTGACTTCTGATCTGTCTGCTGGTTGTTCCAGAGCTCGTCACAGACGTGCGTCATTCCCTGTGGGAGGCTCCTCTTCACTCCTGGGAATCAAATAATATAGGAAAGACCATGTTGGGCGCCTAATGGCTCTGAACTGTACCAACACATTTATCATCATGGATGATAGATTAAATCAGATTAAAATCTGTTTTTCCTTTGTACAACCGTACTGAAAGTTTCTTTTTAACAGAGGAAAAATTAGGTGACCAAAAACCATTTAAGAAAAAGATCTGTTTAAAGGAACCCTATTAGCTTTTCTTTTTTTTTTTTTTAAATATATGCAGGTACCAGGAGTCGAACTCAGGACCTCACATTTGCCAGGCAGGCACTTATGCCACTGAGCTATATCACCGGCCCCCATTAGCTTTTAATGTTGCATTTCTGCCCAATCTCTGTAATTTGCCAAGGTTTACTCAACGGAAAATGATAAAAGAGAGGTGCATGTCAACAAAACCGTTGAATTCATCTACCTTTCCTCCAAAATCTAGTCTGTGAGAAGTACAGAATCCCTGCATTTTTCAGAGGCTTTGTTGGGGCGAAGTTATTCTCCTTAATTACCTGATAGATAGTATTTAGGGATTCTCTTACCTTCAGAATTTTGCTGTCATAATACTTGCAGGACAGAGGTCGTCAACAAGGTCATCCTACATGTACCACTGTACCATGCACACAATCGTCTTACAAGTTGTTCCCAGTCATCCTGTCTCCCAGCATAGCTGAGACATGCGATTGAATTACAGGCATGAATGTACTTGGCCTTTAAATAATTATTTAATTCTTCTTGATAAGTTAGACATTTTCGAGATTAACAGTGTTCAACCTTAAAGACTGTATCTCAGGAGCAGCAAATGTTTAATTCTAGTCTTCAGTTCACTCTTGATCCATTTGGTTGACATTTATTGATTAGCGCCTGTCTCTCAGGCCTGGCGTAAAAACTTAAGGGGAGAACTGGAAAGGAAGGTCTAGCCCTCCTGAGAAGGGGGTCATTCTTAAGAGCGCATGCACCCAGCAGCTGAGTAATTAGCCACAGGTATCTTTAATACCAAAGTTAAAAGAGAAGGAATTCCAGTGATTCTTGGTTTGGTCTTCCCTGCCAAGAGTCTTGCCAAACCTGTTAGTAGTAGCTAAATTGGCTGAGTTTCTCATCCTTTTTCTTCTTTTGTGCCTTTTTATTTGAAACATAATGTCTCAAAGATGGAAAGCAAGTTTAGACTCAAAAGTTCTTAAAATTGTGTTACTGGCCACCGTTCATTCATACACTGCTAACACTTAGCTTCAAAATTGATCTTTATTGTAACCACACAGAAACTTGAGCTGTTCTGAAAGGTTCTGCTTTAAAGGAACTTTTTCACCATCAACTTCACTCAGTCATTAAAAAGATAACATAGTGAGCTCCTGTTACATGCCAGAACCAATGTCAAGTGGTAGCAAGGGGTTTGCAGAGCTAAATAACACACAGCTCCTGTCCCAGGGGGCTTACATCCAGAGGGAGTGCCAGAAGAGGCACCTTAGCTGTTGTCAGCAGTGTGAACCAGTTATTTAGATGCCGAGTTTGAGGGAGGCTGAAAAGGGTGGTACAGAATGAGTTTCCTTTTATATGGGTTTCAAACCTCAGAAGCACTGAGCCTGGCAGACCCAATGAAGAGCGGCTGTACAAGAGGGAAGATGTATGCAGGTGTACAAATTTGTGCAGCCCAGGCTATGTTCAGAGAAAGGCCACTGTGTTCCACCTAATGTGTGCAGACAAGGCTGGTGTGGCACCCAGACCAAGTCACAGGGTGTCTGGCAGGTGTGGGGCCTCTGGTTCAGTCTGTAAGGAGTGTGGAGCTGAAAAGGGCTTCTCCAGAGGGGACTGGCCATATTCAGGTGCGTGCTTTATAAAGATCCTTTTGGCAGAGTTGTCAAGAAAGTCTTGGATAGGGTTGGATGAGACCAGACCCAGGGAAGCCTAGAGAATAATCAGGGAGAAAGATGAATACCCCAGCACGAAGCCTAGGGGAGAGAGGGACAGTTCCGTGTCCGCCAGAGCGTTGTGAGGCCATGGCCTGGTTCCTAATTTGGACAGTGAATGGATTGTGATACTGCTAACCTGGAAGAGAGGGGTCGCATGAGCAGTTCGTGGTGATGGTCTTCCTGGTTTGCGTAGTTGAACTCGGGACCCTGTGGGAAATCCAGGTACAGGTAGATGTCTAGGATGGAGCTTGCAGTTCGGGTCTGGTTTGGGAATCTGATTTGGAAGATTTGGGAGTCCTCATCTTTTAGGAATAGGCAATTTATTTTCTGTTTCGATGATAAAATCTAGTCAATACAGTTACAATCCAAGTTGGTATTTTAAGTCACAGTTTTTACTGAGCTGTATTTTGTGTTCTTTATTTGGTTGTCTTTTCTTTTCCATCACAATAGCAACTTTTACTTTTCAAAGTCTTCTGTTTTCACGGTAAAGGACCCCAAAATGCCTTTTGCTTCCAGTAGGGTTCTTTTTTTTTTTTTTTTGTGGGTACCGGGGGGTCGACCTCAGGACCTCGCGCACCAACAGGCACCCGTGCCGCTGAGCGATATCACCAGCCCCTTTTTCGTATGTGGGTTCCGGGAGTCGAACTCGGGCCCTCGCGCTTGCAAGGCAGGCGCTCACGCCGCTGAGCCATCTCACCTGCCCTCCAGTAGGGTTCTTAAAAACAGTTGAGACTTCATGAAAATGTTCTGCCACCATGAAAACAAAGGATTGTTTGTAAACTGATCGTGTACCCAAGGAGCTTTTTTCACTTAACTTCTGATTTAGTTAAAATAATACCAGACTTTTAGAAATTCCTGGCAGTTGTTAAAACTGAATTCATTATTTATTGTCAGCCCAGTTACAGGGTAAGAGCAGCAGGCTTACTCTCCAGACAGTTTTCTTCCTCTTCTCCCCTTTTTTGACAAACTTGGAAGACCCATCTCCCCCAGTCTGCCCTACCTACATCTTTCATAGGAACCTATGTAGCCCTGGCCCTCCAGCACACACAGAGGGATCCCTGAAGTCTCCTTACTTAGGTACAATTATAAATTTCTAGTGACCCAGCACAGCTTTTGTGTGTTGTCACCTGGACAAATAGCAGTGGAGGTAGCATTGAGCAATCATGTTCTCTTTGACTCATTTGGAAGAAGGAAAATCCCCTCTGCCAGCCCAGCCAGCAAGGAAACCTTTCTCTGGAGTTTTCATTGACTGTGTCTAATTCTTGTTTTTTGGACTGCCGTAGTTGCTTTGATTTCTGTGTGCGTGTGAGTGACGCATGTAATGGATTATTCATTTGTTCAGTGCAGGATTCCTAATTGAAAGCAGTTTTTCAACACCATAAGCAAATAAAAAACTATTTGAAATGGCAGAAAATCCTGTGTGTTTGTTAACCTTCTGAGGAACTAAAACTTTCTATGCCTTTTTTTAATTAAATGAAAATCAACATCAAATTATAAATCCTTGGAAGGACAGGGGTTTATAATTAAAATGACAGCAGATTGCTTGCCAAAAACAGTGCAAATAGATGGTTTCACTTTGTGCATTTTCGTTTTTTTGTTTGTTGTTTTTTGTGGGCACTGGGGGTCGAACTCAGGACCTCACGCGCTAGCAGGCACCCATGCTGCTGAGCGATATCACAGGCCCTTTTTTCATATGTGGGTACCCGGAGTCGAACTCAGGACCTCATGCTTGCCAGGCAAGTGCTTATGCCGCTGAGCTATCTGACCAGCCCCATTTTCAATTATTTTTAACAGTGTGTAAGAAATTTACCATGTAGAGTATAGTTACTTTCTAACCCTAAAACACTAAATTTTATCCTGGGGGTTCAGAATAGGGGACTGGACAACTTTTGAAGAATCCAGAAGTAGTTCTTTATAAAACATTCTTTATATAGAATAGATTTGAAGTAACATGCTTATTTTTTTTTTTTTTTTCTCTTTTTTAACATTTCAGATAGCAAAATAACCCAGTGGGAAGACCCAAGACTGCAGAACCCAGCCATCACTGGTCCGGTCAGTATTCTCAATTTCTGACTCTTTGGCATAAATTTTGGTTGCATCTAACCACGTGTTTCTTGTGTGTTACTGATTACTGTTATGCCGTGGACCTGGTCCAGTTGAATAGATTAACATTCTTCCTGTATCCTTACCATTTCTAGGTGTGGCTTTTCACAAAGAAAAGGGAAAGTGGTATGATAAAGGTAGCACATTTAGATATGTTTCTTCTCCTTTGTGAAAAGGTAACTTAAAATTACAATCAAAATTTCCTCCCTTATATGAAGCAAAACCAGTTCCTATATTTGTACAGTATCCTGTCTTTAGGCCAAGGTTAGTAAATATGTGCTAATACATTAATCTCTTCCAGCTTAAAAATCTGTAGGCCTTTCTGATGAGGTTGCTTCCTTAGGATGCTTGCAGAGTCAGGAATCTTCAACTCTGCTGCCCCACTGACGTCACCCATGCCAGGTAGAAGAGTCCGTTCTGACGCAGGTGCGGTGACCTCTTAAGATGCTCTAGCACACTGCGTTCCCAGAAGGAGGGAGAATCCACTTGTGGAACCCTGTGGGTGGTTCTACAGGATGGGACTACGCGCACCATATCCCAGTAGCTTTTGCCAGTAGCTGAAGGCATGCACAGAGAGAATTTGGAATTACAGAAAAAGTCCCACATCCAGCAAAAGATTGTAGATTTGGAGCCCTTTTAAAAGACTGTGGGCTGAGAGTGCAAGCATAGTGGTAAAACACTTGCCTAGTATACATGAGGCTCTGGGTTCCATCCCCAGAACTGCCCCCCAAAATATCCTCTAAAAGACTGGAGAAAGAAAAGGAACTAAAGTTTATTCTATCAAGCAATAAGCTAAGGGCCCAATAGTTACATTTAAAATATTAATTTTGTCATTTTGATCTGATCTAAAATTATATTTTAAAGTCTAAAGATTTATTTATATGAAAACTTAGAAGATATTATAATACAAATGTACATCGATAACTGACATGCCTTCAGCCATATTTTGGGTGCGTTTGTTGGATTCATTCAGCTGCTTTGGGACTGTTTCCTATTCAAAGTGCTCCCCAAAAACAGTCATGTACTTTTTCTTCTGTATAGCGTTAAAAAGTCTTACTACAGTGACTTGTTTTTTGACATACAGTCACAGTGGGTTGTTAGAATAGTATTTTCCATTCTACATCATTAGAAACTAGGTAAGTTCAAGGTATAGTGCATATTTCAGTAGCAGAAAATGGTTTATGTGATCATTTAAAATTTTTCAACTGTTTCAATAATTTATCAGTCCCCTGCCTTCACTGCAACACTGCTAGTCCTTATTAAGTGTTGAAACTCATAAATTCAGGCGGACTCACTTTTTTTTTTTTTTTTTGTGGGTACCGGGGGTCAACCTCAGGACCTCGTGCACCAGCAGGCGCCTGTGCCGCTGAGCAATATCACCAGCCCCTTTTTTCATATGTAGGATCCGGGAGTCGAACTCGGGCCCTCGCGCTTGCCAGGCAGGCGTTTATGCCGCTGAGCCATCTCACCGGCCCCTGGGCAGACTCACTTTTAAGAAAGGTCTCTCTTTCCGTTGTCTAAGACCCTTGTTTACTCTTTTATTATTATTGGTGATGCTGCTTTCAGTAAGAGTATGTATAGTTAGGTGATTATCAACTTAATGTAGACATTTGGCTTTTGGTGTATTGTTCTAAATATTTGGCAGTTTTCATATTTTTCTTCTTGACTTTATGAATTATTTAGCATCTGCTTTTTTAGTGTCTAAGAGGTATGAGGGGGCTCACCTATCCATTTATTATTTTTAATTTTTTGCATGGTAGTCAGAGAATATTGCCTGCAGAATATTACCAGATATTTGAAGCTTCCTTGGAGGCTTGGTCATTTTTTGTAAATGTTCTTTTTGTGTTTCTAAAATATATATACTGTGTCTTTAGTTGGAGATAGAGTTCTTATATGTCCGTTAAGTCAAACCTGTAGCATTGAAGTTACCCATGTCCTTATTACTATTTTTCCTGAGTACATTATCTAATCAAAGAGTTATGTTAAAATTTCCATAGTTATTGTTGCTTAATGAGTTTTTTCTGAGATTTATATAATTACGTTCACTCTCTCTTTTATTTGCCTAATGTGTATTTTCTCTCTTTACAGTGCTTTTTCTTCTTTCTGCTTCAATTGATAGAGTACTTTATATGTGATTTAAAGTTATACTTTCTATTCTTCTAGTGTTCACATTAAAATTCTTAACATTGTGGATTTAAGGTTAAAATTAATCACTCTTTCCTCGTGGTCATCATCAGGACCTCAGAAAATATTAATGCCATTCTTTCCCATTTCCATTTTCCATATCATTGTTAAGCAGATTTTTAAACCACCTTGTCTTTAAACTTTCCAAATAGTGTTTTATCTTTTTTCTCCAATAGTCAATGTTTATTTCATTTTACCTATACAGAAACAAATTTTTTTGCCCACCATAGCTTTTGCATTCATTTTGTTCCTGGGTTTTCTTCTTAATGGAGTGCATAGTACAGGTCATGGTTCTCAGGGCACCGGCATCGTCTGGGAACTTGTCCAAAATGCATTTTTCAGGTCCCAGCCCAGACCTAAATCAACAGCTCTGACGGGCTATACCAATCTATGTTTTACCAAGCCTTCTCAAGGATTCTGCTGTCCACCAAGCCTGAGAATGGTTTCTCTTAGTCTTCAACTCTAAATGCCTAATTGTACTCTCCGCTAAATGTTAAGTTTTCTGTTATGCTAAATGTTAAGAATTCTGAGTTATTTTCCTTCAGTACTTTGGAAATAGTCTTATGTGTCTTCGGGCTTTCATAACTGAAGATGAAACATTTGCTATCATAATTGTCTTTTGCAGTGGCTAAATCTT
The DNA here is from genome assembly GCA_028451465.1 of Erethizon dorsatum. Taxonomy (NCBI): domain Eukaryota; kingdom Metazoa; phylum Chordata; class Mammalia; order Rodentia; family Erethizontidae; genus Erethizon; species Erethizon dorsatum. The sequence goes on along the minus strand of CM051829.1, from coordinate 21,115,379 downwards.
TTTTCTGGTGGCTTTGAATTTTTCTCTGTGTTTTTCATGTTCTGCAGTTTCACTGTCAGGTATGTATATGTGGCTTTCTCTTCGTTTATCCTTCGAACTCAAGATTCTTTGTTATGGAGATCATATCTTTTCTCTGTTTTGGAAAATTCTTATCTGTTATTTCTTCACATATTGCATTTTTCCCACTCTCTGATTATCTGACTTTTTAACTCTGGGCATTTGGTTCATTTTCTATCTTGTTTCTTCACTGTCCACATTCTCCTCTCTTCTCTTCCTCCTCCTCCTCCTCTTCCTCTCTCTCTCTGTCTCTCTCGCATGTGTGCACACGTGTGTTGCTGTACAGGGAGCTCTTACTCAGTTCTCCTAGTTAATTCTTTAAGGTGTTTTTTTTTAATAGTCTATTCATTTTGTCTGTTATTTCATTGATTATGTTTAAATTTCTATCTAGTCTTTTAAATTTCACTTCGTGTTTTTAGACATGCTGTCATTCTTTTATTATTCTTTCATCTCTTACCACTTTAAAAACACTTGGTGGCCTCTTTCAGGTTATTCTATTACCTCTGGTCCTAGGGTATTAAATCTTCTCCTTTTATGTCTGTAAAGTCTCCTTAATGGTGATTTATTACTGGTTCAGTTTAACATGAGACTCTGTGTGTGTGTGTGTGTGTGTGTGTGTATCTTCATTGACTTACCATGGGGCTTTTATAAGTCCTGACTTGACTTGTATTTATAGTCAACTTACTAGCCTGGGTACATGCCACTAAGGATAACTGTGGGCCTCATACCACTTTGATACAGGCTGACATATGGATTTATTACAGGTCTGTGGGGTTTTTTTGTTTTTCCCCATTTATGGTCCTAGATAAAAGGTCAACCTCCTTGCAGCTTTCCTGAGCCATTTGGTAGAGTTTTGTTGTCCCCTTTCAGATGTCAGGGGCTAGGAAGAGGATTCTGAACTAGTCCCCTGGATCACATAGACTGGTCCCCTGGATCACAATTTCTGCATCTCTGTGAGGGAAGATAAACACCTAAACCTAAGCACCTATGTCTAGGTCCAGTGCCAACTTATTTCTCTAATTTTGAGTCTTTCTGCTTATCTGGTACCTACAGTTTTTCTCTTTTTCCCAAATTTTGAAAATATTAACTCTAGCCGGACATCGTGGCACATGCTTGTAACCCCAGTACTCAGGAGGCTGAAGTAGGAGAATTATGAGTTCAAGGCCAGCCTGGGCTGCATAGCAAGACCCTACCTCAAAAAAATATAGATAGATAGATAGATAGATAGATAGATAGATAGATAGATAGATAGATAGATATCCCCAACATTTTTACATATTTTTAAGGAGGGGGATCCTTTCTGTGGCAGCTGAATGCAGCATGACTGTAAGTCAGTATGCTTTCTCTATGACAGATGCCACCCTTAGTACCTTGAGTGCTGTCTGTGCATGCTGTTAGAATGAAAACCAACTCGTGCTGGGGTAACACTTTGTACTTTTCCAAGAACTTCTTAATCAGCTGATTTAAAATTCCCAGGAATCCCCTCAGAAATATAAGGAAGATGGTATTATCCCTAATTTATCAAAGACTCTGAAATCAAGTGTCAGACCAGGCCTGAAACCCAGATGTACTGGCATCAGTGACATCTCCGCACTGGACAGGAGCCCCTCTCTCCCAGGAGTGCCAGCATCACCTGCATAATAAGCACACAAAGCATTTAGAACCGACCTACACAGTAAGGCAGGCTGCACTCTGGACAAAGAGAGAGCATATTTAGTACACAACTAAAGAGCTTTAATTTACAGATGTGTTCATTTGTCAAATAGGTTTATTTTACAAGGTAACTTCTATGTGAGAAAATGAGATGCCAGATTTTCAAGAGAGAACAGTTAACCTTAGTGTCTGATACAAGAAACGTAAGTGTAATGCTGGTCAGAAGATTCAGTGGGTGGATGTCTTTGTCCTGGTACATTGTTGAAATCTTTTTAGGAGGAGAATGTAAAAACTTACCTTTCTTACTCCATCCTGAGAACTACATGTAGAGAGGAACGATAGTAACTACTAACGGAAAATGATTATTCAGCTTCCAAGCATCATTCCCCCAGAAAAGCACATCTCCACCTACAGCTAGTCGGCACCTATCAGGTTATAAGGCAGGCTAGGGGCAACATTTTGAAATCTATTCCTTGGGAAATCTGTTGCCTAAGACTGTTGAACTCGCATATGCAGTAATAGTCTCCTTAGAATCCAAATCTTCTAAAGCCAACATAAGAGAGTAGAAGGAAATCATTGTTTTCAGATTAATTCCCTTGTATCACAGTTCATTGTAGCTGAAGGCATCAATTGAAATGCTTTCCTTCCTCGGGACTTGGCGTGCGCTGTTCCGGTTGTTTCCTCCTGTCTCTCTGGTTTCTATTGAGAGGTCCCTGCTCTAGCTGCTTTCCCTGACCACCTCACATAAAACCACTCCCCAGAACCTGCACTGTATATGGATCCCTTTTTTTTACCCTCGCTCATAACACTTATCTCTATTTATTCACTTATTTCTTACTGCCTATCGCTACCAAGAGCTTGGAAGCTCCAGAATGGTACTGGGAAAGGAATTCTTGCTTTATGTACAGTCATCTCCTTAGCACTTAAAATGTTTGGCACAGAATAGGTGCTCCAGGAATATCTGCTGAATGAATGAGCAAGTGAACTGCCAAAGAATGATTAATGAATGAATGAATGAATGAATGAATGAATAAAGCGGAAATTTTAGTTCGTTATGTGTTGTAGTGTTGGTGTTGTAGTTATGGGTTGTCTTTGTTAGCTTATGTCAGAATATTATATACTTGTCCTTATGTTGGTGACTGTGCAGATATTGACAAGAATCAGAATTCATACATGATTTTATCAGAATAAACAGTGTCTGAAATGCATGGGGTTGTGTGGAAAATCAAATGAAGATGGGCCTAAAAACTAGGAACAGACCATAGGCAGTATGAATTGTCTTTAGAAAATTCTTTCTTTTTTTTTTTTTTTTGGTACCTCCAGGCAGGCACTGTGCCACTGAGCTATCCCCCGGCCCTAGAACATTCTTAAGATATGTAAATATGATGTGTCAAATTCAAAACAAATGACATGTAAACAGTAGTTATTTTGTTTTGGGATGTCTATCTGTATAGTCATATCTTAGAAGATGGAGACAGAAGCTTTTCCTCATTTTGTCTCTTTGTGGTCAAGAATAAGTATGATAAAAGCCATGAAGACATTTTACCAAGGATAGTATGTTTTATTAGCTTAGTCCAAAATAATAGCAGCAGAAGTATTCTCTGCCTAAATTCATACTCTTTGCTAAAAAGCAGCCCGTGCTGAATACAAGGCCATCACAGCTGTGTCTGTGATATACAAAGGCCAGTCTGTTTTGTCTCATTAAAAAAACTACGCCTTTTCTGTAGCTCAGTCAGGGCTCTGACTCTAAGCTTCTTTATAACATAGCAAATAAAGGCTATTCTAATGACTACCTAAAAATATAGTGTTGCCTGAGTATATACCAGAACTTTTGAACAATTATAGCTGACTCAGACCCTGGGCAGGGGAACTACTGCTTTGCTTCATAGAGAAGGCATTTGCAATTTAAAGAAATCCTTGCCCAAAAGCACTGAATAGTAAGGGGCAAACCTAGTGACTCCTCAGTCGAAGATTTCCAGAGTGCCATCTGTCCAATTTCACATACCTTAAAAAGAGTATCAATTTACTTCCCTTCTGCTCATGGTATTTCTCCACAAAGATTTTAAAACCATGTTTAGGCTTCTTAAAATGTCCAGTATAGGAAATTTTGACTTGTATGTTCAAGTGTCAAAGCCAGTATATCTTACCTATAGGGAGGGGAAAAAATATACACACACATAAAAGTGAGAGAAGTCACATGGAAAACATATTTAGTTTGTGTAGCATGCTCCTAAATGATTTCTTGACTGTCAATATAGTTGTTTTCAGGGGTGAAAATTACTTTCAGTGCTAATTAGCCTTAATCAGTTCTAGCAATAGCCCATGTACTCTGTAGATATTATGTAAATTTGCTGTGGAAAATATAGAAAGTATTTTAAGATTTATGATTCATGAAATTCTCTGAATCTTGGCTCAGTATACATGATATTTAAGCATGCTGTTTGCATTATCTGTATTTATATTATCTTGCAGGCTGTTCCTTACTCCAGAGAATTTAAGCAGAAATATGACTACTTTAGGAAGAAATTAAAGAAACCTGTGAGTAATCATTTCTTACCACAATGCTATGTTTCAGTCATTCGTAAGTCACCAAAGTTACTTCAGTGAGAACAACTTGTTTGTTACTTTTGTATGTATACTAAAAATATTACCTTCCTTTTTGCACTGCACTATGATCCACCTGGATCTTCAGTCTGAATTTTCTTTTTAACTGAAATGGTAAGTGAAGATTAATTCAGTATTACATATCAAATCACCTGAAGGGTCATTTCTTATGTAATACAGAAGACAGACATAAATGATCTTTGTGGGATATAAAATAATTCAGCACCTTAGTCAAAAAATCTGGGGGGAAACCATACAATTTGGTTGTATGGTTTGTCATATTTTTAAAAACCTATATCGTAGTTAGAAAAGTATTTAAGGCTGTCCCTTTAAATTGAGTGGTTTTAACTGTAATATTTACATTCCAGTATAAAGTTTCTAAAATAGAATTATAATACGGGGCAATATTGGGTCCAAGTGTAATTTTTTCATTACAATCCTTAGTGGCCATTTAGAAACGGAACGTGCCGTGAGGTTTTCCTAGGCAGGGCTGTGAAATCGCGGCGTTGTGTCGCTCCTGGCGCACCACCCCCAAGTTCTTCCACGGTGCGTCTTCTGTATTCTTCTCAACCACCTCTCCGGTATCAGTGGTCTTGGTTTTCTGGTCGATGTGCTCAGTGACAGCTGCGGCACCACTGGGAAGGGATGTGTCAGCTACAGCTGGGCTCTCAGGGTTGGCTGGGTCTGGCGCCCCGTCCCTGTGCCATGCTCCTAATCAATGCCTGTGTTCTCGGTGTGCTGTGGACCAGCAGTTACTCAGAGGTTCCCTCTTCCGTTCCAAAGTCTGACTCCAGTACCTCACCTGTAACAACTTTTAAAATGACTCTTTGTCCTTCAAAACTCAGATTTGAACGTGTAAGATTTTGTAGGTTCTTGTGACTCATCTGCATGTCCCCAGCCTCGCTCTGGCACTTACACTACTGTGTCTGCCTGGCCCCACTCCGAGAGCGAGGCCAGCTCTGTACCTGTGAAGATGTGAGAATGGCCTCAGTCAAGCGCCGTATTAACATTGGTGATGAGCTTTGGGTTACTTCCCCCAAACTTGGCATAATCAGGTATCCCATTCCCCATGACAACAAAATGAACTTGCGGCCGAGATAGATCATATATACTACCTGGAGTCCCTCCCAGAGATGAGAATGGAGAAGAGAATGGTCTCAACTTGGCCAGGTGGAGATAATTTGTAGGTTTTGATCGCCTGGGCTGAAGTCTGTCTCCTTGACTGATGCAATGCGTACAGTTGCCTGCTTCACTTAGCAGTGGGCGGAGAAGTGCCCACATTGCTCATAAGGGGCCAAGAGGATGGTTTTCTTCTACTCAGCAGATTGTCTTCTGCGGCGTATGTTACAGACTCAGCTTGATATCTGCAAGTGGATGCTCTGTGTGTCCCTTGACACAGTGAGGCTTTCTATCTGTGCAAAGAAAGAAAGCCATAAAGGAAAAAAAAATCTCAGTTCAAATTCTTGTCACTGCTCATCTGTTTAAAGCATGCCATCATTTCTACCCTTTGTTGTTTGTTTGTTTTTGTTTTTCCTATTAGGAAGCAAGGTGTATATTTACTGTATGAATATGAACTTTTTATTTCTTCTTTGTAGGCTGATATTCCAAACAGATTTGAAATGAAACTTCACAGAAATAACATATTTGAGGAGTCCTATCGGAGAATCATGTCTGTAAAAAGACCAGATGTCCTAAAAGCTAGACTGTGGATTGAATTTGAATCAGAGAAAGGTCTAGACTATGGGGGTGTAGCCAGAGAATGGTTCTTCTTACTGTCCAAAGAGATGTTCAACCCCTACTACGGTCTCTTTGAGTACTCTGCAACGTAAGTATGTGGGGTACATTTGGAATACGTTCCACATTGAAATAGTTTCGTTCTTAATGAATTTAAACTTAACGAGAAAATAAGTAACTCAATTATGATACAAATCAGCACTGCTGGTTTTAGTCCCCCTCCACTGCCACCCCTTTTAGGTGTAGAACAGGTTCCGAGACTACGTGGGGAAATAATGTACTCTGTGAACACCTAAAATTGATTCTTCTCATCTGTTGGGTTCATGGAGTTGAAATTGAAATATGTTTGGATAATTATGGTAAGGAACAAGAGACAATTTCCATGTGTAATGTTACGTTCTTTCAAGCAGAGAATTTGTCAGTGTCAGAATTCAGAAAAAGTCACTATGTGAACAAAGTCTCTGAGGTCACACTGTATAAAGGTAAATTATGTGGTCTTTGAGGACCCATGCTTGGGACACAAAGGACTACGCCTTGGTTCTGCAGGGAAGAACCAGGCTGTCCCGTACGTTAGGAGCCCATCATTGCCAGGTGTGGAAACTAAGGCAGATTGCATTGCTTTCTTAATGGTCACATTGGCTACTTACAAGACCAACCATTTATCTCCAGGCTGAGGATCCTCAAGGCTAAAGACCAGCCCTGAGTTCCCGGTAGTTATTGACCTTGCCAGGAGGCATTGACACCACTCCAGCCCTGGGCTCTAAGGACATATGGGTTCTTTTGCATCTTCACCTGGTGCCAGTCTCCACGGCCTCATTTGGAGGGCAGCTTCAGTACATCCTTCTCAGTTAATTTAGCCAACAGGTCCCCAGTTTGGCGATTGGTGGGCGTTAACTGAGTTTCAGGAGAAAGCCTGCTATGTAAAATTGATAAACTCATTGAAGTGGAGGACTGGATAGCATACAGAATTCTCGCCTCTCACCTATATTCCCAAAGATACCCCCTAGAGGAGTTTGTCTGTGCAGCCCAGTTTTAAAACTTCTGATGGTAATGATTGTGAGGACAAAGAACCATTAGGTACATCCAGATGTTCTGAGTTCTGCATTGCTGAGACAGTGGATTCTGCTCCTTGTGCTTCTGAGGCCTTTTCAGGGGAGAGCGATGGTCAGATAAACCTAGAGTTGAGCCCATGGGAAAAATCTTATCCCAAACCAAAAGCTTTTGAAGGAGTTAGCCTTCCATCACCACAGAGACAATCTGAAGCACTCATGTCATCGAGAATCTCTGCACAGGCCCCTTTATTATGTGTACTTTTCTGTTATATTCTCAAGATATTTGGCTGAACCATTTGAAATTGATATTTTTACAGATCAGAAATAGGCACTCATCAGCAGTCATTGAAAGTTTATCTTACTCTGTGGGGTACATGTGTCAGTCTCAGTAGACCTCCATGGTTGGTCTCAAAAAGGGCTGACCAACTGGTGAGTCACATTCTCTAGCTTACACCTGTTCCCATTGAGTGTAAAATTTTTGTGATTGCACTATAAAAGTCCAGTGATGGGTGGTAAAGTAAAATTTAGATCTTGAGTTTCTTTTTCAGAAGTGTGGTTGAGCTTTTCTTCTCTTTTTTCTCCCTAAAAGGGACAACTACACACTTCAGATCAATCCCAATTCAGGCCTCTGTAATGAAGATCATTTGTCTTATTTCACTTTTATTGGAAGAGTTGCTGGTCTGGCAGTATTTCATGGGAAACTCTTAGATGGTAAGTTATTAAAAAGTTTTGGAACAACAAAAACATAGGACAGTGCTATTTGTGGTTTTGTATTAGGTGTTTTATCTTTTATATTGTAGATTATAAGTACAAGCTGCACTAGTTCTCTTTAATGCAGTAAATTATTTTTATGTTTTACCCATACTACTAGTCTTTCCCCTGGTATCATTTTGGGCACTGAAGACAAAGTATCTACCTAGAGTTAAAAAAAATTTTTTTAGACTGTGAAGCACAGAACATTCTGTATTTATGCATTTTGTATGTTTTCCAGATAACTTTTCTTTAGTGAGAGCTAGATTTGGTGACAGATGGAAAAGCTAATTGAAAAGTTAATTAAAATTATCTAATCCATCAATATCCTGCCATTGTTCCATTTGTCCCCAAATTATTTTTTAATGTGACAAGACTAGCTGATTTCCAAGTAATGTTATAACTCAGCTAAGACCTTAACACTAGATTCCCTGCTGAAATAGATGACACAAAATAACCTCATTCTTATTTAAAGCATAGAAATCACAGAAGAATTTCAAGTTACAATAAGGGTTAGAAATCAACCCCTTACCTGGCTATATCATAGGCTTAGCATACAGATTTCTTATGGACTTATTTTAAAAACTAATATTCATAAGACAGCACTACAGAAATCATCAGTGTGGAAAAATCATCAGAATTTTTTTAAACTTTTCTATAAAATGGTGAGGATGAGAGATAGTAAGATTTGAGATTCATATACCAGTGACTATGGAGAGAGCTATCTGCAGGAGAATTATGTTAATTGGGTTTATGGAGCCTGAGCTATTTCAATAAATAATTTATATACCCTCTGTACTTTTCCCTTTAGTAGATTGTTACTGTTAATTACTCACTGATTTTGATGCTCTGATTTCAGTGTTATATTTTGGAGCAGGGGGAGGTAAATGCTTTTTTCCGTTTCAGTCTTCTCGTGTGTGTATATAGTGTTTGTGGCAGTGGCACTAAGCCTTAGATTATGTCAGCCTCTCAGACTCACTTCTGCCTTCTTAGTGCAGTTTATTTACGTTCTGCACTGAGATGAAAAGGCGCTGCTATTCCTATTTAAGTATGTAGAGTATAGGATATGGTCCTGACCTCAGTGAGTTCTTATCTTAGTGGGAAAAAGAAGAAACAAAAGCAAAAGAATCACAATGAAAGGATTCGTGCAGAAGGGAGCACACTGAGTACTCAGAAGAGAAACTGACGTGACTGGAGGTGCAGGGATCGTACCACCTCGGGGGTGGGCCGTGTGTGAGCGTCAGAGGCCAGGACGTTTTAGAAGAGCTGAGTTCGCGCAGGAATCAAGGCGCTGCAGTGGGAGAGATGGAGCAAAGCAAGTACAAACAGGGAACTAAGAGACTGCTGAGGGGGTGCTTACAAAAGGGGATCACAGTGTGTGCCAGGAACAGCAGGACTGAGAGCCACAGCGCCTACAGCTGTGTGTGATCTGCAGGTCTTCAGCTTCCTAGAAATGGGAATGGTCCTGTCGGCAGGGCGCGCTGCGCATCTGCCGCCACCCATCACCAGACACTGTGGGTCCACGTCAAGCTAGGGCAAGTTGGCCTGTGCTGGGGGCTCAAGGCCTGGGGTGAGAAGGAGGAGGAGGGGCACAGTGCCCCATGAGAGGAGGCGCGTGACATCCCTGCAGCAAGACATCCTCATAGAGAAAGTCATCCCTCGTCTGTGGCCTCCCTGAGCCCTCTGCCTTCCCTCAGTGAAGATGTGTACCCTGCTCAGGGGTCGCCTTCGTTTCCCTTGCTGTGTTTTGTCCCCATCACTACCCAGGCAGGGATGCAGAACCACACATGGAATTCCCTGGTTTCTCAGTGACTCCCCGCTGCCCTAGGGAGCAGCCCTTCCCTTTGTCCCCCACATACTACCAGCCCCTTCTCTGGCCGTACCTCCCTGGGACACACTGCTTCTACCCTGTCCAGCCGCTGACATGTCCCCAGTCTGTCCTCTGTCATATGCCTCATTTGCACTGCAGACACCTGCTCAGTCGGGCTCATTTGCCACCACCCCCCGAAGCCATTTCCAGCCCTCTGTGCTGCACCCCTCGTGCCTGCCAGCACATCGCCCTCCTTCTTCCCCTTCTCCCCAGGCCCTTGCTCACGTTCATGAATTTCTCTAGAAGGTCCTTAATTTTTCTGCCCTGGTCTCTCATTCACACTGAAAGCAAATCAATCTTTATTTCATGCTCTGATGCACAGCTATGTCCAAGACTTGAAACTCTACCAGGTTTTTGCCATGTTTCAGGTTTCTTCATCCGACCATTTTACAAGATGATGTTGGGAAAGCAGATAACTCTGAATGACATGGAGTCTGTGGTGAGTAAATAGAGACCATTTTGTGGGCCATGGCAGAGCACCTGCACCTCATGGACAGGGGTTGGGGACCATGTTCACAGGCCCAGTGATGGCTACGGGCATTGTCATTTGGTGTGAGCAACAGAGAGCTCTTAGTTGTTAGAAATTAATTTATCTCCCTAATTTTTAATAAGCAAATTATTAGGGCCGGTGAGATGGCTCAGCGGCTTAAGCGCCTGCCCCGCAAGCGCAAGGACCCGAGTTCGACTCCCGGAACCCACATACGAAAAAGGGGCCGGTGATATCGCTCAGCAGCACGGGCGCCTGCTGGTGCGCGAGGTCCTGAGGTCGACCCCCCGGTACCCACAAAAAAAATAAAAATAAAAATAAAAAATAAGCAAATTATTATTCACATTTCCTAGAATCGTGGTACTTAGGGTAGGTACACCCAAACCTTACCTTTGCTTATCCAGCACAGAACCTGTGTGAACAAATTAAGTCCAAGGGACGGTGGAAGACCTCATTGTAGCCTGTTTTCTGTCTGAAGCTGATAGTACTGAAAGCCTAGAGATTCATTCACTGTCCCTTTGTTTTCTGACTTCATAAAAATGGCAGAGGCAAGGCCAAAACAATAGGAGGAATATCATATGTTCACCCTAGATGTGCAGGAGTCAGAAAGCGGATGCTGAAGAGTTCTACCAGAAACTGATGTAGATTTTCACAATGCACTAAACTTACTAATTTTACCTGGATTCATCATATTAAAGTAGAAAGCATTTTTTAGAAAAACAAAAGTTGACATTCTGTGCCCATTATACTTGCGCTGCTTTCTCTGTTAGTTTACCTGCATCCCGCCCTGCATTTCCTCTGGAGTGTGCAGGGGTTCACCCACATGTCAGTGCACACACACTGCACCCTCAGGAGGCATCTTCATCGTGTGGGGAATTTGTAGCTCTGTTTAAGTAAGAAAGCTCCTCCCTCTCAGCGCATCTTGTGCATAGCTGGTCTCTGAACCATGTCCTCGTTACCGACCTCCATGGACCTGGTGCTGCTTCTCCTAATCACAGGAAAGGGGAGGAGGAGGCCAGCACTGCCCTTGAACTCTCTGCTGTATATTTGGTCATGGCCAGGCTGGTGTGCACATCCTTAACACCAGTATTATTTTTCCTTTCAGCTTTCACCTTCCACCTTTTATTATTGCTTATAATGAGGAAACTAAGACCACAGAAGTTGCTCGTAAAGTCTGACTTCTATCACCTATTTGCAGTTAGTGTTCGTGGTATTGTATTTGTGATACTGGGGTTTGAACCCAGAGCCTTCACAGTGAGGTTAGGCTCAAATTTGAAGTCCTCCTGCCTCAGCCTCCCAAGTAGCTGGGATTACAGGTGTGCATCACTGTACCAGTGACAGTGTTTGAAATACAGTGTTCTTGTTCTTTTTGGCTTTTTGAAAGCCTGACATATCCACAGCAGTAGAACCATGGACCTGAGCAGAAAGAGGAGCTGGTGGCCCTATGATCCCTGTCCTAGATTTTCCACCTGGAAATCAGAACGGCCTCACTTTTTGTTTAAATTAAGAGGCCAAGAACACAGAAGAGGACAGAATTTAAAACACTGATGTTTAGTTAGGACATTGTGTCTTCCTTCCCATTTTTCTCTGATATTTTCACTCATAAAAGACAGGAAATACATTAGTCTATGCACATTAAATCCTATAGACCTGGCCAGTCTGGCAGGTTTGACCACACTCCAGAACAGGTGGCTGCCACCTGCTCCATGGTCGATTACAAACCGCTGTCACTGCTGAAGGCTTTTGTTTATGTTTTAACAAGTGGTTTGGGGTGGAGCAGGCTCCGTTACGTTAGTGAGTACCGCGATTCCTGAGCGTTCTGCACGGAATTACATTAGAAGGGCTTAACTAGTTAAAGGAGTCAGATGAATTGTCTTAATGCTTAATTTTACTTTCTATATCATTTCTGTAGGATAGTGAATACTACAACTCTTTGAAATGGATCTTAGAAAATGACCCTACTGAACTGGACCTCATGTTCTGCATAGACGAAGAAAACTTTGGGCAGGTACGTGTGGCCAACTCCATTAGCTCTTTGGCTTTCAAAGAGCATTTCTGTTTTCTTAGCTGTGGCACAGCTGTGCTGGATGGTTAAGAACAGCCGCCAGGAGCTTCAGGTCATCATCATCATCATCATCTCTTTGTAGCAGCACCTCACTGTCTTTCAGGAAGCCAGGTCCTGGGTACAACCCTTTCCCTCTCCCAGAAGTTGTAGAAATTCTCAGAGGCCTCTAGGGCGTGAACCTGGAGCGCCTAGTTGAGAGCCAATCCAGATGTGGTGGTTGGCTTCAGAATTTAGAAATTCGTGTGATTGTTTACTGAGCGATGTGAGTGTGAGACCAGTAGTGAGTGATGTTCTAGGGACATTGGGGCATTTTTTCTCTGCTTTATTGTTTTGTTGTCATGGAGAAATTTGTGTCATATGACTCAGGGTTTTCTGGTGTTCCTTCTTGCTTTGTCCCCATACTGCCATTCAGGATGGATTTATCATAAAGTCCCTTTTAAAGATAAAGTCGCCTGTTTGGAATTTTTATCATCATACTAAGGGTCATAGGGTGTGTTTGTCTAAAATCTGAAGCCTTTGATTCATTGATTCCCTCAGTAATAATGCTTCTTGGGAAGTATTCTAAAGGTTTTACGTGACCCCAGTACTTTTGCAAAAGCCCAGAGATATTTCCCCCATCTCAGACCAAATCTATATGGCTTTGGAATTAACTAAGTCATAGAGCCCATTTTAAGGGTTACTAAATGAAAGATGAAGTAGATTTGTTCTTTATTGCTTCAGAGCATCAAAAATATATTCCACTATTGAAAATGCATTTATGGCTCAGTTTCATACTTGAACTCATGAAATCAGGTCCCTACCCTCTTGGGGAAATCTTGATTCTAGGAGAAAAGACTTACAGCTTTTCTAGAAAAGCTATAAGTATATAGCTCTAGAAAAGCTAGAAGTATATGGCTAGACGTAAGGAATTAATGACATCTAGGGGCAAAAATTGTGGATCAAGAAAATGATCGTGTAAATATCAAGGTTACTTTTTGCCCCTGTGTCATATTTCGGAGCCAGGAAACCAGCTACTAAGTGCATCCTGGCAGTGGGTAGATCTCAGGAAACCTGTGTTGTCCTTTGCAGTTGACTGGTAACATTTATAGAAGAAGCTCAATGGTTAGGTTCAGTGTTGACCTTGTGGAGAAATCTGATTCTGTTCTCGTCCAATTCAGTTTGTGACCAGAATCATGGGAAGAATTAAGTTCGTGAACCAAGGTGCCACTTTGATCTCTTCTTCCCTGTTCAGTTTGCTCCCCTCTAAGTCCAAGCTATACCTTCTCTCATAGCTCCTTACAGGTCTCTTTGGTTCTTGTTATGGCACAGAGATCATTGCAGCATATAAAAGTGGTCATGTCATTTTTCTGCCAGAAACTTTCAGGGGCTTCCCAATGCCCATGTGACGAAGGTCTAGGTCGTTAGTCTGTCCTGTGAGTTGCCACATGGCCTACCCCACTATTTCTCCTCTGGATTTGTTTTGTATCACAAAGCTTGCTCCTCAAGCTTTCTGGATCAGCCCTGCTGGCCTTCTAGAACTTACCAAGTTTCTTCCTGCCTCGGGACCTTTGTTCATGCTGTCTCTTCTGTTGGGAACAGGCTCCTCCCATCTGAGTTCAGACATCCCTTCCTTTAGGAAGTCAGCACTTAGCCAGTCATACCTTGGTACTCGACTGCTTTGAAACTCATTGGATTTGGTACTCAATGCATTTTGTCGTGAAAATTTTGTCCCAATACTCGTAACCTGTTTGGTATTCAACATTGGTTTGGTACTCAACTTACAGGCTAGAACTTGCCGGTGCCAGTTGCCTCGTAACTCAATTACCCTTTGCAGCCAATACAGTTTGTTTGGTACTTGTTGTTTCTAGGATTCATCCTGCCTCCCAGAATCAGTTACCAAGCACCAAAGTACCACTGCACTTGAGAGTTTCCTTCCATGTCTTCCTAATGCCGTTACCATGGGGAACTTTGCATTTATTTGTCCAAGTGTGTATTTAGCACTGTCTCCACCAGACTTTGTCTCAGTGACAGCAGCAGTGTGCCTGCTGTTGGCTCATCATCTCACACTTGCCACTAGCATGGTACCTGGCACATGGGTAGGCACTCAAATATGGTTGTTGAATCAAAAATAGGAGCACTGGCAGGGTATCTGTCCAAGCCTCTCAGCTCTCTGCAGAGCACTGACCATGCTGGGCCAGTGCCCTCAGATGCCAACTAAAAGTCATCTCCATGGGGCAGAGCCAGCGCCACGCGCACGATGGGATGGACGTGCACTCAGCCTTCCACGGCGTTTTGTGCTGGAGCCCCTCTTATTTCACAGTTACAAGCAGCAGACCATGAAGTGCTGGTTGTTGCTTCCTGTTGTGGAGTTGCAGCTGTTGCCGTTGTGTGAATTGTTTTCTTCCTGCTCAGTGAGAATCTGGAGCTGCTCGTTTCTGGGGCCTGCTGTGAGCATGTCCAATGGAGAAGGTTCAGATGCTGAGCAGGAAGAGTGGCTGTGTACTCGTGCACGCACACACACACACACACACACAGACACACACACACAGGAAAGGGGCCTGTTAGAGTAAAACAAAATGTTCCTTCCTTTACATTGGGCAAAGCAGGTCTGATGAGGTTGTTTGGAGAGGCCCTGGGTGTGAGCTTCAAGAAGCTGTGCTGGAGGAGGAAGGGCAGCAGCCCAGTCTGGAAATTCTTCAGGACAGGGCGTGCCAGGTTAGGCGGACTTCTTAACAGGGCGCAGGCCCCAGCTGGCCATTGGACGAGAATTATCTCAGAAGTTGCCGGGCCCGTGGCCCTCCCGCAGCTGCGGTAGGGAGCAGTGTGCTGTGTATCCACTTGTTAGGGTTTTGTGGCAGTAGGCAAGTCAGTGGGGAGAGGGGCTGTCAGACAAAGGCTCCTTAGGGGACTATAATTAAAAAAAAAAAAAAAGGTTGGGGGAAGGGAGTTGATCAAAAGGCAGAAACTGGTAGTGTACAGGGAGGAGAGGGCCGGGAAGAACCAGGCCAAGAGCCTAGAGGTGGTGATAGTGCCCAAGGTCACTCCAGGAACAGCCAGATGGCAGCTGAGGAAATTGGAAGTTAGAATGCAAGAGATGACCTGGAAGCCCCAGTGCTGTCCTTGCCAAAGCTTTGCTGTCATCCTGGAGAGGATTGGGGAGGGGAAGTCAGCCTGAGCAGGGACAGGGCTGGGGAGGTCACTGGCTGCCTCACAGGGGCCAGTGTTTAGTGCACAGCATCCAGAAATGGGGTCACAGAAGCAAATAAACCTTCCCTGCCTAAGTCCCATGTGTTCAGTATGACCCACGGTGTTTCTCAGCTAAGCCCACAAACATTAGGTGTAAAGCATCTGTGGAAGGTCATGGAGCTGTGCTGCATCCAAAGCTCTTGATTGCAGGAGAGGGATTCTAGCTCTGTAAGGGTCACACGTCTGCTTTCAGTTTCCTCTGGTCTTTATGAGGAAGAGTGAGAATCTTATGCTCAGGATACTAGAATTTAAAAAACAGGACTCTTCCAATCTGTAGGGTCTTTTATCCATCAGTACTTATTGAACACCTACTGTGTGCCAGACAGTTAGTGTCACATAGGGTTTTTGGGACCCAAGAAAATGATGATGATCCCTAGAAAGCCAGTGCTAGAGGCAGAAGGATGTATTTAGTGCAATGGGGACATGGACGAGAACGGCAGAAATCCACCCAAGGAGAGGAGTGAAGACTGCTCCCCTGGAGAAAGGACACCTGGGCTCCAGCACCAGCTCCATCTAGTTTCCTGCGTATCCTGGGTCAGAACGGTTCACCTTCCAAGTTTCTGCCTCCTCTGTGTGCCGTGTTGCTGCCAGCAGGGACGAGTGTGATCAGGAGAAGCCCAGTGATTGCCCTCCAGCTTCTCCCTCCTCAGCGCCAGGCTGCTGGTGCCTCTGAGCCTGCTGAGGGCCTGGCGCTGTTTTGTACTTCTCTCTGGTGGCAGTGGAGTCTGAAATGAGGAAGCATGAGGTGTGGGGGAAATGAAAACACCAGGCTATAGCTCAGCAAGATGCTCAGCAGGAATGGAAGCTGCCAGAGAAGTCCGGCATGTAGAGTCCGGCTTTGCAGACCTGTGAGCTAGGCCTTGCATCCAACTCCCTGCTTTCCCCCGAACCTCATGCTTAGCCAGAAATCTCTGCGATGGCACCTTACCTAATGGGGTAATTCAGCAATTTGACCTGTGACAGCCCTAACAGTGCATCTGCAACACAGGAAGCAATCTGAAACTTGGCCTTGGCAGCTAGCTGAAAAAGTAGAATTTGAGCACTGGTCATTGCTCCCACTAAAATGTTGTCTCTGGAGAACCCAAGAAGGACAGAAACTCAGCACCACTGACAGCATGACCTAGAAGTCTGCTGCAGGGACCTGGGGGACTCACACCTCAGTGCAAAGACCCTAGGTTCAATTCCCAGAACCACATGCACACACAAAAATGATATCTAATAGAACTATTGTTTGCATGCACACAGATGCAGATTTTATTTTTGTTTGAATGGAAGTGGAATTGTACTGTGCATAGGGTACATAATATATCACATACTTTCCCACGTCAGTAAATATCAATCTATACTGTTTTAATGGCAACAGTGAATTCCATCTATTAGATATGTACTGTATATTTTTAACTGTACCTTATTTGTGGGCATGTAGTCTACTTCCATATTCACTATATTAACATAATCCTGGAATATTCATATATATATATAGGATATAAACATAGATAGCATGTAATACTGGAATATACATTTTGTATACTTGGTTAATTTTTCTTCCTTGATATAAATTCTAAAAGAGAAATTATGAGAAGGAATATGTGCACAGGGAAACCATGATGCCTGTTTATTGCCGAATTATCTTCCAGAACGATGGCGGCAGTGAGACACGCTGGCAGTGCTGCTGGGAGCCCTCTGTTTCCATGCGCGGGCAGCACTGGCAGCACTGGACCTGAGTGCGTTGGTTAGCGCTGCCTTGGCGGCCTCACAGGGTCTCCTCCCCTCCTGTCTGCAGTTTGCCGTTTCATTCAGTAGTTCTGGAATTGACAAGTCCCAAAGGACACCTGGGGAAGGAGGCCCCGTAAGCAAAAAGAGGGGGAAGGATGATCCTGGCAGGAGTGTCCTGCAGGGATTATGGATACTGTTTACTTCCCCTCCCCGGAATATGAGAGCTGGGAAGAGGGGGCTTCTATCTTACACTGGCTGAGCTGTACCAAGAGCCTGCTCAGTGCCAGGAGGTGATCTGTGATTATGAACTCATCAGTGGTATAGAGCAGATAGGAAATCTCCATTAATGAAAAGAATACCAGGGCAATCTTAGAGGAGGAATGGGAGGCCAGTACGGGGCTTATTAAAAGCTACTAGAGAAGATATGAATGAACTCGAGCCACAAACTTCAAAACAACTGTCAGTGTTCTTGTAGGAAACATCCCTGCCCACTACCCAAGCAAAAACTGTTTGACGTCCACCAGCAGTGACCGGGACTATCCAGGGCAGGAGCAGGTGCCCACCAGCAGGAAAGGGAAATGGAGCCATGAGAAAGGGTTGGAAGGAAACTGGAAATGCAGAGGCAGGGTTAAAAGTCTGTAATAGGGACTGCAAAGAGGCAAGATCCTCTCCCAAATGAAAAGGAAAAAGAAGAACATACAAAGGGGCCAGATGAATGATCAGTGCGATTGAAGAAACTACCTCATTGTGAACAGGAGTGCGAATCAAGCAGATGGAGCAAACACTTGAAGAAACGAGACTGAGTCATCAGCCAGGAGTCCAGGTCTTTTATGTGCACAGTGTGTGGAGGAAGGAGTCACTGGGGGAACTTTTGCTGGAGCGTAGATCCCATGACAAATTGGAGTCTGTGTCGTGATTATGTGTAGAGCTCTAGCTCTTGGTTTCCTGAGCAATACAAACTTGTGGACTCCGGAGGATCCCACCGAAATATCCATGTGGCTGTCGTATAGCAGGGAAGCTGGGGTACAGGATTTTTTCCACAAATAATAGGCTTCCCCTGTACTACTTACCGCATCGTGCCAGACCTGGGGCGGGGGGAAGGCGGTGGTCTCGGCTCAGCAACTCTGTTCCCTTGTGATCAAGGTTTGCTCTAAGGGAGGGTGGTATCAGGGACAGACAGTGGGAAGAAGTGTCCCCATGCAAATAAGTTTCTTCAACCTTGCTTCTTAAGTTTCTATTTTTTTTTCTCTTTCTCTCTTTTTTCTTTCCCCTCAAAACTGGGCATCAAGGCCACAGCCTCACACATGCTAGTAGGCAAGCGCTCTACCACTGAGCTATATTCCCAGCCATTTTTTAAATTTTATTTTTTAATACAGGGTCTCACTAAGTTGCCAGACCGCCCTCGAACTTGTGATCCTCCTGGCTTAGCCTGTTGAACAGCTGGGATTATAGGCATGTACGACTATGCCTGATCCTTAAGCTTTGCTTTGCTTTGCTTTGCTTTGCTTTGCTTTGCTTTTCTCTTTCTTTCTTTCCTTTTTTTTTTTTTTTTCTTTCTTTCTTTCAAGACCCTGTGTTATGCCTGTTTGAAAGAAAATCCATGCATCCTTTTTTATGACTATAAAATTTAACATCCAGAAGCAAAATGCATTTGAATTTGTATCTCTGTAGTCTTGATTGATTTACTGTTATTGTCTGTTAAACATAATTAATTGGTAAATGAAAAGCAGATAAAAAAGTGTTCTCCCCCATTGTCACTACTGTAAGAAGTATAATTAAAACTCACAAATAACCATGGAATAATTTTTATTTAATGATAACATCTTTAAATGTGTGATATTTTAGCAATTTAAAAGCTTCATTCGACATTCTCTTGTACACAGAGCCCATTTTCTGGGAAATATTTTTGAATAAATTTTGCTTATCTTTCTTAAGACCTTATTCAATAATAATATGCCACATAACTCCATTATGGTGATTTTTGTTTTTTCTTTGTAATTATAGACATATCAAGTGGATTTGAAGCCCAATGGATCAGAAATAATGGTAACAAATGAAAACAAAAGGGAATATATTGAGTACGTATACATATGTTTACAACCTTCTGTTTTAATAAATTGAACAACACACTGGGTTGGCATCCCTTGCCAGGATAGCTCATGAGCGCTATGACCGTGACTGCATGGGCCAGTTTTCAGCAGTGTGAGTTCTTTTTTGGCCTGGACTAATGGGAACTTGAACGTGGGCTGGAAATTGAATGTGGACTGCATTGTGTCATTACTTCTGTGAGCTGCGCTATTGTAAAGGAGGGGAGCAAGGAAAAGGTGTATGCAATTGAGTAACATGGCAGGTGCTCTTTTGGAATATGTGGACATCTCACCTAAAATTTAAATTGTAACAGTATAACACAGTGTCAAAGACCAGTGGGATAAAATTAAGAACTACCAAAGGCAAAATATTTTCCCTGCCTCCTGACTACTTCTCTATAATGAAAACCTGGGAGAAAAATTAAAACAGATAGGAAGAGTTTAACATGTGCAAACATAATGAGTTGTTTCTGATGTTTGCAGTTTTCATAATCAAAGCTCAGCCTCATTTGGTGGAACAGAATGTTGAGTCCTTTTAGAAGCCTACTGTTAAATAATCCTAGGAATTTTATAGCAGGCAGGAGATCTTTCTTGCTTGGGTACATTATATTTTTACCTTTGGTTTGTCTGTGTGATTCAGACACACAATTCGGAGCTCTTCCAAGGATGGCCATGTTTGCCCTTGGTAGCCGCTCCCTGGTGCACGCATGAGGAAAGCGCCACAGGGCTTGGTCCTGGGATCCTAGTTTCTGCATATCTTATGGGTTATAGCAGGAGCCTGAGCTTGTTTGCTGTCAGTACCCGTTTCAACAAGCAGTGTTTCCTCCTTATTTTAAATTGGTCAGAGGGCTTGAATTGAGGATTGGCTGAGAATCTCAGCGTCTTTTAGTATGATGTACAAAGACCTGTCCTTCCTAATTAGGAAGAAATGGAGAGTGTCATAGGCTTGGAGCCCCTGAGGAGGAGTGGAATGATCATACAACAGTCCTTTTCCACTCTCAAGTCAAAAGCTTGTTCATGCTTCATAAGTAATCTGGAAGTAAGATACTACAGTTCTTACCTGTCCACACTAATTGGTGTCCTTGTTCTGACCCTGAATGGTTCTAGCAGATGACACCTGCCAGACAGCACTGTCTTCGCTTGGAAAGCAGAGATGGTGAATAGTTTCTTTAAAAGGCTGCAGCGCAGAGTGACTCGGGTCCGAAATCTGAGGAACTTGAGATGTGCTGTGCATCATTCTTTGCAGTTAATTATTTTAGGGTTCAAATTTGATGAAGGCCAGGAAGAGGCAGGGTTTGAGCTAGCTTCACTGGAAAAAGTGGGATTGGAATCTCCAAGTGCTCCCTGGCCCGTGTCCTCCTGGAGTGCTGGAAGAGTGGCAGTGGGCTGAGGATTGCAGCCCAGACCACGGAGCTGATGTGGCTGAGCTGGGTGCGCTGCAGGCTGCTCATCCGGGCTGTAGCTGTGGTGCCGCCTCTGACACGAGAGCCCTTTATGAGGACAAAGTGCCTTCGATCAAATCCTCACAGATTTGCCTTGCAGTTGGTTCTTCTCTGCACCAAACAGTGTCACAGGGAAAATGGTGTCAGTGAATGTCAGTTACTTTTAGAGTCTTAACCATTCATCCTCCAAATTTTGACATTAAATCATTAATGTACATGATACTCAGTGTACTAGGAACTCTCTTTACAAATACTTGCACGTAGTTACACATACATGTGGGTGTGGATACGTGTCTTCTGTGCGCACACACCTGTGTACTCATGCCCGTGACTTTTTCTCTCTTCTTCAAGTAGGTGCATCTATAAAGCACTTTGATCAACTGAGGCTTGATGGGTAGGGGAGGCTAGTTATGACATCACAGATACTCCACTGGTTATTGAAAGAATTCCTGAATCAGCGGTGGGTGCACTACAGTAGACCCCCTGCCCTTTGCTCCAGTGTTGCAGGGGCTTCTCTCCTTCCCGCTTCCCGAAGAGCAGCGGTTCCTATTGTGAAGAAAGCAGTGAGTCCTGGTGACAGGGGGGGTGGTTAAGCATGTTCCCTTTTCTTCTGCAGCTTAGTCATCCAGTGGAGGTTCGTGAACAGGGTCCAGAAGCAGATGAACGCCTTCTTGGAGGTAAGTGCTGCTGGTAGGGTCTCTGCCGAGCGTCTTGGGCCCTGGGTTGAGGAGAGCTCGCAGGCTTTCCTGTGGGTGGTGAGCTGGAGCTGACCGCTCTCTGAGCCACAGGGGTGGGCTGGGGACCCACGGAGTAAGCCAGCATCAGCCAGCTCGCACTGTTGACCCATCTGCGGACAAGAGTGTTTAATGGTGCACCATCAGCGGGTTTTTTTTCTTTCTTTTTGTGTTCTCTTTCTTTGCTTCTCTTATTTTCTAAATTGTCTTAACTGTGTTTAATGGGGACTTTTTACACACTTGTTCTAGAGCTGTCAGCTTAGAGTTCCAGGTGATACCAAGAGAAGGCAGCCTATCGCTGTGGTGCTAAGGTCCAAGGGCGGTTCCCCTTAGGCCATCCCTCGGGGGACACTGCCTGCCTCAGTGACCGTGCCTTTTCTGCATGGCTGTCTTAAGATTCCCCACAGATTTTCTCCTGTACAGCTGCATGGAAAGCACATTTTTGTCAGCTGGGCTTTGGTATTACACCCAGACACCCGAGCCAGCTTCCACCCCGGGAAGGAGGATGCAGGGGTTCCTTCTGGGGATACTCCCAGGCTCCTTCCAACCCCGGTGCCCCGCAAAGGGTGATGGAACATCACTTTACAGAGCATTTCACGTTGAACAGAAGTGAAATCCTTTTTAAGTCTGATAATGAGTCCGTCATTTAAAAGCTAACAGGAAAAATCCACAAGTCCACACTATTAATTTCCAGTAAACTGACACAGAGCTCCTGTTTAGCAGCACTCGAGCTCTCCCTGGCTCAGTTATGTATGCAGGATGAAGAAAGCGTTCCAGGCGCAATGCTGAAAAAATTCAGGGTCCTGGGGACATAAAATGTAAGGCTTGACCGGACAAGGGCACTTTCATACCTGGTTTAGATAAGAAACCCCAGAGAGCAGATTCTTGGGCCCCACCCCTAGCAGCCCACACTTTGAGGAATCTGGCTTCGGCCCAGCGGCCTTGGGAGTCTCATCCTGGACCACTTCACTGGCCGGTGACAGCCTAGGAACTGGAGCTGGGCTTGCCAACTGCCGTCGGTCCTGTACTACATCACACCTCCTCCTTTCGTGCCTCATCCCAGGCCTTCAGCGCGTTATTTTTAAATGTGTCTCTTGCACATCTGTGGTCTGTGCATTTTTAGGACACAGTGACTCACAACAGTGTGTCATAAATGACTTTCTGAAACCACCTGCCCACAAGATTCATATTGTCACAGGGTTTCAGATATTACTCAAGTTCCTGAACCTTCTAGATTTTATAATTTTTTCAAACTTTCATGTTTGAGTATAGTTTTTATTGGGATTACCATTATTTGATACTGTCAATGATATGTAAATCATCAATAAAGAGTGTATTTCACCTGGCAAACCAAAAAGCTTATTTCTCATGTCAAATTTATTTTTTCAAGGAAAAATATGTTTAAGATGATTTTTTCTTTTTTAATTTGTCCTTTCAGGGATTCACGGAACTGCTTCCTATTGATTTGATTAAAATTTTTGATGAAAATGAGCTGGAGGTTTGTATTATAAACACTATTTTATGTAAAGTAGATTTTTAAAAAGTATCTCTCATTATTCTGCAAATAATATTTTAACATTCTCTGACCCATAATGCCCTACTGAGTAAGTTTAGATGAATTATGTGTTTTATTTGGGGTTTATTTTCTGATTTAGAAGTAAGGAGGGCCGGTGAGATGGCTCAGCGGCATAAGTGCCTGCCTGGCAAGTGCGAGGTCCTGAGTTTGACTTCCGGTACCCACGTAAAGAAAAAAAAAGGGCTGGTGATATCGCTCAGCGACACAAGCACTTGCTGGCAAGCGTGAGGTCCTGAGGTCAACTCCCAATACCCACATTAAAAAAAAGAAGAAGAAAAAGTAAGGAATAGCAAAAGCAGTCACCCCAGGATTCCCTGTATATTCAAGGGCAGTTGGTCATGCCTGCCGAGCCACACTGGCTTCGTGGCTCTGTGCATCAGGTGAGGAGAGTAGCTGCATCTGGTTGGGCCAGGGTTGTAGCAGCGCCCTGTTTGTAGGAGTCCAGGACCCCGCTGTACTCCACCTCCACCAGGACAAGCCAGCAGGGCACTTGGCTACAGTTGATTGTAAGCATATACTGGAGGCTGCACACTAGATGTCTCCCTGGACCTGAAGTGGTTTGTGTTGACTAAGGAAAAACATCAGAAGGCAACAAGGTAGCAGCACAAGGTGTGCACCTCAGCTTCTTAGTATTAATGCAGATGAAAAATTGCAACATGAAAACTAAAGGAACACTCTTTGTTGTATCAAGAAAAACAGGAAAAGGAAGGAGGTGTGTCTGTTGACAAGCTGTTGGCAGTCCTTGGCCATTTGTCCAAGCCACATGCAGTAGACCGTTTCTCATAGACTGGGTTTCTGTACTTTCACCTTAAAAAGGAAACTTCAAGATAGATGATGTCATAGAAATCAGGCACCGTAAGCCCTGTGTTTTGCAGATGGAGTCACTGAGGCAGCCTCCCAGGTTGACCCCACAAAGCTTTAGCTATTTAGGCCTAGGAACCCTGCTTTCAGGCTTTGGGTGTAGTTCTTCTGTTTTATTCCATTCCCTGTATAGGAATGTCATCTTCATTTGTCCACAGGAAACCTGCTCTACTGGGGAGTTACATAATAAGCAAACCTTAGCTCAAAATAATGAGAGCTCATTACCACGTTTGTACACGTCTGCAGTCCGCAGGTCTCTGGAAGAATGAGGTGTTGTCATCACCTAAACTGAACCATTTGGGGGAGATGAGTTCTTACTGTCATAAGTAGTAATTTCCTTGTAGGTAGAAAAAGTCTCTGGTACTTAAATAAAAGATCCTCAAGGGAAACAGAGGTAACACGCACATTGCAACAGAGTGGAAAGACATCCACGAACACTGCACCTAGATCAGAGGCTACGAGGATGACTGATCCAGAGTCTGTATTTCCAATATGAAATGTCATGGTTTGTGGAGGGGTCAGAATTAAATCACCCTCACATGTCTGTGATCCGATGTGGCAGGAAATATTTGGGACACGTGTCCACAGGCACCGGTTTTCATGAATTGCTGACTTAGCTCCTTTGCAGAATGACAAAATGCTGGCTTTGAGGAAAACTAATTTCTCAGTGTGTGATGTATCTGGCTTTCACATCCTACCTTGTTTGTATCTGATAAATTTCCTTCATAGTTGCTGATGTGTGGGCTCGGTGACGTTGATGTGAACGACTGGAGACAGCATTCTATTTACAAGAACGGCTACTGCCCGAATCACCCCGTCATTCAGTGGTTCTGGAAGGTAATGCCAGTGCCTCCAGCCCAGCCCCAGCTTCAGGCTCCTCCCCCTGCGTCAGGGCCAGGGCTCTGCAGTGCCTTCATCTACCTTGCTTTAGGACCGATGCTGGAAATTGGGGCCTGTTCATGCTTGGACTGTGGGAGAGGGAAGAGAGACACTGAGCCTCTGCAGTTTGCCCAGTGAGACTTGAGTAATGTTGATCCTAACATAAGTGCTTTGTCATCCTGGACCACCTGGTTAAAGTAACTTATTTGCAGAACCCATTCAGAAAGATGATTCTTGCAGAGTAGTTCATTGGCTTCCCGAGTACTGGAACTAGGCCTCCAAAGTGGAAATCAGGGTGGGAGCTTTCTCAGCACATAAACATTCTCTTGGGGCTGGCTTCCCCAAGAGGCCATCTTCTGTGGAGAAAAAAATTTCTCAATTTTTTAATTCCAAAAACCATTTTAATCCTTATATCGCTTATCCAGAGATGCAAACAAAATATGATTTGCTGTCTTAGGGCCAGTGTTTGCGTGCTGTTCATCTTAGAAGGGAAGGGAAGCAGGAATGGTCTGGTCCCAGGGAGAGAGAGTAAACTAACTAAAAAAACAGTTAACTCACCCCAACAAAGAAAAAGGCTGATTATTTAGTACAAGAAAAGAAATCGTCTAATTTGTTTGAATTTCTAAATGTCTGTTACTAGTAACAGACAAAGAAAAAGGCTGATTATTTAGTACAAGAAAAGAAATCGTCTAATTTGTTTGAATTTCTAAATGTCTGTTACTAGTATTTCAAGTGCCAGCAGACATACAGAGGGAGAAGGCAGAATCTTCAAATCCTAGAGCACGTCTCACTCAGCTTTGATTTTAGATGTGTTTTATAGCAGTTCAGATAATATTCCCAGTAAAGCCAGTTCAATTCCTGTAATAACTCAGATATGTTAGGCATACAGATTGTTTTAGAGAGCTATTTGTGCTGCTGTTTTTCTTCTTTTTATATAAAACGTTATCTTTAGGGAAATTGCAGTCTGAAATCCCGCGTCCTCACCTGGGTCCCCTTGTGTAGACCCTTCTGGATCACTGTATAGTTATAATTGGTTTGGGGGGAGCTGGCAAGCCTCGAATACAGAAACCTGAGCTCAGTGCCATCCCAGAGCTTGCTTTTCATATCATGTGTTTTGGCCTTTGGCAGAAGAAAAGATCTGCTGATCACTCTCTAAGATTAGAGAGCTGGGATTGTGATGGCCATAAAAAAATAATAAAAAGACTCAGTTTTCTGTCTAGGTCTCCCTACACGACAATATACATCAGATTCAGTTCGCCTGCCTGCCTTACAGCAGCGTGTGCCCTGTGTCCGCTGGAGACTAACGACTTTCCACCTCTGTTGCACAGGCTGTGCTGTTGATGGACGCCGAGAAGCGGATCCGGTTACTGCAGTTTGTCACGGGGACATCCCGCGTACCCATGAATGGATTCGCCGAACTTTATGGTGAGCAGCACACATCAGACTCTGCTGTCCCCCAGTGAAGATCTGGCCAGGTCTCACCTGTGGCCCAGGAGTGCTGTGCCCCAGGCCTCTGCACAGGCTGGGAAGCCTCTGCAAGCCAGTGTGCTTGCATTAGGTTCGAGAGTTCTCTCACAGACGTGTAACAGGGGCTTCTGCATACAGGGATGGGTGGAGTTTTGTGTGGAGAACCATAAGGTTGGTCTTCTCCTTTTTATTTTTTTTCTAGTTTATTGTTTTGTTATATCTTTATTTTATTTTTTATTTATTTTTTTTTGTGTGTGTGGGTACCGGGGGTCGACCTCAGGCCCTCTCGCACCAGCAGGCGCCTGTGCCGCTGAGCAATATCACCGGCCCTTTTTTCGTATGTGGGATCCGGGAGTCGAACTCGGGTCCTCGCGCTTGCCAGGCAGGCGCTTACGCCGCTGAGCCATCTCACCGGCCCCGTTGTTTTGTTGTATCTTTAACATGAGGTCTCCCAGGCTCACCTGTGTGGTCCTTAAAGGACACCTGAGCTCCAGGAGGCACAATTCTTCAGTGCTTACTACAGATTAAAGTAACCTCTGTGTTTGCTCTGTGTGTTGAAATTCTCATTTTATTCCTGTCTCTGGAAGTAGTTTTAAGTATAACTTTGTAGGACCCAGTGGAAGGGCTGCAGCCACATGCGTGTGGGATTGTGTCTGTTGACACCAGGGCAGCTCATCCCACGGGCAGCCAGACCCTGTGTGTGAGCTTGTGCAAACCACGTGCTTCCCAACATTAAATACCGCATCACAGCAAAAGACAGTGAGTCAGGCCTCATTCGGCAAGCCCTGCCCAGGCAGTGGGCACTGTTCTACTCCCTCCCCTTTTAAGTCTCACTGCTACTTTGTCCTACCACCTCAAGCTCTGTTGACATGTCTTTTTCTTTTCTGTGCAGGTTCCAATGGTCCTCAGCTGTTTACGATAGAGCAATGGGGCAGCCCTGAAAAACTGCCCAGAGCTCACACATGGTGAGTGACAAAACACTTCAGTGTCAGCCACCAGTATCTTAGATACTCAGCCTTGTGTGATACTGGCCTCAAGGTATAGAGTGCTACACTTCCTGTCCGTAAATAGCTCAGAGTGTGAAAAACTGATGCAGATGAGGACGTGAATTGTACAGTAAATGCTAGCAAAACTTCAACCACGATCTGAATGGAGCCAGTGTGTTTGCACATAAAGGCTAAAAGCCTCCACACTGTCAGGGACTCCTCCACGCCCCGCCTTCCCTGATTGCTTGAGTGAGCAGAGACTTCACTGCTTAGTGCTTGTGGACATGGCAGCTCCCAGCCTCTCAAGAGTTGGATTTTTATTACTGCCTTAAATTGGTTGTTTAGAGTTTGAATAAAATTCTCCATAAAAGCATCAATTTTTTTTGTTTGTTTGTTATGTTGGTACCGGGAGTCAACCTCAGGACCTTGTGCTTGCCAGCAAGCACTTGTGCCACTGAGCGATATCACCGGCCCTTTTTTTCCTTTACGTGGGTTCCGGGAGTCGAACTCAGGACCTCGCGCTTGCCGGGCAGGCACTTATACCGCTGAGCTATCTCACCAGCCCAAAAAACATCAATTTTAAAATGCCTTCCATGCCTGTGAATAAGCCATAGTTCCCTGGAATTTAATATTAATATGATTACAGCCAGAAGGAGTATAGAGGTCTATAGGTGATGCATGGCATGAGACAGCAAAGTATAGGGTTTCAGCACCCTCGAAAGGCCCCTGTTAGGCTGCTAATAGAGGAAGGACACCTCAGATCTTTCTTGGAAGAGATGCAGGACACCAAGCACAGAGCAGTTCTACCTCAGTAAGTTTTTAAAAGCAGCGCTTTGCTAATCCAAAATCAGTGTCCCTCTGTTGGTTTGTTCCTGGCGTGTGTGGAGGGGTTTGTGGCCCTGCCCTTCGGGAAGCACTGGAGTGGGTCTTCTGCTCATGTGAGCACCACAGCCCTGCTTTCCCACGAGCAGGGAGCGCTCAGGAATCCCGCACTGATCATGCTGAGCTGGCACAGGCAACCCGAGGCCCTTGCCGCGGGAGACACCTTTGCTGCAGAAGGGGTGGGGAGAAGAAGTTCTCATGAAAATGCCTTTGTGAGAAGTTGGCTCTGAAAGGTTCTTTGCTTCTGTGCGATTCCCTTGCCTCACCGGAAAGAAAGGGTTTTTCCATTCATGCCATTCACATGACTCTCTGAATGGAATGAATGTGGTCATTGCCTGTCGGGCCTTTAAAAGCCAGAAATGGGTAAATATCCAGCACAGTTGTTGCGCATGTTACCCGCTTTTATTCCAGGAGGAGAATGTTTTGGTCGTTTGGAGCTTTTATTTCAGCCAGTGTCAGAGTCCAGTGTGGTCTTCTGGGCTGTGACAGCCTCAGTTTGAAAGGCAGCCAGCACAGAGCTGAGCCCAGGGCTGTGGGTGTCGGTGCAGAGCTCCCAGGCTCAGCCACAGAGACCGGGACAGTTAATGAGAGCTCCCGCGTTTCCCGACACGGTCGTCTTCCGTGGGCCAGGCACCGTTTCATCTTACTATACGCCGTGCTTACCTGAGAACGCTCACCCGGGAGCAGAGAGTTCACAGATGCTCAACTCAGGATTCGAACTCTGCCACGAGTAGCCTGCTCCCTTCACACGGCACCAAATTGACCACCTCTGTCGAGGCAGCCCTCTCTCCACACTCTTCAAAGAGAGCCAGTCTGGCTCAGCCCCATCCCTCGGTGACCCTGTGCACAGATATCTTGCTGTTGACCTTTTCTTCAGTTTTGGAACCCACATGCTTCACCATGACTAGGACTGGGTACTGCCCAGAGGAAACCTGAAATCAGTCATTCTTGACCATGGCTGTACGTAGAGAGCTTTCGAAAATCCTCATGCCAGAGTTCTGCTCCCAGAGATGTGGACTTAGTTGGTGTGGCCTGAGCAGTGGGATTTTCAAAGGAAAAAAATGTTCAAAAGTAGACCTAGGTTCCAAGCGTGGTGGCACATGACTGTAATCCCAGCACTCAGAAGGCTGAGGCAGGAGGATCACTGCGAGTTCAAGGCCAGCCTGGACTACAAAGTGAGTACAAGGCCAATCTGAACTGCATAGTGAGACCCTGTCTCAAAAAGACAAAAAAGGAAACCTAGGAAGGATAAAAGATACCAAACTGACTCTTCCCAAAGCCTATTTTCCTCTCTCTGTGTTGGAGAAATAAAGCAAGCAGCTCTTCCTGATGCTGCCCCCTCAGCCTGATCTGCCCTCCCTGAGGGAATGTGTCACAAGCAGCCATGACCCTCGTGGACAGGGCAGTTGTTCTTTTCTGCGTGGCTGGTCTCCAAGCCAGGCCCGATTGTATTGTGATACAGAAATGCGAGCTTTGTGGCCACTTCTCTGCAACAGATCCAAGCGAGCCATGAGATGGTTAATTTCTTCCATGATCTGTGAAGAAGTGAAACGCATGAGGAAGCTTCAGACTAAGAATTCGCTTCGGTAGAAGAGCAAAAGCTGGAAGATCTGGCTCTCTCTTCAGGGTCTCCAGATGTAACCATTGGGTGTGTGATTACTTGTAAGCTTCAGTTCATTGTTCTGGAAAAGTCAATACCAGTGTAGTCTCACTAGGAATCCCAGACCCACTTGCTGTACTAATAATTTCAGCTCACACACCTTTCACATGAGAGAGCCAGAGCCCACTAGGGCAGTGGCCTGCTCAGGGTCATTGCGTTTGCCAAGGGTGGACCAAAGCCAGTTCCCTCAGAAGTAACAGTGACAAGCACTTACTGAGCGCCTGTCCCCTTCCAGACATTGTCCAGGCATTGACGTGACTGACTCGTGTAATTGTCACAATTCTAAGAGTTACGTTATCTGATGGCCCCATTCCTATAGATGAGAAAACTGAGTTCCAGACCCTCAGTAACATAATTCAGACCTCAGACCTTAACCTGCCCCATTCACCCTTTCTCTCCAGTGCACCACTGCCTCTCAAACTTGCATCATGTGTAGGCCTCTTTTTAAGGGGTCTTTAGACCCTACAGGAATTGCAGGCCCTGGACTGTGCGCCTCTGGCTCGTAAGGCAGAAGGCACCTTCTCTGAAAGGCTCCTCCTTGTGTGGTTTGAAGAGTAGAGTTCTGTCGTTGCAATTGGGTGCCATTTTGCTCTTGGATCATTATCAATACAAAAAGCAAAAAATTAAAAATTTCTTTTGGGACTCTGAGGATTGCAGTTCTAGGATTTTGAGATGCACACCCTGTCTTTTCATATTACTGGCTCTTGGGAAATCTGCATGGAGCTCAGCAGGACTGGTTACACATTTTAGGGGTTGTTACAGCCCCAGCATGGAGGTGTGTTTTTTTCTTACTGCTGCTGCTGCTGATAAATGGTCAGCTTCTAAAACATGAGTTATTGTTCTGCTCGTACCTGGAGTCTCATGTCAGCCCCTAGAAGGGGGACTGTTTGAAACCCAAACGATGTGGGTGAAACAAATGAGGTAGGACAGGTTGATTCCACTCAGTTATCCTCTCCTAAATGACCATGAGCTGTGGCAGGTATCTGTGGCCAATCAGTAGTGCCACCACTGAGCACTGTCCTTTGAGCACTCGCTGTGCACCAGGCCCACTTTATATATATTCTGATTTTCTGATTACTCAGCACCCCTGTGAGCAATCTCCACATTTTCACAGATGTACCAACCTTGGGTGACTTGCTGAAGGCTACACAGCTGGCAAGTGGCAGAACCAGAACATGAACTTGGCTTGATTGCCTGCCGAGGCCATCCATTTGTGTGAAGTCCTCACTCTCACCTGCGTGGCTTCAGCCCGCCACACACACACACACACACACACACACACACACACACACACACACACACACACACACACACACACACACACACACACCTGCCGCCCATCTGAAGCCTCCTGAGACACCAGAGCTTTTCCTAAATGCAGCTCTTCACTCCAGATGGAGCTGGCTTGCCGGGCTCTACTTAGCGGATGTGGCTTAGCACTGACATTCTGGAACCCCAGGCAGCCGGGGCTCCTCTCTGGGGTCTGCAGTATCCCTAGGAGTGGGATTCCTGGCACCTTGACTTTGCCTCTCTGATTCAGGATCTGTCTCTGCACAGTGGAGGTGACCTTAACCTGCTTCATAGGCTGGTGATGAGAATGAAGTCCATTCTGAGAAGAGCATGTGGCTCAGGCCTAGTGGAGAATAAGTGATAGCATTGAAAACAGGCCCATCTCAACTCCTGCTTAACTCCTCAAGCATTGTGCTCCAGGACTTGAAATCTCCGTGTGGGCGTTTGTCATTGCCTCGCCTGCATGTCTCCTTCCCACCAGGTTCCTTCTAGAATCCACATCTGGGTGTAGCAGAGGTTTCATGGACTATAAGAAAATTGCTTTTCTCTCCTCTGTAGGGTATATACCCTATTTGGCATGGACAGTTTCATAGCTAGAATTTATTTCCTGGTACTCAGAATTGTGGCTAAGGCTTTTCATTCCTTGTTCAAATACCAAATGCTCCATTAGCCCCATCTAGGAAGTGCTGTGTGACTGAAGGGTCAGAATCGTAACCTTTTACCTACCCCCTTCTGTTCCTTTTGCAGCTTTAATCGCCTTGACTTACCTCCATATGAAACCTTCGAAGATTTACGAGAGAAACTTCTCATGGCCGTGGAAAATGCTCAAGGATTTGAAGGGGTGGATTAAGGCCTCTTTCCTCGGGGCCACTGACCATCCAGCAAGTTCCACGTGCTCTCTTGCATTTGCCTGACAGACTTTTGCAGAGCGGGTGGCGGACACCGCTGCCCAGCATGGCTCCCAGAGCCTGGCCTCCGCCCCTGCCATGCCCACCTTCAGACTCGGGAACCCGGTCCCAGCTGAATTCCCGCTCTTCGCCACGAATTCTCAACCGGTTGATGTGTACACTAATTACATTTCAGGAAGACTTGTTCTATTTATGTTGTGCCTCTGCAGGCAAAGCCCTTAATAAATATTTTGCATACTTTCTAATGACAGTGAATGGAATTAATCACTCTACAGGTATAGTATTACAATTCAAGTTTACTTTTTAAAATGATTTAGACTGATTTTCAGATTTTATTTCATTACAATTAAAGATGTCCCATGTACTTGGTAAAGTAAGCATATTTTTTTTTGTATTTGAATTTCATACCAGGCTTAATGTCAATGACATTTTTATTTTTTAAGTACTTTGACACACCACCCCTCTACTTCATTATAATTAGAAATTAATTTTTGTCCAAAAACCTTCTGCAGACAAGAACTTGGAGAGAATCTCAAATATAACATTAGGTATAATGATAATTTTTCCCATACTCAGAATGAAAATAAACTGGATATTTCTTTTTTGTACAAATTTAGCTAATAGCTATAGGCTGAGAGAATTGTAACATAGCATGACATATTTGTGTTAACTTGAAAGGAATCACACCGTTATTCCTTAGAAGTAATTGCGTGTGCTATAACACATTCGAGACAGGGTTAGACTATCATTTCTCATGAGAGAAATTATTAACCCTTCCTGTTGCTGTACAGCCACCCTTTTGTTATATTTCCCCTTTTGCTGTTTGTAATAGAGACATTTTGAATGAAACTTGGCACTTGCTTGACTCAAAACTGTGGAAGCCAGATCCCTTCAGTCTCCTTTTCGTGCGTTCGCTAATCATAGCTAAATAACCAGTTCTTACTCTGACTGCACCAGTTCCAAAGGCACTTTGTGTACTATATGGAGGTCATGCCTGGTTTTTTGTTTTTTTATCATAAACATTAAATGTGATGATTCTTTCTTTTCCCTGCGCACATCTTTCTGGTGCAATATCTATCAGTTGTGAATCTGGCTGCTGGTGTATAAAAACCTGAATGTAAAGCTGAGCCTGCAGACCTGTCCTTTCCAATTGTTTTGTGATTTCTACTCGACTACAAAGGTTTATTTAACATACACTTAATCTAACCAACTTCTGTTACCTATGACCTGTTGCATGCTTCAATACTGTGTACTGCCCAAGTTGTGTCTCTTGTATGCTAGATTAAAGGTGAGAGAGAAGACTCGACTGGATCCCCTGAGCTCGTGCCGTGGTCGCAGAGGATCGAGGGCCTCTGTGCGGTCTGATTCTTTCCCACCTGTACCTCTGTTGCAGTTTCTGTCGTGTTCTGAGAAGATGCCTGAGACAGTGCAGGAGTCCCGCATCCCTGCTGTCCTGTTTCACTTGTGTTGTC
Organism: Erethizon dorsatum; assembly: GCA_028451465.1. NCBI lineage: Eukaryota > Metazoa > Chordata > Mammalia > Rodentia > Erethizontidae > Erethizon > Erethizon dorsatum. Next base: position 21,081,922 of record CM051829.1, on the reverse strand, counting down.
CCAGACCGTGTTGTGCTAAGTTAGGGGACACTGGAGAGTGGGTCTCTTGCCAGTCATAGATAAGACAAAAATTTGTGGTTTCAGAGTCTCTGTCGTGTAAGAAGAAGTTTGGTGTGAGAAGTCAGTCGTATTTGTGCAGTTCTGGGCGGCGTGTGAGAAACCGTGGACACCTGTGGTTGTAAGCAGGTGTCTGAGGGAGGACAGAACCCTGAAGTTCTAGAAGAAGGTGACTTGCTACAGAGCTGCGCATTGGCTCCCTTTTCATATTGGTTTAGAGATCAGAAAACTTGGATGTTAAGTAATTATTTTTAAAATGCTCGTTATATTTGTGTTTCTGGTAGGATTTTTTTTTTTTTACCCCCTACAGTTAACATAACAAATGTCTCAGTGGCAAAAAATCCTTTTTTTTTTTTTTTTTTTGTAACTTTCATAGTCCAGAGTCAGTTATCTTTTAAAAAATCATACCAAAGTCAGTTATCTTTAAAAAATCTGAGTCGAGAAGTATGCTTTGATGGTTTTTGAGAAAGACTGTGTGATTATAGGAGGAGAAATCCGATTCTCATGTAATAACCGAGATTCTTCTGTCATTTTGTAAATTGTATGTTAAAAAAATCAGAATATTCTCTAAATGCAAATTAGACTAAGTGTTGAAAATACAAAAAGAAACTATTCAGATCAATTTAAGTCAGGAACATAAAAGAATCATCGACGTATACCCTGAGGAATACTTAAAAGGGAGTAATTGTGAATGACAGTTCCGTTCATCTACTCCTTAATCTACCCTCTGGTTTTAATGACAACTAAATATTGCTGGATTTGGGGTTTAGTTTTTTTTTTTAAAATCAACAGTTCACTAGTCCTCAACTATTTACAAAGTTTCACTCTTTGCCTAGAATGGTTCTATATCTTGTTGTCTGTAAATTTTAATGTCACTCTTGGTGATTTTTATGACATAACTGCAGGTGGCAGAAGAGAAAATGCACTGCCCAGGGAACAAGTTGCTGGGTCATAGCTGGGTCCTCCCACTCCGGCAGACTGGCCTGGGGCAAGAGGGCAGTGCTGTCTGTCCTACTTGTCCCAGCAGCCAGGCTGCTCTGCTCGTCAAGGTCTCTGCTTGTTATCTCCTGAGCCGTAGAGATCACTGTAATCCCATTTCTCTGGTTCCCTGCAGAAGCCGTAGCTGCCATCACAGGAGGCTGAGTGAGAGCCAGGGCGCACCCTGTATGTGGAAGGGCTTGGAGGATCCCGTGGCTGCTGTGGATTCTGAGGTGTTTCTGTTCTTGCCGCGGTTGGTCTGAGGGTAAATTTGGAAAGTCTTCCCAGCAGGGTTAGCTCAGACCGAGTGCTGGTGTGTCCAGCTCCCCTTGTGCGCTTCCCCTGTTCACCTGATACATTTCCTTTTCTATAGCCAGTGGCTGAAAATTAAGAATGGGAGATACTTTGTTTCTAAGGCCCATTCATAGGTGACATCAGATATTTCCTAAATTCATATGGCAAATGATATAAAGCAACTTGACATGGATTATTCCTCCTATGTAGGGACCCAGTGGCAGATTCTGAGAAACAGTTTGCAAAATATTTGAGCCGCTTTCTGCACCTCACCTTGTTGCATAGATGGCATGCACTGTACCATTGCTCCTCGATCTTGCCAGATCCCAGTTGGCTCTGTCAAAAGTCAAGTTCATATGCAGTAACTTTCTAATTGTAACAGTTACCAGATTTTTTGCCAGTTGACTCCTGTATCTTCCTAATAGTCTTGCATCTCAATCTGAGATTTTAAAGTCTACACAGAGAGCCTGGGGTCATCAGCTCTCCAGCCCCTCCCCACTGTGCTAGCTCTCCTCTTTCTGTCCTCTCCCTTCACCCTATCTCTTCACCCCTGTGGCCAGGAGAGCAAGGGAGATGCTGTCTGGTGTCATTTTCTGCCTTGCCAGTAGGGCTGCTTCTGACTCCCAGAAGATCATGCGCTACCTCTGTCTTGTTCAGGCATTGGGGTACATCCTACATCGTGTCAAAACTGCCTATTTCAGGACTGAGATGTATTAAAAGACAAAAACTTATAGACTCCACTTTGTAGTCTAGATTTTAAAACTGGGAAGAAAATGTGATATACTTTGGACCACTTTTTTAATTTATATAAGCCTTAATGAACAGTGTATATACACTTGCGTATGCACACTCCACTCCAGAGTATTTTCAGTGTGTCAGAGAAAATGCCGTAGCATTAGGACACAAGCCTGTGTTAATGTTTTCTAGGAAAGGAATAGCTTTCTGTTGGTTTGAAATTTTCCAAGGAAACCTCTCATTTGACATCTATCCTTTGTCAAAGATGTCACACTCAAAGTAACGCATGTTTAAAGTGCATGTCTCCTTGTTCGTTTTGTTTGTAAGGAAGCTAAAGACATCACCGTCGATGCCCGACCTCTGGTGTACTGCATTCTCCACCATGTATCAGTACCTCGAAGGCCTTTTTCCTGACCAGGATTTTCATCAACAGATGTCCATGTTCCTTTGTAAGCCCATCCCTTGTACTCAGACTAATTTCACCTAGATTGTCACAGTTTCCTTCATGTTAACTTTCCGTGACTTTGTTCTTCCTGTACTACTCTGTGTAACATATATACATATATACATGCATATGCTGTCCAAATATATATGTATATATTTGTAAAGCATTTTTACACCTCTGTGAGTAATGTGGTTTCAAAAGGGAGTGAGAGCTTTGTCCCTTCTGCAGTTTTCTCCAAGCTGTGTCCTGAGGATTGTCACCCTCAGCGCCTGAGAGAACCCTAGGAAGATGTTCATTTGTTGTCATTTCTTAATTCAGGATCTGTTATCAGATGAAACATGAACAAAACAGTGACTTTTAAGGTGAAAAGAGTTTCAAGCATTCCAAATAAATTTTCAGTGTTTCATAACTTTTTATTATAAACCCACCTTCTAATACAAAGCCAAGTACTATTTGATACAGTAGTCAAAACCAAACTACCTTGATGTTTTTTTAAAACAACTTATGGATAATGCTCATTTTCACAATCAGAAGAGCTTTAAAATATGGTTGAATTTGATACAACAGGAAAAGTTTTGTTTAAGAACAAGTCCTTTTTTGCTTTTCTTCTTGAGAACTCTACAGAAAAATTGTGGTTTGTTTTTCTGACAGCAAAAGAGTAATGTGACAAAATGAAGTCATTGTAAAGAAGTGATGCAACTTGTCAAATATTTAATAAAGAATTATGGAAGCTGGAACATTTTCTACATCAAGTATTATGGGTTGTCTGATTTAAAGCTTCTTTCATGAATTCATTGTCTTGTGTCAAAGAGACTTAAATGCCTGCAGATTTATAATGTGTTCATTTCCTTAATCTCAGCTGAAAGTTCCATGCCCTTAGAAATAGCCTGCCCCAGGACACATGGCTTAAGCATAATAAGAGGATACACATTTGTCCTTATCCATCTGCTGATTTGTCTTTTTACTAAGCTTGAAAATTACTGGTTTTATGTAATACTAGATAATCCATATGGGTCCTTTCCTGGAAAGGCAAGTTTTCCCTCTAGTTCTTATCCAGCCAGCCTTGAACTCGTGGGAGAGTTAATGGGGCTCAGTAATGAACCCACAGTGGTCCTCAAAATGACGTTCAAAATCTCAGCCTTATGTCAGTTCTCTGTTAAAACTTGGTAGCGTTTTTTCTCATGCCATATCCTTAGCCCATCCCCTCAGGGACCGCCAGCCAGTGATGTCCCTGAAGGACAGTGTAGTCAGTCCTTGCTTGCTTGTGGCCTTTTCCTTGGGCAGTTAATGATCTTGCCAGAAAGCTGTTAATAGCACCTAGAGCTCCCGCCATCTTTGCCAGGCTTACAAGGACATAACATGAGAGGGCCAGGTGGAGAGAGCCACGCTTGGAATCCCATGTGTTCACGCTTAGAGACAAATACAAATGCTAGGTCAGTAAGCTCTTCACCTACTCTGATGTCCAGGAGTGATGTGGGCACTTCCAAAATTTTAAAGCCTCTGGAAGTGTCAGCGGTGAGCATGGGCGTCCCCAAATTCTAGGACTAGCTTTCCTAGGCCCTGAGGAACAGCTTTCAAGGAAGTCCCAGGGGTGAGAGCCCCAAAACCACTTTCTGATCCCGTTGGTTCTCTCCCCTCTGAGAGAACACTTCCAAAACAATGGGTTTTCAGAAAGCTGGAACCGTAGATTCTCTATTTATAGGGTTTGAGTTAGGCAGGGGAAAAAAATTGAACCTGAGTTTGCTAAAGGCCTAGCATAGACTCCTCACATAGATTGTAGAAATCAGCTGCAAACTGCTAAGGACTGAGGAAGGTGAGAACAGAGATTCTCTGTTGGGAACTTCGTAATGCTAATTTCAGACAGGATTCAGGAAAAAGGTGGATTTGTCCCACAGCTTCCTGCCCAGTGCCTTTGCAGTGCCCCTGCCCCCAAACTGCTGCACCCTTCCCCAGCCGACACCCCACACTGCTGTTAACACCTTCCCTTTCCCCTACAAATTCCAGGCTGGTCCTGGATATGGTCCCAGTGGGCTGCAAGTGACAGATAAGGGAGCGTGACCAGTGACAAAGTAGGTGAAAAGTACCTCCCATCTCCAGCAGGGCACCACTCTTTCTCGGGCCTGCTGGGCACAATCCAAGCTCCCCATCCAGGTGTGCCCAGCCCCCTCGTGTGCAGTTCTGAGCTGGCTGCCGTGCTGCCTTTTGGCATCATGGAACAGAGGGACTGGGAGAGCTGGGAGGGGACCATGTTTCCTCCCAAGCTTTGGCAACACCACACCCTACTACTGAAGGAAAACCTTTCTTCCTCCCTGAGGAAAGGGCTTAATTTCCCAATTAGTTAGAAAGGGGTGTTGGGGATTACAGTAAGCACCCTACCAAATGAGCAGACTGAAACAGAGTGTTACTGAGTGATACTTAAGAGAGGTAAACGTGTGGCACAGAGTGGCAAACCCCCAGTAACCTGACAGAAGGGCACCCTGGCAGCCCTATGGTCCAGCCCTTCAGCCAAATTTGTGATTAAAGGCAAATTGGGGCAATTTCTCGCAACACCTTTTCTGGGCAGTTTTAGATGGTTGCTAGATCAGGAAGTTTGCAGTCCTGGTGGTTTTGTCCAGACTGAATGGCAGAGCAAGCCCAAGGTGACAGATTATGTACTGCAACATCCTGGGCTCAGCAAACTGGAATCCTGTGATTGTAGAATATGTGACCCAGAAGGACCCCGGCCTTGCCTTGTCCGCTGCCCTCAATTTGCACCTGAGTCCTGGGGCTCCTGCCCTTAGTCTCTCTACATGTGACCAATACTGTGGCTCTGGAGGACCAGGTTTTCCAGTCCAGAAATAAGGGTGTGCTCTAATTTGTGTCCTTAGGGACTTCTAGGGCAGCTTTGCCCTCCCAAGTGCAGACCCAGAAGAGCCACAACTGTGGGTGTTTCTCTAAACAAGTAGGGGAAGGAGACAGCCCAACCAGCCCTGGACAGGACAGCCCTGCGCCCCAGGCCAAGGCAGGGTGTAGTTGGTTCTCTTGGAGGGAAGGGGCCGAGAATCCCCCAGGGGCAGTGCTGGGTCAACTTGCTTGTACCCACCCTGGCAGCTCCAGGGCTCTTGGAGAGTGGGTACAGGTACTTGGCACCAGGACCATTTCTAGAGCCCAAACCACCTGCAGAGCACATCCAGCCAGGAAGCATCACAGCAGACATCTGCAGAAAACTGTCTCAGTTGTTACAGGCTGAAGCCCTTCAGCCTGCGTACCTCCCCTGCTCCCTCTAGGTTTCTCCTTTACTTCCTCCAAAGTCGGGTGAAGGCCTCAAGTTGGACTGAAACCTCAAAAAGCTGGAGTAAAGAAATTTTGTGGGAATGGGGGCTCCCCCCCAGCACCTGCCATGTGTGTTGTGTGAACAGCCAGCTACAGGGTGTGGAGCACAGGGTACTGTCCGGGGGGCTGAGACAAGCCCGTACTGTGGGAGGCGTGGAGCCCAGTTCCCATTGATACCGATTTAGATGGGCACAGATGTGGCATCTTTGCTGCCCTGTCCTGGACTCCTTGTGCACCGGGCCCTATTCCCAAGCAGGATAAAAGGCATCAGTAGTTGGCTATTTCAGTGTAATTTTGTCTCTTGGTTTAAAATTGTCTTTGGGGGATAAATATTCAGTCAGTGTATAGATCAAATGCCCCATCAAGGCCCTTTCCTGCAGAGGGCTTTGGTGAGTACTGGGGGCACAGGCAGGGTGGTCTCCCTCTGCAGGCCCTGGGTGTTGTTTTCTCTGTCCCCTGCGTGGGCTTTCAAGTGCCCATGCCACTCTTCAGAGAACTTGTGGCCAGCTTCGCCTGCCCAGCCTCTGCCTGGGATGCCCGCTGGAGCCTCACTCTGCACAGTTGGCCTCCACCAGGCTCCTCAACCTCTTCTGCGTCTCCCAGGGTCCTGCTGCTCTGTGCTGCTCCCAACACCTGCCAGAGTCCCCAAGGGGTCATGGGACACAGGCTCTGCTGCTCTCCCATCCCCTGGCACCAGCACCATGGAGGGGCCGCTCACTCTTCGATGTTTCCTCCCTTGCCAAGGCCCAGAGTGGTGAGACAGGGGCCTCAGGGACAGCAGTGCCCCGACCTGAGCTCTGTCCCTTCCCCCAACCCCCTGCCATTCTCTTCTGATTTCTCTCTGCCGAGAATGCCCTTGAGAGTGCGAGGCCTTTGGTAAAACTCTGTAACGTGGACCAACTAGATTTAGCTCTTGATGTGGAAAGAAAAGATTTTAGAATGGACAAAAATTGCACGTCCCTCAGCAAATCCTGGTATTCAATGCCATTTATTTCCTTGGGACTAAAGATGGTCAGTTTTTTTTTGTTTGTTTGTTTGTTTTTTGTGGGTACCGGGGGGTCGACCTCAGGACCTCGCGTGCCAGCAGACGCCCGTGCCGCTGAGCGATATCACCGGCCCCTTTTTCGTATGTGGGATCCGGGAGTCGAACTTGGGCCCTCGCGCTTGCCGGGCAGGCACCTACGCCACTGAGCCATCTCACCGGCCCAGATGGTCAGTTCTGAGTCCCAGAACACAACGGTGACTCCTCCCCCACCAACATCTCTAACATTTTATTAAGAAAATTTGCAAACAAAAGTTGAAAGACTGTAAGTAAACACCCCTGTGCCCACCACCTAAATTCCACCCTATTAATGTCAGTTTTACTCTGCTTGCCTTATCAAATATCTGCCATTTCTCCACTCTTAATCGCTCCGAATTATTGAAACATGGGAAAATAAATTGCAGGCATCATGTACTACCCCCAATACTTCAGCATCTGTATCACTGGCTAGACTTTTATTTAGATTGTTTTCTTTTGTGGTAAAATTCATGTGCAAGAAAATACACAAATCTCAAGTGCACAATCACTGAAGTTGTTGCACACCTACACCTGTGTAACCCAAATTGCCAGCCAAGATCTATGATGCCTCCTCCAAGTCAGCCTGCATATCCCAGAGCTGTCCTAAATTTTTCTATCATATGTTAGTTTTGCCTCTTCTACACTTTCATATCAACCATGCAATTTGTTATAATGAATTTTTTAAATTCTACTTTGTATCTTTGCTACCTTGAAGCAATAAAATTTAAGTCAGTGGACGGGAAGCCACATGGCATTATGAACAGACATGTCAAGTTAATATTCAGATCATATCCCCATTTCACAAGTAACAGGATCTCCGTTTCCTGATGTACACAATCATCTTGTAGGACGCTTCAGCCTTGATGGTTTACATACAACGATCAACTTGAACTTCCAGATTGACACCAAGTACATTTGGCAGCTGGTAACCAGTGCTTCCAGCCTGTGGAGGATGCTTTGGGCTATTTTCTAGGTCCCTGGCTTCTGGCCCCTTCCTCCTGCCTAACCCTTCCTCCTTGGGCAGGGTCCTGAGGATGGACGAAAACAAGAGTCAGAGCAAGTTAAAGCCAGAGCCAGCAATTCCCAAATCACAGTGGCTTAGTAAAGGTGCATTTCCTGCATAGCTCTGTGGGTTAGAAGAGATTCTCTGCCCCACGCATTCCTTTAGGGACCCCAGCACCCTCCTTGATGGCCCCACAATCCCCTGGGACAGGATCCTCTGCCAGCCACAGGTGGAGGAGCGAAGAAACCCCTGCCCATCTCCTCCAGCCAGAAGCCAGCCCCATGGCCATACCACACTGAAGGGGATGCTGAGACATATCTACCTCGGCACCCACAGGAAAAGAGAAGGAGTGTGAGACCAACAGGACAAACTGCCACTAAGGAAGATTTTATCTTCACCTTCAACATCCCCCGGCAGAGGGAATTTCCCCTGGGGAGAGTAGCTGCCATTTTGCCAGGCTTCTAGGGTCTTCGGTTTGCTGTTTATGATTCCACTGCAACTGTCCATAAACTCCCACATCAGCTTACACAGGCAGGTGTTTTTGGTGGGAAGTTCAGAGACCTGCACAGTGTGCTCTGAACCCAGGGTGTCTGGCTCAGATGCAACATTCAACCATGGACTCTACTTCCCCACCACCATCCGCTCCTTCAAACCTCCTGAGGAACAAGTCAGTAACCTCATTACACCAAGATGTAATTGACTGGTAGGCTAAACACATGATCCCTTCCAGAAATACTTTGAACAAGAGCCAATGTTGATGCTTAAGTCAAAAGGAATAAAGTTCAACATTATGGCATTTAGGTATCAGCAAAGTGAATAGGAAAGTTTGAGGGCAGGGGGCCTGCTTCGGGCCGCTGAATTCATTGTGAATATAGATCCCTCCTACAGTGGGAAAAGACAGTGGCCTCAGCACCTAATGGGGAGCTGCATGGCCCTCCTGGCTGCCCCAGGACAGAGCCCTCCCCACCCTCCAGCCCTCCCCCACCACAGAGCAGGGGCCTTGGATTTTCTAGGTCTCTCCCAGGGAAAGCAGATGTGTCCCTTTGTCCAACAAAGCTAAATGGCTGAGGGGACTGGAGACTGAAAACTGCATTTTCCACTCCCAGGCGTTCTTCAACAGGGCCCCAGGATGTGGCTGTATCTGCAAAGGTTCTCTGTTTATTAAGATGTTACAGTAATAACTTATGTAGTTTCATTTATGTCAGGAAGTGTGAGATTGGAATTTGTTGTTTGATTTCTAGTCCTTTAGCTCTCTGGTCAATTCTAAGGCCTCTGGTCCTGGGATCTTCTCCTCTTTCTTGCAACCTCCTGCGTGGACCCCAGCCCACCCCCAACCCCACCCCGGGCCTCTCAGCAGTCTGTTTACTTAGAAGATCCTTGCTTGTTCCTCAGCGGAGATTATCAGGGGAATGTGCCATCCCCACCATAATGAGTATTTAAACAGCAGTCAGGCCTTTGAACCCCAGCTCCTGGATCAATAGGAGACAAATATTAGCTCTGAAGGCCAAGAGACACAGCATTGGGAAATGCCCACTGCTGGCAACAAGAAAAGAGCAATGGTCATACACAACTGGGGTCCAGAAAGCCCTCAGACCCCCATGACCTTGGGCCAGGCCTCCTGCTTGACAAGTTGAATGTTGAAGCTAACAGGCTTTAAGTTTGCTTTTAGAACTCCTGGGTCTGACCACTATAATATTCTCCTAAAGGGTGTTCCCTCCACTTCTGCCCATCCCAGCCATCCACACTGGGGTGGTGTTTCCAGAAAGCTCTGATCGGATCGCTCTGTGGCCCGCTGGGAGTTTTTCAACTGCACTCCTGCCTGGTCCTCAAGCCATCTGTGACGTTACAATAGGACAGCAGATCTGGGGATCAGACAACAGAGCCATCGCCAGTTCATGTCCTCCTTGTGAACATGCAGCGTTCCGTCCTTAGCGACCACTTCTTCTCAAAACTCTGCCTTCGGTTTCCATGGATCTCCTGGTTATTCTCTCTCTCTTGAAATACTCCTACTAGTTTCTCTCCTCGCCTAAATGCAAACGTTCCAAGAAAAGTTGTTCGATTAGCTTTCTTTCTCTCTGTCTCTCTGTCGCTCTCCCTCTTCCTCCTCTTCTTCCTCCTCCTCTTCTTCCTCCTTTTCCTCCTCCTCATTATTACCTCCATATAAACAGCCACCAACCTCTGTCCAGACCCTGCCCTGACCTCCAAAAGCCTCTTGGACACCGTCATCGGGCATTTCTCAGGTCACTCAGACTCAAAACAGTCCCCTCTAAACTCATGCTCCTTTTGAACGGCTCCTTCTCTGCCTTTCCACATTTCCAGAAGTCCTGCCCGTGCCTTCCAGGTATCCACACCAAGACTCCATCCCTGACCCGTCATATGATTTTGGTCCCCAAGTGGAAAGAGTGACAAGGCACAGTTTCCTATTCATGTGTTCTTTCACTCACAAAATGAATTCTTATGAAGTACCTCTTACATGCCACTCACATGTAGGATCCAGGAATACAGCAATCAGGGCAAAGTCAAGCAAAGATCCTTTCCCTTGTGAAATATATATTCTCTTAAAAGCAAACAAGTAATAGACATATAAATAAGTACAATATATGTTATGTTAAATGTGGATGAAGCCTAGGGGGGAGAAAGCAAAGCGAATTCTGGATGGCTGAAGCAGAATAAGTTCAAACCCAGACTGAGCAACTTAGAAACTTAGTGAGACCTTGTCTCTAAATAAAAATTAAGAAAGAGGCTGAGGCTTTGGCTCAGCATGAAAGCCCTGGGTTGAGTCTCCAGGACCACCCTCCCCAAAAAAAGAGAGAAAGGCTTCAGGCAATGTGGGAGGTGTGATTTTAGAAAAAGTGAATCAGGGTGAAGATCTCAAAGAAATGAGAGAGGAGGCTTGAGGCCCCTTGGGAAGAGCATTTGGGGTGGAGGAACAGCCAACCCAAGGCCCTAAGCAGGAGTGGGAAGGAAGGTGAAGCCCCTTTGGAAAGAGACCAGCATGAGCCTTCCATTAGACACCCACAGGAAGGGGCCAAGTAGAAAGTGGAATCCAGAAGCTCAAAGACCGGTCCAGGCTGCAGAGAACTAAAGTGACACAGAGGTCAGTGAAAGCTAGGAGATGGAAGGAAGGTCCAGGAACTGGAAGGCAAGATGGAGCTAGAAGAGGAGTGGCCAGAGAAGGGGAGGAGACCCAGGAGAGAATGGAGCTGGGAGCTGAGGAGGGGGGGATTCGTGTTCACCGGAGGGGAGACCCAGTACACAAGCTCTGCTCATGGATCAGCGAGATGAGAACTGGCAATGCAGGTGGCTTGGTAAGGACTGCAGGTGCACATGTCTGACCAGAAAGGGCTCAGGGGAAAAGGGGAGGAGACACTAGGGACAGCAGGGACATGCGTGACAGCACAGGCATCTGTATTATCCTTCTTCACCTCACATGCCTTCCTGACTTCCACCCGGAGTATGATGATAATCTCTTGACGTGTGTCACTCACTTTCCCTCTCCCAATTCCCACGCCACTCTGCCCAGGGCTTTGAGCCTAGCCCAACCCCAATGCCCGCCTTCCCACGCAGAAATCCATCAAAGGCTGTCCAGGATGGACCCACTGGTGAGAATCTGAACTCCCTCCCCAGGCCTTCAAGGTCACTTCGGTAGGGCCCTAACTCCTCTCCCTCTGTGTTCCTACAGTGGCTGCCCCACCTTCCTACCTAGCTTCTTGCCATTTGCTCCTGTTGCTCTCTCTATGAGTGACCTTCCGATGCTCCAAATCGAGCCACTCTTCAGGACCCATCTCAGAGGTCACCTTCCCTGTCAGATGAAGTTCCATCCTCCTCTGGGCCTGCGACACACTGTCCCTTTCTGCCTCTTGTTACTCATAACTGTCTTCCCGCTCTTCACCCTCAGCAGCTGGAGGCCTGGGGTCTGACCCCTGTTCTCAGTCCCTTGGATGCTCAATAGAACTGGGTTTCATTGAACTGGATCGGGGAGTCAGGGGAAGCTGCTGGTTACAAAGAGGTTGGGGTGTCTGTGGCTTTCTAGTTTGGGGGACCTCACTATTTCTTGCCCCTCTTCACTCCTAAGTGATAAAACCTTACCTTGGTTGACAAGGATCCTCCACCTTATGACCCTGACAGAGGGGCCCAGTTGATTATAAGAAAGTCATCTGGTGTCTCTGCCAAGAGAACAAGAGAGGACACAAGGTGGCAGCCAGCAAAAGACACAGAAACTACAGAAAATGATCTACTGAGCCACTCCTGCCCCCCGCCTTGCTGAAGTGTTTTGGTGCCAGCCAGCACTCCTTGTTCCCTGAAAAATAGCAGATGAATGCGTTGCCTTTTTGTGCCTCCTTACCTCCTTTCAAACACAATGTTCGAGGCTCCTGGGGTCAGCAACAATTTATGTCTCAAGAGACACGAGTTTTCCCAGAAGCCTTCAGGGTTTCTTAAGCCAGAGCACCTGGCAAATGATTTCTGGTGGCAGCTTAGCAGTTTCCTCTAGGACCTGTCTGAGGACTTGATTAGGAGGACTTGGTGCATGCAAAGGAGGTGGCCGCCAAGGAGGTGAGCCTTCTCTGCTCCTAGGTGTGCGACGAGAAGCCACCTGTGGCAAGGATGACTTCCACTTAGGATCCGCACAGCTCAGAAGGGCAGGAACATTTCAGGAACTCATGTATGGCACCTCCCAAAGACCACATAGAGTACCAACATGTACGGAGACGAAGGTTGCAGAGTGATTGGTGGATCCTAACTCCAGGATCTGTGCACTTTATCTGGCCTTTCCCAGGTTTAAGCGGGAGTTTTCACCTAAACATCAAGTTTTCCAATTTTTCTTTAAAAATTAAAAGACCTATGGATGCACCTTGAGACCATAACTTAACAAGTAAAATAAATCAGATATACAAGCTTAAAATATTGCATGATTTCTCTTATATGAGAGGCCCAAAATATAAATAAACAGCAAAATAAAAAATAGATAACATGGAGATAGATCTTTTATAAAAGGGAAGGGGCCAAGAGATTGGAAGGTAGTGAAAAAAGAATGAAGATGTGTTATGTACATGTACCTCATGTTCTCCTCACGATGAATGTAATCATTATATACTGCGAACGTGTACTAATAAAAATTCAAAAAAGAAAAAAATCCCACCAAATTAGAAGACCTGGCATTAATCAGCTGGAGCAGAATCGGGGCTTCCCTCTCTAGATGAGGCATAAACCTTCCAGTTTGTCACACCCCCCTCCAGCGCTGTTGTCCTGCCTGGCCCAGCCCACTCATTGTCTGCCTGGCCTGTGTAAGCATCAGTGTATCACCTCTGCACCTGCTCACAGGCACTGCAGACCAAGGTGAGATTTGGACTCGAATTATCTAAATAATCATTGCATTTGTCTTTACACGGAGTATGGCGGTTCTTCCTCATTATCATAATGCACCCCAAAGGCTTGGGCCTATTAACTTACATATGGAGGCGCTCAACCTCTTATATCTACCTCTGAGTCTTCCCATCCCCCTCTTCCCCTAAACAGGTTGGGCCTGGATTTATCCAGGTATCACTCTTGGAAAATTCTTTCATCAAAGACATTCCAATGCTCCCCCAATTCTTCCTACTTGTCAAAAATCTGGCTTAAATGGCAGGGGAACAGTCTAGCTGTTTGAAATATCATCTTCCCAGGTCCCACTCACCCCAGTGTGGGGACTGCCTACCCAAATGGCAGGCCAGATTCCATGAAGGAACCAAAGAGCCATGTGAAATTAATTTTACAGATTCTGCCATGGACACCACAGGGCCATGGCGAATGTGACAGAGAGGAAGAAAGACAGGTGCAGTTTCCTCCCCAAGAAAGCATTCATCCCCTCAAGAGACAATCGTTGATCCTTACTTTACGCCAAGCACTGTGCTAAATCCATGGTCTTTGCTGTTAAGATTTTTATTTAATGGCGAGGCAGAGGAGAAAATCAACAATCAGAGCAATGTGCCGCAGATGCGCAATCTAATAGTCTTGGTTCCAGAGGTGTGAGGGAATGCAGAATTTTTAAATTTTATTTTATTCACATCTTTGGAAAGGAATAGGTTGTATATACCATACATTATTAGGTAGCACCCAGCAGTCTGGGGCCAGCAAACCTATTAATATCTCTATGGCAAGCCCATGAATACTCACACTAGGTAGACTAAATAGACTAAAAATAGCGTCGTATCAGTTGAGGCCAGGTTTTTGCCATCAAACACAGTTCCAGGTCTACATCAGACTGCTTCACATATATCAAACCTGAATTTGGAACTGTGCACAGGTCCAGGCCAGGCAAAGGTTTTCTGGAGGAGACATGTTTGAGCTGTAACTTGAAAGATCAACTGGACAAAAAGCAGAGAACTTTCCAGGCTAATGAGCCAGCATGCAGTGGGCACCAGCCTGTGCGGATTTAAGTGGCCCCAGGCAACTTGTGCCAGCACCAAGGGAAGCAGGATCCTGTTGCCCAGAGTGGGTGACCCAGGCAGTTACTCAAAAACACTGGGCTCCTGCTAAAAACAGCCAGGAAGGGACCCTACAGAGTGCAGGTAAACAGCTATCAAGGGCATTTTTTGTTTTGTTTTGTTTGCTATACAGGGCACTGAACCCGCAGTCTTCCCAAAAAAAAAAAAATTTTTTTTTTTGAGATAGGGTCTTGCTAAGTCTCTAAGGTGCCTAGGCTGAGTTTGAAATAGTGGTCCTCCTGCCTCAGCCTCCCAGCATGCTGGCATTACAGGCCTGTACCCCACACTGGCTCTCTGGGCAATTCTTAACTACAATGAAAATAGAGAATCACTGATCTATTTGACACATCCTATGTGTCAGTTATTCTGAGTTGTTTTAGAAATAGGGACACATTTAACCTTCCTAACAGCCTTTACTATGCAAGAGCATTATTATTCTCATTTTCAGATGGAGAAATCAAGGTACAGAGCAGATTTTTTAAAATAACAACCCTCATATGAGGTCATAGACTTGGATAGACAGACCCCAAGGCCTGACTGCAGAACTGGTGCTTTAACTCGAATGGTGCCTTTGCGTGGATTTAGGCATCTGGCCCATACCCTTGCCTGCAGCCACTGCAAACCTGAGGCCTGGCCTCCTCTCCCATCCTGGCTGGTGCCTGAAGACACAGGTCACACCTGTGATCCTGAGGCAGGATAAGCGGAATAAGACAGGTAAACAGGAAACAAGGAAAATCGTAATTTAAAAACTATAATTTTAATAAAAGTTGCAGCTCCTGGACACAAACCCAGTCAAAAATTCCTAAGGCCCTTAAAGACACAATAAACCTGGGCTACTCCCTTCTTCTTGTAAATGAATCTTGGCCTTTTCCTTTTACCTTTTTCATCTGGGAATAGACTGTCATTTTCACCTATAAAATGGACCTTTCCCTTATGGGTGGCTCCAGCTCTATCACCTATAAATGATCCATCACGCCTCCTCTGAAGAAGGGCCCTTGCCTTTCATCTGTAAATCGAATCCCCTCTTTTCATAGATAGACAAATTCTATAGATTTCCATACCAAAACTCTCCATGAATATGCCCAGCTTCAGGCCATAAGCAATTCTCTCCCTTTGAGGGCGGGCTCTCTATTTCTTTGAATGTGTACTTTTAAAATTCTGCCTAACAAACCCTTTACTGCCTCTCACATATGTGTCCTGAACGTTCTTTTCCTGTGATGGAAGGCAGCGAACTACAACCTGCCCTGTTGGTAGGGTGAGTCGAGCTCCCCATCTTCGCTTTGGGAACCTCCTTGGGTCCTGTCGAATGACACTCTCACCCACAAGGACTAGGCTCCTTAGGACAGAGCCTCTCAGGGAAAGGAGCAAAGCGTTGGTCTTTCACCACAGGAGGTGGAAATGGCATAGAGATGGACAGCTTGCGATAAGCCTGTTAGCCCTGGGTTCAAAGCCCCTGGGGCTCTGCGTTTTATCTGTGTGGTCAATATCTATTTCAGTAGCTTCTGTTTGAGGAGATGGCCAGGGAGCAGGGATAGGGGTTTGCAGTCTGCTGACCAGAGGGTGCCCTCTTCTTGTGTCAATTCCAAAAGGCAGGATTTGGAAATAGTCAACAGAGAGCTTTCCTTTATCTCCACATAAACAGCCATTCCACTGTGTTTGGAGAGAATTGGGCAACACTGGCCAGAGTTGACTCAGGGGTAAAGTCAACTTTGACGCCTTAGCCCCTCGGCTGGTTTCAGTTTCCATGTTTCTATCAGCTTGCCTACAGCCCATTTGAGAAAGAAAATGCTCCAGGTTTTTGTGTATCTGCTCCCCCTAGCCCAAAGGAATCACCACGGGCAGCAGAGAATGTTCTGGAACATTTCATCTTCTCCAGCACACCAAGTGTACCATTAGTATGTGCCAACCCCTCACCAAGCAACCTATTTTCATGGCCCCAGAGTTCTCAAGTCAAGGACAACTGCTCTCTAGCCTACGCCAATTCAGAAAGGACTGGAATCCTGCCCATGGCAAAAAAAATGGTCAAGTGCCAGGGGTAGGCATAGCAACCATCTACTTGGAGAATTTTTAAATAGAGAGAGAACAGTAGAGGTCATTTGCTCCAAACCCCTTGCTTTACTAATAGGGAAATTAACACCCAGAAAGAGGAGATTTCTTATCCAAACCATGCAAGTAGGAAATGTGGAGACAAAACTGAGCCCACTCACCCAACCCTCAGTGCCATGGTGTGTTGAATTATCCCTACCAAACTAATTTGGCTTCTTATCATTTGTCTTTAAAACGTCCCAGTTCATCTTCTTGATCTCCCATTAATCATTCACTCACTCACTCATTCATTCATTCATTCATTCTGGAGCATCTTCTTGGAGTCAAGGAATGGTCTAGAACCTAGTACGAACCCACGGCAAGAGCTCTAGTGGTGCCTTGGTGGTTGTCTCCTTTCCTCCTGTCATTCTTCCCTGATTCCTCCAGAGCCTTTCTTCTGGCTGCAGAAGTGTCTGAGCATTGTCACAATCATCATAAGCCCCCGGGTGTCACCCGAGCAACAAGAACCCACAAGTACCTGAAGCAACTAAAATAAAAAGAACAGTCCACCATCAGCAGAAGAAACAAATGCATTGGGAATGTTCTAGAGTTTAAAGCAGGCCCAGAGCTGAGCAAATAGGGCAAGGCCAGTTCAGTGGGAAGTGATTTTCCCGTAGGAGGACCTGGGTGCACAATGGGCCCAGGCCAGCTCTGCTCCCACGGTGTGGCGGTGTGGAGGTTAATTGATCCGGAAGCTGTGGGGGCTGCTGTCAGGAAGCACAGGGCAGCTTCCTGCCAAGTCCCCAAGGGGGCTCCTGAGTGTCAACAGCATGGAACAAATTAGCCAAGGGACGATGTTCTGGTGAGATCTTTGTTTCCCCTTAAAATGCAACCTGGGGCCGGTGAAATGGCTCAGTGGCGCAAGCGCCTGCCTGGCAAGCACAAGGTCCTGAGTTCGACTCCCGGTACCCATATAAAAGAAAAAAAAGGGCTGGTGATATCGCTCAGTGGCACAAGCACCTGCCGGTAAGCGCGAGGTCCTGAGGTCGACTTCCGGTACCCACATTAAAAAAAAAAAAAATGCAACCTGTTACTCCAAATGGCTCACATACAGACAAGGAAGACTAAAACTACTTAAGCACAACACTTGTGTCTATTAAGTAGTCATTTTGTCACATATGGTTGGAAATTGGGTTATCAGAAAGGTTACCAGGAACTGTTTGCCTCTGCTGCTGATATTTGTGGCTTTGTGATGAACTTGAGCATGGGGGAAGTTCAGATGAGCTAGATGGGCCTCAGAAACATTTCAAGTCATCAGTGCACTTATTAGGCAGGGGGTGCCTGCCCACCTGCTCTGAGAAGCACACTCAGTGTGTGGCAGCCAGGCAGCCTCCTAGCTGAGCTGAGCTGATCTTCTGTAGTCCAAGCTCTGGGAGGCACTGACTTGCCAAGTTGTCTAGGTGATTAAGATGCAGCATGTTTTTCCGTGACTTATTGGACAGTGCCATTCAGGACAAATCAGTGCATTAAGAGACCCTCTTTTTGTTGGGCATGTTGTCACACATTTGCAATCCCAGTGCTCTGGGAAGCTGAGGCAGGAGAATCATAACTTCAAGCTCAGCTTGACCAACTTAGCAATTTAGAGAAACCATGTCTAAAAATAAAAAAATAAAAAGGGGCCAGAGCTATAGTTCAGTGCAAAGGCCCTGGGTTTAAGCCCTAGTACTAAAACAACCAAAAGAAAAAGCAGAAAGCAGAGAGAGAAGGGAAAGAGGAAGAGGGAAAAAAAAGAAAGAGAGAAGAGAAGAGAAAAAAAAAAGACAAGAAAAGGGAAAGGAAAAGAAAGAGACTCTCATTCCATGAATCAGACCGTGTTTTCTACTCTGGGCTGGCCCATTTTGCCAGGAGGGCTGGCCCTTGTGCTCTGTAGTGAGAGCCACTAATCAACATGGGTCAGAGGGGCCACAACTTGACCTCAAAGGGAACTGACATGAGGATTCTGCTGACAAAGGCTGGGAGAGAGGAGGAAGCCATGGAAAGTACAAGAGAGAGACAGCAGAAGAAAAGCGTGGAGCCCGGAGGAGAGCAGAGGGTGGGGCGGGTGTTTCCCCTGCCCACGCGGGGAAGCCAGGCTGAGCGGCTAACAAGCAGGAGCTGCAACTGGGGATGTAGCTTCTGGGTGACAAAAGATTTCGAGGTTAAGACAGGACAACGGTCTTGAAGAGCCAGAGGCCATGTTCACAGTGTGAAGACTCTGCAGATCTACTGTAAAGAATTTACTCCAAAATGGACCTGTGCCTGGCATGTGGCTCAAGATCTACGTGGGACATTTCATGGCAGCAATGTTTCTGAAAAGCTAAGCACTGAGTAACTCTGAGGGACGCTTTGAGAGAAGTCTTGTCCCTTCTTCTAGTGGAATGCCAGGGCAGAGGATGGAGTTGGTTGAGAAGCCTCCATCTGTAAAGTGCCGACATAAATTTTTTTTTCTTCCCAAATTGCTGCTTTCAACTGGCTTGTTTGTAATCTCCCTTCACTGTCCTTTAACGACAACTTGGGGAGATTCTGCCACTTTCCTTTCTTGGGATGTGTCCAGGCCTTGTCCAACCTCTTTAATGACTCAAAACCCTCTGTCCCATAGCTGTGGACAGGTGCCACAGCTCTCTTCTACCTCTTCTCTGCCTCCCTCCTCTGATACTGGGAACAAGGAGAAGGCCAGATGACTGAGTTCTCTCACTTGCTGGCAGGTGTGAGAGCCAGGGGTCCTGTCTCTGTCCCCTCAAGGAAAGTTCTGGAATCCTGCTTGGCTGAGTCAATGGTGGGCGTGGCATTCATGAGAGTGGTGTTTGGTTTCACTCAGGCCCTCTGTCACTAGGGACCTCCCAGAGAAGTGGACTTTGTCTCCTTTTGGTCCAGACTGGGGCGTGCAAGTCCTGAAGTCCCTCTGTAGGCACCCCGTGCCAAAGCAAGGTGGGAGGAGGTCTCTGCGAAAAGCCTTACTCTTCCATGGCTGACCTGGTGTCTTCCTGCCTCCAAGTATGGTCACTTTCACTCACTGTGCCTGGGACCAAAGTTCTATCAGGTTCCAGGACTCCTTTCTCCAGGGTTTATCAGCCGTGGAGACCAACTGTCCTTCCATGGGCCTGAAATGTCAGCCCTTCTTTCATTCTTCCTTCTCCTCCTCGAATCTAGGTCTCAAAGAGGAGGTGAGCTGAAACACCAAGCTTTGCCCTCAAAACATGGGCAATCTAAGCTGCGATGGTGGGTGCTTGTGGCCCCCAACAATGACTTAGAGGTCGCCGAGGGAGGGTCATGCTTCATCTTGCATTCACATGCTCAGTCATCCTTCCAGGTACTAGTCAGAGGCTGGGAAGATCCATGAAACAGCAGTGGTGTCCCTCCCTCAGCCCTCCATAGTAACAGTGTGAGAACTCCCAAGGGAGCTGGGTAATTCTGCAATCTGAGGAACGGGTGAGGGCAGAGCTCCCAGGCCTAGCCAGCTGCCCAGTGCAAGCCAGGAGAGCAGTCCATCCGCTGAGGGCCGAGGGAGCTGGTGCTAGGCTTCACACCACAGGCCCCCGATCACGTTCCAACATCTTGGCTGAAAGTGTGGCCCAGTTACCCTTTAGTACTTTAATGCAAACTAATAGTCCCACCGATAAAACCGAACGGAGAGCTGGACATGGTGGCACACATCTGTAATCCCAGCATTCAAGAGGCTGAGACAGAAGGGTCACAAGTTTAAGGCCAGCGTGGGTGATGCAGCAAGTTCAGTGAGTTCAGGGTCAGTGTGGGCCACATAATGAGACCCTGTCTCAAAAGATAATAGTAATAAAATAAAACAGAAAATTATCAGATGACAAATCTAGTAAGCTTCCTTACACTTTATTTTTTAATTGGCATTTACTAATGTAGTTTTTTTTTTTTTTTTGTGGGTACCGGGGGGTCGACCTCAGGACCTCGTGTGCCAGCAGGCGCCCGTGCCGCTGAGCGATATCACCGGCCCCTTTTTCGTATGTGGGATCCGGGAGTCGAACTCGGGCCCTCGCGCTTGCCGGGCAGGCTCTTACGCCGCTGAGCCATCTCACCGGCCCCTACTAATGTGGTTTTAAACTGAAATTAGAAAAGGGAGTGAAGGAAGAAGTCTCCTGACAGCTCCTGAACCTCGAGGCACTCATTCTCTTCTCACAGTAACCGCTGTGAGCACTTCTCAGATGTCCCTCCAGCCAGCGACAACAGTTTATTCTCGTGCTTGTTTTTACTGAAGTGGAAGAATGTTGTACATGCTGCTGAGTAAACTGTTTTTTTTTTCTTTCTTTCTTTCTTTATGCAGGTACCAGGAACCGAACTCAGGACCTCACGCTTGCCAGGCAGGCGCTTATGCCGCTGAGCTATATCACCCGCCCCTACTGCTTTTTATGCTTAATAAAACTTTGAGAATGTTCTAAGATTTTTAAAAAGAATAGTAGATCTTTGAGATTGTTCATTGGTTTGATTTTTTTTTTTAACTTTTCTTTCAATGGCTGTAGAGCATTTCCTTCTATGAAAATACCCTATGTATTTGGTCAGTATCTTTTAAATAGGTACCTGGCATTTCCAGTCTTTTGTTCTGTAATCAATACTGCATTTTGCACATATTTGTAGGATGAATTTCTAAAAGTAGAATCGTCTGTGAAAAGATGTGGGCATTTATAATTTTAATAGCTATTAAAGTTGTACAGGTCTGCACTCCTGCCAGCAGTATAGGAACATGCCTGCTCCTCACACCCTTGCCATCCTATGGAAAATTGGTGTTTCGAAAGCAGAAGCACGCAGTCCCAGGGTAGGACTGCTGGGCCCTTTTCGGTGTTCTTTGAGGGCTTGTGGGGCCTGTGGAGATACTGAAAGTCACTGGAAGTTGTCCCTGAGGAGCAGACAGGCTACCACAATGGTCTGAGGAACTCCAAGACCAGCTGCACCTGCCTCTCAGTCCTGCCAGTGTGGCACCACCAGAAAGAACCTGTGTGCTGCAGATGCCAAGACATCTCTGCATCTCCCCAGGGCAGGTAAAATCCTAGTGTGTGATGAGTCCCACATACTCGAAGGCAGTCAACCACTCAAGCTCACCGCAGGCGGCCCCTTGATGGTCTAGTACGCAGCTCGCGTGGGACTGGTTCTAATTACTTTGCTCTCTGCTGGCAGGGGTCTGGCTTCTCCAGCCAGATTGCTAAGTCTGAGAAAGGAGCACTCCATCGTTGTCTGTCCCTTCCTGTCACTGTCCCCTGCAAAGGTGGTCTGACTAACTGGGGCCCCTGGGAAGGCCTTTGACCTTTGCCTTTTGGTATTCTGGTCAATAAAAACAGACTCCTTTGTAGCTTTCTGAGAATAAGGCCAGGATGTTTTTTCAGCTAAAGTCCACCACATTTCTTTGGAGTTTAGCGGTGTGAAATGTCATACCTACGTCATGATGTCCTTTCTGAGGGACAGGCAGATATGGCCTGCTTTCCTGGCAAGGAATGACAGAAACATCTGCCAGCAAGTGTGAGGTCCCCGGTGTACCTTCATCTCTGTGACAAATCATCCCTGCCCGACATGGCCCCCCAGTTGCTCTCATAGTACGGGTGGCATGTTATGGAGGGGGAGGGGAGAAAAGGAAGCCATGAGGCAGAGAACTGGAAACTAAACACACCCACCACAGCATAACTGAATCAGAAAACCCCCAGTGGCGGAGCTCCAGGGCAGTCAGTTTACCAGCGAGAAATCCAAGGCCAGCCAAGCAGGTAGTAGAACTCCTCACAGAGCAGAGTAAACACCAGCCAGAGCCAGTCTCCACTAACAGGATGGGCTGCTTCTGTGGTCGTACAGATTTCATGGACATCAGCCTTTCTGCCATTTCAAAGACACTGGCCTTTCTGCTTATGACTGAAATATTCCTGTTCACCTTAAAGCTTGCTGTAAGGCCAGCCCAGCCCTGCTGATGAATTGGGCACCACTGGTTTCTGGAAGGGCTGAAAGGCTTTTTTCTCATTTCCCAATCCAATCAAACTTGGCCGCAGCCCCAGGAGCTGAGGCTCTTCCCAGCCTCCCGCAGCAACGCGTGCCTTGGCAGACAGGTCCCCAGCCTGACGCTCATTAACAATGAAACGTGCTTCAGTCAGAATGGCTAAGAGGAATGCTCTTCAGTTTGACCCCAAATTTTTAAAAAAGATTTTTGACAGTCTAAGAAAATAGAGAAATGATTATTTGATATGAATCATAGTTGGCTTTTTCCATTTCTCTTCTTTTCCCCTTCTCTCCAGCCAGTAACTCCTTGTGCCAACCCGCCAGTACCACCCCTTCCCAGCCAGCCAGGTCCCAAATGGTCGCTTCTACTTTTTTAGAATTGTATTTTGGGGGAGAAGGTTTAACTTCTTCAGTGATAATAGGGATAACTGATACCTGATATATTTGAGTCTTTCTTGGTTTTTGGTTTATTTGTGGTACTTTTAAGTACAGAAATTCCTAAATACTTCAGAAATGAGGATAGACAGGAAAGAGGATCATATATACCCATCAGCATTTTTTCCAAGGAACAAATTTTTAAAAATTTTTAAATTTTATTTGTGCATGTTTTCAGTTCGTATAGTTTGTAATTGTCTTGGGGAATGGTTACATGTACATATAATGGCACGTTTCTTTCTCTTTTTTAAATCCTCTTCTCCTTCCCTCCCCTGTCTTCCCCCTCCTTCCTCTTCCTCCAGTTCCTCTTTACCCTTTTTCATACTTGTTGATATTATTTGTCTTAGCTCATGTTGTGGCATATAGTTTTTACATTAATTGGAGTTATCAGGTCCCTGTATGTGGCATATCTTTTTTCTTCTTATTTCCCCTTCCCCTCCTCTTCACCCCTAGCCCTTGTTCCCTTGGACCCCTTCCCTATTGAAAAAGATCTGTCCCTGTGTCTCTTTTTATCATTTTCTTTGTTTGTACTTTGCCTCACTCAAATGAGAGACACCCTATGGTATTTAAGCTTGTGTGTCTGATTTATTTCATTCAACATTCCAGGTGCATCCATTTTCCTACAAATGTCTCCAATTTGTCATTCTTTATAGCCAAGTAGTATTCCACTATATAGAGATACCACATTTTCTTTGTCTAGCCATCTGTTGATAGGTATTCAGGCCATTTCAAGGATTTAGCTATTATGAGTTGTGCTGCTAAAAACATTGGTATGCAAGCATCACTGTAGCATGATGACTTAAGCTCTTTGGGGACGATATCTAGAAAGGGGAGAACTGGGTCATGTGGAATTTCTAATTTCAGTTCTTTGAGAAATCTCCATACTGATTTCCACAGTACTTTGTATTCTCACCAACAATGAAGGAGGTTTCCTTTTTCACCAAAGCCGTGCTGGCATTTGTTATTATTTGATTTCTTAACAATTGCCATTCTTTCTGGAGTAAGATGGAATCTTAGCATTATTTCAATTTGCATTTCTCTAATGGCCAGAAATATTGAACATTTTTTCATATATTTGTTGACCATTTGTATTTCTTCCTCTGTGAAGTGTCTGTTCAATTCTCTTGCCCATTTCTTGACTGGGTCTTTAATTTCAGGTGGTTTAAGTTTTTTGAGTTCTTTGTATATTCTAGATATTAGTCCTCTGTCTGAGGAGTAGCTGGCAAAAATTTTCCCATTCTGTATGTTGTCTTTTCACTCTACTGATAGATTCTTTTGCTGTACAGAAGTTTTTTAGTCTGATATAATCCTATTTATTGATTCTTGCCATTTTTTTTTTTTTTGAGTAAGGGTCTCACTATGTAGTTCAGGCTGGACTTGAACTCACTATGTAGCCCATAGTGAGTTGTACCTTGGCCTTGAATTTGAGGTGATCCTCCTGCCTCAGCCTCCCATGCGCTGAGATTATAGGCATGCACCACCACGTCTGGCTTTGGTGCTATTTCTTGTGTGATTGAGGTTCTGTTTAGAAAATCCTTTCCTAGGAGCCGGTGAGATAGCTCAGTGGCATAAGCGCTTGCCTGGCAAGTGTGAGGTCCTGAGTTCAACTCCCGGTACCCACATACGAAAAAAGGGCCGGTGATATCGCTCAGTGGGATGGGCGCCTGCTGGCACGTGAAGTCCTGAGTTTGACCACTGGTACCCACAAAAAAAAAAAAAAATCCTTTCCTATACCTATGTGTTTGAGTGTTTTACCTATTTATCTTTCAGTAGGCTTAATATTTCTGTTTTAATGTTTAGATCTTTGATCCATTTTTATTTTAATTTAGTATATGGTAAGAGATAAGGATCCAGTTTCAATCTTCTACACACAGATAACAGTTTTCCCAACACCACTTGTCAAATAGGCTATCTTTCCTCCAACATATGCTTTTGGCCCCTTTGTTTGCAAAGATCAAATAGTTGAATATGTCGGGGAAGGGTTCTGTATCCTGAGTTCTGTTTCACTGGTTCATGTATCTGTTCTTGTTCCAGTACCATGCTGTTTTTATCACTGTTGCTTTGTAGTATTCCTTGAAGTCAGGTATTTCTGTACCTCCTGCTTTGCTCGTATTGACCAGAATTTCTTTTGCCATTCTGGGTCTCCTCTGGCTTCATATGAATTTTAGGATTGTTTTCTCTAGATCTGTAAAGTATGCTGTTGGTATTTTGATTGAGGGCTGAATTCCAAGGAATAAATTTCTAATGATGAAATTTCAGGCAATTGTTTAGAACATATGTTGAGGTAAAGGGGTGAGAAAGAAGAAAGGGGAAGATATTTGTTGGGTTTTTCATGTTGCTATTAAAAGATGGCCCAATCATATGACAAATATGTTTCCATCCCTCCCTCTCTTGCATTATTTCCCCCTCCCTTCCCTTTCTCTTTCCTCTTTCCTTCCTTCCTTCCTGCAAAGACAGTGAATTTTAACGTATACGACAGCCATTATTTTGCACTGACAGCTATTTGCACTTAGAAACATGGGGATACTACATTCTAATAGTTTTGTTTTTGTTTATGGGATTGAAAAAGTAGGAGATTGATGGTGATAAGAGAAAACCACACACTTTTTTGTTTTAGATGTATTTGGTTTTTAATTTTTTGTTTGTATTTATTGAAATATAATTTATATACCACAAAACACCTTTTAAAGTGTATAATAAAGTGAGATCGTATCCATGGAATTCACAAATTTGTGTACCTATTACCAGTTTCTAATTCTAAAATATTTTATCAGCCCAAAAAGAAACCCCGTACTCATTAGCAGTTACTCCCCATTCCTTCACTTTATATAGCTTTCCATTTTCTAAGCTTCCATAAACTAGAATGAAATGCTTTCAAATTAGGAAATGTTAAGAACATTTCAAATCGAAATGAAAACTTGCATATGCTAGAAGTTCCATAAGGGGGTGCTTTGGGTGCCACACAAAGCACAAAGGAATTTGTCACAAAAGCCAACAAAAAGAATGGTTATGGGAGCTCCTTCTTCCTTCTCTAGAAATGTCTAGGGAATTCCCCCAGAAGAGTAAGAAGCTTTAAAGTAAATTAAGTTATTTAGTGTTATGAAGACTTAAGACTGGGAACTTGAAGGAAGAGGATTTAGTCCTAAAAATCCCTGGGCAGAGCTTCTTTATCCTTGGCCTCCAGAAAATCCAAGAATGGCCTCCAGGTCTAGAGTGCAGGAGGAAGCCGGTGGGTGATCCAGGTTGATCCCAGTGCGTGACTGACTGCCCCACTAATACCCCAGCCATATGGCTCACTCTCCAGGACACTGGCTCCTCCTCCACCTAATAGCAACACAGCCACTTCTCTCTACCTGTCAGGCTGTGCCCCTGCACCATCTGCCTGACTCCTGGCACCTCTAGATGGTCAAACCCTTGGAGAGGGAGGACCTGATTGGAGCAGTCCACCATCATTGTACCTCGCATTTCCATAAGCCCCTCTCCAACACAAACACTGCCAATCACCTGCAGCTGCAGGCTGCAAAAGAAGCCATTCCGGAATTTCCTGTCCCAAAGCCTCTGGCAAAGATGTTTTCCCTTAGCAGAAACTGGGGTGATGAAGGACGGACTAGCTGTATGCCAGCTGTGTTGGGCCCTAAAAGGAAAGTGCTGAAGGACCTTTCCTCTGGGGAATGGTAGGCATTTGAAGGAGCGAGCAGGCCAGTGTAATTACTAAGAGAACAACCTTGGGGTCAGAAGATCTGGTTCCAATTTGAGCTCAAGCTCAAAGTGTGTGACCTTGAACATATTATTTATCTTCTACTTCCTCCTTGGTAAAAGGGAACGCTAATTAAACCCATTTGGTAGTAGTGTGAGGATTTAGAGGGATAATGTACATTCAGTACCTAGCACAATGCCTGGCCCATAATTAGGTATACAGTAAACACTAACTGTGGTCATTACAGTTGTGGATAAAAAGCAGGCTCAGTTGGTTGTATCAACTGAACCTACTGCTCAACAAAGATGCAAGTTTTATTCACTGTCTACTAAATGTGTTCACTTTCTCCTCTAGCTCTTTGATCTCACCTAGCACAGGGCCTGAACCACGCCTGGTACTGGGAACCGTGTTTTTGGAAGTGAGAATTTATGCACTGTCTGATAATCCACTCACAAGAAGTGTGTTCTTTGAATTTAACAACTTAACAGGTCTTAAGTCCCCATTTTATCCTTGCTGTTAGTACCAATTCTTGTTAATAATATTATTATCATTGGCAATATTATCATTGGACTTTCTCTGCTGTGCATGTTGGCTTGAATTCCAATAACTAGCCAATGGGCAGCAGCAGCATCATCTTTTCATACCCAATAAACATTATGTTTACATGCTAACAGTATTAAGGCTGTCCTCATCAGACATACATTTTAAAATGAAGTCCTTCGCACAGACGTAGACTACCAATCAACACCAGACATTAGTGGTTAATACAATGGTGAGACTGAATATTAACACAAATACTTCAAATAGTATTTTATTATTTTAGCAAGCTATTTAAATCGTTCACTACATTCTACCAAAATATTTCCTGAAATCCAATCAATAGAAATCCAATCCCTTGCTTTCATATTTACCCTTCCAGAGGCTCCTCTTTCCAAATACACATCCCTGAGGAAAGGTGTGGTATTACGGCCCTAGGTCCTGAAAATCAACATTACCTTCAAGTAACCCTAGCTTCTACCTAACATCAGCTTCTGCCAGGACCTTCCCAATAGGCTGGGCTCATCTTTGTCCCTCCCTCTTCATCCTTGACAACCAAGTCCTGAAATCTACCGCTGCCCACCCTTCTTTCCTGTGACCCCAACCCCTTCAGCTAACCACTGCCCCAGGGCAGACAGGATGAGCCTCCTAAAACACCAGTGGAATCATGAACCCCTGCTAACCATCACCCATGTCTCTCACTGCTCCCAAGACAAAGCCCAAACTGCAGCCTGGTCCCCCTGTAGTGTGGGGTCTGCCTTGCGCCTCCATTCGGCACTGCAGCTGTTCCAGCCTCCCACACATGTCATCACAGGCCTCTGAGGTCCCCTTGCCTCCTCCTGGAACACAGCCTCCTTCTCCTTGCACTAGCTGGGTCCTTCCTTGCTTTCTTGTCTTGGCTCAGGTACCACTTCCTCTAGGAAGCCTTCTTGGGTCTTTAAGATCTCCCCTAGTATTTACTGCATGGTCACTAACTGCCTCGTTGCTTGTATCTCTCTTCCACCAGGACAAGGACTCCTTTTCCTTCATGAGTAGCTATCTCCGGGGCTGATAACGGTGCCTTGACCACGGTAGGCACACAGAACTGTTGACTGAATGAGTGACACAACAGCAGCCTGCTAGACAAGGTCCTTTGCCCCAGGCAAGCGGTTAAGATAATGACCACTTGTTGTCATGTGGGAGAGCCCCATCCACAGAGACCCCCACATGACAGCAAATTATACTTAAAGATCTATTGATTAACGTAATGCCCAATCCCAGCTCTCAGGAGGCTGAGTGGAGAGTTTGAAGCCAGCCTGGGTCTAGTAGTAAGACCCTGTCACAAACAAACAGAAAATGCATGATGACCAAAAGTTGTATGGAATTCAGTAGAACACTGAGGTAACTATATAGTTCATCAATGCTGAAGTACCCACCTGTATTCAAATGTGTGGTGCACGTGGGATTTTCCAGGCTTTGCAGCACCTCTGAGGCTGCCCTCCCCACGTTGCAGCCTGCAGGGGATGAGGTCCTTCAGGGGACAGGGAACCTTAAAAAGGCCTGGAGCCCAGGTTCCCTAAACTCACTATTTTGCCTAGTAATAGACTAATTCCTGAAGATTAACGGAAACTAAGAATGAGGCTAAAAAGATGGGGGAGGGGTCAACTAGGTAGTCAGTATCTTGAACGTGAATTCACTCCACCAAAACGCGATAATTTTTACTCTAGTCTGGCCAGTGTTAGAGACTAAGGCTGATGCTTCATTGTGTACCCTGAGTCCCAGAAGTGGAGGGAGGCCCAAGAGCACACCGGGAATGCAGGTTGCAGAACGCTGTCTTATAGGCGCGGGGAATCCCATGACTGGGTCTTTCCAGTTTCTTTTCATTTCTAGCCCCACTGACCCCAACAAGCCCACCTTTTCAGACAGCTCAGAAAGTTGTGCTGCTGGTTTTGTCCTCCTAAATGAGAGCTTGACAGAGACACCCATGACTTTCCTCTGGCCCCACAGTCCCCCCGGGATCATTCCTGATGTGGATTTCACCAAAGCCTCTTATCTTCCCTCCTATCCTTCTCCATCCCCTCTTCTCACTGTCAGCTAAGCAGTCTTGCTGAAATACAACTAACCCCTTTCGATGCTATCCCATGGCTCATGGGATAAAGATGCAGCCCCCACCTTTGCCCGCATAACACGCTGCATACCATGGTCTCGAGATACTCCTCCACTCTGCACCCGCTGCAGCCACATGCGATCAGCTTCAATTCCATTTCAAGCCATCACACGTGCTGTTCCCTCTATCTGACAGCTCTCCAGACCATTCCTTTACCTGGACAATTCTTATCCCTCATCCTGAGCTCAAGCCCCACATCACGAATCACTTCGTGGAAGAAGCTTTCCTCGATTCCGCCAGTCAGGGGCACCGTCATACCTGCCTACCGCCCCGGACACCTACCCTGCAGCTCCCTGAGCTGTCCAGATCCTTTCCAGGGTGAAGTGAAGACTCCCCATATTTCAACCCTGCATGGCCCTGACTGCTGAGTATCAAAGTCCTCTGCCTCCAAGTGGAGGTCATTTTTGTTGGGAACTAGAGCTTTACTGTGAATTCTGACATCAAGCCAGCCGGGCTTTGGGCAGAAAATTTAGTCCTTTGAGGTCTCACTGCACTTGTCCTTGGCTTGGGGATGACAGACAAAGTCTTCCTGTGTCTATTGCTAAGATCACAGGTTGTGAAGTTCTGCTTCTGATTATGCTTCCAAATAATTAAAGAACAGCAAGGTAAAACCCCAAATCCGAAAGCCCCCCCCCGCCCAATCACTAGGCCACTCCTTGAAGGAGCTACCATCAATTATTTCCTTTTTGCCCTTCAAGAGGTAAAAAAAAGTATGCTCTCATTGCCAAATAGATGCATATACAAAGACATCTGTGCCCATAAGTATGTATTCATATCCTTTTTATTAATACCACGTATGTTCTGATGTATTTTGAACTTGCAAGTCATGGGATTAATAATCATCCTTTCCCCAGTTCCTGGTTTTGTCTACTTCTTTTTCTGCTTAAATATCTGCATAGTATGATGTTGTATGGCTATATTATTTACTTAACCAGTCTACCATACAGATATTTATCTTGCTTCAGTACTGTATTTTGCTCTTATGAACAGTGCTATAATAAATATTCTTGTGTATATGTGTTAATGTACTTTGTAGCTACATGGAGTTATGGGGTTGAGGAGTGTATGTTTCTCATTTCCATTAATATTATCAAATTGTCCTTTAAAAAGTAGACTGTTGCTGGGTGTGGTAGCACATGCCTGTAATCCCAGCACTTGGAAGGCTGAGGCGGGAGAATTGCCACAAGTTCAAGGCCAGCCCAAATACATAACAAGACCCTGTCTCAAAAAGCAAAACAAAAAACAAACAACAACAAAAGGTAGACTGTCTGGCAACATTTCTGGCAACATTTGGCAGCAAGTTGTCCACAGTGCAGCCAATCCTGAATATTGAATACTTTTTAATTTTTTACTTATCTGCTCATTGAGAACTGATATCTCATTTCTATTTCTGTAATTATTAGTGAAGTTAACCATGTTTTTATGGTTTACTCTTTTGTAAACTCCCATGTTCAAATCTTCCTTTATTTTCATCTGGAATTATTTAATCTCAGTTTACATGAATGCTCTGAAAACTGAGAAAATGAGACGGTGTTCTGTATTACTAACATGTTTTCATTTTTGCCTTTTTATTTTTTAAATTGTATCATCTAATGTTCAGAAAGTTTTGATTTTAGGCTTTGTAGATTGCTTAAGGATGCATTCCCTAGCCTAAAGTTCCCAGCTGGTCTTCCTCTTAACAGTACTAGATGGGGTTTTCTCCTGTTCACAAAATCAGACAAAAGAGCCAATATCCTTGAGATTAATTTAATTGATTATTTTTCCAGGGTCAAAATTCTTGTCTGAGCTACGAATTATTCTTTAACACTCTTTCTATAACTTGCACTGAAGAAGATATCTCACAAATCCAGGCATCAGTTCTTTTTTTTTTTATTATTATTTTATTTTAAAGAGAAGAAAAAACAAAACAAATCAAAAAAAGAACAAATTTTCAAAACAACATAATATGAGGGTAACAATGGTTAATGCATTACGTATTATTATCTTTAAGTTAGTTATTCAGGATACCAGACATTAGCATTCAATTGTCCAAACATTATTGGCACAAACCTTACTCTTCAATGAACTAAGTAAAATTGGTAGTGTATCTATCTTAACCATCTTATATATATATACAATTTTTTTCCCTTTCCCTTCTTTCTTTTCCCTATTCCAGTCTCTCTTTCCTTTTGACCAGTTTCTTTTTGATTCACCATGTCTATTGTACATTTTGGATCTTATTTACTCTTTCAGTATCCCATACTAGAGAGACAATATGATGCTTACACATGTGCGTCTGGTTTATTTCACTTATGAGTATTTTCTCGAGTTGCATCCATTTACCTACAAAAGTCTCCAGTTTATCCTTCTTTATGGCTGAATAGTACTCCATTGTATGAAAATACCACATCTTTCTTATCCATTCCTCAGTTGTTGGGCATTTGGGTTGTTTCCAAGATCTGGCTATTACAAATTGTGCTGCTATAAACATGGGTGCACATATATCACTGTGGTACGATGTTTTTAATTCTTCTGGGAAGATGCCCAGAAGGGGAATAGCTGGGTCAAATGGGACCTCCAACCCTAGTTTTTTGAGGAATCTCCACACTGACTTCCACAGTGGCTGTACCAGTCAACACTCCCACCAACAGTGAAGAAGGGTTCCTTTTTCCCCACAGCCCCTCCAGCATTTGTTATTAGTTGATTTCTTTATAATAGCCATTTTTTCTGGGATGAGATGGTATCTCAGTGTTGTTTTAATTTGCATCTCTCGAATGACTAGTGATGTTGCACATTTTTTTGTATATTTATTTGCCATTAGTATTTCTTCCTCTGAGAAATGTGTATTCATCTCAGATGCCCATTTTTGGAGTGGGTCTTTAAATTTGGGAGGTCTGATTTTTTTGAGTTCTTTATATGTTCTCGATAGTAATCCTTTGTCTGAGGAACAGCTGGCAAACATTTTTCCCACGTTGTGGGTTTTCTCTTCACTCTGTTGGTGGTTTCTCTTGCTGTGCAAAAGCTTTTTAATAAGATGAGATCCCAGTTATTGATTCTTTGGGATAGTTCCCGTGCGGTTGAGTTTTTATTCATAAAGTCTTTGCCTACACCAATGTCTTCAAGGGTTTTACCTATCCTACCTTCCAGCAGATTTAATGTTTCTGTTTTAATATTTAGATCTCTGATCATTTTGAATCTAGTTTAGTGCATGGTGAAAGATATGGGTCTAGTTTTAATCTTCGGCATGTGTAGAGCCAGTTTTCCCAGCAACATTTATTAAAGAGGATATCTTTCTTCCAGCGAATGTGTTTGGCACCTTTGTCAAAGATAAGGTGGCTTAGTATGTCTGGGGTTGTTTCAGCATCTTCTAATCTGTTCCATTGATCTTCAGGTCTGTTTTTTTGCCAGTAACACACTGTTTTTATCACAGTAGCTTTATAGTATAATTTCAAGTCGGGGATTGTGATGCCCCTGCCTTGCCTTTGTTGCCCAGAATTGCCTTTGCTCTTCTAGGTCTCTTCTGATTCCAAATGAATTTTAGGATTGTTTTCTCTAATTCTGTGAGATATGCTGTTGGAATTTTGATTGGAATTGCATAAAATCTGTATAACAATTTTGGAAGTATGGCCATTTTCACTATATTGGTTCTTCCTATCCAGGAGCAAGGGATATCTTTCCATTTTCTGATATCCTCTTCAATCTCCTTTTTCAGAGTACTGTAGTTTTCAGTGTATAGGTCTTTTACATCCTTTGTGAGGTTGATTCCTAGGTATTTCATTTTTTTGGATGTTATTGTGAAAGGTATTGTTTCCCTAATTTCTCTTTCAGTAAGTTTGTTATTTGTGTATAGGAAGGCTATTGACTTTTGAGTATTGACTTTGTATAATGATAATTTAAATTCTTCCTTTCCAATCAGTATTCCTTTTATTTCTTTATCTTGTCTAATTGCTCTGGCTAAAGTTTCCAGAACTATGTTGAATAAGAGTGGGGACAGTGGACATCCTTGTCTTGTTCCTGATTTTAGAGAGAAGCCTTTCAGTTTTTGGCTATTTAGTATAATATGGTTGTCATAGCTGTTGGTTTGTCATAGATAGCTTTTACCAGATTGAGATAAAGACCATCTATTCCAATTTTCTGTAGGGTTTTTATCATGAAAAGGTGCTGGACTTTGTCAAAAGCTTTTTCTGCATCTATTGAGATGATCATGTGATTTTTGTCTTTGGTTCTGTTAATATGGTGTATTACATTTATTGATTTACGTATGTTGAACCATCCCTGCATCCCAGGGATGAATCCAACTTGGTCATGGTGTATAATCTTCTTGATGATTTGTTGGATTCTGTTTGCCAGTATCTTATTAAGGATTTTTGCATCTATATTCATTAGGGAGATTGCCCTGTAGTTCTCTTTCTTAATTGGGTCCTTCTCTGGTTTTGGTATCAGGGTAATGCTTGCTTCCAGGAATGAATTTGGGAGTATTGCTTCCCTTTCAATTTCATTGAAAAGTTTGAGAAATAGGGGCGTTAGGTCTTCTCTAAATTTCTTGTAGAATTCGGTAGTGAATCCATCAGGGCCTGGGCTTTTCTTTGTTGGGAAGTTTTTAATTACATCTTTAATATCATTGGTTGATATTGGTTTATTTAGGATTTTTAAATCTTCTTGATTCAGCTTTGGTAATTCATACGAATCTAGGAATCTGTCCATTTCTTCTGCATTTTCCATCTTAGTAGAATATAAATTTTCAAAATAGGTATAGATGATCTTCTGGATTTCTGCAGGGTCCGTTGTGATATCACCCTTTTCATTTTCAATTGCATGGATTTGAGTCTTTACTTTTCTTTTCTTTTTTTAATAAGGTTGGATAAGGGTTTGTCAATCTTATTTATTCTTTCAAAGAACCAACTCTTTGCTTCATTGATTCTTTGTATTGTTTTTTTTAGTCTCCAATATGTTAATTTCTGCTCTGATCTTTATAATTTCCTCCCTTGTATGGGCTTTGGACTTAACCTGCTCTTCTTTTTCTAGAAGTTTGAGGTTCGCCATTAACTTGTTTATTTGCGCTTGCTCTATTTTCCTGATATAAGTATTTAATGCTATAAATTTCACTCTTAGGACTGCTTTCATTGTATCCCATAAGTTCCAGTATGTTGTACTGTCATTATCATTCAGTTGTAGAAAGTGTCTAATTTCTTCTTTAATTTCATCTGTGACCCATTTGTTGTTCAGGAGGGTGCTGTTTAATTTCCATGTGTTTAGGGAGTTTTTGTGATTTCTTTTGCCATTGATTTCCAATTTCATTGCACTATGGTCTGATAATATGCATGGGATAATTTCAATTCCTTTGCATTTACTTAAGCAGGTTTTATGAGCTAGTATGTGGTCTATTTTGGAGAACGTCCCATGTGCAGCTGAGAAGAATGTGTATTCTGATGTTGTAGGGTGGAACACTCTGTAGACATCTACTAAGTCCATTTGTTCAAAAGTTTGGTTCAGTTCTACTATTTCATTATTGATTTTCTGTCTAGTTGATCTGTCTTTTTGTGACAGTGGAGTATTGAGATCTCCCAATATAATTGTATTAGTGCTTATTTGATTTTTCATGTCCTTTAGTACTTGTTTTATATAGCCTGGTGCACTGGTATTTGACACATATATATTTATGATCGTTATCTCTTCCTCTTGGATTGTTCCCTTTACAAGGATGTAATGAACATCTTTATCTCTCTGAATCATTCTTGGCTTGAAATTCACTTTGCCTGCAAAAAGAATAGCTACCCCTGGTTTTTTCTGGGTTCCTTTTACATGGAGTATTGTTTTCCATCCTTTGACTTTCAGTCTATGAATTTCTTTCTGAATAAAATGTGTTTCTTGTATATAGCATATTGTTGGATCTTGCTTCTTGGTCCATTTTGCCAGTCTGTGCCTTTTCATTGGTGAATTGAGACTGTTAACATTGATGGTTAAAACTGATATGTATTGACTTATACTTGTCATGATATTTTCCCGTTGTTGGTTCCCACTCTTTGTTTGTTTTTCCCCTTTTCCGCTATTTAATTATCTGCCCTGCCTGGTGGATTCCTTCTGTTGGGGTTCCTATCTCTTTCTAGAATGTCCTTCAGAACATTTTGGAGTGCTGGTTTGGTGGTCATAAATTTTCTCAGATGTTCTTTGTCATGAAAGTATTTTATTTCTCCATCAATTTTGAAAGATAGTTTTGCAGGGTACATCAATCTGGGTTGAAAATTATTTTCCTTTAGAGCTTGAAATACGTCATTCCAAGCTATTCTTGACTTGAGGGTTTGTGCTGAAAAGTCAGCTGTGATTCTGATGGGTTTTCCTTTATAGGTGATTTGTCTCTTCTCCCTAACAGCTTTTAAGATTCTGCCCTTCTGTTGAATTTCTGGGATCTTGACTATGATATGTCTGGCTGAAGTTTTTTCTTGGTCATGTCTAGTTGGTGTTCTAAAAGCTTCCTTTATATTGGGGTCAAATTCTTTTTCTCTTCCAGGGAAGTTCTCCATGATAATGTCTTTGAGCAAGGTTTTAATGTCATTGATGCTATCTCCTGCTTTTTCATTTATTCCAATCATTCTTAAGTTGTTTATCTTTGAGTCATCTAGCAGCTGCTGAATTGATTTTTCATGGTCCCTTGCTGTTTTTAAGAATTCTTTCTTTTCATAATCACTAATTGCAAGCCTGTCTTCTGTATCTGAGATCCTCTCCTCACATTGGCTTAATCTGCTACCAATACTTTCAATGGAATTTTTGTTTTCTTGGATATCTGCTTGAATCTGCCTTATGGATTCCATTTCTTTCCTATGCTGAGCATTCATGGTTTCTATAGTTTTCTTGAGCTCGTCTATTTTTTTGTCTGTATCAGCTATAGTGTCCTTAAGCATGGTCTTCATTGTGGACATTATCTCTGCAGTTATCTGTGAAATTATTTCTGTTTTAATTTTTTCCAGAGCCTCATTCAGTTGCTTTGTTGTTACCACTTCAGATAGGACAGGTGGGTGGCTTTCGGATTGTCCCACCTCGTTGCCCCCTAGGTTTCCTTTGGTGAATTGGATGTGTGGGGTTGCATCTTGTTTAAGTGTCGTCTCATTTTTTCTTTCTTTAATTTAATTCCTGGGGTGATGTTTGTAAATTACCTATGGTAGGTTACTTTATTGCTAGTGTTCAAGATCTTTAGAAGATGACTACTTCTCTGCAGTATCTTCCAAGTGGAGCTTGCTTTTGGGTTTTGAGCTTTCTGCCAAATCCTACCTCTTCAATTCATTGGATATGAGAAGTTGCTACCTGTTTGGCCCAATCCTTGATTCTTTGGTACTCTGCCACTGTATTTTCTGTGTCCCTTAGTCAATCTCAATCATGAAATATCAGGAAGGAAAGCTGTTTAGAACAATTATTTCACATTTGGCTATAATGTTAACTAAAGCATCAAACACAGCCTAGAAAATGACAGACTGAGCTAACCAGTTATTTACCACTTTTAGCCGTATAAAGTAGAGTTGCAGTTATATAACAAAATCTAAAACACACCAGAAAAATTATATGCAGTATACAAGTCCTTAGTATGTCAATTTTTCCCTCAGGAGTTTAAATTTAAAATGAGTTAAGGAGGAAACAGAGCACTGGGAGAAGAGGAAGGAATTAGATGTAAGGTTAGAGGACCAAGAGGGATCCCACTAAAATTGGGACACTAGTGCAGAGGACTGGTGGTAAAAAGAGAAGGAAGGGATAAAAGGAAGAACAGACCACAACCACAATCACAAAGAAGTTAGAGGCGCTGTTTACACTCATATAAAAACCAGAGAGAATAATGAAGGAAAGAGCAAATAGACAAACAGAAACAAAAACAAAGACAAAAACAACAAAACAAACAGACAAAACAAAAATAAAACCCCACCAAAAAAAAAAAAAAAAAAAATCCTTCACCCGAACAAAAAACAAATGAGAGAGAAAAAAATAAAAATAAAAAAATAAAAAGAATCAGTTCCAGGTGTTGACTCTGCTGTAGGCAGGCACCATGTGATGACAGAGTCCTGTTCCGTGCAGGTCGGTCCCAGGAAGCCAGGAGCGGCCCTCTGGCGGGGCAGTGAGCAGAAGCGTGGACTCTCAGGTGGAGACCAGTCTCCTTTGCCTGCCGCCCTCAGCGCACTTTCACTTTCCGTGGGCCTGAGGCGCTGCCCTGTCCAGAGCGCGAGTTCCCAGCGCTGTTTTCACGCCGCTCTGATTTTCGCCGCACCCCCCACAATGGCGCCCGGCCAGTCGCTCTCTGGCATGGGACAGCTGTGGCTGAGAGACACTCACTCACCGCTGGCCAGCGCAGTTTTTCCGCCGCTCCCCTGCCCCGCCGCTGTCTCCCGATCCTCCATGGGGGCTCCCTGGGCGCCAGCTGTCACCATGTGTCCGCAGCTTTGAGCTTCTGTTACGCCGCGGTTCCTGGGATGGTAGAAGGTGCGCACGCGGTCTGCCCCTTCTTTGTTGAAAAGTACCCTTCACTGGTGCCGGGGGTCCCAAACTGTGCTTCAGAACTTTTCTGGGTCCCGGGGAGGCATCTCCCCCCATCCTGCGCTCTCCCAGTCACTATATTCCCGTGGTCCAACAGCAACTTTTAGAGAGTTTCCCTGCCTGCTTCTTACTCATCCGCCATCTTTTTCCCCCTCCCAGGCATCAGTTCTAACCACAATGTTGCTCTCAAAACAAAAAAATCTATTTGAATAATTTTCCTAAACTGTTTTGGAGAAAATCTTCTTCTCAGTGTCTTTGGCCTTCAGTGCAGTACCTCTAACAGAACCATCTCCAAGAGTCCTTGCACTTTCTGTGGTCCGTGAAGTAGCTTATGCTTGACCTGGGCTGGTGAGCCGCACAGGTGACCGGTAGTGAAGGCTGCAGCCCTGGCAGCCTGGGGAAATTCAGTATCTAAGGCTCTAACATCATGGGACTTTCTCCCATGATTTTAAAGTAATACTTTTTGGGATTTTGCAGTTCATAAAATCTTTCACATAAATAAGCCCATTGCTGTTTGCACAGCAATGCGGAGGACAGTCAGATAATATAGTTCCCATGTTTTTTATGTAGAAATATGGAAGTCAAGGAGATCAGGCTTTTGTACAAGGTATAAGAGGGCAAAACTGGCAATATCTGTCTTTGTGCGTAGGGGTGTACTTGTCATCCAACCTAGGGCCTCATGCTTGCTCTACCACTGTAGTACATCCCCAGCCCTTTTTTAAAAAAAAAATTTAAAAAAATTTTTTGAGATAGGATCTCAATTAAACTGCCCAGGCAAAATTTTGTTTTACCTTTTTTCCATTTAAAAAAAAATTGCCCCAGCTGACCATGAACTTACGATCCTCCTACCTCAGCCTCCTGAGATTACATATGTTACTGGCATGCTTGCCTTTAATACCTGTCTTTTGACTCTGAGTTTACTGTTTTTTTCCCCAGGTCTCACTGTTTTTCCTATTGACAGTGATTTTCATGCAATAAAACAGCTAAGGCTAAATAAAACATTTTTATTAAAATAATCATGTGCTCAAGGAAGTAATTCTAAAAAACCTCCAAAATGAGCTGACCAGCTCAGTGGATTAGCATGGGGTCCTGCAGACTCCTAGAATACACTGGGGTTAGGGTGGCCAAATAAAATAAAATTTACATTTCTTATAAGAAACCAATACTTTTTGTATAAGTATGCCTGATTGACAAATATTGCATGGGGTATACTTAAACTAAAAACTTTTGGGTTTTTTTTGAAATTAGAATTTAACTGGGTGTCCTGTATTTCTACTTGCTAACTCTGGAATTCTAGTTGAGGAAAGAGAGTTTGTCAGTAGATAGAAAATTTTTGACATTCCTGGCCTGAGGATGTGCTAGCTGACTTGTAGCAGTGACTTCTCAATATAGAAATGAGGGAGGTTACTTAAGTTCTCATAGGCAAGGAACATTTTTGTCCATTTTTCTTGATACCAAATAAAAAATTTAATAATGTGTCATTACAAAAGTAACCAAATATATGTGCAATTATTCATCTGTAAAGATGGTCTTTTTATCACTGTTTATCATTCTGAAGAAAAAGCAGTATCCCATTTACCTTAAATTAGGTTTGGTGAATTAAAAATTCAGTTAATGGAGCACAGCGAAATAAAGTAGAATCCATAGTTATTTTTAAGAGTGTTGATAGAGATCTTCCTTAACCTGAAAATATGTTAAAGAGAGAATACTGAATGAAAATACAAGTTGCTAAAAGTTATCATATTTTTGTGAAATAATTGCATCTTATCTATTAAAGCGCCTGCTACCCCCATGTTTTACATCTCTGAAATTAAGATGCTGTTAGGTTTAATGGCATCTTTGGTTGCTGTTGACAAGGTGGCAGACATGATGTAATTGTCATTGATGTGCAAGTGAGTACTCGATTGCTGCTGGTCATCGTATGATCTCAAGATGCTATCCGCATTTTGGTACAACACATTTTGAATTTACCATTTAAAAAATCCTCAAAAATTTACACTATGACTGAGCATTAAAAAGAAAAGTTAGAGCATGGTGGCATACACCTGTAATACCAACACTCTGGGAGGCTGAGACAAGAGGATCGCAAGTTTGAGCCCAGCCTGAGCAACGGGGGATATAGCTCAATGGGAAAGCCTTGCTTTCAATTCCCAGTACTGGGGGAAAAAAATGAAAAGATGTCTTGTGTAATCTCAAAGTAGAAGAAACTAAATTTGATTTTGGTAACACAAAGATTTTTGTCATGGAGAAATGATCAGTTTTATCTTTTCTTCTTTTTTTTTTTTTTTTTTGTGGGTACCAGGGGTCGAACTCAGGACCTCGCATTTGCCAGCAGGCGCCTGTGCCGCTGAGCGATATCACCGGCACTTTTTTCGTATGTGGGTACTGGGAGTTGAACTCAGGACCTCACGCTTGCCAGGCAGGCACTTATGCCACTGAGCTATCTCACCAGCCCCAGTTTTATCTTTTCTTGCAAAACAACAATTGAGTGCTTTATAGAACCCTAGAGGGAAGACACTAACAAGTTGTATTTTGCTATTTGAATGTGTAAACGTATTGCCTACCACAGGCCAGTAGGGAAACTGAAGGCATCTAGCTTGTTCCTAGGCCACTTAAGTAGGAACGGGGCTGGCTTGGGGCAAAGCTAAGGAGAGCCCAGCCCAACTCTAAGGACTGAGACCACAGTGTCCACTGTACTAACTTATGATCCAGTCCCATTCTGCTAAAGCGAAGGGTGGGAGAAATTGGGAAGGCTCCACATGTCCCTGGGACTCTCCGGCTGTCTAGGGCCAAAGCACCTCTGAGTGACAGGAAGAATGGTGGGAAGGAAGGGCACCCGTGGACAGGGATGGTGCCACTACTTAATTAGCATTTTATCTGTTATCTGGAACTTGCCCTGGTCACTTGGGAGACTCAGGCAGAAAAGAGTCCTTGGGGTTCAGGCCAATGCCCAGATTTGCCCTCTGGACTCATCCCTAATCTCTGACCCAAGAGTCCTTTACCCCTAGGAAAGTGAGGAAGGGAATTTGCAGCAACCGGAGCCCACAGTCCTGGCTGCAGAGGGACCAGGGACAGTGTAAGAAATCAGCATGAGGTCTCTGTGATGGTAAATCATTTCATGCCCCTCCACCAACCAATCAAGTGTCTTGCCTCTCTGAGGTGTTCATCCATAATGTCTTCCTAATAATGATGATAATATTTGTTGAATTCTTACCAGGTACCAAGTACTGTACATATATATATTTATATTTAATAATTGGCATAATCTTGGAAGTTAAGTATTATAATCTGATCTTCGTGGATTAGGAAATTTAGGTTCAAATTCCTCCACCAAGGAAGGGGCAGAAACAGGATTAAAACTTCAGGTTTTGCTGCTCTGAACCATACTCATGGTACATTTTTCTGAGGGAGGAAAAAAAACTCTGACTACCATAAATCTATTTCTTTCCAATCCCACTATCTTACTGCTGCTCCTGGAATGTCCTTGTCTCCTCTTATATACCCTATAGACCATCAGAGAACTGCTACATGGTCTTCCCATGATCCCATGTGGCTCCCATGATCCTCTATGCTTCCTACAATGCCCTGGGCCTTTCACATCCCCTGTGCCTTCCACATTTACTGGACTTATAATTAGCAGATGGTATCCCCTAAGTACTACCTTGGGTCCACTGGTGACTGAATTAAGGCCTTCTCCTCAGCATGGCCAACGAAGAGCACCTGTGTGAGTGAGCCGAGGCAGGCTTAAACTCGGAACTAGCTCTTGCAAGTCTTCTGTAGAAGGCTGCCTGGGGCACTCAGTCTAAGACTCCTCCCCTAATCCTGGTGCCCATTTCTATGTTCACTGAGGTGTTCATGTGCCTATTTCCACAAAGTGTGAGTAAGCGACTTGAGTGTCCTACCTCTCAATCTGCCCGAAGCTCTCGGCCCTTGCCTAATATAAACAGCATCATTTACATCTTGTGCTCAGTGCGGACACCTGTGGACTGGGATTGTCTCAACCCCACTACTCCCCAGGCCCGACATTTGGACCCTAGGCCAGTGGTGGGGCACCTTCGGCACACATACCGCAGTGGGCTATTTGTATCATTGA
Organism: Erethizon dorsatum; assembly: GCA_028451465.1. Lineage (NCBI taxonomy): Eukaryota > Metazoa > Chordata > Mammalia > Rodentia > Erethizontidae > Erethizon > Erethizon dorsatum. The sequence continues at coordinate 21,040,169 of CM051829.1, read as the reverse complement.
AAGCTCTAAAAGGTTCACCATCACTGCTGTCGGCGGTGACAGGAAAATCAGGTTGCAGCAAGAGGAGAGTAGGGAAAAAGTATGTAGCTGATTATTCTGTCAAGAGTCAGGAGAGACATTAAGATCACTGATCAAACAATTAGTTTGGCACCTGGCTCCATGAATTCCGGAGGAGTTTATAGTGCTGTAAAATAGAAAATCAACTATGTGCTGATTCTGTCTTCTGCCTGACTCTAAAACAAAAGTGAAACAAAAGCAGCTGTCACCAGGACAGAAGGTAAATAAATTAACCTGATGTTTAACAAATCCTTATACAGGACAATGTTTTACTTCAGCCCAAATCTTAGGTTGCTTCTATCAGTAGCTAAGTGTGTTGTCCACAGTGTGTGGTCATTCTGTTCCTTTAACCCTTAAAAACCTGCATTATTTTGGGACTGTGCCTAGAAGGCTCACGACACTCCTGGGCAGCATGGTAAGGGAGATGATTCAGTGAAGGTAGCCCAAGTCCCAAGAGGAGCTACCTAGGATGGGGAGGGCACAAATGAATGAACGCACCAACGAAGTCCTTTCTTCGTGTGGCATTTCACAAAGTGATTTTGCTTTTTCCAAATGACATCTCTGATAGTGGAGGTGAGAATGCAGTCCGAATGCCATTAAAATCACAAAAGGTTAGAGGAGTTGCTGGGATTGGCCTTTCTTTCCTGAGGATCTTGGCCTCTGTCCACCTTTGGCCGGGGGGGTTGGGTCTCCGCATGAAGACCTCCCTAATTCTCCATGCACTTGTCCCTTTCCCTTCTCAGGAAAGGAGGTCTAGCATTTTGCTGCTGCAGATCTCTTTTCTCAGGGACCCCTACCTAAGCTCCAGCAGAGGCCTGCTCCTGCCTCCTACTTTCTCGCACTCAGAGTGACAGGATGATAGCTTGTGAAGCACCATGATGGGATATCTGGACAAAGAGCATGGATTAGTTAGCATCATGTGACTGAAGAATTTGCCGGCAGGCTCAGGGCTTTGAGCTACTCCTGAAAAGTAGTCACGGGTGTTGCAGCCTGGCTTCCTTCATGGGCATGGCAGGGAGAAGGGCAGAGGGCTGTAGCAGTGCGCTCAGAAAAGTGGGCTTCAGGTCCAGCTTGACACAGACCAGCTGTGCATTTGAGCTGTTGCTTTCTTTTAAAATTAGAATAACAAACATCAAATATGTTGTAAGGATTTAATAATGACACTTCGTAGCATTACCTTGTACCAGGCATTGTCCTAAGCTTAAGTGTATTAATAATTCATTTAGTCCTCACAGCAGCCTTAGGAAGTCTGTATTACTGCTGCTACAAATTTATCCACTGAGGAAATTGAGGCACAGAAAGGTTGACTACCTTGCTGTCAGGGTAACAAGTGGTCGGCTAGGGTTCAGCTCCATGATCAATGCTGTGAATCACCAGTCTGTGTTTTAGCAAAACATGAAGAAGGGAAGAGAGGAAGAGACATTCAAATTATGATATTTCATTGATTTTAAAGCACACGATTTTCCCCACATTTGAACATTTCTGCAACCTGTTCAAAGAACTCTTAGAAACAATTAGTTATGAAATGAATTTGAGTTGGGGCTGGTTCTTCAATAATTGTCTTAATTCCAATCCTAATTCATCCTCTCTTTACTAAAAATAGTAGCAATTAAGCTGAGTGTGGTGGTGTATGTCTATAGTCCCAGCATTCTGGGAGGCTGAGGCAGGATTGCAAGTTTAAGCCCAGCCTGGGCAAATTAGTGACTTAGCAAGACCTTGTCACCAAAAAAAAAAAAGAAAATTAGGCTGGAGATGTTGCTCAGTGCAAAGGCCCTGGGTTCAATCCCATGTGCAAAATAAATAAATAATGCAATAGAAATTAAGTTGTTTTCTACTTTCTGAAGATAACACTAGCCAAGTTTCCTTTGGACTCTAAATGCCAAATAAGTACAGGAGCTTACAGTGGCTTGGAAGGCTCTACCATGCTCTTTCATGACATGCTGGCCTTACTGGCCTTCTTAACTGTTTTGGGATCTATGCAAGCGTGTAGATCTGTCTGATCAGGAATGTCCTTCCCAGTGGTTTACTGTTTTTCTCCCCAGCGCTGAGGATCAGTCTCAGGACCTGGTGATTCTAGGCAAGTGCTACACCCCCAGCCCTCGTGGTTTACTTCTTAACTTCCCCTGCTCTCTACTCAAACTCCACCACTGTGAGGCCCCGCTCACACTATTTTAATTTGAATCTCTCCCTCAAACTCACTATCCCTTCTTTGATTTTCCTCATTTTGTGTATTGTTTGTCTCTTTCTGCATGGAAGCTCCCTGAGGGAAGACCTTTTCGTTTGGTTATGTTTGCTTGGTATATACTTGGCTACTTTATACTCAATAGCTAGAATATGGCCAGGATATGGCGGCCCTAAGCAGGGTCTCACTATGTAGCCTAGACTGGGCTCAAACTTGCTATCCTGTTGCCTCAGCCTCCCACAGTGCTGGGATTACAGGCTTGTGTCACTGCACCGAGTTTAACAGATATTTCTTGGATGGGTAAATTACTGCAGACTCCTTGGAGGTCCTGTTTGATGCTTAAGGATGATTCTCTCAAAAGTGTTAGCTTCTCCCCAGAAGGAGGGGGCCACAGAGAGAGAGAGGCCTGGCAGAAGGGGATGGCCTGTGTTCTAGGCCTTCTCTCCTTAGAAATCCAAGAGACGTGGCCCCTCTCTGAAAAAGCTGTGGCAGAAACCTAATATTCAGGATGATGCTGCAGAGCATTGAACTAATTTTGACATTTTAAAAAAATGAGGAAAAAAACTGAACTCAGGCATGAATTTTGACTAGATCCTACTTTTGTCTTGTTTTTGCGGTAGTAGGGATCAAACCCAAGGCCTCACACATGATAGGCAATGCTCTACCACTGAGCTACATGCTTAGCCCACAGATCCTAGTATAATACAAACAAATAAACAAAACTCTAAAAGACACTGAGGAATAATTGGGAAATTTGAAAATGGGCTGAATATTAGAGGTTTTTGTTTTGTTTTGTTTTGTTTTTTTGTACAAGGAATCAAACTCAGGACCTTCTGCTTGCCAGGCAGGCACTTGTGCCGCTGAGCTATATCTCCGGCCTATTAGAGATATTATTAACGAATTACTATTAACCCTGATAGTGGTACTGAGGTTAAATAGAACACTATTATTCACTGGAGATGTGCGCTGAAGTGTTTAGGGGAGGAAAAACCACAATGTCCACAATTTAGTTCCCACCTCCTCTTGAGAGCAGGTACCATTCATTCATTCATTCATCTGATGACTCTTCCTCTTCAGTCCCAACTCGGGCCCCCATCCCCGTACCTCCGGTGTCACCAGGGTACTGGGTCTATTTTTACTTACAAGAGGAGGACATTTAGTGGGAAGGGACCTGTGTGTGACTACAAGGATGACACCAGGACTTGCTGTCAACATCCGGTTTTCACTTGGGTCCTGCATCGTGACATTAGTTTAAAGTGATTTTGATTCTCTTAGATACAAATCTGGGGCTATGGCATCTCAGCGCCCCTCCAGCTCCACTGTGTTTGGCCCATGCCCTGTGCACAGTGACACTCTTCTGTCTTTACTAGTGGAAAAAATAACTGATTAGTTGATACAGCACTGACCTTTGTAACTTACCCATCTTTGTTTCCCCCATTCATTCTTAAGGACTAATCCATCTCCTGTTTCACCCAAGAGGAAATGACAAGCAAGAATTCTCAGCTTTGCGATTCAGAGAGGAGACTACAGACTCAGAAATATAAAGTGTCTTGTCCAAAAGCAAAATTACACATGGCAAAGAATGTTGACTTCGTCCCAGGTTTATCACTTTCCAACATCATCCTGACAAATGTTTGGTGTTCTTCATTGAACCTGATTTCACCTCCCACCCCACCCTCTTTCCAAAAGCTGGCAGCTTGTGGCAGGGAAATGAGAAAACCATAGAGTGAGTCAGCCATCGCCGCTGGGTGGAGCCTGCTTCCAGTTGCAGCCAGTGGAAAGTTACCTGGTTTGTTTTTCTCTGAAGGTGAAGCCCACTTTCACAGCTTGTGTCTCAGGACAAACATTAGTGATTTAAACTTTCCAGGCTGATCTGCAGTGTTGCAGGAATTGAAACTATCTTGTCTCAAGAGAATACATCCTTTATTTCTTAGAACGCACAAAAAAATTCTGTTTTAAAGGCAGCTGAGGAAGGGGTGTGTGATTTGCTGGAAGAAGTTTGGAAAAGATTCATCCTGTTTCTGAAATTCAGAATCTTTGCAAGAACCGTGGCTGAGAATTTAAAGAAAATCATCTGAAAGTCGAGCCTTTGCTTCTGCGAGATTTTTTAAATAAAGGGGAAACTGTCTCAGCAAAAAAGGCCTCGACTTTCACAGACCAAGGGAAGCTGATGAAAGTGGCCCAGATGTGCTTTCGTGAGGCCTGGTGGTGGGAGGAGTTTGTCCTGCCCTCGGAAAGAATGTCTGCATGGGGAACCCTGAGGAATCTGTTTCACTTTAAAGGGAAAAATCTGCAATAATTTTCTGAAAAGAAATATGATTACTGTGACCAAGAGAAGCAATAAAAGCACAAAGTAAGTTATCACAGGCAGCCTCAATACTACTGTGCCAGTAACATGACCTTTAAAAAGATGACGATGGGGCCGGTGGGATGGCTCAGCGGCATAAGCGCCTGCCTGGCAAGCGCGAGGTCCTGAGTTCGACTCCCAGTACCCACAAAAAAAAAAAGATGACGTTGGTGCCACAGCAATTGAACAAAGCTGGAGAGCACAGGATCATGGAGACTTCTAAAGGGTCATCAGGACCTTCTCCCCATCACAGGATGAGCTTTGGGCTTTTACCACAAGAATGTGCTAGCCTGAACCTCAGCCCTCACTGAAAGACCCTGTGGTTTCTAGGGGAAAGGGCGCCCAATTACCTCAGGTGAGCAGAAGACATCGCGGAAGGAACTGTGTCTCCCACCGGAAGAAAAATAGTGGCCGCAGGACCAAGGAGCTGTGGCAATATTTCAGGCTCATTTCTTGAGATCAGTTCTTGGGGAGGAACAAGAAAAAGCCACAACACATTCTGCTTTTCATTTTTACTTCAAAAGCTATAGGATAACTGAAAGTGTGGGGTGGGATGACAGTACCTGCCAGTCAAGGCTGCCTCCTCAAAGCACCACCAGCTCTCACCAGAAAGATTACTAGTAGAGAGAGTAACAAATGGTTTTCTTTAAACTTAAGCAATCAAACTGCCCAGTGGCCTAAGGACGAAAAAAAAAGTCAGAGACAATAAAAAGTATAGTTACTAGGTACAGTGGTGCACACCTACAATCTAGATACTCAAGACAGAGGCAGGGGGATTACAAGTTCAAAGCCAGGCTAGGCAATTTAATGAGACTCTGTCCCAAAAGTAAAAAGTAAAAAGGGCTGGAGATGTAGCTCAGTGGTAGAGAGCTCTTTGGTTCAATCCCCAATACCATAAACACACACACACACACACACACACACACAAATAGCTGCAAACAGAATGTATTTAGGCCCAAGGCAGCCTCCATGGTTGTTTGTTGTTGCTTATATATCTGTCCTTACTCACAGACTATAAGCTGTTTACCCCTTCTTTCCAGAGCTCAGCCGATAAGAAGTTACTTCATAAATAATGCTTGTTCATAAATACATCAAAAATGACCAGCTCAAGAAGACCATGAGATTGACTTCCAAATATTGGTATTTATTCAATATTCCAAATTTTGAAGTATGATGAGTCATGGATACATTTCATGGTTTCAGGTGACTTTTCTGTTCTAGGAACCTGAGGAGATGACATTGTTATTACATTTATTAACTGGGGTTTTCCCATGAGGAAAGAACTAAACAAGTTTAAATTGAGTTTCTAAGAGGAAAATGTGTTCCTCAGGTACAGCGGCCCGTGTTACCCCTTTGGCCTCCATGTCTGTCTGCTGGTGGCAACACACACAACAGAGCAGGGAATGCTGGGCATTCAGTCCTGCTTAGTGTTTGACCAAAGGTGATGCTGACTTAGTGGACTAAGGTCATGCCCTCCCTTCTCCCACAATCGATAATTTAATGTGACTTATCAGAAACAGAAAGAATTATTTACTTTTAAACCCTGGATCCCATAAAGGGAGAGGGGAAAGGCCTAAAAGCCACAGACACTCAGGGCTCTCGCCCCTACACACCATCCTGCCGGCCAGAGGAAGGGTCTGGGACTGACAGAAGACAAGCGCTCACTGAGGTAAGTGCCTGTCTCCCATGGTGCCTTCCAGCTCCCCTGGCGGAAGCAGGCTGTTCTCCACTGGCTCTATGGGATGAGGGTGAGCTGCGACTTGGGCCTTGAACAACAGCAAGTGCTGAACACATCTTATTTCCATTTGTCTGCTGTGATTTTTCACTTTCTTCAGAAAGCCTAAGGAATACTGGAGACTTTCTCAAAGTTTCCTCTCACCCCTATGAAGGGAAAGAGTGAGGCTATGAAGAAGTTGAGGGTCCAGAAATGATGTGGCCTTTTCTTTCTCTCCTTGGAATGGCTGTACAGTAAGCTGCTTCCTATTTTACAGTGGCCTAATTTATTAATAACACCAAGGCCTTTAATCAGGTTTATACCAGAATGACTAACTGAATTAGGTTTATTTGTCCAAGAATCTTCCCCTTCCCTGTGCTTCAGGGCAAATACATGGGCAAAATGTACTGTTTTGTTCTTATACTTCTAAAATGCTGGCATGGGAATTGTTATTTTTGCACATGTCTGCCCAACTCTTCCCTCAGCTGGCCACCTACACAAAATTGAAAATGGTCCCTAGGAATCTCCAAGCCTCAGCATTCTCCCTAAAAAAAATCCTCCGAGGCACCATCTTGGCTTAGAATTTGCCTGGTAATTCCCCTTTCACCTCAGTTTGCTGATAAACATAGATAAGAAAAGGGACTTTCCAGATTTCACCATCCGATGGATCTCAATGAAAACAGAGATGTGGCTTTGCGCCTGTTGTCAAGAACGTTCTATTTTTGGGCCGGTGAGATGGCTCAGCGGTGTAAGCGCCTGCCTGGCAAGCGTGAGGTCCTGAGTTCGACTCCCGGAACCCACATACGAAAAAAGGGCCGGTGATATCGCTCAGCGGCCCGGGTGCCTGCTGGCACGCGAGGTCCTGAGGTTGAACCTCGGTACCCACAGAAAAAAAAAAAAAAGAACGTTCTATTTTAAAAGTTCCATGTGTTTTCAAAATGACAGATTGGAAGTATGATACTCATTTCTTTGTCTTCATCTAAACTATAATAGCCTAAAAGAATCAGATTGATGCATTTAACCCATCTATTTTGTATGACAGTAAATGTAGATTTAGAATAGAAATGCATCATTTTGTTTCATTCTGTTTTGTTTGTTTCTTGAGAAATCATTTTTGGTATGGTTGGGTTAATTTTGAATCTAGGTGGCACTTCCCAGGCCCTAAAGCACCCTCTGCTTGACCTGATGGGGGCTGGCCCCTGAGTATTCTTAGACCAAAAGAACAAAGTATCATAGCAGAGACAAGCTGAGCACTGACCTGAGGAGGAATAGGCAGTTGTAATATTCCTGATACTTAGGAGTACAGAGTGTCTTGCTGGGAGCTATGGCGCATGGAGGATACTTAAGGGGTGATGGATTTGCTGGAGAGTTAAGCTCCCTAAGGCTTCCTTCCTAATGAGCTTTGTTTCCCACTCAGGAGAGGAAAGGAAAGAGCAGAAACCCAGCGCAGCTTATGTTTCCTTACAGGTGCAGTGGGGCACCTGCATCAGCATTCACCACAGCAGCTAGAGATGGTGAGAAAGCCCACCCCATGCAGGAAAGTGAGGGCACAGTGCTGAATTTTACTTTTAATAACCAGTTAGGAATGCTTTACCTTAAGGTTCATGAGGGCAGCTCTCAGGAATTAAGGTACGCAGAGAGATGGTAGAAGGTTTACGTGGATGAGATCAGAGGCCTAGAGAAGCTAAGATCTCTTGAAGCCTTTTCTAAGCTATAGAAAATTGGTGGCATTTGAACAAGTCACCCTGTTTAATATCCAACACCTTTGTCTTAAGCATTGTTTCCTCCTCCACTTCTACACAGGAGATAACAGGTATTTTATCTCCCAGCTAGCTTATACGTTTTCTTTCTTTTTTCAAAACTGGGGATCCACCCCATGGCCTCCTGCATGGCAGGCAAGCACTCTACCACTGAGTTACACCCCAGCCCCTCTGTTGGATATTAACCGGTACTATTCACATTCAGTTGTTAAATATGGAAATACTGAAACATGACATTTTTTAACCTTGCAGAATAAGAAAAGGCTATGTGAATACAAAAATTAAAAAAAAAAAAATCCAAGAGTAGATCCTGGCTTTGACCACTTACAATTTTTAAACTAGTGATACATTATCAAATGACATTTTTAAAAAAAGAAAACGTTCTGCGGGCTTGTTTAAATTGCTTGTAAAGGGCCGGTGAGATGGCTCAGCGGCTTAAACGCCTGCCCGGCAAGCGCGAGGGCCCAAGTTCGACTCCCGGAACCCACATACGAAAAAGGGGCCGGTGATATCGCTCAGCTGCACGGGCGCCTGCTGGCGCGCGAGGTCCTGAGGTCGACCCCCCGGTACCCACCAAAAAAATAAATAAATAAATAAATAAATTGCTTGTAAAGCAATTGATAGAGTTAACCACTCTCGTAATCAAGGGAGAAATCAGAGATAAATGCTGTTTAGCACTGTTCACAAGGCAGAGAAAATAATTGACACTCATTAAACATGTGCTATTGCTTGAGGCAATAATACTATAAATGATTGTACCACCTAATAAAGTATTTCACCAATAATTTGCTAAGAAGTTGGCTTGTGGCCCTTCTCTCAGCAGCGCTTTCATGCTTGTGACAGACAAAGTACTTGTAGGAGAGGTCCCATTCTCCAAATTTCAGAAAAGTGTTTTGCAAGGAGGAATTGTTATTAGGGAATCCAGAAGAAAAAACCCAGCATAATAATTTTAAAATTCTATTTGTTTTTCTCATCTTTAAAGTACCGTAGAAATTAATGAACACAGAGACATAAAAGGAGAAAAAAATGAAACCATAATCTTCTATCCAAAGATAAAACCATGGTTAACATTTGATGTTTTTCCCTCTGGCGTTTTTGCACTTTTCACAGAAAGGGGGTCATGCTGTGTATATTGTTTGGTAAATGACTTCTTCACTCAGTAACAAATACTGGATTTCCTAGTCAAAATCATTTTTCTACAACATCAATTAAGTGACTATGTTGTTATCATAAATATTCCTATCGTTAGACATTTAGGTTTTTTCTAATGTATATTTTTATAAACAATGCCATCCTGAACAAACTTATCAGTAAATTTTCTACAAATTTTTACTTTTTCCTTGAGATATATTTATGGGCCATGGAAATAGAAGGGAGGAGTTTGGTAAGATTTATCTGTAATTCATTGCATTTTCCACTTTTTTTCTTTTTTCTCGTTTACTTTCTTCCACTTCCTGTCTTTTGTAGATTGTTCAAAACCTAAAGCAAACATGGAGCGAGGGGAGCCCAAACATTGGGTGAGGCCCTGAGAAATGAAATGACCCTGCGTCGTGACCCAGGATGGAGTTCTCCAAGCATGTCCTAGTCGGACCCTTTTCTCTAGTCCATGGTTCACCTCTCATTGCTTCTTCCCAGCTGAGTTCAGAGATTTCTAGGTTCCCAGGGTGGTTGTTAGCAACATGCCTGGAGTGACCAGGAGGTGGGGATTCCTCTTCTAGGCTCTTCAGGCACACGCAAAACAGGATGAGGCTGGCTGGCTTGTTAGGAAGAGCAGCAGGAACAGGGAAGGACAAGAAGAGAGCTCATCATACTGAGTGTGTCTCTACCACTATACCTGCCGTGCTGAGGGTTGAGGTGGGGATGGGGCCAGCTGGGGCTCCAGGGCGTGCAACCATCCTCCACTTGGAGAGTTCCACCTGCAGAGAGCTTGCCTAACACTGGACCAAGTGGCACTTTCCCTAGGCTTCACAGAAGACAGCGTGTCATGAAGGCAAGCCAGAGCCACAGAGAGGGAGGAAAGGAAGCCAGTGGTGCAGAGGAAGATAAACAAATCAATGGAGTAAGAAAGGAAAGGAGGGTGGGGGAAAAGGCAGGGTTCAAAATTCCAAGCCCATGCAGTGATTGCCACAGTGTGCTGCTCTAGAATCCAGTTTGAAGAGGATGATTTCGTGGTCTGTGTGGGAACAAGCGTCATTTTTACTGAAAAATGCAAAATAATTCATTTTCAGTTGTTAAGTCCAGGCCGGTTTTATGGCTAAAGGAGATCTCTGGTTTAATGCTAACACTTCAGTTATCCTGAGGGAAGAGTAACTGGCCCCCATCTTCCCCTTTCCAAGCATTTAGAGAAAATAAAGGATTAGGTAAAATGCTTTTATTTTTTCTCATTCTCCATTGTAGGCAGGGGTTCATGGAACAGTTGAAAACCATTTTTAACAGGAAACCCAAGTAAATCCAGAAGAGATTTACTCACAGAGCTTCCTTTTTGCTAGAAAATAGGAATTACTAACTAAAAATTGACAAGTTTCCTCTCTCTCCATCTTTCTCCTCTCTTAGCTCTTAGATGCCACCAAGAAGAGACTACGTCTAGTTGCTATATCTCCATAGAACAAAATTTTAATATTCTTAGACTGCATGATTGATCACATGTACTGATGACAGTTTGGGAAGCATGGTGAGGTGAGGGTTGGGGGGGATGCATTTATCCAGCGGCGTTATTCCCATTTATAATGTGATCTTCTGCTGAGTATTTGTTTTCTTTTTTTTTTTTTTTTTTTTTTTTTTTGTGGGTACCAGGGGAACGACCTCAGGACCTCGTGCGCCAACAGGCACCCGTGCCACTGAGCGATATCACCGGCCCCTTTTTCGTATGTGGGTTCCGGGAGTCGAACTCGGGCCCTCGCGCTTGCAAGGCAGGCGCTTACGCCGCTGAGCCATCTCACCGGCCCTGAGTATTTGTTTTCTAAAATCTATTCCCTCTCAGGATTCTTTCTCATTCAGTCCTTTTAGAAAATTGATGCAAACAGATTTCCAGTTCATTGCCATAGGTAGTCTCTGCTCCGCTCGGTGGGAGAGCTTCCTTAGGTGGTAGGAGCATAAGGCTGTGGATCTCTTAACTAACACTGCTGTTCTAGAACAGAAATGCAGTCCAGCTGAGTCCCTGTCTCTCTCCATTGCTGAATATGCTCGACATCCATGACACCCCTTTCCTCTGCTCAGGTCACATAGGTGGAGCTGGCAAGGACCCCTGCTGATTGGCAGCGACAGTGGTGGAATGTGGAGGTAAAGTTAACGCCTTCGCAGCTACAGATTTTCCTTAGCAGAGCTGTGGAGTGTGACAATGGTGTTTGTGTCCAAACTATCAAACGCCATTATCACACTAAATAGCTACTGCTAGGCAATCCTTCCACGCAACATAAGTCTCAGCATCTGTTTGGTCTGGGCAAGAAGGCTCATCTTATACTGGCGTTCTCTATCGTGCATAACTTGGAATAAAGTCTGATGCTCTTGTGGTCATAATTGTACACCTGTCTGAACCCTGCCTCTCACATGCGTTGTTAAGTAGATGATAATTCTGATGATAAGGAAAAAACAACTCAGACTCAGTTTCTACCACTGTACGCTCACAACACAGATCACTTCTGGCACCAGATGTGTGAGGATTTCTCCCCAACAAGCAAACAATTAATTCCGCAGCAGGCTCCATCTGGGAGTCCTCTAATCTAGTTCTGACACTCTACCTGGAGATATTGTCATATCCCACAGGGTGAAGGCTCAGTCCTCAAGAAAGTACCCCATTCAGATGCCAGGCACAAGCCCCAGATTGCTTTCTCTGCGCTTCTGACCTGCTGGCTATAAGTCAGGGTTCCCACATTGTCTCCTCGGGTCCAACTCATTTGCTTGAGCAGCTCACAGATGTCAGGGAAGGATTTACTTACATTTAACAGCTTATTATAAAGCAGATGATAAAGGCTACAGATGAAGAGCTGTCCAGGGTGAGTTTGGGGGGTTGGGTGCAGATCTTCCAGACCCCTTTGAAGAGTGCCATCTCCCAGGATCCTCTCTGTGTTCAGTTACTCAGAAGCTCTCTGAACGCTGTCCTTTTGGGGTTTTTATGGAGACTTCATTGCATAGACACAACTGAAACACATACAGCCATGTTGAAATGTGATTGGATGAAAGAGTCTAATGAATTGACTGGGTGGGAAAACCTAGCAAGGCCTATCTGTTCAGATTCTTAGCCTCTCCGTGCAGTATTCCATTCTTGTGGGCCTGGAGCAGCACTGAGCTCTGAGGTAGGTCAGAGTTATAAGCCAGGAGCCACGGCTCAAAATAGATAACCAAAATAGATATAAATCATAATATCACAGTGACAATGAATTCTCTTATTTTCCCCAAGTCAATAAAAAAGATTGGAGTCCTGCGGATCACCCAGTACAAAGTTAGGCACCTGGTAATCATTCAACTCATGCATATTGCATTGAAATGAATAGTTAGGAAAGTAGAAAACTAAAACTGGGTTAAAGCTAGTTTATACAAACCACAGCCTCATAGGTGCTAAGTTAAGGTATGTGGGTCTTCCTCTTTAAAAAAAAAATACAATAAAAAAAAAAAAACACAATAAACTTGTCCATGACTTAACTGACCTTACAGAAATTCCAGAACATGTTTGATTTCTATTTATTTTCACCAATTACCAGGCTGATGACTGAATTTGTATGCCAATTTCTTCTTCCTTATGTTTCAATGAACTGCCATTATAGAAAATTACATATAAACCATGTATGAGCTGCCAGAGCAAATCTGAATATTTTAAAGCCATGCGGTTTCTGGGACAGTCAGCCCAGCTGGGTGGTCTGGTTTGGAACACAGTCTTTCTGTGAGGGCATCTAAAGTAACAAGTAGATTTTGTGTGTGGACTAAAGCTTCTTTCCTATAACTCGGCTAGATAATCTAGGATATGTTTAATCAAATTGACAGGATTGGATCAACCATTAGAACCAAATTTATTCAATCCATCAACATTCATTTATTAAATAAATATGTGCACACTGACCCCCCGTGTAGCTGGCATTGTCTTAGGCCCTGGAAATATTTTAAAATTAAACGTGTGTGGCGTTGTTTCCAGACATAGACATTCATTGGCTCACACTCTGTTTTGGGATCATTCTAATGGTCCCAATTACATTTATTATGGAACCCAATGAGCAAAGCTTTGCAAACTGATTCCAAGTCCCTTGCTGGAAAGCAACAGTGAGTGCAGCCCACACAGCCAGGATCTACTGCAAAGGTTTCAAGGTCAGGAGAAGTTACTGTCCAGAGGAGGAAGGGAAGTGCATTCCTGCCTGCCCTCATTTCCACATCCCCTTCCTTCCCTTTTGGCATTGTCAACTGTCAACAGGAGATCCAGACCCCCCTGAAATAATTCATACACTGACATTCTTTCTAGTGTGTGTGTTTTTTAGAGAAAGCACTAATTGACAAGCATTGATCGAGGGCTTTACTATTATAAGAATCACTCCCATGAACACTGTTTGACCCACATTTGACCCATAAAACACAGGGCAAAGATGACAGGTTACAGTCCCCTCCTGCAGAAGGCAAACCACGACTCAACACAGTCCTCTTAAATCTAAAGTTCTGTGCTTTACCTATATCCTTCCTTGGGCAGGTTATGTCACAAAACCTCATGCTTCATGGCTGAGTTTATGTAGAAACTGGGTTACTCATACCACTATTTGATCAATATCTTCAGCTTCCCATCTGCTTGATGGATTCTGACGGAAAACCCACAAATAAAAGAGAAATGAGTCATATAACAATCTCCCCTTGCGAGCACTCATGATACAGAGAAAGCTTAATATTGCAAAACATTGCAATGGAAAAAGAAAAGAAAAGTAACACCCATGTGGTGGTTTTGGGGTGAGGAAGGGAGTGCTCAAATTGTTCAGATATGAAGCAGCCACCCTAGAGATCTGGCCAACTGACACAGCACCGGGTCATTCAGTGCTCCCAGACTTGAGGACAGTGGGACCACTTGGCCTTACTCATGCTCCCCTGCTCTACTCACCTGTAGATTTTGCTCGGATGGTAACTAAACTGGGAGCGAATAGGAGAGCATTCTATACCACACAGTTACCATATGTCAGTGGCTCATCCACACATTTTTTCTGAATTCTTAAGCCTGTAAAACTTTCCAGTTATATACTTCCTAGAGAAGATAATAGAATTCTAGAGCTGGAAACCTGTTTGCCTTTTGTTCTAGAGAGGAAACTGAAGGACAGGTATTGTAGAATTATCTGGCTAGATTCATTTTTCCACTCTCCCTCCCTGACATCATCAGCCACTCACTGAACAGACTCGGGTTGTGTGGTCACTATGTGCCTGATATTGTACTGGGCTCTGGGGATGCAAAAAAGAATGAGGCTGTGTCCTTTCCCCAGCTGGTCTCAATCTAGGAGTTGGATGGATGCCTAAACACATCTATGCCAGCACAGAGGCAGAGGCAGGGAACTGGGAGACTTGAATCATGACCTTCATTTCTTTCCAGATTAAAAAAAACTCCAAGTCTTTGATGTTATGATCCTTTTTCACTACTACTGAGAATACATTCTTTCTTGTTTATTTTGGTGATTTAATTGCCAACAGGTCATGGAGGAAAGGCATTTCTTTGTCTTGAGTGGCAACACTGTAATAGGAAGATACGCTGCTTTTACTGTGCCACTCGCCAGCCTAATGAGTAGCCCGGGATCCGCTGGGGTTAGCGGATGCATCAGTATGCTTTTCAGGTAGTGTATGAAGAATTTTAATTTCCCAAAGGAGTGGGGTAGGATCTGAGCTGGCTGTTCACGATGCAGGCTGGGTTGATAATAAAGGTACAACACCAAGCCATTTCCTCCAGTGCTGCCTCTTCCCACGTCACAAAAAGCCTACTCCCTTGGGACAGGCACAAGGAAGCTGTTGGGTGCAAACCCATGGCAGGTTCCCTCCGGGTCTTGGCAGAAGTGGGGGGCTGGGTCGTCCACTTTCTTCTCTTTTATATCCAATTTTCTTTCCAAGCTTTCTAAAGGAAAAGGAAAGTTTCCAAAGCACGCACAAGCCCAGTGGAGATTCTCAAGGGTCTGGGCAGCATAATTTGGAAAGCAGGATCACCGCATGTGCTCTGGAAAAAAATTACGTGACACGAATTTACTGTGTACTTGGGATATTTAAGCACAGTGCTTAGGATGCAAAAATGAGTTAGCAGACTAGCATTGAGTCACTAGCGCACTCCATTCAAGCAGCAATCAACTCTGTGTTCCTACTAGGTGCCAGGCACTATGCGAGTCACTGGTTGCTGAGAATTCAAAGATGAGGTGATCTTCCAGACTGTAACTGTTTCAAGGACTCAGGCAATGAGCAATGACTGCATGGAACTGTAGGATCTTGAAGTAGGTCCATGTACCATGCGGCCTAATGGAAGGAAATACCATTGCAGTAGGTGAAAAAGGCTAAATGAGAATAAGAGACGAAGACTCTAGCACTTCTGGAACTGCTGGCAGCCTTATAGTGAAAGAGAACATCATGACCTTGGCAAGTAAAGCACAGAACTTTTCACCTTGACACAGGCAGAGTTAGTTTCAAGCTTCCAAAGCATTTCCCAGCAATTCCCTCCCAAGAACAACTGAACTATGAACCTGGAATTTATCTGGTGGGGATTTTCCCCTTCCAAAATGCAGCCAAACACCCACAGGGGGGAAAAATTACCTTTTATATAAAAGAAGCACATATTTTGTTTTATTTGGCAAATTACTAGAGGCAGGTGTGTGTGTGTGTGTGTGTGCGCACACGCACATTTATGAGAAGAATTACAGTTTCTCAAGGGAGAATCTCCAAGGAGAAATACCCTTAAAGTCTCATTCAACTGAGATCTTCTTTTTTGGAACCAACTTGACTGTGTTCCCCTATGGGCGCTTCAACCTGGGGCTACCCCTTCCTTGGGATACTGCCCCCTAGCGACAGGCAATGCCTCTGCACATCGTAAAGGCAGTGGGTGAAGAGGATTTCGTTTGCAGCCTCCGTATTCCAAAGTGATTGCATTAGCGTTTCCCCTGACAGCAGAATCCAGCTTTAATTTTGATAAAGTACGTTTTCAAGGCTTGAGGGAGAGAGAGAAAGGAGAGGAAGAGATTGTTCTATTGAATGTCTGCTGATCCATTAAATATATCAGACAAGAACTAATCTTGTTCTACCTGGACAACAATCTCTTCCTTTTTATTTTTCTGGCACATTTAGCCCTGTCAAGAGCTAATTAGAGCCTGTCTCATTTCTTAGGGCTGCCTGTTTTCCCTGTAGCACATCTGGCCCTGCTTTTCTGCTTGGCTTCATATTGCAACAGGATACAACGTCAGAGGTTATCTCCCTTACTCAGGTGTGCTGGCAACCGTATTTCCATTCTCTCACTGAGCTCTGACTACTGGGCCTGAGATTTTTCTAGCCTCTCTTATGTCTCTGCTGGAGCTTAATATATCGCTTACTAGGTCCTTCACTAAAAAATTAGAGTGAATGATATTCTGGGTTGGGCGAGACAAAGAAAGGGCAACTACATGTGTCCCAAAGTAGCTCCAAGTCATCACCCAAAAATGTAGATTGTGTATTAGGAAATTTTGTCTGGGAGAAGCAATTTTTTCTTTGATTATCTCAAGCAATTCATTCTCGGAGTGGTATTTCTTAATCACCTGCTACATAGAAGGCACTGAGCTTGGGTGCATTTTTCATAAGGAGCCAAATGGGCAGGAGGACAGGGATGACATGGACACTCCCAACAGTCATAAGGAAAATAAGCGGACAGTCAGGATGCGTGAGCAACCCAAAGATCGGGGCTGGTGTAGAGGTACACAGTCCTCTACCGTCACGGGGAACATTGCTCTGTTTCTGCGCTTCCTGTTGCCATGAATGCCTCCAGCCTCCCCTATGGTTTCTGCTCACCTATACTCCTGTTTACTCATCTCTTGCTAATCCTAGGGTGTCCTGGCCCCATGACTTCATGGCCTCTGCATGCCAGCCTTCTTTAGTGTCTTTTCCGTTACTGTGTGGGATACCACATGCCTTACTCCCTCTGGGTAACTGATGTTTGGATTCCTGAGCTGAGAATGGATGGTGTCAAGTAAGATATACGTTCCCATCACAGCAGAACTTTCACTGGCCATGTCGCAGGCTTCAGGTCAACTTTTAGGGCAGGAAAAGACAAAGGGAGCATGTCTGAGGGAGTCTCACACAGGAAGATATCTGTCAGCTTTACTCTGAACATGAGCTGCTCATTCTCCAGGTAAAAAGATAGGGGAAGGATTCTCAGGCAAAGGCAAAAGTGCGTGTGACAGCTCTGATGAGGATGGAGTTTGGATCGGCCAAAGAACTGGAAGTGAGCTTGCATGGCTGGAATGTGACAAGCAAGGAGGAGATGGAGAGAAGGAAAGGGATGTCACATGTGCCTGGCATCAGGATGGAGGAGGGACACACAAGAAGAGCAGGCATAGTGACCGCTCCTACTTACTAATGGGATCTTCAGGACCAGGGGTTGGCAACCTACCACCCGCAGGCAAATCCAGACCACCACCGCCTTTGTATGAACCACCCTCTTCTAATTGCTCAAATATGCGAGTGCACTCCTGCCTCAGGATCTTTGTACTTGCTGTTCCCTTCGTCTGGACCATTTCCCTCAGATACACTCTTGCTGTGCTTCTTCATTCATGTTTCTATTCAAAGTTGTCTTTCCAGAGAAGATGTCTTCACTATCAAAGCACCCTTTGCCACCTGACATGACTTATTGATTTGTCTGTTTTCTGTGCCCATACTACAACATCAGGCACTTGAGAACACAGAGCCTACCATGTCTCCAGCTCACGGAACAGCACCGTTCACATGGTGGCTTGGCAATCAATAGTCACTGGACAAATGAATGGCTGGCAAAGTCAACAGTTTTATGCATGTCTCTGGCGCTGTGTCCCTCCTCATGGGATCACGTTACTGCTAATCAAGACTTCGCTTTAGCGATATTAAGTTGCAGTTATGGGAGTGGCTGTTTCTGTCACGCACTGACCTCGTTTCCTCCCAAACGCCTGGTCTTTAATGCTCTGAACATCTGCCCTGTGGATCTTGTCGGGCCAGATGCCAGCCAGAGATGCTGCTGTTTCTCTCGTTCTTGGAGTGGATGTATTAATTCTGAGTCTGGAGGTAGAACTGGGTGATCCTTCAGACCCCTGAAATGGACAATGCCATTTTAGGCATAGATGTGCTTTTCTGGGAGAGGGTCCAGAGCTGTCATCCAAACTGCAAGAGAATCCTCAACTCTCAGAAGGCCGAGGCGTTCTGGTTTTCGGTGACAGCAGTCCATTTGCCCACATGCGTACAAGCTGTCTAGCCTGGGGTGCTGAGCATGCTCTCTGCTCCCCAGGACCTTGCTTGTCAGGCCTGTGTTCTTCACATCTCTTTGCACTCTGGAAGGTGCCTCCCTTCTGCCACGTCCAGAAAACTTGGGTTCAAGTTGGCGGGTACACGGAAGGCCATGACCTAAGTTTGTGGCTTGGACAGCGTCCAGGGAGCAATAAGAGGCCCTCAGTACATTCCTTGCAGGTAGTGGAGTGCGTGAGGCTGACCCTTGAAGGCACAAACGGACAAGCAGAGATTCTTCTGGCAGGAGCAGCTGCTAGGTCCTAGCAGAAAGGTATAAAATGGGCTACTTACTGTCCACTAGGCTTGGTTTACATATACTCTGTGCTACAGGACTGTTCCTTGCAAGGTCCCCTGATCATTTCTCACAGTAATGGAGGTGAGGCCACCCAAATATGGGAGTGGAGACTCAGGGTTCCTGATGGGTCCCCTGAAGGCATCAGAAGTCTCAGTCCTACCCAAGAGCAGCTTTCCAAAAGGAAACATGGTCCCTGCCATTTCCTCAGCTTTGGAAGGATCTTCCTGTCCAGGAAGAGAATCATTCTAAGCAGCTACAACCAAAGGCAGCGTCTGGCTCTCTTATTCTTAGGTAGTGAGGGAGGCACCAGTCCTGCCTACCTCTTGTCTTGTCGGAGGGAGCATCAGCATAGTGTGGCTGGGCCTGTCTTCTAGTGACCGTTAATTATTAGGATTATTATTATCTTATGATTTCTCAGTCATCTTGGCACTGGAGAAACCTTAGGCCAACTATACAGCATCCCCCACAGACTCATGAGGCCTCTGGAGGGAAAGAGGCTGCTAACCAGGTTTTGTCACCAACCACCCAACCCTCTGGGCTGCTATTTCTATGTAGTGTTGCCATCCTGTGCATCGCAAGAGGTGGGGCAGCATCCTGGGCCTCCAAGTACTAAGCGCCAGTAACATCCTCCCAGTTGTGATGACCCAAAATAAATCCAGATGTTGGCAGCTGTCCTGTGGATGTCAAAATCATTCCAGTTGAGAATCAGTGCTCTAAGGAGCTACTCCTTGCCTGGGAGCTTCACAAGGAGAGGGAGCAATGACAGGAAGCCACGGGTGTTGGCAAGACAAATCTTGCTGAGTTGAACAACAGCCCATATAGCAAAATACATATGTTTGGAGGTTTAAGAAGAGGCAAGAGCAAGTTATGTGAAGCCCCTTCAAGTTGGGGAATCTGAGAAGAGAAATGACCTAAGCTGGGGAAGAAGGGTCTTGAGGGAGGAGTAACAGTGGGCAGGTTCCAGCTTAGAAGGGAAGTCTTTAGGTCCCAAGGGAACCTCTTGGGGAGGTTCCTCAAGGAAAGGACACACCAGGTTCCTGCCTCCTGTGGCCTCAGCTGGACCAGCTCAGGTTCATCTTGCCCTATGGCAGAGGCCCAACCTGCCTGCAGCTGCCCTCTTTCCTCTCTGCAGGGAAATTCCCACCATGTACTGGAGTCCAGTCCTATTCCAGTCTCCAGGAGACCAGTGATACAACCTGGTAATTGCACCCAGGTGCACGGAGGTAGACACACAAAGGGCTTTGAGGACATAAACTGGGAGTTTTAAAGGAAAACTGCCTGGAGGAGGTGACAGCAAAGTAGCAACTTGGAAGCAAGGGGAAACTATTCAGGTGAAAAAGGAGGAAAGAGCGCAGGCATCAGCGTCAAGGATGGTACTGCTGTTGCAGAACCCGGTACTGGACTGAAAGGAAGACGCTCCACACTAAGGAGTAGGAAGGCAACTCTTATTATGCTAGCGGGCTGGTGGGCACCAAGTCCAAATCACCAGCCCTGACTCAGAGTAAAGCAGAAACATATACATTTTGTAAGTAGGAAGTGCATAGCTGATAGCGGGTTATTTTATAATTGGTTACGTAGGCTGAGTCACACGTTGTCAGGTGAATTTGTTTTGGGCAGGTTTAGTCAGAGAGGATTGTTTATCATAAGGCGGGAGAGTTTAGGGAGGGAGCTGAGCTGAGCGGGTGCATAAAATCAAGCATGTCTTTGACTAGGCTAATCTGTCTTGGGCAGAAAGCCCTTGAAACAGGCTAGCGAAACAGGATGTGTGATGGGTCTGGGGGTGCAGGCAGCACGGCTGGGTGCAGTCAGGCAGAGCCAGGTCGGACACCTTTGAGTTGTAGCTGGTGTGATGGGTCAAGGCTGAGTCTATGTCGTGGGCTGGGTGGACATTCTGTCCAATATAATATTAAGCCGTTTGTTAGTTTGCTAAAATTCTAAAATTTAAATTTTCTATCACACTGTAGTAGGCGGCTAGGGCCTGGCAACGTGGTTGGAGCGGTTGGGCACAGTCTACCAACTGAGCAGACTTTGTTAACCATGGGAGCGGAAGAGGTGCTCGAGAGCCCGACGTGGGACCAAGCAGAGCCCTGCACCTGGTACCTGGTTTGGCTAGGAGAACATGCCGAACCCGGCACCTGACAGCAATCTTCTAGCACGAGATCAAATGGAACCACCTGGATCGACTATGAAAGAAGACATGAAAGTATGGCAGCCATTGACTTTGGGGCCACAGCCCTTCTGTTTTTGCAGCACTCTGCTTGCAGGACATATCTTCTCTTTTTCTTTCCAGGCACTCTTTTCTTCCTGAGCACTTCTTTTGCTCTTCTCCCTTTTTCTTACTTTTGCCCTAAAATAAATAGAAATCTTTCATACCCACCAATTGTCCTGACCACTTCATTGATCAGGACAAACAAGAACCTAGAAAACGCTGCTGGCCACCACCCCATCCAATAACACCACTGCCTGGAGTCCCCTTAGAAGGAACCACACTTTGTGTTCTGCTTTCAGTAGTGGGGAGACAGCGAGGCAAACCCAAGAGCACTTAGAGCCATAAGAGGGCAGGGAGAGCAGGAAAAAGGCACAGAAGAAGGGGTTGGTGACAAAAGAAAGTTACCTCACGGGCAACAGCCGTGGCCTCTGCTGCACCAGGGAGCTTGTTAGAAGTGTAGATACAGTGAACCCCAGATCCTGACATCAGAAACTTGGGGCAGGGTGGTTTTGGCAGAAACTTGTGTTCTAACAGTCCTCTGGTTCAGATGCAGGCTCGGGTTTAGAACCATTGGGCTGCAAGCTTAGTCTGCTGTGGTTACGATTAGTGTCTAATGGGAGTGGCCAAAGGGATCCATCGACCAATTATTCTGCCTTGGAAGAGTACCTGGAGTCTCCCCCGTGCTGGCTGCCTGCTGAGAGCAACTAGAAACCTCAATGTCAGGCTGTGCCCCCAGACCAGTCACCTGAGACTCCTTGAGGGCCCAGGCACGGGTAGGTGAAAGCACGACAAGTGATACCGAGGTACAGCCAGGACTGAGCACCCCGCAGCAAAGGGAGGTATTAGCAAGACACTGTTTCGAACAGCTTGGGGAACTTTATTTTTAAATAGCAACTACTTACATAAATGTGTGTTGTGTGTATCAAAATCAAACATGATTTAGACAAAATGGAGCTTCATTTTTTTTCTCCTGTAATAAAAATTCAGGAGGCAGGGAGCCTAGAACTGGGCAGGAGACCCTCAATATCCTTAACAATTTGGGCTTCTGCTTGATGTCCACTCTACCTAGTCATCGCGGCCACAATATGATGACTAGAGATATCTTCCAAAAGGAAAAAGCTTAAAGGAACCACACACACACAGCAAGGTTAAACAGAAAGGGTAGCTTCTGTCTGGTTCAATTCATTCTGTCTGGAAGCCTCACGGAGAGACTTTTGCTTAGATCTCATTGGCCAGAACTGTGACACATGACTAATCTCCACTGCAAAGGACCATGGGAAATGCAGCATTTTAACTAAGCACCTTGCTATTGTGTTCGTGGGTTTCGTTATTAAAGGAGTAGGGGGAAATGGATATTGGATAGAGAGAATGAATACTAGGTAAGCAGCTGTATGTCCATTTCTACTTTAGAGCTCTTGAAAGAAATAGAACCACTAGGAAGGAGATGTAAGGAGGGAGATATAGATACATGATAGATGATAGATATTAGATAGATATTAGATGGATAGATGTATAGATGATAGATGGGCAGATTATAAGGCATTGGCTCACATCATTATGGAGGCTGAGGCCCACGGTCTGCTGACTGCAAACTGGACACCTGGGTGGTGTAGTTCCAAGCCCTTAGAGCCAGAAAGCAGCGGTGCAGATTCAAGTGTGAGTCTTCAGACCTGAGAAACTGAAGCACTAAAGGTAGGAGATCAGTGTCCCAGCTCCAGCAGTCAGACAGAGTGTATGAGTGTATTCGACCTTCCCCCACCTCCTTGTTCTATTCAGGCCCTCACAGGATTGCATGAGGCCCACTCACATCCGCGAGGCCCATCTGCTTTCCTAGGCCCACCCACTCAAACACTTCTCTTCCAGAAACACCCTCACATCATACCTCCAAATAATGTTTAACTAGATGTATGGGTATCCTATAGCCCAGCCAGGTTAACACAGAAAATCAACCATCACAGTTTCTTAAAAAAAACTTCTTTTGTACATTCAAGGATGAATGATTGAGGAAGATTTGTGCTACAAAACAATTCAGACTCAAAAATAGGGAGGAATTTTCCCAGAATTCAGTAGGGCGACAGCTTTTTCAGAATCAAGAGGTAAAGCCAATCACAGTTCTCTCTTCCCACGCAGAAAAGGAGGGTGGCCCAGGCTGGGCACAGCATGGAGCACCAGGGTAAGTGTCACAACTTAGAATGGTTGGTGTAGGGATGCTGGAGGCCAATGGTTACTGTGGCGTCTCTGGAGAGTTTGTTACAGTCTTAGGAGTTATATTAGTTGTTTATCTGGTTGCTGTTGGGTGACGTTTCCATGAACACTGCCTGCTCAGTCCCATGGAATGTCCAGGAGAGGACATCCAAATATCCCTCTCTGCCTGAGACTTGCTGAGCCCCTTTCCAAGGGCCACGTGGCCATATCCTTCCTCATCCAATGGTCTGTGACAATAACCTCCTTCTTCAGAGTCCAGGGTGAACCTCCAGAGCTGCCGTTGGGGTAAGAGAGACAAAGCTCAGGCCCTAGACAGATGGCTGCTCACCACACCCAACCCCCAACACAGACTACGAATGGGATTGCCTGAGAGCCCGGGAGAACAGCCAGCCCCGTACATAACCCGGGTGCGACCTTTGGATCGCCCACTCATCTGCTATGCCTCTAGGACTGTTCACTGGGTGTGTGTCTGTAGATTCTATAAATATGCATGTGTTCACACATACAAGCCCTGAGGTCTGCATTTTAGTTGTCTGAGCGTGAATGGTGGCTATTCAATTGATGTTATTCAATAAAGATAAAAGGATAAAAATAGAACTGATTAAAGTCATTTGATAAAACATCTCAGAAGCATTTCAGAAAATCCACTAAACAATGAACTGACCCAACATGTGAGTCTCTCTGTCTCATTCCCAGTGCCAAGAGAGGCACTCAGGCTAAGAGGGAGGTGGCCTGCTGGAGGCTAGTGACAGAGGAACCCCAGGAAAAGGGTTCAACAAAGGTATCCTGAGGAGTCTCTTTGGATATCCCATCTTTTGCTTTCATATTTATCTGGAGGTTGCTATCTTTGGAGTGTGGCACCAAAGCACCCTTCTTAGAAGATGCCCTGATAGATATGGCACCCAAGAGCCAACAGGTAGGATTTTGGGTGCTGGCCTGGTAACCTCACCAAACACCTCCATGTTCACCTGCGATGCTTGGTCAGCTCCTCCTGAGCTATTGTGGGCCCTAAATGGCATGGTTCACATTTGAAAGAACGTGAGATGGAGGAGGTAGTGTGTCTTCCCCACCTCCCCCTCCTCATCGAAATCTCTGTCTACTACTGTTAAGGGCTGTGCTTGCTGGGAACCTACGGAAGAGATGGAGGGATCCTCCCAGGTGCCCTGCTGCACTGTAAAATGGGTTTCTTAAAATGCAACATTTTCACCCAAAATGTTGACTTCCTGGGTTTGTGACCAAAAAATAGAGAAAACATTTTGTGACAAGGGGATGTTTTGGTCCTCCGACCTCAAATCACATGAGCAGCTGCTTATTGCACCCATGAGCAGGGCTGGGTCCCAAGGAGCACACATCCTCTCTCTTAAAAATTGATGTATAGGGCCGGTGAGATGGCTCAGCAGCGTAAGCGCCTGCCTGGCAAGCGCGAGGTCCTGAGTTCGACTCCCTGTACCCACGTAAAGGAAAAAAAGGGCCAGTGATATCACTCAGTGGCACAAGCGCTTGCTGGCAAGCGCGAGGTCCTGAGGTCAACTCCCGGTACCCACCAAAAAAAAAAAACATTGATGTATAAACTTCACTGTTCCCCTTGTACTTTGATAGAACTGGATATTCAGAAAAATAAACTTAAGTGTAAGCTTCTTCTCTGGACAATTCTGCATCTAAATATTTCTTTTTCTTTTCTGAGATTCTGGACCTAGAATGCTTCTTTGATAACTTGAACACGCGCTCAAACAGGTGTCTCGTGTGTGTTATACTGGTCACTTACGCCATCGCATCTCCGAAAGATGGATGGAGGTGGGGAAAGCACTCCTGTGCATTTCACCCATGACTACATGCAGTTTAAACACAGCAAGGGCTCCATGTGGGCTGTCTCCTGGGTATGTCACATCAGATCCTCTCACCCAAACTAAGAGTCAGTCCCAGATTCCCACATCCGGGTCACACCAGACAACCTCACTCAGAATGCCCGCGGTGGGACTGCACATCAGTATCTTCGGAAGTCCCCTGATATTCCAGTGCCCAGTCAAGACTGAGGAAGGCAAGCTTAGTGGGTTAAAGGGGAAGGGTTCCCTGAGGAATTTGAATCTTATCTAGAAATAGAAATCTTCTTTAGATGAGAAGGGAAGAGCCAAGAAAGGATGTTTATAGAAAAGATACAAAATACAAAGTAAAAATGGAGGGGATGGTACGAATAATTCAGAGAAAAATGTCGTATTTTCTTTTTAAAATTTATTCTGTAGAAAACACTGACCTAAAAATCAAAGATAATGCCCAGAACCCCTAGATATGAGGCCAAATGGAATTTCAAAATTCAAACCAACTAGGAGAAGCTGTCTAAGGGAGCTCAGGCCACTACTTCCTCCAGGAAATTAAAATAAGACTGATTGAAAAAAAATTTTGTTTTGCTGGATGGGGTTTGCAGGATTCTTCCGCCACACAGAATGAGCATATAGGAGATTGGGATTCCAGGAGGTGGGGCGCTGAGGGCAGAAAGCAGGAAGTCAGGGCTAAGCAGATTCATCTTGGTCCATTCTGCACGGGTGAGGGAGTGGGCAGTGCTTCTCCCTCATCTCAAGCCTGTCCCTGGGAGGCGGGGGAGGTGATTTATGGGCACAAGATCACATCTAATTCAAACCCACAGTCTGGAGCAGCAAGGGCTTTGATTCATTGGTTTTCTGCGACACAGACATGGAAGCAGTAGACTATCGATCTTCAAGACCATCTCATGAGGCACAATTAGCAAGATGTATAAATGCAGACATAAACCATGACAAAACAAGATCACCTCCTAGGAAACCACAGGGACACCAAGTGAACCAGTTGCTGAAGGTCCAATTTTCTGTAGTTTGCTGATATTCAGAAATGTCTGGGGCTACCTGCGAACAGTGGCTCCCCTCCTTGAAATCTACTTGCCTGACAGGGACTGCTGGGACTTTCCCACCACAAACTGCTCCCCACTCCCATCAGCCAGTCACTGCCGGTCTTAGTCACTTTCCTCCTAGCTGGGACAAAATACCCAACACCTGCATTTTAAAGAGGAGAGGTTTATTTTGACTCACATTTCAGAAGTTTCAGTCCTTGCACAGTCAGCCTGCTCCAGGCATAACCTGCATGGTGGAAGTGTCTGGCAGAGAGCTGCTCACAGGATGGGACAGGAAGCAGAGAGAGAGAAGGGAGGAGCTGGGGAGGGAGGTAGACCCTTCCAGGCCACACCTCCAGTGACCCACCTCTTCAACCAGACCCCACCTCCCAATAGCAAGGTAGCTAGAATCTCTATATTCCAATCACCTTCCAAAAGCCCTGCCTACGAGTGCATGAGGCTGGGGGGTGCATGGGTATCGAGATATAAACCGTAATACTACCCTATAGAGCCCCAAGAAACCTACTTTAAGAAGGAAGTTTCCAGAGGCTAGAAGGAATCAGCCTAGTTTGCTTTTTGTCTTGATCTTCTTTCTCCCTCCCATCTTTGGTATCTTCATTCCTGAAGTTAGGCTGCTATAACAAAACACCATGGACTAGGTGGCTTATAAACAACAGAAATTTGTTTCTCACAGGTCTGGTGGCAGGTAGTCCAAGATCAAGACTCCAACCGTTTTGGTGTCTGGTGAGGGTACATTTCCTGAAGGGTAGACTGTGTCTTCTCAATGTAATATTACATGGTGGAGACAAGAGGGTCTTTCTGGGGCCTCTATTACAAGGGCACTAATCTCATTCATGAGGGCTCCACCCTCATGACCTAATCACCTCCCAAAAGCCCTGCCATTGCTCAGGGGTTAGGATCTCAATATATGAACACAGGGTGGGGTGTGTGGATATGATCATTCAGTCCATGCATTGGGTCTCTCTGACTTCTCATGACTTGCTTTTGATCCCCTCTAGACATAATATGATGATGTCCTCTCCTGCTTGCTGGTCCAGACCTGCTCCACATGGTAAGATGCTCTACTCTCTGCCCTTCCATCTGCCCCACCTGTCCCCTGGGCAGGGACTACACTCTCCAGGTTCCAGCAATTCAGCTCATGCCTGTTACTAAGCCTCCAACACCTCGTGGAGCCCATGGAAACAAGCCTAGTTCCCTGCCCACTCAGGCAAGACTGTCTAAGTATGCCCTCATCCTGCTCTCCTTTTCGCTTACTCATGGAACACTTCCTTTTGCCAGTAAATTTGCTTGTTGTCAGCTCTTCCTTCTGCTGAATCCTGGCTCTGGAGAGTCTCCAGCTATGGACTACCTTCCTTTTTTCTCTCTGCTGACATCGCCTCCTTTGATGCCCTGCTCAAAATTCATCTCTTTCGGAAAGATGGGAGATGAAAGAGGAGCGGGATGATGGAAGGGCTACTGACCAAAGCTGCATTTATGTAAAAATAGTGCAAGGTGAAGCGCACGGGCTTGTCAGCAATTCCTGGAAGGTTTTTAGGCAGTGAAGGCTTCTTGATACTTCGAAGGAAGTTTTCGAGAGACATGCAGCAAAACTATGAAAATCTCAATTGCCTGAAGACTAGGGGGCTCTATAGCATAGGGCCAAGAAAAGTCAGTGTGGAATGACTTTTTTTTTTTTAATGTGGGTACCGGGGGTCGACCTCAGGACCTCGCGCTTGCCAGCAGGCACTTGTGCCGCTAAGTGATATCACCGGCCCTTTTTTTCCTTTATGTGGGTACCAGGAATTGAACTCAGGGCCTCGTGCTTGCCAGGCAGGCACTTATGCCGTTGAGCTATCTCACCGGTCCTGGAATGACTTTTGAAAACAATACCCTGAAAAGGAATTATTACATAAATGCATCATATGATATGATTTCTTTCCATTCTTTCTTTCTTAAATACCAATAGTAGTAAAAAAAAATAGAGTTAATTTACAGGTAAAATATTTTCAGTGATCTTTTATAGTACTGTTTTCCCCCAATGAATAGTAAAATGATCTACGAAACTCATTTTTCTATTATGAATGAAATACAGATATTTATAGCTATACTGCTCCCATAATCCAATCTCCTTCTAAAAGCCTCATCTCTGAACACATGAGACTTTTAGGGGACACTCTATGTAGGGAGCGGCTGAAGCTGGAAATTGATCACAGGTGCAGTCCTGCTCCACCTCCCCCACTTCTCCCCCACTGGTGAGAAGGGCCAGCCAGAGAACAAAGAGCGGCCCAGGTGGGCTACTTAAACAAGGTGCTCCACCCCAGAAAACATCTAGCCCCAAGGCATTCCAAGCAATGGGTTGCTAGGATAAGGGGTGTCATGTGACACCAACTTGCTAAAATGTATAAATAAACACATTGCTTTGTTTGAGCAGTTCCTTTCCTCCCATCAGGGGAGAGGGCTCCACCTGACCTCAGCTTTTGTCTCTTTTCTTTATTTTCTCCATCCTCTTGCCATCCTTTCCCCGGGAACTTTGAGAGCTGCGTGCAGGTCGTGGCAACTCTAGATCTAAACCCTAACAGATGGATAATTACTGGAGGTTCTAAGAGTAAAAGAAGCATCTTAGAACTTTGATTTCAACAGAATCAGTTGTGGTATAGTGGTGCAATTTTATGGGCAGGCAGTTAGAGTTCTGAGGACAATGTTGTCCAGTAAGATGTTGAGGTCACACCGTGGAAAGTCTGGGACAGGGATAATGTAGCATGGGCTCTGGGATTTGGTAACAGCTGTGCTACAAATGACAATGGTTGTCTGTCCAGCTTCTGAGGAGGAGAGAGATTTCCCTACAATTCTGAAAAATAATACTGGACACTTAAATGATGATATTTAAGAACAGTAAAGGTTGGAGGTGAGAGTGGGCTCTAAGAGGAGTGGGAAACCCTTCTGTGCACTGGGCCCCCACTTCGGTGCCAGGAAGGAAGGATGCTGAAGGGGAAATGGCACCATCTTTACTTCCTCTCACTTGGACATCCAGCCTCAACAATCTCTATGAAAGTAGTTGTGGAAGTGAAAGATGAGGACACTGTTGTGGGTTAAATCATCTCCCTCAAAATACCTATGTTAAAGTCCTAACTCCCTCCACTTCAGAATATGGTGTTATTCGGAATGATGGCCTTTTATCAAGTTAAAATGAGGACATAACTCAAGTTAAAGTGGGGACCTAATCCAATATGACTGGTCTTCCTATCTGAGGGGGATTTTGAACACAGACACACACGGGGAGAACATCTTATGGGGCTAGAGTAGCGCAGCCACCAGCCAACGAACTCCCAGAAGCCAGGAGAGAGGCCTGGAACAGAGCCCTCCCCAGCAACTCTTAGAGGGAGCCGGCCATGCCACACCGTGACTCAGGACTTCCAGCCTCCAGAACTGTGAAACAATACATTTCTGTTGCATAAGCCCAGCAGCAGTGGTAGTTTGTTATGGCAGCACTTTGGCAATAATACAAGTCCTGAAGTGAGGCCCATAGGCAACTTATCACAGAAAACAGTAAGCCACTGCCTTGTCTTCCCTCACAGACGTAGAGGAAGAGGAAATGATGGGAGAGAAGGAGACCTGGAGGTGGGATACTGCAGCAGAAATGCTTCTGATACTTCTGGACCTGAAAATGGTAGCCGACAGACTGGTCCTCTTGACGATACGAAGTAAAAAAAACGTGTGATTTTTGAAGAAATTCTCTGAGATGCTTTCTATCTGGGATCATTTGGACCTCTCATGAAAAACAGAATTTAAAATCTTGATCAATGGACACAACTGGGGTTTGTAAATATTTGCTTATAGCATCATAAAATTGAAGGAAGGGCTCACGTGATGATACAGACACAATCGTTTTCTATCTTGCTTTTCAGGTTTTACAAGAAGCAGGCTCAAAATGGCAAGGAGGTAGAAACCACACCCTGATTAAGAGACAGAAAAGTATTTGTGCTTCTTCGAATTAAAAAAATAGTTAAGCCCAAGTAGCATCCACAGATCCAAATGGGGGATAAATGCTGCTCTGTTCCCTTTGGCGTGCGTGTCCAGCAGAGCAGACTGCACACAGAGAAAACAAGCTGGAACCCGGTAGCTGGCAAATTCCTCCCATCCAGATCCAGTTGAATGCAGGCCCAACACACACACAAAACAGGATGTATATTTAGAAAAGAGAACACTTTATAATTAGAAACTAATTGTTACTTTTTTGGCATTCTTTTAAATATGATTCTATTGAAACCCTTTGCTATTATGAGACTCCTCAGAAGCACGGCTGGGAGGCACTGTTACAACAAGATAACATGAAATATTAATGCAAGCTAGCCACTTCCACATCCAGCCCTAGACTTCTCCAGAACATGATGTCCACTGGCAAGACGTCATCACTTCCCTGCCATTCTCATTAGTGATAAACCTGCTGTTGTGAATACAGGCCCATTTGCATGAAGCTTTCATTTGTTTGTGTGATCTGCCCATCACAGAGCTCCATTATCAAGTCCTTTGGGAAATGGAGACATATACATACGTGACCACCCTGCAGGCACTAGCAGGGTACAAAACCCCCAGCTAGATCCACTGAGCCATCCTAGCTCAGTGGCTGGTTTGAGCATTCACTGTATGGATAGTCCTCCCAACACTGCACACTTAGGAAGACCAATGGGAGAACCAATAGAAACCGGATGTGTTGAAAATTGAGCTAAAATGAAGGGGGACGGTCCTGAGACATCACACTTTGGTGTAGGAAAGCCCGCTCCCTGCTCACCCTGCTATTTGACTGTGCAAGAAAAACAGCTCTTACGTCTCAGAATAGAAGAGATGGCTGGACATACGGCCACACAGCCACACCAAGGACATCCTTAAGAGCCGTGGCTGCAATAAATCCCACTGAGGCACCCCTTCTGTCTCTGGACCTCCAAATGTATGTAAACAAGTGAAATCATATGACAATAAACAACATGGGCACTTCGAAAAAAAATCTAAGCGTCTATGAGAGGAGGCAGGGACAGGTCCATCCAAGAGAGGCACGACATGGACTGACCACAAAGCACAAAATACTTTTCCTGCAATGGTCCCTCCAGGTCAAGAGTCAAAGATAGCTAGAGGGAAAGAGGGTTCCAGGATGACTTCGACTTTTAATTTTATGCCTTTCTGTACTTTTTAACACTTGTGTCGATATTATTTTTATAAGTACAAATTATTACCAAAGAAAGTACCCTGTTCTTGTTTTACCCACACTGACATACAGATAGGTGATTGATAGATGAATAGAGATAGATAATGAGAGAGATGATAGATGATAGAGAGATAGAGAGATGATACATGGTAGAAGGTATAAATAGATGATAGGTAGACAGAAGATAGATGATAAACTCAATCAAACTGTACCCTGTGCCTTTTCGCTATTATGGAACTTTCCAGAACTCCACTGATAAATACATATGTAGGCTCTCTATGGACAAAGCAAGCTACCAGCTACATTTTAAAGAAATGAGTAATTTATAATCTGTAAGGCAGGGAATCGCTTCAGAAGGCAGCCTAGAAATGGCACGTTTTCTGAAAAAGATGAGATGTGACTGAAAAGTGTTTCCTTCTTCAAATTCCTTTTCAAAACAAAAGGAATCTTAAGTCCCTCCTTTTTAAAAATCAAAACCCCGTGCTTGAGGAGAACAGTATTTTAAAGCTAAAGAAGCCAAGAGTCTCCTGTTGAAGGCCACCTGCCCCCTCTGAGAGGGGCTGCACACACATCCTCCCCCAACATTTTTGCTTTTTCCAGAATTTCCTGCAGGGATCTATAAGGAAGGGGGCTTGGGATGTGAGGAGACTCATGTGGAGTAGAGGAGGGCAGGATCCCTGCAAACTGGGCACCCCATCTCTGGTGTAACCCACTGAGGGTCAGCCCTGGGTTAAGGGAGACCATGTTTAGGGAGCAAAGCAGAAAGTAACAGAGCCCAACTTGTAATGTAAGCATGAAGGAAAACATAGATGCAAATATTTTGTGCTCCAGTAAACCTATTAGGAAATTACTAAATCCTGAAGGAATATGAAATGTGGTGCGAATTCCAAAGAACTGTTGTCTGTGATGATATATACATCTTACACTTTTTGTTTAACTGTGAATTTAATGAAACAGACAATTTTAAGTGACTGTGAATAATGGTGGGAAGTGGCCTTATACTTCAGAAGCCTCTTCCAGCAACAGCAGTGTACTCAACACTCGTGCAAATCTTGACATCGATGATCTGTGTCCACATTAAAGCTGGATACGTCTAGAACCCTGAGCTGAGGAGTGAGGCAGGCAGGATTTGGGCCGTGAACAGACCCTGCTCAGCACCAAGTCCCTGACAACAAAACCATGTGCAAATACACAAACAGACACAAGACGTGAGGTTGGTAGAAATGCTGTGTACACAAAAAAGAGGACCGTATTCGACACTGACATCTGACACAATGTCTCCACAGTCTGGTCACCAATCCCATGCCGAGATCATTTCATTAGCTGGCAGGTGATGAGGATGGAAGCATCTTGGGGCTCTGACGGCTGGGGGTAAGGATTGCCACACACTCCCCGCAGGCTTGTGCTACCTCCTTCTGCGTGTCTTCAGATTTTCACTCGCAGCCTGTGTTCTGCTAGCTGGTGGCTGCTAGTTTCTGAGGGACGCTAGCTTTTCTTTTCTGCTGGGGCCCCAGGCTCTGGCTTCTTCACTGTTAGAGAGTTTGTCTGAACTTTGCTTTTCCCTGTGCTTGGCTTCTTCGGTTTCTGGTTGTTGCTTTGAAGGGATTTCAGCCCCAGCATCTTACAGTACTTGTTACACTGGTGTAGTGCTTTGAACTGATCGATGAACGTCATGGAACAGTTGCCCTTAAATCCTTTGTACCTGTAAATTTGGGGGAAAGGAAAACATTTTTAAAAACAGGATACTTCATTAGTTTAAAAAGAAACTGCACAAAAATATATTTGTTCCAATTTGGGGCAAGAATAGCCATGTGAGGGTCAGGGATATAGCATAGCGGCACAGCACCTGCCTGGCAAGGGAGAGGTTGTGAGTTCAATTCCTGGTACCAAAAAAAAAAAAAAAATAGACTAGCCATGTAGTTATAACAATTGTCAGTGAAAGAGAGAAAATGAAGATTGTGGAATCCAACAGATCCATTGGCACATACTATAGAGACCTTTTATTAGAGTAGGGGCTATGGTTGCAATATACCAGCATATTATTGCCCTATTTCTCTTAGACATAATGACCAGTGCTACATCATTTTGACAAAAATTGGATTTCTTAGCGACCTGAAAGTCACCCTGTCTACCCAAAGATTCTGAATAAAGAATTCTAGGACTTTAGAACTGGAAGAAATGATTCAGTGTAGCCCCTTCAATTTATAATCGAAGGAATTTAGGCTGAGAGGTCATGGGACCAACCCAAGAGAACAAAGCAGGATGATACAAGGTGAGAAGGAGGACCTGCGAGTCTTCCTCCTGCACCTCTTTCCTGTAATGTCCCACCTTGTCCCCAGGAGGAGAAGAATCTAGGCCTTTGTCTCCAGCCAGCTGTAGGAGGAACCATGCTGACTCTTGCCTGGGCAAGAGTAGGCTCAGGGACTTTTACTTTGGGTTGGCACATTCGATGCTCGAACTGTAAGTGACTATGCTTTTCCGTACCAACTATGGCAAGTTAGTTTGTTCTTTGAAAGGACACGTTCCAAGATCCCCCACGCCCCCTTCTTCACCTGCAGGTGAACAAGATCCATCAAGCCAAAGCTAGTTGAAAAGCCAGGCTGGATTCTGGGCTGAGTTTCTACAGGTACCAGGCTATTGCCACTTGTTTTGTAGGTAGAAAATTTCCCTGCAGGTCTTTCTGCCAGCAGTCAGAAAATCCCCAAATTCCATGTACACTGGCCCAGTCACACCCCATCCAGAACTTGGCTGGGCCAGGGTGAATGTATGTCCCAGCCTTGTCCTCCTTCATGTGTGACATCATTTTGAGATGCCACCTTCCCACCACAGATGAGCTCCTTTGATGACTGAAGGAATTTGCCCTCAACATCCACGGTGCCTCACAGATAAGCACTGGGAAGCAGTACATTCACGCACCTACCCGGCCTGCCCGGCACCTACTCAGCCTCTCCTCATTGATGCCTTCTGCCACCAGAGCGACCTCTGTGAAACATAAGTCACGTCACCCCCTGCTTAAAATTCTATCGCTATGATGATAAAGATAGGGTTGGAGGTGCAGCTCAGTTATAGAGCACTTGCCTAGCACAGGTGAGGCCTTGGGTTTGGGGCACAGCACTGAAAAAAAAAAAAGACAAGACAAAATGTCTTATCCTCCCTGTGATCTTGCCAGCTGGCCACATCTCCCAACCCCGACCTCCCCTCAGCCCTCAAAAGAGGTCACGCTCGCTCCTTTCCAGAGTCTGTGCCCAGAGTGTTCCCTGCGTATGGGACCCCTGCCTCCCTCTGTCCTTCAGTCCCATTGGTCTTCAGTCCTGGTTGAAGCCTTTCCTGGCCTCCCCAACCAAGTCGCATCCCCAAGGGTAGACTCTCTGGATGTGCACCTCTTCTCCACGGCACACTCACACATGCGGGCCGACACAGTGACAGAGGACTGGGGACGCCTGTACCTCTGCCTGCTGCTGAGGCCAGCACTCTCTCCCCATCCACACGCCCCAGACACCTAATCCAGTGAAACCCAGTACACAGAGGAGGGTCGAAAACAAGCCCGAGGTGTTTTCAAATTTTGTGGTTGTTCAAAGTGTTCTTTCAATGTTCTCTTCTTGCATTGGCCCATGTCAGTGTTGTCTTTGGAAATTTAGACACACAGGAGTACCTAGCCAAGCACTCCTTACAGAGTACCTAGCCAAGCACTGTGTGCCACAGGTACAGCAGAGAACAAACAGGACATTGTCCACTTGGCACTTGCTGTCTAGGGAAGAAGTCAGACATCAGATCATTACAGAGACCCGCAATGCAGGTGAAGTACTCAGCCTGGATACTAAGCCTCTCTAACCTGCTGTTGGTTTTCTCATCTCCCAAATGGGAAGGATGCTAATACCTAACCCATGGTGTTTGTGAGAGGATAAAACAAGAAAACGTGCATAAACTGCCTAGCTCAGTGCATGATACATGTAAAGATTCCATTGACATCGGCCATGTTATCATTATCATTACCAGTTTATAATGGTGCAGCTGATGGGGTCTCCCTGTGGAAGGGACGTTGAAGCTGAGACTGGAGGATGAGGGATTTTCCAAGTAAAGGAGAGGGAGGGAGTGTGCCTGGCATAGAGGGCCATAGACAATGTGCAGGGCTCAATTAAAAAAAAAACAACTCCTTGTTTAAAAATTATTAAGAATTTCAAGACAAAACAGCCGAGCACTAAACCAAACACAGGGTCCCTCCAAATGTGGAGCCCCATGCCAGTGCATGGATCGCATACCCTGAGACTAGCCCTATTGGGTATGAGAGACTTCAGGCTGCTTCTACTAATAGAAGCATGGTATTAGTAGGATGGAACAGCATGAATTGGCAAAAAGAAATCTGCAATATTGGCACGATGCAGATGCTGTACCTAAGGCAACTCAAGAAATCGGAGCCCCTTCATCTGCTGGTGGAAACCATAAATGTCAGCATGCCTGGAATGAGTGGGGACTGGGACTGTGGTCTTTTCTCTATGCGATCCATGCTGGGTATTAAGCTCTTAAGGGCACGAAAGCTTTCTGTCCTCTGTGAAGCTGCAGCATAGGCCTGCAATTCCATGTTTGCTGCAAAGCCAGCCTGCCCTCTTCTCCACCCTGTGAGAGAGATGCTCTGCCCCCGGGATCACACAGTCCATTTCCTTGTGAAAAGTGAACTGCATTCTAAAAGCCAAGCTCATTTGCTAAAGAAAAAGTCAACAAAAGAAAGGAGCTAAATCCAGCAAGTTAGGGAAAATTCCTGTGCTAAGTGTGTCATTTTTACATCTCTAGCTTCCTCTGCAGGAGACCTCAAAAAAGATCAAAATGCCAGTCTATCTGTGTTTCCTTCATGCCTGAACATTCTGTGAGGGGGCACAAAGCTAGCTGCACCTGCATTTTTCACACATAGTGGAAAGCCTCATCCCTGCTGCTTAGGGGAGGCCTCCCTTGCCTCACACTAATTCCTGAGCATCTCAGATAAGCTGGGAATGTCATGGACAGAGGCAGCTTCCCAGTTTAACCACATGGAAAACAACTCCTGGTCATCTATGTCAAGACTGTCATGAGGTTTTTTCAAACCTTCAGACAACATATCATCTCTGCAGAGAAAAATAACTCACACTGTGATCTCCCAGAAAAGCTAAAAGCCTTAAGCACTGTCCTTAAGCTATGCCCTTAAGCACTGCCTTGCAGCGAAGTGTTAATGCTGTGTAACAAGCACATCCTTATCTAATGATTCTGCTTCTGGAATGGAAAAGAAAGGTTTGTTTATAGGAGCATGACTTCTGGGTAGCCCCTGGGAACCCAAAAATTCTTCCAGGAATCTGGTAGCTCCCTTTCCCTCACTTAACCTTTTTCTTAGATCCTTGCAGAAAAGCCAGAGGCAGGCAGCAGGAATGTGAGCTGGGTTGATTTAGATGTCTGAGCATGGGCATGATGAGACCCTAGAGCAAAAGCAGCCTTACACAATCTGGGGGGCCCTTTCTCACCCTAAGCCCTTACAAGCCTTGGCTGGAATACACACTCTCGGGAGTCCTACAGGCCTCTCAGCAGCATGAGAGGAAATCTCTCCAACCTCTTGCTTGCATTTCCCTGAGGACTAGAGCCACCTCTTGGAACTAGGGACATGTGTACACATCTTCTCTCCATAGGCTGTGATCTCTCCCAGGACACTCTTATGTGCCCAGAATTTCTGACCAGGAGAGGCTTTTCCTCAAGCAATAAAAGAATAAATATGAGGCCAGTGAGATAGCTCAGCGGCGTACACGCCTGCCTGGCAAGCACAAGGGCCCGAGTTCGACTCCTGGAACCCACATACGAAAAAAGGGCTGGTGATATCGCTCAGTGGCATGGGCGCCTGCTGGCACGCGAGGTTCTGAGGTCAACCCCCCGGTACCCACAAAAAAAAATAGAATAAATATGAGTCCCTTCTACAGGGCAACCTAATCTGGGTCTGGGGGAATTGCATTTCTAAACTTCACATTTCTAAACTTCCATTCTCTTTAGTCACCCTTTTTCTGTTGCTACAACAAAACATCTGAGGCTGGATAGTTCATAAAGAAGGTCCAAATACCATGGCATCAGCATCCTGGTGAGTCCCCTGGCTGCACACAACACGTAAAGAAGTGGAAAAGGAAATGTCTTGGTGCAGAAGGGGCCATGTATGTGGGTTGGCCTCACTTTATAACAACTTGCTCTCATGAGAACTCACTCACTCCAGGAGACCAGTGTTAATCCATCCACAGGGCCAAACCCTATGATCTACTTACCTCCCATTATGCCCCACCTCTAAAAAGCTCCATAACCCCAAAACCATCACAATGGGGACCAAATACATAGCTCTTGAGCCTCTGGGACACAATCAAACTGTATCCAAAAGAGAGCATTCGCCATCAAATGCGGGACCCTCGGTTTGCCCTGTCGGGCATTATTGAACTTCCCACCACTTTCTGAAATGCAGAACTTTTCTTTCTTTTTATTTTTTGCTACCCAGCATCTACAGAATTAAGCATCTTTCTCCTTTCTTAATTTGGTCTCTGTCTCAGCCAAGAGGTTGAGTCTCCAGTTTGACCTACTCAAACTGGCAGTCATTATTATGGCCTTTGGCCTTGCCTGGGAAGAAAAATAGACCAACATCCTACATTTCTAGACCAATTAACCCCCGATTCACTCAAAGGATAAAAGTCCAGTTTCACCAAACTCGCACCTACGCAAAAAATGGGACATACAGTCCTCCTGCTGCGTGACCCACTTTGCCTGCAACACAGGCTGTCTGCTGCCCTCAGGATTGGAGGTGACCATGAAACTGCACTCCCATGACATCTCTGCTACATGATCACCACCACAGAAACTCGCCACTGTTTTCTTGTTGGATAGACATGCAGGGTTGAATCCATCCCCTCAAAAGGCATATCCTTCTCAGAAGCTCAGAGTGCGCGCTTATCTAGAAATAATGTCCCTGCAGATACAGTTACTTAGGATGAGCTTGTATTGGAGCAGGGTGGGCCCTCAGCCCAATATTACTGGTGTTTGTATGAGAAGAGTGAAGACACAGACATGCAAGGAGAATATCATGTGATATTTGAGGCGAAGATTGAAGTGACGCATCCATAAGATAAGGAACAGCAAGGAACGCAGGCAATCATCAGAGGAGAAAGCAACGCTGCCAAGACTTTGATTTCAGATTTTAGCCTCCACAACTATGAGGCAATAAATTCCTATTATTTTAAGCCTCTAGATTTGTGATAATTTTTTATGGCAGTCCTATTTAAACACTAGAATAAAGAACGCTGTATGTGAGATTTTTTTCCTGCATATTTCCATTGTTAGAAGCCTTAGCTCTGTTGAGTTTCACTAACTGGATCTTTTTATCTTTAACTTCCATTAGCATAATTTTCTAGACTATCACTCTATGTATAGCCATCCTCTCACTGTCTCCAGAAGCGGAACAATAAATGTACTCCACTGAACGTCACTCAGTGAAGTCCTTTTCCAAAAATCTTTCTCCCTGGATGGGAGTGGTGCCTATGAATTGTCTAAGCCTCTTGCTAAAATTCAAATCTGGACTCAGTAGGTCCAGGGTGGAGTCTGAAGTCCTTCATTTCTAACAAGACCCAAGTAACCCAGGAGGCCCACTTTGAGCAGCAAGGACACAAACTACTCAACATATCCTCATTTGACTTAGGAAAGGTCTTTATTTTTAAATTAGGACACAGCAAAAACTTCTGATAAAATCACACTGTGGCATTCTACTTAGGGAGAAGCTAGGAAGCTGTCTTTCCACAATCCTACCCTCACTCAGCAAAGATCTGACACTATGTGTGAGAAACTATGTGAGGTCAATTTCTTACTTTGGAATGATTCCTCTCTCCTCTCATCTTGATAAGGGATGGCACAGACTCTCAGACAAATGGCATCATCTGACAGCGTGGCCAGATCTCTCTCAGCTTGCTTGCTCCCAGCCTCCCTGGGCAAGTGATTGCCTCCAAACACACCTAGAGAGAGGGATGGGTAGAGCAAAGCTGCAGAAATGTCCAGTTCTGGCTGTGTTGAAGAAACTAAGCTTTTTGGACAGCTTAATAAAAGACTCAAAGAAATCTAGGTGAGGCAAGAAAAACCTATAGAGAAATCTGCCCACACATTGGTAACCCTTTTAGAAGCAAGCCAGAGCTATGTAAAACAGTTTTAGTGTGATATACTCAGTGAAGAAAATTTTCATTTATAAGGAATGATTATAAGGGCAAGGAATTCCATTTGAAAATATAGATTAAGAACTGAAAACCCTTCTTTGGTGTGTGTGTGTGTGTGTGCACATGCATACACACACACACACACACACACACATGCACTATAACTTGAATCTGAAATGTCTCCCAAAGGCCCATGTGTTAAAGGCTTGTGCCACAGCCCGTGGCACTATAGGAAGGGGGCAGATCCGTTAAGAGGTGGGGCCAGGTGGGAATAAGTTCAGTCACTGAGGGTGTGCCCACTTCTTCCTGTCTCTCTTTGCTTCCTCGCTGCCATGAGGTGAGCATTTTCTTCCATTATGTGCTCCAGGAACAATGTATTGCCCCTTGCCACAGGCCCAAAAGCAATGAGGCCAACTGGCCACGGACTAAAGCCTCCAAAGCTGTGAGCCAGAAAGTTTTTTAAGTTGATTTTTTAAGTTGATTTTCTTAGTTATTTTGTAGGTGTGTATGTAAAATAAAGCCAGGGCTGGATTTGTGCATTGTGACCGTCACCTACATGTAAAGTGAGGGACACAGGGAACCTGCCACTCTGGAAACATTTGATAATTCCTCAAATTCCATCAATGCCCTTCATTTCTTGATATTTGTTGATTCATTCCCTCACTCAATGGGCACCAGCTCTATGCCAGACACTGTAGGGAAACTAGAAGGGATCACTGAGCGACATGGCTCTTTTCCAGAAGCAGCCATCTTGCTGGGCAGACAGACACATCAACAAGTAATGACAGGATTCTGTAGAGTGCAGTGGACTCTCAGAAGGTGCAGCTTTTCACATTGCCTCACAGTGGAAAGATGGCTCAGGGCTCATCTGGCAGAGGGAGTGACAAAAGCACAGGTTCAGAGGTGCGTTCCGAGCAAGAGACATGGTCAGAGGACACCTGTGAAGCAGCTTCTGTTTCATAGCCCCTTTTCCCTGCAAATGGCCACTTCCTAAACTATGTTTCAAGAAGCAAGGGTCCCACAAGATGCTTTGCAAAAATATTTTGTGGTATCACTTCTGTGAGAAATGTTATGTCTCTCCCTGCCCATCAGCTCTTCAAAAACCTCTGAAATGTCACCCTAAAGAACCTTCCCAAACTATTCAACATAGGGTTTCCCAAAATTATTTAACAATGGAAATCTTATTTTCATAGTCACCATGAAAAATATTTCTGTAAAATCACTGAGAATTTTAGGGGAATCTCATCCATGGTTTTTAGAGGTTTCTACTGTGTGACCTTCTGTTTGCACAACTGATCTGTGGCAGCCAGTCTGGCAGCTCTAGGGGTTTCATAGCCATTGCCACCTCTCCCTGGGCCTATTAAAGTGGCCCCTTAGTGGTTGGCCCTTGCTTCCTGCACCCAGAGTGTAAGTCAGATCATGGTCAAGCAAGTGCCGGAATGGAATATTCTGTCTGCTGGAACAAAACTCAGCCCTTTTCTGCTGCTTATAGGCTCCCTCTCTCTGGCTCCTGCCCACTCTCTGCCCTGATCATCCAGCCCTGTAGCTCCTCCTTCTATGTCTAAGCAACGGCCTGGGCCGCCTCCATGGAAACCATCCTGGCACTGTCTTCTCTGACACCCACCCCTGCTGGCAAAAAGCTGAACACTGAAGTTCCTTCCTTCTGCAGAACAGAAAAGAGGGTGCTCTCATCCTGACTGCTGGTGAGAGTATTCTAGAACCCTACACACCTGCAGAATTCCTGTTCGCCCTGCTTCTGACAGCACCTCCATACCAGAAGGGTCTCTGCGATGGGAGGCCTGAGAAAGAGAGCAGAGGGGCCCTGGGGGAAGCAGTCATTCACCCTTTATTAGGTGACAAGTGTCCTGCCCATGAATAGGCAGGAAGCACACAGTTTCTTCCTTATCTGAAGGTGAAACTAGAGCTGAGGGTAAATTGCTGAGGAGAGAATGCTGGGGGGAAGACACCTCTCAAGCAGATCCGCCACTGTCCTGAGCCCCGTGATGCTGGCCCTCAAAGGCCCACCCCCATTTTCTCTGCAGCTGGGAGCCCATGTGAGGCCACAGGCAGGAAGGGTGAGGGAGCTGCGCGTTGGCATTCTTGCCAGACACTCACTGTGGGAGATGTCACCAGGCAGAAGAGCATTGGCTGACTGGGGGAGGCGGGGCCTCGTTTCCAGTGCGATGAGGGCTGGACAGCACTGGCCACAGGCCTTTCTCATTAACGAGCCCCAGCACCCTCGGGGAGGAGTCTTCTCCTCCGGAACATCATGGCAGTTGGTCCCTTGTTGTTTCCTCTCTATGGGCTGCATCCCTTCTTCCTTCAGTAGGTGTCTGGCTCCCTCTAGACACACACACACACACACACACACACATACACACACACACGCACATGCGGGATCCCTCTTCCCTCCTGGGCCTCCAGACTCACTCAATGGCAAAGCCTGGCCACATAAATCATCTGAAGTAGCTCTAGACGGCATGGCTTGGTCAGATAAAATGGGATGCAGTCCTCCTTCCAGAGTAGCTGACTGTGGTGCAGTCTGGGAAAGCAGGTATATGGGACGATTGGTCACTGTAGGCCTGACCTTGAGGAAGCTAAACTATTTGGTGCCCTGTAGTCGCACAGTTCCTGATCTGAGACGCATTCCAAAGATGCCGGGAAATCCTGTTCCAAGGTCCTTTTGTTCCACCCCTGCTGGCAGATTCATGTTTTGCTTTAAATAGTCTGCCTGGCATCGCCCCTCACACACACCAGCCTTTCCAGGAGTGTGACCTTGTAGATGAGATTCCATTTCTGCCCGTCTCCAAGGTGGTTTTGGCCCTTCCCCTCCTGGCATCTGGGACTTGGGCTGGGTCAAACTTCTGGGTGGCCTTTGTCGCCTCCCTTGGCCTTTGGACACGTGAGGTCTCCACAGTGGGTTGCTGTTGTCCCTAAGAACAGTCTTTCCTCTGGAATCCAGCATGGCTGAAAGCAAATGTCTGTTGGAAACTCCTTTCTTTGACATGGCTTAGAGGACTGGAGCTGGGCAGGCAGATGCCAGTAGTGCCTGCCTTCTCAGCACAGCTGTCCCCAGGGTGTGTGGGCCTTTATCACCTCAGCTGTGCCCCTCTGGAGGGAATAAGCCCCTCGTTATCCCACCCAGGGTCCCCTGAATGTGTCTTCCATGTCTGTGATACCTGACATTTGCCGTACATCCTTAAGCCACTGTCTTCCAGGGGCAGGATGGCACCAGGCTGGCTGCCACACTGAGTGTCCTTAGTGGCTGTTCATATCCACCTTATTTTGGCCTACTGCTTGCTGACTGAGAAGAGAAGTGCTCAAGTACTTCTCTTTGTCTTACTTCAATCCAGCAACTGGTTTTGTTTTTGTTTTTGGATACTACAGAGGGCAAAATATTGGCTCTGCTGCCCTCTGGTGGTTGAATCACAATCCCACCTTCTCCCCAGGAACTTGCTAGCTGGCTGGAGAGGGGCACGTTATTTATTTGCAGGGCCCCCAGGACACGCGCAGGTCTGCTCCCGGTTGCTTCAGATTGCTTTGGGTTGATCAGGTTAAATTTCCAAATCTCCAGTTACAATATCTCCAGTTACAAGGCATTTTGCTTTGTCTCCCTCAGAAAACTCTATGTGGCTGAACAGTTTCAAGTCAGAAACGTATTCAGGCCAGGCTGGTAGCACATGCCTGTACTGTAATCCTAGCACTCTGGGAGATTGAGGCAGGAGGATCGCAAGTTCGAGTCCTGGGTAACTCAGAGACTTAGAGCCTGTTTCAAAAATAGCTCAGTGAGAAGGCCCCAAGTACAATCCCAGTATTAAAAATAAATAAACAAACAGGAAAAAGAAATGTGTTCGAAGCTCCAGTTAGTATCTTGGATCTACCTGGCAAATGGATTACTGGATGTCAAAACAGTCCTGTTTGCCATACTCCGTTACTTGGAAATTTTGTACTCAACACTGCCAAAGATAAAAGGTGTTGAGGTATAGGTGACGCACGGCAGACATCATCCTGTCACCGACTCTAGAAGATACAGGAACACGTCTGCTTTTAGGGGTGGTACTACTGAGGAAAGTTGAATTGAAATGAACAAATCATGATAGTTCTCTATTTTCTGAGATTATAAATGACTTATTTACTCCCAAAATAGTATTACAACCTTTGACTTCATTAAAGAAGAGAATAAGACAGGTTCTTTTATGCGGGTGTCAGCTAAATACATGGTACAGAGTGAGAGATGGGGAATATTTTCTTTAAATGACACTGAACGCTGCTTTTTAAGGGTGCCCTTCCCACAGATGAGCACTACCAGGTACCAACCTTCCACAGGACTTGCACCTCCCTCTTTTCTACCTTGAACGAACTAAGCTTGCGAGACTGTGTT
The DNA here is from genome assembly GCA_028451465.1 of Erethizon dorsatum. Classification (NCBI taxonomy): domain Eukaryota; kingdom Metazoa; phylum Chordata; class Mammalia; order Rodentia; family Erethizontidae; genus Erethizon; species Erethizon dorsatum. The sequence continues at coordinate 20,996,345 of CM051829.1, read as the reverse complement.
TAATCCATCCATATTCATCTGTCTTCTCTCCTAGACTCTCTGGAAGTTCCCGCATCTGCTACCCTCCTCCCTTTTTCCCGCCATTCCTTGACATTCCTCCTGAACATTTCTCATCCTGGCTGCAAAGGGCCTCTGAACCTGAATGCTTTCCAAGTCTGTTGCGATTGCTTTTGCTCCACTGTGCAGCTCTGGCTTTCACTGGACAGTATCGTCAGTCAAATCTCGGCTCCTGGGGATTAGGAAAAAGATGGCGGATGAGTAAGAAGCAGGCAGCGAAACTCTCTCTAAAAGTTACCGTTGGAACACGGGAATATAGCGACCGGGAAAGCGCAGGAGGGGGGGAGATGCCTCCCCGAAACCCAGAAAAGTTCTGAAGCGCAATCTGGGACCCCGGCACCAGTGAAGGGTGATTTCCAACAAAGAAGAAGGAGCAGACCGCTTGCACGCACCTTCTACCATTCCAGGAATCGCAGCACGACAGAAGCTCAATTCTACGGACACACGGTGACAACTGGCGCCCAGGGAGCCCCCACGGAGGATCCTGAGACAGCGGCGAGGCGGGGGAGCGGCGGAGAACTGAGCTGGCCGGTGGTGAGTGTCTCTCAGCCACAGCTGCCCCGCGCCAGAGAGCGACCGGCCGGGCGCCATTGTGGGGGGTGTGGCGAAACTCAGAGCAGCGCGAAAGAAAAACAGCGCTGGACACTAGTGCTCTGGACAGGGCAGCGCGGGGCCTCTCAGGCCCACGAAAGTGTGCTGAGGTCAGCAGGCGAACGAGACTGGTCTCTCAGCCACACCTGTCCCGTGCCAGAGAGCGACTGGCCCGGCGCCATTGTGGGGGGCGTGGTGAAAATCAGAGCTGCGGGAAACCAGTGCAGGGAACCCGCGCTCCGGACAGCGCGCTACGCCTCTCAGGCCCAGGGATAGTGAAAGGGCGCTGAGGGTGGCAGGCGAGCTAGACTGGTCTCTGCCTGAAAGTACGCGCCTCTGCTCACCGCCCGCCAGAGGGCGCTCCTGGCTTACTGGGACTGACCTGCACGGAACAGGACTCTGTCACCACACGGTGCCTGCCTACAGCAGAGTCAACACCTGGAACTGATTCTTTTTATTTATTTATTTTTTTATTTATTTTTTATTTTTTTCTCACTCATTTGTTTTTTGTTCTGGCGAAGGTTTTTTTTTTTTTTTTTTTTTTTGGTGGGGTTTTATTTTTGTTTTGTCTGTTTTATTGTTTTTATCTTCGTTTTTGTTTCTGTATGTGTATTTGCTCTTTCCTTCATTATTCTCTCTGGTTTTTATATGAGTGTAAACAGCGCCTCTAACTTCTTTATGATTGTGGTTGTGATCTGTTCTTCCTTTTATCCCTTCCTTCTCTTTTTACCACCAGTCCTCTGCACCAGTGTCCCAATTTTAGTGGGATCCCTCTTGGTCCTCTAACCTTACATCTAATTCCTTCCTATTCTCCCAACACTCTATTTCCTCCTTAACTCATTTTAAATTTAAACTCCTCAGGGAAAAATTGACATACATAGGACTTGTATACTGCATATAATTTTTCTGGTGTGTTTTAGATTTTGTTATATAACTGCAACTCTATACAGCTAAAAGTGGTAAATAACTGGTTAGCTCAGTCTGTCATTTTCTAGGCTGTGTTTGATGCTTTAGTTAACATTATAGCCAAATGTGAAATAATTGTTCTAAACATCTTTCCTTCCTGATATTTCATGATTGAGATTGACTAAGGGACACAGAAAATACAGTGGCACAGTACCAAAGAATCAAGGACTGGGCCAAACAGGTAGCAACTTCGCATACCCAAAAAATTGAAGAGGTAGGATCTGGCAGAAAGCTCAAAACCCAAAAGCAACCTCCACTTGGAAGATACTGCAGAGAAGTAGTCATCTTCTAAAGATCTTAAACACTAGCAATAAAGTAACCTACCATAGGTAATTTGCAAACATCACCCCAGGAATTAAAGAAAGAAAAAATGACACGACACTTAAACAAGATGCAACCCCACACATCCAATTCACCAAAGGCAAACCTAGGGGGCAACAAGGTGGGACAATCCGAAAGCCACCCACCTGACCTATCTGAAGTGGTAACAACAAAGCAATTGAATGAGGCTCTGGAAAAAATTAAAACAGAAATAATCTCACAGATAACTGCAGAGATAATGTCCACAATGAAGACCATGCTTAAGGACACTATAGCTGATACAGACAAAAAAATAGATGAGCTTAAGAAAACTATAGAAACCATGAATGCTCAGCATAGGAAAGAAATGGAATCCATAAGGCAGATTCAAGCAGATATCCAAGAGAACAAATATTCCATTGAAAGTATTTGTAGCAGATTAAGCCAATGCGAGGACAGGACCTCAGATATAGAAGACAGGCTTGCAATTAGTGATCATGAAAAGGAAGAATTCTTAAAAACAGCAAGGGACCATGAAAAATCAATTCAGCAGCTGCTAGATGACTCAAAGATAAACAATTTAAGAATAATTGGAATAAATGAAAAAGCAGGAGATAGCATCAATGACATTAAAACCTTGTTCAAAGACATAATCAGGGAGAACTTTCCTGGAAGAGAAAAGGAATTTGACGCCCCTATAAGTGAAGCTTTTAGAACGCCAACTAGACATGATCAAAAAAAACTTCAGCCAGACATATTATAGTCAAGATCGCAGAAATTCAACAGAAGGGCAGAATCTTAAAAGCTGTTAGGGAGAAGAGATAAATCACCTATAAAGGAAAACCCATCAGAATCACAGCTGACTTTTCAGCACAAACCCTCAATTCAAGAAGAGCTTGGAATGATGTATTTCAAGCTCTAAAGGAAAATAATTTTCAACCCAGATTGATGTACCCTGCAAAACTATCTTTCAAAATTGATGGAGAAATAAAATACTTTCATGACAAAGAACATCTGAGAAAATTTATGACCACCAAACCAGCACTCCAAAATGTTCTGAAGGACATTCTAGAAAGAGATAGGAACCCCAACAGAAGGAATCCACCAGGCAGGGCAGATAATTAAATAGCAGGAAAGGGGAAAAACAAAGAGTGGGAACCAACAACAGGAAAATATCATGACAAGTATAAGTCAATACATATCAGTTTTAACCATCAATGTTAACGGTCTCAATTCACCAATGAAAAGGCACAGACTGGCGAAATGGATCAAGAAGCAAGATCCAACAATATGCTGTATACAAGAAACACATTAAATTCAGAAAGAAATTCATAGACTGAAAGTCAAAGGATGGAAAACAATACTCCATGCAACAGGAACCCAGAAAAAAGCAGGGTTAGCTATTCTTTTTGCATACAAAGTGAACTTCAAGCCAAGAAGGATTCAGAGATAAAGACGGTCATTACATCCTTGTAAAGGGAACAATCCAAGAGGAAGAGATAACGATCATAAATATATATGCGTCAAATACCAATGCACCCAGCTATATAAAACAAGTACTAAAGGACATAAAAAATCAAATAAGCACTAATACAATTATATTGGGAGATCTCAATACTCCACTGTCACAAAAAGACAGATCAACTGGACAGAAAATCAATAATGAAATAGTAGAACTGAACCAAACTTTTGAACAAATGGACTTAGTAGATGTCTACAGAGTGTTCCATCCCACAACATCAGAATACACATTCTTCTCAGCTGCACATGGGACATTCTCCAAAATAGACCACATACTAGCTCATAAAACCTGCTTAAGTAAATGCAAAGGAATTGAAATTATCCCATGCATATTATCAGACCATAGTGCAATGAAATTGGAAATCAATGGCAAAAGATCTCACAAAAACTCCCTAAACACATGGAAATTAAACAGCACCCTCCTGAACAACAAATGGGTCACAGATGAAATTAAAGAAGAAATTAGACACTTTCTACAACTGAATGATAATGACAGTACAACATACCGGAACTTATGGGATACAATGAAAGCAGTCCTAAGAGGGAAATTTATAGCATTAAATACTTATATCAGGAAAATAGAGCAAGTGCAAATAAACAACTTAAGGGTGAACCTCGAGCTTCTAGAAGAAGAAGAGTAGGTTAAGCCAAAAGCCCGTACAAGGGAGGAAATTATAAAGATCAGAGCAGAAATTAACATATTGGAGACTAAAAAAACAATACAAAGAATCAATGAAGCAAAGAGTTGGTTCTTTGAAAGAATAAATAAGATTGACAAACCCTTATCCAACTTTATTAAAAAAAGAAAAGAAAAGACTCAAATCCATGCAATTGAAAATGAAAAGGGTGATATCACGACGGACCCTGCAGAAATCCAGAAGATCATCTATACCTATTTTGAAAATTTATATTCTACTAAGATGGAAAATGCAGAAGAAATGGACAGATTCCTAGATTCGTATGAATTACCAAAGCTGAATCAAGAAGATTTAAAAATCCTAAATAAACCAATATCAACCAATGAAATTGAAGATGTAATTAAAAACCTCCCAACAAAGAAAAGCCCAGGCCCTGATGGATTCACTGCCGAATTCTACAAGAAATTTAGAGAAGACCTAATGCCACTACTTCTCAAACTTTTTAATGAAATTGAAAGGGAAGCAATACTCCCAAATTCATTCCTGGAAGCAAGCATTACCCTGATACCAAAACCAGAGAAGGACCCAATTAAGAAAGAGAACTACAGGCCAATCTCCCTAATGAACATAGATGCAAAAATCCTTAATAAGATACTGGCAAACAGAATCCAACAAATCATCAAGAAGATTATACACCATGACCAAGTTGGATTCATCCCAGGGATGCAGGGATGGTTCAACATACATAAATCAATAAATGTAATACACCATATTAACAGAATCAAAGACAAAAATCACATGATCATCTCAATAGATGCAGAAAAAGCTTTTGACAAAGTCCAGCACCTTTTCATGATAAAAACCCTACAGAAAATTGGAATAGAGGGTCTTTATCTCAATCTGGTAAAAGCTATCTATGACAAACCAACAGCCAATATTATACTAAATGGCCAAAAACTGAAAGGCTTCTCTCTAAAATCAGGAACAAGACAAGGATGTCCACTGTCCCCACTCTTATTCAACATAGTTCTGGAAACTTTAGCCAGAGCAATTAGACAAGAGAAAGAAATAAAAGGAATACTGATTGGAAAGGAAGAACTTAAATTATCATTATACAAAGTCAATACTCAAAAGTCAATAGCCTTCCTATACACAAATAACAAACTTACTGAAAGAGCAATTAGGGAAACAATACCTTTCACAATAACATCCAAAAAAATGAAATACCTAGGAATCAACCTCACAAAGGATGTAAAAGACCTATACACTGAAAACTACAGTACTCTGAAAAAGGAGATTGAAGAGGATATCAGAAAATGGAAAGATATCCCTTGCTCCTGGATAGGAAGAACCAATATAGTGAAAATGGCCATACTTCCAAAATTGTTATACAGATTTAATGCAATTCCAATCAAAATTCCAACAGCATATCTCACAGAATTAGAGAAAACAATCCTAAAATTCATTTGGAATCAGAAGAGACCTAGAAGAGCAAAGACAATTCTGGGCAACAAAGGCAAGGCAGGGGCATCACAATCCCCGACTTGAAATTATACTATAAAGCTACCGTGATAAAAACAGTGTGTTACTGGCAAAAAAACAGACCTGAAGATCAATGGAACAGATTAGAAGATGCTGAAACAACCCCAGACATACTAAGCCACCTTATCTTTGACAAAGGTGCCAAACACATTCGCTGGAAGAAAGATAGCCTCTTTAATAAATGGTGCTGGAAAAACTGGCTCTACACATGCCAAAGATTAAAACTAGACCCATATCTTTCACCATGCACTAAACTAGATTCAAAATGATCAGAGATCTAAATATTAAAACAGAAACATTAAATCTGCTGGAAGGTAGGATAGGTAAAACCCTTGAAGACATTGGTGTAGGCAAAGACTTTATGAATAAAACCTCAACTGCATGGGAGCTATCCCAAAGAATCAACAACTGGGATCTCATCTTATTAAAAAGCTTTTGCACAGCAAGAGAAACCAACAACAGAGTGAAGAGAAAACCCACAACGTGGGAAAAAATGTTTGCCAGCTGTTCCTCAGACAAAGGATTACTATCGAGAACATATAAAGAACTCAAAAAAATCAGAACTCCCAAATTTAAAGACCCACTTCAAAAATGGGCATCTGAGATGAATACACATTTCTCAGAGGAAGAAATACTAATGGCAAATAAATATACAAAAAAATGTGCAACATCACTAGTCATTCGAGAGATGCAAATTAAAACAACACTGAAATACCATCTCACCCCAGAAAGAATGGCTACTATAAAGAAATCAACTAATAACAAATGCTGGAGGGGCTGTGGGGAAAAAGGAACCCTTCTTCACTGTTGGTGGGAGTGTCGACTGGTACAGTCACTGTGGAAGTCAGTGTGGAGATTCCTCAAAAAACTAGGGTTGGAGGTCCCATTTGACCCAGGTATTCCCCTTCTGGGCATCTTCCCAGAAGAATTAAAAACATCGTACCACAGCGATATATGTGCACCCATGTTTATAGCAGCACAATTTGTAATAGCCAGATCTTGGAAACAACCCAAATGCCCAACAACTGAGGAATGGATAAGAAAGATGTGGTATTTTTATACAATGGAGTACTATTCAGCCATAAAGAAGGATAAACTGGAGACTTTTATAGGTAAATGGATGCAACTCGAGAAAATACTCATAAGTGAAATAAACCAGAAGCACATGTGTAAGCATCGTATTGTCTCTCTAGTATGAGAAACTGAAAGAGTAAATAAGATCCAAAATGTACAATAGACATGGTGAATCAAAAAGAAACTGGTCAAAAGGAAAGAGAGACTGGAATAGGGAAAAGAAAGAAGGGAAAGGGAAAAAAATTGTATATATATATATATATATATATATATATATATATATATATATATAGGATGGTTAAGATAGATACACTACCAATTTTACTTAGTTCATTGAAGAGTAAGGTTTGTGCCAATAATGTTTGGACAATTGAATGCTAATGTCTGGTATCCTGAATAACTAACTTAAAGATAATAATACGTAATGTATTAACCATTGTTACCCTCCTATTATGTTGTTTTGAAAATTTGTTCTTCTTTTGATTTGTTTTGTTTTTTCTTCTCTTTAAAAAAAAAAAAAAAAAATCTCGGCTCCTGTCGTTGGGAATCTGGCCCTCACCTCAGAATGCTGGACCACCTGGTGCTGCCTCCTTCAAGCAGTGAGTTCTTACTGGTCCTGCCTATGGCAGCACTGGCCCTGCCCCTCTCACTGTGACCAGCCCTGTTGGATTTTACTCCAAGCACGGGGGCTCCGAGGAACCTGACGGGGTCGTTCAACTATCCCTTCCTCTCCCATGGAAGAAGTTTCCCTTTCAATCAGATTTTCAAAATAGGCTTCTGAGATAGGTATTTTTTGAAAACACAAAAATCTGTGGCTTTAAAAAAATGTTACTTTTCTTTCAATTTTTTTTCTTTCAACTTTTAAAGAAAACTTTTTTAAAAATGGACAGGATGATCTAGTATTCCTTTAAAAGCCCCCAAACAGCAGAATCCCCCTTGGCTCCTCTCTCCTCCCTTCCCCCACCTCTCCTTGGGTGGGAAAGCGGTAACACTTACAGGCAGCGTTTTGCCCTGGGCTCAGCCATAAACTCCTCTAATGGGTCTTGGGCAGCTGTCCCAGGCCAGATAAGTCACATTAAAGCTGAGAACACAACCGAGGGATTGGATTTCTTTTTAAATTAGGAGGGAAAAAAATGTGCCATGGGCGCTCACAGATGGTCTGGGTTCCTGGAAGCTGATGATATGCTTTTAAAAGATGTCTTAAATCATCACAGTCTTAAGTCCATCTTAACTTTGGGAACTTCTTGGGTAGGTTTCTGCTTTATTTTGGTAGAAATTTGTTGTAAATAATGGCATGAATTTTGCCTGTTCTGGTGTCAGGCTGAGCCATGAGAGGGGAAAGAAAAATAGTATTGATGGCAATCTGGCATGGTGACACACACACATTTGGGAGGCTGAGGCAGGAGGTTCTGCCCAAGCTCAAGGCCAGCCGGGGCTACATAGTGAGTTCAAGGCTGCCTGAACTACATAACGAGATCTTGTCTCAAAAATCAAAAACAATAACAACAACAAAATAGTATTTATGTAGCTCATACCAAGCTTCAGGGCCTACATGTCCCCAGGCTAGGCTGAGTGACCCCATTCTACAGCTGAGTGGCTTCCAGCATTAAAGCTGTGCATCCACACAGCTGCTATGATGGAAACCTGGCCTAGCTGATGCCTAAATTTGTCACATCCTGCAGAGAAGAACATTGAGTCTTTAAAGAAAGGCTCCCTTTGGGAAATGCCCTTGGGGTTCAGAGGTTTTCATAATTTGTCTTCTAAATGGGAATGCTTGGGAATGCTTCTAAATGGGAATCCATCCAAGACAAATGTTAAAGTGGATGGGATGCAAGGCCATAGGTACAAAAGGCTTCTGCCATGGGGAAACTGGGATGCATAGTCACACCCCTCCTCAGGTACGGTAGACAAATACCTATGATGCCCAGGAGCAAGGCTATCACCCGAAGAAGCAGAAGAAAGGGGCCTGGCCCAGATTTGAACGAAGTCTCTCTAAAACCCTGCTCTCCTCCTGCATCATAATCCCACCCGATGTGCTCCCTTCACAAGCCCACGGCCATGACCAAGTTCCCCCAAAGCCCTGGACAACCGGGGTTCCGGGCACCACTGGGGGAGGAACATGGGAGATAAGTCCGGCATTAAATTTTATGATTGCCAAGCAGTTTTTTCAGAAGCAGGTGTCCAAACTGCATCTTGGTTCTAAGGCCCAATCGGGAGCTTTGTGTAATTAGTGAGAATTTTGACTTTTGAGCCTGAGGTTGAAAGAAAGAGTGGGCCCTTTCCCTTGTCTGAATCTCTCTACTTTTCTCCGCCCTTCATTAAAGCTAAAACTTAACATACTTATTAGAGCATTGCTGATGTCCATCATCTGAGATATTCAGAAAGCTTGTGGAGCTGTCATCCATCATCACGGGCCAGTGGGCAGTATTCATTACTCTGTTTTATTTTCTGTATTTCCAATGCCCTGACATCTGGGCCCTTACTAACCCTAGACAGACTGCCCCTGTTGGAGCTGGTGGATTCCTGGAGACGGTAGCTTCAGGTCACCTCCACTATGCAGACCGCCCATCCAGTGCCCGTACCCACCGCCTCCGTCAGACTCACACTTGAACTATCCTCTACCTACCTATCACTGCGAGGCACAAAGCAGACAACCAAGGACAGCCCCCGGGCACCAGAGACCATTGAAAACTTTCAAACTAGCCTATCCTAAGCCTGCCTACCCTGCCTGGCCCATTCCTTCCAGAAAAAAGCATCCTAAAGGCTCTTGTCTGTGTTTTGCCTCATCTCCTCTGCCTCCTGGCTGACCCGGTGCTTCTCTGTGTGTCCCCAACCAATGGCTTGATGTGCCCCCTCTTTTTCAGTGGCAGTCATCTCCTGATTGGTTGGCTTTGCTCTGCCAAATCAACAATAAAACCTACATTTTAAAACAAGCCATCCCCTCTAAGGCCACGGGCCCTTGCCTCCTCCTCGCATACAGTCTTTAGCGTGTGGGAAGAGCAGTCAGGTGCAAAGGCGACAGAAGCGCCAGTAGAATTTCATTCTTGCCAAGAACCACAAATAGCTTGCTTTCTCCTCAGTGGAGTAAAGCAGCAAGAAGGGACAGTTTGTTAAAAAGATGGTCTGGTAGAATATAGCATCATCTGGGCTGGCAACTGAGCGAAGCGACACCCGCCACTAAACTAGGGAAACAAACCCACCAGCAACCACAAGTAACAATCACGGCTCTTCCTCAGCTCCCGTAATAATCACCACGGATGTCAGTCAGTCACCTAAAGTACTTTTGGGGGAAAATAAGTTAAAAATATACAAGTTGAATTCACTGTGCCCAACTGCAAAAAAAAAAAAAAAAAAAAAGAACATTTTTAAAGAAGCTTTTTTGATAGTGAAGATAGTAAATGTAGAACAATGGAATATCCTAGTTAAAAGACCCAATAATGCTGGCATTTTTTTCCAACATGGCACTCCTGCAAGTAATCTTGAAATGTGTTTGCAAGAGTTCTTGTTTGTTTCAAAGTTAGAAAACAAATGTGTTTCCTTGCAAGAACAAAGTCCATAAATATTTTATGTAAGTGAGAGAAGTGAACTGAATTCATCCCAAGAACATTTGTCGCCACAGTGAGGACAAGAAATCCTCTTTGCCCACATCAGCCTAACAGCGAGCGTTAGTCTGGAAGGTGTTTGGAAGCCCAGGGTTAAATGACAGACACTCAGTTTCTCCCTACTCACCCTTTAGCCAGCGTTGCTATGCCAACATCCGTTAACTTCATTCCTACACCTATGGCGAGAGAGAGAGAGAGAGAGAGAGAGAGAGAGAGAGAGAGAGAGAGAGAGAGAGAGTAAAGAAGGAGATGGAGTTATTTGGGATCCATCTACTTTTGGAAAGGGGTAAGGACAGCTCTGTCATCATATCCCTTCCTGCATAAACACACTTTCCTACTTTCCTCCTGGTTTCCACCCCCAGAGCTGACAGCCTCTCCGACTTGCACCTGCTTGGGGGGAAGGGTGACAAAGGGGAGGACAGACCTCTGATGGCAGTGGCGGGGAGTCAAGCTGTGCCTGGTTTATGCCGCCCCCAGGATAGAGGAGGGAACCAGCTGCTCTGTGATGTATCTGAGGCTTGTCACTTTCCCATGTGCTGTCTCCCCAGGCATGCTCTGCCTCAGGGTTAGGTCTGGTCTCCAGTTCCTCACTGAAAGTGGAAATCATTATACAGTAGAAGAAGGAGTGGGCATGGACTGCAGTGTTCAATGTCAACAGTGAGAAGGGCCTAGGCGACATTTGCTCAGCTCAAAGCCAAAGTCCTGATACGCAATTTCCCATTTCCATGAAGATGGCTTCCCATCCAGGGCTGAAGTTTTCTGGACCAGCTTCAGACCCAGAAAAACAGTTCCTGACATAAATAAGACTTTTAGCCAGTGGTCTGGGGACACCGACATTTGGAACTCATGGTCTGACCCCTTGATACGTGTCCTAATCTCTACCCATTGAGCTGTGGCTGCGGGGAGGCTACAGAGGCAAAGCGACAAAACAAGCACTGGTGCCTCCCACGGGGTTCAGCAGAGCACCACAGGCGTCCCTGGTGGAACGCCTCATGCTTGAAGAAGCACGAGAGTCATTTCGCTCCTGCCTTTCCAGCAGGGGCAGTTGGGAGAATAGGTGGGGAGCCAGGAATGCAAGGAGATTGGACAATCGACTGTCTACAGTCTTCTATAGTGAGGAGAACAAGAGCTGCTCTCAGCTTCTGCAGTAGAAAATAGCCATCCTTGCTCCCTCTGTCTCCAGGCGCAGCCCGCATCCTTGCTCTATCGTGGGACTAGCAGGAAGGAGAGCACCTCTCTGATCCCTGATTGTGGAGGCCCCTGGGCCTTTCTAACATCTCTTTGCTCCAATCAGGTACCTATTCTGCCACTCTCTCCCTGCAGGGGTGGATCTAGGCACTTGCCCAATCTCAGTAGCCCTCACTGTGCCATCTACTCTTATCACAGGACACAGCATCCACAATGTTTCCCCCTCCAGTGTCTGACCTGCTGGGCACCATGCCAGGGTCTTGTCCCCCGCTTTCACTTTTGATTCTGGTCCTACATGGGTTTTGGCAGTAAGCAGTGCTGTCGCTGCCATTGGCAGGCGACCTGGCCACAGGAGGGTCAGGCAGCCTAGCAACCAATCTGTTCTGTAGAAGAAGGAGCTAGCGTCCCCCCAAAGCCAACCATGGTGATCAGACCTGATGGCAATCTAATTTTCTGTTTCTCCATCCCAGAGGCCCAAGAAAGGAAAGCTTGAAGCGTTAACACTCAATTCAGCAGTGTCTGCCTGCAGCCTGGCAAAAATACAGGACATGTTGCTATTCAGACTGGTTAGTCAGACAGAATCAATGAGCCGGCTTTTCTGCAGAGCACCTGTGAGCTAAATTAGACATGGCATTTCAGGGGTGCCAGTGAGCATTTTAAAAGCCTCTTTCACAGTTGGTAACTAATTCATCTCATTCTTTCAAAGCTGCTAACAACTTGAACGTATGTAGAAATGCTTCACATAGCTTTTATTACAAGGTCTATATTAAAAAAAAAAGACACCAAATCGTAAAAGCCCTCTTTGGACATCATGTTTCATAGAAAGTTGTGTTTAAAATTTACAGCTCTAAGCTGCATAGAAGTTCAATTTTTACAAAGTATTTGGCAAAAGGTTCTTGAACTTGGAGAATTGCTTTCCCTTGCTTCTCATAATTACCAGCTGTCGTTTTCAGTTTAGAAAAAGAGAATATAATATTTAAAAAGAAAGTTCTCTCTCTTGATTTAATAATTTGTCACCATTTCAACCAAGGTTATTCACAATCACTAGAGGCCAATAAATTAAATTCTGGCATGCTGCTGTCAAACTGAGTTGAGGTCATAATGATTTACAGGTTGTTTCTGGTGCAAAGAAGGAAGTTGGCAGTATCAGGAGTCCATTCTCCAGAATTGGAGCTCTTGGGTTTCTTCGATGATATGGCCTTAGAAAGCCTAGCGGCATCTATTACCAGTGCACAGGTCTTAATTCTAAATCACAGCCTGGTCTTTTATTCCACAAACATATAGGCCTCCCCACAGTCCTATAAACAAGCCAACGTACCCAGGAAGTGGATAACTTATAGGAGTCCAAGAAAGTGATGATTCAATTTTGTGCTTGTTCGTTTGCTTGTTTATTTTAATCCTAATTCCAGTGTCTCAGTACAATCACAAAAAGTGAACACATTGCTTAGAGAATAGATGTGCTACCTCATTCCTGAATGACGAAGACAATAAAAAGAATTTTCTCAGCAGAAAAGAGTAAATAAACACCATTCTGAAACACTGCACCACCCCACGTCATTTACAGAGAAATGTAATACTCCACTTCCAATTAATTGGAAGTTAATCTCTAGCCAATTTGTTAATTTGTGGTTTAGTGGGAAAAACTTAAGATGCGGCATCAGAAAATGTGGCTTTGAGTCTTGGACCTCTCTTTCTTACTAGCTGAGTAGCAGCAATTAAATCACTGCCTCTGATCCTCAGTTTTCTCATCTGCAAAATGGGATCTAACATTATCTTTGCAGTGTTATTATGAAGATTCAATAGAAATTTGAGTATGTATAAAAACCGATGAAAACTAAGTAGTCTACAGTGCAGTTAATTATACTGTGCCAATGTCAAGCTCTTGGTTTTGATCATGGGCTATAGTTCTGTAAGATTAGCTATCAGATCTGGGTGAAGAGGACCTCAGGGACGTCTCTGTATTTTTTTGTGAATTTTTGTAAGTCTATAATTACTTCAGAGTAGGGAACATTTTATTACGTGGCAATGCTGCCTTTTACTATCTCATTTAATCCTCACAGCAACCCCATGGCCAAAATACTGAAGCACGGAGAACTGAGAGTCATTTACCCGAAGGCTGACCCCCAAGAAGTGGAGTGGCAGCCTTGCTCTTCCACACCGTGCCATAGCCAAAGCTTAGCATCCTTGTATGTGAACAGCATTTCTTTGCCCAAGGACTTCCTCTGCTCATGCTTTGTCCAGCTTGGCTTGCCCATGTGGCTGGTGGCAAGTGCAGGGGAGGCAAAGCCCCAACCATAAGCAGCCCATCACAAGCTGATGCTCCTTGAAGCTGGGGGTAGACACCCCAGATCCCTCACTCCGTGGCAGGTGATTCTGGGAAATGTGCTCTGCACAGGCCCCAGCAGAGTAAGCTCCGTTGCCCACATCAGTAATCGGCTGTGTGTTCAGGTCCCCTGTTGGCTGCCTGCTCTTTTTTAGCTGTACTTCCTCACTCCCCTACCTCTGTTTCCTGGGACCCCCGCCAAATGAACTATTTGTTCTAAAATACAGTGATTCTCTGGTCCTCCCTCCCCACCTATGGGTTCTAAATCCTCAGATTTGACCAAAATATTAACAAAATTTGTATCTGTATTGAACATATACAGATTAATTTTGTCATCATCCCTGAAATAATCTAATACACTGTAACAACTGTTTACATAGCATTTACGCTGTATGAAGTATTACAAGTAATCTACAAATGAGTTAAAGGATTTGTGTAAATTACATGCAAATTCTACATCATTATGTAAAAGGAACTGGAGCATCCAAGGATTTGGGGAACCAAGCCCTAGTGGATACCAAGTGATCACTGTACTTGTCTCAAGAATATCCCAGGGGAACCCTAATTATGACAGTCTCTCTTCATGCAAGAAATGGTTTTACTGAAAAATTGTGTGCACATTGAAAGCATGCTATAAATTCATCAGGGGAGCTTAAAACCCAGAGCATTCTAAACACCTCTCATGAATTGAGAATGAAACACAATTTATTTTTTGATACCTGTGGATTCTCATATGTGTTTCTGAGTTTGTGCCTGTTGAGGATAGAACAACAGAGCTGCTCCCCGGTTTCTTTCCATAATGGGAAGAGGTTATTGGCATGATTATTAAAATGCACTTTAGTATTGCGTTTGGCTAGTCATCACAGGTTCCTTTGCCAAACTCGTTTCTTTTTTATTTTATTTTTTATTTTTTACTGGGGGTTGACCTCAGGACCTCACGTGCCAGCAGGCGCCCATGCCACTGAGCGATATCACCGGCCCCTTTTTCGTATGTGGGTTCCGGGAGTCGAACTCGGGCCCTTGCGCTTGCCAGGCAGGTGCTTATGCAGCTGAGCCATCTCACCTGCCCTGCCAAACTCGTTTCTGATGAGACATTAGAAATACCTTCCTCAGGTAAAAGTGCTTTAAAGCATCCAGCAGACCTCTCCTTCTCCTCCTCTCCTCTCCTTCCTCCCCTCCCCTAGGAACACCCCAGACCCTCAGTATCCCTGCAGCCCAGGACCAGCTGTTCTCACCCTGCATGTCTGTGACCAGGAGGCAGCCACTGGTTTTCTGGTATACCCAGTGCTGGAAGGTACAACATTTCTGACCAGCCTCTGATTCTCTTCTCAAGAAGTTTATTTCTTTCCCATCTCTGATGGAATACTTCACAAATTCTCCAATCAGCTCTTCTTCCACTGTTGCATATGGGATGTTCTTCTCAGGCCGATGGATAAGAAAAATAGGAATGATCCTGGCAAGGAGGAGAACATGGGCACACATCAAGTTCTCAAATGTGAAGAAAAGTTTCTGGAGCATTCTAGCTTCACCTTCAAAATCAATACCTGGGTCCTTGGGTTCCATTAGATTTTTTCTTTTCCACACTAGAGATTAAACCTAGGACCCTGTCCATGCGCTGTACCGCTGAGCTACACCTTCAGCCCATCCACTAGATTTAAGACTAAAAATTCCCCCAATCATTATTTAATGAATAAGATGCATTTCTGGTTTTATTTGTTTCCACAGTTGGTTAGAACTTCCTCTTTGGGATTAATTCCAATTGTTTGTGATGAATGTCTTAATTATAGTCATAACCTACTAAGCCATTGGTCAATGACAATAATCCATCCATATGTCCATACAGCCTCTCATGCACCCACTCATCCTCCCTTCCTTTTCATACACCCATTCATCTGTTCATCTTTCTTTCCTTTCATTCAGCAAATGTTCATGCAGTGGCCTCTAAGAGTCAGACACTTTTCCACAAACAGCAGTAAAGAAAACAGGCGCTTGTTCTCTTGGATCTTACATTTAAATGAAGGAGACAGAAATAAGCAAGTAAATGTTCCATGCTGAGTGCTCCGCTCAGTGGGAATACAAAGTGGTGGAGAGGAGCTCAGTAGCACAAGGTGGGGAAGGGGCTGCCATTTTATTTAGGGAGGTCACAGAAGTCTTTGCTAATTAATAAAAGACAAATAAGCAGAGACCTTTAAGAAAGGAGGAGAAAGTCATGAGGATATCTAAGGCAAGAACATTCCAGGTGGAAGAAAAAGCAAATGTTAAGGACTCTGGTCCATAAAGCACTCTTTCTGATTTTAGGATGAAACCTTGGTGTGTCTTGTTAAGGAAATTTCAAGGAACAGCCAGCAGAGACTGGGCAAATTAAGGGCAGTGGCTCTGCTCCATACCCCTAAAATCAGCCTGGCCACCAAGCTCTCATCTGCTGTGCCTCGTTTTTGCAGGATTCAGGGAGCCCTCTGAGGACCCCCTCTGGTCAATAGCCCTTCCATCAAGCAAAATGGTTCACGGTCTGCCTGAGTTATTAATTCTGCAGCCTTTGTGGGGAAGAAATCACTGAAGCAAGGGCTGAGCATTATTCAGGTTCTTAATTAGCCTGGTCTTTCTGCCCAGTGGGATGCTATTTGCATAGTCAATGTGGCTCTATTGATATTCATGAATTCAAAAACAGAAGCTACAACAGGCGGAGTGTTTTCTTTTGCAGATCCCAGCCAAAAGAGAACTGCTCCTGGCTGCTTCATTGTCTGAAAGTAAATACGGGGGTGGTAGAGGGGTCCAGAGCCTCACAGCCTTCTCTCTAGGAGCAACTGTGCCTCAACGGTATGGTTTTCAGAGACGGCTGGAAATGTGCAAGGCCAGCTCCGTGTGTGTGTGTGTGTGTGTGTGTGTGTGTGTGTGTGTGTGCGTGCACGCGCACGCGCGCACACATGCTCCCTCCTGTAGTGGAATCCTCTGAGTTAGGTTTTCTGACCATGGAGTCTGGCCCAGATGTCCTTCTGATGACACCAACACCTCCATATATACGATCATTCACGTGGTCAAAACTTCTCCCATTGTAAGGAAGGGAAAGTGGTTTTTTTGATAGAAAAAATGTCTGCATCTATCTTTAGGGCAGTGGCCACTCTGCTGAGATGCTGCTGAAGCCTTTTAAGCTCCTACCTCCAACTTGCCTGGTCCCTTTCCAAGTTCCTAGGTTAATCTTGATATTCATGCTTTTGTGTTTTCATTTAAAAAGATCCCAATAAAAGTCATTTCTGAAGGATCCTAGAAAGTGGGAACTTCGTTCTTGATCACCCCATCCACTCTTCCCTGTCATGTCACCATATCTTATTTTCGTCAGACTAATTCTATTGGGATAGTCTCTTACTGCCTTATGTTTGTTTATTGTTTAGACAATGAAATATCCATAAAAGTAGATACTTTTCTATTTAGCATGGCAGACACATTTACTGAAAGAATTAATCCATTCATTATCCATCCATCCACTTATACATTTATTCATAGAGTATTTATCAGGAATCTCTCTGTATGCCTCTGGAGACTAAACAAAAACCAGAGAGCAGCCATGTGAGCCCTCACGCAGTTTACAGACAGAGAGACCAAATGAAACACTTCACCCAGAGGTCCTTCTCACTCTCTCACTCCCCCAGCCCAGGTCTTTTAAGTCCCAACAAGTCAGACTTGGTAATACAAGACAGGACAGAAATACTTACTCTGGTACTTCTCCAAAGCCCTCCAGAGGCTGCGCTTCAGCCGCATAGATCTTGGCATAGTGTCTGGCAGTATTTTGAACATAGCATTCCTATAGCACCCAAATACAAGGGAAAGCCAAGTGATTAGAAGAATTCAGAGTACTGCCCAGTAAGGCTATTTAGAAGATTTTCCAATATAGATCAAGCCAAGCCAATGGATTCCCAAGGCCAATCCCTTGGTTGAAGTCACAGAAGCAACATTTTTTTCCTTTGCAGCAGTGGGGAATCGAACCCAGGAACTTGTGCATGCTGGGCAGATGCTGAGGTACACCTCCAGCTCCTGAAGCCACAATTATTGCAACCTAGAGTTGGCCAACTACAGAGGAGCTCTGAAATGTGAAGACTTTCCAGGCCAGCGTCAAGTGGTCTGTAGACTCAGGTGTCCCTGGACTACTGACATTCCACATTTAATGACTGAGTTACGATCCTACAACTAGGTGTTAAATTAATTGATCGCTAAGTGAGGAATTGTATATAGTTATGTACATTACAATATTCAGAACAAAGAAATGGTCAAAGAAAACTCCAAGTTCATGACTATTCTTTTACTGGCATGACTCTTACACGCAGTACTGTGATGTATGACAGAACATAAAACGACAGTTCTGTACTGTACAGTGCAATCAGCAAAAATTACAGTGCTGTACCTCAGAAAAAGTCACCATAAAGCCGCACTGCTGTTTACATTCCGAATGAGGGTCCTAAGTCCGAGCAAACAGCGTGCTTTGATCCTCAGTTCCAACAGTCGTTAAGCAGGAGGTGTTAAATGAGGAATATCGTATACCATTTCTAGAATTAGCATGGAGCCCTCCTGAGTTTCCTGTGAGGTCTCTCACTTTGATTCAATTTCAAAGATAACTTGAATAGAAAATAATGAACACCTTGCAAAGATTTTTAGTTTAGGGAAAGTTCCTACTGTGTGGGGCCTTTCTGTGTGGAAATGTAGATTCTAAGAGATTTTTGTTTTTGCTTTTGTTTTTTTGTTTTGTTGTTTGTTTTTTTGAGACAGGGTCTCACTATGTAGTTCAGGCTGGCCTTGAACTTACTATGTAGCCCAGGCTGGCCTCGAACTCACGGCAATCCTCCTGCCTATGCCTCCCAAGTGCTAGGATTGCAGGCATGTGCCACCATGCCTGGCTTCAAGAGATTATTTTTATGACTGGATCAGACTTGAGATGGAAAGAAGACTCGGTGAAAGAAAAGAGAGGGGTAGATATAGAGGAGAAAGGAATATAATGGAGTCTAATCCTTCCTCAGAGAAAAGGGGCTGCCCTTATCAGCACATGGCCCCACCTGACATCCCCACACCTGGCAGAATCATGGACACTTAGTGCTTGATGGTACCTCAGATATTCATGTAACTTAGACCTACTAATTTTATAGGTAAAAATTAGAAAAGGGCACATAGTTTGCAAAAGAATCAGACTCAACTCTCCTGGCAGCTAAACCAGTGCTGGAGTCACCGTGTGGTCAGGAGGAAGGGGAGGCAGGGAGAGAAGCAAATCCTTTTCCTCCCTTCCTCTCTCTTCTTATCCCCACCCACCATCTTTCCTCCCCTCTATCCTCAAATTCTGTGACTCAGTAACAGAGAGAGGTGAGAACTTAGCTAGAGACTGGGGTCAATCTCTCATCATGTTTTTTTTTTTTTCAAACTCAGGACCTCGCACTTGCCAGGCAGGCGCTTATGCCCCTGAGCTGTCTCACCGGCCCTCTTATCATGTTTTAAGACTAATGTTAAACCAAACTGAGGAAAGCAGGAAACAGGTCAGTGCTGACCCTTCGGAGTATACTCACTGCACTGCCCCCTCATAAATATCAAAGAAAACACTGAAGAATTTAATGCTGATTTTATCTGTCATTGGCGACCCTTGGGGGTCCTGGCATCTAATGTCACATACAACCCCTACCTTCCATAAAATCCTATATCGAAGTAGATTCAAAACCTGAGGGGCCTCCAGGGGCTTCCCAGGGAGAGAAATGAGCACTACCCACATCCAAACTGGTGAAGTCTCTCCAAGGCTTTGGCTGAATCCCAACAGGCTGGCATGAGGCCAAGAAATGAGTCCCAAAAATTTAGAAGTGACTCCCAGAATTCAGCCTGAATCCACACCCCAAAGGAAGAAAATCAGCCTTTTGGCGATACTCCCCTCAATCCTGAATCTGATCTTCACTTCATGTTATCGTTGTAACACTCACACCCACAGGTACTCCTCTGAGCAGACAGACCCACCTGGGCTGCAAGCTTGTAGTTCCTTTGGATGAGCTCGTCATTGTTTCTGGTCCCGTAGGCTACGGCATTGTGCACCTTGAGCACGCAGGCATGGCCGGGCTGGAAGACAGGCGTGAGGCCCTGCATCACCGTGCTGCGGAAGGCCTTGCGGTGCACGCCTTCCCCGAAGTGCAGCTCCTCTGTGGCAATCTGGCCACGCAGGCGGCCCCCAAAGTAGCTGTCACTGAGGAAGTCCTCTCTGAAGATGAGCTGGCTGAATTCAATCTCTTCACATCCTAAAACATAGTACAGCTATGGTTGAATGGAATATTTCTCAGTCCTGATCCTTGGTGAACTGGTGTCTTCACGTAAGGACAAGGACAAGATTGACCTGCAGAACCACCAGGGAGAAACTACACTTAACGCCCAGCAAAGACACAGCTAGGAGAAGAGATGGGTCAGGGAAGCAGGATGTGGGCAGATCGGTGGGTCCCCCTGGTGGGTCACTCTCCAGGGGGAATCAGTCTGAGAACTGTGGACACTGGGAAAAATATTAGACCTCAAAAATAAGTGCAAAACCATGCAGAGTAACTAGAAGCAAGGGGAAGGATGGGTAAAATGCAGATGAAGGACCACAGACCTGATCTGATGACGTCATCTTTTGTGTGTGTGTGCGCAACTCTGTAACTATACTAAAAACAATTTAGTTGTATACTTTTCATGGGTGAATAGTGTTCAATTTTACTTTTTTAAAAATTAATTTTATTGGTATATTTTAGATATACATAATGATAACATTCATCACATGGAATTTGTGTCTATACATGATAAATATACATGTATATTGTGTGTGTGTGGTGCTGAGGATCAAACCCAGGGCCTCGTGCATGTGAGGAAAGAACTCTACCAGAGCCACATCTCCAGCCCTTGATATATTTTGATTCTTCTTTTTTTCCCTTTTCCCTCCCCTCCCTTCAACCCCCCCTTCCCCTCCTTATTTACAAAAGCTTTGTTTCCATTTTTTTCTTCTATTCTCTTCTTTTTCCTTTTCCCTTTCTTCCTTTCCCCCTCCCCCCTCCCTAGTTCCCCTTCCCATTTGAACATTTTTTTCCCCTATTTCCAAATATCTATTATACATTTTGTATACATTATTTACACTTATGGTTTCTTACACCAGAGAAACCATGCGATATTTGAACATACGAGTCTGATTTATTTCACTTAAGAGTATGGTCTCAAGGTGCATCCATTTAGCTAGAAATGTCTCAAGTTTATCCTTTTATGGCAGTGTAGTACTCCATTTTATGAAAAAAAATGTCTTCTTTATCCATTCACCAGTTGATGGGCATTTGGGTTGTTTCAAAGATTTAGCTATTACAAACTGTGCTGCTATAAACATGGGTGTGCATACATTGCTATGGTATGATGCTTTGAATTTTGGGGGGAAGATACCAAGAAGGGGAATAGCTGAATCAAATGGAATCTCCAGTTTTAGGTTTTTAAGAAATCTCCGCACTGATTTCCACAATGGTTGCACCAGTCCACACTCCCACCAACAGTGGAGAAGGGTTCCTTTTTCCCCATAGCCCCTCCAGTATTTATTACTGGTTGATTTCTTGATAATCGCCATTCTTTCTCGGGTGAGATGGAATCTCAGTGTTGTTTTAATTTGCATCTCTCAAATGACCAGTGATGTTGAACATTTTTTCATATATTTATTTGCTGTTTCTATTTCTTCATCTGAGAAGTATCTGTTCATCTCAGATGCCCATTTTTGGACTGGGTCTTTAAATTGAGGGGTCTGATTTTTTTTTCAGTTCTTTATATATTCTAGGTGTTAGTCCTTTGTCTTAGGAACAGCTGGTAAAACATTTTCCCACTCTGTGGGTTGTCTCTTCACTCTGTTGGTGGTTTCTCTTGCTGTGCAAAAGCTTTTTAATAAGATGAGATCCCAGTTGTTGATTCTATATGATAATTCCTGTGGGATCGGGGTTTTGTTCATAACGTCTTTGCCTACTCTTATGCCTTCAAGAGTTCCACCCATTCTATCTTCCAGCAGATTTAGTGATACTGTCTTAATATTTAGATCTTTGACCCATTTCAATTTTAGTTTAGTGCATGGTGAGAGATATGGGTCCAGTTTTAGTCTTTGACATGTGGAAAGCCAATTTTTCCAGCACCATTTATTAAATAGTGATAGTATCATCTTAACCTTTTCTCATTATTACTCCTCCAGGAAATTTTGGGGACATTTTTTTCTATCTGATCTCCCATGAAATTTTAATATTACATATATATTACATATATATCCATGTATGTGTGGGTCCATATATGTGTGTGTGTCCATATATGTGTATATATTTGTACTTTACTAGTACCTGTACTTGTACTTTAGACACAAAAGAGTAAGATTTTTGCCTTCAGGGGGTGATAATACCTCCATCGAAAAGTATGTAACATGTATCAGAAATTGTTAGACAAAAACTAAAATCAAAAAAGTAGAAAAAAATGCTTTTGAAGAGAAACTAAAAAAAAAAATGATCATTTGAATTTCTTTCTAAAAAGAAATGCAGTCATTGCCTGAGTTTCCTGACAGCTGTATTTTATCGAGTTGATTATATACAGGTTTCAGATGACAATGGATTAAATTAGGATGCTTCATTTTGAACTCGAGATAATCAGAGAAGACTCTCAAGAGAGAAGGAAATTGATGGCTTTCCGTGAAACAAGATTGTTTAGACTTTTAAAAACATCTTCCACTGCTCAGCGCCAATGAAAACTGACATCTTTCCAAATATTTAAAAGAAGAAATAAATCATGGATCATGTGAAAATCCCACTTTATGTTTTTATATAGAATATTTAGAGAAATATTTTTCTCTTCATATAAAATATTAAGTCATAAGCTTTAAGAGTAGCCAGACATGGTGGGGCATGCCTGAAATCCTAGCACTTTGTGAGGCTGAGGCAGGATGACCGCAAGTTTGAGCTCGGCCTGGGAAACTTAGCAACTTAGCAAGATCCTGGCTCAAAACTTAAAAAAAAAAATTTTTTTAAGGGGCTAGGGATGTAACCCAGTGTGAAGACACTGAGTTCAACTTCCATTAAAAAAATAAATAGATAAAAAAGGAGTAGCCTATGATATTAGCTGTTAAAATGATAAGAAGACTGATCCTGCTTTTAAAGAGTATTGGCTGATGCCTAGGCCTCATTTTTATCAGAAAGAAATAAGAGATTGGTGCAGAACTTTCACACAGAAAAACTAAGTGAAGAGCTAGAAGCTACCAAAAGGAAGAGGGTACTGAGAAAGATGCTTCAAACATTGTTACAGACAGTAAAAGACTGTGGGGCACTGAGATATGCCAGCCTCAAATGTGTCACTACCAAAAGGACTGTGGAACTGAAGACAATTAAGAAGCAGGTGTGGCAGGGAGCTTGCCTCATGTATGCCAGGTCTTGGGTTTGATCCCCAGCACCTCACGTACACACACAAACAAGTGTAATTAATTAAAGGCAAAAGTCGTTTCAAGTTATATGCTTAGAAATACACAGGGAGGGCCGGTGAGATGGCTCAGTGGCGTGAGCACCTGCCTGGGAAGTGCGAGGGCCCAAGTTCGACTCCCGGAACCCACATACGAAAAATGGGCCGGTGATATCGCTCAGCAGCACGGGCGCCTGCTGGCGCGCGAGGTCCTGAGGTCGACCCCCGGTACCCACAAAAAAAAAAAAAAAAGAAAGAAATACACAGGGAAAAAATGTTGTACAGTGTTACATGCAGCATAATTAACAGTCCTGTCTATAAGTCCCAACGGAAAAGTCTACTTAACAAGGGATAAAACCATGAAAGATAAAAGAAAATTCTAGTTCTGTTCTCTGTCTCTGAAAAGTCCTGTGGGGAAAGGGCTGGAATTTTAGTTTGAAGTCACCTCCTTTTGTGGAGGAGGCACGTACACACCCGCAACTTTGCAGAAAGTCTGAGAGAATCTCCTGTCCACAGATGTCTTTGGTAGCCATGCCTGAAATGTCACCATTAATGAGTGAGTCATCTTAGTTACAGCCCTAGACCTCCCTGAAAGTGAGAGAGGACAGTAAGAGTTCAGGAGTTAGACCAATGTCTTCTCTGGGAAGAATGGGTCAGGTGACAGGAACATGGAGCACGCGAGGGGAGTTTCAGGAAAGACCGGAGCGTGGCAGTTTAAATCTCGGGCGGGGAAGGAGGTAGAACTCTCTTGGGAGCTTTGCAGAGCGCAACATTGCTAGGACCCATGCTCCTGGCTGCTGCAGGCCCATAACAGAACGGTTCCGAGAGAGAACCAGAACAGACTCATTGAAACCAACCAAACATACACATGCCAATGAGTGCTGGGAGAGCAAAACGTTAATCTAGGTTCTTTGCTACACCTGTAAATAGCAAAATCCCAATCCTTAGCACAAACAGAAACCATGTGGCTACCTACAGTCCCCACTACCAAAGACTGCTGTGAGGTGGGGAAAAGGCAATCCAGGAATACACTCATAACATTTAATAACATCATTACGTTGGGCTATTTTGTGTTTTATTTGGCTCATCATTCACTTCGGGCTTTCCCACCAGCTTAGTTTTATTAGTTTTTAAATTAGAGATGGCTTGTAAAATGTGATTCATTCCTCCTACAGAGAATTAAACGAATAAAATGTTTAGTGAGAGATTCTTTCATATAAAAAAGGATGATTAAAAGTAAACTTCAGGCCGGTGAGATAGCTCAGTGGCATAAGCACCTGCCTGCCAAGCGCGAGGTCCTGAGTTCGCCTTCTGGTATCCACATAGGAAAAAAGGGCCAGTGATATCGCTCAGCAGCACAGGCACCTGCTGGCGTGCGAGGTCCTGAGGTCGACCCCTGGTACCCACAAAAAAAAAAAAAGTAAACTTCAGCTTCTTCAACTGAAGGGCCAGGTATGCCCCCCCCCCAGCATAGTGGGTAGGTGAAATTGGGATCCCAAGTCACAAGGGCACAAGCTGGGTAAAGATGACGTCTTCAGGGTCCAGACCCAAACACTATGGTTGAAATCACTGGGCTCTAACTGTGGCACTATCCCACCTGGTGACCCATGGCTTATCTCCACTGGAATCTCACTCTTGACTGGTAAGAACCTTGAGAAATGAATGAGCTTAGGCAAACCTAAATTAACAAAGTCACACCAAGTATCTGAGATGAGGATGTCAATCGATGGTAAGACCCTGATGAAACGAGAAATTTCTGAAAGTTGTTGTTTTCTGAAGTACAAGAAGGAATGGGACTCTTCTGAATATTTTAACTTCTGCAAATATGGAGCAGAAATGGGGTAAGGAGTTTAAATTATACCACAAGTATACTACACTGAAGATAGGTATTTAGCACTTGGACAGGTCTGTGAAGAGCTTAGCCTGTGTGTAACATTATTGTTTTGGATAAATATCATAATATTTGCTGGACCATTTTGTCTCTTCCCTTCCTTTCCCTTACTTTCCCTTCCCTTCCCTTCCCTTCCCAGCCTTTCCCTTCTCTTCCCTTTCCTTCCACTCCCCATTCCTTCTCTTGTACTGGGGATGGAACCCAGGGCCTTGGGCATGCTAAGCAAGTACTCTACCACTGAGCTACACTCCCAGCCCTTGCTAGACCATTTCTAAGTTGCAATCCCAGTTTCTTCCTTTTCATGTACTGGATATTAGTACATCGTGATTACTTTCTGTTTACACAGGGATTTCAGGAGTTTTGTTTGCTTTGAAAATCAGCACATGCAATACATCTTTAAGACACTAAGCTAATTTAACCACCGGAATGTTGTCCATATCTCCCATAAAACTAACCACAGGTCCTAGGCTATGCTAAGTGTCACGGTAGCACGGTGTGAGATAGGCCAGCAGCGGTGTGTGGAGCTGGCTTGCTCTGGCTCTGAGAGCTGATTGTGGGCATCGTCTCCCACCTCCACAATCTGTGATCAGGATGGTAGTTTAAAATTGGTCATGCAAAGCATGTTTATCCCATAGGAATTGGAAAACTCTACATATCCAGGCCTCGCAACTCCCTAAGGAGCACACCAGGTAGGGGTGGGTGTGAGTGGCAGTAGATGGGCAGGTAATTTTCCCTAAAAGGGAGTACATAGCAAGCACGGATTCCACCAAGCTGTGGGAAACTCAGTGGATGGCCCAGAGGTGGGACCAGTGTTCAGGAGTAGCAGCTGTTAGGTCATTGGGACACCAGATGTGCCAAAAGAAAGCACAAAGACCCATCTTTCATTTCACTAAAATGCAAGCAAATGGGATTATACTCAAGACACTTAGGTCTCTCTGCTCAGCTTGTCAAAGGAACTAAAGAAACAAAACATGCTGTTTAAGTGCTAGAGGCTGGAAAACCGCACACAGCCGGGTTGGATGAAAGTCTGACGCTTAAGGGAAAAGTCAAATCCAAACCCCCCTCCACATGTTCCCAACAACGGCACCACTACAGTCCAATCGCTATCGTAAATCATACACTTCTGGGTATTTGCAGCCTATGGAAATGCTAACAGGGAGAGTGGCCCTTCCAATCACATGGAAATGGCTCCTGAGTTGTCACTCATTTCTCCAGTCACTCCCGAGCCCTCCCCTAGTTGGCTAGAAGAGTCCCTGGGAACAGTGTGCAGCCATTCATTGCATGGCTCTGCGGGGAGCCCGTTTCCACTGACAGGCCAGCTCACAACTGCTTACCTTTAATATCCAGGCGGCTGGAGAGCTGTTTGAGAACTAGAAGAAGACAAAGAAGAGACTGGCGTAAGTACAGCTGCCCATCTGACCGGGGGTGGGGGGCAGGGATTTTCACCTGAAACCAAGAAGCTGAGGTTTACCTTCAGCTGTCAGGTTAAACTCAGCAGTCACTTTGCCAAAACTGTTCTTGATGCAGCAGTAATAGAGACCCTGGTCCTTCTGACTGGCTTGAACGATGGCCAAAGACACGGCAGAGCTGTCCCCTGCGCTGTAATAGGGGACATCAATATTCACATATTTTGTCATTCTAAAGTTGCATTTTCCTAATACCCTGAAGGAAAAAGAAGCTAATGTTTCCTTGCCCGCATGTTTTCAGCCAATGGGCTGGCTAAAGAACAAGATGCCGATAAATTGGCTAAGTCAGTTGTTCATCCATAGGGAAGGATCACTGGAATCTGGTTTAATGTTCTCATTCCAATATCTGATATGAATGTACAGAAACTTTCTGCAGTTTAAATACCGTCAGTAGAGCCAAGGATGGGAACTATGAATGTTGGGACTGTCGGTAGCATATCTGCTCAGAATTCACCTTAGTTATGTTGCTAAGCGAGGTGTCCTATGCTTGAAAGAAATCTGGTAACTCCAACTGAAACCTAAACACAAACACAACAAGGATACTTAAAGTGAAAGAATGCTTCGCTTTACTACTGACCTTTTTAAATAATATACCCCCTTAGTGCATGCCACCCATCCATCCGCCCACCCACCCAGTATTCCTAGCTCTCAGGCACTGTGCTATGAATACAAAAACTAGTGGTGGTGGTAATGGTGGGTAATGGGGATGATGAAGCTAATGTGTACTGAGCACTTGGTGCGTACCAGGAATTGTGCTAAATCACTAGAGTCTATTTTATGTCATCCTCAGAAAAACCTACTGAGAGAAATACAATTACTATCCTCAGTTCACAGACAAGGAAACTAAAAGTGAAAAATTTAAGTAAATGATCTTGATCTCACTAAGCTACTTCCATAAGTAATTTATGATTCCTGCCCTCAAGTCCTGTATAATTTGAATGATGATTATAGCCACCATATTTATTCTAAAGTTTCAAACAAAAAACTTTGCAGAAAGAAATGATATTCAAATAGTGTTCTAATTTTTTCTATATAATTAATTTTGTTAACATTCACCAAGATTCTCTCTCTCTCTCTCTCCCTCTCTCTCTGTCTCTGTGTGTGTGTGTGTGTTCAATCTGGATTCATTTCAAAGTTTAATAACAAAAATCCAATTACAGTATCTTGAATTTGTCTCAGTTGTATGTTCAACAAAAGTGTTCACTATTGGTTGACTTTTCAATAGATTTCAAGTCTCTGATTAATACATGCCTCTTCTGCAACATACCCATGGCTTCAAACAAGGTCCTCGAAATCATAATACTCCCTCCGCTGATGCGACCCCTAAGTATATGAGAATGTATGGTTATGACCGGATGTGAAAGAGTCCTGTTCTAAGTGGAAGATTGTCTGGTAGGGCAGTAAAACTCTGAATTAGTGAGAGAGGATTGAGGGACATCCGCCAGGGCTCTATAGACCAGCACAATACTTCTTGGCATTGAAATGGGTGCTCGAGATGCCCCCAGAAGGCTGGGGCTGAACTGGAAGGATTGTCCCCAGAGCATCTTCTTTGCTGCCAGGTAATTCTCTGATAGTTGCCCAGAATCATGAAGACATTGCCTTACCCTATCTTGTTAGTCATTTTCCCATAGCTGGGAAAAATACCCAACACTCACAACTTAAAGGAGGAGTTTATATGGCTCACAGTTTCCAGTGGCTTCAGTTCAAAGTTAGCTGGCTCCAAAGCAGAAACAGCACGGTGGAAGGGCATGGGAGAGGATGACTGCTCTTCCCATGGCAGCCAGCAAGCAGAGAAGCAAGGGGAGGAGCAAGAACAAAAATCCACCCTTTTAGGTTACCCCTCGTTGACTTGCCTCTCCTGACCAAGCCCCGCCTTTGAACAGCAGAGTAAGTAAGCACTGAACTCATCGATAGACTGATCCACTGATGGGTATAGCGCCCCCATGATCCAATCACCTTCCAAATACATGAGACTTTGCGGGGGGGGGGGGGTTACATCTAAACCATAGTACCCTCCCTTCCACCCAAGGTTTTCCTCTGGGAGGAATGACTGAAGAGCAAAAGGCCCTGGATTCAAATCCTGAGGCTGCTTTTGGGCATGTTCCTTAGTCTTTCACCCTCAGCTTTCTCTTGTATGGCACTGGGGAGAGCGGGATCACCTGTTAGATGTCATGAGGAGTAACGGACACCAGATATGTGAAGATTTAGCAAAAGACCTCATCTCGTGTGTGATCATGAGCCACTAGTGTGGGAGCAGTAGCATTGCTGGGCTTTTGCCATGAAAGGAAATCACCTCTTAATGTCCCAAAGAGGACTTCTAAGTGCTCAGTACTGGGTGATTTAATGATGGGGGCAGGGCAACACGGTCCTTGCCATTAAGGGGCATCTAGTCTGGGAGGCAATAGATAAACAGAAAATGGCAATGGAAGTGAAAAGTAACTTGTACCTTTTGAACCAAGACAGGAAAGCTAAGTTTCATATCCTGTTACCCTACAAGGAATGAATATTTTATATTTAGGGGGAAGCATGGCTAAATGCTGGCAGGGCAGAACAGGAGTGGTAATCAGTTGAGAAAAATGCAAAAGAAGCTGGTGCCTAGAGTGCAATAAAAAGAGTGAACTTTGCTAGAAGGACAGGGGTCCAACCTGGAGATTGCTCTGAGAGAGCCCAGAATCCATCACAAGTCCTAAGGAGCCAGGGGCATTTGGCAGCACCTACAGCATACCATCCAGGCTGGGCTGAGAAGTCCTTCCTAAGACCACCCAGTGAGATCCTGGCTTCAGCACCAGCCAGCCCATCATTTGCTGGTTGTCCAGCAGGAATGATGTGACCTGTGCTCCAAGACCTTGCTCAGTGTCCAGCCAGCTCACTCCATGTGGACTCTTTCCAAAGCCCAGGGCGCTTAGAAGTGCCACTCTCCCCTGAGTGGAGACAGGGAACCAGGAGCACTGGAGGGCACCAGCCAGAGATCTCCATGGAGCCAGGACAAGCCACTGCTACCCAAACAGGAAGAACATGCCTCCACTTTTTTCTCAGTTTCCTCAGCGTCTACTAGTAGTGTCCTGGGCCACAGAAAAGTTTTCTGACAACTAACTTCCAAGCTAGCTTGTTAAGTATCCAAAACTTGGACAAAGGGAGAGAATGGTCGCACATCCTTTGTAGGTCACCATTTAGCCAGCTCATCAGAGGATTGGTTAGTTATAGGAGAGTGCTCCTGTGCTTGATTTTGCTATTCACTGTTAACACAGAACCCCTCCAGCCACTCTTCAGTGATGATTTAACTTGTAGGTTTCTGTCCAGTAGAAAAGATAACCTCCAAGGTTTATGATCTGTCTAACATTGACCAGGTTTATAGCTATTTAAAAATTTATTTTCACATTCCTTTGCCTGAATGACCATATAAATTTCCATTCCTCAAATGCTCATTTGAACAGCTTCACAATCTTACTGGTTCCCTCATTATTTGATGAATGCAAGACCTTCGCTACATGCTCATATTACACGTCAGAGATTTCACCTCTTTGAAAATTATACTTTGATGAGGGTTGGGTTATTGTTTAGATGTTGACTGTCCTCCAAAGTTTCCGAGAGTGGTGCTTTTGGAAGGTGCTGTAGACCCTGAGGAGAAGGGGCCTAGTGGGAGGTCCTTAGGTCACTGGAGGTGTCCCCCAAAGGGGATCGAGGGACTACAGCCCTTTCTTTTGTTTCCTAGCCATGAGGTGAGCAGCTTGCTTGACCACATGCTCCCCACCATGATCTTCCAGCACCCCAACCAGAGGCCCAAAGCAGTAGATTCACATGATTTTGGACTGGGATCTCCAAAACTGTGAACCAAATAAACCTTTTCTCTTTATAAGTTAATTCTCTCAGGTATTTCATTGTAGTGGTAGAAAGCTAACACAAGGCAGTGAAATATTTCGTGGAGGAGCATGTAAAAGAAATTCTGCTAGAAGCAGAGATGAGAGAAATTATCTAATATTTGTTAGAATGTAAATGATCTTTCAATATGCAAAGGATTTATGACTCCCAAATATTCTCAAGTGTAAGCATGGAGGAAGCAAATAGGTTCAACTAAGCTACTGCCAACAAGAAATGAAACAAACATCACAGAGAATTTAAAGACCTTTCAACCCTACTAGTGACGTATACCCCCTAGCGGGAGGTTAGGTTTCTGTAAATATGCCTCAAATAGAAGAATCTGGAAAAGTTAAATACCAATTCTGAGCTTAGAGAAAGTCTGGTTAATTGAAAAATGCTGAAAACTCTAGTTAATTGTTCTTGGCTGACGACTTCAGAAAATAATTAAAATGAATAATTAGTACTTTTTTTTTTTTTTTTTTTTTTGTGGGTACCGGGGGGACGACCTCAGGACCTCGCACGCCAACAGGCACCCGTGCCGCTGAGCGATATCACCGGCCCCTTTTTCGTATGTGGGTTCCGGGAGTCGAACTCCGGCCTTCGCGCTTGCAAGGCAGGCGCTTACGCCACTGAGCCATCTCACCGGCCCGAATAATTAGTACTTTTTGATAAAGCTCTAGGAAACTCCTTGATTTAAAAACCAAACTACTTCTTTTCCATTTTAATTCTTTTTGAACCATACATAAGACAGGCAGGGTAATGGTGACATTTTAGGTCAAGAGGTTATTATTATGTCAGTCACAGTGCAATTAGATTTTCTGGAGTGAGGTTAATAGAAATGAAACTGTAGCTCAAGTCTTCCAAGGATGCATTTGGGGAATAATTTCCAGACATATGTTTCAACCAGACATTATTTAATTTAATTAATAGGAAAACTGGAATTTTCTCACTCTTTCAGTCTACTTGTGACACCTCTTTTGGCAGAGCTAAGCTTCTGTGGGTTGTGCAAATTATGCTGGTTTTCACTGAACCAGTTGATTTGTTTCTAGAGTGTATCAGATGGAGCAAGAAGGTGCTTTAAGGAACCATGAGTCAGACTCATCCCACACAAGGTCTTGGCAACGATGATTCCTCACTCTCACCTCTCTCTTCTATTTCCTCTCCTGGGGACCCAAAAACAAACAGGTCTTCCCATCTTAGAGATGGCTGCTTGTCATCCTCAGTAGCTGTTATTTCTCTGTAACTTCACGGATTGTTTCTCCTTTAGATTCCCTTGCTTAGCTTTGTTTGATCTTTGCCATATTAATGGGAATTTATGAAACAGTAAATGCACCTAAGCAAAATTTATAGACCTGCGGAAGACAGCTCTTTAACCTAGGGATCACAGACCCTCAGGCTACAACATTATTTGATGTGTTTCCTCATTTTAAAACTCTAACGAGGGCCGGTGAGATAGCTCAGTGGCGTAAGCGCCTGCCTGGCAAGCGCGAGGTCCTGAGTTCGACTCCTAGTACCCACATACGAAAGAAGGGCTGGTGATATCGCTCAGTGGCACGGGCACCTGCTGGCGCGTGAGGTCCTGAGTTCGACCCCCGGTACCCACAAAAAAAAAAAAAAACACCTCTAACGGAAGGTTCTGTGACTTCTTAAGAACACAGAACTCAAGGGTGGCAGAACCAAGGAAAGAACCTTCCACAGTATTCCCTGTGCAGACATCTGCATTCCATTCTAACATTGCTCCAATACTGTGGGTGTGGAATCTGCTTCAATTTGCCTTTTCACTTCCTGTAATTTATTCTTTTATTTTACAACTACACTAAGAAACAAGAGGTTAACAATTGCAAAAAGCAACCAGAGGCCAATATCCCACCTTCTCTGCACTTGGGCTATTGACTTGGAATCTTTTGTCCACCAGATAGTAGAATCTTCATGAATTTCTGCAAACTGACAGCTCAATTTTACATTTCCAGAATGGGCAGGGGACATCTCTGCTTGGATCTTTTTCAGTAATACTGGAGCTAGAAACAAGAGGTTTGTGGGTCAGTGTAGGCAAAAGACTTTCCCATTTCATTTAATTCTTACAACAGTCCCAAGGACAGAGATAATAACCCAATTTATGAATGAGGAAACTGAGTGTGTGATGAGGTGTGCCTTGCTAAAACATAAACAGTAGGAAAATGAACAACTCAAGCTAATAGAAAACGCCTGCTTTTCATTACTTAAAATTCCTAGGGCAAGATCTGTAGTGTTCAAAGTGAAATAGAACTTGAGAAAAATTTTTAAAGGAGTGGAGATGGGGTAGATTATAAATATATAGATTTTAACACCCGAGGAAAATAAAGATGCTTTTAAATAATTACCAGATGATTAAGGTCACTATCAGAAACTGGAAATTCTAGAGTAGAATAAAATCTGGATTATTTAGGTAGCTGCGGTTAAGCCCCACAAATGTAAAAGGCTATTCAAAAATAAATTATTTGTTGAATAACATTCATCCATCATCTCCCTACCCTCAGTTGCCAGTGTCTTTGCTGAAGATGGACTGGAGTGATGTCTGACATCAGTCTCATTGCAAAGAGGCATCTACTTGAATGAAATAGGAACCACAGGAAAATGATGCCCATAGGTTGGGCTGAGACCTTTGAATGTCACCTCATCTTTATCAGTGATGAGAGCTTGGCTTCCTGGGCAAATGTGTAATTAGTCAGGGCAGCCAGCGGGCGGCAGCATAGACATTAGAACAAGAAAAGGACAGTCCACTTGGCCGAACCACCAGAATGATTTGTTGAACAGTGAAATTACTGGAAATGTAGTGTCAGTTTATTACAACCCAAGTTGCATAACCACACAGCAAAGAATACACCATTACAAACACTATGTAATCCACAGTTAAGTATCAATACAGAGGATTTTTTTACTCCATTTCCTCAAATTCAACGACCATGAAATAATTGATCCTTTAAGTGACTTCCCATTTCTGCTGAGTCCCAGCAGAGATTTGAAATAGTTGATCTGTTAAGGGAACTTCCTGTTTCCCAGAGGAGATCTTGAAAGCAGAATGCGTGTTTAAAAGCTAATTCTGTCCCAGGGAAGTGGCAATGAACTGGTTGGGTACCAAACCCCTCAATCAGAGAGTAGCTGAGACTACTAACAATATTACAGGAGCCAAGTGCATCATCAAGAGAGGTGGAATCTACCAAATCTTTATTGATGGCAAGCCCCGTTTTGGTTCATTTCGCCTGCGGCTCCCACCCTGGCTGAGATTCATCAGAAACACAGCCTCAACTGCTTGGTCTAGGAATTTTGATCAAGCCCACTTCCTCCTCTGGGCCATTTCCTCATAGGTCCTTCCCACACTACACAATAGCTGTCTTCACAGGTGATTTGGGGACAATTAAATGTTCCTAAGGCTGTTATACTTGTCGAACACAAAGAACATTTTGGAGGGGGAGGGAAGGGCATAAAATGGGTGCAGAACTGAATGGCAGGCTTTGGGAGACAGGAAGCTGACTCTGACAAGGGGCCTTGGGACCTTGGAAAGGATCCTTTTGTGAGAACGAGAAGTAGAAATGCAAAAGAGCAAAGAGACATAGGAATGTCGCTAGGTCTGGCCAAATGTGGAGGGAATGTAACAAAGACTTTTTTGGTACATATGAAATTTTCATTGTATAAGCTTTGGATGCCAAAAATAAAAGTAACACAGTGTTTATTTTTTCAGAACCACCCAAATCACACCCACTTACACCAGTGAGGGGGCGCAGGAGGTATTAAATTTGGGATACTCTGGGGAGGACAGGGTGGGTACCAGACTGCTGGGTGTACACGGTCAAGGCGCCACCAGGGTCTGAAGCTTACCACCCAGAGCAGCGATGAGACCCAGGTCTTATAAGAGCCACCACCTCCAGAAGGAATGAGAACTGAAATTGCTGTGGCTTGCACTGGAGAAACAAAACTAAAAGCCTTTGAATGCTTGCTGGTAAAGTCAATTCTTAAAGAATTTGATCCTAGATAGACACCTATAATGGGCAATTAGAAGATAATAAGTTAATAAGAAAAAGCAGGTCATTGTCAAGGTTAGACCCCACAAACGCTGCTGTCCCAAATAGTAAATGCCAGAAGAAAATTTTTTTTCTTGTCACTTCTCATCTGTGTTGGTTCTTATGGATTAGTGCACACAGCAGACTCTTATTAGATAAATCCTCACTGTACTCATTACCGTAACTAATTGGGGTCACCCTATAAAATAGCACTTCCTTAATAAACTAGTGACCAGGCAGTCCTTTACCAGTCCGGTAAAGTCTCTCTCAGTGGAAAAGCCTACACTGCTTTGTCATTAGAGCAGGAAGCTAGAAGCCTGAAAATGTGGCTGCCAGTGTTCCAGGCACCTGCTTTCCTATCTTTCCCTAGCAAGGAAATGCCTACACCTCACCGGAGAGGTTGGCCCCAGGGACAACTCCTCCACAGCTGGGAAAGGATGGCAGGGGAAGGACATGCCCAGGCTTGAAAAAGCCACACCTGAGATTCCCATTTCACTGTTGACTCAGAGGAGCTCAGGCAAGGGTCCCCTGGCTGCTCCCACACCAAAGAGCTTCCACCTTCCAGTCAGAGGGGACAGGCTGAGTGTGGAAGAGCCACTCTTCTATACTACTAGGTTGGCACTGTACTAAGTCCAAAACAATTATCTTT
Source organism: Erethizon dorsatum (assembly GCA_028451465.1). Lineage (NCBI taxonomy): Eukaryota > Metazoa > Chordata > Mammalia > Rodentia > Erethizontidae > Erethizon > Erethizon dorsatum. The sequence goes on along the minus strand of CM051829.1, from coordinate 20,961,204 downwards.
GTCTGAAATAAGTTCTTATTTCATGAGCATGACACTTAGCATAAAAATTGCATTTTACTTTAATAATAATATTTTTTAAATGGCCAAACACCTTCTCTATTGCTTTGCATTTTGATGCTGGGATGAGTCCTATTATCAGCACCTCCGTTTTTACAGGTGAGGAAAAGGAGGTTCCCTGAGGAACCTGGATTTTGCCCAAGGCTGCCTAGTTCCTGGCAGAGGCCAGACTTGGACTCAAGCAACTAGACTCCTAATCTATGCTGGAATCCACCATGTTGCAGCTTCCTCTCCAAGAGCCTCGAAACGCCTGCAAATCCTCCGCTCTGAATCTTTGTTCTCAAAGGCCTCCACTGCCCAGGCAGCATTGGGAACGGTCCTTCCCTGCCATGTCGAGCTGGTCTGGCCTAGACAAATCTTCTGTTGTTGCTACTCTGAGGCCTCTGGCAAGGTCCTCCCCACCAGGCCGCCTCAGTACCTGCTCCCCTAGCCCCGCCCCCTCCCAGAATGCTGTGCTCTCTGCCTGGGCAGCTTCTTGTGCCTGGGGGAGGTGGTGCTAAGCTCAACTCAAACTCTTCAACAGCAGCAGGTGTCTGGATCATCCTTGTTCCTGCAAGTATGTTGAATAATCTTAGATAAGAATTCTAAATAAATTATTCCCCTCTGGGCTGAAACCATTTTTGAGATCTTTTTAAAACTATTGATATGTGTGTGTGTGTGTGTGTGTGTGTGTGTGTGTGGAGACTGAACCCAGGGCCTTTGCACTGAGCTACATCCTCAGGCTGTTTTTTATTTTTACTTCGAGACAGGGTCTTGCTAAGTCTCTATTTTGCCCAGGCTGGGCTCAAACTTGCAATCCTCGTGCCTCAGCTTCCCCGAGTGCTGGAATTACAGGCTTTGTTGCATGCCTAGCTGCTTTATTCTCTTTAGATACGTGTACTATTTAAAAATATGTGGACTAGACAAGCATTTTACCACACATCTGTAATCTCAGCACTCAGGAGACTGAGACAGGAGGAGCACTCCCCCCCACCCCCGCCAAATTCAAGGTCAGCCTGGGCTACATAGTGAGCCAGCTTGAAGTATTTAGCAAGACTCTGTCTCCAAAAACAACAAAAATATGTGGACTAAGGTCCATGATGATTACCTCCACCTTCACAAGGTGGTTTAGATTTTAATTCTTTTTGCAAAAGGGGCTGAGGACCCATTTAAGGTGGGCAGGAAACAAAAAACACCAGCCTCTAGATTCAAGAACTCGGGTTAAGAGAGGAGAAAATTCCTCCTTCAGATCCAAAAGAGCCAGAGCTTTCTGCACTAGCATACATGGGTCGCTGTCCTTGCTGCAGCATTTTCTCTTCTGACTTCTGCCAGGCAGCAGAAGAAGGGAAGGGGAGCTGTGATGTGGAAGAGCTAGTTTCCAGCTATGGAGTGAATTTGGGGCTGCCAATCCCCCAGGTAAAGTAAGAAGTAACTGCAACTAAAGGGCCCTTGCACTTCACCCGGCCTGAAACCTGAACAAAAACCCCAAAGGTTAGATTTAGACAGTGGGGAGGATGAGTTGGAAGGAAATTTTATATTTAAATTAGAAAGAGAAACCAAGTTTCAACTGAGCCATTTTTTAACAAAAATCAAGTATTAAAGAGGAGAATCCCAATTTTTACCAAAATATTTCTTTTCATAAATCCTGCATAGCGTGTGGTCTATTTAATTATATTAATTAGCTACACTGATTAATGCTTCTGTTCATCTCTTTTATTTATTTATTTATTTTTTTTTTGTGGGTACCGGGGGGACGACCTCAGGACCTCGCGCGCCAACAGGCACCCGTGCCGCTGAGCGATATCACCGGCCCCTTTTTCGTATGTGGGATCCGGGAGTCGAACTCGGGCCCTCGCGCTTGCAAGGCAGGCGCTTATGCCGCTGAGCCATCTCACCGGCCCTGTTCATCTCTTTTAAATAGATTTTTTAAAAGGATAATTAAATAGAAAGGCATCTTAATCACACTCCCATCATCAAACACACCTACAGGAAGCCTTTAGCAGCAATTCTCGGGAGTGCTTTTCCCCACAGGACACCTGGGAAGTTAGGAGAAGTGCAGATCATTTTATATATGTAGGTATGTATACACTGGGGATTGAACCCCAGTCATTTCTTTCTTTCTTTTTCAGACAGGGTCCCACTAATTCACTAAATTGCTCAGGCTGGGCTTGAATTTACAATCCTCCTGCCCCAGCTTCCCAGAGAGCTGGGATTACAGGCATGTGCCACCACATCTGGTTTAGAAGTACAAATTTTTGAGCCCCACTCGTCCCTCCCCTGAGTCAAAAACTGGCATGGGCCCCAGCAGTCTGCATTTTAACAAGCTGCCAGTGATCTTGATGTATGCAGAAGTGTGAGAACCATGGACCTAAGTGCTTAAGCCACTTGGTCACCACCGGCAAATGTCCACATGATGGACACTCGCCTGAATTGCAGAGGGCTCAAGAGGATATAAGAATTTCATACCTGGTCTTACACACCCAAACTTCAACAATAACAGAAGCAACAGAGCCTCACCTTTTCCTTCTCTTTTGCAAGGTGCCTTTTTTGGGTCTTTTTTCTCTTCAGTGCGTGACAATGATTTTTCAAGTTTAGGAATCTTTCTAAGAAGACTCGAGCTTTTTCTGACATTTTCCTTCTCTTCCAATTTCAGTCTCAGGGCTGCCACCCTGGACAGTATTTTCTTCTTTACTCCCTCAGCTAAATGTCCACTTCCTGAAGTTTCTTGCTTCTTGACCTCCTCTGACCTGGGCACTGCTAGTCGAGCCCCTGGTAATTTGCCAATCTGTGTGGCCACATAGCTGGGCTTCTCCTTCTCTGTTGGCTTTTTCCCACTGCTCAGGGTGGAGCCCTTTTGCTCCTGCGGGAACTCAGGGGATTTCTCTGACTCACATTCTCCTGAAATGAAAGCCAAAGTCAGTGAGGTGGAGCCAGATGAGCTTGGGAGCTTGGGCTTCCCAGCTTGAGGCTCCTCTCTTTTCGGTTCCTCAATTCTACAGCTTATTGGAAAGTGTGTGATGTTCCCTTCAGGAGATGAAATGCAAGGCAGTTGCATAAGATCACTAGAAGAGGGCACATGTTTCCTACACTCATTCTCAATAGTTCCCCTTTCCTTTGAGTCAGGAAATGCATACTGATGGTTACTGGGCTCACCCAAGGCATTTTCAGATTGATCATGACTTTGGCCTGTGGAGCTGTGAGAATCAACTCCAACAGACACCTGAGTCATTATCGTAAGACAGTTAGCAGGAGATGAAGTGGGGGAAATAGATCCAGCTTTGTTCTCTTTACTTTGTTCAGCCTCCTCTGAGCTTCTGTCACTGCCCGCTTGTATTTGGCCAGTGCTGCCTGTACTTGGAATTCTTTGCTCACCTGCTTTAGGACATAGGTCTTGCCAGATGGCAGGCCCGACTTCCACTTTTGTTTCACTATGTTGACTTTCTTCGGCTTCTCTCTTGCCATCTACTTGGTCTCGGTTGATTCTGTTTTCGTTTGGAATGGTTCCCCCGCTGTTTTGGGGACACGGAACTTGCAGAATGGCAGGTTGGACTTCTACTCTCTGGTCCAAATTTCCATCAGTCAATCTTCCCCCCTCTCTGCTGACCTCCAGTGTGAGATCAGAGGGCTCTGGTTTCTCGGCCCTGGGGCACTCCATCCCACCTACATCATCAATGGGATCGACGGAGGACTCTAGGATGCCAGGGAAGGCCAGAAACTGTTTAAAGAAGGCCATGTGACCCACCTGGACCTGGGTTTCCACCTGGTCTTGACTCACACTGTTAGCATTTTTCTCCCACCCAGTTCCAGAAGCCTCTGTTAATGAATCTGTGACCCACAATTCCTTTTCACCAACAGTGTCCACAGATGACTCCAGGAATCTTGTTTGGCTCAAATTCTGAGAAGAAAGACTCCTCAGGTGTGTGGTGCAGGTAGGCACATTGCCTTCATGGGTTTCCCTGTGGTCAGCAAGGGCTGGAGCAGTCTCGTCCTGAGGACTGGGAACCAAGACTGCCATATCTGAGAGACCCTGTTCAGGCAAGGCAGCATCTGCCTGTAGAGCACCAGGTAAAGTGCAGGGCCTGGCGGGGAGTATGGGACTAGGTTCTTCTTCCTTGTACTCAAGCTCTATTACTTGTGTTAGTGGCCAGGTTTCAGAAACAGAAGCTTCTAGGGTTATAATCTTCAGCTTCTTGCCTGATTTCCAATTTCCTGGTCCAGTCTCTTCAGATTCCTCCAGCAGGATTTCAGAGAGTGATGGAACATTGCTTAGTGCCTGGCTGTCTTTTTCTACCATTGCTTCTGCCGCCATGGAGACATCCATCCCCACGCCTGATCTATGCCCTGTTTCATCTCTGCAGTTTGCTAGGGAGCTCTCTAAGGGCACCAGGTTAGCTTTGTCTTGTGCCACAGATGTGGGGAGCAAACTTTCTTGGAAATCATCTGCTAAAAAAGAACCCTGGTGGGACTGGCTGTCTGGTTGGAGTCCCTTCTCTGTTTCACTTCCTTTTTCTTGGAAATCCTCTTCAAGCCTTTTGTCTGCTGTGACCACGGTCTGGCTCTTATTTCTAGACTGGTTATCAGTCTGAAGAGGGCAATTGTTACAGGAGCCCTCTCCCTCCAGGAGCAGGGGAACATGGCTGCCATAGGCTCCAGGCACACTGGGGGCCAAGCAAAGTAGCTCTTTGGTAGATTCAGTTGTGGGGCCACTTAAAACATGACCCAACCACACACTGGAAGGAAATTCGAGGTTATTTTCATCTGGCGCCCCAGGTGAGTTCTCCTGTGCACCACCTGGAAGGTTGTTCACAGAAACTGAAACAGCATATTTGGCTGGGTGACTTTTGGTGGCAACAATACCAGCTGATATGCCCTCAATATTTCTGGTCTCTTGTAGACACTCAGCATTAGCCGTTAATGCTGGTAATGCCATTGGCTTCTGAGGGAAATTCACAACTGAACTGTCACTGGCTGGTGCGTCTGTGGTGACTGAGGCACAGGTCCTAGGACTCTCATCACCTTGTTCAAAGTGTACAAAGGAGTTTTTCTCAACAGAAAGGAACTGGGCTTCCCCAAGCCCCTCTGAGTGCTGCGGGCTCAGCCTATCCCAGCCAGCCAATGCTGCAGAGGACAAGATGGCGGTGGAATTCTCCACCTTGGCTAGATTTCCCCCTCTGGCACTTTTGGTGGCCTCCTGCAACACGTTCCAGGTAAAAGTACTGACAAAAAGAGGGCACGCTGTTGAGTTTCTATCCTTGCTGCTGTCGCCTGTGGACCGTGGAGGCTCAGAACCTTGTGTTTGGAAGAGAGCTGCCAGTGTCTTGTCATCAGGAGAATATAAATCACATACTTTGTTTTGACCTTCTGTCAGCTCAGAGTCCATGGAGCAAATATCTTGAGGCAAATATTTATCAACTGGTGTTCCAGCAGGAGAATCCAGGGTATCATAACATGTTCCTTGGTCACCAGCTTCAAAACATTCCATCACACGTGGTGCTTCTCTGTCTCTTGACCCACTGCACACATTTTTCAAGGTGAGGGTAGTATCTGTGGGCTCAGGGGAAGCAATGGAGAGGGCCTCAGGCTTCCCAGGCTCAGTGCTAGCATCTTGGGGGAGAGGTACTGAGAGCACAGCCAGGGACATATTTCCACCATTAGTTTTTGGGGTGCTCAGTTCAAGTTCTAGGTCTGCCCAGGAACCTCCAGTTGTGGTGCTGTCTCTGTCTTGCTTGGCTTCCTGCTGTGGACCTTGGGGACAGCTTTCTACCTCCAAGTATTGGGCCAACGATGCATCTTCCTCGTGGATTCTTCCTGTGTTGGAGAGGAAATTCGCTGTGGTCCCTGTGAATGGAGGCTCCTCCCCAGTAGGCTCCAAGAAAGCTGGCATCTGGCTGAGAGAGATTCTTTCCCTGACCGTTTCCTGAATTTGCACCTAGGAAGATGAAAACTGGTATTAATAGAATTGTTCCTGGGAGAGCCCACAATGGGACATAACTGCAGTCCTAAGAGTGTTAATCCTCGATGACTGTAATAATGGATAACAAGAGGAGCAGGAATGACTGAAATCTGAACATTAACCTCAAACTCTCTCTAGCGCTTAGGGACTTCTTGGGAAACTGCAAATTTCAGCAATTATATGTTCCAGGAGATCCCTGTGCAAATTTACCATTATGACCAAAATACCTGCTAGCAATTATGACTTATTTAATGATTTTTTTTCACTCTTTCTGAGGAAAAGAGATGGAAAATAAATTGACTGTCAATTTGATCAAATAAGTCACAATAGCTGAGTTCATCTTTCTAGGATGATGAATGCAATCTTTGTCTTCAAGATATGACATCTTGCTGGTTAATAATGTTTCTAAAGAACAGAAAGAGGCCTGTTCTTTGAGCCCACCTCCAATGGGAGAATGGAGTTATGACTGGCCATCAGCACTGTCAATCATTTTGCCCAGAAAAGGTTATATGGAAACCCTCCTGGACTTTTCAAAATTTTATTTTATGAGAACATAGAACAAAATCTCATAACAAAATAGTAAGAGAATAACAATAGTTAATACACTGTGCATGATAATCTTAAAAGTAGTTACTCAGGGTACAAGACAAAGACTCTCTCTTACAAAGAAGAAACAAACAGATAACAGCACAAAACTTTCAAAAGAGGTTCTGAGGTAGGCAGCCCTCCACAAGACACAGGGGATTCGGGACTGCTTAGGTTGTCGGAAAAGAGGAGAGGGGACAAGAAGAAGAGAGGAAGAGAGGAAGGGAGAGAGGGGATCTGGGGAAGAAATCTCATAATCTTGGGCCTGAACCCATTGCAGCACTGTCTGAATGTTGTATGATATTGGATATTGTTCAAAAAACAGCCAACTCTGACTAAATTCTGGTCTCTTGAAACTTTTAGCCCATGACAACACAAAGCTGAAATGTCCTTGTGCACAGGGCACTCCAAAGCCCTGAAGATTATTTCTACAAACCACCTGTGAGAATGGGTTTCCTACATTGCAGTCAGTGCCTGTACCTACTGCCAGTGGGAAGCTGGACAGCTTACTCGCTCCTCTCTCTACGTTTCTCCAGGCTCTTGCTGCCCACCAATCATTCATCTCTCATTTTCTGTTTTTTAAGATACACTGAGATTCATTTAACTCCAATTTTATGGGCATAAACTGCTGTTTTGTTTTGTTTTGTTTTTTAACCAAGATGGCGCCAAAAGCAAAGAAGGAAGCTCCTGCCCCTCCCAAAGCTGAAGCCAAGGCAAAAGCTCTAAAGGGCAAGAAGGCAGTGCTGAAGGGCATCCACATCCATGAAAAGAAGATCTGCATTTTGCCCACCTTCTGCTGTCCCAAGACACCATGGCTCCAGCGGCAGCCCAAATACCCTCGGGAGAGCAGCCCCAGGAGAAACAAGCTTGACCACTGTGCCGTCATCAAATTCCCCCTGACCACGGAGTCGCTATGAAGACAGAGGACAACAATACACTCGTGTTCATTGTGGATGTCAAGGACAACAAGCACCAGACCAAACAAGCTGGGAAGAAGCTCTGTGACATTAACATGGCCAAGGTCAATACCCTGATGAGGCCTGATGGAGAGAAGAAGGTGTATGTCCGACTGGCTCCTGATTACAATGCTTTGGATGTCGCCAACAAAATCAGGATCATCTAAACCGACTCCACCTAGCTAATTCCAAATACACATTTTTTTCATCATGAAAAAAAAAATGCTAACTGAACAAGAAGAAAGTTAGTATGAACTCCATGAAGGCTGGCATCGCTTATTTAACAAATATTTATTGACTCCCTCCCGTGTACTAGGAAGTGTTCCAAGTAGTGGAGATACAAGACAGGCAAACACTCATCTGTGAGGTGCTCTCATTCTATGCTGTATTCGAGGATCAGTGTAGTGACTAGCACATAGTCGGTGTTTAATAAGTATTTGCTAGAAGAATTAATAAATGAATGAATCATGTACTGACTGAGATAGCTCTACTCAGGGTCACCCATTAAAACTCTGTGTTCAAAAGAAATTAAGCTTTCATCTGTGCCTAGCCCTATTTAAAGGAGAATTCTAAGTATAATCATCGCTGGTTCAAATCCTGGCTTACTCTCTTTCTAAATCTTTTCTTTCTCTGATGATATTAAGATGGAAAAGGGAAAACAAGAAAGATAGTTTCTGAGAAATAAGAAAATAGGCTTTTTTTAAGTGTCGAAGAAGCTGGCCATAATGGTGCATGCCTGTAATCCCACTACACTGAAAGGCTGAGGCAAGGAAGTCTCAAGTCTGAGCTCAGCCTAGGCAACTTAAAAAGACCCTGTCTTAAAACAAAAAATAGAAGATAAGAAAAGACGGGGGTTATAGCTCAGGGGGAGGGCCCTGGAGTGTGAAGGCCCTGGGTTCAATCCCCAGTACCAGATACACACACACGAATGTCAGAGTTTAATAACAAGTGAAATATCCAAAACTTGTAAATAAGAAATCTTTGTTCCCCAAAACAGTTTCCTCTCTGTATCTGAATGTCTATAACACATGGAGACAGTATTCTTTTTACTTGTTATTTTGGTTCAGAGTTTTTATGAGCTATAGCATGAACACACCTAATTTTTAAGCACAGAAAGCATGGGCAGCTTCCTGGTCATGACTGAGATGTGTAGAGTCTGCCCGATCAAAAATACCACCAGCTAGGCACGGTGGTACATGCCTGCAATCCCAGCTGCTCAGGAGACTAAAGCAAGATGATCACAAGTTCAAGGCCACCCTATGCAACTTAGCAAGGCCCTGTCTCCAAAATGAAATTTTAAAAGCGCCAGGGAGGTATCTCAGTAGTAGAGCACTTACCTAGTTTGCCCGAGGTCCTAAGTTCAATTTCCAGAACCGCAATAACAAAAATCACCCCCACCTCTCTCAGTCTTCTCTATTTTGCCCGAATCCACACTATTTTAGTCAGTCCTTTATTTTAAGATCTTGCTCTCATCACAGTCTCATCAGTGCCAATAGACATTTATGGAGTAGCTGCCACGTGAAGAATTCTCTGCCAGACACCAGGTAATATTTTCCAAAGGGCTTTGTTTGAAAAGCTGCTGTGGTGCCTACTGAGAGGATACCTTTCCTTTTACCCCTCATTGATGCACTACCATATCACAGAGCAATGGGCTGCAACCTAGAAGAGAATAACATCCAGAGAAGGTGAAATACAAGGCGAGTAAGTTCTGATGAGGGTGAATTTGGTCTCTGGACTGTATTATCCTAACATCATACCTTGACCTGTGAAATAGTCATGTTCCTCTTACTTTAAAAATAAAATCCTATTTTAACATACCGTAGTGAAGCCCCAAATGTACAGACATATGGTGATTCCTTGACTACATAAATTCACCCCTTTGACAAACATTTAGTAAGTATCTACTGTATACGAGGCACTGTTCTAAGCACTGAGAAAGCACAGTGAACATAACAAAGATTGTTGGTCCTTGGAAGTTAGAGTCAAGCAACAAACCATACAGCTGGTCCACTGGTGATATGAAATCCCATACATTTCATTTTAAGCAATGGGATTTTTTTCAAAGCACAGCCTTAACAGTGCAGTTCCTACCTGTCAAGGCTTATAGCATCAGTTCTAAGAGTAGGCTGCTTGGCCCTCATTTAGCAGCCAGCTTGTATAGGAGGAAAACTAGGCTTTCTGATGAGTTGGGGCAGATCTGTTAATCAAGAGACGACAAAAGAAAGACTCCAGCAAATGATGCTCCACGCACTTGACTACCCTCATCATGGAATGAGTGATAAGACTCAAGGGGGCTTGTTATGTAGGAAAGTTGTTCTCACTCAGGTGAAAGAAGGAAGGTTTGGGGATCCAGGAGGGAGCCCACTGTTGTGTGGTGCGTGGACTGGAGGACTGGCAACCTGGGTTTGTAGCTCAGCTTAATGCACTGTGGCCTTGTTACATTATAGTAGTATATTCTATTATGACCCTCTGTCACCTCCTCTAAGGCTAACCACATGCACGTCAGCACCATCCTGCCAAGGGCCTGGCATAGTGCCTGGTATCTGGAAGGTACTCACTGACATTAGTTTCCTTTTTCTCTGTAAAAACAAAGTAGACCCAAAGTAAAGAGGAAATGGAGCAGAGCTCTGAGCTATAGCTTTATGAGGGTTTTCTCATTTGTCTGAAAAATAAATCCGAAATGAAGATGCTCTTGCCTCTTCTGAGGTGAATAGTCTGGTGAGCTCAAATAGAGAGATAGAAACCGTACAGTGGGTGATATAAGGGACAAGGAAAGTAAAGAGCCGGTGATCAGGATGGAAGAGTACTGTGAGATACAAGGAAAGCCTCTCTGCGCATGAGGCTGAGGACAAGTAACAGGGAACGATGCCCTGGGAGAGGCTCAGGAGTAGTAGAAGGTGTGGTTAGGCCACCAGATAGCAGAAACCAGCAGTTTGCTCATTTAGCCAGGCCATAATTAATGGAATTGCTGGCCAGTCAACAGGTGACCCTTCCATGTGCTGCCAGGGACCAGGTGGTCACATCCAGTGAGTGGGTGTGGGTGGGGGTGGGAGGTGCGCGAGGGAACTACTGCTCCGCACACATCAGGCATCTGGTGGATATTTGTAGATATGAGGCTTGTGGTGAGAGCCTGGGTGTTGGTAAAGGCAGGAGGCCCTCAAAGCAGGCAGGCTATGAAGGCCTTTGCCTTCCAAACAGAGAAGGCCGCAGCAAGGTTTTCACTAGACTGAGGCTGCGAGGTCACAGGTGGACCATGTTCGGGGTCCCACCGTTGGGGCAGACTATGGACAGCCACGTACCCCTTTCACCAATCTCAGCAGTGCTGAAGCAACAAGAATCCTCTTCCTCCTGTAATGTCCTGCCAGCGTTCTGAACCGTGCTTACTTTAGAGAATAACGGAACTCCGTTACCACAGAGCATACAGTGAAGCATGGGTCCAGAGCTGAGAAGCGTTAACTGAGGACTGACACATGAGGTCGATGATGTTCAGGGGTTAGAAATCTCCCCATGGTTCCCTAGCCAACAGCAGATCCAGGATTTAAAGTCACCTAGGTCTGGCTGTGGTTTAGATTTAAAGGGTCCCTCAGAAGTTTCAAGTGTGTGGAAGGTGATTGGATCACGGGGGAACCATCCTTATCAGTGGACCTAGCCATTCATGAGTTTAGTAGCTGAATGTGCTGTTAGAAGGTGGGTCTTGGCTGGAGGCAGGTCACCCGAGGAGTGACCTGGAAAGGTGTACAGTATTCTTGTTCTCAGCTCCTCTTCTTCTTCTGCCCCTCCTCCTCCTCTCTTCCTCCTCCTCTTTTCCTGTTCCTGCTCCTGTTCCTCCTCCTCCTCCTTCTCCTCCTTCTCTCTTCTCTCTCTCTCCTTCATTGGTAGAGATGGAACCCAAGTTCGCACAGCTGCTAGATGAGTATTCTACTACTAACTAAACCCACATTTTCTAATCAGAAAAGTTGGAACAAACCCTACTCTACCAGGGGTTGGGCACTCTCATTAATATAAACCCAGTATTTCCGAGCTCTGAGACAGTTTGCAATGGCCCTTTTCACACACAGCATGACCACTTATTTATTTGTCTGCTTCCTCAAAAGTTTCATGGGCAAAGATTCTTGTTATTCATCTCCAAGTCTCTAGAACTTAGTACATTTAAGGGACTCAAATAACTTTGCTGAATGAATAAACAGATGAAAGAACACAAAGAGAAAATGGTAAACTATTTTCTGTTGCTATAACAAAATACTGGGCTGGGGATATAGCTCAGTGGCACAGCGCCTGCCTGGCAAGCATGAGGTCGTCAGTTCGATTGCCAGTACCAAAAGAACAAAAAACAAACAAACAAAAAAAGCAAAAAACCTGAGGGGCCAAGTAATTTATAAAGAGTAAAACTGTTTGAATCACAGTTCTAGAGGCTGGAAGTCCAGAGCCCATGACACCAGCATCTGCTCAGCATCAGGTAAGGTTCTTCCTGCAGTTTGTATGAGGGTGGAGGGCATCATGCAGTAAGATAGAGCAAGTGTGTTGGCTCAGGTCTCCCTTCCTCCTCCTATAAAACCACTAATGGTATGAGGAGGGCCCTACCCTCATCATCTCATCTAATTATAATTACCTCCCAAAGGCTCTATCTTCAAATACTGTTAACGAATGACTTTGGGAAGTAAGTTTCCAACACATGAACTTTTGGGGGACACATTCACACCATAGCAAGTACAGATATGATGGATACCTTGCCTAAACTTTTCTTTAATCAAAATGTGATGCCTGACACATAGCCATCATCTTCCAGACCTGGGACAACCAGCACAAGAAGGAAAAGCAAATTCACTATGACAGAGGGCAGAAAGAGAGAAAGAACTTGGGGACTTACAGACATCACTGAACTGCTTGTGTGACAACATGACCTTCTCCTAGAAGAGTTCTTGTGAACAACAAAGGTCCTTATGTATTTTAGACCACTGTTATTTGATTATTGTGTTAACAGCTGCTAAAAACCTCCTAATGGGTATGAGAAAAATACATCACTGGGAGATGAAGAGGGTGGTGTGCGAGTCCTCTGGGGGTGCTGGGCAGCCTCTGACAGGGATTAAATAGAAGGACAGTGTCACGAAGGGCAAGAGGTGTGGTTCCTGGGAAGGCAGCTCAGAGCCTGGGCAAATGCCAAGGGATCAAAAAGGCCTGAGGCAAGGTGAACCTGAGGTAGAGTCAGGAGGGAGGAAGGGGGAAACATGAGAAGATGGATTATCAAAGGAGAGAGGCCATGGGTCTAAAGGCCAAATACAGCTACTGAGGGCCAAGACAGGCAAGCCCCTTAAACCTTTAAATTTCACCTGGGCAACACTCCAGATGCCAACATGTCCTACCTACCATAAGATAATTTTCTTTCTCCAACTCCTTTTTCTTTCCTCGATGCTCTCTTAATGTTCTTTCCTCTTTATCTGGACTAAATCCAAAAAGCACTATGTCCTTCATGGTTGTCTACACATCATCTCTTTCCCCGTGGTTCCAAGAATCTTTAAATGGTTTTGTCCCCAGTCCCAACCATCTGGGGTGCTGTGGCCTTGCCCATGTATAACCTTTCCTAAGTATCTGCTGAGCCCTCAGAACAGGCTCAGCGTCATTCAGTCATTGGTCATTCGATAGATCAAATCCATACCACCTGGGGCTGCGAAACTAAAAATAGCCAAGTCACCAGCCAAAGAAAGCTTAAAGCAAAATAGCGTATTTCAAGAACTTGAGTTTATTTTTAGGAGTTACCTAGTAGTCCAGAAAAAAAACTTCACTGAAGGCTTTGAATGTTAAAATAATACATGATAAGGAGGAAGAGTGTGCTTTACTTGATATTCACGTAAATTCTCCAATTGTGAAACTGGATCCCAAACATTCTTGTCATTTGGCCCGCTCTTTTTAAATCCATGCCTTCCTGGCATGTAAGAAATCTTCGGCCAGCTGGGCTTGCAATCATGTCTTCATTTCTTGGGAAAGTCTCAGCATTTGTGAAGTACTGGTGGATCTCCGGGAAAGGACAGGGCTTCCATGACTTGCATATTTCCTAGGACTAAGGGGCTCTGAACGAGCAGTGGTATGAGCACTAGTCAGGAGTTTTCAGTGTTTTTTGTGCATCTTATGTGATGTGAGCTGAGAAGCAGTAGTACTACTAATGCAACTAATCACTTTACATGCATTAATACAGTTAATGTTCATAAAATTGCATTGATATGTAGGACTTGGGTTATGAATTGTTAGATAGGCACCAGCTATTCTAACAGAGGAGATAACCACTTAGTGGCAAAATCTCATGTAAAATCAGTCAGAAAAGCGCCATCTCCATTTTTTGCACACATCTAGGCTTTCCTGTATCTGGAAGTTGGCTGGGAGAGGTCAGAGAAAGTCCTTATTTCCATAAAATGCAACTGGGAGAGAGGCAAACATACAAGAAGATGGGGCTGTGACTTCTGCTGAACATTTCTGAGAAGTCTCAGTTTGGCTTTTTTATGCTTGTCCTTTTTCTCCTCTGTCTTGAAGAGAGAAGGACTTGGATAAGGCGAAAGGAAAGTGGGCTAAGTTGATGGAAAAACAATTGGAACTCTGAATACCCGAGTTTGGTCCTGGATCTGCTGCTACATGGAAAGTGTTTTCAGAAAAATCATGGGATCTCTCTGAGCTGTTTCCTCCACAGCAAAGTAAGAGGTTTGGAGAGGATTTTTCCACCCCGACAGCTCTGGTGTTCTGTGACCCGCTGCCATGTAAATAGCACAAACATTGAAATGGGGTTAACCTCACCCTTCATTTGGAACCAGAGTTTCCTTTGACTCCAAAGGCTTCTGATCTTCTTAATAACTACCAGAGTTGTTAGAGAAAATGACACAGCACATTACCATATATGGACTAATCTGAGAGTGAGCCAGCAGGGGCCTCAGAGCAGGGGAGAGATCTCCAGCTAGAGAAGGGGTAACCCCAAGGGGTCTGCTCTCTGGGCTCCTAGATCTTCTGCCTCCCTCATCTGTTTGCTTCTGCCTTTCAGTAGTCTATGCCATGTGAGCTTATGGGCCCTAGAGGTGATCTCTAGGCTCACAGATCTGATCCATGTCACTGAAAACCATCCCATCCATGGAATAGAAGACCAGGGGCAATGGGCCCTCAACTTTGTTAACACTTGAGGGGTACAGACCACTAGGAAGAGCCAAGGAAAGTTATGGCTTCTTCCCAGAAAATTTCCTTTTACCGACACAACATTGCATATAATCTCAGGGGTCTCCAGATACCCTTGGCTGCTTGGGTCCCCTTCTAAGGGATCATAGAGCCTCTGAAGGAATCTGCTGTAAGCTATAAGCCTGGGGTGAGTGTAATAGTACTGTTTATTTCCTACAGACTGAAACTTTGCTGCAGATTTCAGACTGGATAATAAGGGGAAAATTTAAATCCTACTCAGCTTCTAGGAGAGTGCTCCAAATCAGTATCTCTTTTTAGAGTTTCTAGAATTTGTGAGCAAAATCAAAACCAAGGTAGTAGCAATTACCGTACTGCACTGACAATAACACCTTGTGCAAAGCAATTTCTTGTAAATTATAGAAACAGGAAATACTTGTCATGGTTACTACACTCATGCTTTGCCTGTTCAGTGTGGGCTTCAAAGTACATAGTACAGTACTGATGGTATTTGGCACGTGGAAAATCTGAATACAAACATAAATAGTAGGCAGGCTGCCTGCCATGTGTGATGATTACCAAAGGACGAGGAGAACATCCAGGTTTAGGGCTTGATATATCCCATTTTTCTCCTTTAGTTGGTCAACAGGAGAGCTCAGTGTCCTCAGCTTTCATTTTCTGATCACCAGAAAATATCTCTGCAGGCAGTATGGTTGCAAGAGTGTCGGGAATAATGTCACCTGGTTGGATTCAGAGGCAGCTTTCTTCAGCAGAGGAGACAAAATTTCCTGGGACACTGAGATCCATGAGCCAGAGTTCAGGGTTAGTTTTACTCAACTTGGTGCAAGGCACATAGTAGGTGCTTAAAATTATGTCCAATGAGTGATCATCCATCCTATCTGATCTTGGCCCAACATACTTTAGCCAACTGATATTCTCTCGTTCTCGCTCGCTCTCTCTCCCCCTCTCTTTCCCCTCATCTCTTCTCTATTAAGATACTGCTTTCCTACTTGGAAAATTGCCCCAAGGTTCTGTTCTCTGGTTAATATGTAGCATCTAGGTAACTAAAACTCTTCATCACTAATAATTTGGTGTTGGGTTTCCTGTTTTTTGTTTTTATCTAAGCTAAAACCCTACGTTCTCTTTTAGTAGAGAGACAGAAGCATCTTGTGTTCTCATCACCTTTAGAGGCACCACGAACAATTGAGCTTTTAAATATATACTACCCAGAAGACACCAGCACCGCTGCACCAACTACAGCGAGGCACTGGCCACAGAGGGTGGCCATGTCCTATTTACCATGGGCATAGAATCATAAAATTACAACAAGCAACTAAAAGGTTAAGTTTAAAATACTTACACTAATTTTTTCTTTTCTTTCTTTTTTTTTTTTCTTTTTCAGTATTGGGGATCAAACTCTGGGCCTAAACATACTATTGCTCTACTGCTGAACTACATCCCTACCCCCCAAAACACTTTAAAGAAGGAGGAGAAATGAGAAGACTGTATTATATAAAAATCCAGGGACCCCTTTGGGTGGATCTATCCAAATAAACTTTCCCCTTGTAGAGAGAAAGAAAAAGTAATGATTTGCAAAGAAACTTCTGAGAAGCTGAAGTTGGTGGGGAAATGCTTTGGAACCAAAGAACAAGAAAAAGTCTGGGATTCAGTGCTGTGAGCTGAGCTAAAAAGGCAAAAAATATACTAAGCTGATATTTGTTTTCTGTATACACGATGGTTGGGAAATTCCCATCCATTGCTTCTAAACGATGTAAGCTGGTTTTGTCTCTGGAACTGATTTTGTCTTCTCCATGGGCCTCCAGTCACAGGCAGGGGCTTGGGGGTGAGTAGAGAATGACAGCAAGTTTCTCTCTGAGCAGCCTGCTTCTGCTCCAGTACCTCAAACATCTCAGAGAGTGCGTGGGCCCTGGCCCTGCTCTTGTGGAACTGGTGTCTGAATGGTGCCAAACGGTTAGGGAAACGGGTGGCTGGCTCCCAGGTCCTAAAAAGGGAAGTAAGGAAAGATCTCCTATCCCCAGTTTCCTTTAACTTGTTCTAACACAATCCGAGCATCAGAAGAAATGAAGTCAGGATCCAAATCCCCCTGCGGCCCTGACTCTGTCTCTACGTCTCCCTCCTCCCGGCATCTCCAACGGAGGCGGGGAAGCTCACTCGCCCGTACCCTCCACTGCTCTTGCTTTTTGATCATGCAGAGTTCAGACTTTTTTTTTTTTTTTTTTTTTTTTTTTTTTTTTTTGTGGGTACCGGGGGGTCGACCTCAGGACCTCGCGCACCAGCAGGCGCCCGTGCCTCTGAGCGATATCACCGGCCCCTTTTTCGTATGTGGGATCCGGGAGTCGAACTCGGGCCCTCGCACTTGCAAGGCAGGCGCTTATGCCGCTGAGCCATCTCACCGGCCCCGAGTTCAGACTTTTTGAGCTAAGAAAAAGAAAAAAAATTTAGAAAACCACTCTCTTAACAGAGCTCAACTTTCAAGAGTATTGTCCTGCTTAAACAAAACTAAAAATCAGTTTCTTTTCGTCTGTTTGTTTTCCACAGCGCAACCCCACCTTCGTCTCTATCCCAGGACGAACCCCATTGCTATCTACACCGCTCCCCTGTGGTGACCTTAGTGTCTTGAGCTGCTTTGAAAGAAGATCCTGGAGACAGAAATGAAAAGAGAAAAAATTTTGGTAATAATTCCTTCTATACACTATTGGCAACTGTATACCTTCTCTGGGGCTGCAGTAATGAATGACCACAAACTGAATGACTTAAAATATCACCTATATATTCTCTCAGTTTTGGAGGCTAATAGTCTACAATCAAGGTGTCCCTAGAGCTCTGAGAAGGTGACAAGGAAGGATCCTCTGTTGCCTCTGGTGGCTCCCAGGGCTTCCAGCATTCCTTGTCATTCCTTGACTTGGAGAGGCATTACTCCAAACTCTGCCTCTGCCTTTTTGTGGCCATCTTCCCTCTGTGTGTCTCTTTGCACGTCTTCCTCTTCTTACAAGGATACCGGTCCCCAGACTAAAGGCTCACTCTAATCTCGTGTGAACCCATCTGAACTAATTATAACTGCAAAGATCTTACTATTAAAGGCCACATTTTAGGTTCTGGGTGAATACAAGTTTTGAAGGGACATTACTCAACCCACTACCATTCTTTTCCCACCTCGCCAGAGGGCAGTCTCCATTGTGCCAGCCACAATCCACACTGAAGTTCTGCCACTTGATTAGAAAGGTCTAGAATGATATTGTAGCAGTGAGACAATGATAGGAACACTGGTTCTCATCTGGAGGTCAGGCCTGTTTCTGTGGTAAGCAAAGTCCATCCTGAGAGTAGAATTCAGTTAGCCAGGAATCTATCCCTTGTCGCTATCCTTGTCACTAATGCAGGCTTCCAGACGCTGTCATCAGCAACCCCACTTCAGAATATTCTCATAAAGGCTAGGGCATGTTTGAGCTTGACGCTCCCCTTCTGTTTACGGAGAAGCTGTGATGGGCAAGTTTCTTATGTTTGTTGTCAGACCTAGACCCTGAACCAGAAATTTAAAAGATGAAGAAGGAGTAAGTGGTTCTCATGATGATTTTTTTCCCCATCCAACACCATCAGTCTAATGGTAATGTGAAAGCACTTGTTTTTAAACCATCACTTTAAAAAAAAAAATACCCCAAATCTCAAGACAGTATCAAAATACCTGTGCTGACTCAGAAAGATAATTTTTCAAACATCAGCAGAAAGGGGAACTTACAGAATTTGCAATTTTACCTCCTGCCCCACCTCTCACCCTCACCCCAGCTCTGCAAATGCGGTGGTGGCAGTAAATTGGAGGGGGTGGGGGAATACGGTTTTTCATGTTTCTGTCTTGCCTTTTTAACTAGATTTAATTCAGTTCAACAAATATTAATAGGCACTATGTTTGTTCTGGGCCTTCGAAGATGAATCAGACCGAGTGTCTGCCTCCACATAGCTCACTGAACAACATCCCAGCTGGGAAAACAAATGACTGTACTCTATGGTAAATGCTGGCATCATGTAACAAGGTGTGGGAGAAATTCATTCGCCTTCAGGGAGAAGGGACAAGTGTATTAGGGGAAGTTACGGAATTAATTCTTTTGTTGCCTGTGCATTTACATTTCTTAATTCCTTTGTTTTTGTTTTTGTTTTTGTTTTTGTTTTTGACAAATACTTCTCGAAAGCCCTCTATTTCCTGTCCATGTCCTAGCTTCTGGAGAAAGAACAGCATCGGCCAAAGTCTCTGTTTTCTTGGATTTTATGAAGTGTGATAAAAAAAAATATATGGTAAATGTTTGGATTTTTTTTAACTTTTACAGTCAACAATACATTGTTATTTATCCCTCTCAAAAAACTCCTCTTTGTTATGAATGCACTTATCCTGTCATTCTTGCCATATTCTGAAGCAGTTCTGGAAGTTCTGTTTCGTGAGTATCTTTAGTTGGGTTGTTGTGGCTGCCTCAGTATTCTGAATTGATTCCATTTTCAGGGCCATTTTGATTCTGGGAAAAGAGCCAGAAGTC
Source organism: Erethizon dorsatum (assembly GCA_028451465.1). Lineage (NCBI taxonomy): Eukaryota > Metazoa > Chordata > Mammalia > Rodentia > Erethizontidae > Erethizon > Erethizon dorsatum. The sequence goes on along the minus strand of CM051829.1, from coordinate 20,941,987 downwards.
ACACAGTGACAGATCTGGGGAATACGGTGGATGAGGACCCATTGTAATGTTTTTATTTGACAGAAATTGCCATAAAAATTGTGAATTGACTCGGGACATTGAGACAGCCACAAAAAATACGCTCAGGAGAGAGGACTTCAAGAACACTTCAGAAAGTGGGAAAAAGTGTTTGAAATGAGGGAGGTTAACGGCAATGTTTATTACTGTAACACTTTTTACATGTTCAACATATATTTTGATCACATCTCATACATTTTGTGTAGGGAAGTCATGAAGACTTAGGGTCAGCAGATCAAGCAAAGGAGGCCATTAGTGGTCCAGAAGGAAAGCTCAATAGCTTGATCCAGATAAATTTATGAACGCTGGGCCAAATAGCTGAAGAGATGGAGAGTGGGTTGAACTGCATCCCCCAAGGAAGTACGTTTAAATCCTAACCCCTGGTACCTGTAAAGGTGACCTTATTTGGAAATAGGGTTTACAGATACAATCAAGTTAAAATGAGGTCATTGTAGAGTAGAGAGAGCCTTCATCCAATGACTGTGGTGTCTTTATAAAAAGGAGGGGTTCTGAACATGGAGACATAGGAAGGAAGGTCATGTGCTAGTGGTGACAGAGAGTGACACTAAGGACTGCCAGCAGCTGTCAGAAGCTAAGAGGGAGGCATAGGATGGCTTTTCTCTCAGAGCTTCCAGAAGGAACCAATCCTGCCTGCACTTTGGTTTCAGACTTCTCACCTCCAGAACTGTGAGAGAATGTATTTCTGCTCCCTGAAGACCCCCAGTATGTGGTTGCTTGCTGCAGCAGCTCTTGAAAAGTAATAGAGAGAGAAAGAGGCCCACTGAGGAGGCACTGTAGAATTAGAATGACAGGATTTGGGGTCTTCTTATAAATAGGAAGACTAGGAGTGCATCAAAGCCCACTCTCTGGAGTCCAGCTCAGGGAGTTTCACTCTAGATGAACCCTTTAAGGGACTCAGACAGCTTGCTACAGTGCTCAGTGCACTAAGTCAGTGTGCAATGAGCTTGTTAGTTCAGCAATAACATTTAGGCTGTCAGGGAGCCATGTACATCTTAGTCATTTGTATCAGATTTTCACAGGTGGATCTGGGGATGGCGAAGATGCTTGCCTGGTGCTGCCAGCAAATGCCGAGTCAGTTCAGAACCACGAAGGTAGAAATCTGCTCTCCTGAATCTCTGGCTGTGGGGGCTTGGAATGGTACCCTAGGTGCTCCGATTCTGTCACTGTGGGGTCCAATGGGCTTCAGAGTTCATTTCACTGTCTGTCACCACAGGTCATACCCTGAACTCTGTTCCTCTAGCCCTGATCATGAAACAGTGACCTCTCTGAATGAGCACTGACCACCCAAAGTGGGGTGACCCCCAAGGAGCCGGCAAAGTGTCCCCAGCCTCTGCTTTTCTTGAGGCTTCTGCCTGGGGTTGGCAGATTCAGTGTCTCTGCGCCCTCGGTTTGTCCTTTGAATCAGCCACAGTCTCGTAGGTTTCTCTTCTCTCCTCAGTAGTTTGGAGACTTGAAGGTCCTGGTTGGGGGTTCAACTAACCCACTCCATGACATCTTTCCTAGAGAGCATCCTTACAGCTAGGTATAGCAACACACGCCTATAATCCCAGGACTCTGGGAGACTGGGGCAGGAGTATCACAAGTTTGAGCCCAGCTTGGGCAACTTAGTGGCTTAGTGACAACCTGCCTAAAAAAAAAAATCAAAAGGGCTGGTGGTGTAGCTCAGTGCGAAGGCCCTGGGTTTAATTTCCAGTAACCGAAAACAAAGAAAAAGAAAAGAAAAGAAAAGAAAAGCACCCCTTACTGCTTCTATTCTGTCTTGTCTCCATTGTAGCACGCATCACTAGCTGATGCTTCTGGGTACGCCTGTGTGTTTATGTTCTGTCTCTTCCACCAGAAGCCCAGCACCTACCCCAATGGCTGGGATTTGGCTCTGGTCATTGTTGCATCCCTGGCACACAGAAAGGGGTCTGCCACTGAGCGGGTGTTCAATGAGCATTTCCTGAATGAACAAAGGACATGGAAGGAGCATTTTGATCACAGACTTAAAGGGAGTCCAGCTTTCCCTGGTGGGGAGAATCACAGGCTTGGGGATGAGGGAGAGAAAAGGGAGTTGAGGTGTCTCTACATCCAGCTTCCTGGAGGCTTGCTGCAGGGGAGTAGCAAGAGGCCACAAAGAGATGGCAGAGGTCAGGTGCACAGGGCCCTGCAAGGTGGGACAGCAGGTCACTGGTGCAGCATGGAAGAGGCAAGGAGTCAAAGGGCCTGAGGTCATATGTGTCGATGCAATGGCTGCCTCTCAGCATCGACCTCAGAGGACCAACAGCACAAGGGCAGTGCATGGGCATCTTGCCATACCCTGAGGGACAGGGGACAGGGATCTGCAAAAAGCTCAGGTGGCTGTTGACTGCAGTCTGCAAAGCATGGTTAAAAATGGCCCTTAGATAGAGTAGTAGTAATGGTTCTTAGACCTGCGTGTTGGGCTGAGCTTTATTCCAGTGACTTCTGTTTGGTTCATTGTGCACACGTCTATATTCCGCCTGTTAATGACTTGAAGAGTGCTCAGAGGGACAGGGTAAGTAAGGCTCATGTGATTATTACAGACGTGTGAAGCAAATAAAGACTTTGGGACTAGTGGCTTTTTGGGGGGGGCGGGGTGGAGGTATGGATCATAGCAGAAACAGTATTTGTTTGGCATTTGGCTTGGTTTTTTCCTACTCCTTAGAGCTGTGATTAGGCTTTATCAGCTTCTGGTCCCAATCTTCCTCATATTGTCATCTACATACACCATATTTCAGCCAAACTAAGCCAATTAGTGCTCTGACGTGTGTGTTCTTAACTATGACTAATTACATTGGAAATTTATCTGTTCAGTAAAAACTGGTTAGGCCTGAGTCTCTTTTTGTAAACTCTTCTTAGCAATTAGATTCATTCATTACATGGATTTAGAAGTAATTAACCTGCATTTCTTTAAAATATATATTAAAATTCACATTTTTATTATCACAGGATTTAGCTTAGGTTAGTGAGATGGCATTGAGGTTCACATCACATTTACACACAATAACTAAGTCCAAACTATTTTTTGTTAATATGACTTTCTCCTCTTTGCTAATGTGTCATATCGCAAAAGATAAACACGTGCCAAGGTGTCTGAAAGAAAGGAATTCTCACATCTGACTTTGAATGTGCTATTTTTACCAACATGAACACACTCATCGAACTATTACTATAGAGGCTACCTCCTCGGGACAAGTCCTCTCCCACCAGGTGGTAAATGCCTTGTTTATTATCTGGTGGGAAGTTGCAGGCTGGGCTTGTTCTGCACACTTTCAAAAGATGCATGGTGTGTGGCCAGGGCCCACCGAACTTCCCCCGCCTCCACAGTAAAGCTGAATGCCCAGTGTGGAAGAGAATGTCTCATTCCTGCCCTGGGAACTGCCCTAACTACAGGCCCAGCTATTGGTATATGGTTATAATTATAAAGGCCATGGGCTTTCTTTTTTCTTTTTCTTTTTATCTTATTTTGGGGTGTGGGGGTACCGGAGATTGAATCCAGGGCCTCACACTATGCTACATGTCCAGCCACTTAAGAAATTTTTATTTTATTATTTTATTTTAGATAGGATTCTGATAAATTGCCCTGGCCTGCCTCAAACATGTGACCCTCCAGCCTCAGCTTCCTGAGTACCTGGGATTATAGATCTGTGCCACCACATCTAACTTAACTATTTTTCAAAAGTATTCATTAATTTATTCAAATGAGTACTGCACAGAGGCAGAGTACAAAATTGGTGAAGTGTGCAGTGAAAGGGTTTATAGTGACAAATACATGTCCCTCCCACCCCTGCCATTCAGTGACTCCATCCCTTTCATCAGAGGCAACCACAGTTATTGATGAGTTTATTTTAGTTCCAAAGAGAGTTACAGAACACAGACCTAAAATGGAATTGGGGAAGCTATTCTGAGTCATGGAAAGAGGCAAGGGCCTGGAGTCCGGCAGGCTCTGCTAAAAGGAAGGTGTCACCACTTCCCATTGCAGAGCCTGGATAAGAGCTGGATTTATCTCACAGGGTGGTTGAGATAAGGAGATGAGCCGACTCAAGCGGAGGGCTTAGCACAGTCCCTGGCACATATTTCTGCTCACTACATGTCAGCTCTCATTAGTGATTGGGCAACTGGGTGATGTGGAGGAAGGTGGAAGGAAAGGATGGGCAGGTTGAATCCTTCCTGGGGAAAATCCTAAGCCCTTGATACTCAAAGTACGGTCACTGGAAATCCCTGGGAATCTGCTAGAAACCCAGGATCTCAGGCCTTCCCCAGACCTGCTGAGTCAGAAGCCACATGATGACAAGCCCCCCAGAGAAGAGTCACCATTCCTGTGAACCTCAGAAGGCTGGAGGTCTGTGCCACAGATCCTGCCCTTGAGGAGACAGTGCTGCTATTTTTTCTCCTGTGGACATGAACCCTTAGACCTGGTGGGATGAAAACTCATGACAAAAAGCTACCCCCACCCCACTGTGCCGTATTGATTTCCCAAGCCAGATTACCTGTGACCTCACAGGCCACTGGAATGTGTCCTCTTTTGTCCTGTAGCTTGAAGGTAACCTGATAGATAGCCCTGGGGAAGGGTGGCATGTTGTTTTTAAAGTGATATAAGACACACAGTGGAGCCTGTCCAACAAGCAGCAGGTCTGCCAGGATGCCAACTGGGACACCTAAGCCGGGGCAGCAGGGGCTGCCTTAGCCAGAGCTGGTCATTACAAATAGGAGGTCTGCAAAGGTTGAGAGCAGATAGGCCAGAAGGGCTCTCGGGTGACAAGTGCTACTATTTGCCACTTGCTCCAAACCAATAGACCATGGCTGGGGATATATGGCACACAGGAAACAAGGTTGCCCTTTAAAACAGAATTGCGTACTCTAAGGGCAGATGCAAGTAGTACACATGGACCCAAACCCATACCATGCACAACCCAACAGTGAGCCCTGATGTAAGTTATGGGCTTTGGGAGTTTGTGATGTGTCAAGCAGGTTCATGGATTGTAGCAGTGGAGAAGCCTGTGCCTGTGTGGGCACCAAGCACAGTATAGCCCCTCTTCTGGGCTTTCTGCTCAGTTTTGCTGTGAACCTAAAACTGTTTAAAAGATAAAGTTCATTTAAAAAGAGAGAGAGAGAGGATTGCACTGGATCAGCTGCAGAAGAGGAAAGAAAACCAAGGTTGTACTATGAAGCAGTGTGATTTTTAAAAGTTACAATGACAACAGAAATAACTTAGAGCTATGTCATTCAATCTAGGTGCTCTAGCCAGATGTGGTTAGTGAGCAGAAATGTACCCAGTGTGACAAAGGAAGTGAATTTTAAATTTTGCTTAATTTTAATTAGTGTATTGTAGACTTAAAACACTGATATGTGTGATTCTGTTAGGAAAAAATTTAGGTAGATTTGGAACTATTTGGGCATATGAAGCTATACTTTCAATTGTCAATTTCATGAACTCTAAATGTACATAGGTATTTCCAGTGGACAATTAGCATCCAAATTGAGATATGCCACAAGAGTAGAATACCCAAGAGATTTTAAAGGCTTAATACCAAAAAGGAATGTAGAATATTGTATTAATAATTTTTATATTCTTTATGTATTAAGATAATATTCTGGTTATTTTGAGTTAATAATATGTATTATTAAAGTTTATTTTACTTGTTTTTTGGTACTTTTTAAAATGTGGCTTCCAAAAATGTAAAATTATATATATGGCTATACACAAAAACACAAATGCATACATACATCTTAAAATACATTGTTGGTGAGAATATAAAATGGTGCAGCTGCTTTGAAAACCAATATGGCGGTTCCTCCAGAGGTGACCTACAAAGTTATCGAAGAGAACTGAAAACATATGTCCACAAAACACTTGTATGTAAATGTTTATAGCAGCGTTGTTCAGAATAGCCACAAAGTAGAAAAAATGCAAATGTCTACCAACTGATGTATAGCTAAAAACAAATGTGATATATACCTAAAATGTAAGATTATTCAGCCAAAAAGAAGTGAAGTTTTGAAAAATGCTCCTACATGGATGACCCTTTAAAAATATATTAAATGAAAGAAACCAGACACACAAAAGCCACATACTGTATAATTCCATTTATACAAAATGCCCAGAATAGGCAACTCCAGAGGCAGAAAGTGGGTGAGGTTTGCTGGAGTGTGGGGATATTTACCAATCTTAACTCATATCCATTAACAGGGAGTGATTGCTGATGGGTATGAGTTTCATTAGGAGTAATAAAAATGTTTTGGAATTAACGACAGATGATAGTTGTACACTTCATGAATTTTAAAACATTATATATTTGGCTTGCATTAAATTTCTATTACAGCTGATTTAAATGAAATAGCTGTTTTCCTTCTCAATTATCACTGGTGAGGGTTATAGAATTTAGCCAGAGCTAATCAATGCAGATTAACGTTCACTCCCTTCTACCCCTGGGGATATTTGGCAATGTCTAGAGGCACTTTTGATAGTCGCCATGGGATGGGATATTGAGGGGAAGAGACTGCTACCGGCCAGAGACGCTGCTAAGCAGATTACAATGCACAGGACAGGTGCCCATGACAAAGAACTACCCAGCCCACACTGTCAGTACCTTAAAGATTGGGAACCCTGCATGAAAGGATGCTCAGAGGTGCTTGCCTCGAGCACAGCCTCCTTTCCACTATCCATTTCCCAGAGATGAGATTCTGGGGATGGCCTTCCCAGAGGAATTTTCTCCTGGAGTCCACAAATCACAGGCATCCTCGGGTCTGCTCCTCAGGACAACAGGGATTCTGCGGGTGTGGGGACAGTCTAAGTAGTACTCTGAAAAGGACTAAGAGTTTTAGAGCAATTGGCTCGACTTTGGACTTACTCTCTGAAGCCTCCTGAATCCCAAAATGTTAAATGTTAAATTAACTGGTCCTATTCCAGGTAGATGGCCATTTTTCTTGTTCTTTTCTCTTCCACATCTGATTTTCTAAGCCAAAGACACCCAGAATTTGCATAGTTTGTGTCGTGAATAGGCTCCTCGTCTGATGCCTGAGGTTAGGATAAGTCCTGACTTGCTTTGGACTACTTTGATTTCAAATGACCTACTCTGTTTGTATTAGTTTCCATTGGCCGCTATAACAAATTACCACAAATTTAGTGGCTCAAAAGTACACAAAATTATCATCTTACAATTCTGAATTTCAGAAATTCCACATGGGTCTCAATAGCTTAAAATCAAGATGTCAATTGTGTTCCTTCTGGGGGCTCTTGTACAAAGAATCTCCTTCCTTTTTCCAGCTTCGAGAGATGACCAGTATACCTTGCCACATGTCCCTTCCTCTATCTTCAAATCCAGCAGAGTAGCACCTTCAATACTCTTTCTAACTCTAAGTCTCTCATCTTCCTCTTTCATTTATAAGAACCTTTGTGATTACAGAGACTAGCCCACATAATTCAAAATAATCCAGGTTAGTAACCTGAATTCCATTCATTGCCTTTCATTTCATAAGGAAAGGGATTAAGCATTTTGCTCAGTTAAGGAATTCGCTCAATCTGAGTTTTGAGGTAGTTATATGCTGACTTCAGATCCTAAATCCCAGGGGCCCTATGCCCTAGAATGACCACAGAGAGGATTATAAAGTATTGTTTTATATGTATACCATTGTATAGTTTAAAATAAATTAATATAATTCAGTTATGTATTTTGGTTGTTGTTATTGTTTGCAATGTTTACAACGTTTCTGAGATTGATATCATAGCAGCTGAGTTTAAATCCCTCTTACCATCAGCTCAACATTTATCGAGATCTCCTCTCTGTCAAGTACTGGATGTGCTCAGTAAAGCTGAGCCCTGACCCACAAAGAATTTACAGTCTAGCAGGGGGAAGAACCAGTATGCTGTCCATCTAACCCAGGATGATTTATGGCAAAGGCTCTGACATCAGTAAAATAAAGAGCTGTGTGAATGGAAAGGAGGGCATGAATTGGGCTGACCAGTTATTCAGGAGATTAGAATGTCAAAAATATTATGAAATAAGCAATGCTTAACCTTGAACCTCCAGGAGTGGGCCAGAATCCTTCAACGTCAAACTTAAAAAGGAGTTCCCTCAGTGTTCTAGGTCATGGGAGACTTACCCTTCATGAGAAGCTTTAGGAAGTTGTGTTAACTTGAATTTACCTCCAAAGAGTAGATTCTGAGACAAGAAGTTGGATGCAGTAAGTTTTGGGGGGTTTTGTTTTGTTTTGTTTTTTCTTGTTCTGTTTTGAGAGATGACTGCAGGAAGCATGGGAATTGTGAGACAGAGAGAAAATAGCCAATAAATGGTGCACAAATGAATATGTTGTTGGCAAGGACAACAGTGGGTCCCTCTAAGGCACTGTGTGACACTTGCCTTAGAGTCATTCCATGATGAGAAGAGGCTGGGATATTATCTACCAACTCCCACTCTCCCCTGGTTAAGAATTTTTCTGACATTCAGGTGCACTTGGGAGAATGGCCAAGCTACCTCCCAGGTCATGAAGAAGGTTCTCAGGAAATGAGAGCTGTCACATTCTGGAAATTCTCAAGAAGACCAAGAAGATATGAGGTAGGACATCATTAGCATCTGCTCCAAAACAATTAGGTAACTTCATAAACAATCCGGATGTTGGGGCCAGTCAGTGGGATTTTTTTACCTGAATGATTCTGACTCTCAGAATTCAATGATGTCATTATCTCTACCAGCTTCCATTCATGCTATGATGATATGATTTCCTTATGGAACTTAACTGCAGTTTTAACACACAACGCAGATGTGCCCTGGGTATGTTAACTATGCTCTTTCAGCCTTGTGGGCCAGGTCACAGTTTTGTTATATGACTTACAGTGTCAGGCTTTAATATAGTACTGGGAACACACAAACACTCAATGAATGATTACTTCTTTTGTAAATAACAACACTTGGTCTGCCATCATCAGTGCAAACTTTTGACCAGGTATAGTGGAGATGATAATCTGAAAATGTACCTACAAGATGGTTTCATCTCCAGGCTAACTACACAAATGACTGATAAGATTTATGCCTTATTGCTTAATTTTGGTAAATAACAGTTCTATTTCAGAAAAATACTTCGCTAAATTGTCACCTAATGTTATGCCACAAGCACAATAATGCCAACATCATCCTCCATAATAGCCTCCCCTCCCAGTGAATAGACTAATCTCTGTTATAAACTAGGTACATGTGGAAGCTACGTAAGACTTAAGGGAGGCATTGTAATAATTCACTACATTCGTGTATCAAATGGTTCCTGAGTTACTTGGGGCTCTGAGTGTAATTTCTGAGAGTGACCTTGTGTCTTAGTGAGCTCAGGCTGCTATCACAAAATTCCACAGGCTGGTTGGTTTAAAGAAGAGATGTTCATTTCTCATAGTTTTGAAGGCTGAGAAATCAAGATCAAGGTGCTGTGGAAAGTTCCTGGTGAGGGCCCACTTCTGGCTTGCAGACATCTGCCTTTTCACTGTGTCCTCACGTGACAGAGAAAGACAGGGAGCAAGCTCTCAAGTGCCCTTTTCCTGTAAGAGCACTAATTAAATCATGGGGCTCGTGCTTTCATAACCTCATCTAACCATAACCAAAGGCGCCATCTCCTGATCCTATCACATCAGAGGTTAGGGTTTCGACATACAGATTTTTAGGGATACATTCAGTCTATAACACCTTACCATTAGAGTAGCTTCCCCCAGGGGATTTGGCATTTCATATATTATAGTTTCGCCATATAAGCTGCTAGTAAAATGATAACAAAGGAAACTTTATCCATATTTATTGGTTCTATTTTTTACAATATTAACTCATTTTTTGTCTTTAGCGTCTCAAGGGGCTTTTATCCAGTATGTAACTTTACTATCTGTGTACATAACCGTGCTATTTCTGCAGTGACCAAGAAAACCATTCTCTTGCTGGCTTTTGGGCAGTCTCTTGGGATCTAGAAAAGCTGGAATATTGTAATATATAAAGCAATATTTTTTCAGTAAAATTGAGTAGAGATTACCTATATTATAAAGTAGCTAAAGGAGGAGAACAGAAGCTATTTCCTTTTTAATATTCCAAGTACAATGGTAATTGTCCTTGGTAAGAGCAAAAGAAGTGACTATTGGGCCGGTGATATGGCTCAGCGGCATAAGCGCCCGCCTGGTAAGCGTGAGGTCCTGAGTTCAACTCCCACTATCCACATATTAAAAAAAAAAAAAAAAAAAGAAGTGACTATTTATACTAGACTCATGGTGAGTTGTAAAGACATTAAACTAAGAAATATGACAAGGGCTTTGGCTTAGGGTCTGCCAATGACCAAACAGTGTGACCACAGGCAAGTTTAATTTTTCTCTTACAAAACTATAAGATAAATATGTCTTACAGTTTCACACATATCTTTGTAATTAGTTTACAAGAATTTTTATACCCTTAAGTATTTTTTAAAAAACATGATTTTAATAGTTGCATTTCCAAAGAATTTTGTACCATAATTTATTTAACTATTTTGCCATTGTTAAATTCTTAGATTATTTCCAAAGTTTCATTATTATAAATCATACAATAAAGAAAATTCTTCTTCAGGTGGCTTGGTTTATATCTTTATATTTCATTAGGCTAACTACTGGGCCAAAATTTATATTTTAAAGCTATCACTAAATATTGCCAATTTGCCATCCAAAAAGGTTGTTGCAATCTACACTCCCACCTGCAATATAGGAGCAAATCTGTTGCCTCGCAATCTTAACAGCATGAAAGGGCCGGTGAGATGGCTCAGCGGCTTAAGTGCCTGCCCGGCAAGCGCGAGGGCCCGAGTTCGACTCCCGGAACCCACATACGAAAAAGGGGCCGGTGATATCGCTCAGCGGCATGGGTGCCTGCTGGCGTGCGAGGTCCTGAGGTCGACTCCCCGGTACCCACAAAAAAAAAAAAAAAAACCAGCATGAAATATTATTACTTTCAGAACAATCTCTGAAAATTAAGGAAGGAAAGAAAGGATGAAGGGAAGGAAGAAAGGAGGGAGCCGATAAGGTTCCAATGCATTTGTACATCTTTTTATGAATTGCCTGTTTGATTCTTTTGCCCACTTTTGATTAAGCTATTCATTTTTTCTTTGCTTATACATCATAGGTGCTTTTCTAAATTTTCATCTGTTTTTTTAAATTTTTGCTTATGGTGGGGCTTGTTGAGCAAAATTCTTACACTGTCATATTTATACACTTTCTTTTTATGCTTAGAAAGACTTTTCTTACCTTGAGAGACACATTTTCTTCCATTTTATTAGATATTAACTTTGGCAAAAGATGCAAAATTAGGGATTCGTGGGACTTTGGTACCTTAAAAAATTAGAAATCTTTCTGTTTAGTCTCTTCAGTTTACCCTGAGGAAAAAGGCCCAAAGAAAAGAGGAGAAATTATTCAACTGTATGCAGCTGGTTCATGACAGAACTGAACTACAATCAACAATTTCTAACTCCTGGTTTATGTTTTTCTTTTTTTAAAAAAGTCTATTTTCAATAATATCAGTAATAAATAAACATAGTCTCCTTAAAGAAAATTCAAACATTGTTAATATTTCTCTAATTTCTAATTTCTCTAATTTCTTGCTTCCATCTCTAGAGCTAATCACCTTTATCATTATACCCTTCCAGACTTAAAAAATAATAATTTTATGTATTTATATGTGTATATGTACAAATAACACATACTACTATGGATTGGTTTTGGGGGCATAAACAGTATCATGTGATATGTATTGATTTGCAATGTGCTTTTGTCCTTGTTATGTTTTGAGGTGCCTATTATTTGAACAGGTCATAGTCAGCTTAGCCATTTCTCCATAAATGCTGACTTAAACAATTTCTCAGCACACATTATTGTACATGGCTCCTGGACCCCTGTGTAAGACTATCTTAAGAGTAAATATGGAGGGGCCAGTGAGATGGCTCAGCGGCGTAAGCGCCTGCCTGGCAAGCGCGAGGGCCCGAGTTCGACTCCCGGAACCCACATACGAAAAAAGGGCCGGTGATATCGCTCAGCGGCACGGGCGCCTGCTGGCGCGCGAGGTCCTGAGGTCGACCCCCGGTACCCACAAAAAAAAAAATTACTAATATTTCTTCTTCTGTTTTAATGCTTTGTGCCACAAGAGGACTTTATCTCTCACAAGGTCATAAAAATGATTTCCAATTTTTTTTTCATAGTTTGTGGTTTCGTTTTTCATATTTAACTCAGAGATCTATCAGAAGTTATTTGGGGTCTATTGGAAGATACTGGAAGGTACTGCTGATATCTTCTTCATATGATGGCTAATTGGATTAGCATTGAGGATGTTGGGTTTTTTTCCCTAGAAGTTGAAAAGTTACTTTTATTATAAACCAAATCCCTGCCAGGCATGGTGGTGAATGCTTGTAATCCCAGCACTTGGGAGGCTGAGTCAGGAGGATCCCCATGAGTTGGAGCACAGCCTGGGCTACATAGTGAGTTCAAGGCCGTCTGGACTATATAGTGAAATCCTGTCTCAAAAAAAAAAAAAAAAATTCCAATATTGAATTTGATTTTGTACTGTCTACTCAGATGGGTTTATCTATTTATCTACTGGGGGCTACTACCACGCCATTTTGGTTATCATAGTTTTATCATTTGTCTTCATAGACGGTTGCTCAGTTTAATATTTTTCCATCTTATTTCAAATATGCAAGTCTATCTAAAGTCATAGCCAAAGAAAGAAAGAAAGAAAGAAAGAAAGAAAGAAAGAAAGAAAGAAAGAAAGAAAGAGAGAGAAAACAAAGCTTGCCTCTGGCTCCCAGCTCCAGCCAAAGGCAGCAGTGAGAGTTTTGTTGCAGGGACAAAACCTCACCCTCACAGCCAAGTGTCCCTCCTCTCAACAGCCTCCCCTGCTGCCACTGAGACTCCATCGCTGCACTGCTCCTCAAAATAAAACTCAGCTGTAAATGGCACACCTGTTCTGGATTAGTTACAATAAATCAGGGGCTGTCTATTTCAGTTGCACAGACAGGTGAAGAACAAGCTGCATTTATAGCAAGCCGACTAGAAAGCAGAGATAAATTTATATCACCCGGGTATTTTTTTTTTCTTCTTAGACATTTGACAAGCCCTAAACTTCCTGTTCTCAAGCTCCCATGAATCTTTATAGAAATGTCTGAAGTTATAATATTTACTTTGGGTCTAATTAAACCCATAGCTTGCCAACCTTATGGCCCACGAGAATCTTTCGGGCCGTTTATTATCAAATGCAAATGTGGAGTAGACTTAGACTTCTGCTCCTCATCAGGTGACTCCAGTGCATAGGATCCAGGCTCCGCTTTGAGAAACCACCCCAAGGACTGATGGTGAGCTTGGGCTGCCTGAGCAGAAGGCAACTCTGGGCCCCAGGAATCAGCTCTGCCGCAACAGCTTCCGAAATGAACTGATGCTAGTGAGCATCAAATAAAGTGAGTTGGTGCTGAGATTAGTACACAAGGGAATGATGTCAGTGCGATACTGACACTGTGTTGACTCATATGCAATTGCGTCTAGGCACAACTAAACAACAGAAATAAAGTATAGAATCTTGGACAGAAAAGGAAAAAGACTTTAACTTGGCTTTTGCCTTGGCAGCAGGGGTCTTTTCAAGGTACTGTACACCAGAACAAAATCTGAAGTAGAGCCTGGCCCTGGGGTCTTTCTGAGCAGCATATTGCAGGACTGGCTGCCTCAGAGCAGGTGTCCAGCCTCGGAGGCCCATCTCAGAGGCAGCTGGGCCAGCTCAGAGATCCACTTCCGTTTTCAAGGTCTCAGCACCCTCTAGCTTGCTCTCAATAAAGAGTGCCCAGCATTTCCACTCCATTGTGTATTTAGTAAGTGCGATGCCACCAGTCAGCCAACCGGAGCCACTTCCCTGGGTAGCTCACGTGAGTTTCTCAGTACATTTTTTTGCTTTTGACTATCTATGTCTTAAAACGGTCTATTTCCTAAATGACTTGCAGGAAATTCAATTTCCCCAGAAGCCCTTGTAGGCTAAGTATGAGATGTTATAGAAAGTGAGGTGTTTCAGGAATGCATACATCCCACTAGGGCGGAAATATTTTAAGTGTGAAGACTACCTACTGCCACTGTTAGAAAAGTAGTATTAAATAATCTCATACTTTGTTTCTTGGCTAAAATTGTGAGAAGTCAGGAGATGGACTTCAACTTTTAGATCTCAGAAGCCCTACTGAACACGGGTGGGAACTTGGACCCATCCCTCCAGAAAGACTCTTGCATTCCACTTCCTGTGGCCTCCAGAACCCTCTGCCCAGGCTGTGCCTCAAGTTACCTAAGGCTGTACAGAGATTTGGTAAAACTACACATGCCCCAGCCCTCTCCTAGAACCACTCCACTAGAACCAGGACCTCCAGGACAGGGCGTGCATATATAGAAGACGTCACATGTGGTTCCGAAGGTTCCTCAGCCTTGAGGTTGCAGGGAATCTCCTGGCAGCTTTCAAAACTCTCAGTGCCAAGCCACACTGTGGATGTGATCATGACAAAATCTCTGGGGGCGGAACTCGGGCAGTTCCCTGGTGACTCCATATACAATGAGGGGTGGGCACACTGCCTTTGAATGTTTTCCAGATCACGGGTTCTGGGATATCAGTGTAGAAAGGAATCTGATGAAAATGCAGGTTCTAACTCAGGACTGGAGTGGGGCTGGAGAGCCTGCATTTTTAACCCTTGGACCGCAGACCACACAGTGGGTTATAGGGATCTAACTACTAATGACCTTTAATTATTTAACATGGACTTAGTACAACGACTATAGTGAGCTCAGACGGGAAAGAATTTTGCCCATCCAGGATGGTTAGTGGAATTTGGCAGAAGTGGCACCACAAGCTTTGTCGTTAAAAACAAAACAAATGTTTATGTTACTCCCTGGGTCTGCCATGGAGTGGTGCTTGAATGCCACGTGTTGAGAGAGGAGCCAATAAAACCTCTGCCCTGCCCATCATCAGTAGAGGTCCGGCTTACCAGGCTTCTGGAGCCATTGTTTTAAAAGTTGTTATTTTGGAAGGACACAATTTGTCATGCAAAGTAATTCAAAATTTCAGGTCCTTCTGTCCTAGATATGAAAGCTATATTGTAAGAAAGTTTAGAATTATCCACTTTTCTTTTCCTATGCCCCCACCCCAAGATATTTGCTAGAGACATGCTTTGTGTTCTGCCCATTCCTGGATGCCCACACATTTGCATGCTGCTGTATCCCTCTTCCTGCCCTGCCTGCCAGCACCTAGGCTGAACTTAGATGAACACGAGGTTTCATGCCACCATCATCTCAGATCTGCTTAGTACAGAAGAGGTAAATCTGCTGTTATTTAAAACACAACTGGGAGCTTGCGGGTGAGGGTGACAGTGCCACCTTAGGAAGCATGAATACATCATTTAGTAGGAACTGCTGGACTTGGACTTCAAGGTCTTGGTCTCTATGCCTTACCCTTTCTGTCTAAACCAATCAATCCTTAGATTGTGAGCAAATCCAGGAATGATGACATACCTAGACTGATCCTTTCATTCCAAATAACACAAATGCTTGTACTGTTAACTGCCTCTTGGAAACCAAAACGCCCTTGGTTTCTTTGACCTCTAGTGCAACTGGGTTTATCTGTTCTGTCTAATAGGGCCATCCAGGCCCCTCTTTCCTAGCTAGACCCTCAGCTCTTGGTTGTGAGCTTAATGTTGTCATGGCCACTCGTAAAAATCCCTGGCAGAGAGATGGTCACCTTTTATCTGACCTCAGACAGGGAATGAGACTCTAACATATTTATTGAGCACTTACTAGGTGCCTGGCAATGTGCTATCTGCACTTTTTAAAAATAGGTATAAAAATCACATGATTATCTCAATAGATGCAGAAAAAGAATTTGACAAAGTCTAACACCCATTCATGATAATAATAATAAAAAAAAACCTACAGAAAATGGGAATAGATGGTCTTTATCTCAATCTGATGAAAGCCATCTATGAGAAGTCAACAGCCAACATCATACTAAATGGTCAAAAACTGAAAACTTTCACTCTAAAATCAGGAACTAGACAAGGATGTCCACTATCACCTCTCCTATTCAATATAGTTCTGGAAACATTAGCCAAAGCAATTAGACAAGAGAAAGAAATAAAGGGAATATGGATAGAAAAGGAAGAAGTTAAATTATCATTATTTGCTGATGACATGATACTCTACAGAGAAGACCCCAAAAACTCCACCAAAAGACTCCTAGATTTAATAACCAAACTCAGCAGCATAGCTGGAGACGAAGTCAATGCATCAATAGCCTTCCTGTACCCAAGCAACAAATGCACTGAGAGAGATATTAGGGAAACCACACCTTTCACAAGAGCAACAAGAAAAATTAAATACTTAAGAATCAATCTAATGAAGAAGTGAAAGACCTCTACACTGAAAACTACAGAACTGTGAAAAAAGGAGATCAAAGAGGATATCAGAAAACGGAAAGATATTCCCTGTTCTTGGGTAGGAAGAACCAATAGAGTGAAAATGGCCATAATTCCAAAACTGTTATACAGATTTAATGCAGTCCCAATCAAAATACCAATAGCATACCTCACAGAACTAGAGAAAACAATCCTAAAATCCATTTGGAGCCAGAAGAGATCTAGAATAGCAAAGGCAATTCTGGGCAACAAAGGCAAGGCAAGGGCTATCACAATCCCCAGTTTGAAGTCATATTACAAAGCTACCGTGATTAAGAAAAGAAAGAAACAAAAACAGCATGGTACCGGCGAAATAAACAGACCCAAAGATCAATGGAACAGAATAGAATATGCAGAAACAACTTTAAAGATAAGCTACCTTATCTTTGACAAAGGGGCCAAGCACTTTCACTGGAAGAAAGATAGCCTCTTTAATAAAAGGTGCTGGGAAAACTGGCTTTCCACATGCCAAAGACTGAACCTAGACCCATATCTCTCATATGCACTAAACTAAAATTGAAGTGGATCAAAGATCTAAATAGTTAAACAGAAACACTTCATCTGCTGGAAGATAAAATGGGTAGAACTCTTGAAGACTTTATGAACAGATGTAAGCAAAGACTTTATGAACAAAACCTTGATCACACAGGAAATATTATAAAGTATCAACAACTGGGATCTCATCTTATTAAAAAGCTTTTATACAATGGAAGAAACCACCAACAGAATGAAGAGACAACCCATGGAGTGGGAAAAAATTTTTATCAGCTGTTCTTCAAAGGACTAATATCTAGAATATATAAAGAACTCAAAAAAATCAGACCCCCCTAATTTAAAGACCCACTCATCTGAAATGAATAGACACTTCTCAGATGAAGAAATAGAAATGGTTTTTATAATAAACTAATCCATTTCCAAGGCCAAAAGAGCCAAGGGAAGTGCGTCCCATTAGCGGGGAGCTGGCAGCCGCTCTTGAATGTGAAGGCAACCAAAGAATGTGCTCGGGAAAATAAAGGCTATCAAGTGGTTGAAAGAAATGATCACTGGAATAATACCCAACTAGGCATTCAATCTTGTATTATACAGATACCTATTTATTCAATGATCAGGTGACTATTATGTGGCAGGCACTGTTCCAGGAACTTGGGATTTATCAGTGACAGAATACACTGAACAAATTTCCTTCCATACGGAGCTCACTTGTTTTCTTAGTGCTTATTCCTGGTCAGAAAGCTCCCAGAACCAGAGAATCCATTTCCATACTGTACACTTGCAATCTCAGGGCCCCAAACAGAAATGCAAACCTCTCTAGGATGAAGCCAGGCGTCTCTACAGAAGGACACACAGAGCGCTTCTGATTTAAGAGTGAGGATGATCTTACCCCAGGGTGGCTAGGGAAAGAAACTTAAGATGAGCAGATTGGCAGGCCTCTCCTCTGAGTTGAGTCAGGAAAGTGAACTCAAAACCAAGGTGAAGAGTTGGCAGTGTGACCCTTGAAAAAGATTCAAGTTAGCCTGGGGTACCCTGTATTTTCCACTCCCAAACAGGAATTAATTTTGGAATCTTCCATAAATGTAGAGAAACTGGGGGCTTTCCAGCTCTAGCCTGGTAAGTACTACTTCAAGACAAAACATAACAAGATGGCCTTGCACTGTAAAGGAGAGAGAGAGAGGAAGGCAAGAAGTAAATACACCTGGAGTCATATTTTTAGGTAGGAAAAACTTTGCAAGAGGCTCTGCTTATAGATCAGAAAATTAGAGATAATGGAATTTTTTTCAGGATGCTAAAAGCAAAATGTGACGAAGATAACATACTAAAAGATAAGCTGCTGATTACTATTTCTGCAGAACAACAGCTCAAGGTAAGTGAATCAGGCAAGACTCAAACGTGGGCAAGTTTATTAATATTAACCCTAATTCAGAATTTTTAACTATTTAAAATTTTTAGGTGCCCACAGCCTCAAAGATCTGAGAATAAATATTTAAGATGTCTTTGGATTTAGTTATGGAAAGATTCTCTAGTTTTTTTTTTTTCTCTGAACAGTATTATGAAAAATCTCACCAAGTACCCAATGACTCCCACATTTCTGTGTCACATTTGCAATAATAAGTAGCCATTTGCTATCATTTTGGCCATATTTTATAGTGACTTCATCTTGGTTTTGAGCTCATTTTCCTGACATCTCCTAAAATTAAGTAGAAACATTTTATATGGGTAAAAGAATCTACATTTTTAAATATGCCAGGCACTGTGGCAAAATTTTCCTGCTTTAGTCCAGAAAAATAAATGCCACAGTTTGTACAAAAGGCCCATTTTTAGCTTAAGGTTGCACAGAACTGTTTCAGAATGTCCAGCTCCCATTCAAATTTCTGCTGTCCCTTGAGTGAGAGGTCAGCTCTACTATTGACCATTGCAAGGTGAGACATGGTCCCATTCCTTGCAAAAATGCAAGCTATTATTTGGCTTTCTGAAGAGGAATGTGTACAGTTCTGAGATAATTGCCTTAGTCACACTACAAAGCACAGGTCAAGGTAAGGTGCTTATGTATTCATGAATGTATATGAGAGAATGGGTAAGCAAAAGTGTCCCATTAGAATGTCCAGAGATTGGACACATTAGACAACCTAAGTAGACAAGGCCCATTTTATTTAGCTGCATTGCTAGTAAACGAGTGAGCCTGCTGGTCACGGGAGCTTTTGATCTCAGAATTCAGTTTAGGCATAAACTGAGGATGATAACAGGACTCCTCCCATCTGCTCCTTGAAGTTTTGAGCATTGGAGGAGTTAGAAATTGTCTCACATAGTAGTGAGTCCAAAACTGACATTGTTAATAGTCACTTCTCCCTCCACTTACTACTTTTGGGCCAATTTTCTCATCCCCAAGCCTTAATAATAAAAGCAATTTATCCAATGAAACATTCTCAGTGGATAAATAGCTGTAAAAAGGCACTTAACATGGAAAAGAATTTTATGAATAGCAAAGAAATGCCAAATCTATCCCCATTAAAAATTAACATTGAGGGCCGGTGAGATGGCTCAGTGGCGTAAGCGCCTGCCTTGCAAGCGCGAGGGCCCAAGTTCGACTCCCTGATCCCACATACGAAAAAGGGGCCGGTGATATCGCTCAGCGGCACGGGTGCCTGTTGGCGCGCGAGGTCCTGAGGTCGACCCCCCGGTACCCACACACACAAAAAAAAAATAACATTGATGCTTTACTTTATACATATTAATATTTGGCCAAACCACCTCCATAAACTTATCTTGGGCATAGAATCTATGGTCTCCCACATATGAGCTTCTAAGTAGCATGTTTAAAGAACTAACTAGTATCAGACAGGCTTGCAAAAAGTAAAATATACAATTGTGACTTTTATCTGAGTAACTGACTAGCAAAATACATCTCAGTCAAAAGTTTCCTAGGATCTGAAGACTTTTAGATGGGTTATTTCATAACAAGTTCTTTAGAAATCAGTGTATTAATTTTTTGTTATTTCAAAGACAAAGTTGAGTAAATTGCATTGGGGAATATTTGGTTTTCTTTGGATTCTCGAGTCTTCCATAAAAATAAAAAAAGACTCCTACTACAAGTTTGCAGAAAAGGAGAACATGAAGTATAGTAAAAGTAATTGATAAATAACTTTTAAAAGACATGTATTTTACAAAAGTCAAGACTTTGTTTATAGTCAGCATCAGTGCAAAGCCCACTTGGAACATTTTAATATAAAAATAGAATTAAAAATATAAGCGATATGTCAAGTACAATATTCTTTATGCATTAATTATTCCTATTAATAAAATTCCATCTCTTTAAAATTACTCCCATATCAATATTAAGGGAGAATAAATTTTCTTCTAATGTTTTCTTGGCTTCTTTTATATTTTGTGGTCTAAGAAAAGCAAAATAAAGCAAACATCCAGTCAAAAATATCCCACCATCGCAACAAAATTGATTTTGTTTACTTTCTCCAGCATTACAAAGTGAATCCTATAAGTCTTTCAGACACGCTGACATCCTTTTACTTATGCTATGCGTTTTGATTAAAGTCCAAACCTGCCATTTTCAAAGTGCACCCCAAAAATGACCAAAAAGAATATTTTTTCCCCTTTAAAGGCTACCCTCAAAACATTTGCTTGAGAAAATTTCTGAATAGTGAACATTGCCTAGTAAAACACATGCAGTAGACAAAATATCGGATTTCTTTTTCCAGCTGTCCAGAATCCCATTAGTGCCTCTCACTTCTATCAGTGTTTTGCTATAATTAGGATGGCTTAGGGTTTATCTGGGCCTTTTTTCAAAACCAGATTTCCTTCCTAGCAGCAGCCGCTGTCATTTACAAGTACCTTGATGGTATTGGGAGGCTTATTTTGATTCACATTATGGTGCAGGAATCCTAATGGTGAAGTGAAGGGAAATGTGCACACACACACGCACACGCACACACACGCAGTCATCTTTTCTCCTTAAGTTTTAGAAACAGGTCTTACCTGAGGATGATCACTCTGGTCTGCAGGCTGGCTTGTTTCAAGTAGGTTACTAACCCTCAGCCCTTCCCCCTGGAAGCCTGTGTCCCCCTCCTTGGGTAGTGAGCCTGCTGAAAGTTGTAAGGTTTTTGTGTCTTGCTCTGCAGGAGAGAAAATAGCACTTTCTTCTTCAAGGAAGTGGGAATTCCGGCCAGGAATGCCTGCTGTGGCATGAGGAGTCTCTTCTTGATTGCTCCTCATTAGTGGAGCCAGAGTGGGTCCCTTGGGAGGAAGACGCTGGGTGCCTTCTGCTGGACTGTCTTTCAGGGTCAGCTTCTTGGCTTCTCCCTTCACTTGGGGTCGCCATACCCTGGAAGATTTCTGGCTGCTTCTTTGGCTGCCTCGGTCCTTTTCCTCTGCTCTTTCCTCCACGATGGTCTCCAAACTCTGCTTCATCCCTGATCTTTCTGACCCCCCAGACAAGGGCTTCGTCTCCAGCTCTGTTGCTGCTTTTTCCATGGTTAGCAGATTGTCACTGGCAAATTCCTCTCCTGCTTGGTGGCTGTCTCTGGTTTCTTCTTGAATTCCTGGATAATCATTCTCAGCAGCCTTAGAAGCAGTGGGGAGTGGACAGCTCTCTTGTGCAGTCACCGTAGCCATTCCATCCTGGCAAGGTCCGAGAGTAAGAGTCATCCCTGTCCTCGGGGACGTCGTAGTGTGTCTGGAGGCACTGCTGCTCCTGACCCCCACTTCTTGGGATTGTGAGTGATAAGCACAGAAGCCAGTAGTGGCATCCATAGGCCCTGTGTCACCCGACACCCAAGACCCACAACCCATTTCACTGAGGAAATGCTCACACCCACCCAGGATACACTCACTGAATTCCATCTCTTCATCATCGCTTTCTAATAAAAAAGCACGGTTAGTCCCCTGCAGGCTCCTTTGCCAAACTGCATTAGAGTAATCCGTCATGACATCGGAACATTCCAGATACTCCAGGTCACTATCTGAAAACTCCTCAGTGTAAATTAGGGTTATCTCTGGACAAAGTTCATAATCACTGTCAGAGTCCTCGCTGGAAACCTGGGGGCTGGGCTGCTTGTTGACCAAAGCGCTCTCACCTGGGTAAATGCATGCAGTTGCCTCTGACAGCGGAAGGCTGAAGCTAATGTATTTCTGAGCTTCGGGCTCTTGATGACTAGAGGTTAAAACTTCATCATTAGGGCCATCATTTTTTAGCCTATCATCCATTAACCATGAGACTGGAGGAGGTTCTGTCGTGTGGTGGTTTGGGGGAATATTATTTGAATTAAGGAAAATTCCTTCTGTGTTATTTGGATCATAAACCTGTGCCGTTTGCCTCGTTTCTTCATCTAGAGGATTTTCAGAACTGGATTCAGTAACGTCATTATTGGCCAATAACTGGGGTGAGCATAAGCAGTTGAATTTGGGTGGGGAGGAATCAGCTGACAGAGCCACCAAGAATGTACTTTCTTCTTCTTTATAGGGGTGTTCCTTCTCACGGGTTTGACTTGTGCATTCCTTCTCATAGGTCTCTGTTCCATGTTTCCAACCTGTGTCCCTGCCACCTCCCAGGTTAGGAGGGAGCTGTGGGTTTTCTGATGGGCGCTCAACCTCAATGGAAGCAGAGCAGCAAATCATCCCCTGGCAGCTTCTAGCAGAGATCTGATAAATAGCAGCATCGCTTCTGGTACAGCTATGATGAAGAGAACACAAAGGTGATTTTAGACATAACAACATTTTTCACAACGTGGCTCACGACAAGATGGCATTCATTTTACTGCATGTTCAAATCTGTTGTGTCCCTGGGAAGGGGCTTGTGGCTAGGGACAACTGGCCACTGGGCTCTGGCTGCTGCTAGTGCTGAGATCCTGAGAAGCCCAGCTTTCCACAATCTCACCTCAATTTAAAAATACTGAGATTTACTTAAATGAGCAGAAGAGATATTTGATAGTCCAGTTTCTTCTCTCCTTTAAAGTTATTTTTATGTTGTAGGAATTTGAAAGAACATTATTTTTCTGGAGTGAGCCATTATACACAAATAACTAAAGTATTTTATCTCATGTGGTGGAACAGTGTCAGTAATAGCTCTTTTTTTTTTTTGTGGGTACCGGGGGTCGACCTCAGGACCTCACGTGCTAGCAGGCGCCCGTGCCGCTGAGCGATATCACCGGCCCTTTTATCGTATGTGGGTTCCGGGAGTCGAACTCAGGCCCTCGCGCTTGCCAGGCAGGCGCTCAAGCCGCTGAGCCATCTCACCGGCCCAGTAATAGCTCTTTTTAAGACCATGCTAAGAAGGTTTGTTTCCAGCCAGGAGGTTGTAAAAATACACACCATAACAGGATTATGTGTATGAAGGATGGTACTATTTCTTCCTTAATTTAAGGTGACTAAAAGATCTAAATCACAACCATGAGCCCCATTGGCTGGAAACCCATGTCCACATGTCATCCTGGCTAATGTACATCAAGCCAGGTGTTCGGCTTTGGGAAGGAACAAAATTCTTGATCAGACCGAGCCTGCTCTCCCTGTTTCAGGAGTTATGCTTCTGTGGCTCTGTCCTTTATTGTCTGGAGCCACCTGGAGCTGGGAGCCTGCTGTACTTTACTGCAGGCTATGGTAGGGCCCCCTCCAAGGCTCTGTATTCCCAATAAAAGCTTGTTACATGTGTTGTGTAAATTGCATTCTCACTATGCATCATACTGTGCATATTGAAAAGGTTGTCCATCTGTGCATATTGTCCATCTGTCCATATTGTCCATCTGTGCATATTGAAAACATCAATAAGCATTTTCAGGATGCAGGAGCTTTGGGTCTGGCTTGGACTTAGAAGCAATGTTTAGATCTTTATTGACAGTTCTCTGAGAGAAAGACTAAAGCTTTTTAGTTAAGGAAATGTGACCTTTGCTCCAGTTTCACATATACATGTCATTCCCTTCATGAACCTCTTCAATTAATTCTATTTTTTTATTTGTTCATTTTGTTTTACCATTGTGTAAAATATGTACAATATCTAACTTGGAAGGGGTCAGTGTTCAACACAGACAGCTCAAACACCACCCTCTTTGTCCTTTCTTTTCCTCACTGGAGGGAGCCCTTTGCCTTCTCAAGCCCATACTTACCCATCAGCCCTCAGTCATTGAGTGCCTGCTCACACAGACCTCATTTTCAGAAATCAGAGATGAACTCCAATGTCAAGAATGTCTTGTTTCTTCTCTAATGCTTGAGTTTGTTAATACATGAAAATGTTTACTTGTTGTCTTTAAAAAATAAAATAAAATAAAATAAAATAATAAATTAAAAAAAAAAACAGTTAAAAAAAAAAGAATATCTTGTTTCATTGGTAACCAGGCTCACTAGAAGCCAGGCTTGGCCATGACCCATAGCTGATGTCTGGCTCTGCCTTGGTCAGGAAGACTGAAATTTTAGGCAACTTTCTGGAATAAAGTTCCTGCTCCTGTCTATTTCACAAACTAATTCAGGTTCAGATGATAAAATCAGTGTGAAAGGGCTTTATGCCAGATATACTCTCTGAGAATGTGGAAGTGTCGAGACTAAATGTCCTCTGGTTCTTCAGAAGTGTGCGGAAGAATTATCAGAGAACTCAACCTAAAATTCCTAAATCAGAATCCCTGGGTAAAGGAACAAAGGATGTGTTTTTCAAGACACTGAGTCATTCTAATATGAATTGTCCTTGGCCCCTCTTGGAAATTTTTTCATCTTCAACCTCACTAATAAGGCTTTGATCTTCTCAGTTAAAGCTGAATCTTTTGGGCTGGGGCTGTAGCTCAGTGGGAAAGCACTTGCCCAGCACATGCATAAGACTCTGAGTTCAATTCCTGGTACTACAAGAAAGAGAGAAAGACTAAATATTTTTGGCTGAGGAAATGTGACCTCTGCTGCAGTTTCACATTATACACACATTCCCTTCACGAACCTTTTCAATTAATTCTATTTTTTTATTTGTTCATTTAGTTTTACCAATGCTTGGGATGTAACCCAGGGCCTCACACATACTAGGCAAGCACTCTATCACTGAGCCCTCAATTAAATCTCCTTAATTCTTGGAGATTTAGTCTCAGTTACGAGTTTCCATGGAACATAAAAGAACACTATGGACCACAGGAAAATCCTAAGTAATTTGGATTTCCTGACCTATACAGACCACTTACCTTCTGCTAGAGAAACCACCTATCCTAAAGCTACCATGACTTGTGGGGAAAAAAGAGAAAAGAAAGGAATAAAATAACACTGAGAAAAACGAAGGACCAGATGGGAAAGGTGTAGAAGAGATGATTCTCAACTCAAGGAAAATAAACAAAAAGAATTTTAGGAAAATATAGAGAAAATAATTGGGTTAAATATATTTAACTTAATGACTCAATAAACAGATGGGAAATTGTCATGATTTAGTGATGAATAATTTTACAGCACATGTGTTTCGGCTGAATAAGGTTTACAGTCAATCCTAAGTACACTAAACACAGAGGAAAAGGGACTGGTTTAAACACAATTAACTTCTCAGTAACTAATGAATGCTTTGAGTTATGCTTTGTGGTCGACACATTCTTGATAATTATCTCTAAGCATCCTACAGAAAAAGGGGAAATCAGGCAAGGAAGTTGCTACGCTTTAGATCTAAAACACCCCCCAAAAGTCTCATTTGTTCAGAGCTGATGGACTTTGGAAAAGTGATTCAGTCATGAGGGCACTAACTTCATCAATGGATCAACCCACTGACGAGTTCATAGCTCAATGTGCTGCTATGAGGTGGGGTTTAAATGGAGGACATAGGTCACTGGGGACATGCCTTCAAAGGATATGTTCTCTGACTCTTATACTCTCTGCTTCCCAACTGTCATGAGGTGAGTAGCTTTCCTCCATCATGTCCTTCTGCCCTGATGTTTCTGCCTTGGGGCCAACCAATCATGGACTGAAACCTCTGTGAGCCAAAATAAATCTTTTCTCTTTTAAGTTGTGTAGGTCAGCTATTTTGTTTCAGCAACAAAAACCTGACCAATACAGAACCCAATCTCTATTGAATGCCTTCTATGTTAAACAAAGTCTAGCAACTTAATGCATGCAAAACTGTGCTCAAAGGAGTTGAGTAATATCCCCCCAAGTGACAAAGCTGGGAAGTGGCAGAGCTCAGATAAGAGCAGAGCCTCCAGCTCTGGAACTTAGGTCTGCGTATGCTCTTACAAAACTGGCATTTGAGAAGGAAATGGCAGGATATAGAGAAATGCTGTATAAGTGAAGTGTTTTTGCCCTCTCTTCATCTTGACAGTAAGTTGGCAAACTTGTGTAGAGTATGGGCTGGTGCCCAGCATTATGAAGGAGCCAAGAAGATGTATGAAACATCATGTATGCCCCTGAAGTTCTCAGAGAGACTTGCAGGTCAGTGACATGCTAAACTGTACAGCACACACTAGAAAAAGAACGGGAGCTCACAGAAGGGACCTCAGTGGCAGCAACTAACAGATGTGAATCGGGTGGGAGTGTAGAAGCTTTGCACAATGCTGGCAGAGACCTGTGTGTCCCACAGTGATTTGACAGGAATACAAAATCATCCAGGAAGAAATCCTCTGAACAATGAGTTGAGTTCCCTCCTTGCCTGCCTTTTCTTTTGGCCAGGGAAAGCAGTAGCATTTTTCCATCCTGCTTGGAAAGTCATGCTTGAATTTTCTAGGTTCTTTTTAAGTTAATCATTTCCTTCTTAAAGTAAAAGAGGTCCATGTTACTGTAAGAGCATGGAACTTCTTCCAAGTTTGAACCACCAGAATCAGTCTAAACTAGAGTTTCTAAAAGCATTGGGTTACCAGGACTCCTTTATACTCCTAAAAATAATTAAGGGCTCCACACTCTGTCTATGAATATTTACAATACTAAAACAGAAAAATGTTTAAATTTATTAATTCATTTAAAAATTAGAAAAAATTCATTGCACATTACCAATGGCCAGGGGAAATAACATGTTTATGGAGACTATATTTTTCTAAAACAAAGCAAAATTTTGTAAATGGCATTGGTTTACATTTTTTCACATATCTTTAATATGAGGCTTAATAAAAGACAGCTAGAGCTTTATATCTATTTCTGCATTCAGTGTGACATAATACATTATTTTGACTGAAGTATATAAAAAAAATCTGGCCTTATGTAGATATGAGAGGAGATACAGAAAGAAGCAAAAAGAAGACTTAATGAAACTGGAAGTTCCCAGTTCAGAGAAAGTATCAAATGATAGTTGTAAAGTTTGGATTTAAAGTTTTGGATCACTGGCAACAGATACTTCTAGTTTTCCTTTAAGTGCTAGGTTTACTTTTTTCACTTTTCAGAAAAATGTCTGCCATTTGTCCATTGTTTTTTCAAGTAAAAGTCATACTCTGAAAAAAAAAAAAACAGTAAGATCAGCTTGCAAGTTACGACAGGCACTTTCTGTCGTCTCCTCAAGGAAACCCAGCCTTGCATGTGTTTCCCATTTGATTAGATGGGTATTAAAAGGGCTCTTGTTGAGTTGCCTATCTTTAACAAAATTAGCCATTTTTACTAATGCAGCAAGGACATTATTAAGTAATACTGTTTGTTGTTTGTAACTATAACTATATGGCAGTGAAGAATTCTGTGACAGCTAATATAGTTCAGGGCCATTGCCTTAATTCATGCAAAGATGCCAAGCAACTTACCCTCCATTGCTTTTTACTGTCAGTGCTTATGTCAACACAGAAAAGGGCAAAGAATGTTCGAGTATTTTTACAGTAGTAATTTTGGCTTTATGGATCCCCCAAAAGATTTTAGGAATCGCCAGAGGTCCATAGAACACAGTTGGAAAACCATTGACTTAAGCTACTCACCAAGGGAAGTTGTAACACACAGCAGCCTCTCACAGGCTGTCCCTGCCTGGAAGTTGCGCTTTCACCTGGAGAGTTGGCTATTTTCTTGGTATGATCATAAATGTGCCTTGTTAGGCAGATGATTGGCCGTTTTTGTTTAGTATGACCACTTGTGCATCTTCCTAGACAAACGATGTAATCTCTTTTGTTTTCCTGATTGCAAGGGGGAAAGAAGACCTATGTCTGGACTACACCCCTGGAGATTATGATTCAATGTTTACCTAGGCCTAAGTGATTCAATTTGAGGAAGCAAGAGACTGGTTCTACCAATTCTGGAAAGGCTAATCCGGGAGGCTCCTCAGCAGCCAACCACCTTTGCAAGATATTGTGCTTTGGGAACAAGAGGTAAAATGTAAGAACTAAGACAGACCAGAATCCAGAAGACTGGTAACCACATCAAGTAGGAATATGATGACAAGGGACTGGGAAATAGAATGTAACCAGTACAAAAGGAAGACAGAGTAGTGATGAATTTTCTCTAGTTACCAGCACAATGTGCTCACCAAAATTGATATACTTTTAAAACCCTATACTTCACCTCCAATCATCATCATTATTAATAATACCCTCAGGATATTTTCACATGCATAACCCCACTGGCTGTTAAGGTGGGTGACTCTACTAGCAAAATAAAACAAAATCAGACAAGTACTCCTGTATGGATTTAAAAAAAAAAAAAAAAAAAAAGTGGATTTTCCCAAACATTGCTGCTTTCCTCCTGCCCTATTGTCTGCCTGACAACCAAACCACTCTCCCAGCAATATTAAAATTGCTGAAATTCAAACTTAAAGACAAAGTACTGTATATAGGAGAAGCTGAAACTATTGGCTAGAGGTAAGATTGGGAATTTCCTCTGCATTGTTGGTTTTACACAGCCACCGTTCTCCACCACAGCATGTCATTTTATGATGTATCACACTTTCCAGTGGAGGAAATCAAGATCTGGGAAAGAAATGTGTGCAGGGTCTTCACCCATGCAGCTAGGAATGTGGGGATAGGGAGGACACTGAAGCTTCCCAGTGTGGCTGTGAATTGTCACAGCATTGCCTGTGCCTGCCACCAGGGGTGGGGGAGCTGCTCAATAAATAATTAAATGATGACATCTGATCTGTGTCCTTTCCTTGGTCATAACACCAGGTTAAGGTCCTAGTATTTTCTTAGACTAAGTGTCTATATTTTATTACCTGCCTAACTGCTGCCGCCAATGATGGTAATTAAATTATTCAGAATAACTGAAGGAGTGAGAAAGACTTGGGGGATGTTGTTACAGCTGCTGCTTTGTTTTGTTTTGGGGGCTTGAACCCAAGGACTCATGTACGCTAAGCATAAGACCACTGAGTAATGTCCCAGCCAAGCCTTTGGTTTCTTTCCAAGCCCAGAGGAAGACTTATAATACTAAAAACAGACAGAATTTCTTGATCATATTTTCTACAAGTCACTAGATGCATTTCAAGACAAATGAGATTCCTCATTCATTTACCAGTATACTCAGTAATTTGTTCAGTAAAAGATGGGTTAAATTGTGCATCCAAAGAGCCAAAAGGGACCTCAGAGCTATGTCTGGGTCCATTTGTCTATCACCCACGTTGGTCCTTTTGCTCTTTTGCTCTATATCACCAGTGCTGGGGCCTTGAGTCTGTAATTCCCTGATTCCCATGCCCATTGGTTTTCTGCTGCATTTGACCAAAGAAAGGAAGAAGATTGTAGGGTGGGAAGAAGGGAGAATCCAGCTTCAAGGGGCCTTCCAGGAGAAGCTGCATCTCTTTCGCAGTTGCAGGTCC
Source organism: Erethizon dorsatum (assembly GCA_028451465.1). NCBI lineage: Eukaryota > Metazoa > Chordata > Mammalia > Rodentia > Erethizontidae > Erethizon > Erethizon dorsatum. Next base: position 20,912,307 of record CM051829.1, on the reverse strand, counting down.
CACTAGGGTCCCAGCCTCTGCTCTGTGACCTGCAACCAAAAGCTGCTAGTCCTGCTCCTCCATTTGTCTCTGCGGCACATGAGTTGGGGACTTCCTGCCAATGCTAATCTCCAGGTGAATCTCACTATTATGGCTTGTATCTAGATGTCTCCCCAAAAGCCTCATGTGGTCATAGGTGGGGCTTTTCAGAGGTGGCTAGATTCAGGGTGTGTGATGCTGGGATTAAAGGTGTGATGATGGGATTAAGGGTGTGGCATTGGGATTAAGGGTGCATGATTACTAAATTAGTCAACTGATTGGTTTAGCATAGATCTGGGTATGGATAATGGGAAGGCCCACCCTGGGTGTGGGTGGCACCACCCAAAATGTGGGTAGCCTGGAAGGGATAAAAGTGAGAGGCAGACTGCTGCTGCTGTTGCTGCTGCTACTGCTTGATGCTTTGGTGTTTCCTGCCTTCTTGCCATGAACTATTTCTCCTCTGCAATGCACCTCTGCCATGTCGCTTGCCCTTGGAGCCAGCCAACTATGGACTGAAACCTATACAATCTGTGAGCTGAAATAAACCTTTCCTCCTTTAATTTTGGGTGTTGGGCATTTTTTTCTCACCAATGAGAAAAGTGACTAAAACACTCAGTTTCCTGCTTGGCTCAGTCACCTATGTCACCCTGAACTAAATGCTTGAAAGTGGCTTTTATCTTCCTGGCTAGACAGAGATGGATGCAGAGATGATGCATTTTACAGATGTGGAATATGGGGCCCAAGGAAGAAGTTATTCGCTTTAAATTACCTAGCTAAAAAAAAACACAGGAAATGTCTACCATATATATGGCATTTGTCAGCCACTGTATAGAAGATAAAGATGCCTAATTTCTAGGCCCTTTCCTGGGGAGCTTCCTTCCAATAAGGGAAATCAAATGTCCATACAAATAGATATAATATAGGACAGTATCGCTAAGTGCCATTAAAAATCATGCCAATTATGGGGATTCAAGGTGGAGGGCAAGATAGTGAGGGAGTATTTCCTGAGGAACTTAGCAGCTGAAGTAGGCCTAGCATGATTTTGGCAGGAAAGGTGGCATATATGTGGGCGTAGAGAGGGGGCTAATCTTTCCAAGCAGAAGGAACAGCCTAAAGATGGGAGGGAATAACAAATCTCCAGGCCATTATAAGGAAAGATTAAAAATTTTTTACTTGGAATATTGGAGAGAGATAGGTAGGCAGGCAGGGCAACTCACCATTTACTACAGGACACTTGAAAGAGTGAAAAGGATTGCTTTTAATACACCAAGACAACAGGTGGCAATTGGAGCCCTGTGAAGAAAACTAAGTCTGACCCGGGTGAATCAGGAGCTCTAGCCACATGCCAAGAAAGGTGGCAGAGCCCAGGTAAAGGAAGGTTTTCCATCCCCTACTGAAGGGTTTGGACCATAGTTTCCAGCTCACCAGGAAGCAGATCAAATAGCCATTTAGAGTGGAGTGGAAGATGATTCTGTAAGGTGCTCACTGCATTTTACACCATGCACCAAGGACGAGAAGGGAACGCTCTTGCTCTCCATATCTGATAAGGCCTATAGTCCTGATGAGCAGGAACACCCCACTCTCCCACATGTCCAACTGTTTATGCCTGGCTCACTGCACAGCACTTGGGAAAGGAAACCAGAAATTAGTATATAGGACTTGGTTCCTTCCCTAGTGGAGCTGTCAACATTGCCAAGAGACAAGACTTTCAGGTATTAAATAGGGAGCAGAATGTGATTTGTAAATTCCAGTGTCATGGAGCTCCAAAAAGCACAGTTGAGGCAGTGAGTGCTTCTGGTGTTTAGGAAGAAAGAGGTCAGGATGTCCTGGATCTTCAGGGAACACAGCCAGCACATGGAACTTGAACCCAGCTGGATTAAACTTTGGCCGGGGGGGAAGAGGGGAGGGCATTCCGGGCACATGTATAGGAACTGGAATGAGCAGGTCATGTGTGAGGGTCAGCAAAGCAACGAGCTGGGGTGCGAGTGCCAGGCTGGAGGGGGAGGCAGCCTGAGGACAAGAGTTATGGGTTGGAAGGAACTTCTGAGCAAGGCACAAATAAAGGCTCAGAGGTACCACACAGGAAGAAACTGCAGGGCAGATTACTTTTGCTCTTCATTCAAGTGCAATTTTTTTTTTTTTTTTTTTTTTTTTTTTTTTGAGACAGGCTCTCACTAAGTCTCTAAGTTGCCTGGGCTGGGCTTGAACTTGTGATCTTACTGCCTCAGCTTCCCAGTGTGCTAAGATTACAAGGTATGCATCACCACACACAGCTCCAGGTACAATTCTGAGCAGATGGCAAACCCAATACAGCACTGTGGTTAAGGGACAGACTTATCAGCCAGCAAGCCTGGGATTGCATGCCAGCCCATCCACTATTGGATAAGCTACTTAAAGGCTCTGGACAATAACAGTGGGAGTGACACGAGGGTGAAGGGAGTTAATTTCTATAAAGTGCTTAAAGCAGGGTCTGGCACACAGTAAGCAGAAAATCTTTGTTTTCAACCCTGCATAAACATTAGAATAACTTAGAGTGCTTTTTAGAAATACCAATCCCAGATGATTTTTAGGGCAGTGAAACTACACTGCGCAGTACAAAATGGTAGATACGTGCCATGAGGTATTCTGACACCCCATGAGTGAGCCCTAATGTAAGCTATGGACTTTGGGTGGCGATGATGTGCCAGTCAAGGTTCGTGGATTGTAACAAAGGTACCGCTCTGATGCTGGATACAGCTCGTGGGGGAGGCTGTGCCTGTGTGGGGGAAGGTGATATCTAGAAAAATCTCAGGGCCTTTTGCCCAGTTTTGATATGAGCCTAAAACTGCTCTAAAATACAAAGTCTACTTCATAGGAAAAAAATAATGCCAGTGCCAGGGCCCCACCAGAAAACTTAAATATCAAGTAGCATCACAGGGGTGAAACTAACATCGGTTTTCTTAAGCTTCCAGGCAATTCTAATGTACACTCGGGGCTCAGAAGCACCAAGCTGAGTGAATGTAAGATCTTTGTTCCACAGAGATTGAGCTCAGGGAATCAGCAAGTGAGAGATTTTTTTCTTCAGAATGCATGGGAAGTGGTTTCCTGGCTGTCACTGGACACAGAAACACTTCAATTTTGAAGCTGTCTGAGCCCATGGGAGCTTTACAGACACACTGGAGATTCTTTGAACAAGAAACGAACGAAATGATTTTAGACAGGAAAAAAAAAAAAATCCTGCAGTATTCCTACTACCAGGCTTAGTTAATAGACGATTGACCATTCTTGTCAGAAGAGAACTCAAGGTAATTAGAAATAATCCACCTTCAGCACCTGAGAGACCACCCTAGCATAATGTCCCAGAAATCTCAAGGCCATTGCGACAATATTTTTTAAATCCTAAATTAAATTGTGAATCTGATCTATGACAGGCCTAGAATTCTTCTCAGAGCCTAAGAAGAATGCGCCCGTCGGACAGGTTACAGCAGGTGGTCACAGCGATCGGTAGCACAAGTATCACCAGCCAGAGGGCCCAGGGTGCTTTACGAAAGCCAGAAGACATAGAATTCTGAAGGACTAATACTGCTCGTCCATCAAACACCCCAACCGAACTCTGTGTGTTCCTACCCGGCCTGCTTCTCATTTCTAAAGCCCTGCAATTTTATCCTACCAACTGCTCAGGCCTCAAACCCTGAAGTCCACTTTCATTCTCTTCCTGTATCCAGTTCAACAGCAATTCCTGCCAGATACAGCCAGGACCCGGCTGCTTCCTGCCACCTTCTCCAAAGCCCTCTGGTTGGAACCACCATCATCTTTGCAGAATTCCTGCAATAGTTGCTCATGGAGCATTCTGGATGTCCCCTGACTCCTCTGCAGATGGCACACTTGTAACACTACAGCCACAGTCACCCTCTTATAACCAAGCCAGAAAATATCACGTCTCTGCTTAGAAACCCTCCAGCAAGTCCCATCTTATTCATAGTAATCTCCTAGTCGTTCTCAGGAGCCATGAGGGACAGGCCCTGCAATCTCCCCTTCACCTGCTGGACTCAGCCACAGAGGCCTGGCATAGTCCAACCCAAGGGCTTCTGCCCCTGCTGCTCCTTCTGACAAGACCCAGGTGAGAACTACATCCCCTTCCTACTGTTCCCCTTCACCTTTCTGCTCACAGGACCCCATCAGAGAGACCTCCTTCCCTGTATTCCTTCTCTTTCACCTGACACCTTGCACAGCTGCTGGTTAGTTAAATGCCTGGCTCCTCGTAGTATCCCTATCCCAGGACATCAGGGGCTCCATGTTCACTGCTGTATCCCCAGGGTCTAGAATGGTCCCTGGCACATAGTTGACCCTCACCTCAACTATTTGGAACAGAGCTCTTATGATCACCACTTTTGCGCTACAGTTCAGCATGCGTGTTAGCAGACTTCGTCGGAAGATAGGACTTGTTGGCTGAGCTGCAGTGAAAAATTTAATGGAATCCTTGGGTTCTGAGCTGAGCTTTGTTCCTCGATAGCTGTGTTACTTTAGACGGACCTGTGATCTTTCTGGACCTTGGGTAACTTAGAAAGTACAGTACAAAGAGTAAGCTAAAACAATTGGATTTGACCAACAAAAGCAGAATTTCTTGAGGTGGGGAGTATTTGGGTCAGTATGTTTTTAGTTCCCTAGGTGTCCTATGTAGCCAGGAGTGGGCTGATCTTTAGAGTAAGATATCTCATGTGGCAGGTAGCACATGAATCCTCAGGGATCTCGTTGAAGTATAGGTTTGTATTGGCTGGGCCTGCAGTTGCAGACCGATTCTGCCTTTCTAACAAGCTCCCTGGGGATGCTGATGTCCAAAGTCCAGCAGCAAGGTCTCAGAGTCCTTTCCAGCTCTGTGACACCAACTATCCTATGGAAAGCAAAAGTCCCCTCATTAAATTCTCAGCAAAATCCCAGCTGTCACTTGATTTGCTGCTTAATTTGGGTTGAGTTCCTTAGTCAGTGTGGCCAGCAGCTCCCACGTGCAACTCTGTGGCTCGCAAGAGTCAGTTTTGCTTTTAAAAAAAACTAATTTGCCAGGTCTGGTGGCACACACCTATGATCTTAGCATTCTGGGAGGCTGAGACAGGAGGATAACAAGTCTGAGCCTAGCCTGGGCAGAAACTCAACAAACCTTATCTCAAAATAAAAATATATTAGGTCTGGGGATATATCTCAGTGCAAAGGCCCTGAAAAAAAAATTGTTTTAAATTGCTAAACCCAGGCAAGGGAACAAACAAAGCAGAACAGAGAACATTTCTCTCAAAATCTGGCTCGCTAGCAGGCACAAGGACCTAAGTTCCCCCCGAAGGAGCAAAAACTAAAAGATAAAAAGATAGCTCAGAGACCTGCTATCGGGAAGGAAACTCATTATAGTTTAATTGCTTCTCTTTGCCTGCTGATCTGTTGTCAGTGCCTGCTGTAACCTTCGTTGTCTTCTTAACCCAACATCTCGTTATGCTTCTACCTCCTTGCCATCTCTTGGTGCCCGCTGGGCAAATGTAGGCAAAGGAGCAACTGGGAAGTGGCAGACACAAAAGCAGGAGGGCCTGGAGCATAGGGCCTGGAGGGCGCAGCCCCGTGTTGGGCAAGAGTAGGGAGAGAGGTTAGTGATGCCAGAGAACAGCTGTAACTGGGGCAAAAGACGTCACCTGCTGGGGCAGCAGGCCAGGGATGGAAGATGACAAGAATAGAAAGGGGCATTGGGCCGGTGAGATGGCTCAGCGGCGTAAGCGCCTGCCCAGCAAGCGCGAGGGCCTGAGTTCAACTCCTGGAACCCACATACGAAAAAAGGGCCGGTGATATCGCTCGGCGGCGCGGGCGCCTGCTGGCGCGCGAGGTCCTGAGGTCGACCCCTGGTACCCACAAAAAAAAAAAGGGGGGCAGCCACACAATGACCAGAAGCTCAGGCGCCCTGCAGCTCAAATGCAGTATGCCAGTTAATCTTAATTGTGAACTTGGCTGGATTAAGAGACTCCTGGAGAGGTGGCTGAATAGTGAGGGGCTGCAGTTAGTGGATTAATCCACTGATGGTCATGGCTGAATGTGCTTTTAGGAGATGCAGCCTGGTTGGAGGGGGTCACCGTGGACACGCCTTTGGAGGGTGTAGCTCTCACTGACACGCCACCCCAGCCCGCTCTCCTTTCCAGCAGCCGTAAAGTGAGCAGCTTTGCTCTCCCGTGCCTTTCTGCCCTGGACCCAGCGCACCATGGACTGAATCTGCTCAAAAGGTGAGCTAAATTGAACCTCTCCTCCTTTCAGTTGCGGGTGTCAGGTATTTGGTCCCAGTAATGAGAACACTGACTGATTCATGGAGCTACTGCAAGAGGCCTTTTACAATTATTCTGTCTTCTTAAACAGGATTCTTTAACAGCAGCACCTCCTAAGTATTGGTCAGTCTGCTGCCAAGAAGCTACAATACTTTAAATCGGGGCCCAGGTTGTGGTGGATTGACTCTCCCCTCCCCTTGGCAAGGCTCTGAAAAATAGAACTAAGTCACTGCATCATCATGCAACTCCTTCCCCATGTCTTCCCCATACTGAATGCCAACTGAAAAGGGCACAGCGCCAGGCACTAGAGGTACAACAGAGAAAGACAGATGAGACAAGTCTCAGTTTCCTGGGCGTTCCACTTCATGTGAGTTCTATGTCAGTAGACAGAGTCACAATACACAGGTTACAAATCAATAAACACTGTGACTAGGAACAACCCAAGTGTCCATCAACAGGTAAATGGAATAACAAATTGTAGTAGATCCAAACACGGAAATGCTAGAACACTACTTAACAGTAGAAGGGATGAACTATCTGTATGTCGCACAACAGGGATGATTCTCAAGATAATTATACAGAGGAAAGAAAACCAGATACAAGAGAACACACTCTATAATCTGATTTCTAGAAAAGATTCTAGAGAACCTTAGGAACAGAAAACAGATCAGTTGCTGTTTGAGGAGAGGTGGGCAGAGAGGGCAGGAAGGTGGGATTGTAAAGGGGTACAAGGAATCTTTGGAGGATCCTAAAAAGATGTGTTCATAATCTTGATGGTGGTGATGGGTCTATGGGTGTTTACCTGTCTCAGTGCTTACCAAACTGAATACTTTAAGTATGTGTAGTTTGTAATACATTGATATGCACATGTATATACCATATAGTGTATATATAGATAGTATATATACCGTGTCGTGCTAAGTGCACAATAATGCAAGCTAAGGAAAGCCAGGCATGCTGAGAGCAGGCAGTGCCACTGTAGATGACTGGCCAGAGATGACCTCAGGATAAGGTAATTTTGTTCAGAAACCTGAGGGAAGCAGGGATATCTTCAAAGAGACCATGCCAGGTAGGAGTAGCACAAGCAAAGCCCCGGAGGTAGACATGCCACTAGGCCTGATTCATGCCTTTAAGCACTGCAATGGCTCAGAACTGAGTAATGAGTTAGAATTTGGACTGAATGACCGCCCCAGTCTCCACGTGCCTTCTTCACATCTGTCCTACCTCACAGGTAGAGTCCACATCCCTGACCTGAGCCTGGCTGCTTAGCACCTGTAGAAGGAACAGCCACACGTCACCATTCCAGAGCCTGCCCTAGGATTCTTACCAAGAATTCAGAATGTGAAGCTGGGCATGAAACTGGGTGTGGTGGTGCACACCATTAACCCCAGCACTCGATCCCAGCACTGGGCTACGAAGTGAGTTCAAGGCCAGCCTGAACTGCATAGTGAAACCCTGTCTCAAAAAGACCAAAAGAGGGCCGGTGAGATAGCTCAGCGGCGTAAGCGCCTGCCTGGCAAGCGCGAGGTCCTGAGTTCGACTCCTGGTACCCACATAAAAAAAAAAAAAAAGACCAAAAAAAAAGAATTCAGGGGCTGGTGAGATAGCTCAGTGGCATAAGCGCCTGCCTAGCAAGCGCGAGGTCCTGAGTTCGACTCCCGGTACCCACATAAAGTAAAAAAAGGGCTGGTGATATCGCTCAGTGGCACAAGCGCCTGCTGGCAAGCATGAGGTCCTGAGTTCGATTCCTGGTACCCACATTAAAAAAAAATTTTCAGAATGTGTTTTGACTCCATCTTCTCTGAAACGCTACAGTCATGCATCCTAATTCCACTTTAAAACTCCCATTCTCATGACCAAGAGTGACTTCACCAATACACAGGGGACCACAGGGTCAAAAGAGTTGCCATTTAATTAATGCTTGCTCAGTCCCAGGAACTGTTCAAAAACTTTCCTTGTGTGTGTTACTTCATTTAATCTTCAGCTGGTCCTGCAAGGTAGGTACTATTAGTATTCCCACTTTACAGGTACAGAAACTGAGGCAGGTAGAGGTTGAGCAACCTAACCTAGGAAAAGACTAAGACCTGAACCTAGGAAATCTGACCCAGAGCTGACCCTGTTAAGTACCCAAATGTGACCTCACAGAATGCTGCAAATCTCTGATTCTGAACTACTGGGTGCTGTCCACCCCCACTGACTTGGTTCCTGCCTGCCCTTGCGTATGGCTATGACACTTCCCATGTTTGGGGCACTGAATTGTGTCGCCACCCCCAAATTCAAATGCTCTAACCCCCAGTGCAAGGGTATTTGGAAATGAGATCTTTGGGAAGATTTGGGGTTTAGGTGAGGTCATGAGGATGGAGCCCTCATGACAGGACTAGTACCCTTACAGCAGACACCGAAAAGCTTGCCGTCTCTCCACCGGTGTGAAGGTGGCCTTCTACAAACCAGAAAGAAGACCCTCACCAGCCCCTGACCACACTGCACCCTGATCTGAGACTTCTCAACCTCCAGACCAGTAAGGAGTGTGGGTTTGTTGTCTAAGGTATTGAGTCTGTGACATTTTGTTAGGCCAGCCCAACGTAAGACAGACAGAAACAGTCAGACCATCCCATGCCCAAACTCCTCTCACAGGCCATGCTCAACCTTGGCTTCCTTTGGGTATGGTGTGGGTATGGTCTGGAGAGGCACCTGGGAGGGTCCAGAGTCTTGGCCTTCCTTCCCAGGTAGACTCAGAGGAAAGGGCAAAGCAGGACCTCAAGGTGTTGGAGCTCAGAGATAGGCTTGGGAAAGGCACAGGGTACCAGGCAAAAAGTAGGTCCCAGAACAAAGCAAGGAGTATATACAAAGGTGGGGGGCAGTTGTGTATATAAAGGGGACAAAATAGGGCTATCAAGGAAACTGGTTCTTAGTCCTGCCCTCATCCCTACAAAGCTGGAACAAAGCCCTTTGTGCCAACTCCCAGAACTGATTTGGTCCCCACTCTGCCCCAAACACAACAGTCCTCAGAAGGTGTCATTTTGAGACTGTCAGCATGTGTCCAGTCTCAGGTGACTGGAACACCCCAGCTGTCCCAAGGTCTTGGGAGAGCTCTGGGATCTATCTGTTTCCAGTCCCCAGACTAGAATAATTCACCTCAAGGAATCAGCACAGCGGTGGGAACAGCCACCAAATTCCTGTCCCCAGGAAAAGGTGAGTAAGTATCCCATGGCCTGGTCTATGACTATTCTGCTCTGACACTCACCTATTAAGGTCACAACTAGCATGTGATGACAAGCAGTGAATTCTCAGAAGGGACCTATCACCCTGGGGACTAAGTGAGAGTTTCTCGTCAGACCATCGGAACCCGTTCAAGCAGGGCTCTGGCATGGTATAAGCAATGACCCGCTGAATTCATTCAGGAAGAATGCCACGAGAGCCCTCCTTAGCCATGTGCTGGGGACACAGAGGCCTTCCTGGTGCCGGAAAGTTCTACCAGTCATCCTTAAGACTTCTTACACCTACTTAAACTCACAGAACACGAAGTTCGCAGAATGCTTTCCAGCCTTGGATGAAAAGCAGTGCTGTCTTTGCCAAGACATGGCGAGATTCAGTCATCTTTATTTGTATGCAGTGAGTCTCTGTCAATTATATTTTACCTCCAAGAAGGAAATAACAGAGATGGGAAATGCTGCCAATCTAAGCTACCTGTCTTACATCCAATCTGTCCCATTTTAATCCACTCCAACATTATAGTTCTGTGCAGGGAACATATTTAAAGCACATGAAATAGCTATTATTTGTTGCATAGTCTTAATTCTTTGCATGTGTTGATTTAGTCTTCACAATACCCCTATAAAGCAGACGTCCTCAGGCACAGAGAGGTTAAGTAACTTGCCCAGGATAATGCAGCTTTGTAGATCTGGGATTTAAATCCAGAACAACCTGGCTTCAGATTCTTCTCTCAGTGGAGGAAATAATATCCACTCTTTGTAAGTAAAGTTGATGGTGACAGTTCTACCATTAGCAGGATGAGTGCATTCTGCACATTTCTCTTCCAGGAAGAGTATCTTTGAGTCACCGATCCTCACCTCCCCAGCCTTGGTCACAGCTAATGACTCAGGATTTCCAGATGTCTGGCAGGTTTCCTTGAATGATCATGTGTAGAAAAGATGTTGATGGTTCTTCCAAGGGCTGGACAAAGCCGTCAGCACAGATAACAAGCATGTACAACCAATCCTCAAACCATAGTAGCCTCAGGAATGTAACACCACGTCCCAAGGCTCCTGGGGTCTGTCTGCTCACCCAGATGTGAGGAAGAACAGAGCAGGCTGAGACACGACCAAAGTCATTCCACAGGTTCCACCGTCTAAAAACCACCTGAATGTGGCTGTGAGTACAGACATGTACAAGAAAACCAGCTTAAGCCCTCTTGTCTGCGTTACAGTCTCCCTGGTAAATACCCACTTCTTTTCATCCGTCTGTTTCCTCCACTGGACTATGGCACTTAGAAGACCCTGCATGCCTTTAATTGGTACTATGACTAGAACACATTAAGTGCTCTTGATGTTTATTGAATAAATGGCTCCACTAGAAGTGGGGAAAATTATCCTATAGGCAAGCGGTAGCCATCCATGGTGGGATATTTTGGGTTTTTGTTTTGTTTTGTTGTTTAAGCAGAACAAAAATAGTTACAACAGGTGATTTAAAAGATTCGGTGTTCCATGGATGGAGGATGTGGTAAATTACAAAATTTGGCCACTAATTCCTACCCTCTGAGTGTGCACACCTTGCTGCCATGTGAATTTTCCTTTCTACTCTTTAAGAGATGGATCTATTTTCCTGCCTCTTTTTTTTTAATTTGGCCAATTTGAATTATAATAATTTTTTTTATTTTAAAGAGAAAAAACAATAAAAAAGAGAATTTCAAAACAAGATAATAGGAGATTAATAATGGTTAATATATTGCATATTGTTATCTTCAAAGTAGTTGCTCAGATTACAAGACATAGGCATGAAAAATTGATCGAACAATATAAGCACAAACAGTTCTCTTCAATGAACTAATAGAAATTAGTAGTATAATTATCTTAGCTATCATATATACATATGATAGCTATAATCCCAGCTCTCCATAATATATATATTATGTATTATACTATACTATATATATATATACATGGAAAGGAAAAATGAAGGAAGGGGAAAGAAAAATATTTTCCTGCCTCTTTGATCTTGCCCTATGGCTTGCTTTGCCCAAGAGCCTGTGGTGAGTTTGGTGTCAGAGTGGGCTTAAGAAGCCATACAGCTCTATAACATTGGAACACTGCCCGAGATGGCTAGGGAACCAGCTCCCACCTCTGAGAGGATGAAAGCCCAGAGCGAGGAGAACGGGGAGGTGAAGCGTTCCAGCCAACAAGAGCACCAAGCACCAGACCTATCACTGTGGTTCAACCAATCCTCCAACTGGTAACAGCGGCATGAATGGGTGTTGGTGGGCCAGACAAAACCAGTAAAAACCCAGCAGGCCCACAGAATCAGCAGAAATAAACCATGCACTGTTAGGGCCCTCAGTTGTGCGGGTCTTTGTGAGTTTCTCAACGTCGGTGCTCCTGACATTTTAGATTGGATAATTCTTTATTGTGGAGGGCTGTTCTGTGCACTGTCCAGTGTTTAGCAGCATCTTTGACCTCTACCCACTGGGTGCCAGTAACACCCCCATACTCTCCAGTTGTGAGTATCAAAAATGTTTCCAGAGCTGCGTGTAGTGGTGCACTCCTGTAATCCCAGCTCTCCAGGAAGCTGAGGCAGGAAAATTGCAAATTCAAATCAGTCTGGGCAGTGACTTAGTGGGACCTTGTCTCAAAATAAAAAGCGAAAAAGGGCTGTGGTAGCTCAGCCCGGAGTTAAATCCCTAGTACTGAAAAAAGGGAGAAAAAAGTTTCTGGATATGGCCAAATGTCCCCTGGGGGCAAACCATAAGCGACCCCGGAAGCCTTTCTGATTTTTCCTTCAAAAGCTTTAATAACAATTCCTTCTAAAAGTCCACATGTTAAAGGCTTTGTCCCCAGCTCACAGCACCACTGGGAGATGGTGATGCCCTTGAGATGAGGGGGTTTATGGGAGGTCTTTAGGTCTCTGGGGGCATTCCCTTGAAGGGAATTGAGGGACTCAGCCCCTTCTTTGCTCTCTTTTGCTCCCAGGCCATAGGGTGAATAGTTCTGCTATTCTTCCTGACTGAAAGCCCAGAAGTAATGGGGCCAACGAATCACGGCGCAAAGCCCTAAAACTATGAGCCTAAGTAATATATGAGCTTCTCTCTTTCTAACTTGATTATCTCAGATATTCTGTTACAGTGATAGAAAGCTAATACCTAATTTGGGGCTGGTTGGAAAGCCTAGGCCCACTCTAATCAAATATGAACGCAATTGAACTAATTACACCTGCACAATGCTATTTTCAAATGAGGTCACGTTTGGAGGTTCCGGGGGAACCATTCATACTTGAGGAGATTCTGTTCAATTCCGTGAGCACAGTGGCTTGCAGTGGCTGCTGTTCTGGCCATCATCCCCACTCAGCACTCTGAAGGGCCTGTCCAGGCTCAGCCAGGGCCAGGCAGAGCTGACAAGCTCTAGAGGGGAGGAAGGTGCTTTGCCCAGCTCTGATGCAGGCACAAGCTGAGCTTTGCTGCTGCCACCTTATTTGTAATCTGTGCTCTCTCTCTCTCAGCATAGCGGGGCGTGACTGTGACCTTCAGAAGAGGCCTTCTTGCTGTGATGAGGGGTCTCGGTGTGGGTCCTTGGACAGATTTTTATCTGTTTCTTTGTTGCCTTTCTTTAAACTGTGTTCATAAGAGACCACAATTCCCCATTTGTACACACATTAGTGCCACTTACTTTCACTATGAGGTAGAAAACATCTATTTGCATTTCCCTCCCCGCCTCCCAACTCCCACATCTTTTTAATTAAAAACCAAAGCTCTTTTCCAGCTCCAGCGCAGACCTCAATGTTATGATTGATGTTTCTCTCCCTTCAAGGGCTTTCTTGGCTGTCCACTTCTCCTTCCTGCCAAGCGTCCTTCACCTGTGGCAAGGGTTACAGCAGCAATGACATCTCTGCCAAGAAGAGTGGTTAGAGAGGGACAATGCAGGGAGGGCGAGGAATGTGCGCCACCGTGAAAAGCAAAGAGGGAAACACCAAAGACCGATAAGTACAGCCACAGTACTCTTGGCCTCAAATGAAAACTGCAGATGAGATTGCCAAACTCAAAAAAGCCCTTGAGAAGCAGAGAAATGGTGCTTTCAAATACCTAAGAGCTCATTTGTAATGACCCAAAGTCCAAAGTCAGGTAGATAAAGAAAAGTACCATTCTTCAGGCTATGAGCTAATCTAGTGGTTTATGATATTGATAATGCCAGGAAATTTTCAGACTAATATAGCTAACAACTAACTTATAATCTTTGAAAGTCATTTACTTAAAATTCCATTCATTTTCCTAACCAGCACTTAGTATACTGGTATAACTCTATTTACTTTGCAGATAAATGTTTAGGGTGAAAAACATTTTTCATCTTGGACAACACACTAGAATTACCTGGGGTTCAGATTTAATTGATCAACAGTTACCGTGATTAAATCAAACATTACTGAGACTGAAACCTTCCCAGGCGATGCCAATGGGCAGCTCCAGTTCAGAACTATTGGTGTAAAAAGTCAGAACTTTCAAAGATCACTGTTACCCAGCACATTTAATATTAAGCAGCAAAGTATGTATTGTCATATTGCATGAGGATTGAATTCCTCTTACTTTTCAAAATGGCAGGCCTAGAGCTTGGGAAGAGTGGATTTGGTTATATTAAATCTTCCATTTTTACAAATACCACAGCCCTGCTGGACCTCAGAGGAGACAATGGTGATTTCCTGCCCCCTCAATAGTGTAAGATCCTTCCTAAGTCCCTCATTCCCATTGTGTCTTTCCCACTTCAGCCTACGAGTACCTGGAATTGCCTGTCAAGTGCGGAGGGAGATTCTAAGCTGAATGAGCTGCAGATGAAGAGTGGAAAGCTTTGGCAAAATTGGAATGAGGAGGCAGGAAAGTCCAAGCCATACCTACAGGGCACAAATGTCAATGTAGCCACCTCCTAGGTATATTGCTATAGTGAGGGGAAAAGATGTATTAATTTGTTCACTGCCTGTCTCCCATGCTGGAATGGAAATTTTGTGAGGATGTGGACAATGCTTATGTTTTTCATGTCCATCTCTAGCATTTAGCAAAACGATTGGTGTATGGTGCTTGTAGAATATTCCTATTCTTAGACCCAGGGCTACTGGCACAGGCTCCTGACTAGCAGTCATTGGCATACAGTGCCCACTGTTTCCTCTGGCTTCTTGGAGCCCTAGAAGGGCACGGTGATCAATTCAGTAACATTAGACCCAAGGGTACAGACTCCCTACCAAGCTGCAATCAGAGCAGTTCTCATGTTCTCTACATGTTGAACTTCCTAATTTCATCCCAACAAATAGTTCCTGGGGGAATAGAAAAGACTTAGAAAACAGTATACCAGACCACCATGCTTCCTAAAATAAAGCCAGAAGGTATGGTTCCTAGACTAAATTCCATTACCAGTTTGCTGTGGAATGATGTCAGTCACTCCTTCCTTCCTTCCTACCCATGGGAGGCTGGATGACAGTGTTGAGATCCTATCACACTTCCTTAGCTCTCCAGAAAAAGCAAGAGTAAGCGAAAAGCTCACCTAATGAATGAAAATGGCTAGGTCACTTAAAATTCTCAGTAACATTTAACTCCATCAGTGGCAGTAAACTAGAGAAGTGTAATTATTCCTGAGCTCAGCAAATACAGTCGTCCCTCAATATCCAAGGGGGAGTGGTCCCTGGACATCCCCACCCTCGCTGATGCATTTATAAAAGAGCATAATATTGGCATCTAGCTTACATACTTCCTCCACTATCATTGACATCACCTTTAGATTACTTCCAATATCTAACACAATGTAAATACCATGTAAACGGCTGTTATGCTGTATTGTTTATGGAATGAAGACAAGTGGAAAGTCTGTACAGGTTCAATCCAGATGCAGTTTTTAAAAATATTTTCAATCTGTGGTTGACTGAATACACAGATGTGAAACTTGCAGATACAGAGGGCCACCTATAGGCATTGCTGGATGCTGTGGCTGATGCCTGCCAATAGCATCTAAAGTTGGGACGTCAGAAGCAAATATGAGCAAATCTTTTGGCCTTGCCTCATAGTAACCGGCACGTGATGGAATACAGAACGTCAGAAAGCAGTCCATAAGGGCAAAGCCACTTACCAAGAGAGATGTAACACATGAATATATTGATTCTCAAAGAACTCATAACTGGAAATAATGCCACATTCATCTATGGCTTGACCATTCTTATACCAGGTGACCTCTGGCTTGGGCTGACCTGATAATAAAGAATTAAGAATATTCTTGTTACTGTAGATATTTTTGGAAAAAGTTATAAATTTATGAACAAGAAAAGGCAATAAGGAGCAAGGATGAGCATGAAGGGTTATGTCAGTTGAGGAATTAAAAAGCGTCCTCTCACAGATACAAATGTGTGATTTAATAAACACAATCGGGCATGTTATGTGCCTAAGACAGTGCTGAGGTGGGGAGTGGGAACACAAAATGAAAAATGCTGTCTCGTCTCAAGAAAAATTGTTCCGTAAGCAAAGATATGGATGGTATCTTTTTTTCAATGTCATCTGGAACAAAGGATCATCCAAGAATTATCTTGGGGAATGTACTTCATTTCACTCAATGATTACTACTGACTAAAATTCCCAGATTTAGTGAAGTTATATGTTAAATTGTAGGCTTTTATCCAATAGAGATGCAAGTCATTTCTGGCTAATGGAAAAGACGACCCCATAAGTTGTTTACTGCCCAATAGGACATTGAACAGTATTACACCTAACCTAACAACTTTATTCTAACATTATGAAATAGCATATAAATACCTAACTTCTCCAGCTTTAATATTTTGTGATTCCCTCATTAATTAGTAAGTTGAATAAAACCCTTGAAATGTTAATTTCATATTTCCATGGAAACCAATTTACTCAAAGTTGAGTGTATGTTACCGTACAAAAGAGAACAAGGTGAATTAGAAGAATGGAAGCGCCATTTTCTACCTGAGGAGGAAGGAGTCGGGTGTGTAGATTTCCCCTAGGTTATGCATATGTATGTGACTGATGTCATGAAAGAAATTTACATACATTTTCTCCCTCAGAAGCAGATTATCCTTCCTAAACCCCCAGGAATTTCATCCACGCCTTAGGAATTTTTCCCTTCTATTACAGGGTAGGAAAGTTTCCAATGTGTCCTTGAAGAGCCAGCCTCCATGTCACTGAGAATTTATTCAAATATGCCGCATACACAGGGAGGAAAGCCCAGTATTTGGAAACAATACACCATACTTAATCCATCCCAGGAATATTCTTGTGCTTTTGTCTTATTTAGGGTATAGTGTTTAGCAAGCAACTCCAGGGACCACAAACATAAGAACTCCCTATTCTTCTGAGGCCATAGGAAGGGGAAAGCTAAAAGAGGTCAGGGAGGTGACAAAGAAAAGCCAGTGAGACCCACGGTACAGATTAGAGTTCCTCTCCCTGCTTCTTTCTGTGCCAATGCCATGAATACACTTTTAGGCAACTGTGGGTTCTTTCTCCTTGCCTCCTCCCCCAAGTAGTCGCCTGAGTAGCTGTCCCTGGGGCTAGGAGCAGAAAGACTTCATGTAAGGACACATCGTTCTCCAGCAGCTGCTTGCCTGACCCTTATGGGCAAGTGACTAAACCACCCCAAATGAACTTCCCTGAAAACCCATCAAAAAGGTTACTGATCATTATTCACTTCTGCCCATACTTACCAGCCTTGTGCCCCCACTTAGTCAACGTTTATTAGATTCCTACTGAGGAAACATTTAATTGCTCCTTTTGTGTGTGCATAACTTTTTTGAAGAAAGTACAAATGAGGTGTGCATAAGCTGGTCCAGGGGAATTCATTCTGGCCTCCTGGACTCCAGTTGTTCATTCTGACTGATCAGGGCTGGTTGAGTCCCCCCAGTTTCCTAATAGCTGACAGGTTTTTTCCTTTTGTGTAGTATAGATCTGAACCATCAGCCAGAAATGAGACTTATATAGGGAAGTGGTATCTTGTACCTTGTGGGTGGTTCTCTTTTCTCCCTACACTTGCTGGAAACCTCACCTGTTTCCCCTTGTTTTTTAGTATTTTAGGGTTTTTTTGTGGTGTTTCAGAATCAAACCCAGTGCTTGCACATACTAGGCAAGCACTGTACCACTGCACTGCAGCTTCAGCTTTCCCTCTCTTTGTTTTTTGAGCTTCCTCACGAGTTCCATATTGAGAGCCACCATCTGAACATTTCAGAATGATCTGGCTAGTGTGTGCAGGGACAGGCAGCCTAAGTCAGGGTTTTCTAAACACATAGGGGCTCTGTCTAAAGATCCAGGATCAACTGTGTCCCTCCATCAGTCCGAATGGCATCGATAAGCATAGAGAAAGCTACCTCTGGGCTGACGAGGCTGAGTGCGTGGCTGGGCACTCCAGTCTCCAGACCCAAGACGGGCTTTTATGTGACTTCCACTAATGAAAGCAGCCATGGCCAACACTGGCTCTTCTTCTCTGTGGACCTAGAAAAGGAAAATTAGGGGGGACAAGAGTTTTCTGTCTGCCCTCAGGAAACATCACTGGTGCCTTCACATTTTCAAGGTAGAGATGTGATCTAAGAAAGAAAGGAGAATCACCCATAACAGACAAGACACTACTTGCCTATCCAATCACTGTGTTTTTATTTTCTTTTAACGATCAATCCTTTTTGCCCTTGGGGGTACCCAATCCACTCTGAATGATGTGTTCTCCAAGCCAGAGGAAATTCAAGTTCTTGGCTTTTCCTCCACTGGTTGACCTTTGTCCTAGTTTTAATCTTCCTACCATATACTAGCATGCCTGAGGAAGGCAAGCAGCAGGAGACAAATTTAGCCAATGGGAGTATCAGTTAAAGAGTAACAGAAGAGTCCATTTCATTTTCTTGAGTGAAGGTATTCATGCCATTCCTGTGTGTCACGGGAAGTGAAGGACAGCTTATCTGAAAAATTAACCAGTGTAAGAGTTGTCTAACCAAGATGAAATGAGGAGAATCACTAAACAGTATCCAGGAAGTCATTCAAAAAAAAACAAAAATCATAGAGGATTTAAATACTTAATTGATTACTCAGAATAAGCTTCCAAGTTAATTTTCCTAAATGATGTTTTCATAATGCCTTTCTGAGCCAAATAACCTGGTCGGCGGGAGGTGTTACAGGATGAGTGGCTAGTCTCGGGATGATTACCGGAAATCACGCAGCGAAGCACAACATCTGCCTTCTCAGGAACCTTCTGGGAAAGCAACGTAGATAAAAAACACAGTGTGTGACGCTGGGGCCCTTCGGAGTCTGTCATCCTTTCATGTCACATGAATCTGAAAAATAAGCATGCCCAGCATCAGCATGACTTCTAGAATTGCTTTGGTCTCCCTGAGAATTCCAGAACTCTGTGGTGTGGCTCTGTCACCTGCACACAGGCCTGGGAACAGGTAGAAAGTCCTAGGGCAGGCTTCCTCAACCACTGCACTCCTGGTACAGTGCTGACGGCTGGGTTCTGCAGTGGAGGGCATTTAGCAGCAGCCCTGGCCTCTTCCCCCAAGGCACCAGTAGCACTCCCCAGCCCTCCAGGCGTGGCACCATCAATGTCCCCCGAGGTAGAGTGGGGACTACACTGGCTAAGAGTCTCTAGTACTATAGTGCTACCTGCTCCAGCCCAGGGCAACCAGAGCCCAGACTGAGAGGGAAGAATTGCATGAGCCTGCAGCTCGTGGGGCTCCTCTCTTTTCTCTTTCTATCTCTCCTAAAAGTCTTTTCATATTGGACTCAAAAAAGTATATATGTATAATTCATTGCTTCTAAAAGAGGGGTTGACTACATTCAAGTGAATTTCCAGATGGGAGATACTTTGAAATTGGGAAACTACTGCTCCAGCTGCCACAAGGGAGGGGAGGGCCAGGGCCTGCATTTTTGAGCAAGATGGTATTCATTGATGGAAACAGCATTTAGCACTTGATTAGTCACCAGATATGTTACTCCATTTAATCACTCTTAAACTACCTGGAGGATGGTTATTAATGCCTCCTACACTTTACAGATGAGGAATAGGAGGTTGAGAGAGGTTTATCAACTTGTGGAAGACCACACTGCTCAAGTGGCTGCCAAACCGAAGCCACCTCCAGGACTGTGCTGGCTGACACCTTTAGTACCCAAGGGCCACTGGACCTCAGCAGGGTGCAGCTTGTACAGATCTGAGGCTCGCCTGAGAAGGTAGGTCTGTCTGAATTCAGAGGACGCTCCTTCCCACTCTGTCTGTGGGCATGTGGAGGCACCACTCAGCCAAGTCTATCTTTCATGGAGATCAAGTTGGGAAATCACATTTAGCTCTCTTCAAACATCTAGCGTCCCACTTCCCCTTACCTTCGTGAGCAGCCCTCACACACCACAGAGATCAGAAAAAGGAATGAATCACACTGAGGTGTGGCAGGTGGGCAAAAACAGGGAATGAGCAGTTAGAAACTACAAATGGAGTCTGGGCATGCTGGGGGCTCTACAACTGAAGCCTGCGCTAAGCTCATGGTAGGAGAAGCCCGTCTAAACAGCCATGATTATGCAGCATAAGGGGGAACCCCGTTCCATGTGGCATCAGTGACCACTCCCTAACCAGGTACAACCAATAGGTACTGAGCCTATTTCCTTACCTGTAAAAGGAGATAACGACAATGTTCCAGTATTAGAATTAATGTATGTCAGTTCCCTTGTAAGACTCTATTACATAATTGGTTGTCATAATAGTAGTCAGGAGGCTTTAAGGAAGGACCTCATTTATTTCATCAATTTCCTCTTCTGCTGCAGCTTACCACAATTTTTTTAAGTGATATATCAATTAATGGGTAAACATGTCTCCTGGAGTAAGTGTAATTCACAGGGCATGACTCCCCCAACTCTTTCTCAGGACCAGTGCTGTGGATGACCAAGAAAGAAAGGGCACACTGTGATATCAAGAGCTGGGCTGACAGTGAGGACCCCTGTGTGTCATCTGTGACTCCTCCCCAGGTGACAGCTTCTGGACAGTGTTGTCGCACATGTGAAAATTCTGACACTCACACACACCGTTTCACTCACATAGTCATTTTAATCATACACATCGCAGCCATAGGGCACTGCCTGTACTCTGGAAAGGAAAGGGACAGTTAAGTGAGGCTATGTCTCATATTTCACCGCTTCTGCGTAGGTAAGAATGCTTGAGGACAGATTTACCGTTCTGTACTAGAGATGATGAATCAATACGGAATTATTGGTATTACCAGGGGGATCATAGTGGGCTTCACAGATACCTCAAAAAAATGATGTGTAACTGGAAAGATCACTGGATTTCCCTTTCTCTCTCTCTCTCTCTCTCCTTTATTTATTTACTTATTTATTTATTTATATTTTTTGTCTTTTTGAGACAGGGTTTTGCTATGCAGTTCACGCTGGCCTTGAACTCACTTTGTAGCCCAGGCTAGCAGTGATCCTCCTGCCTCAGCCTCCTTAGTGCTGGCATTACAGTCATGCACCACCTCTCTTGGCCTCTCTCTTTCTTTTAACTACGTGGTACAAGGTAAGTTTCTTACTTTAATAAAATGTATATGCCTTTACTTACAATTGATTGTACAGATCCTAAATGGATACAACCGTGTTCTTAAAAATACATATACTGTTTCCCCAGAGCACCATCCTTTCATCTCAGTATACTTTCCCAGAAAGAAAGGATTTGGTATCCTTCCAAGCATTTTTCTATGTATTACATATATAGTCATATGCAATATATACATGTATATAATTTGATTGTATATGGCATTAAGTTGTATATACTTTCCTTGCAATTGGTTTATTTTACTTTGTAAATTTTGCAAATTTTGCAATGTTAATCCAGTTTCTAAAGGGCTCTGTCCTTTTTTAAAAAACTGCTAGGCAGGGCCGGTGAGATGGCTCAGCGGCTTAAGCGCCTGCCCTGCAAGCACGAGGGCCCGAGTTCGACTCCTGGATCCCACATACGAAAAAAGGGCCAGTGATATCGCTCAGCGGCACGGGCGCCTGCTGGTGCATGAGGTCCTGAGGTCGACCCCCCAGTACCCACAAAAAAAAAAAAAAGAAAAACTGCTAGGCAATATCAGGTTCCCATTGTATGGCCATAGCATGTTTCATCTGTCTGCCCTTGTACTGATGACGTTGTACAGCTTATCTGGAGTTTTTCAGACTTACAAACATGTCTCAATGAACAACCTGGCACATTTCTCCTTGGGCATGTAAATCATTCTCTAAATTAGGTACCAAGAAAAAATTGTCAGAGTGCTATTCACATTCTACATTTTAATAGATATTTAATAGATATTGCAAAGTAGGCCGGGCCTTTAGCAGGATAACAGAATTACGTGGTAATGAAGGGCATAAATTTGTGCACCACACTGCCTGGGTTCAACTCTTAGCTTTGTCATGTACTAGTTTATTTCCCCTCTGCCTCAGTTTCTTCATCTATGAAACTCAGATAATAGTAGTATCTACTTGATTTGGCTGTTACGAAAATTAAGTGAGTCCATCTGTATAAAGCTCTTTTGAATAGCATATTAGGCACTGTAGGAGTACTAGCTGTTACCAGTGTCTTTGTGTTTAATATCAGCAAAATCACACAAATAAATGGTATCTTTCTCTTAAATTGATAGAAAGTAAGTAAAATGCTATAGGCAAATTCTTGGAACATGTCAACACCCAAATAAACCAAGCTTTTCTTTGGTTAATCTGGCCCACACAGATAGCCAGTGGCCTGGTTGCTGTTAGCAGGAAGCCTGCTATCAGAGTAAGGGTTCAGGGAAGAGGTCACAGCCGACTCGCAGAGCAGGAAACCCAGTCTTATAGAGCTGATGGAAGAGCCAGCCCTCAGAGAGCCTTCTCACTGGGGACAGGAGGGATTAGTTCTGATTAGCCAGCCTATTTCAGTGGCAATTGTGTTCCTGCATTTGCCATCTGGGTTACTATAAATTTGGATACCACACCCACTAGCATTTAAAACTCAGTCCCTTGTTAGGGAAAGATGGATTCTGGACATTTGGTGTGGGGACAGACCACCTAGGAAAAGACAATTAAAATATTTTGATGCCCACCAGTTGTCATGCCCAAGGGTAGGGCACTTCATAGGCATGACCACATTTAACGATCACAGCATAACTCCCAGGTGGTTCTTCCTTACTTCACAGGTGATGACCTGAAAGGTTAAGTAACTTTAAAGCGTTGATATAAGAAGCCTAATTTCTCATGGCCTACAAATGGCAGAACTAAGATATGGGTCCAGGTTTGCTGGAACCCAAACATTGTGCTTTATCTTCGGTGTGCTCTTAGAGTTGTATGTGAGAAATAGAAGCAAGAAAATAATGTACATGGAAAAATACTCAACATCGTTAGTCATTAAGGAAATGCAAATTAAAACCACAATGAGATACCACTATATACCCACTAAGGTGGCTATCATAGACAACCAAAAACCAGTGAGAATGCGGAAAAGAAAAAGAACCCCCATATGTTGCTGGTGAGGATGTTAAAAATAATACAAATGTTTTGCAAAACAATTTGGAGGTTTCTTAAGAAGTTAAATATAGATTTGCCAAATGACCCAACAATTCTACTCCTACATATCTTACCAAGAAAAAAAAAAAAGTATATCCTGTAAAGATTTGTACATAAACATTCTTTGTAGGATTATTCAGAATAGCCAAAAATTAGAAACAACCTCACTTTCCAACTAGTGAATTGGTAGACAAAATGTGGCATAGCCATGCAATTGAGCAATAAAAAGAAACAAAAGACATACACCTTGTATGTGCGTGAGGGATCTTTTGCAGGGGGCAAAAAATGTTCTAAAACTGATGGCGATGGTTGTGTATTTTGGAAATTTTACTTTAAAAAATCATTGCAGTGAACACTTAGAAAAGGTGAATGCATGTATGGACAATATACCTCAACAAAGTTAATTTTTAAAATATAGACAAAGAGGCAAACACTTACTAAGCACCTACTATATTTGCTGCAGCATTGCTTGTTATAACAAAAGATTGGAAATAATTCGTTAGTAGAAAACTGGTCATCTAAACCGGTTTCTATCTAAACAATGGGATCTTTTTTTCCAGAAACAATGGGTATTAAAAAGAGATAAAGCAATCATAGGTTGGAGAGAGTTAAGGGAGAAATGAGAAAGGGATTAAAAATTAGCAAGATATGTTACATGAAGCAGGGCACAGTGGTACATGGTTGTAATACCAGGGCTCTGGGAGGCTGAGGCAAGAGGAAGACAGCCTCAAGCCCAGTTTTGGCAGCTCAATGAGACCCTGTCTTGGAATAAAAACATTTAAAAAGGGCTGGGAATGTAACTCAGTGCAAAGGCTTTGGATTCAACCCCCAGGACCAAAAAACAAAACAAAAAAGATATGGTTTTATATGCATGCACCAATTCCCCAAAATGACCATCATGATATGGTATTGCAAACATACACTAATAAAATTTTTTAAAGGCCGGTGAGATAGCTCAGCGGCATAAGTGCCTGCCTGGCAAGCGCGAGGTCCTGAGTTCGACCCCCAGTACCCACAAAAAAAAAAAAAAAAAAAATTTAAAGGGATAAGGCAGTTACATATGGACAGATATAGAATAATCTCCAAAATATATTGTTAAGTGAGATAAAGTGTAGAAGTGCAGAGTATCCTAGCACTTGTATGAGAAAAAAATGAATATCCTTGTATGCTTACTTATACATAGGTAGCTGCTGCTTTCTCTGGATTTGTTTTAAATTTTTTCTTTTCAATTTTAAGTGAAATAGAGAATTTTCCCACTGATTCTGCTCTCTGTTATTTACACCTGTACTAATATCCAATGCTTTAAGGGAGGATAAAAGAAAGCAAAGCAAAGCAAAGCAAAACAAAACGAAACACACTGTGCAAGAACTTAATACCTTTCCTGATTTCACAATTGGAAAACACACGAGACAAACAGGCTAAATGACTTTCCCAAGGTCACCAGCTTGTGAATGGCAGCATGCTGGCTTCTTGATTCTGATTTTCAGTGTATTGTATTTGAAGGATATGTTCCCCTGCCTGTCTTATCCTTATCTTCTCTCAGGGTGAAGCTAGGAAAAAAGGAGAACGTATAATGCTATAAATGTACGGAGCTTGGAGAAGTTACAACGAGGCCAAGTTTCATGAGTTAATGGGTTAATATCACTTTGGTTTGCAGCTGAATGTCATGGGCTGACTGTTGTGTACAAGCTAGGGATGTGTCAGTGGACCATCAGGAAGAACACTGTGTTCTAAAGAAGTATTCCCTGTGCTCCTCCTCTTGTCCTCCACATACACCCAGGTTCCCTGTGTCATCTTTCTTGGAACGAACACGCCAAAATGGGACCACAAAGTGAAACACTGCAGAATTTCAAGCATCAGGCAGAGGAGGGGAGAACTTAGAAACTTACATTCTCTTATCTCACTCCCTGGACTGCACAGAAGAGGAAGACAGGCTCTGGGTATAATGAGCCTGAAATTATTGTGCTGAACTAACCATCTCCCTTATGCTGACTCAAAGCACATTAGCTGTGTGGGGACAGTCACCTCTTCAATTTATCTGCCATCATCCTTCAACCTAGCCATTTAGCTCATTGTAAGAGAATATTTTTACTTGAGAAAATTTTCTTTTTTCCTTTTTTCTTTTTATCTTATGAAAAAATGTATTTTCACAACCAGATAATAAAAGAATAACAAGTTATTACACTGTGTATCATTATCTTCAAAGTAGTTATTTAGAATAAGACATAAACCAAAAAGAGTCTTACAAAAACAAAGTAAACAGATAATAAAACAGGCTTTCTCTGTAACAGACTAAGATAAACTTTAGTATAAACAAAACAAATCAGTTTATATATTGAAATATTTTTAAAACAACAGAATATGTAATTGGGGGAAGTATATGAACTTTTCCCTACTTCTTACTTATCTCTCTTCTATTTTGCTCTGTATTTGTGTATATATAGTTTCTCATATAAGAGAAACCATGCTATATTTGAGCTGTATGTCTGACTTATTTCACTTTCTTAACATTATGTTCTCAAGTTGTATCCACTTACCTATGAATGCCTCAAGTTTATCTTTCTTTATGGCAGCATAGTACTCCATTGTGTGAGAATACTTTTCACATAATGTTGACACCTGCCTTATTTTTGGAAGGTTTTTAAAAATCACTTAACTTTGCCTGGGCAGGTTCATCTTAAATTTTTAAAGCATGAATGCTGCCGATGGCTAACTTGATAACTAAAGGAAGTGATAATATGTTAGAGACCTTTCTCCATAATACCTAAAACTCCAAAGGTGTCCGTTTCATGTGTCTTAACTGTTCCACAAATCTCCCTGTGACTCAGCTGTCCAGTGACTTAGGTTGCCCAGACTTCACCCTTCCTACTTTGTGGGCTCTGATTGGTTTAAGATGATCAGGGCAATGCTCACTGATTGGTTCAAGATGATCAGGGCACTGCTCACTGATTGGTTCATTAACCAATGTTAAAGCCAATCAGTGCAAACTTTAGGTCTTTTCCTCTGTCCTCAACAGGAAAGAGAAAGAATGAGGACAACAGGGTAGCTCTCTTGAGAGAGTGGTCTTCAGACTGAGATACTGACTTGAGGTTGAAACCAAACCAGAAAGAAGTTGAGCCTCTAGAAACGGAGAAACAGCTGAGGTTTTGACCAACTCCTGGACTTTTCTAATTGTGCGAACAATAAATTCCATGTTCTTTAAGGTAGTTTGAATTAATTTTTCTGTCATTTCTAGAAGGTACAGTGAAATGTCTACACCTTCTCCTCCTCCCCCTGTGGTTCCTGAACTTTGGGCCATGGGTTCTCCATACTAGACCTCAATGTTGGAACCAAGTTACAGACAGAAGTAACAATTTAATACTACATGGGTTAATCAAAGAATATCTCCCCAGGAGAATGCTGAGGGAAACTGAGCAAAGCCTAGCCCAACAAAACTAACTTTCAGTTTCCGTACTCGTTCTATCTCTTTGTGCCTTTCATGTTTTTCCTGCTTCAAAAGGACGAAAGGACCACTTTCCATCTCTGTCTGCTCAGATCCCACCAGTCTTCAAACACCTAAGCTCAAATGCTTGCTTCTTTTGAAGGCTTCCCTGATATTCTCAGCTGGAAAAAAAAAATAACCCTTCCAAATAATAGACCAGGACCCCAGTTTATGGCCCCCACCCCAAGCATCTCCACACATGTTTAAAACATTTGCCTGCACCAGGCCTGCTTGGTTTACCTTTTGTATTCTCTACAGCGCTAGCATATAGTGTCTGGCATCTGAGAAATTAGGCGAGTTCAGTGATTGAAAACACAAACACAAAAAGGTTTTTTTCAGGAACTTCAAGCCAAAGACAATGACTAACATAATAGTTCTCCTGCTGTGGTCCCTGCATCACCCCATGAGCTCCTCCTGGGAACATGAACAAAATGCAAATTCTTTGGATACTTTGGACCTTCAGAATAAGAAACTCAGGGTAGAGCTGAGCAACTGAGGTTTTAACAAGCTCCCCAAATTCTGGTGCACTTTGAAAGTTTGAGAACAACTGGCCTCAGACACAGTCTTAAGCTAGGGATTGAGGAACAAACAGCCCTGCCTACCAAAGAGCTAGCTGACCATCCAGTGAGGACGAAGGGGAGTGGTGCTATCCCCCACGTGGGAGTAACAGCCATGGAGGTTATGGAAACTGTGGTGGGGGTGGTACATGGGATACAGACCCAAGCTACAGAACGGAGTTTCTCTCTAGCCTGGTGTCCCACTCTTTGACCTGATGTCCATCCATTGTGTGCTGATCAGTTATGTCCACTGAGGCCATGCCAGGTGTATGCACATCTGCAGAAATTCTAACAAAGGCTCTAAATACTTTTAAATGTTCTTTTTTCTGATGTAAGTCAGGGTTTTTTAGTCCTTCATTTTTACCAACCCTAAGAAGACACTATCACTTTCTCCCAAGTTTCTCTGTATACCTGCATTTCCTTTTTTGGCAGAATTAAGCCCAGAATTGTACAGTTCCTTGTGGACCTGTCAGTAACTCAAGCAAAGCATTTATCGAGATACTCTGATATTCCTGGGAAAAAAAAGACAAAACAAAACAAAAACCTGCTAAAGTTCTTCAGCACTATCCCAAGAGTCCTGTTTATGATTCTTGTCTACCCCCTCCTGTACCTGACTTGTCCTTACCCCAGAACAAGGAAGCACCCTGTACATTGTAAATTTTTATCACAGACCTTGCAATTCTAGCCCACACTGTGGTCCCCTAGACTGGAAACCACACTGCTCCTGAGGTGGCCCATCCAGGTACTGTCTGCCTCTTAGGAGATTCTCCCCTCTACTCCCATTGCCATCACCCCACAGTGTCTATGTGTAATCAATGCCCGGCTCACCTATAATCTTAAAGTAAGGCTGGGCTTGTGCCTTAGTTTGCATAGTTTCCATAATAATCATAGATATCATCTTATATGTATAGATTCACTGTACCTCCCATTCCTATAGATTCCCACTCATATTTAAATATGGTACCGATAGGTATTAAAGAGTAACCTGAGATGATGTTGATGAATCTCTACCTCAGCTTTTAAATAATACCACCAACTATTTTCAGTAAAAAATATTTTTTCTAATTTATCATGAATACATTCTAAAATATAATCCTTTTTTATAAAATTTTGTTTTTAAAATTTTTTTAAATTTTGTTTCCAAATATGTTGTTTCTAAGCACATTTTCCTCAAAAAATCTAATTTTCTCTTACTTGATTATTGTACCAATCTCAATAAAATGTAGTTTCTATTACTTTATATAGTTAATATGATGATCTTATCCTGACATCTGGGCCCAAGGAAAGCAAAAAAAAAAAAAAAAAAAAATTTAATGAGCAAAGATGAAGAACTAACTTCTGTTGAGAAACTTTATTTCCTCATCTAATCCCCCATCGGACCTGTTAAAGTAAATATCAATATCTTCACTTTATAGGTGAGAAAATTGGGGTTCAGATGCTTGGAAACACTGCTGAAGTCAGAGCAGTTGGTTCCGATTCTGACTCCAAAACCTGGGCTTTCTTCCCGAGGACCCCCCTACTTCCCTCAGTTCTGTTCAGATTTGGATACTCACAACTGCATTTTCCCTACTTAGACTGATATCTACATATACCTGAAGTGTGCATAGGGGCTGTTAAAAAATAATGAATGCAATGGGAAGAAAGGAAAGTTTTGCAGCCACCCTACCTAAAAATGTCTCCAAATTGTGGTCAAGGATTTTGTAAAAACTTCAAAAGGGCAATGCAATTTGGAAGCTAAAATGCCTTTAATTTCTTTCAAATCTTACTTTTTATGACCTGAACATGGCCATCAGTTCCTTTTAATAGAGGATGTGTCAAACTGATTTGGAAGGCGGCTCACGACATCCTTGTTTTCAGTTCAGAAAAAGCAAAGCAGCCCATCCCATTTCCCCTTATCCGGCATGCTGCGGTCTATAAGATGGACCGCAGGCCTTTGGAGCAGGAAGACTGACTCACCTTTCCTAGTTAACTGATCTTCAGAAACGAAGGCTGCCTGTGTGCAAGGAAAAGGCTGTGGAAAGGAAAAAATACAAGCAAAAGTGGTGCTAAATGCTGTTCTTGCTTTCATCTATTTTTAAATGATTGTCAGATGTCTGTAACTGACACCCTTAATCAGTGGTTCTAAAGTTTAGATGTGTTTATTAAAATGTAATATGACAGGGGTGCCATTTTATTGACAGATTCTTTTTTTGGGGGGATGACTTTTTGCCTTAAATTTTTCAAAATCTATTTCACAACCGGATGAATGTTTGTGTGAGCCTTTTTGAAATGCCTGATAGCTTTTCAGCAATGTGCATTGCTTGTTCTCAGACAAGACACCGCTGTGTTTGCCCACAGAGGGGAGATTTTTCAATCATTTGGATAATTCAAGGAACAGGGAATAAGCTTGGACTAAAATACTCGAATTATTTCAAGGAGAAGTGTTTGTGGCTGGAGTTACATGGATAACTGCCTCAAATTTTCATGTTACTTTGCAAAGCCTTAACATATCACTCCTTTCAGTCATCCTTTGTGTTTGTTTTTTCTAGTTGTTAAGACAGACATGATGTGAGTGAAACTATTTTAATTATTGTCAAGCCAAAATAAGCAAACATCAAAAAATAATCATAATTTTCAGAAAGCGTCAGAGTGGACTTAAACTACAAGACCATGAGAATTTAGTCACATTAAAACACCATGTGCCTAATATCTCCAGCTTGTTTCATCTTGCTGTGTCTCAGAAGGAGGCTGTCAGCTTTGTTCTTTGTTGTAGAAAATGTAAACTATTATGTATTTAAAACACGGCCATGCCTTATGTAAAAACCAAAGTCTCTGTACTTACTTTTCGGTACCGTTTGTCCAAGAGATGTTACTGGAGGTCTGGCTCGGTGGCGGGCTCCCCACGCTTTGTGGCAGGCATTGACTGGGGATCCCTGATCCTGGGACAGGGATTCAAATACAAAGTGTTTTCCATGAACGGGTCACAGCACAGTTGGGTCTCTTCCCAGAAAAGTTCATGTCTTCCTAGCAGGGACACCTCCAGGTCCAGGCAGGTTCTGGAAGAAGAGCATTTTTCCCCTGCCCTTGAGTGAACTAGGTCATTGCTGAAGCTGGAGAATATTTTTTAGCATCACTGTGATGAAACTTGACGGCTGTTTCTGCAGTAGGTGAGACAATTGTTGACTCCACCAGGGAGGCCCTGGCAAAGGGGCCTGGTGAAACGCAGCCCCAGGGAGCTGATGAAACGAGGCGAGCTGCCACTGACTGCCGCTGAGGAGCCAGGACAGCTCCTTGCAAAGCCCTTGCGGGAGTCTGGGTTTAATTGCTCACCCCTTAGGAAAGTCAAAAGGCCGAGTAACACAGCCAGTTTTGTACTGAGAAGATCAGGCGTCTCAAGTACACATAGGAAACCTTGGGAGGGTGGAGAGGAGGTGAAAATGACAGTCATGTACTGTTCATTTAAAGAAATGGCACCAAAGTTGTTCCTCTGAAGTTCTCTGTGCAAAAGCCACAGAAGCAGAGCAATATCCCTCTCCCCCTTCTCTTTCTCTGTCTCCCCCCACGCCGTCCCATACACACACACACACAACCTCTTCCTATTTTGACTACAGTGGTAAGAAATAATAGAATGGACAAAGATCAGACGAATTCCGTAGAAGAAATACCACGGACCCTATTTCTTCAAATTGTCAGGAACTGCTCCTTTTGGCAGAGTAGATTTATCACGGTTGAATTTTGTCCAAATTCAAGGAAGAATGTAGAAAATCCAGAGGTACTCACTGCCTCACTGCGAAAGTATTTTAATGCATGGCACCTGGAAATCAGCAACTTGGAAAGAAAGCTCTTGTGAGACACAGAGGCAGCTAAAATTAGCAGCTCCAAGTGGGTGACTTTAAAAGGGACATAACTGTAAATTTGCACTCTGTGGTGAGCACTTTAATTCTCAAAAGCAAAGTGTTTTTTGCGTAGCACAGTATAGGCATCACCATACTTTGATGGAATGAAATTTTTCGCAAGACAAAAAAATCATCTAAAATGATTAAATATCAAGAAGTATACCATATAGGTGTTGTGTTCTGTTTTTCAGTTTTATCTTCCTATGAGGAGAAAGATACTGAAAGCTGAGAGACTCCAATATGATGCCTTTCTCTTTGCCTCTTAGAGAACAGCTCTAAGAAATGCAACAGAACAGAATTTGACCAAGACTTTGCTACTGTGCTTATTAAGTGATTTCATGGGAAACTGGGGTTTTTCCTGACGAGGAAAGATAACCTGAAGATGGCAATGAAGAGAGGAGGAGGTGCGCTGAAAGAAGAGTAAACACATGTTGTCACACACAAAAGACAGAAATGTACAAATGTCCCAAAGCAATAGATAAATGTGATGAGGTTATGTAGAGTTGCCTTGAAGTTCTTAGAAGAAAGAGTTGAAACACACTATAGAACTTAATTTCATCACCAGCAAGATAGACCAATCACTTAAATACCTAACATTCATTTCTCAGTGAAGTAAATGTAAGGAGCAGAGGAATATGAGATAGCCATATGTAAATATAAATATATGTATTGTAAACATATACATCTATATGTACAATTACACTATAGCCATAGAAGTTTTGTTTTAATCTTAGATTTTCTTTTTTTTTTTTTTTTTATGTGGGTACCGGGAGTCGACCTCAGGACCTCGCGCTTGCCAGCAAGCACTTGTGCCGCTGAGCGATATCACTGGCCCTTTTTTTCCTTTATGTGGGTTCTGGGAGTTGAACTCAGGACCTTGCGCTTGCCAGGCAGGCACTCATGCCGCTGAGCTATCTCACCGGCCCTTAATCTTAGATTTTTAGGAGCAAGGATATCAGAAGAAATAACACCTTACAATTAATTAAACTCAAGTAGGTGAGGATGCTTGTTCTGAATATTCTGTGATTTTTCTCAAAGGAGAAAGGGAAAGAGTAAGATGTTGATGTACCCTTATTGAATCAAAAAAATACATACCAAAGAGATCAAAATATGTTTAAGTAATTTATTTTTCTGAAACTACAGGAGAAGGAAAAAACCTTCTTTTGTAGGGAGATTCTCCTTCTCAGAAATAGAGTTGGAAATATATTTTTATGTTGGGGGTTTTTAAAATTCCCTCTCTAGGGCCGGTGAGATGGCTCAGTGGCATAAGCGCCTGACTTGCAAGCGCGAGGATCCAAGTTCGACTCCCGGATCCCACATACGAAAAAGGGGCCGGTGATATCGCTCAGCGGCACGGGCGCCTGTTGGCGCGCGAGGTCCTGAGGTCGACCCCCCCGGTACCCACAAAAAAAAAAAAAAAAAAAAAAAATTCCCTCTCTAAAGGCCTTTGGGGCTTTTCAAAATTCCAGGTGTTGTTTTCTTGGCTTCACAAATAAATGGGTGCCACTGTGATCGCTGGCCACCTTAGACTTATCGGGGATGGGGATCTAGTCAGTTCCTAACTCTTCTGAAAACTTAAAGGAAATTAATTAGGTTCTTACACTGCTCTTTGCTCCCATTACTTAGGTTTGGATTGGTACGTGAGGAGTTTATCTGCTCGTTTTAGTCTTCCTGGCACGGAAGGTCAGTGAATGCTGGTGTAGAATGGCACAAGTGATGTCATGCCTTTCCTGGCTGACCACATTCTTGGCTGAGGCTTAGTACTAAACACACGTCAAATCAGAGATTCTGCCAGGATCCTCCAGCCAAGTTGGAATTCTGCAGGTCGCTCCTGTAGCAGAGATCTGTCAGCTTGGGGAGATTTGAATGCTTCAATTTTATTTTTAAAATACACATCAAAAAAGCATTGCAGCTGGGCGTGGCGGCACATGTCTGTAATCCCAACACTGGAGAGGCCGAGGTAGGAGGATCACTGTGAGTTCGAGGCTCTTTACCTGGGCTACACAGTGAGTTTGCTTGGGCTACATAGTGAGCTCAAGGCCAGCCCGAACTACATAGCAAACCCTGTTTCCAAAAAAAAAAAAAAAAAAAAAAAGCACTGAAACTCTCAGGATAAAAGCAAAATTTCAATTTTCAGAAATTGGTATGGTGAGTCCTAGGCCCCATTTCACAAATGCTAAGTAAAATGAACTAGTTGGAATAGTGCATGAAAATGTAAATTTTGGAAATTATTTGCATATGTTATATGAGGTATAATTGAAAAATGCAATGACTGTTTATATTTTTTAAAAACTATTACAGGGCCGATGAGATGGCTCAGCGGCATAAGTGCCTGCCTGGCAAGTGCGAGGTCCTGGGTTCGACTCCCCGGTACCCACATATGAAAAAAGGGCCGGTGGTATTGCTCAGCGGCACGGGCGCCTGCTGGTGCGCAAGGTCCTGAGGTCGACCCCTGGTACTCACACACACACACACAAAAAAACTATTACAGTAAAAGACACATTGTCATTAATTCACGCTTGAAATACTACCCCTTGCTTCACACATACTTATCCCATCATTTTTGTCACTTTCTGAAGCAGTTCTGGATTTTGTGAGTATCTTTAGCTGTGCTGTCATGGCTGCCTAGATGTCCTGAATCATTCAAAATGTTTACCTTTAAAGTAATTCTGACTTTGGGGAAGAGCCAGAAGTTGCACAGTGCCAGACCTGGTGAATACAGTGGAAGAGGACGCACTGTAATGTTTTTATAAGCCTGCTTTTCTGTTTAAATGGCATTCAGCAGTAGCATTCACCAAATTCTTTATGACACTGTGTAAAGACACTCATGAAAGAGGACATCTAGAACTTAAAACATTCACTGTGTATTTGCATTACACCTCTTACATACTCAATATTTTATAACAGTTTACTTTTTAAGGATTTTCTTCTATTTGCAAAAGCAATAAATGCCCATTGCTAAAAAGTTTTAATCTTTTCATTTTTAAAATTTCTAATCCCTCATCACCAAGAGATAGCCACCATTAGCATTTTGATGTATTTCCTTCTACTCATTTTTTTTTTAATGTGGGTACCAGGAGTCGAACTCAGGACCTCATGCTTGCCAGGCAGGTGCTTGTGCTGCTGAGCCATTTCACTGGCCCTCTTTCTACTCTTTTTATTCACTCTTTGTGCATGTTTGTACACATACGTATACACACAATTTGGATTTATATTATGCAGTTTTCTTCTCTGTTCTTTTTTTTTTAATTTACCATACACAGGTCCCTGAGAATTCTTCAGAAAAATGTGCACATTATTCTGTCATAGGAATACATTATGTTATTCTTAATCAGTTTCAGATTCATAATATGAAAATGTTCTGAAGATCTATCTACTCTTAGATATTTAGATTGCTTATACATTTTTGCTTTTATAAATAGTAATGATGTGAAAAACATTCCTGTATATAGACTTTTTAATGCATCAGTCTTGCCTAAGGACAGGATCTTAAAAGTAACATTAGTGGGTTGAAAGTTATTAATATTTTTAAGGTTCTGGAACATATTGCCAAACAGAACTCTAGCAGTTGTGTGCACAGTGTCCACCAGCAGGTATAATTATGGCCCATCTCATTGACAGAATAATTCCTGGCACTTAGTACTACCCTTTAAAATGTTTCTGCCCATCTGAGATGAACTTTGGCTTCTCATTTTAATGTACACTTTTTTGATGACTAATGAGGTTATAAGTCCATTGCCTTTTTCTATTATGTTGTCTTTTTAATGTTCTGGATTTTTTGCCTTTGCTATCTGAGTGTTTTCCTTTTGCTTGTGGCTATGGTTTGAATATGGTTTAATTTGTCTCCTCCAAATTCATGTTTTGGAGATTTGCCCCCCCCCCCCAGGATGGCACTATTGGAAGGTAGTGGGACCTTTTAGAGGTGGAGACCCAGTAGGAGGACCTTTGGTCACTGGGGCGGACTCTTGGAAGTAGTTCTTATGCAGCCCATTGAGTTCTCAAGAGGGTTATCATAAAAGGATCAAGCCTGGTCCCTCTGGCTCTTTCTCCATCCTGGCTCAAGCTGGAATCTTCTTGCTCCGCCCATGCTCCTAACCACTGCTATCTGCTCTGAGGTGAGCAGCAGATGGTTGGCCCTGAACGCAAAGCCTGTGCAATGCCACTTAGACTCCAAAACTATGAGGTAAATAAACCTCCCTTTTCACAAACAGCTGCATCAGGTATTTCATTACAGTGGTGCAAGCTGACTAATAAACACATATAAAAGCATTTCATATATAATTTGTCACAAATAGGATCTGTTTTACAACTTGTGGTTTACCATTTTATTTGCAAAGTTTTGATATATAGAAATTATGAAATTTTATTTTTAATATACACTATTTTTGTGAGAGAGGAAATAAGAGTTGTTTAGTGAGTATACAGTTTCAGATTGATAATAAAAAGTTCTGAAGATCTGTTTCACAACAATGTGAATATACTTACCACTATTGAATTTTACATTTTTAAATGGCTAAGATGGTATATCTTCTGTTCTGTGGTTTGTTTGTTTCTACAATAATAAAAAGAAACCTTGCTCTTTTTTTCCTTGTGGTTTTTTTCGTTGCTTATAAAGCCTGGGTTTTTTGTGTACGTAGCCACTGTTTCATACTGCTATAAGATATAGAGAGTAAATGGGTTAAGATGGGCTCATTAAGCCCTTCTTCCACTTTTTCAGGTTATTTGGTCTGGGCTAACCTATGGGATAAATTTGTGCCTTTTTTCTTAACCTGGATATCTAAGATTCTCAATTTTCCCTACTGTTTTCCCTTTTGTTTTCTCACACCAAAGAAACAATGCAATATTTAAATGTGTGTATCCAGTTTATTTCACTTAAGAGTATGGTCTCAAGGTGCATCCATTTACCTAGAAATGTCTCAAGTTTATCCTTCTTTATGGCAGAGTAGTACTCCATTCTATTAAAAAAAAACCCACATCTTTATCCATTTTTCTGTAGATAGGCATTTGGGCTGTTTCCAGGATTTAACTATTACAAACCAAAAGGGTAAATAAGGAGCAAATGTATATGTATATGTATAATAGATATTGTGAAGTAGGAAGAAAATGTTCAAATGGAAAGGGGAACTAGGGGGAAGGAAGGAAAAAAGAAAAGAAGGAAAAAATGGAAACAAAGCTTTTGTAAGTAAGGAGAGGAAGAGGGGTTGAAGGGAGGGGAGAGGAATGGGAAAAAAAAGAAGAAGCAAGATGTATCATGTACAGGTACAAATTCCCTATGGTGAATGTGATCATTATGTACATCTAAAATGTACCAATAAAATTAATTTTTAAAAAAGAAAAAAAATAAATTTAGAAAAATTTTCCCTCCTGTTATACTGTGATCATTAATTGTGATGTGGCAACTTGGCTTGAGCAAGAACTGCCTAGCAGATTAGTAAAGTTCCAGGTGTGTCTGGGGATCCATATGCAGGCCAGCAAATGGAAAGGGGAAGACCCACCTTGGATGTGGGTGCACAAACCAATAGGCTTGTAGCCTGGACTGAATAGAAAGGAAAAGAAGAAAGGGGGCCCCTTTTGGGTTGAGTACCAGTGCTCACGATTCCCTTTAAACATTGGTCTCCTAAGTCTTCTGACACAGCCTGACACCAGCGACCTGCAGTAAGCTTCCAAGTGTTCAACCATCCACTGCTTCTGGGTCCTCTGACTTTCCAGTGAATAGACAGCCACTATGGATTCTTCCATCTCCAATTCCACAGATGTGTTACAACTCTTCCACTTCTGACCCTGTAAGCCCACCTAATAAATCCTTTTGTGTGATTATACATATATTTCATTATGATTCTCTTCCTCTAGAGAACCCTAACTAATACAGATAGCGGCTTCTACTTTTTGCAACTAAAAGAGTAACATAGGCATAATATTTAGGACTTCGGTTTGACAACTCTGGAGTTTTTCTCCCATTAAAAATAAAACTAAATGAGAGTTAAGACCTTTAGCTATGGCTGAACGAGAAGACTAGAAAATCCTCTTCCCAAAAAGCAACTATAAAATTATCAATTTAGACAGCCATTTTAGTTCTCTGGAAGTCAGGCAAACACACACAATAACTTGAGAAGCATTTTGTGGTTGAAAACTTCTCAACTATGAGTAACAGCAGTGACTCTCCGTGGTGGTCTTGCATGGAGCTGCCCTGTTCTCCTACTTTACTCTGACATCACAGAGTTTCTACCAGCGCAGGATCTGAGCACAAGTATTTTCACTGCCATAGGTGGAGAAGACTCTGATTTGGAGCAGTAAACAATGCCTATGCCCTGCAGTGTTACTGATACATGTGCTCTTGGCAGCAGATGAGTGGAGGGCCACTGGCTCTACTAGCCTATGGATGGGATTGGAATGGAGGCAAGCATCTAACCAGCTGAGGCTATATACATGTGCAATGGAGACCGGGAAGACCCAGCTGTTTACACATTCTCAGCATGCACAGAGGGCCCAGCAGAAGGTAAACATCAGGGCAGACTTGAAAATTGCTGAAACTTGAATGCACCCTGCCTAACCACACACTAATCTATTGGCAGAATGTGGAAGCTTTGATGACTCAAGGTATTTGGGCACTATCTCTGCCCAATCATTAGCTGACCACTGAATTGTTCAGACATTGGAGCCACAGTGGTAGAGTGCCAGCCAAGCATGTGCAAGGACCTAGGTTTGATCTCCAGCACCACCCCCACAAAAGTAAGAATTGAGCCAGGCACAGTGGTGTGCACCTACAGTCCCGAAACCCTCACAGGGGCTGAGGTAGAAGGATTGCTTGAATTCAGGAGCTTCAAATCAGCCTGGGCAACATAGTGAGACACCATCTCAAAAAAAAATTAACTTAAATTTTTAAAAAATAAGGAGCAAGCAAAAATATCCCAGTCCACACACTTTGGGAAGGACAAATTTCCCAAAAAAGAAAAACCACAAAAAAGTCTCAACAAACTAGGAATTAAACGGAATATTCTCAATGTGACTGATAAATGGTATCTGCCTAAACAAACAACAAAGAAAAGAAAACACAGCTAATATTCTATTTAATCATCTGTAAAATATCTGTAAAACAACTCTCCAGGCAAGTTATAAACTAGCAAACAAATAAACCAAACAGTGACAACAACCTTCAGTGGGGAGAGTAATTCAGAGTTACTACAATATATTATGTAAAATGTCAAGTTTTCAGCAAAACAATTGTGAGATATGCAGAGAAACAGGAAAGGATACTCTTACAGAGAAAATAAAAGCAATCAATAGAAACTGTTACTCTGCTACTACAGCAGACAGACATTGCAAGAAAATAAAACTAAAGACCAATGTCCTTCTGAAACATTCATGCAAAACTCCTTAATATAATAGTACCAAATTTAATCCAGAAATATGTAAGAAGGATTATGCACCACATCTGAGTGGGACTGAGCCTAAGAATGTAAAGGCTGTTTAATATCTGAAAGTCAACTAATGTAACACACTGTTAATAGAATAAAAGACAAAGCCATATTATCAGCTCAAAAGAGGCAGAAAAACTATGACAAAACCCAACAGCCATTCATGATTAAAAACTCAATAGCTGGGTATGGTGGCTCACACTTGTAATCCCAGCTACTCAGGCACCTGAGGTAGGAGGACTGTGCGTTTGAGGCTAGCCTGGACAATATAACAAGACCTTGTCGAAAGAAGAAAGAAAGAGAGAGAGAGAGAGAGAAGGAAAGAAAGAGAGAAAGAAAGAGAGAAAGAAAGAAAGAAAGAAAGAAAGAAAGAAAGAAAGAAAGAAAGAAAGAAAGAAAGAAAGAAAGAAAGAAAGAAAGGGGCCGGTGAGATGGCTCAGCGGCTTAAGCGCCTGCCCGGCAAGCGCGAGGGCCCAAGTTT
The DNA here is from genome assembly GCA_028451465.1 of Erethizon dorsatum. Classification (NCBI taxonomy): domain Eukaryota; kingdom Metazoa; phylum Chordata; class Mammalia; order Rodentia; family Erethizontidae; genus Erethizon; species Erethizon dorsatum. The sequence goes on along the minus strand of CM051829.1, from coordinate 20,873,482 downwards.
GACTCCCGGAACCCACATACGAAAAAAGGGCCAGTGATATCGCTCAGCGGCACGGGCACCTGCTGGCGCGTGAGGTCCTGAGGTCGACCCCCTGGTACCCACAAAAAGAAAGAAAGAAAGAAAGAAAGAAAGAAAGAAAGAAAGAAAGAAAGAAAGAAAGAAAGAAATAGGGAGGGAGGGAGGGAGGGAGGGAGGGAGGGAGGGAGGGAGGGAGGGAGGGAGAAAAAGAAAAACCAAAAAAATGTCTCAACAAACTAAGAATTAAAGGGAATATTCTCAATGTGACTGATAAATGGTATCTACCTAAACAAACAAAAAGAAAATAAAACACAGCTAACATTCTATTTAATCATGAAAGACAAAATTATTTTTCTTAGTACCAGAAACAAAGGAAGGATGGCCACTCCTGCTACATCTACTTGACACTGGACAGGAGGTTCTTGTCAGTAAAAGGGGAAAAACATTGAAGAATCCACATTGGAAAGGAAGAATTAAAACCATCTTCATTCAAAGGTATTTGTAGTAAATTCCAAGGGATGGACAAACTTCTAGAACTAATAAACAAGGTTGACAAAGTCATACTTTGATATAAATCAACACAGAAAAATCAATTGTATTTCTGTATCCTAACAATTACCCAAAAATAAAGTTAAGAGAACGCTTCCATTCTAATAAAGTCTACAAGAATAAAATATCTAGGAATAAACTCAACAAAAGAAGACTTGTATACTGAAAATTATAAAACATCAAAAAGTGAAGTTAAAGATTAGATAAATGGAAAAACATTGCATGTTTATATATTGGAATATCGTCAAATTGTTCTACATATTCAATGTAATCTCTATCAAAATCCAGCAAGAATTTTTTTGCTATTGATGTTAACCCTAAAATTTATATGGAAATGCAATGGAATTAGAATAATCAAAACAACTCTGAAAAAGAACAGCAAAGTAAGAAAACTTACACTACCTTATTTTAAAACTTAGTACAAAGCCAAAGTAATGTGGTATTGGCACACTAGCATACAGATGTAAATATCAAGAAATTCATAAGTATCAAGATAATTCAACAAGCCGGTGAGATGGCTCAGCGGTTTAAGCGCCTGCCTTGCAAGCGTGAGGGCCCGAGTTCGACTCCCGGAACCCACATACAAAAAAGGGGCCGGTGATATCGCTCAGCGGCACGGGCGCCTGCTGGCGCGCGAGGTCCTGAGGTCGACCCCCCGGTACCCACAAAAAAAAAAAAAAAAAAAAAAGATAATTCAACAAGAGAAAGAATTGTCTTTTCACTAAATGATGGTGGGAAAATTGGATATCCATACACAAAAATAAAACAAAAATGGAATTTAGACCTTTGCCTCATACCGTACTAAGAAAAAGTCACTCAAAATATGTCATAGACCATGTGTAAATGCTGCAATGACAAACTTCAAGAAGAAAATGTTGCAGACAGTTGTGTTTTCTAGTTCTGTGACACTAAAAGCAAGATTCGTTAAAGCAAAAACTGAGATATTGCATTTCCTCAAAATTAAAAATTTTTGTCCTCAAAAGACATCATTACATGCCATAGACTAGAAAAGATTCGCAAGTCATATATCTCATAAGTAACTTATATCCAGAATATATATTTCATAAACTTATAAAATGCCATAATATATAATGCTGTAATTTTTAAATGGGTGAAAGATTTTAACAGACATTTCACCAAAGAAAATATATAGATGGCTAATACGCACATGAAAGGATATTCAGTGATTAACTATTAGAGAAATGCAAATTAAAACACAAGATACAACTACACACCCACTATGATAAATAAAATAAAACGGCAGACAATAGCAAGTATAATGAGGATGCAAAGAAATTAGGACCTTTATACATTGCTACTAGCAAAATAAACAGTGACTTTGGAAAACAATTTGGCCATTCCTTAAATTATGAAGCATAACCTTACCATATAACACAGCAATTCTTCTGCAAGGAATCTACCTATGAGACATGAAAATATATGCCCAAACAAAGATTTGTACACCAAAACAAAACACAATCCAAATGTCGGTCCAATAATGACAGGATAAAGCAAGCTATGGGGCATCAGTACAATAGAATACTACTCAGCAATAAAACGCAAAGGACAACAGGCACATGCTACGACTTGGATAAATCTCAAAAACACTATGCTAACTCAAAGAACCCAGACACAAAAGACTGTAGATTCAATTATTCCATTTATATAAAAGTCCAAAATAAGAGAAATTTATAGAACAGAAATTTGATCAGTGGTCTATAGCTGGGGGTGGGAGTGGGGATTAGTTGCAATTGAACATGAGGGGCCATTTAGGGGTGATGGAAATGTTTTCAAACTGGATTGCAGCAATGACTATGCAACTTCGTATGTATATTAAAAACTGTTAAATCATACACAAACAATAGGATAATTTTATTTTATATAAATTATACTTCCATAAAGCATTTTTAAAAGTAGAATAAAACAATGGACGGATCCCTCGCTAAACCTGGTAAAATAGCACATACTTGTCTGTAATCTCAGCACTCAGGAGGCTGAGGCAGGAGGGATTGCCATGAGTTTGAGGCCAGTCTAGTCTACCTAGTGAGTTCAAGTCCAGCCTAAACTACATAGTGAGACTCTGTCTCAAAAATAAATAAATAACTGGTGGATCCTTTGCTTATCTTGCCCAAGAATAGGGCATTTTCTGACCTCTATTCTTTTTTTTTTTTTTAATGCAGGTACTGGGAGTCAAACTCAGGACCTCATGCTTGCCAGGCAGGTGCTTATGCTGCTGAGCTACATCACCGGCCCTGACTTCTATTCTTGAGTCACATTACCATTCCATACAAATGTTAGGATTTCAAGAATAATTGGTATTTTGATAGGGTTTGTATTGAATCTTTAGACAGCTTTGGATAACATGGACATTTTATGGAGTCATGTTTAAAAAACATTAGACCTACTTCGTAAACCTGTGTCTCTGAATCATTACTTTAGATTTCAAGTCCCATGAGCCTGAGAAGCAGATACCTAGTGAATAAATCCCCCTGAACATGATATTCCTCATGACATACGCCCAAGGGCCAAAAGTCTCAGACAGGAATTATCACCAGGTACCTCGTGTCACTCTTGCTCATTCAACAGTCTTATGCTGCTCCCTTACGTAACAAAGACAGTGTCGGTGACTGTCCTCCCACTGACATAAAGGTGGGGAGAGAACAGCGTGCTCCAGAGCTAGCCCTGCAAAGGTCAGGGATAGCGCTCCTAAACTCTTCTGCCACAGGCTACCTGTAATCATGTAGCCCTAAAGAATCTAGTGCCAAGATTCTGCATGAACAAAATTAGTGTTGAAAGACATGGTGATGTTTACATGGCCTTAAATCAGAGTTTCTGGCAAAATATGATGCTTCCTGTACCTAGCATTTATACTAATACTTACACAATCAGTTAAGAGACCGGTCCACCATTTCCACTTGACTGATGTGTCAACAAGAAAAGTCTAAGCTCCTTGCCTGGAGCAGAAAGTCTCAAAAGAAGTTCGCCTCAGTCACAGCTTTCTGAGGCACAATCTACCCGCGGTTGCCCTCTCTCCCTTTCTTGAACTCTGAAGTCCTCTCCAAGCTTTGAACAATTTGGCCAAACTTTCCTTGGTGTAAAAGATTCACAAAGCTGAGTTCTAGGCTAAATGTTGCCTGCCCTACGAACTCCCATCTCTGCTGACCCCCTTAGAAAGCTGTAGCTACACTCTTGGGAACATGTTCTTTCTCTCTTTATGTTCCTCAGCCATTTTTCTCACAAGCTGCCCAAATCTATCTTCCCAGCAGTAAAAAGAGAAATTTATTGCAGGGTGGAAGGCTATCATCCCAACCTGCCAAAATGGATGTATGTAATAATGTCAGCACCAGTTATCAACTGCAAGTGATACATACATACACCTTACGTACTTTATGAGCTTCCATTTAAGACTCCTTTTATTCTGTCCAGCACTCCGGATCTACTGACAGTGGAGCCACAACAGTAGCCTCCCAACCCTTTTCCAAGCCCACTACCACCACTACCACTTCCCAGCACCATAGACACACAACCAGCCAAGGTGGCCCAGCACATAGCCATCAGACCAGTCTTCTAAAAACACTTGTTTTTCACGTCTTTCCCTTGCTTATAAATCTTCCATGATGCTTGGTCCTCTATTGTCCTGTGATGCAGCCACTCCAGAATTGAATGCTGAGCAAAATGTAAGTCCTTGTATTGACTGGGGCTCTCCAGAGAAACAGAATCAATAGGAAGTAGGAGATTCATTATGAGAGATTAGCTCATGTAATTATGGAGGCTGTGAAGGCCTGTGATATTCTCCCTGCAAGCTAGAGACCTGGGGAAGCCAGTGATGTAATTCCAGTCCAAGTTTGAAGGCCTAAGAACCAGGGTAGTTGATGATATAAATCCTAAGCCAAGGCCAGAAGACCAATGTCCCAGCTCAGGCAAGCAAGTGACAAAAAGAGTGAGTTCTTTTGTTCTGTTGGGATCCTTGATGGATTGTAGTATGCGCACTCACACTGAGGAGGGGTCATCTGCTTTACTTAGTCCATTGATTCAAATGGAGATCTCATCTGGAAATGCCCTCACAGATACATCCAGAACAATGTTCGATGTGGGCATCCCTTGGCCCAGTCATATCAACAGAGAATCAAGTAGTACTGCAGCCCAGTTTCAGGAATAGTTTGCTCTTCCGTAGGAAGGTCACAGACATTCTTCCTGCCTTGTTCCCTCTTTCTTCCTTCCTTTCTTTTCTTTTTTTTATTAACTTTATGGGTACATTTCAGATATATATAATGATCACATTCATCATAAAGAATTTGTTCCTGTACATAATATATCTTGATTCTTCCCTTTTTCCCCAATTCCCTCTCCTCCCTTTAACCCTTCTTCCCCTCCTTATATACAAAACTTTGTTTCCACTGTTTCCTTCTATTCACTTTTTTTCTTTTCCCTTCCTTCCTTTCCCCACACCCTCCCTAGTTTTCCTTCCCATTTGAAAATTTCCTTCCTATTTCCAAATATCTATTGTATATTTTGGGCTTTATTTACCCTCTCGGTTTTTCACATCAGAGAAATAATGTGATATTTAAACACATACATGCAATTTATTTCACTTAAGAGTATGGTCTCAAGGTGCATTCATTCACCTAGAAATGTCTCAAGTTTATCCTTCTTTATAGCAGAGTAGTATCCCATTGTATAAACAAAAAAAAACCCTCTTCTTTATCCATTTATCAGTTGAAGGGCATTTGGGCTGTTTCTAAGATTTAGCTATTACAAATTGTGCTACTATAAACATGCGCATTCATATGACACTGTGGTATGATGCCTTTAATTCTTTCAGAAACATATCAAGAAGAGGAATAGCTGGGTCAAATGGAACCTCTAGCTTTAGGTTTTTGAGAAATCTCCACATCGATTTCCACACTGGTTGCACCAGTCTACATCTCACAAACAGTGGAGAAGGGTTCCTTTTTCCCCACAGCCCCGCCAGCATTTGTTATTGGTTGATTTCTTGATGATAGCCATTCTTTCTGCAGGGAGAGAAAATGTCAGTGTTGTTTTAATTTGCATCTCTTGAATGACCAGTGATGTTGAACATTTTTTCATATATTTATTTGCTATTTTTACTTCTTCATCTAAGAAGAATCTATTCATTTCAGATGCCCATTTTTGGATTGGGTCTTTAAATTTGGGGGGGTCTGATTTTTTTGAGTTCTTTATATAGTCTAGATATTAGCCCTTTGCTGAGGGACAACTGGCTAAAATTTTTTCCCACTCTTTGGGTTGACTCTTCACTCTGTTGCTGGTTTCTTTTGTTGTTAAAAAAAAAAAAAAAAAAAAAAGCTTTTTAATAAGATGAGATCCCAGTTATTGATTCTGGGGGGTATTTCCTGTGTGATTGGGGTTTTGTTCATAAAGTCTTTGCCTACACCTATGCCTTTAAGAGTTCTACCTATTCTATCTTCCAACAGATTAGTGATACTGTCTTAATATTTAGAACTTTGATTCATTTTAATTTTAGTTTAGTGAATGGTGACAGATATGCATCTAGTTTTAATCTTCAGCATGTAGAAAGCCAGTTTTTCCAGAATCATTCATTAAAAAGGATATTTTTCTTCTAGTGGGGGGTGTTTGGCTTCTTTTTCAAGGATAATATGGCTAAGTGTTTGGATTTCTTTCTGAATCTTCTAATCTATTCCACTGATCCTCTGGTATGTTTTCTTTTTTCCCCAGTACCATGCTGTTTTTATCATTGCAGCGTTGTAGTATAATTTCAAGTCAGGGATTGTGAAGCCCCTTGCCTTGCCTTTGTTGCCCAGAATTACTTTTTGCTAGTCTAGGTCTCTTCTGGTTCCGAACAAATTCTAGGATTGTTTTCTCTAGTTCTGTGATATATGCTCCCAGGGTTGCATTAAATCTATGTAGCAGTTTTGGAAGTATGGTCATTTTCACTATATTGGTTCTTCCTACCCAAGAACAAGGGATATTTTTCCATTTTCTGATATCCTCTGTGATCTCCTTTTTCAGAGTACTATAATTTTCAATGTAAAGATCCTTTACTTCCTTTGTTAGATTGATTCCTAAGTATTTCACTTTTTGATGCTATTGTGAAAGGTGTGGTTTCCCTAATTTCTCTCTCAGTGAGTTTGTTGTTTGTGTACAAGAATGCTATTGATTTTTGAATGATGATTTTATATCCAGCTATGCTACTGAATTTGGTTATTAAATCTAGGAGTCTTTTGGTGGTGTTTTGGGGAACATCTATGTAGAGTATCATGTCATCAGCAAATAATGATAATTTAATTTCTTCCTTTCCTATCTTTATTCCTTTTATTTCTTTCTCTTGTCTGATTGTTCTGGCTAATGCTTGCAGAACTATATTGAGTAGGAGTGGTGATAGTGGACATCCTTGTCTTGTTCCTGAATTTAGAGGGAAAGCTCTCAGTTTTTGAACATTTAGCATGATGTTAGCTATTGGTTTGTCATGGATGCCTTTTATCAGATTGCTATAAAGACCATCTATTCCAAATTTCTGTAATGTTTTTATCATAAATGGGTGTTGGACTTTGTCAGATTCTTTTTCTGCATCTATTGAGATGATCATATGGTTTTTGTCCGGGGCTCTGTTAATGTGATGTATTACATTTATTGCTATGCATATGTTGAAACATTGCTGCATCCCTGGGATGAATCCTACTTAGTAATGGGATATAATCTATTTGATGATTTGCTGCATTCTGTTTGCCAGTATTTTATTGAGGATTTTTGTGCCTTGTTCATTAGGGAGATTGGCCTGTAGTTTCTTTTTTTAGTTGAATCCTTCTCTGATTTTGGTATCAGGGTAATGCTTGCTTTCAGGAATGAGTTTGGAAGTATTGTTTCCCTTTCAATTTCATTTAAAGAGTTTAAGGAGTAATGGGATTAGATCTTCTCTAAATTTCTTGTATAATTCAGTAGTGAATGTGTCAGGACCTGGGCTTTTCTTTGTTGTTAAGTTTCTAAATTACATCTTCAATTTCATTGACAGATATGGGGTTATTTATAATTTTTATATGTTCTTGATTCAGTTTTGGTAATTCATATGTATCTAGGAATCTGTCCATTTTTTCTGTGTTTTCCAATTTATTAGAATACAGGCTCTCAAAGTAGGTATTGATGATTTGGATTTCTGAAAGATCTGTTGTGATTTCACCCTTTTCATTCCTAATTGCATGGGTTTGAGTCTTTCCTTTTTTTTTTTTTTGATAATGTTGGCTGAGGGTTTGTCAATTTTATCTTTCAAAGAACCAACTTTTTGATTCATTGATTCTTTGTATTGTTCACAGTCTCAATTGCATTAATTTCTCCTCTAATCTTTATAATTCCCTCCCTCTAATGAGTTTTGGACTTGACTTGTCTTCTTTTTTTAGAAGCTTGAGGTTCAACAATCAAAATATTGCTTATTTGAGCTCTCTCTGTTTTTCTGATGTGGGGATTCACCAGTACAAATTTCCCTGGTAGGACTATTTTCCCTGCATCCCATAAGTCCCTGTATGTTCTATTGGCATTATCATTTAATTGTAGAAACTATCTAATTTCTTCTTTAATTTCATCTGTGACCCATTGGTTGTTCAGGAGAGGGTTATTTAATTTCCATATGTTATGCAGTTTTTGTGGGTTCTTTTGCCATTGATTTCCAATTTCATTGCACTATGGTCTGATAATATGCATGGGGTGATTTCAATTCCTTTGCATTTATTTGCATGTTCTATGAGCTAATATGTGGTCTGTTTTGGAGAACATCCTGTGTGCAGCTGAGAAGAATGCGTATTCTGATATTGTGGGGTGGAACACGCTGTAAACATCTAAGTCCACTTGTTCAATGGTTTGGTTCAGCTCTGTCATTTCTTTGTTGACTTTTTTTGTCTGGTTGACTTACCTGTTTAAGACAGTGGGGTATTGAAGTCCCCCATTACAACTGTGTCAGTGCTTTTTTGGTTTTTCATGTCTAGTAATATTTGTTTTATATATTTGGGTGTGCTGGTATTAGGTGAATATATATTGATGATTGTTACCTCTTCCTCTTGGATTGTTCTCTTAAGAAGTATGTAGTGACCTTTGTCTCTCTTGATCAGTCTTGGCTTGAAATCCACTTTGTCTGCAAATAGAATAGCTACTTCTATGTTTTTCCAGGTTCCTGCAGCATGGAGTATTGTTTTTCATCCTTTGATTTTGAGTCTATGAATTTATTTTTGAGTTAAATGTATTTCTTGTATGCAGCATATTGTTGGATCTTGTTTCTTTTTTTTTTTTTTTTTTTTTCTGTGGGTACGGGGGGTTGAACTCAGGACCTCACACGCCAGCAGGCGCCTGTGCCGCTGAGCGATATCACCAGCCCTTTTTTCGTATGTGGATTCTGGGAGTTGAACTCAGGACCTTGCACTTGCCAGGCAGGCGCTTATGCCGCTGAGCTATCTCACTGGCCAGGATCTTGTTTCTTGATTCGTTCTTCCAATCTGTTTCTTTTGATTGGAGAATTGAGACCTTTTCAATGATGATATGTATTGACCTATCCTTGTTATATAATTTTCCTGTTGTTGATTTCCTTTCTTTCCCCCCTGTTTAATTGCTTGCCTTCCCTGGTGAATTCATTCTATTGGGGTTCATGGAATTGTAGTCTTCATTATCTCTTCCTAGAATGTCCTTCAGAACATTTTGGAGTGCTGGTTTGGTGGTCATGAATTTCTTCATGAATTTCTCCATCAATTTTAAAAGATAGTTTTGTGGAGTGCATCAATCTGGTTTGGAGGTTGTTTTCTTTTAGGGCTTGAAATACTTCACTCCAAGCTCTTTTTTACTTCAGAGTTTGTGTTGACAAGTCTGCTGTGATTCTGATGAGCTTTCCTTTATAGGTGATTTGCTTATTTTCTAATAGCTTTTAATATTCTTGTGTTGAATTTCTGGAATCTTGACTATTATATAACTTGGTGTTGATTTTTTTATCATAGCTAATTGAAGTTCTATATGCCTCACTTATCTGTATGTCAAACCATTTTTCCATACTTGGGAAGTTTCCTGCCATTACCTCTGTGAACAGTTTTTTTATGTCATTTGTGCTACCTCCTGCTTTTCCATTGACTCCGATCAATCTTATGTTATTCTTCTTTACATCATCTAGCAGCTGTTGGATTGATTTTTCATAGTCCCTTGGTATTTTTAAGAAGTCTTTCTTTTCATGATCAATAACTTCAAGGCTATCTTCTAGATATGATATTCTGTCCTCACATTGGTTGACTCTGCTGCATATACTTTTATTAGAACTTTTAATCTCCTAGATACCTGTTTGAATCTGTTTCATAAATTCCATTTCTTTCCTACAGTGGACATTCATGGTTTCATCATTTTCCTAAGCTGCTCTATTTTTCTTATCTGTATCTAGATTCACTAACCTTCATTATGGTCATCATCTCTTTAGTTATCCGAGATATTATTTCTAATTTGTTTTTTTGGTTTAGTTTCTGCATTGATGCTTTTAAATTGCTTATGGTGGGTAGCTTTATTTCTAGTATCGAGAACTCCTTAAGAAATGACTACTTTTCAGAGATGTCTTCTTGGTGTAGTTATCTTTTGGCTTTTGAGTCTGTTGCAAGATCCTGCCTCTTCAGTTTATTGGGTATGAGAAGTTGCTGCTTATTTGGCTTATACCCTGGTTCTTTGGTACTGGCCATAGTATTATTCATGAGCCCCTCAGGATATCTTGGTCTTGGCATACAAGGAAGAACAACTGATTAGAACAACTATGTCACTTTGGCTAAAGTAGTACAATCAGTAATAACAATAGCATCAAGCACAGCCCAGAAAATGACAAACAGTGGTGACTATTAATTTGCCACCTTTAACCATCTGAACATGTTTTATAGTTATATAATGAAATCTAAAACAAACCAGAAAATTGTATAAGTAAATATCCATTCAGCAGAGCAATTTTACCCTCAGGGGAGAAAATTTAAAAGAGGTAAGAGGAAAAAATAGAGAAATAGAAGAAGAGGAAGAGATTAGAAGCAAGGCTGAATGGCAAAGGAAAATTACACAAGCTTTGGGAAACTGATGAAGAAGACAGAAGGGAAAAAAAAGAAGGAAGAAATGGAAACAAGAACATAACAAAACAACAAAAAACACCTAGAAACAATGTTGACACATGTATATAAACAAGAACAATCAATAGGAAGAAAGGCAAAGAAAAGAAGAAAAAAAATTTTTCCACTTCAGGGTGTGTCTCTGCTGTCACTGTAAACAAACGGGGCAAACAAACCCAGATCTGTGTAGATTGATCCCAGAAAGCCTTCAGTAGAATTACAGCAGGGTGGTGGATAATCCCAGCAAGGCTGCACTTTCAACACCACTGAAGTTCAGGCTGATCCTGGTTTCTGGCTGTGAGGCTCGGACGTGAGTTGTTCAGCCCACAACACTCTGTATGCCTCTTGCTGGCTTGAACTTGGCTCCCTGACCCTGGGTGTCTCCCATGACCGTGCCTCACCCTGACACTGGAAGCCCTGAGATGGAGCCAACCCACTGCTGCTCTGAGTCCTGAGTTCAGTTGGCCTCTTTCCAAAAAGGTACCTGGCCAATCGCCCTCTTCTGGCAACATCTGAATTGGAATGGAATCACTCACCAGCCACCGCAGCCCGCTGCATCTGCTGCTCCATTCCACTGGTGCGGTTCACCATGGAGGCCTCTGGAGTCACCTATAGTCACTGTGCCTCTGTAGGTTCCAGCCACCTCTCTCACTCTGAGAGCTGGGATTCAGGGAGAAAGCATCATTTGCCACCTCCCTCTTCTGCATGAAGGTCCCTCTCTTTGCTCTCCCCTTGGGCTCCAATTCTTGCTTCAGATCCTTGCTGGGTCCCAGGGACCCGCTTCCCTCCTTCTTCTCTTCCCCATATTGCTATATTCCAGTGCCTGGACTCCACATCTCAGAAAGGCTGATTTGCTGCTGTTCAGCACTCTGCCATCTTCCTGGAAGACTTCTTTTCTTTTCTTTTCTTTTCTTTTTTCTTCTCTTTTCTTTCTCCCTTTCTTCATTCATTCATTTGTTCCTTTTTTCTTCTTTGTTTTTTTTTTTTTCTTGAGATAAGGTCTAGGCTATAGTCCAGGCTGTGTTTGAATTTAGGATTTTCCTTCCTCAGCCCCTTCAGTGCTGGGATTACAACTGCACACCACCACACCAGCTCTCCTCAGGTTTGTTATCAGTTGTCAGCCATACCCTTACCTCAGTGGATTGGTAATGTGCATGGATCAGAACTTCATCAATAACAGATTGTCAGTAGCATGTATCATTAGGACCTCAGAGACTTTTCAAAACACACACACACACACACAGTTTTTGGTTTGGGGGTTGACTCTTTGGGGTTTTGTTTTATTGTGTTTGTTTTTGTTTTGGATCAGGTCTCCCTATGTTGCCCAGGCTGGTTTCAAATTTCAGTTGCAAGTGATTTTCTCTCCTCAGCCTCTCGAATAACAGGGACTATAGGCATATGCCATTGTGCCTGGCTCAAAAAGAATGTATTTTATGCTGGCATTAAGCTAGCATTAAACTGGACTATCAGAGGGCTCATTCTCAAGACCTGATTATCTTCTTCCCTACATAGAATTGCTTTCACTGAACTCTGCTCCTCCCCCCTGGGCACGGTATATTTTAACGAGGCCCATCTTTTTCTTTGTCACCAAACACTTTACATTAATCTTTCTGTACCACTTCTTCCACCTCCTTCATAGCTCTGCTTAAGGGGCAGCCTTCTGGGGAGCTCCTAGTCCAACATTTCTGCAGCTCCTTTCCCTGAACTCATCTGTCTATCATTTGTTTTGACACTTTGAATTCCTTGAATCTTTCTTTTTTAATTAAAATCCATGATAGTAATGGGTGGGAGTTTTCAGAAAATATTGGGTGGGAAGATTGGACAAGGCAGAACTCACATTCTCCATAGAAATCCTTCCTGTCCAAGGGAAGGTAATTAAGGCGGCCTCAACCAACTACACTGGTTGCTCCCTCTGACTACTTAGTGACATGAGGTTATCTATGTATCATACTCACTTTATTCAATGCAGATTTGGGATTCTTATTCAATGCAGATTTAGGGGCCCAAAGATTCTGAAATCAGGCCAGAAATTTATATATATATATTTTTTGTGTGTGTGTGGGTACCGGGGGATCAACCTCAGGACCTCGCGCACCAGCAGGCGCCCGTGCCGCTGAGCGATATCACCGGCCCCTTTTTCATATGTGGGTTCCGGGAGTCGAACTCGGGCCCTCGCGCTTGCCGGGCAGGCGCTTAAGCCGCTGAGCCATCTCACCGGCCCCAGAAATTTATATTTTTAACAAGTGCCCAAGTGCAGTGAAGAATACAGTGGGGATCACTACTTTACAGCATTTATCAACAATCAACTACTATTTACCACATTGTGTCACAGTTTCACTCAGTATTTTTTGTTTTGTTTTATTTTGAGACAAGGTCTCACTATGTAGTTCAGGCTGGCCTTGAACTCACTTTGTGGCCTAGGTTGACCTCGAACTGGTGGTGATCCTCCTGCCTCAGCCTCCCAGGTACTGGGATCATAGGCGTGCACCACCATGCCCAACTCACTTAGTATTTCTTCAATCTACTTTAGACTGGAGTAAAATTCTGTAATAGACTCATACGCATTATGGTGTTAAGAAAGTAATGCCTTATCTTTGGAGACTATTTGCATTTTAAGGAGAATGCCTAAAGAAAGCAACTGTTTACCTCAAAGCAATGAAACTCAAAGATTCAATTTTGAGACTAACAAAGATATTTAAGAAGTCGTTGGGGATGATTTTCTGCTTTCAAAAGAGGGAATACATTTTGGGGCATCATTGGCTTTTTTTTTTTTGTGGGTACCGGGGGGTCGACCTCAGGACCTCGCATGCCAACAGGCACCCGTGCCGCTGAGCGATATCACTGGCCCCTTTTTCATATGTGGGATCCGGGAGTCAAACTCGGGCCCTCGCGCTTGCAAGGCAGGCGCTTACGCCACTGAGCCATCTCACCAGCCCCATCATTGGCTTTTATGCGACCTCTATCTATGTGTCTTTCTACCTTTGTATGTTATGTAGTAATGCCCAAGTTATCTTAAATTGTAATATCTCAGGACAAATTTTTACAGTATTTTTTATCACAGACAACTAAGGGTTCACTAAATGTGTGATAATTAAATGACAGGTTTACTGTTGAGGCTGAATTTCAATTGCAAGGCAGCAGCTATGGAGTGGTGATAAATCATCAATCATATGATCTATGGCACGTAACCAATCTGACTCTCAGTTCCTTTCTCTGTAAAGTGAAAATAATGCCCACTTTACAAGGTTGTTGTAAGGATTAAATACATGTTTGTAAAGCTTCAAGAAAAAGAAAGTAAGAAAAGAAAAAACATCAGAGCAATGGAAGGAGGACAGTAAGAAGACTCTCTCTCTCTCTCTCTCTTTTTTTTTTTGGTACCGGGAATCGAACTCATGACCTCACACTTGCCAGGCAGGCACTGTGCCACCAAGCTATGTCCCTGGCCCAAGACTCTCTTTAATATGCAAATATACTCCTGTATATTTTTTTTAAAAGGAGGCTGTTCATTACTGAGTAGAAAAGTCTGTTTCCTTAGGTTTGTTTATACAACGCTATTTCAAGTGTAGGCTTAATAATCTATTATCATGGCTTAGGTCATTGCTAAGAATAAATACAGAAAAATTCCTAGAAAAGGAATTGCTAGGTCAAACAGGAAATGCATTTTTCCATTGTGATAGCTATTGTTAAATTGTTCTTCAAAGAGTAATACTAAATTAAATTCTTCCTAATACCATATGAGATGCCAGATTTGAAACACTCTTGCCAACACGATACATCAGAATTTACTTGCCTAGGGGCCAGTGACATAGCTCAGTGGCATAAGTGCCTGCCTGGCAAGCGCGAGGTCCTGAGTTTGACTCCTGGTACCCGCATATAAAAAATAAAAGAATTTACTTGCCTATCATATTTGGGACCTGGAGTGCCAACTTGCGATTAGTGAGGATAAAAATATGATACTCCAAAAGTTTTCCTTTCTTCAGTTCCTCAAAGAGTTAAACAGATTTACCACACAATCCAAAAATTCCAATGCTGGGTATATACCCAAAGTGCTAGGCATATACTCAAATGAATTGAAAGCAGGGACTCAAACAGATTGTTTTAGACAAGGTGCAGCATTACTTACAAAAGCCCAAAGGTGGAAATTACTCAAATATCCACCAACAGATGAATGGATAAACAAATTTGGAATATTATTCAGCCCTAAAAAGAAATGACATTCTGACACATGATGCAATATGGATAAACTTAGAAAGCATTGTGCCAAATGAATAAGCCAGACACAAAAGGACAATATTGTATGACTTCACTTGAATGAGATAACTAGAGTAGTCAAATTCATAGAGACATAAAGAACAGTGGTTACCAGGGACTGGACTGAGAGATGACAAGCCATTATTGTTTAATGGATATACCATTTCTCTCTATGATGAAAAAAAATTTCTGGGAGTGGATAGAGGTGATAGCTATGCAGCACTGTGAACTAATGCCACTGAATTATACACCTTAAGATGGCTAAAATAGTAAATTTCATGTTATTTATTTCACAATTAAAAAAGAACAACTCTGACAAAAGCAGCTTCCCTCACCACTAAGATAAATTATGATCATATGACTATGTTTACATGTCATATTAGCTCTCTAGGTATCACAGGGTAGGCAATGCACTTTCTTACCCAAAACAATGCAAAATATTTTGGGAAACAAACTATAGAGCCTGCATCTCCGGAAATCCCCTCCCAAGTGGCTAACCACAAAGGGAGGAAACATAACAGGTTGAAACCAAAAGTTTAAAGCCAAAGTTTAGAGTCCATGTTATTGCATTTTGTGTAAATTAACACAGTGTAATGTGTGTTCAAGAAGGGTAGCATTTGAGCTTTCTTTGCTTTGGTCTGTGCTCCCTGTTCTAGGGATAATCTTATTGCCAAATGTCTTTGGAAGCAAACAGCTTTGAAACTTTTACTTAAATAGAAGCCATTTAAAGCTCATTATTAACTTACCAAAATTAGGCAGTATCTATTGCAGGGCTCGGAAAACATCTAGGGCAAAACTCAGTTATTATTTGTCAAATTGATGTTATAAATGACCACCGAGATACAAAGCAGTCATGCAACCAATACCACTTCTATGAAGAAAAAATTTATTTTATTCCTTTCATGGGATCTGTCTTTAAATGCAGGAAAATCTAAATGCTTGAACAAACCACCCACAAAGTGGATAGTAATATGGCACCCAGAAAAAAAAAGGCATAATTAATACTGTGCCAATTAGGGGATGCAAATAAATTATAGTAATAAAATTATTTAGAGAAGTCACACACAAAAAGCAACTCTTGGACTGGGATATGTTGCTCAGTGATAAAAGTGCTTGTCTAACATGAATGAAGCCCCAGGACTGATCCCCAACACCATTGGAAAAAAAAAAAAGTACATTTTACTAAGCACACAGTCATCGTAGGATAAAACCATGTGCAAAGATTCAGATGTTGGCTTGATGATAGAAAGCTAAGGACAGGCACAAAAGGAAATGCTTTTCATGGAAAGAAGGTAATAACCTTCCAAGAGTCTTTTTTTTTTTTTTTTTTAATGTGGGTACCGGGGGTCAAACTCAGGACCCCACGCTTGCCAGCAGGCGCTTATGCCACTGAGCTATCTCACCAGCCCGTCATTATTATATATCATAAAGATGCGTTAAGTTTAAAATTTACAGTTTGTAGATATCAGTGAGCTCAGGAAAATGTCAAGTTAAGGAAGATAAAAGTAACAGGTGCTAAAATTAAAATTTCAGCTGAGTTCTCTGAAATAAACGTCACACTCTAAATCACAACGAGTCATCTGGGGCCATTTTTCCCTTGTCAGTTCTCAGTTCCCAGAAGGCTGTACCCTTCTCTACTCTACCTTGCTTTACTCAGACAATTTCTGGAGTAATGGTGGCCAACGTCTGAGATTGCCATCATGTCCACTACGTAGCTTCAGACTTTCTGACTCTGTAGTCCTTTGACTTGTGTTATTCATCTTAAAAACCCAAGTCCCACACACAAAGCACACTGTGCTCCCCTTTGGAATGGATCTTGTATTATCCAATTGTCAAATAATGGTTATGGGGTGAGGGCAAAGACCAGTTCTGGTTTTCCCATGTGTCCACCCAGTGCCAGCTCTGCCTTCATCTCTTAGGCCGATTCTGCTGCTGAGGCCCTCCCTGGGCTGTTACCACAAAAGAATAAGAGAAAAGCATCTTCACTTCTGAAGGCTGTGCACTTCACCTTTCAAAGCTTTAGGGAGATAAATTTAGACATAAAACAGGAAGTAATCTCTGTGTAACTGAGTGCACTCTAAAAGAAGTCGTTGCCCCAAGATATTTCAACACTGAAGTGCAGTGGAGCAGTTTTCAAACATTAGTGTGAGTCCCCATCTTGCAGGGCTTGTGAAGACATATTGCTGTGCCCACCCCCAGATGTTCTGAAACAGCTGGCTGGGTCATAGCCTGAGAATCTGCATTTCTAAGAAAGTTCTGATGATGCTGACACTGTTAAGTATTTTCTACCTGAATGTGCACACCTGCAAAAGTTAATGTCTCCATTAGTGAGAAATTATTATGTTTGTCACATTTTAAAATAATAATAAGTTACACCATATTACACAATAAATCATCATGGAGTCTTTAACCCTCTATGTCTACCACTGCTAATCCTAGAAAGTTATTTTTCTTTGTTACTCGCTCATTCTTATGCTTTTTGGTGAAAGTCTCCGGAAAACTACTGAACTGCATATGCTGTTAAAATAGAAATCCTAAAGGTCAAAACTATACTCTGTCACTTTTTCTTATTTATATACTGTATCTCCACAACTGGATCAAGCTTGAGTTCTGTTTTATATTTTGGGTCCCTTATGTTGGGACATAAGGAATATTGGAATGGATAGCCAGTATCCAGAATTCCAAGTCCCCTTGCCCATGTCTTCTTGGTTCTTGATGGACATATATAAAATATGATAGAAAAATACAGTGTGTTTAAATTTTTAAAATTTGTACAGTAAAAGACACATTGCCATTAATAACCATCAAAATACTTCCTCTTCCTTCACACATACTTATATTTCTTGCCATTTTCTGAAGCAATTCTGGAAGTCCTCTTCCATGAGTATCTTTAGTTGTACTGTTGTGCCTAGCTTGATGTCCTGAATTGATTCCAAATGTTTACCTTTCATGGTCATTTTTACTTTGGAGGAGAGCCAGAAGTCACATGGTGCCAGATCTGGTGGATAAGAATACACTGTAATATTTTTATGAGCCTGCCTTTCTGTTGGATGACCAGCAGCATCTGCATTCACCATATTTTTTGATCATGTAGGGCGGGACAAAGACACTTCACAAAAGAACACTTCCAGAACTGCTTCAGAAAACAGCAAGAACAATAGGATAAGTGTGTTTGAAGCAAGGGGGAGGATTTGAGAGGGATGCATGGCAATGTGTCTACTGCAATAAATGGCAATATATTTACAGCAATAAATTCATTTAAATTTAAACATTCATAGTATCATTCAATCAGCCCTTGCATATGGAAGAAGGGCATATTATGCAGGGATACTGCAGGAAAAGTTGCCCTCTTTACCCTTGGGTGGGTCATTAGCTGTAATGGTTGATACATTGTTTCAGCTTGAGAAGGTTAGAAGCTTAACTAAGTAACTCAGCAGTTCTACATCCTAGCGTATAGAGGACATGTCCTGGGGGGCTGTTTAGGCTCAAGGATGTTGTAATGGTTGATTCATTGTGTCAATTTGAGAAGTTTAGAAGTTTAACAAAGTAATTTAGCAGGGGGCCAGGGTCCTTACTTTGTAAACATCCTGAGCCAGTGCAAGAGGAGGGCATGGAGATGGTGTGAGTGCTACACCTGCCTGAGGGCAGGTAGCCTGCATACAGTATAAGGGAGGAAAAGAGGCTTGCTCTCCCCGCTTCTCACTCTTGTTGCTTTTGCTGTCTTCTGCTGCCTTGCACAGTTGCCCCTGTGCCACGCCACCCTGCCTTGGAGCCAGCTGATTATGGACTGAAACCTCCACAAACTGTGAGCTAAATAAATCTTTCCTTCCTTAATTTTGGGTTTCGGGTATTTTGTCCCAGCAATGAAAGAAAAGTAACCAAGATTTTAGCCAAAAGCCTTATAATGGATGCTATGGTTTGAATATGGTTTGTCTTCTCCAAAACTCTTGCTGAAATCTGATTGCCATTATAGGAGTGTTGGGAGGTGAGGCCTTTAAAAAGTGATGGAATTTTTAAGAGGGATTGATGCTTTCTCAGAGGAGCTGAGTTTTTATAAAGCCAGACTGCCCCTTATGTTTTCTTCCTTTTGCACATACCTGCTTGCCTTTAGGCTTTCCATCATGAGTTTAAGCAGCACAAGGCCCTTGCCAGAAGCTGTTCCCATGCACTTCACTTCCCAATCTCCAAGACCATAAGCCAGAATAAACTTCTTTTCTCTATAAATTACCCAGGTTAAGTGTTATGGCTTATGTCTAGATGTCTGTCCACAGCCTCATGCAGTTATGTGGGGCAGGGGCTTTTCAGAGGTGGATGGCTCTAGAGTGTGTGGTGCTGGGATCAAGGGTGTGTGATTACTAACTCAGTCACTGATTGGTTTGGCATCGTTCTGGTTGAGGCTGAGTGATACACCCACCCTAGGGCAGATCACCTACATAAAGTACAAGGGACAGAAAGAAGGCTGATGTACTCTCGCCTGCCTGCTCGCTGTAGACTATTTCTCCTCTGCGATGCCCCTCTGCCACGCCGCCCTGGAGCCAGCTGACAATGAACGGAAACCTCAACTAACTGTGAGCCAAATAAATATTTCCTCCTTTAACTTTGGGCGTTGGGTATTTTGTCACAGCAATGAGAAAAGTAACTAAGACTCTCAGGTATTGTCATAGCAACACAAAAGAGACTAAGACAGTGGGCTTCCCCCTTGGTAGAATAGTATAGATAATGAGGAACCACTACTTTACCTCAAGGCCCGGAGCAGGGGTGGCCTCATCTTCTCTCTCCATATTTCCTCTCTTCCAGGGCCACAGTGACCCCACACTGCCTTTCAGTGTGTTTACATACTCATTCCAGGGCCAGTGAGATAGCTCAGCGGCATAAGCGCCTGCCTGGCAAGCGCGAGGTCCTGAGTTCGACTCCCGGTACCCACATACAAAAAAAGGGCTGGTGATATCGCTCAGCGGCACGGGCGCCTGCTGGCACGTGAGGTCCTGACTTCGACACCCGGTACCCACAAAAA
The DNA here is from genome assembly GCA_028451465.1 of Erethizon dorsatum. Taxonomy (NCBI): domain Eukaryota; kingdom Metazoa; phylum Chordata; class Mammalia; order Rodentia; family Erethizontidae; genus Erethizon; species Erethizon dorsatum. The sequence goes on along the minus strand of CM051829.1, from coordinate 20,853,553 downwards.
AATAAAATAAAATAAAATAAATAAATCTTCATTCCACCCCTTGTCTAGTTGTCTTTGGCTCCAAGGATCTAGAGCTGGAGTAGGGCTTTCCTAAACAAGATAGCAGGAATGTAATGCAACCTGGTAAGTAGACTGAGCAGGCATCCATACAGAACAGAAATACAAATACCTGGGAGATAAGGAGATAGTGTTCGTCTACCACCTCAATGATCCTGTAAAAGCAAATTGGCTGATTTTTCACACACATGCTCTGTGGTCCCTTTAATTTATTTCCTTCTGTTACAGAAGAATACCAAAGACTGGACAATTGTAAACAATAGAAATGCATTTGGCTTACAGTTCTGGAGGCTAGAATGTCCATTTGGTGAGGGCCTTCTTGCTACATCACAATATGGGAGAAAGTCTCCGTGGCAAAAGAGTGCATGCAAGAAAGAAGGGAAGAGCTGCAAACTCATCTTTCATCAAGAATCCACTCCAAGGGCCGGTGAGATGGCTCAGCGGCGTAAGCGCCTGCCTGGCAAGCGCGAGGGCCCGAGTTTGACTCCTGGAACCCACATATGAAAAAAGGGCCGGTGATATTGCTCAGCAGCATGGGCACCCGCTGGTGCACGAGGTCCTGAGGTCGACCTCCAGTACCCACAAAAAAAAAAAAAAAAAAAAAAGAATCCACTCCAGAGATAACTAAGCCAGTCTCATAGTAAACAACAGTAATCCATTCATGAAGGCAGAGCCTCATGATCTAATCAGCTCTTAAAATTGCATCTTGGGCACATGCTTGTAATCCCAGCCCTCTGGGATGCTGAGGCAGGAGGATCACATGTTTCATCCCAGTCTGGGCAAATTAGTGAGGCCTTGTCTCAAAACTTTAAAAAATAAAAAGGGGTAGGAATGTAGCTCAGTGCAAAGGCCGGGGGTTCAATCCCCAGTAGTGCAAAAATAATTTTAAATAATAAATTTTAAAAAGCTCACATTTCTCAACACTGTTCAATTGAGGATTAAGTTTCCAACACATGAACTGTGGGGTAGAAACCATAGCAATTTCCTATTGGGATACGCTCAACAGCTTTGGCTCTGGGACACTGGCTGAACTGAGTCCTTCCTGAGTGAAGAGAGGAATTCAAATGAGGATTAACGATGGGGTTGAAAAGATTGGAGCACTGCCCACATTAGATGCTGAAATGATCTGAATGCCTGGAAGACTATAAAGTCCTTCCCTCTTAAGAGTAAGCCTAACACAGTATTTACTCTTTTTCTCCTGAGCCTTCTCCTTTGCTCTCCCGGTTTTAACATTCTGAATCCATGAAGGGAAAGAGGAAGAATCCCGTGGACTTAAGAGAATTTCCCCCTTTGACTTTCACCAGAAGATCATCCCAGACCTTGCCCTTGATATCATCATTCACAAGTCAGTACCTGTTCTCCAAAGATGGAGTGAAAGGTAGAGATCCTGGGGGCAGAGATCCGGAGGGGCTCTCTAGAACAATGCACCTCAACTCTGACTACCTATTAGAATCAATCAAGAATTCAGAAAAAAACTCAATGACCAGGCAGCACCCTCAGGCTAATGAAGGATTTTGGGTATAAAGCCCAGGTATTTTAAATTTCCAAGGCTGGACGCTGCTGCCCTGGTGACTAGTACCCTTTCTTAGGTCTGGTTGCACGGTGAACTTAACCTGTACTACTTTAAAAACTACCCCATGGGCCAGTGAGATGGCTCAGCAGCATAAGCGCCTGCCTGGCAAGCGCGAGGTCCTGAGTTCGACTCCCAGTACCCACATACGAAAAAAGGGCCAGTGATATCGCTCAGCGGCCCAGGTGCCTGCTGGAGCGCAAGGTCCTCAGGTCGACCCCCAGTATCCTCCCAAAAAATAAAAATAAAAATAAAACCACCCCAACCCAGACCAATTAAAATCAGTCTCTGGGGATTGTGACCCAGGTATCAGTATTTTTTAGGGTACTTCATATAGTTCTTTGTGTGTGTGCGTGTGTGTGCGTGTGTGTGTAGTAAACTATAGATAACATAAAATTTACAATTTGGAATACTTTTACATGTGCAAGTCAGCAGTACTAAGTACACTCATGACGCTGTACAGCCATCACCATCGATCCTTAGAACTTTTTCATCATCCCAAACAGATATTCTGTACCCATTAAACAATATCTCTCCATTCCCTTCTTCCCTAGTCCCTGGAAATCACTGTTCTCTTTCCTGTCTCTATGAATGTAACTATTCCAGGTACCTCACCTAAGTGAGGTCACATAATACTTGTTTTTATGTCTGGCTTATTTCACGTAGCACAAGCACTCTAGGCTGTAGCATATATCAAAATGTCATTCCTTGTTAATGCTAAATACTATTACGAATGTGTATACAAACACATTCTTTTATCCATTCATTCGTGGATAGACATTTGAGTTGCTTCCACCTTCGGGCTTTTGTGAATATGCTGCTATAAAAACGGGTGTGCACAGATCTGTATGAATCCTTGTTTTCAATTCTTTGGGGCATATACCTAGCCTTGGAATTATTGGATTTTATGCATGCTTACCTTTTTTTTTTTTTTTTCCAGTACTGGGGAGTGGACCCAGGGCCTCGTACATGGGTGCTACCACTGTACTACGACCCCAGGCATTTTTTGGAAATTTTCAGACAAGGTCTCACTAAGTTGCCTCGGCTGGCCATGAATATGTGATCCACCGGCTTTAGCTTCCTGAGTAGCTGGGTTTGCAGGTGTGCAATAAACACCTGGCCATGTTTAACTTCATGAAGTACTGCTGTACCCTCATGTGACTTTTATATGAAGCCAAGTGTGAGAAACATTAATATAGCCAACATTCCTCCTAAAACCAAAGTGTACTGCTTGCTAATTGGTCCTCATTAATGAATTCATTATTGAATTAATTTCTTCATAAATTGCATTGTAGCCCAATGTACATATTATTGTCACTAATTCAAAAATATGTTACATGGTTAATGTATTTATTATCCTATCAAAAACCACAATAAAGCATCTCATTTCCTTTAGAAATAACACTTCAATTGTATTTCCTACCTGCAGTTGTAATGTGTCTCTCATGGTAATTTAAGTTTCAGAGTTCTTGAATGTTTTCCTTTGAGGATAATAAATTTGATTTGATTCAAGTCTTTTCCTATCATAATGCCATTTCTGTGATAATACCTAGTATTATTCATGTCATCATACTCATGCTCAGAGAAGTTTTCTTTTCTTTTCTTTTCTTTTTTTGTGAGTACCGGAGGTCGAACTCAGGACCTCGCGCGCCAGCAGGCGCCCGTGCCGCTGAGCGATATCACCAGCCTTTTTACATATGTGGGTACCAGGAGTCGAACTCAGGATCTCGCACTTGCCAGGCAGGCGCTTATACTGCTGAGCTATCTCACCGGCCCAGAGAAGTTTTCTTAAGCACAAAAGATAAGATAATAATATCCTTGGGAGTGTGTTTCATGTGTGAATGTCTTCCACTCACAAAAACACAGACAAACCATCCTTTCCCATCAGGCCCAAAACACTACTTGAAAATTAACTGCAAGTGCTTAAAAAAAATTTTTTTTTACTATTTTAACTTTTTTTTCCTAGTACATGGTTGTAGTTTGTAGTACATGATAACTTTCATTGTAGGGAACTGGTACATGTACATAACGTAACTCAATTCTTTTTTCCCCTTCATTTTATTTTCTTTTTTCTTTTTATTTTATTTTAAAGAGAAGAAAAAAAGAAGAAAATTTCAAAACAACATAATAGGAGGGTAACAATGGTTAATACATTATGTATTGTTATCTTTAAATTAGTTACTCAGGGTACAAGATATCAGCATTCAATTGTCTAAACATCACTGGCATAAACCTTTCTCTTCAATGAACTAAGCAAAATTAGTAGTGTATCTATCTTAACCATCTTATATATAAATACAATTTTTTTCTTTTCCCTTCTTTCTTTTCCCCATTCCTCCATCCCAGACTCTCTTTCCTTTTGACCAGTTTTCCCCTTCATTTTCACTCCCCTTTAAAAAAAAAAAAGTCAGCATCGGATTCATTTATTTCTTTTATAAGTCCTTATAAAGTTAACTATCATAAACACAGATTAACTGCCAGACTAACAGATCAAAAAACATAAAAGACACATAAGACAATTACAATAAATCAAGGTACATTTTTAGACACATTGACCATGCTGGACTGCAATAAATTTTGTTTCTCTCTTTATTTTTCCTATTGTCTGTCTTTTATTTTGTACTTTTATTTTTATATTGGGTTTCTCATAGGAGAAACCATGTGATATTTAAGCTTGTGTGTCTGATTTACTTAACATTATGGTCTCAGGGTATACCTATCTTCCTACAAATGACTCAAGTTTATCCTTCTTTATGGCAGAGTAGTACTCCATTGTGTATAAATACCATATTTTCTTTACCCATTCGTCTGTTGATGGATATATAGGCTGCTTCCAAGATTTAGCTATTATGAGTTGTGCTGCTATAAACATAGGTATGCATTCATCACTGTAGTGTGATGTCTTTAACTCTTTTGGGAAGATAACTACAGGGAAATAGCTGGGTCAAATGGAACCTCTAGTTTTATGTTCTTTTGAGGAATCTCCATACTGATTTTCATACTGGTTGTATCTGTTCCAAATCTCACCAACAATGAAGAAGAGTTCCTTTTTCTCCTGCAGCCTCTCCAGAATTTGTTGTTTGATTTCTTGATGATGGCTATTCTTTCTGGAATGAGGTGGAAGCTCATTGTTGTTTTAATTTGCATTTCTCTAATGGTCAGTGATATTGAACATTTTTTCATGTATTTGTTGGTTGTTTATATTTCATCTGAGAAATGTCTATTCATTTCAAAAGCCCATTTTTTTTACTGGGTCCTTAAATTTGGGGAGTCTAATTTGTTTGAGTTCTTTATATATTCTAGATATTAGCCCTTTATCTGAGAAGTAGCTTGCAAAAATTTTTTCCCATTTTGTTGGGGGGATCTCTTCACTCTGTTCATGGTTTCATTCACTATGAAGACGCTTTTTTGGGGGGGATTCTGGGGGTCGAACTCAGGACCTTGCACTTGCGAGCAGGCATTTGTGCCGCTGAGCAATATCACTGGGCCTTTTTTCCTTTGTATGTGGGTACTGGGAGTCAAACTCAGGACCTCGCGCTTGCCAGGCAGGCACTTGTGCCACTGAGCTATCTCACTGGCCCTGAAGAGGCTTTTTAATTTCATGTGATCCCATTTGTTGCTTCTTTGTAATATCTCATGCACAACTGGGGTTCTGTTCAGAAAGTCTTTGCCTATGCCTATGTCTTCAAGTTTTACCTATTTCATCTTCCAGAAGATTAAATGTTTCTGTCTTAATATTTAGATCTTTGACCCATTTTGATGTTAGTTTAATGCATGGGTTCAGTATTCAGCATGTGGATAGCCAGTTTTCCCAGAACCATTTGTTAAAGAAGCTATCTTTCCAGCAGCAAAACTATTTGTCCTCTTTGTCAAAGTTAAGGTAGCTGAGTGTTCCTGAAGTTGTTTTTGTATCCTCTGTTCTGGCCCATCATTCTATGTGTTCTTTCTTTTTGACAATACCATGCTGTTTTTATCACTGTAGCTTTGTATTACTACGAAGTCCAGGAACGTGAGGCTCCCTGCCTTGCCCTTGTTGCCCAAAATTGCTTTTGCTATTCTAGGTCTCTTCTGTTTCCATATAAATTTTAGGATTGTTTTCTCTAGTTCTGTTAGAAATGCTATTGGTATTTTGATCAAGATTACATGAAATCTGTGTAACAGTTTTGGAAGTATGGCTATTTTGACTATACTGGATGTTCTGCTCACCCAGGACCAGGTGATATCTTTAGATTTTCATGTACCCTCTTTGATCTCTTTTCTCATAGTGCCATAGTTTTTATTGTAAAGGACTTTAATTTCCTCAGTTAGATTAATTCCTAAGTATTTCACTTTTTATGCTATTGTGGAAGGTGTCGTTTCCCTAATTTCTCTCTCAGTGAGTTTATTATTGGTGTATAGGAATTCTATTGATTTTTGAGTGCTGATTTTGTATTCTCTCTATGCTACTGGGGTTTTTTTTGTGCATGTGTGTGTTTTTTTGTTTTGTTTTTTTGTACCACGAATTGAACTCAGGACGTCATGCTAGCCAGGCAGGCGTTGTGCCACTGAGCTACACCCCCAGCCCCCTGAATTTGGTTACTAACTCTAGGAGTCTTTTGGTGGAGTTTTTGGCAACTTCTATATAGAGGATCATGTCATCAGCAAATAATGATAATTTAAATTCTTCATTTCCTATCAATATTCCTTTTATTTCTTTATCTTAATTGTTCTGGTTAATGTTTTGAAAGGTATATTGAACAAAAGTGGTGATATGGACATCCTTGTCTTATTCCTGACTTTTTTTTTTTTTTTTGTGGGTACCAGGGGATCGACCTCAGGACCTCGCGCGCCAACAGGCACCCGTGCCACTGAGCGATATCACCGGCCCTTTTTTCGTATGTGGGTTCCGGGAGTCGAACTCGGGCCCTTGCGCTTGCAAGGCAGGCGCTTACGCCGCTGAGCCATCTCACCGGCCCCTGACTTTATTTTTTTAATGTGAAATTGCCTGTTTTTTTTTTATTAAGTTTATCGGTACAATTTAGATATACATAATGATCATTTTCATCATAGGGAATTTGTACCTGTACATGATATATCTTGATTCCTTTTTTTCCCATTCCCCTCCCCTCCTTTTCCTGATTTTAGAGTGAAAGCTTTCAGCTTTTCTCCATTTAGTATGATGTTGGCCATTGGCTTGTCATAAATGGCATTTATCAGATTGAGATAAAGATATATTTTTTGAGGGTTTTTATGAATGGGCATTCGACTTTGTCAAATGGTTTTTCTGCATCAAGATGACCATGTGATTTTTTGTCCTTGCTTCTGTTAATGTAGTGTGTTATATTTATTGATTTGCATATGTTGAACCACACCTGCATCCCTGGAATAAATCCTACTTCATCATGTTGTATAATCTTTTCAATGATTTACTATTCTGCTTGCCAATATATTTTTGAGGATTTTTGCTTCTGTGTTCATTGAAGGGATTGGTCTGCAGTTCTCTTTTTTCATTGTGTCCTTTTCTGGTTTTGGAATCAGGGTAATGCTTGCTTCCAGGAATAAGTTTTGGGACTACTGCTTCCTTTTCCATTTCATTAAAGAGTTTGAGAAGTATTGGCATTTGCTCTTCTCTCAAGTTCTTGTAGAATTTGGCAGTGAATCTATCAGGTCTAGGCTTTTCTTAGTTGGTATTTTTTTTTTTTTCCAATTTCATTGACTGATTTTGGATTATTCCGGACTTTTACATCTTGATTCAGCTTTGGTAGTTTGTATGTATCTTAATCTAACCACATTTTCTGAATTTTCCATTTTATTAGAGTACAGTTTCTCAAAGTAGTTACAAATGATCTTCTGGATTTCAGCAGAATCCATTGTGATTCTGGCTTTTTCATTTCTAATTGCATGGATTTGGGTCTTTTCTTTCCTTATGTCAGTAAGATTGGCTAAGGGTTTGTCTATTTTGTTTATTCTTTCAAAGATCCAACTTTTCAGTTCATTGATTCTTTGTAATTTTTTAGTCTTAATTTCTGGTCTGATCTTTATAATTTTTCTTCCTTATACTACCTTTGGATTTGGTTGTTTGATTTTCTAGGACCTTGAGGTACATCATGAGGTTATTCGGTTCAGCTCATCTGTTTTTCTGATGTGGGAATTCACTGCTATAAACTTCCCTCTTAGGATTGCTTTCCTGTTTCCCATAGGTTCCAGTATGTCATACTGGCATTACCATTTGATTGCAGGAACTGTCTAACTTCTTCCTTAATTTCATATATGACTCATTGATTATTTAAGAGGGTACTGTTTAATTTCCATGTGTTTTCATAGTTTCTGTGGTGTCTTTTGCCATTGACTTCTCATTTCATGGTACTATGACCTGATAATATATATGAGATAATTTACATTCCTTTGCATTCACTTAAGCATGCTTTATCGGTGAGTATGTGGTCTATTTTGGAGAAAGTACCATCTGCTGCTGAGAAGAACGTGCATTCTGTTGTTGGATGGAATACTCTGTAGATATTTATTAAGTCTTTTTGTTCGAAAGTTTGGTTCAACTCTGCTATTTCTACGTTGGTTTTTTGTCTAGATGATCTCTCCATTTGTGACAGTAAGTTATCGAGGGCCCCATTACAATTGTATTGATGTTTATCTGATTTCTGATGTCTATTAATGTTTGTTTTATGAAGTTGGGTGTGCCAGTATTTAGTGCCCATGTTTACAATTGTTATCGCTTCCTGTTGAATTGTTCCTTTAACCAATATGTAGTGATCTTCTGATCAGTTTTGGCTTGAAATTCATTTTGTCTGAAATTAGGATAGCAACTCCTGCTTTTATTGTCTTTCATCCTTTGATTTTTAATCTGTGAATTTCTTTTTGAATTAAATGTTTCTTGTAAATTGCATGTCATTAGGATTTGTTTCTTCATCCATCCTGATAATCTGTGTCTTCTGATTGGGGAATCGAGACCATTCACATGGACAGTTATTACTGAGAGGTACTGATTCCTGTTGTTGCATTGTTTTCCTGTTGCTGATTTCCTTTTGCTTGGCTGCTCATCTTGCCATGTGTCTTCATTCTTTTCGAGCTACTGTCATTATTGATTTCATTGTCTCTATTTAGCCTCAAGAAGCTTTGTTTTGTTTTGAGACAGGGTCTTGCTATGTAGTCCAGGTTGGCCTTGAACTTGTGGCAATCCTCCTGCCTCTGCCTCCCAAGTGTTGGGATTACAGGCATGTGCCACCACATCCAGGTAAGAGTTTTTTGTAATGTTGGTTTGGTGGTTATAAATTTCTTCAGGTGCTCTTTTGTCATGGAAATACCGCATTTCTCTACCAGTTTTGAAGGAAAGTTTTGCAGGATACTGAAATTGGGGTTGGATGTTATCTTTTAAGGGGTTGATACACTTCACTCCAGGTTTGGTTGAGAAGTCTGCTGTAATTCCAATGGGTTGATCTTTATATGTGATTCATTGCCCTTATCTAACAGCTTTTAAGATTTTGTCCTGGTGATAGACTTCTGGTACTTTGAGTATATATACTATGCCACTGAGAGGTTCTCTTTTGGTCATGGCTATTTTAGAGTTCTATATGCCTCAATTACCTGTATGTTTATTTCTTTCACTACATTTGTGGAGTTTTCCGCCATTATTTCTGTGAATAGGCTTTATGCCTTTTTTTTTTTTTTGGTACCGGAAATCGAATTCAGGACCTTGCACTTGCCAGGCAGGTGCTTATGCCACTGAGCTATATCCCCGGCCCCTACGCCTTTTGTGTTGTCTTCTGATTTTTCACTTATTCCAATTACTCTTAGTCTTCTTTCCATCATCTAACAGCTGTTGGATACATTTTTCATTTTCTTGCTCCTTTTAAGGTGTCTTTGAGAAGTTGGGCTTGAAAGGCATATTGTCTTCTAGTTCTGTCCTCATATTGGTCAACTCTGCTGCCCATACTTTCAATGTAATTTTTAATCTTGTGGATTTCTGATTGAAACTTTTTTTTTTTCTTTTGAGACAGGGTCTATGTAGCCCAGCCTGGCCTCAAACTCATGGCAATCCTCCTGCTACAGCCTCCCAAGTGCTGGGATTACAGGGATGTGTCACCACACCCAGCTGATTGAAAACTTTTTGTGGACTTTTAATTCTTTACTAAACTGTTCATTCATGTATTGTATCATTTTATTTAGCTCATCTAGCTTTCTATTGGTGTATTCTGAAAGCTCCTGAATCATTTTGGTTATTACTTCCAGTAATACCTGTTTAGTTATATCTTCTCCGGTGCCACTGAGTATCTCTAGGATCTGTTTATTAACCCCCCCTGTTATCCTTTGGAGTAACTCAGGTGTGTGAGCTATTCTCCCTTTCGTGACCCTGGACTGGCTTCAGGGGAGTTGGGGGTTTTGGGAGGCAGTTTGTTGCCTTGACTTCTCTTGTTTCTATTGCTTTGTCTGTTTTGTTTTGTTTTGTGCGGAGGTTTGTGGACGCTTATAGTGTAAAGACTTCATTGGTAGTATAGAAATCTTGGTAATTACTTGTCAATGATGTACTTTGGGTGTGGCTTACTATAGTCCTTTTCCTCAGCCCCAAGATCCACCTTGGTTAATTTGGGAGGGTAGGATGCAGTGTGATGAGTACAACACCAAGTTCTTTGGAATGTACTCTAGTACTGTTAACATCACAAAGGTAATCTGAATGTTCACTTACGGAGAAATAGCAACAATTATAGGAGCCTGGTAATACCAAGCAAATCAGCTGTATTAGTATCATCTAAGACTAATTGGATATTAACATACCAATTATGTACCTTAAACCCTAGAGAAGAAATTCCCAAGTATGGTGTAAACATTAAGACAACTCAGGTATCAACTTACAGCTAATATGCATTAAATGTGACAGCTGTATCTCCACTAATGTTAGAAAAGAATTCAATGGTAGTTTTATAGTTAAATGTCAAAAGCTTAATAAAGCTTTATGGCTATACTATTAAAGATACAGAGTTTGGGAGCGGGGGAATGCAAGAGGAAAAATTTGAAACCTTAATCTATATAAGAAGGAGGAGAGAAAATTGGTACAAAGGATCCTATTGAGGATTTTTATAGAATTAGGTAAAGGTAAGAGGAAAAAGTTGATGAGAAATAGAAGATTTTAAAAAGAGGGAAAAAAGTTATATGGGGAGTAAAAATAAGAGCAAAAACATTAAAGGCAGAAAAATTAAAAGGGAAAAGAGGAAAAAAATAAAGAAAGAAGGGAGATAAGTGAGGAAGAGGGGGGGCCGGTGATATGGCTCAGCGGCATAAGCGCCTGCCTGGCAAGCACGAGGTCCTGAGTTCGACTCCCGGTACCCACATTAAAAAAAACAAAAAACACAAAGAAGTGAGGAAGAAAGACAAAGGAAAATTTTCCAAACCCTAACAAAGAAGAGGAAAGAAAAAAGAAAAAACAAAATAAAACTAAAAACAACCCCCCACACACACACAAAAAAAAAAACCAACTAAACAAAATAAATTTCTCTGTGATTTTGAATGTGTTGTGTTCTTCTGGGATCTAACATACTGGGGACATATCCAAGTCAAGATGTGTCCCTGCTTACACTAGTAGATAAAGAAGGCAGTGAGGCCACAGCAAGCAGTAGGATTAGGATGAGGGCACCAATGTTGTGACTTTTAAATCCAGAGCAATTCAGGCTGAGCCTTGTCTCTGGCCATGGGGTTAGGACCTGTGTCCTTTAGCTCAAATGTCTCAGGGGGTCTCTTTCCAGCCTGACCTTAGCTCCCTCACCATGCCTGTCTCCTATGACTGTCTCTCACCCAGTCACTGTGGGACTGTAATACTGGGACAGCCCTGAAGTGATGCTGTCCCACAGCTGTTCTGAGTACTGCATTCAAACAATCAACACTTTTCCAGAATGACATCTGATGATGCTCTCTCCAGGAATATGGTAAGCTCTCAGACTGAAGTCACTCACCAGCTGTTGCCTGTTGAAGAACTCATGCTGGAGCAAAAGCCCCACTCTCCCTGCAAATCACAGCAATTGCTGTTCTGTTCCACCACTGCATTTTTCCCTGAAGCCCTCGAATCTCCAGCTTGCACTTTTTCTCTTTAGATTCAGTCTCCCTTTCCTATGAGCCATGAGCCAGGATCCAGGGAGAAAGTGTAGATTGTTCCTTTCATTCTCTGTGTTTTCTGTCTCTTCAATTTCTCTGTAGATTTTAATTTTCCTGTCAGATCCTTCTTCATTCCCAGGGACTTATTTTTCTCTTTTATTTCCCAGGGTCTATAGTCCAAATTTTGGAGAGGCTGAGTTGTTGTTGCTTACCACTCTGTCATTTTCCTGACTTTTTTCCAAAAAAAAAAAAAAAAGATTTTAGAGAAAAACTAACCACTAGTGGTACAAAAATTACACACCAACATGGAGCATAAAAAATGTAAACTTTCAAATTAAACAGTCAAAAATATGTACAGTAATACCTTTGTTCATGAATGTTCCTGTTTGCAAACAATTCAGTTCACAAACAAAAGCATTCAGCAAGATTTTGCTTCCATTTGCAAACTCCACATTGGGTGACAAACATAACCACAGCTATCTTCCCTGCACAAACACAAATGAAGCCATCTTTCCCCAAATTGTAAAACAAATTAAGTTTGGGGCCAGTTATATAGCTCAGTGGCATAAGCGCCTGCCTGGCAAGTGTGAGGTCCTGAGTTTGACTCCCAGTACCAGCATATAAAAAAAAAAAAAAAAAAAAATTAAGTTTGTAAACCAAGGTACCACTACATCTGCATTATCATTTCCAAACTGTAATAGCTTTTATCAGCTTCCACATGCCACAGGTGAAGGATTCAAGGATTCTCCACTAAAGGATAATATACACTTCCTCCCCATAAGGTATCTACTCTGAGAAATCAAACTCTCTATGATCCTCTGGCCTCAGCCTCCTGAGTGTGCTGGGATTACAGGAGTGCATGAGTATGACCAGCAAGTAAATTCAGTTTTTGCCATGGTCAATATCTTTAGATCTGAATGATTCATCCTTAAAGTAAGGTGTAGAATATTAGTGTGATTTAGCTCCAAAAGTGAAAAGAGAAAATTCCCCTTCTCCTTTAGGAAATGTCAACGAGAACAGGCTACAAGGGATGTAGCAAGTCCTACATCTGAGGGTGGCCTAACTAGCCAACCACAGGCGCTGAGTCAGAGAGGTCACTGAGGGTTCCAGGCATGAACTAAGGGATGGGAGACAGTGAATTCCACTTTAAGTTACATAACCCCTGCTTCCTTTACCTCCACTGTATATAGATCCCAGGACTTGCAGGTATTCTCCTGCACTGGATCTTTTAAAACCTATCCAGCTCTAAAATATTATATACCACTCTGGCATTTTTAATCTACAGTCATTGTGTAAAAGAAAAAAAAAAAACCTATGAGTCAGTTTCCACATCAGTGAATGTTTCGAAGATTACATCAATAGAGTTCCATAGAATGAAACCATAAGCTTCCTGCAAGTTGTCTGAATTCACAAAGATCTATATCATTTTCAACTAATTAGGAAAAACTCCCAAGGATATTATTTATAGTCATGCATGAACTTTTAAGGGATGTTTAAAAGACAGATCTCTACTCTCAGTTTTTCTCCCATCTTTATATAAACATAATTATTGACATAGAAAAGGAAGCTTAAGTACTGATCACCTGTTCCCAAAATTAATGTAGCAATTTTGAGAGTACTAACATAGTCACATGCTACATAATAAAGCCTAGATCAATGACAGGTCACAATATGACTGTGGTCCTGTAAAACTATATTGCCTAGGAATCTGGTAGCCAGCTCAGTTTAATGCACTCTGATGTTCACACAATGAGAAACTCACTTAAGAACGCATTTCTCAGAATTGTATCCCCATCTTTAAGCAATGCATTACTGTACTTGCTACACCTGCTTCTCCAGACACTATACTAGCATACCATACTCTTATCTGCCATTTGTTACTGATGTAGAAATTGAAGCTCAGAGAGCTTAAGTAATTCATCTAAGGTTATATTATCATTAAGTGGCAGCATCAAGACTCAAATTCATGGCTAAATTTAAAGGTCACATTCTTTCATTCTTTTACACTTTGAGCTGGGCTAGCTAGGCTTCACTAGCCACACTGAAATTGTATGTAAATTTATTTTATTTTTTGTGGTACTGAGTCACATCCCCAGGCCAAGTCATGTTCTTTCTACTATATCATTATGCCCCAGAAAAGAACTGAAAATTTTATAGTGGAAATATTAACATTTGATTGAGAAGAGAAAAAAAAAGTCATAAAATGTAATGTCAGTCCAGGATACAGGATGGAGGAGGATAGTGGGTAGGGTGCCTAGATAGGTTATAAAATGGCTTAAGAATATAATGTTAAGTGAAATAAATCAGTTACACAAGCTTAAACATTGAATGGTTTCTCCTATGAGAAAACCAAAATATAAATAAAAAGCAAAATAAAAGATAGATAATAGGAAGTAAAGAGATAAATCTTTCTCAAATGGGAGGGGGATCAAGAGATGGAGGGAAGGGGAAACAAGCGGAAGGTGATAAAAAAGAATTAAGATGTGTTATGCAATGTATCAACTCCTTACAAGGAAGGTAGTCATGTACTGCAAACATAGATGTACTAATAAAAAATTTTAGGGGCCGATGAGATAGCTCAGTGGCATAAGCGCCTGCCTGACAAGTACGAGGTCCGGAGTTTGACTCCCGGTACCCACATACAAAAAAAGGGCTGGTGATATCGCACAGCGGCACAGGCGCCTGCTGGCGCTCAAGGTCCTGAGGTCGACCCCCGGTACCCACAAAAAAAAAAAAAAGTTTAAAATGACTAGGTAGAAAACAAAGCTGGGAGCAGGATGAGATGAGGAAGGCACTCACTGGGGAAGCAGGGAAGTGGGAAGTAGAGGGTCAACACAGGGCCCAGCTGAACTGTACAAAGTCAGCAAGCACAGAATCAAATTGGGAGAAATATTTTAAGGACAAATAAAATAGGTACCCACTTAACCCATACTCTCACGTAAGAAGCTGCATAAGCAACACTTTGCACAAGTTGGCCTTAGGAAAAAAGAAGTCTGTTGAATTTAAAAGTAGGATTCCAATAAAGATTTAATTTCCCTAACTGGCACATATAGGTAATAGACTGGAAATATTTATCCAATGACTGAGAATAAAACAGGAAAGCAACAGAAGTGATTGGGAAAGGTTTGCCAAGTCAAGCACAGTGTGAAACAAGCACTTGCACTGGCAAGTGTTAAGAACTAGCATTTATTGAGTACAATGTGCCACCCGGCGAATTAGGTGCTTTGTGTGCATCAAATCTTTTAATTCTGGCAAGAACTGATTGCAGTTCAGTCCCATTTTAACAGATGAGGCACAGAAATTAACCTAGGGTCATAACACTTGAATCCAACAGATCTTTCTGAATCCAAAGATCATAGGCTTAGCCATTACACTGCATTCTGAACTCCGAACTTACACTGACTGCAAAAGTTCAGTGATTGTAGATTGTGCTATAATGCGGTGGAGCCCACATGGAGCACCTACCTTACCTACGGGTATGAGAATCCAGGCGTCCAAAGTTGTATTACCACAGAAAATCCTGCTGCCTGGTGTGACGAAAAAGTTAATGGAACCAGAACTGGACTAAGGCGGCTTGGATCGCCTCACCTGACGCCTACCCACCAGTCACAGTTGGCTTCCGTCAACTAAACTATAGTTTTCAATGGGCGAATGACCATGGCTAAGATCAGGAGAGAGCCCAAGTGTAGTCTTTCACTTCAATTATTCTGGATCATTCCAGAGAAATGCATCCTCTATAAGGGTTACCTGCTTTGATTATGACGTTTGTAGGTAGCAGTCTGATCCGCAGCAAAGTAGATGATTCCTGCTAAAACAATCATTTCCGAGATCTGATTATTCAAAATACATAATGGACTTTTGGTTTTTGCTTGGTTCTGTGGGGCTGGACATTGAACTCAAGCGCGCGCTAGGCAGGCGTTCTGCTATTGAGCTATGCCTCAATACCCCCCGCCCGGCGGATCAGTTTTTAAAATAATACAGTAATTGTTTAAAAGTCTAGGCAGAAATTTCGGCCGATTCCTACGCTGAATGTCCAGTGCTACTACTTCCTTCGGCAACACCATGCACATCTAACCCTAAACATAACGAGGAAGCCTCCGCCGAGGTTGCCCAGTGCGGGGAGCTGTCGGCGTCGCCCGGCCCACGCAAGTTAAGACCCCGTCTCCTGAGCGCGGCCCGGGAGCGAGCGCGGGGCTGCCCGCGACGAGGAGCCGCGCGCCCCCTCGCCGGCGCGGGGTAAGCCTCCTCCCCCGGCCCTGGGAAGCCCTGACGCCGCACGCTTCCTCGCCCTGGAAGAGCACCCGGGCGTAGCTCCTCCGCCGCTTCCTCCGGCCGCGGCACCCACCCGTCCCTTCCTGCTACGCCGCGCTCCACAGCGCGCCGGGCCGGCCGGAGGCGGCGGGGGCGGTGCGGCCGCACGCACGCGCGCTGCAGAGGCCCCGCCCCTCGCAGGTCCTTCGGGTCCCGGCGCAGGCTTGTCTCTCGGGGCGCGCGCGGCGCTTCCTCCCTTGAGGTTCTCTCAGTGCCGCCCGAGTTCTCCTTCCGCCCCTGCCTCGGCGGCTCCGAGGCGCACTGGGGACGAGCGGAAGGGTCGCCGGCGCGGGCCATGTCGCTGTGGGGGGAGCCGCTGCAGGCCCCGCCGCCCCCGGCCGCGCCCTCGGGGCCGCCGCTCGCCGCTCAGGCCTGGACGACCCTCAACAACCTGCGGGAGCCGCTGCTGCGGAGGCTCAGCCAGTGCTTGGACCGCGCGCCCGAGGGCCGGGGCTGGAGGCGGCTGGCGGAGCTGGCGGGCAGTCGGGGGCGCCTCCGGCTCAGGTGAGCCCGGAGGGGGCGCGGGGGCGCGGGGCGGAGAGTGGGACGCGGCGGGACGGGGCCGCCGCCGGGCTGCGGCGAGGGACCGAGGCAGGGAGAGCTTTCGTCTGCGTTTAGAGGGCTCGCACCCCGCGAAGTCCTGGGAATGCAAGAGGTGCGAGGTGGGACCCCGGGCTTGGGAAGGAAGAGGCCGAACACACCTTTTTCTCCTGCCTTCCCGGCCCCTGTGCTGAAGCGAGAAGTATGGAGAGGAGGAAAGCTGTCTGTAGGGCAGTAGTTCCAAAGTGTTTAAGATGCGGAGGAAAAAGACTGGGACCCAACCCTCGGGGGCCCAAGGAAGGTCGGGTGGGAGCCGTGCTGGTAAAGAGGAGCGAAAGTGAGGGACTGGGTGCAGGGATTCATGAAGCTTTTTATGTAGAGAGAAGAGAAAGACTGGACCTAAACTCATCATCTTTCCCACCAAGCCACATGACCATGTTCTCTTCTTGACTTCACTGTTAACGTTCAACGCTAAGTAAAACTATTTTCTTGATAAGGAGAGGAACCATTGACGGGCAAGGGTGGAAGCACTCTGTTAGCAATTCTTGACGTTTTTTGATCTCGGGACTCTTTTACCGTCTTAAGAGTTACTGAGAACCACAGAGAGCTTTTGGCGGCCTTATAGATATTATATACTGATATTTACCACATTTGAAATTAAAACCGAGAAGCTTCTAAAATATTAACTTATTTTAAAATAATGAATCTTGGGCCGGTGAGATGGCTCAGCGGTGTAAGTGCCTGCCTGGCAGGCGCCAGGGCCCGAGTTCGACTCCCGGAACCCACATACAAAAAAAGGGCCGGTGATATCGCTCAGCGACATGGGCACCTGATGGCGCGCGAGGTCCTGAGGTCGACCCCCGGTACCCACAAAAAATTTAAAAAATAATGATTCTTTACATGGTAACTGAAATAACATTTTTGCAGAAAAACTTCTCCAAAACAAATCAAAAAACTTAATTAGAAGAGTGGCATTGGTTTACAATTTGGAAATCTCTAACATCGTAAATAGGAGAGCTTTTTACGTGCTTCTCTGCGTGCAACCTGTTGCAGTATCACAGATCATGGAGCTCTGGAAACTCCAGTGTACACTCTCCAAGAATGAAAGATAAATAAGGTCTTAGTACTACTATGAAAAACTGTTTTAACATTGTGGACACCCCTCTCAAAGGGTCTCAGGAACTGCACCAAGTGTTCCAAGACCAGAGTTAAAAACCACCCACTCTATACCATTTCATGATTTTGGCCTACATTTGAACCTCTTAGCGGTTTTTTAAACTTCTCAAATGACTAAACTTTATCTTGTACTGTAATTATTTGTACACATGTTCATAAACTCCTGAAGAAGATGCATCTCTTAATATCTGTTATGACTAGAATTTGTCTTAGATAAGTACTTGCTGAATTGAGTCATTCAAATTTTTATTTATTGGGTACCTATATTAGCTAGAAGTTACAGAAGATAAAGTTAAATGTTTCAGTCCTGTTCATAAGGGATTATCTGATAATAGGCCAGTATTTTGGGACATTCACAATAATGAAGTGCTATTTTAGGTGTGAATAAGAATGGGTTTTTATCATTTATTGAGTACACTGTATATGCCAGACAATGTACTGTTTGTTACCTACTTTAACCCTCCAGCAACCCTGAGTTTCAGAGTTTGGGTTTGAAGCAAAGAGTAATGATGATTTGGGATTACTGCCCAAGCATAATGAGGTAAGGAGGATAAACCAGCAAACTCAAGCAGAGGGCATAAGTTTTTTTCTGTTCTAGGAAAAACACAAATTTGGCTGTGCAAGGGATATCCAAAGCACTATTATTCTAGGTCCATAAATTCCTGAGTTTCTAGAATTATCATAATTAAAATATTGTCTTCAGGGGTAAATCTGTATAGTAATGTGTTTGGCAGTAATGTAGTTAGGAAAAGCTCTGGGCCTTCTGGAAAGGGCCTCATAGTGGGGACTGCTACTTGGTGATGAAAGAAAAGATGTCTGTAAGGCTCTACCAAAAAGAAGCATGGTTGCTGGGATCTAAAAGGAATGGATACCTGAGGCTGGCTGTTAAATTTTCCTTCCCAAGTCTTCAGTCACATTTTGCTAAAAGCTGCAGAATGGTGTTAACTTTGTTTGGGGAATTTAGGAAATTTTTTGAGGCCCCTTTTCTGTGGAGTAGTATAGAGAGGACGGTAGGTGCCTAGCTAGAAATGACAAGCATGAAAGGGCGTGCACTTGTGGAATCTGAGAATTCAGGGTGGTTAGTCTGACCAGCAATGGGTGCGTTGCACCAGTCTTCCAGGATGATGAAAGTTAGTTCTGAATAGGTTAATTGGAGTTAGAAGGGTTAGAGAATTGAGAAAGGTTAAGCTCATATCTATTAAAAGCAGAATTAAGCTGCCATAAAAAGGGTTAATATTGCAAACTTGGGGGCTAGAGAATTAACAACGAAGGGACAGGGTCACTAGGTGATTCTTACTCTATTTTAAAGACAAAAAAAGTTACTTTAAATGATTTTATACTAATGGGATAAGACCACCTGATGGTGGAACATCATAAATAGATGTTTTTCTCTAGTATCAGATGTAGGAATGGTAGAACAAGAATCTAGTCCAGGTGGATTATGAGTCTGGGGAGGATGTGAAGTGCTTTCCTGAGAGTCACTGATTCACAGCCCTAACAGCTCAAAATGTTGCTGCCTCTGGTTTCTTTCCTCCTTTTCTCACCTTTTTTCTGAACTCTTTGTATCTTTCCTCAAACTACATGAGAATTTATTTAAGAATATAAATAAACCACAGAAGAGTCCATTCAAAACTATCCACCAGGGCTGGTGAGATAGCTCAGCAGCATAAGCGCCTGCCTGGCAAGCGTGAGGTCCTGAGTTCAACTGCCAGTACCCACATACGAAAAAAGGGCCAGTGATATTGCTCAGCGGCACGGGCGCCTGCTGGCACGTGAGGTCCTGAGTTCGACCCTGGTACCTACACAAAAAAAATAAATAAATAAAAAATAAAACTGTCCACCAGGGGCCAGGCTTGGTGGTGCACACCTGTAATCCCAGCACTCAGGAGGCTGAGGCAGGAGGATCACTGTGAGTTTGAGGCCAGCCTGGGCTACATAGTGAGTTCAAGGCCAGCCTGAACTATATAGCAAGACCCTGTCTCAAAACAAAACAAAACAAAACAAAACAAAAATATATATATATATCTACCAGGGATTAGGAATAATTATGTTCTCAAATAGTTATCATTGACTCAATGAATGCTTGGAGATAGTTTCTCATAAGGAAATGCCCTACATACAAACCCAGTTTGATTCCATTCCATTCATACAACATCAGTCATCCTTTGCCATCGTTGGAGATAGGCACATGTTCTGAATGTGTTGCCCAAGCTATGTAAAGTCTGTTGTGGCTGGGACATCTGAACTCCAAGGATGGCAGAGCCTTCAGGGGGGCTCCAGAATGCCTAAATTCTGCTAAGTTGGAAGCTAAGAAATTGGGCTGTGGAATATGGACCCAGAAAAAATAATCCGTCATTGTATACCTGCTGTGTAGAAGGGGCTCTTTTAGCTATAGAAATCTACCTTCAAATAGCTAACAGTGAAGATATGTGCAGGAGTTCCCACATAAGTTTCCCTCATCTCTTTGTCCTCAGTCTCTGAATTTTGGAGTGCTCTAGAGTGCGGTCTTCGTATCTCTTTATTTATGCTTTTTTATCTATTCCCCGTGTTACTCTTCAGTCTCATGGCTTTACATATTTAGATTGATGTTATGGTTTATATCTAGATGTCCCTCATGTGCTCATAGTGGGGCTTTTGGGAGGCGAGTGGATCACAGCTGTGTGATACTAGATTAGTGCACTGATGGGTTTGTAGCTGGATGTGATGTTGGAAGGTGAAGTCTGGTGGGAAGAGGTAGGTCATTGTGGGCGTGGCCTGGAAGGATGGAGATACAGACATATGCTTCCTCCTCCCTTGGTGGCTCGCTGCTTCCTGCTGCAGTGCCATGAGCGGTCCTCCTCTGCCATGCCCCTCTGCTATGCTGCCCTGCCTTGGAGCCAGCTGAATATGGACTGAAAGCTCTACAAACTGTGAACTAAAGTACAGTAAACCTTTCCTCCTTTAAAATGTTCTTACCAGCTTGAACCACCAGTGGTACAGGTATGACTGCCCCATTGGGCAGCTTGTACCACTGGTGGTACAAATGGATCTAATCACTTTCGCCCATCTTTTTACTAATAAAATTAATAAAAAGCCACCCAGTGGGACAGTCATGCATGTACCATTGGTGGTTCAAGGCACCTGGTAGCAAGACATGAATTACCACCCTGGTTGTGATCCTATTAATTTGTGGGTGTTGGGTATTTTGTCTCAGCAACAAGAAAGTAACTAAGAGAACTGACCGTTCCCATACATAAATGTCTTTTTGCCATCTCCTCAGTTCCTAATAGAAATACTAAACATAAAACGTCCAAACTCAGTCTATCTCCTCCCACAAACCTCTTTCTCTTGCAGTTTTTCTCATCTTGGTAAATGGCAACTACATTCCTCTTAGGCCAGAATCTTCAGTCATTCCTGATACTACGTTTACATACATTTTTTGTCATCAAGTCCTGACTACTATACTTTCACTATGTATCTAGGTTTCGGTTCGGTTCGGTTAGGTTAGGGTTAGGGTTGTGTCAGACTGGGCCAAGCCACCATTGTCTCTTACCTGTATTCTAGTAGCTGCTTAACTTCTTCCTCCTACTATCTTATCTTTACCCCCCGTCTGTTCTCAGGATAGCAGTAAGAATGATTTTTTGAAGACATTAAATTAGAGCTTTCCCTTCCTATGTTAAATTCCTCTCATTGCTTTTCCATTTCAGTAAAAACACCATTTAGCTACCAGTTAACTCTTGGACCTGATATCCTGCCGTTACCTCCTTCCCTCTCTCTAGTCGCATTTACCTCTGTGCTTGCTGCTTACTGAGGTTAAGATGATCTTCACAGATAGCCACATGATTTACTCTTCCACCTTTTTAAGTGTTTCCTTAAGAGAGAGATCCTGTCAATGAGGACTTTACTGATTACCATCTTTAAATTACCTCCTACATCTGCTTGAGCATTCCCTCTCTGCCACCGGCTTTGCTTTAGTTTTCTCCAAAGCAGTTATCGGCACTGGATGGATGGATACATAACACAGGAATATCTGTGTGTGTGTGTGTGTGTGTGTGTGTGTGTGTGTGTGTGTGTGAGAGTGTGTGTAAGTGTGTGTGTAATCTGTCCGTCTGCTCTCAAATGAAAAATTCAGGACAGCAGGGAATTTTGTTTGCTGCTGTCTCCTCTATACCTAGAAAAAGTGGCGTATTTTAGGTGATTAATAAATAAGTTGAATTGATGAAAATTCCAGAGAGTATATATACCAAGAGGAAAAGCAGAAAAACCTGAAAGCAGTTCTAAATGGTTTATACCCAAAAGCCTGTATAATATGTTCCGTTTGATTGTATATTTCTAAAAGTAAAAATAAAAAAATTTTTTAAGAGCAAAGACCATTTGTCTCAGTAATAAGGCATTTTTAAAACTAAATCAAAAGTTCCATTAGGGCTTGTAGAAACCACTTCAAAGCACACCCTTACAGGAATATAACTAAGAAAGGAAAGATAAAAGTTGGGTACATATATGTCACTGTACCTGAAAGACAGTGCCCATGTGGAAAATCCGTAAAATGAAAGAACATACATAATCTTGTTTTTCTCTTGTATTGCCTCTTGTATTGGAAAAGAAATAGTCTACTTCAATTTGATCTTTGTTCTTTGCGGGAAAGAAAAGTCAAATTGTTTTTAATGTTCTATCAATGTAAACATCAATTAAAGTATCACTTGGTTGCATTTAATGAGATGGCTTAATTTCACATATCAGACATTGACAAACTTCTAAATCATCAAGTATATTTAGTGTACAGCATCCTTATTTTTTATGAATTGCATATTCTGCATTTAAAGACAGTAATGCTTATATTATTTCTAATATATGTTCTTTGCCTTGGACATTTTAAATCTTTTTCTGTTGCTAACTTTGTAACCTTGATTATTCTATCCAGTGTCATTTTTGACCCATTGACTTCTCTTTCTCTCCATTCATAGTAGTACTAGCTCAATTTATATATGTGCATTTGCCATAATTTTGGCACTGATGGATAAGCAGCAGCAGCAGAATCTAGCTCCTTAGCACCTTCATTTTGATTCATCTTGCATTTTTTTTTTTTTTTTTTTGTGGGTACCGGGGGGTCGACCTCAGGACCTCGAGCGCCAGCAGGCACCCGTGCCACTGAGCGATATCACCGGCCCCTTTTTTTTTCGTATGTGGGTTCCGGGAGTCGAACTCGGGCCCTCGCGCTTGCCGGGCAGGCGCTTAAGCCGCTGAGCCATCTCACCGGCCCCTCGTCTTGCATTTTTATCTTCAAAGAAGGAGGAAAGAAAGCACTCTCCTGTTCTTATTCACCATTTTCAAATTAAAGGCAAAAATTTTGATGACTATTAAGGCTAAATTTTCTCTTACATTCTTCTGATTTAATGGAACTGAATGGGAGAAGGGAACAAAGAGAAGGAAGAGGAAATGATAAAGGAGGGAAAGGCATTAACATTCATAATGTAAATAGTTTCTCACTACTCACCAACTTGTGCTTTATTCCTTATGGTACCTCCAGTGGCCCAGATATGTAATAGGCATGTCATTCTGAAGAAAATTATTGACTTGAAGCTGGGCATCATGGCACATGTCTGAAATCTCAGCTTTCCAGGAGGTTGAGGCAGGAGGATCACAAGTTTGAGGCCAGCCTGGGCACAACTTAGTGAGAACCTGTCTGTTATATGCATGTATAGATGTGCCAAGATGAAACCTGTTATTCTATTAACCAATATGAACTAATAAAAAAAGAAAAAAAAAATGGCTGGCGATAAAGCTCAGTGGTAGAGAACCCCTGGGTTTGATCCCCAGTACCACACACATACATACACACACACGCATGCACACAAAAGTTGTTGACCTGAATTAAATCTGTTGTTTTCAGTTGTCTGGACCTGGAGCAGTGTTCTCTTAAGGTATTGGAGCCTGAAGGAAGCCCAAGCCTGTGTTTACTGAAACTAATGGGTGAAAAAGGTTGTACAGTCACAGAATTAAGCAGCTTCTTGCAGGCTATGGAACACACTGAGGTTCTTCAGCTTCTCAGCCCCCCAGGTAGGTTTTTCCCTTAGGAATATTATCTTAAAGTTCATGGAGTAAATCTTAGAGAAAAATATCTCATTTGTCCAGGATAAAGTGAGTTAAATGTTTTTGAAAAATATAAATGTGTAGAACCTCATTTTTTCCCATCTTGAAACCAAAGAAGACATAAAGAGCAAATAAAAATGCATAAATGTTGATTGGATTATAATTTTAAAAGCCAGCTATATACCGAAGTACTTAGAGGTAAGATTGTTACAACATGTATTGAAGTAGTACAGCCAATAAAATGAGCACATATTTTTATGTGTGTGTGTATATATATATATATATATATATATATATATATGGATGATATGACGTAGAACAGAAATGTATTAAGTTTTTGCCAACATGATGCTGTTCAAATGTTAGTTAATTCAACCATATGAACTTTTCCTGATATAACAGTATTGACAAAGGAATCAAAATTATCCCATGTACATCATCAGTTCATAGTGCAATGAAACTAGAAATCAGGGCTGGTGAGATGGTTCAGCGGCATAAGCGCCTGCCCGGCAAGCGCAAAGTCCTGAGTTCGTCTCCCAGAACCCACATAAAGGAAAAAAAAGGGCTGGTGGTATCGCTCAGTGGCACAAGTGCTTGCCCGACAAGCATGAGGTCCTGAGGTCAACTGCTGGTAGCCACATCAAAAAAAAAAAAAAAAAAAGAAAAAAAAAAAGAAACTAGAAATCAGTGGTAAAAGACGCCACAAAAACTGCAAACACAGGGAAATTAAATACTACCCTCTTGAATAATCAGGGAGTCACAGAGGAAATTAAAGAAGAAATTAGACAGTATTATCAAAAGATAATGACAGTATGACATACCGGAACCTATGGGACTCAGTGAAAGCAGTCCTAAGAGGGAAGTTTATAGCAGTGAATTCGCACATCAGAAAAACAGAACGTGTGCAAATAACCTAATGATGCACCTCAGGGTTCTAGAAAACAAGATCAATCTAAACCCAAAGCTAGTACAAGAAAGCAAATTATAAAGATCAGAAGACAAATTAGTACAACTGAAACAAACAAAAAAAAACAGTATACAAAGAATCAATGAATGCAAGACTTGATTCTTTGAAAGCTTAAACAGAATAGACAAACCATTAACTAACCTTATCCGGAAAGAAAATAACCCAAATTCATGCAATTAGAAATGAAAAAGCCAAAATCACAGTGGATTCTGCTGAAATCCAGAAGATCATCAGTAAATACTTTGAGAACCTATACTCTAATAAAATGGAAAATTCAAGAAGCGAATATATTGCTAATACGTATGAATTACCAAAGCTGAATCAAGAAGATGTAAAAATCCTGAATAATCCACTATCAATCCATGAAATTGAAAAAGTAATTTAAAAAAACTACCAACTAAGAAAAGCACAGGTCCCAATGGATTCACTGCCAAATTCTACAAAAACTTCAGAGAAGATTTAATGCTGGTACTCCTCAAACTCTTTAAAAATCGAAAGGGAAGCAGTACTCCCAAAAGTCATTCCTGGAAGCCAGCATTACCCTCATATCAAAACAGAAAACAACCCAAAGAAAAGAGAACTAAAGGTCAGTTTTTTTAGTGAACATACACACAAAAATCCTCAATAAGATACTGGCAAGCAGAATGCAACAAATCAAATAGATTATACACCATGACCAAGTAGGATTCATTCCAAGAATGCAGGGATGTTTCAACATATGCAAATCAATAAATGTAATTCATCATATTAACAGAACCAGGGTCAGGAACCACATGATCATCTGAATAGATGCAGAAAAAGCATTTGACAGAATTTAACATCCATCCATAATTAAAAACCCTAAAGAAACTATGTATAGAAGGTCTTTATTTCAACCTGATAAAAGCCATCTATGACAAACCAACAGCCAGCATCATACTAAATGGTCAGAAACTGAAAGCTTTCCCTCTAAAGTCAGGAGCAAGACAAGGATGTCCATGTCACCACTCCTGTTCAATACAGTTCTCAAAACATTAGTCAGAGAGTAATTAGACAAGAGAAAGAAATAAAAGCAGTATGGATAGGAAAGGAAGAAGTTATTTGCTAATGACATGATCCTCTACATAGAAGACCCCAAAAACTCCACCAAGACTCCTAGAATTAATTAAATCCAGTACCATAGCAGGATACAAAGTCAGCACTCAAAAATCAATAGCATTCCTGTAAACTAATAACATACCCAGAGAGAAATTAGGGAAATAACACCTTTCACAGTAACATCAAGAGAAATGAAATCTTTAGTAATTAACTTAACCAAGCAAGTGAAAGACCTCTATAGTGAAAATTACAGTACCCTGCAAAAGGAGATTGAAGAGGATATCAGAAAGTGGAAATACATGTCCCTGGATAGGCAGAAATATAATAAAAATAACCATACTTCCAAAACTTATACAGATATAATGCAGTCCCAACCAAAATACCAACAGCATACCTCATCGAACTAGAGAAAACAATACTAAAATTCCTGTGGAACAAGGAGAGACCTAGAATAGCAAAAGCAATTCTGGGCAACAAGGGCAAGGCAGTGGGCATCACAATACTGGAACTGAAGTTATAAAGCTACAGTGATAAAAATAGCATGGTCTTAGCAAAAAAACAGACTCAAGGACCAATGGAGCAGAATAGATGATGCAGAAACAACTCTAGGCACACAAAGCTACTGTATCTTTGACAAAGGGGTCAAACACCTTCGCTGGAAGAAAGATAGCCTCTTTAACAAATGGTGCTGGGAGAACTGGCTTTACACCGCTATATTGCACCTAAACCCATGTCTCTCACCATGCACTGAACTAAAATCCAAAAGGATCAGAGATTAAGACTTTTTTCCCGGTTGCACAGGAAATATTACAAAGAATCAACAACTGGGATCACATCAAATTAAAAAAAACCTCTGCACAGCAAAGGAAACCAACAGAGTGAAGAGACAGCCTACAAAATGGGAAAAAAAATTTTGCCGGTTACACCTCAGAGGACCAGTATCAAGAATATATAAAGAACTCAAAAAAATTGGACCCCCCCCCAAATTTAAAGACCCAATCCAAAAATGGACATCTGAAATGAATAGACACTTCCCAGATGAGGAAGTACAAAAGGCCAATAAATATATGAAAAACAGTTCAACATCACTGGCCATTTGAGAAATGCAAATTAAAGCAACACTGAGATTCTGTCTCCAGAAAGAGTGGCTGTCATTAAGAGATCAACCAATAACAAATGTTGGCGAGGCTGCAGGCGGGAAAAGGAACCCTTCTCCATTGTTGGTGGGAGTGTAAATTGGTACAACCAATATGGAAATCAATATGTAGATTCCTCAAAAAACTAAAACTAGAGGTTCCTCTTTTTTTTTTTTTTTTTAATGTGGGTACTGGGAGTCGACCTCAGGACCTCACGCTTGCCAGCAAGCACTTCTGCCACTGAGCAATATCACTGGCCCTTTTTTTTCCTTTATGTGGGTTCTGGGAGTCGAACTCAGGACCTCGCACTTGCCAGCCAGGTGCTTATGCTGCTGAGCTATCTCACCAGCCCTAGAGGTTCCATTTGACCCAGCTATTTCCCTCTAGGTCTCTTCCCAGAAGAGTTAAAGACATCATGCTACAGTGATAAATATACAGTGATATAACATACCCATGTTTCTAGCAGCACAATTCTTTTTTTTTTTGTGGGTACCGGGGGTTGACCTCAGGACCTCGCACACCAGCAGGCGCCCATGCCGCTGAGTGATATCACCGGCCCTTTTTTCGTATGTGGGTACCAGGAGTCAAACTCAGGACCTTGCGCTTGCCAGGCAGGCGCTTATGCTGCTGAGCCATCTCACCGGCCCAGCAGCAGAATTCATAATAACTAAATCTTGGAAGCAGTCTATATGCCCATAAACAGATGAATGGATAAAGAAAATGTAGTATTTATATACAATGGAGTGCTACTGTGCCATAAAGAAGGATAAACTTGAGGCATTTTTAGGTAAATGGTTGCACCTCAAGACCATAGTCTTAAGTCAAATAAATCAGGCATACAAGTTTATATATATAACATTCTTTCACTTGTATGAGAAATCCAAAGTATATATAAGGAACAGAATGGGGGAGAGATATTGGGAAATAGGAATAACTTGTTTAAACATTGAAGGGAAATGAAATTGGGGAAAGGAGGTAGGAAGGGAAAAGGGATTTAAAGAAAAAAAGAAAGAAAAAAATGGAAATAGAGCTTTTGTAAATGTGGAGGGAAGGGGACAAAAAAGTATCAAGATGTGCAGTGCACATGTACACATCCCCCATGGTGAATGTAATCATTATGTACTACAAACATGTACTAATAAAAAGAATAAAATACAGAAAAAAACTATTGAGTGAGGCTTCTCATTTCCAAAGTTAGGTGAGGAACAAGAAGCAGTTCTTCCTTTCTGTAGCTGTGGATAAAGTTAGTGAGCTGTAGTAGTGTCAGGCGGGAAGGACGTACCATCAGAATTGCCTGATGGCGGTAATCCTCCAGGTCTGGGGGTTCATTTGGACTGAAAGAATAGAGGCCAGTCAAGCCTGGAAAGGCCATAGACTAAGGATTCGATGTTCCCTATTCTATGTGATTTTGATGTATGTCATTTCATTATATATGAAGTTGGTTATGATACATTTTTAAGTTAACATGAGAAACTAGGTAGGCACAGAAGGTAAATTGGTGAGCTGTCAATTACATGTACCAGAAATCCCAACTCAAATAGATGTAATAGGGGCTGGTGAGATAGCCAGTGGCGTAAGTGCTTGCCTGGCAAGCACGAGGTTCTGAGTTCGACTCCCGGTACCCACATAAAGGAAAAAAAGGGCCGGTGATACCACTCAGTGGCACACGCGCCTGCTGGCAAGCGCATGGTCCTGAATTCGACTCCCAGTACCCACATAAAAAAAAAAGGGCCGGTGAGATAGCTAAGCGGCATAAGCGCCTGCCTGGCAAGCACGAGGTCCTGAGTTCAACTCCCGGAACCCACATAAAGGAAAAAAGGGGCCGGTGATATCACTCAGTGGCATAAGCGCTTGCTGGCAAGCGCGAGGTCCTGAGGTTGACTCCCAGTACCCACATTAAAAAAAAAAAAAAAAATTGATGTAATAAGGAGAAGATATAACTTCTGACTGAAAAGTTTAGAAGCACGTTGGGCTTCATGAGAGGCAGGGAACAACCCTGTTTCTCGGAAGTTGGTTGGTTTTTGGCCTTTCTCTTTGTTGGCATTGGCTTCCTTCCAAGACTTAGGCTTTACATAGCCCAAGATGCTTACTAACTTTTCCTGAACTCATTCATCTTTGTCCCAGCATTTGCAGCAAAAATCAGTGGCTTCACTCTTCTTAACTAGTTTTGTTCACATGCCTGTCTCTAAACCTGTCGGTGTGGCCAAGGACATGGAATGTGCTGATTTGCCCGGCTGATATCCAAAAGTAGAATTAGATTGAGTCAGCTTTCCAGGAACCACAAGGCTTACCCAACAAAATTAGATTTGTTGGATGGAAAAAAGGTAACAGGTGCTCGGAATGTAACCAAACAAATCTACTCCAGGTGGAAAGTGCCCTGGATTATGAAGGAGGAATGTTGAACATCCCATGCTTTACCAGGCCTAATGTAGGTGGTAAAATAGACCACCCATAAATGTTTTCTTCAAGATATACTTTGTATGGAATGCTTGGCTTTTACCAGTGCCTCTTCGTACCGAGGTGTGGGCCAGGAGTAGCCACTAATGAAGATGCCCCCCATGCAACTGTAGTGTGTCACAAAACAGTAAACTTAGGTGGTATTTATTAATTTTTAAATTCCTAGTACCTCACATAGTAAGTACCCAGTAATTGTGAGGATGACAATCCACCAGTCCAGGGCACTAACTTCGCTACTAAGTTTTCATACTTTATCAAACACCAAAGCCTCTGAAACATAAGCCTCTCTGAGAAGTATAGATAATTTTTGTACTTCATTCTCTTCTTCAGAAAGTATACTTAATTACTCTGATCATTGATT
Source organism: Erethizon dorsatum (assembly GCA_028451465.1). NCBI lineage: Eukaryota > Metazoa > Chordata > Mammalia > Rodentia > Erethizontidae > Erethizon > Erethizon dorsatum. The sequence continues at coordinate 20,823,755 of CM051829.1, read as the reverse complement.
GCCAACTCTAAAATGAGTGGAGTGTTCTCTGTCTCACAGAGTTGTAGGAGTTACATGAAGTAATGGCGTGTTGAATTGTTTCGAGACAATCTCTCTTAAAATTTGTAGTGTGATGACTATAGTGCCTGAGATGGAGTGTTCCCAGTTTTTAGTTTCCCATATATGAAACTATGCTAGACTGAAATTGAATCACATGTTCATTTTTGTGTAAAATTTGCTTCAGATTTTTAAACAATATTTTATATTTTTTTTCTTGGTTTTTTTTTTTTTTTTTTTTTTTTGTGGATACCGGGGGACGCCAGTAGGCGTCCGTGCTGCTGAGCGATATCACCGGCCCTTTCTTCGTGTGTGGGTTCCGGGAGTCGAACTCAGGACCTCGCGCTTGCCGGGCAGGCGCTTATGCCACTGAGCTATCTCACCGGCCCTGTATTTTGTTTTTTTGATAAGCCAGAAATTAAAATCACCATAATAAACATCAGTAAACTTCTTTTGAAAACTCCATTTTACCTTGTATTTTTCTCCAAATAGGATTAGCACTTTCCTGTCAGCGTTCCCTTGTGCAGATTGTTCTGATATGTGGCCCCAGGCTTTGTCAAGATCGTACCATAGGATGTTTTTGTACATTTGAAGGGAGAAGAGGCAAATGAAAACAGCTTCTACATCACCACTTAAGCATGGTTTCTGTAAAGTTTTATGTCATATTAGCCATCTAGTATCCATAAGACCTGATTGTTACTTGAATGGTATTTTCAGTTAAAAATAAATATTTTGGGATCTAATAAAGACCCCTTCTTAGAAGCAATTGTTAGCTTAACAGATGCATCTCATATGGATAGTATTTTATCTTCACTCTTTTGTGAATTGTTAACATTTATATTTTACTAGAAAATATTTATGTGGAAAATCAACTTTTCCAGAAGTTATCATTTGGCCAAAGTCACAGTTAATGACCAAGTTAGGATAAAGCCAGGTCTGGTCAAGGGTGGTGGTGCACTCCTGTCAAAAGGCTCAAGCAGGAAGATGGAAAATTCAAAGTAGCCTACACAAATTAGCCAGGCCCTATCTCACAATGATGATGATGATGATGATGATGATGGTGGTGGTGATAATGTTGGGCTAGGATGTAGCTCAGCGGTAGAGGCCTTGCCTAGCATGCACAGGATACTGGGTTCAGTCCTCAACACTGCAAGACAAAAAATGATAGAAAATTTCTAGGTTGTTTGAGAAATCGAGTTATAGATTATAAGTCAGCTGCCTCTTTGACCTATTTCAATGTTTTCCTTCTTGATAAGCTAAAAAGTACTCAAATACAATGTTATTTATGAGGGACTTTTCTTGTTTTGTGGACATCAGAAAATTGACAATTTTTCCTGAAAAGAAAATACCAAGGGGCCGGGGATGTAGCTCAGTGGTACAGTGCCTGCCTGGCAAGCGCGACGCCCTGAGTTTGATTCCCTGTACCAAAAAACAAAACAAAACAAAAAAAGAAAATACCAGGATTTGAAAAAGAAAATGATGGTATGGGTGGGAATAACGACAGGGAAGAAGTAGAAATAGAAAGAGGTAAATGTGGCCTGAAAGAATGTGTGTCTGGATGTTGAATGTTTAGTCTTAGGCAGTGTAGCAGGACAAGGGCTGTGATGTGGGACATTAGATGTAGCCACAGTGGTTGCAAATGTAAATTGACTTGTAAGAGACACACGTGGACATACATTGGTTGTATAATGGAAGGGAGAGTATTGGAAGAAAAGGAAGCATATTTATTCTAGGATACCGTAGGGCACATAAGTACTTTTCAGTGAGAGCTTAGAAAACTTCAGAATAACTTTGAGAGGAGCATCGTAAATGGAAGCTGATGAGGGAAAGTGACTCCTTAAGTAAAAGCACTTCAATGTATTTAGTAGTAGTTTTTGGAAAATATGTTCGAATTAAATCACTGTGAGAATAACTTAAAGGGAACCTGTGATGAATCCTTTTGTCAAATCAAGACTCATCCTAATTTACCTTATCTTGTGATTCCAGCACTGTCTTAAATTTTGTCTTATTGCTTAACGTCAGGTATCTGTGTGCGTGTGTGTGTGCGTGTGTTGACAGCACAAGCCTTAGTTGCATCATACCTAATCACATTCTTCCAGGCTTACAGGAAACCAAGTAACTTCTCTTGATTTCTTTGCAGACCTTACCTGAAAATATGCTTGTTTGACAGGAAGCTATGTTTTCATCATTGAAATAAAACTTGCATTTGTATGCACTGGTACATACCACATAGCACTGTACCATATTTTTTCCTAATGTTTGCTCAGTACCTTCTGACTAGTGGGCACTGCCTAAGAGTGGCTGAAGGTTGACTATGGTTCCCTGTTACCCAAGGATATGTGGAAGAAAGAAAACATGGTTAAAATTGGAGGTGTTGTAACTTCTTCTCACCAGGGCAGTTCCCAAATCACATTTTGCCTTTCAATTCTCAGTCTAAAGCATCAAGTAAAAATGTATATATTTATTTATTGAAGACTGGTTTGCTAAAGTTGTTGATATAGGATCTATTTATAAAATAAGTTAGAATGTATATTAAAAGTCATTGGGCCGGTGAGATGGCTCAGCGGCAAAAGCACCTGCCTGGCAAGCGCGAGGGCCCGAGTTCAACTCCCAGAACCCACATACGAAGAAAGGGCCGGTGATATCGCTCAGCGGCACGGGCGCCTGCTGGTGCGCGAGGTCCTGAGGTCGATCCCCGGTACCCACACACACAAAAAAAAGTCATTAGTCTTGTGTCCCTCACAAAGGAAGCATACCTTTTAGAACATCTTGGCCGTGTGATCTCCTTCCAGTAAAGTCATTCATTCCATTTTGAGAGTCTCTAGGGAGAAAGCCTTTAAATTTCTGTAATTCTTGTTTGTTTGTTTTTTTATAATGACAGAGAATACTTGCTATGGTAAATTTGCGAACAGTGTTACCGTGCAGAATTGTTTTCTGCCTGACATACTCCCTTCAGTAAGTAGACTTACTGTGGCAGAAGGTGGGATTACCATGGAGGTTACTGCAGGAATCACTGCGACAGCAACAGTAGTTTTTAAAGTCAAGAAAACCTAAGTTTGCATCCTGGTTCTGCCATGTTTACAATGGAAAAAAAGTAATCCTAGAGATGAGAGAGGTTAAATAATTTACTCAAGCTATTATGAGTGACCTTCTGCAAATTACTTTTTTCTATTGTAGTGCAGATTTAATTCGTATCTGCCTTGTATGGTTATTCTCAAGGTTAGAGAGAAAAATGCCTTGCGGATATAAAACAGTAAACTGTGACTATACTAATTTTTATTATGCACATTCATTTAATAGCTACATGTTAAACATGGACTGTATCACCATATACCAGCTACTATTCTAGGTGTTGGTCCAAAGCAAACATGGCCCTTGCTCTCACAGAGCTTCTATTTTAGTAGCTAAGTCAGGCAGTATGAAAGGGGATTTCAGATAACGATTAGTGCAGCAAAGGACACAAAGCAAGCTAAAGATAATAGAAAACTGTGGTGAGGGAGAGTAGCTAATTTTGAGATGTTTCCCAGAGAAGCTAGTGGTATTTTACTAAAAAACCTGAATGATGAGAAAGGAAAAAACCTGCCATGAAACCTGGGGGATTCGGGTGGGGAGTCCAGCAGAGCATTGGCAAATGGAAAGGCAGAAGGTTGCTTAGCTTGTGAGAGGAAAGAGGACCCTTATGGCTGGAGCATGGTGGACAAGGGGGAGAATACAAGGGGATGAGGAGAGCTCAGCTTATGTGGGGCCTTGTGGTCCATAGTAAAGAACTGGATTTATTCTAAGTACAGAGGGCAGGCATTCAAGGGTTTGAATCACAGGAGAGATACAAATTAATTTTTGTTTTAAAAAGACATTTAGGCTAGTGGTTGGAAGTAAGGAAACAGGTGAACATGCCTTAAGAATGAATACACATTGTAGAAGTGATGGTAGCTTGGATTAAGATCTTGGCACTGAAGGTAGGAGACATGGAAAAGCTTAATGGACAGGACTTACAGATAAATTACACATGTAGAATGAGGGAGGAGGTAGAGGCATTCAGGGATGACAGCTAAGTTTTTGTCCTGAGTAACTGGACAGAATGATAGGCTGCAAGACTCGTTGACCTTTCCTGAGATGGGAAACATGCAGGGACCAGCAGAGGAGTTAGTTTTGTGTCAGGAGGGACTGAGCACAGGTAGTTTCAGATCATTATAAGATATCCAAATTTAAAGCCAATTAAAACTATATTGTTCAGATTTATATACTTGAACATTTTGTTGTTACTGCAGTTCTTTTCATCTCTTATCACACCTTAACTTGGAAGAGCAGAATCTTTGTACCTTAAAGTAATATATAAGACTCCCCAGCCAGGTGAATGATAAGTATGGGGACATTAAAATGTAGTGCTATGAATTTGGTGGCCTCATTTTCCAACTTTCCTATCAATATATGTCACAAAATTTAGAAAAATACTGAACTTCATCTATCATAAGCTAACTTGGCCTCAGCGTAAAGGATTAATGAACACAAGACTCTCTCTTTTCAAGAGTTTTATTTTATTTTTTTTTTTTGTTTAGAATTTGTACTTCATTTACTAAAGATTTTCTAGGGTTTCTCCAGACACTCAAATGTGCTGGGTATGCAATAAATATATACTCATTTAAATTTTGGTTTTAATTTGGTATCTTTCTGTTATGGGTGTCATACATATTCTAGTTTATATTCTTCAGAAAGTTTAGTGCCTTTAATGTATTGATTGCTTTTATTTATACTCTGTTCTCATTACTTATAATCTTCTTCCTTCCAACTGGTGGGTTGTAGAGGAAAAAGACACTATTATGAGGTAAGGAAAGAAAACAGAAGTAGGTGTAGAAAATTAAATTTTAATGATCTTCCTGAAAACCAGCTAACCCAGTTTCATGTATTATAAACTTGGCAAATTTTCTAACTTTGATTTGGTTTTTTTTTTTAATGTCTTTTATCTCTTGCTGCATAATAGATTATCCCAAAGCCAAAGCTTAAAACAACAACCATTTGTTATAACATGAGTTCTGATCCTAGGAATTCAGGTTAGGTTGTCTCATGAGGTGGCAGTCAACTTGTTGGCCAAGGCTCCCGTCATCTGAAGATTTGGCTGGAGCTGGAATACCCTCTTTTCAGATGGCTCACTCACACAGCTTTCTCAAGAGACCTCATTTCCTCCCTGACTGTTGACAGGAGGCCTAAGGGTCTCCTTACCACTGTGGCCTCTCCACAGAGCTGCTTGAGTATCCTTCTGAGATGGCAGTATGCTTCCTCAGGGTGAGACTGAGGGAGGAGAATGGGTTGGAGTGGTTCTATTGTTGATACAGGATTGTCTTCCAAGCTCTTCTCAAAAGTTTTCCAAGTTTGATGCTGGTATTCATTCCTTAAACGAGAATAATTTGTGTCACAAGTATCAAGTTAATATCTTACTGTTGTTTCTGTCTTTTCTGCTTCCAAAATGTGTTTCAGTACTAAATCTTAATACAATCATTTGATAGCATTACAATGACACTGTCTTTGTCTGTTTTCTGCTGCTATAATAGAATGCCTCAGACTGGGTAATTTATAAAGAACAAAAATTTATCTCTCACAGTTCTAGAGGCTTGGGGAGCCCAGTCTCAGACATTGGTATGTGAAGAGGGCCTTGTTGCTGTATCCTCACATGGTGCAAGGTGACAGGGCAAGCAAGGATGAACATTCTCTCGTTCCACAAGAGAAAAGCAAATGAGAGTGACCCTGCTCCCATGAGCACTTTTTTTTTTTTTTTTTTGTGGGTACCGGGGGGTCAACCTCAGGACCTCGTGCGCCAGCAGGCACCCGTGCCGCTGAGCGATATCACCGGCCCCTTTTTAGTATGTGGGTTCTGGGAGTCGAACTTGGGCCCTCGCGCTTGCCGGGCAGGCACTTAAGCCGCTGAGCCATCTCACCGGCCCATGAGCACTTTTTATAATGACATTAATGTATTTATGAGGGCAGAACCTCCATGACTTAAACACTTTCCAATACTGCTGTATTGAGGATTGAATTTCCAATGTATTGAGGACATGAATTTCGGGCAACAGATTCAGACTATAATAGGCATTTAAGTTTAATGCTTATATTACAAATAGTGTGCCTAACTTAATTGAAGTACCAGCCAAATGAGTATTTATGACCAGGTATTTATATGAGCTATCCCTGAGATATGACCACTGCCTGGAGCCATCTGTTATGAAGTGCACCCTGATTTCAGAAGTGTTAGAATGTGGAGGCAAAGTGTCTCTAAGAACTGAAGAAATATGGCAAATAATTTTTCTGCCAATCATGCAGGAGTAGAGTAGATCAAAGCCTTACAAACTCATAAACAGATACAGAAGGAGCTATAAATGGGTGATTTGTGACAAAGATAATTATGCAAGTTATTTCCAAAATATTTATTTATTTTTGTTTCAGATTTATAAATAAGAAAAACCTCACTCTTGTGACTTTAACTTTTTTTAAAAGGAATAAAGATCACTATAAACCCAGAATCAAAGGCCGTGTTGGCTGGACAGTTTGTGAAACTATGTTGCCGGGCAACTGGACATCCTTTTGTACAATATCAGTGGTTCAAAATGAATAAAGAGGTAATTTTTAATGTCTTTTAATTTCTCTGATATAAGAAGAGAGAAAACTAGCAAATTAATTAAAGTTATTTTCCTAAGTATGCTTTTTAGGAATTGGGTTAAAGAGCATAATAGACACTGTTGTGTTATTACTGAAGTATTCAATAATCATTATGGTAACATAAGTCCAAAATTGTCTTACAAAAAATGGAAACAATATGAAATCAATTTTCCACTCTAGGGGTGGTGGCATACGCCTGTAATCCCAGCACTCAGGAGGCTGAGGCAGGAGGATTGCTGTGAGTTTGAGGCCAGCCTACACTACATAGTGAGACCCTGTCTCAAAAAAAAAAGAAATTCCACTCTAAGAATTGTGGAAAATAGGGATTATGAAGGCAATAATGTTAGCAAATAGGAGCCATCACTGGTACACTGTAACATTTCTATAAAATTTTTTAGAACAGATTATGTTCCAACTAAAATTTTTAGCTAAAAGATTTTCAGGAGTACACAGAATGGTAATGCAATGTTATTATTTTAAGATAACCGTATTATATTTAAAAATTTAACCATTCTTTTTTTGCTGGGAATCAAACCCAGAGCCTCACTCACACTAAGCAAGGTGCTGGAAGAGGTGTAATAGATTTTAAAACCCTAAGAAGTTGAGTTTTATCAGACCACTCTTTGTTTGTAGGTCTGTTTGAGGAGATATAAGTATTCATTGAGCCAGGCCTTGTTCTAAGGTATAATGATGCAGCAGGGATTCACAAGGTCCCTCAAGAATCCTGTACCCCAGTGAGGGGAGAGAGAAAGTAAGAAAATGAGATCATTTGTGTGAATTCAGAGTTAGGAACAAAATGAGCAGGTTGGTGATAGGAAGTGAGAAGCCACTGAAGTTTCTAAGCGAGGGAGGTAACATGATAGGATTATATTTTTAACAAACTTGGTACTTGAAGGAAGTGGAGAACAGCAAGAAGATCAGGTCTTATGCTTGGCTTGACTAGAAAGAGCTGTGGTGTGGACTCAGATACAGCAGTGGAAGTGGGTTTTGAGGCATCCCTCAGTATGTGTCTCAGAGATGGAGTTAGCCAAACCAGCAAATTAGATGTGAAGCATGAGAAAGGAGGAGGAGAAATCCAGGGTGACCTCAAGGCTTTCCACTTGAGTATCTGTGACCTGCTTATACTGAGATGTTGAGAATGCTGGAGAGGAATAGAGTTAGGGAGAAAATCAGGAGTTTGATTTTAGATATGTTAAGTTTGGCATTGCCTGTTACACATCCAGATGAATCAGTTAAGCTCTTTGGATATCTGGGGAGACAACATTGAGAGTTATATAATGAAGAAAAGTATGGGAATAACAAAGAGACCAAGAAGAATCAAAGAAAGTAAAGAAGAAAAGAGTGGTCAGCTTCCTCAGTGCAGCTGAGAGGGGATCTGGGGTCAAGAGAGGATTGTTTGGTTTATTTAAGATAGAAGGTATTAGAGTATGATTTTGACAGTGATAGAGTAAAAGGGAAAAAATAGATGCTGAAACAGGAAAAAAATTGCAGGAGCAAGGTCAGAGAGAATGGAATTGTTGGGAAGGAAAAGCTTTTCCTTCACGCTCTTATGTTCAGTGCTGGGGGTCTGTGAATTAACTGAAATGAGATGGATTAACAGGAGAAGTATGTTCATATGACTACACTACCAACAAAAGTAACTTGCTAAATTGTTAAAGTTAGAGGCTTATATATATAACTTAGTAGAAAAAAGAGGAGAGGAGCTTCTATGGGAATATCAAATAGATTTCTTCACAATAGACAAAGAGGTTTATAGAAGAACTAGGAGAGGATAGGACAGATTACGATATGTCTGTTATGGGGGTGCTCGGTTCTGTCCTCTATTTATGGCCATAAAACTCCCTCGAAAGGGGATTTATGGTAGGTTTATCCTGTCTCCTTCCTGGGAGTAAGAGCTGCTCCAGCAGGGAATTCATGACAGCCTCGGTTCTCAGAAGTTCCTTCTTTTAGTCAGATGAGGGAAGCCCAAGGAGTCTCTGCATCTGCTGAATCCCAGATACCTTCAGTTTAACGCAGGCTTCCTACCAGCTCTGGGCTTTCAACAGAGCTCCACAGCTCTTCAGCCCAAGCAGTCTTTGTTAGAAGATGGATTGTCCATCTTAGATAGAGGGGAAGGGGATGTGCAAGGCAGGAGCTCTGCCACTGAGCCACATCCCCAGCCCCTAAAATTAGAGCTGCTAATTTATCATTTAATTTTTTGTGGTGCTGGGGATTGAATCCAGGGCCTTGTGCCTGCAAGGGCCTGGATAAATAGATGTGGACATGGATAGATTTGCGGTTGCTGACAGGAAGAGGAGAGAACCCCTGTCTACAGTAAGTGCCTGGCAGAAGCAGGACTGCAGGAGGTTTGAGGAGAAACTGGTTAATCACACCGTAAGGAAGCACACTTAACCAGGATAACGTGATCCGACTGTCAAGCACTGTGGAGGGCAACCTGTTGTCCCAGGTGGCCCACCTTCAGTGAAATGCCCTTGTGCCACTACTGAGAGGAGAGTTGAGTTCAGTTGCTCGGGGTTTGGGGATGGAGAGCTGCAAGCTTGTTGAAGTGCAGTACCTTGCAAGGTCTTTAATAATGAGGCACTTGAGGAAGCCCCTTGGCAGGGAGCCTGAGTTGGGTGGAGCTGATAAATTGCTGGGAGTAGCAGAGAGGAAAGAAATCTAACTGTGGTGACAGAAGCCCAGTACACAATGCTTGGGAGATGTTGGACGGCTGTTCCCTCCCATCTCTTCCATGTGTTCACTGTCCCCTCTCCAGCCAGACCGTGAAAGAAGCTGGGTGTGGTTTGGTTAAGGAGTCTGTCCTTCTATAGAAATTTGCTGATGAGAAAATGGAGTTTCCAGGTAAAATGTGTATTCATAATTAATTTGGTTAGGATCGAAAGTAACACCAAGGTCCAATTCTGTGTGCTCTTCCCACACCATTGAAGCGTTTGTGATGTGTTGTATGCTACATAACTCATAAACGTGGCAAGCGTAGATCCTTTCAACACCAAATGATTGAATTGTTTCAATGGCAGAACAGATGGTTTTCTATTGCGAACTTCTAGAGAGTGTATGAGGATGGCTTACCTTTCTGGCTAATGGGTTTATAAAAAACTGTGGCTTTCTAATACTCAAATGTTGTTGTCTGTTTCTTTACTAAGAATATTTTAGAACTCGGAGGGGGGTTAAAAGGCATGCTTTCAAAGCTCCATACTAATATCATACACTTTGTGCAGCAAGTTTTATAAGATGTCTTTTTGATGGATCATTCATTTATATTTTGTTGATTCTTTCACAGATTCCATATGGAAATTCATCGGAACTTATTTTTAACACAGTGAGTGTAAAGGATGCCGGCTTTTATGTCTGTCGTGTTAATAATAATTCCACATTTGAATTCAGCCAGTGGTCACAGCTAGATGTTTGTGATGTGACAGAAGTAACAGAAATCTTTGGAAGTAAGTGGCAAAAGAAATTTAATGTCGATTGGTAGATCACCTTATTTTAAGTATTTACTTTATTTATTTTTTTAATTTTTTGGTACCGGGAATCGAACTCAGGACCTTGTGCTTGCCAGGCAGGCGCTGTGCCACTGAGCTATATCCCCGGCCCAAGTATTTACTTTAAAGTAACTTCAGAGTATCAAATCAGTACCAAATTTCATGTATGTATTTTACCCAGTAAAGTATCTCTAGTTATTAAGATTTGTGTGCTTTGTCTTTAGCCGTGTGAGTGTGTGTGTGCAAATCCCTAAGACGACATTGAACCTTCTGGGTCTGGTCCCTGCTGCTGAGCTCCTCAAGCCTGCCAGCTTCCACTGCCTGTTACCCTCTCTCCATGCACAAGCTTAGTTTCTCCCCTTTACTTCTGTTTTCTTGAATATGCCTGCTTGCTAACTTTATCTCAGAATTTTATAAATTTGTCCAAAGGAATATAAAAGCATTCTTTTATCCACAGAACATTTCTTAATATTCCTGGGAATGCTACAATTTGATGAAAGATTGTAAAGATTGAGGGGTAAACTTGGACACATCAATTTTTTTAATTATAGGAAAATTTGTTTTTATTTTTAACCTAGAGATTTTATTCTTTTAATTTAAGAAAATGGGGATGGCATCTCTGAATCCAAGTTGCAAATCTGTGTTGAACCAAAGTCACAGAAGCTAATGCCAGGAACCACATTGGTTTTACAGTGTGTTGCTATCGGAAGCCCTATTCCCCACTACCAGTGGTTCAAAAATGAATCACCACTAACACATGAGACAAAAAAGGTATACATGGTAAGTAGTTGATTCGGGGGGGTATATTTTTGAATTGATATGTAAAATAAATGGTGTGATTAAAATGTAAAGCGAACACTAAACTTACGTTCTTTGGGGTGTTTTAATATTTTCAGTATTTTTATTTCAAGCCTCTTGTAATTTAAAATTGATTCAGGTATTTGCAAAAATGCTACAATTCAACATTTAAAATGTCAAGTAATATTGTACCAGCTTGACTAATATTGGAATCATATCATTTGCTCGTTAATATTTAGCTTAATGATAGGAGATTATCTAAGAATGTCTGAAGTCTTTTGAAATGTTAAGTTTTGAAAAATTTTTAAACACAAGATGATTTTTCTCTAGACCAGTTTAAATTAAAATTGAAGAGGAAATATGTAAGTGTTCTGTTACTGATATAGGTGCCTTATGTGGATTTGGAACATCAAGGAACCTATTGGTGTCATGTATATAACGATCGAGATAGTCAAGACAGTATGAAGGTAGAAATCATCATAGGTAAGAATTATTACTCAGTATTCTTCAAAGTGCATTATATATAAACAATAAAAACTGACGTATATAAGCAAAGGAAATTCTGCTTTGTTGTCTCATACTGTTTGTGTGTTCAGGAATTATATTGTTTGCATAGAAATTTTAGAAAACATGTACTAAATTCATACCCTACCAGAAAGAGAGGGGAAAAGCTGTTTTTAGATCACTTTAGTTATTTTTGAATGTTAATTATTTTAAATATTTATAACAAAAATACAGTCTTTAAAGCTTTGGTTACAAAAAATTTGATTTGGTGAAAAAGATTTTTAATAAAACTTTTTTTTTTTTTTTTTTTTTTTTTTTTTTTTTTTTTTGTGGGTACTGGGAGTCGACCTCAGGACCTCACGCGCCAGCAGGCGCCCTTGCCGCTGAGCGATATCACCGGCCCTTTTATCGTATGTGGGTTCCGGGAGTCGAACTCTGGCCCTCGCGCTTGCCAGGCAGGCGCATACGCCGCTGAGCCATCTCACTGGCCCTAAAACATTTTTAAAAACAATCATCACAAACATAAAGGCAAGAATGATTATTAACCAATGATCCCCATTATGAACTGCATGATTTGATTTAGGAGTTTGTTCTACTTATATTTAATGTTTATCATTATGTTGTTAATAGTAGGAGATTTTGATCTATGTATTTGGTTTGCCAGCATATTTCTATGATATTTATCTCACTGTTCACTTAATGGCTGCCCTTCCTAAGGTCATGAATTATAATATTATCCAATTTGTTTTCTCTGAAACAAGGAAGAACAGATGAGGCAGTGGAGTGCACTGAAGGTAGTGTAATTCTTTGGTTCAAGACCAAGCCTCCTGCATGCTGGTTACTCTGGGAAATGGCGGAGTGCTCTAGCTTACTGAGTGCAGTGATGGAAAAAATACTAGCTCTAACAAACTATTTCAATTGAAGGATGCTTAATCTTAGTCTTCAAAATTTTATAAATTGCCACAGACACTGTTAAATTGACACACAATTCAAATAAGTAATGTTCGGTTTATAATGCACATAAAAGCAAAGCTCATGTATGACATATTTTGAATAATGAACATTAATGATTAAAGTTAATTTTTATCTTCATAAATTTATAAAATAAATAGCTATGGATATTTTTTAGATTATTCTTTACCTCTTAACATGCCCCTCAAATGCAAATACGGTTTCTGTAAAAGTTTCAGGACAGCTTTATTGTTTAACATGTTTTATCAAATATTAAGTATTCTGAAAATAATATTGATAAGACTCTTTTGAAGCTGATAGGCTATAGACTTATTTATCATGTCACCCTTACCACAATATGTAAACAAAACTGAAAATTTATTTCAATATAAACTTATAACTTCTTAAAAATAACCAAAGCATTGTTCTTAAATTATAATGATATAATGGTAAATATTAAACTTAGATCACTTTCTCTTAGTGTGATGTCACATTGGTTTGCAAAATGAGGTTTATAAATAGCAAAGTATTTTTTCAATTGCTGCCTCTTCAAACTCCTGTATAACCTTCGGCTCTACTTGGATTGCGTAAGAAAATACTGTTAATCTTATGTTTCCTGGTTGTCCTTTCCTTCCTATCTCTGTGCTATCACTTGGAAATACTATAATTCCTGATACATAGTTGTAAATGGAAATTGTCTCACATAAGAGAGCTCCAGCCCCACCATCTATTAACTCTACATGAGGAAAGCCGTGTGAAGAAATCTTGATCAACCATCTCTTCCTCTCTTACTCCTTTTTTTTTTTGTTTTTTTGGTTTTTGGATTTTGGTTTTTTTGAGACAGGGTCTCACTATGGCCTTGAACTCACTATGTAGTACAAGGTGGCCTTGAACTCACAGTGATCCTCCAGCCTCTGCCTCCCAAGTGCTGGGATTACAGGCATGCGCCACCACGCCTGGCTCTCTTACTCCTTTTTGCCTAATTGCATGGTTTTTAAAACTTCCTAATGTTAGAGACCTCTAAGAATAAATTAAGTGAGCACTGCTGTTTGGCTTCAGATTGATGCATGTGCTGCTGCTTCTGCGCCTACACGATTCACTGTCTGATTTTTTTTGAGTGGCAAAACCGTAAACAATAATTTTCAAATAACTCTACTGAGAAACAGAGAGATGAAAGTCTGGTGACGAAGTTAATCCAAAAGTTTCAAATGGAAAAACCAGATGTACCTTTTCTTCTCAAAAAACCTACTTAAACTGAATTTTTTTAAATTTCAGGTAGATTGACATGTATTATGAGCAGTATCTTATATTATTTCTTTCTTTAACCTATAGAACACAGTGCCCTCTATTTAATATTTTGTATTTCGTTTCTTGGTCTAGGACAGGGTGAGCTTGAATAGGTGAAGTTCAGAGGGTTTCAGGGAAACCCTGAAACTAGTCTGTATGATAAGTGTAATGGTAAACACACGTGCAAATTTTCAAAATCATTAGTAGGTGAGAAGAGGGGCCAAAATGGAGTGCAGAATATGGCAGAAGCATTTAAGTGTGTTACAAATATATGAAACAGCCTCACTGAAGAGAGGTGGCAGAAAGTGCTGACCTAAGCAACTGAATGTGAGTCTAGTCTGTAATACCAGAGGTGGAAGAAATTGTACATAACCCTTGCATTGGTTGATGCCACTTAGACTCTCATGTATTAATGAGAATATAAAGTTCCTCTATAATACTTTATGTGTAGTATAATTTTTGCAATATATTGTTAATGTTGATTTTTATCTTCACAAAATTCGTAAAGAAAAAATAGAAGCTATAATGTCATTGATATTTACTTGGATTACTTAACTATCCTTTAGCCATGATAAGAAAACCCACAAGGAGTACAGGTTAAATTTGAAACCGCTCTACCTCTCAAAAGAACATCACACCTTGAGAAATCATGAATAACCATGAGGAAAACATCAGACAAATCCCAATTAAGGGACATTCTACAAAATACCTGATGAGTTACTACTCTAACTGTCAAGGTCATGAAAAATAAGGAATATCTAAGCAACTGTTACAATCAAGGCAAATCTAAGGAATCATAGAAAATGCATGTGGTATCCTAAATGGAGTCCTGCAATGAAAAAGGAATTTGAATAGTTCATTAGTCAAGATAAATATATAAACATAAGATACTAAGGAAATTAGGTTTGGGATATACAGGAACCCTCTGCTCTATCCTGGAATAGTTCTATTAATCTTATGTTCTAAAATTAAAGGTTTTTTTAAAGAAAGATTGAGATTATTAATTAGTTTCAACAGGTTGATAGTTGAGGCCACAGACAGACCTATCTCTTGACTGTCTTTGTCCCATAATTGGTTAGAATAAACTTTGAGCATATAATGAATGAGTTTATCTTTTCATAATTTAATGAAAGCAACAATATGGAAATCCTAAATGATGTTTACAACAGTGGTCTTTTCAGTATTTGCATGGCTGCTTCATTTAATTTAAAAAGTTCTAAATTGATAAAACATGTGATTTAAGATGAGTTTTATTAGTTTTATTTTGTGCTAAATTGAGAGATTATTTAATCTGTTTTCTCTCATTTTATTTTAGATGAATTAAGTAATTTTGGCCATCCTGGTGAGTAATACAAACATAAACTTTTTTGGTCTTACATTTTTAACTTGTTGAATACAATAAAGATCCTATAGGCACTTCTTTGCTAAACTCATCCTAGTACCATTTTTTTGTTTATAATTTAAGGTTGAAATTGTTACTTCTATGAATTTCAGTTTCATGCAAGTGAAACAAAAATATTCCTGATTATAAAACCCTAAAGGTAGAAAGTAATATGAGGCAATATAAAATGCCAATGTTTTTATCATTGTGTGTTACTCCTTGTACAAAGGAAGTTAAAGGCGAGAGTGCATGATCTTTAATTTGGAAGACGGAAAGCATGAAAGAGCGACAGGTCATGTTTCTGAACTGGTCACACCTCAGCCCTTGTTGTTCAGACAGAATACATCTGAAGTAGTTGGGTAGGTTCCTTCACCTGAGGCAAAGTGAGAATACTTGGCACTGTGCACATTGGTTGGTCAGTGACCATTAACAGATTGACTGTTGGCAGGAGTATGCAGAACTGTCCAGGCCAATTTTAAATAGAACAGATTTCTTATGAGCTAAGTTAAAGGGAAAGCCTTTAACTGAGATAAGAGGGATATCAGTAGTGAGAGATATGTACAGACAGAGGACATCAATATAGGTTGTGGGCATTGTGAAACACTGTGATAGAACCTGTGGATAAATTTGAAAATAAAATTTTATAAGAATATATTAGCAATTGAATACCAATATCTTGTACTCTGAGTAACTAATCTAAAGATAACAATACACAATGTATTAACCATTGTTACCCTCCTATTATCTTGTCTTGAAATTTTGTTCTATTTTTTTCTCTTTAAAATAAAAATTAAAAATAAATTGTACAGGGCGGTGAGATAGCTCAGCAGTGTAAGCACCTGCCTGGCAAGCATGAGGTCCTGAGTTCAACTCCCGGTACCCACATACGAAAAAAGGGCCAGTGATATCGCTCAGTGGCACAGGTGCCTGCTGGTGCGCGAGGTCTGAGTTCGACCCCTGGTACCCACAAAAAAAAAATTAATTAATTAATTAATTAATTAATTGTACAGAGAAAAAAAATATATTAGCAAGGCACTTATGTAATATTTGTAGAAAGCCTTGCTATATCTCATTATTATTTTAGCACCATAATTAGTTTGCTTAGATTCTTTTTCTTTCTCTTGTCCCTTCTTTTTTTCTTTTTTTTTTTTTTTTTTTGGTCCACTTCTAGGGTTGAACCCGGGGCCTTGTGTATACTAGCATGTACCATGAACTACACCTCGAGCCTCAGTTTGCCTAGTTTCATGTTTGGTTAATAAACATTTGCTATTGTAAATGCTGTCCGAACTATACTGATCTTGCATAAGTAAAGTAAACAGAACAGAAAGCCACCATTACCAATGTGTCATTCTCCTTGCTGGAGTATCCTGGGATTCGTACAAAGTCTCAGTGAGACTTGATTCATGCATCCAATACTACATACTGTTGAACCATCCTAGTAATTGTGTCTCTTGGCCTGGATAGAATCGCTTTTCCTAAATTACTTATTTCTTGCCCTCCTTTAACAAACATTTTAAAGTTATTTCACAAAAAATTTTGCATATACCCACCACTAAGCTTCTAAAATTTTTCTGGCCCCCTTTTCCTTACTCCCGAAGATTCAGAGATACCAAAAATTGAATTTACAAAAAAGTGATGAGTGGGGAATCTATGTAATCGACTCCCATAGCCTATTTATGTTACTAAACATGCAAACAGAATTACCCTTTCTGTAGTAGTGGGCACGCCACAGACTGATCTTTCCCTGCATCTCTTCCTGGCGGTGCTTGAGGGTAAGAAGGATTTTGTATTATGTAGAGTAATGGTGAAAGCACAGGCAAGAGGATTCCAAGTTCAAGCCGAGTAACTTAGTGACTCAGTGAGACCCTGTCTCAGAAAAGGGCTGCAGATGTAGTTCAGTGTGAAGGCCCTGGATTCAGCCCCAAATATTGCAAAGGGAAAAAAAGAAGAAAAAAACATAGAATCTGGAATGAGACTCCTTAAGTCAGACTCCAGATTTGCTATTAGTACCTTAACAATTTTGGACAAATGACTTAACCTCTCTCTGCCTCAGTTTCTTTATCTGTATAATGTGGCTAATAATAACATATACCTGGTAGAGTTTAATTAAATCTGTTAGAAGGGATGTAGAGAAGTGCCTCCTAAAGTGTCCGTAAGTGTCAACAACTGCTGCTGCTACTTATTATTCTGAATATCATCACTGTTTTTAGATTGTACTTGCTACTAGAATGTTAAAGATTGTTACCTCATGTTGATCAGTTACCGAAGTTACTACCCCACTTTGATTCCTATCCTATCTGTCCTTGTATGTTTTTATTTTTAAAAACATGAAAATCTTAAAATTGTAAGTTAACTATCAGCATCTGTATTATATATTTTTCCTTTTAAATTTTTTAATTGGCATATATTTGTACTTACGGAGTACCGTGTTGTTATCTGATACATGTATACAGTGTGTAATGATCATATTGGGATAATTAGCATAGCCATCTCCTCAAATATTCTCTCTTCTGTGTTTCAAACACTTCTCATTATTGTGAATTTTAGTTGTTGGAGACTATAGTTGCCCTGTTGTGCTAAGTGACATTAGAACTACTTTCTGCCTCTGTGTTTTAGTGCCCGTTGTCTGCCTTTTCATCACTCCTACTACTTCTCTTTCCAGTCTCTAGTAAGTGCTGTTCTGCTGTATTTTATTGATGCCGATGGTATTTTTATTCATTGCTTTTCTTATATCTTTAGCTCTGAAAGTATTTATATCACAATAATAACATCTGTTTGTTTGTTTTTTTATCTTGGTATAGACAATAAAGAGCAAACAACTGATCAGTCTTTGGGTGAGTAGAATTTAAAGTGCATAATCACATACAATTATGGTATTTAATTCTATTTTATGATGACCATGAAGGGATTTAAGCTATTTTAACTTGATTGCTTTTATAAACATTTGAATAACATTGGGACCAAGTTTTTATATTTGATATTTGTAAAAGAAATTATAGAAGATAGAGATGATTACAAATTAGCTGGGCGTGAATTTAGCAAGACCCTGTCTCAAACATTTTAGAAAGGGCTGGAGTGTGCTCTGCTGTAGAGCACTTGCCTGGCATGCATCAAGGCTCTGCGTCCAATCCCCAGTACCACTAAAAAAAAAAAAAAAAAGATTACAAATTCTGTTTCTGGAGCCAAATCAACTACTGTGGAGTGATTTCTGTGTTCTGGCAACATGTAAATAAACATATAAACAAAAAGATGTGTATGTTGCACAGGTGGAAGAGGAGAAAAAGTGATTTACACTACCTCTTGGTAGAGTAGAAATTAGGAAAGCACCACAGAGGTTGCAGTAAGCTTTGGAGTTCGCTTTCCCATCTTCAGTAGGAAGAGGAGGATTTAGGACAAGAAGTAAATAAATCGTTGCATTTAAAGAATGCCCTGGAGAAAAAATAGAGAAAACCAAGAAAACAGAAGATCTAAGAGATTCATACCATAAAACTTCAGCAGATTAACGTTTAAAGAGAGTAGAAATAATTGACACCTTGATCCTGGCAGAAGTTGGTAAAATAATTTCTCAAACTCGTCCACTTGGGTTCAGCTACTGAAGAAGTGATTTGATGACTTTGGTGAAATGTTAAAAGTCGGTTACTAAGTTATGCTGGGATTCAAATGTGGATTTAAATGTGTAAGTTAGTGGGTCAAGGATGATTCAGAAGTAAGCAAGTAAAAACATAGCAACAAATTAATTTGTTGGGGAAAAATGGTGATCCATGATTAACTACATGGGACGTGTATTCAAAGTGCTCTGAAATGTGGGGAACATATGAGGCTATTTCCATTTGGAAGGAGGGATCTCCTGAGATTATTAGAGGTTAGAGGTTAGCACGTTCCAGCAAAGAGAGGACAATTCATGGAGCAAGTTTCTAGTGAAGATGTTACGGATTTGGACCAAGAGGAAAAGGGGGGAAATTGGCTTAATCAGAATGGCAAAAACTTTTTTTTCCCTGACATTAGAAGGAAGAAGAAATTGGTGAGGATATACAAAGATTTGTTAGGAAGTTGACATTTTCAAGTACAGTAATTGTTTTCCTTTCTAGGCTATTCTGCTTAAAGGATTAAGGAAAAGTATAAGGCTGAATATTGAACTTGGTCTGTGGTAAAGGTTTTATGACTAAAGAAAATGAACACTACCATCTACAAGTGAAAGAATATTGACAGTGAAACTAAAACTTTCAAAAATTAAGAATTTATAATGGTACAGATCAGCTATATGGTTGTTCTGTAGCAGAACTCAGCTTTAAAACAGAGAAGGCAGGCTGAGAACGTTCTTCTGTTCCTGTCCTAGTGCCAGGCACTGTGGTAGTCAGAGGTTTATAGGGCATATGCAGACTGAGCGAAACAGTTGGAATTTGGAGAAATTAATGGAGGGATAAAGACTGCATAGGCAGAGAGAGCCTTAAAAAGATAGATAAATGGGAGAAAATGAGAAATCAGATTGAAAGAGTTCACTGAGTTGGAAGGAAAAGTATAATATCAAAACTATTACAGAATAGGAGGTTGTTATGGTTACTGAGAGAAAATGTATTTCAGAGGTGCAGGAGCCTCGGTGACAGCAAGGTCCAGAATTTGATCATTGAATTGAGCAACAATGAAGGGAAAGGCTGTTGATGTTGAAGAAGGCATGAGACTATGAATTATTGCCCTTTTTAAAAAAAAATGCTATATTTCATTCATACTGGCTAATTTTTGTGTATTCCACCTCCAGTACCTTTCCTCTATATCTTACTCATTTTCTCATTACTGAGACATAATATCCAACACCCATAACTTAAAGGAGGAGGGTTTTATTTTGGCTCACATTTTTAGTCCATGGCCACTGGCTCCAAGGCAGAGTGGCATGGCAGAGGGGCATAGCAGAGGAAAGCTGCTCACATCATGGTGACTAGGAAACAGAGAGAGTGAAGAAGCAAGCTGGGGAGGGAGATACGCCCTTCCAGGTCACACCCCCCTGTGACCTGCCTCTTCTGACCACACCCCACATCCGAACAGCAAGTCATCTGTATTGCCCCCATTATGCAGTCTCCTTCCAAAAGCCCTGCTTATGAGTGCATGAGGCTCTTGAAGGACATCTGGATATGAACCATGCCACTCTAGATCCCCAGATCTCACCTGTTAAGAAAGATGTATTAAAATAGTATGGTATTCTCTATTGTGTAGTAAGAAACACATGTATGTCTGTAAGTACAAAAAATGACAAAGTCCAAATGTAACTGGGTTCATTGTTGAAGATGGTTTTGTAGAACACTAATTATATTAATGTTAGTGTAGTTACTTGTAATTCTAATAGTTTCACTTGATGAAATGTATAAGTCAAACCTGAGATGTAGATGTTTTTCTCATTTTTTATAGATAATATATATATATTTTTTTTTTTTTTAATGTGGGTACCAGGAACCGAACTCAGGACCTTGCGATTGCCAGGCAGGCATTTATGCCGCTGAGCTGTATCACTGGCTCTGTAGATGATAATTTAAAACAGTGTTTAAGGGCCGGTGAGATGGCTCAGCAGCGTAAGCACCTGCCCGGCAAGCGCGAGGGCGCGAGTTCAACTCCTGGAACCCACATATGAAAAAAGGGCCGGTGATATCGCTCAACGGCACGGGCGCCTGCTGGCGCACGAGGTCCTGAGGTCGACCCCCAGTACCTACCAAAAAAATTAAAAAAATAAAGCAGTGTTTAATAAAACTTGGCTCGGGATTATGTAATTTAGTGCTTGAACCAGGATTGATACTGAGGTATCTCTGATTCTGTAGCTTTGTTAGTTCTGTTATGTCAGGTGTCCTTTCTCAAACATGTCCTGATTGAAAGAGTAACAAGATAAACTGCATATCTGGCCAACTTTTATCATGAAGTTCACCAGACATTTATCACATGCTTCATTTGTGCTACTCATTATTAAGTAAGAGAACAAACCTTGATTCCTGAACTGGGGCATTGCAATCTTAATGAAAGAAGCCAATATTAAGTGAATAATATAGTACATGATGTATGCCATAATAAAAATAGATGTATGACACGTGGCGTAGTAGAAGTAGGTAAACAATCTAGAAATTATTCATAGAAAAATGGTGATCAGATTTGTCTAGGAGAATCAGAGAAGGCTAACGAGGCAAAGCCCAAGTGAAGATTTTCAAGGGTAAATCGGAAGATCTAGGTAGGTATTTGAGGCAGAAAGGCTAAGGCATGGTGAGAATAGAAGCATGTACTAGATGGTGTGGTTGAGGAACGAGCAGTACTGGGGGAGACAGAGTCCTGTGGAAGGACTAGCGGGGATTGGATTGTGGTTACCTATTGGTAAATAGCATTATTCCAAAACTTAAAAGCTCACTAGCTCAGCATAGCATCCGTTTTTTGTTGTTTTGGTTTATTTGATTATTTTTGCAGTACTGGGGATTGAATTCAGGGCCTTCCCATTGAGCTACACAGCCCCAGTGCCCCCACCACAGTACTGTAGATTGAACTTGGAGCCTTTTCACTGAGCTACATCCCAATCTTTTTCTTTTCTTTTCTTTTCTTTTTTTTGAGACAGGATCTCTCTAAGTTGCCCAGGCTAGGCTCAAACTTGTGATCCTTGTGCCTCAACAAACTCTCAGTACTGGCATTATAGAAGGTGCCATCTCTCCAGACAGTTACCATCGCTCATGATTCTGTGGGTTGGCTGGATTCAGCAGATAGTTCTTCTACTGGTCTCTTATGTGGTTACTGTCAGTTGGTGACTGGGACTACAACATCCAAGGTGGCTTTGCTTGCATACCTGGTATCTTAACAAGGATTATTGAAAGACTTCCCTCCCTGTGTTTCTTCTCTCTTCTTGACTGGTCTGCTTTCTTTACATCATGGCTGGATCCTAAAAGTGGCAGCTGTTAGGACTTAAGGCATAGAGCCTGAGCTGGCCGTGTCATACCACATCATGTTCTCAGAGAAAGCCACAGATTCAGGGTTGGAGCTGACTGTATTGCTTAAGAGCAAGGGTATCGTGGTTCCTTGGGGGCCATCTCTTATCACCACTGGAAAGGTAGGCTTAGAATATAGATGGCTTTGTATGCCAAACCGAGGAACTTGGACCTTTTTTTGTAGAACATGAAAAGTAATTTAAAAATTTAGAACTAAAAATTTGAGAATAACAAAGAGTATATAATCAACCAGTCAGATTTGATGCTAATACTTGAAAGTTGACAAATATGTAATAGCACTTAATATTTACCAGGCCCTTTTCTAAATGCTTGGGAATAATAACACATTTTGGACAAATAACAATAATAAGAATTGTTAGATATGGAATAAATGTTACAATTTTTTTTGTACCAGGAATCAAACTCAGGACCTTGCACTTGCCAGGCAGGCGCTGTGCCACTGAGCTATATCACCGGCCCAAATTCTGTAATACTATAATAGTTTTTGAAGAACACACTGCACTAAGTTCTAGATGATGTTTAGGATCATGTAGTTAAAATATCTTTCTAAGGAGTTTTATTCTTTTGTATAATCAACTGACTTTTTCTTGTGTGTGTGTGTGTGTGTGTGTGTGTGCACTCATGTGCACTAGGGATTGAACTAAGGGCCTCATACATGTTAACACATGCTGCGTCAATCAGCTACACGCCTAGTTCCGTGTTTCCTTTTTCCAATAAATGGTTTGTGGTCAAGAAACTGTGGGTGGCTTTTACAGTAAATGTTTTTATTAAAAATTTTTTGTATTTGTTACCTGAAATTGCTTATATAGATGCTGTTTTGAAGTTCTCTTTGTTTCTCTCTCTTATCTCTTCAAATTCAGATTTTACTGTTCCTTTCTGTGTCCTGTCTCTAAAGTCTGACTCTTCTTTTCCATTTCTACACCAATTTCCTGGAATGAGTGTCAGCTCTTATTTCAACCACAGCTTTTGCTTCTTTATTCTAAATCTACCCCAGTTCTCCTGGCATCCAGGAACTACTTCACAAAGTAGTTTGGGCAAGGTAAGATTTACTTACCCACCATCTTTCTCAACATAAAATTCAAAAAAATATTTTAAGACATCTTAGGAGCTAGCTATTAAAAATTATCATTGGAAAGATTTTAGAAGAGTTACTAGTTATCATTATGCTTCATAATTAACATATTGTAAAATATTCTCAGATTGTTCAGCCCTTGGATTCTGTAAACTGTGTTGTTCTTTTCCAAATATAGTCTGTGTCACTTAACAGTGAGGATATTTTCTGAGAAATGTGTCATTAGGTCAGTTATTCAGTGTGGCCCCAATGCAGCCAAGAGACACAGTAAACAAAAATGAGATGTGTTAGCCTGCTGCCAGTAAAACATGGCATACTGTTATACAATAAATGTTTTGTATTAAGTAGGAGACCTACACTCAAACAGTTTTTAAAATAACAGCGGAAACTGTAAGATAATATATAAGCCAGTAGCATAGCCGTTTATCAACATTATCAAGTATTGTATCTTGTATATAATTTTATGTGCTTTTATATGACTGGCGGCTCAGTAGTTTGTTTACACCCTTGGGCCCCACCCCAGGCCTTCAGGAAAGGTGTAGCGTTGCACCTCTTCAACACTAAGCTGTGTTCAGCTATAAGCTGTTTAGGGCAGGCTTAAGCTAACTTTTTAAGGCATATGTACAAATCTTTTGCCCCTTTCCCTACTGTATCTGTCAGAACCTACTATTTTAGATGGGTGTGGTAGTGCACACCTGTGATTCCAACTAGCTGGGAGGCTGAGACAGGGGATCACAAGTTTGAAGCCAGCCTGGGCAACTTAGGAAGACCCTGCCTGAAAAAGTAAAAAGGACTGGGGATATAGCTCAGTAGAAAGGCCCTGGATCTGGATATAATCCCTAATACCACCAAAAAAAAAAAAAAAAACTATCTTTAAGTAGTCTCACAGCACTAAGTTCAGAAAATGAGCTGTCGAAGGACATTCATTCAGAAAGTCTTCATGTGTCCCTCAAGCAGCCTCAAGGTAGTCCAATGGGAAACGCTTTTAAAAGAATCTAAGAGAAGATCATCCATCCATACAGCTACTGCAAAACAACACAGTCCTTGTGGAGTTCAGCTTTCCTCAGGCCTTTCCCCTTGCTTGCTTTGATGTGTCTTCTTCTTATCCCTCTTCTAGGTAATTTTTGTTTTGTTTTTTTCCTCTTCTGTACTTTGCAAAATAGGACCTAATTTGATGGAGACCTGTTATAAATACTTCTTGTTGAAATGGGCTCTAAAAGTTTAGTCGAATATTTTTTAATTTTTGTAATCCAGTGAAAGTATACTTCAGTATTAGTTACCATTATGCTTCATATACAGCTAACAGATACCTTCTGCCTGGTTCTGAAGCATTCATAAGTTTAATTTCAGCTATTTGATATTTTAGCCTCATGTGTTCCTTAGGGTATTGGTCTGCTATGTAAAGTAATAGTGCTAAAATGAAAATAATAATGAAATCTTATTTGAAATTAGTGCAGTCTTAAAGCAAACTTTGCCTTTATAATGATGTCATTTCCATAGGTTTTAATCTTTATATTCTCCTTTAACATTCCCACCCTTTTTTTTTTTTTTTTTTTTTTTTTTTTTACAGCAAAAGACAAAGTTGCTCTTTTGATAGGAAATATGAATTACTGGGAACACCCCAAGCTTAAAGCTCCCTTGGTGGATGTGTACGAATTGACCAACTTGTTAAGACAGCTGGATTTCAAAGTTGTTTCATTGCTGGATCTAACCGAATATGAGATGCGTAATGCTGTGGATGAATTTTTACTACTTTTAGACAAAGGAGTGTATGGTAAGATATTTATAATCTCTTTTATAATTATCTGTTTTTCTTATAGTACACATTAGATTAAGAGTTGAAAATCAGATAAAGGTAAGATAAACACTTTAAAGTGGTGAGTTATATTTTTCTGATAAAAGGATAAATTTGATCTTCATTCCACTAGCTTAATGTTTTGTTTTTACATTTCTTATGTTATCAAAACAATATTGTTGGGCCGGTGAGATAGCTTAGCGGCATAAGCACCTGCCTGGCAAGCACAAGGTCCTGAGTTCGACTCCCGGAACCCACATACGAAAAAAGGGCCAGTGATATCACTCAGCGGCACGGGCGCCTGCTGGTGCGTGAGGTCCTGAGGTTGACCCCCGGTACCCACCAAAAAAAAAAAAAAAAAAAAATTGTTCTTATTAGAATTATTATCTGTCATTATTTTATTTTTTATTGACTACAAAAGCTACTATAAAGTTCGATGACCAAATAGCAAAGTGTACATTCGTATATGTAAACTACCGTATGGGTTTTTTTTTAATATAAAAATTGCAACAGAATGTACCTTGTGCATGTTTCTTTTTCTAACTATTTCATTTAGTATTTTCTAGTTTTTTAGTG
Organism: Erethizon dorsatum; assembly: GCA_028451465.1. Lineage (NCBI taxonomy): Eukaryota > Metazoa > Chordata > Mammalia > Rodentia > Erethizontidae > Erethizon > Erethizon dorsatum. The sequence goes on along the minus strand of CM051829.1, from coordinate 20,798,260 downwards.
GGAACTAAAATTTAACAGGGAAATGTTGGTGAAGGAGGTATACGAAAATACTGCTAAAGATTTGCACCTCGTGCCATGAGCATGCTAGGCAAGCATTCTACCACTGAACTACATACCAGGCCTATTGATTTGTAAATTAAAATTCTATACAGATACGATTCAAGATGCACCACTACAAAAATTATAGCAGTAAATTTTTAATGGTTTTTTTGATTCTTTCACTTAAGTATGTTAAGAACACTGCATATCTAGTAAAGAATTTTAAAAGAGAATAGGCTGTCAGTAGTAAGGAATTTCCTCACTAGTTTATTTTAATATATATAACCTCAAATTTGGGACGGCAAATTTGTTGAGCTCATTTAACTGTATCTCACAGGACTCTGCTTACCATGACATTGTGCAATAACATTTGCTTGCCAGGAAAATGACATTTCCAGACGTGTCATTAGCCATGCAAGTGACAAACAAAAAGTATCAATTTCGCTTTTATATGTTTCAAATTATTATACTTTAATAATTTCTGAATTTAGCTTTTTTATTTATAGTTAGATTGATATGATGAGACAAGCTTGGCAGAATTACTAGTGGTTCTCAAAGTAAAATTTTTAATTGAACAAAAACCTTTTTCAAGATTTAAAACACTGTTGTATAAGGGTTAGGAAAAAGTCTAAAGTCTTTTTTTTTTTTTTTAAGACAGGGTCTCGGTTTATAGTTCAGGCTAGCTTTGAACTCACTATATAGCCCAGGGTGGTCTCGAGCTAATGGCAATCCTCCTGTCTTGGCCTCCCAAGTGCTGGGATTACAGGCATGTACCACCACACCCATCTTTAAAACCTTATATGATTTTTCACCTCTCAGTGAGGATTACTGTTGTAACACAATTGGAATTAACAAGCTAACTATCTCATACTTGCAATTTCAATTATTATGCCAATGTAATAACACCAGGCTTATGAGCTTTATGGAGCCATGGCTAATGATTGCATCCATCCATTTTTCTTTCTAAAACTGTACTACACAAATATGCTCTGTTGATAATTGGTCTTGTATTTTTATCTTAGAACCAGGTGGATAGTTTTAGTATATTTACATTATATAATTTATCTCAAGTTTTAAGATACCTACATGATTTGAACAGTAAAAGACTTTCAAAACCTCACTGGAAGCAATGATGCATAAGACAAAAATGTTGATGAATTTAGGTTTCTGGATTGGTAACATCTCTAAAGAATGAGATAATTATATGAACAATTATGTACTCGGTTATTCATTTTTTTATTGATTTATCATTTTTTTATTTTCCCTTCCTTCCTTTTCCCCTTCCCCCTCCCTAGTTCCTCTTTACTTTTGAATAATTTCTTCCAATTTCACAATATCTGTTGTACATTTTGGTCCTTATTTACACTTTCAGTTTTTCACACCAGGTCTGAAGTGCAACTATTAACACATGTGTGTCCGATTTATTTCACGTAAGAGTATAGTTTCAAGGTGCATCCATTTACCTAGAAATGTCACAAGTTTATCCTTCTGTATAGCTGAGTAGTACTCCACTATATTAAAAAACCATCTTTTTCATCCATTCCTCGGTTGAGGGGCATTTGGGTTGTTTCCAAAATATAGCTATTACAAACTGTATTGCTATAAACATGGGTGCACATATATCGCTGTGGTGTGATGTTTTTAATTCTTCTGGGAAGATATTCAAAAGGGGAATATCTGGGTCAAATGAAACCTCTAATCCTAGATTTTTGAGGAATCTTCACACTGATTTCCATGGTGGTTGTACCACTGTAGAGAAGGGTTCCTTTTTCCCCACAGTCCCTCCAGCATTTGCTATTGGTTGATTTCTTGATGATAGCCATTCTTCCTGGAGTGAGATAGAAGAATCTCAGTGTTGTTTTAATTTGCATCTCCTGAAGATCAGTGATGTTGAGCATTTTTTCATATATTTTTTTACCATTTGTATTTCTTCCTCTGATGAGTGTGTATTCCTCTCCGATGCCCATTTTTGGATTGGGTCTTTAAATTTGGAGGGTCTAATTTTTTTCAATTCTTTATATGTTCTATATATTAGTCCTTTGTGTGAGGGACAACTGGCTAAAATTTTTTTCCCCACTCTGTGTTCTGTCTTTACTCTGTTGGTGATTTCCTTTGCTGTGCAAAAGCTTTTTAATAGGATGAGATCCCAGTTGTTGATTCTTTGTAGTATTTCCCATGTGATCAAGGTTTTGTTCATGAAATCTTTCCCTATACCTATGTTCAAGAGTTCTGCCTATTCTCTCTTCCAGCAGATTTAGTGTTTCTGTTTTAATATTTAGATCTTTGATCCATTTTGGTTTTAGTTTAGTTCATGGTGATAGACATGATTCCAGTTTTAGTAGCATGGGGAAAGCCAGTTTTTCCAGCACCATTTGTTGAAGAGGCTATCTTTCTTCCAGTGAATGTGTTTGGCCCCTTTGTCAAAGATAAGGTGGCTAGTGTGTTTGGAGTTTTTTCTGCATTTTCTTATCTGTTCCATTGATCCTTGAATCTGTTTTTTTTTTTTTTTACCATTACCATGCTGTTTTTATCACAATAGCTTTGTAGTATGATTTCAAGTCAGGAATTATGATGCCCCCCTGCCTTGCCTTTGTTGCCAAGAATTGTTTTTGATATTCTAGGTTTTCTCTGGTTCCAAATGTACTTTAGAAATGTTTTCTCTAGTTCTGTGAGATGTTAGTTGTATTTTGATTGGGATTGCATTAAATTTGTATAACAATTTTGGGAGTAAGGCCATTTTCGCTGTGTTGGTTCTTCCTACCCAAGAACAAGGGATATCCTTCCATTTTCTGATATCCTCTTCAATCTCCTTTTTCAGAGTATTGTAATTTTCATGTATAGATCTTTTACTTCCTTTATTAGATCGATTCCTAAGTATTTCATTTTTTTGGATGCTACTGTGAAAGGTGTGGTTTCCCTAATTTCTCTCTCAATCAGTTTGTTGTTTGTGTATAGGAATGCTATTGATTTTGAGTGTTGACTTTGTGTCCAGCTACAGTACTGAATTTGGTTACTGAATCTACAAGTCTTCTGAGGGAGTTTTTAGGGTCTTCTGTGTAGAGTATCATGTCATCTACAAATAATAATTTACCTTCTTCCTTTCTTATCTTTATTCCTTTTATTTCTTTTTCTTGTCTACTTGCTCTGGCTAATGTTTCCAGAACTATATTGAGTAGGAATAGTGATAGTGGACCTCCTTGTCTTGTTCCTGATTTAGAGTGAAAGCTTTCAATTTTTGACCATTTGGTATGATGTTGGCTGTTGGTTTGTCATAGATGGCTTTTATCAGACTGAGATAAAGACCATCTATCCCAATTGTCTGTAGTGTTTTTATCATGAATGGGTGTTGGACTTCGTCAAATGCATTTTCTGCATCTATTGAGATGATCATGTGATTTTTGTACTTGACTCTGTTGACATGGTGTATTACATTTATTGATTTGCATATGTTGAAACACCCCTTCATCCCTGGGATGAATCCTACTTGGTAATGGGATATAATCTATTTGACGATTTGCTGCATTCTGCTTGCCAGTATCTTTTGAGGATTTTTGCATCTGTGTTCATTAGGGGGATTGGCCTGCAGTTCTCTTTTTTGGTTGGATCCTACGCTGGTTTTAGTATCAGGGTAGTGCTTGCTTCCAGGAATGAATTTGGGAGTATTGCACCCTTTCAATTTAATTAAAGAGTTTCAGCATTAGTGGCATTAGTTCTTTTCTAAATTTCTTGTAGAAGTCAACAGTGAATCCATCAGGACCTGGGCTTTTCTTTGTTGGTAAGTTTTTAATTACATTTTCAATTTCATTGACTAATACTGGGTTATTTAGAACTTTTGTATCTTCTTGATTCAGTTTTGGCAATTCATATGTATCTAGGGATCTGTGCGTTTCTTCTGTGTTTTCCATTTTATTAGAATACAGGTTCTCAAAATAGGTATTGATGATCTGGATTTCTGCAGGATCTGTTGTGATTTCACCCTTTTCATTCCTAATTGCATGAATTTGAGTCTTTTCTTCCCTCTTTTTGATAAGGTTGACTGTGGGTTTATCAATTTTATTTCATCTTTCAAAGAACCAACTCTTTGATTCATTGATTCTTCGTATTGTTTTCTTAGTCTCAAATTGCATTAATTTCCACTCTTTATAATTTCCTCCCTCCTACAAACTTTGGGTTTAATTTGTTCTTTTTATAGAAGTTTGATATTGAACATTATATTGTTTATTTGAGCTGCTTCTGTTTTCCTGATAAGAGAATTCACATATAAATTTCCCTCTTAGGACGACTTTCATTGTGTCCCATAAGTTCCAGTATGTTATACTGGCATTATCATTTAATTGTAGATACTATTTAATAACTTCTTTAATTTCTCTGTGATCCATTGGTTGTTTAGGAGGGTGTTGTTTAATTTCCATGTGTTTATGTAGTTTTTGTGATTTCTTTTGCCATTGATTTCCATTTTCATTGCATTATGATCAGATAATATGCATGGGATAATTTCAGTTCCTCTGCATTTACTTAAGCTTGTTCTATGGACTAGTATGTGGTCTGTTTTGGAGAATGTCCCATGTGCAGCTGAGAAGGATGTGTATTCTGATGTTGTGGGGTGAAACACTGTAGACATCTACTAAGTCCATTTGTCCACAGATTTGATTTAGTTCTGATATTTCTTTTTTTTTTTTTCCTGTTATTTGTTGATTTTTTTTTTTTTTTTGGTCTAGTTGATCTATTTGTGACAGTGGGTGATTAAGTTCCCCCAATACAATTAAGTTTGTGTGTATTTGATTTTTCATGTCCGTTAATATTTGTTTTATAGTTGGATGCACAAGTATTTGGTGCCTATATATTTATGATTGTTATCTCTTCATCTTGGAGTTTTCCCTCAACATATGTCTTTGTGTGTGTGTGTGTGTGCGCGTGTGTGGGGTGCTGGGGATCAAATCCAGGGCCTTATGCATGCAAGGCAAGAGATCTACCACTGAACCACATCCCCAGCCCCTCCCTTAACAAGTAACCTTCTTTGTCTCTTTTGATCAGTCTTGGCTTGAAGTTCACATTGTCTACAAATACAATAGCTACCCCTCCTTTTTTCTGGTTTCCTATCACATGGAGTATTGATTTCCATCCTTTGACTTTCAGTCTATGAATTTCTTTTAGAGTTAAATGTTTCTTGTACAAGCATACTGTTGGATCTTGCTTCTTGATCCATTCTGCCAGTCTATTTCTTTTGTTTGGTGAATTAAGACCATTTACATTGATAGTTATAACTGATATGAATTGGCTTATCCTCATATTATTTTCCTGCTGTTGGTTCCCTGTCTTTCCCCTCTGTTTAATAGCTTGCCTTGCCTGGTGGCGTCTTTCTGTTTGTGTTCTTGGAATTGTGGTCTACATTATCTCTTTCTAAAATATCCTCCAGAGCATTTTGGAGAGCTGGTTTGGTGATCATGAATTTCTTCAGTTGTTCTTTGTCATGGAAGTATCTTATTTCTCCACTGATCTTGTAAGATAGTTTTGTGGGATACATCTATCTGAGTTGGAGGTTGTTTTCTTTTAGGGCTTGGAATACCTCACTCCAAGTTCTCCTTGACTTGAGGGCTTGTGTTGAGAAATTTGCTGTGATTCTGATGGGCTTTCCTTCTTAGGTGATTTGTTTCTTTTCTCTAACCACTTTTAATATTCCGTTCTCTAGCCACTTTTAATATTCTGTTTGTATGCTGAATTTCTGGAATCTTGGTTACTATATGCCTTGGTGTAGATTTATTTTGGTCATGGATATTTGGAGTTCTCTATGCTTCACTTATGTCAAATTCTTTATCCACGTTTGGGAAGTTTTCTGCCATTGCTTCTGTGAAGAGGTTTTTCATGGCATTTGTGTTGTCTCCAGCTTTCTCATTGACTCCAGTCAATTTTATGTTGTTCTTCTTGCTTCATCTTGCAGCTGTTGGATTGACTTTTCATAGTCCCTTGCTATTTTTAAGATATCTTTCTTTCCATGGTCACTAGCTGTAATCCTGTCTTCTAGAGCTGATATTCTATCCTCGCCTTCATTCAGTGTGTTGTGTATACTTTCAATGGAATTTTTAATCTCCTGGATTTCTGTTTGAATCTGTTTCATGGATTCCATTTCTTTGCTATTTTGGGGATTCATGGTTTCCATCATTTTTCTAAGCTTCTCTATTTTTTTAATCTCTGTCTACTGTAATGTCTTTCATTTTGATTGTCATTTCTTTTTTACCTGGGAGACTATTTTTTCTGTAGCTCATCCATTTGTTTTTTTCACTTCTGCTGCTGTCATTTCAGAAAGTTCCACTGGGTGGCTTCTGATTTACTTTATCTCATTGTGCTCTGGACTTGTCCTGGGTGGGCTGGAGGTCTGCGGTTGCATTTTGCTTCGCATCTTGTCATTTCCTATTTTCTATTTTATTTTGTTTTCTTTGTAGATGCTTGTAGATTTCTTATGGTAGATAGCTTTATCACTCATACTGAGATTTCCTTGGGAAATGTCTGTTCCTCAGAGATGTCTCTATGCCTGGCACAAAGTGCTCAAAATATTGTAGCCATTATTATTATTATAGTTTGCTAAAACTGTATTAAAGGAATTAATTTAGGTTGTTATTTGTCTTTAGATTGAGATTTAGACTAGTGGACCAGTTTTTATTTTATCAGTTATTTACATATTAAGGATCTGCCTAAGTTTTCTTTCAAAAAAAGGAAGGGCAGTGGAACTTGCAGGCAGACCGCTGTGTGATTAGACGCCTCCCCTACTGTGAGCAGTTTCCCTACACTCACCTAAGCACTCACCTAAGCCACTCACCTAAGCAAGAACAATCCTCTTATGATGGGAACCACCTTGCCTCATAGAGCAGTAGAGACTTCCCTGAAGCCAGCAGAATCTCACAGAACCAACACACCTGAGACAGTGGCAGCCAGACCGTAGTCGGACCAAAACTGCTCCATACTTATTGCCTCCCCTGTATACAACTTGTGTTCCCTATATAATCTTGGAGCCTTTGTTAGTACCCCCCAAAGACAGGGCTGAGGATACACTGATGTTCTATGTTTTCTGAGAGTAAGATGAACTAAAAAGCCAGTAGAAAATAGTAGAGACATAATTACCACAGTAGTTAAGTTGGCTTGCATCCAAATCCTATTAGTCATTTGAATTTGGGTGAGCTTTTAAATCTCTTAGTATCTCAGTTTTTACATCTGTAAAAGGGAAAAAAATATGCCCATCTTGTTCTGAAGATTATAGAAGTTCACATAACTAAAGCAGTTTCCTTGCCACATAGGAAGTGCTCTGCAAGTCTGCCGGCAGTGGTGGTTGACATTCTCTCTAGAGCACCGTGCTAGTCGGAATAGAACGTCACTTAAGTAGTAGAGTTTTCCATTTGAGTATTTATTTTCTCTGTGGTCAGAAATAAATAGCTGTGTTCTTAAACATCAGAAATAAAGGGGCCGGTGAGATGGCTCAGCGGCTTAAGCGCCTGCCCGGCAAGCGCGAGGGCCCAAGTTCGACTCCCAGAACCCACATACTAAAAAGGGGCCGGTGATATCGCTCAGCGCCACGGGCGCCTGCTGGCGCGCGAGGTCCTGAGGTCCACCCCCCGGTACCCAAAAAAAAAAAAAAAAAAAAAAAAGAAATAAAATCATGTTCCCAGGGCTGGTGAGATAGCTCAGTGGCATAAGCGACTGCCTGGCAAGCGCGAGGTCCTGAGTTCGACTCCCAGAACCCACATACGGAAAAAGGGCCGGTGATATAGCTCAGCGGCACGGGCGCCTGCTGGTGTGCGAGGTCCCGGGTTCGACCCCTGGTACCCACAAAAAAAAAATTAATAAATTAAAAAAATAAAATTAAATTAAATCATGTTCCCAGGGCCGGTGAGATAGCTCAGCGGCATAAGTGCCTGCCTGGCAAGCGTGAGGTCCTGAGTTCGACTCCCAGTACCCACATACGAAAAAAGGGCCGGTGATATCGCTCAGCGGCACAGGTGCCTGCTGGTGCGTGAGGTCCTGAGTTTGACCCCTGGTACCCACAAAAAAAAAAAAATCTTGTTCTCCAGAAATAAAATGCCCTGAAAATCTAATTTGCAGAATTATATTTTCAATTATATTAAGTTCTTTAACATTTATAAAGGTATTTGTATTTTCTTCTCTCCTTGATTAATGGGTTAATTAAATGAGTAAATAGTATTAGAGGTGCAATTTCAAAAATATGATTTCCACTAGTTTATTTTACATAAAAATACTTAATCTCCTTCAATATAATTTGGTTTCAGACTTTGATACAGAATGCTTGCACTTTTCATAAGTCATTTTGAGGGGAAAATACAGTGCACAAACTAGGTGGTAACTTACCCGGGAGTCTGACCTCAGACTGCCCCTTGAAGATGAGTGAAGATTTAGGGAGACAGGAGAATAACTTGAGCAAAGAAATGAAACTTAAAAATAAGCTCATGTTGCTCTAGAAGCAGTAAAACGACTGGTGAGAGATGAATAAAATTTTAAACACTTGATAAAAATATAAATTTTACTTTTTAATGTGGATAATTCAGTGGGCCACTGCCAAAGTTTTGCATTGGTCACCTCTGCCTAACTCTTCATTTTCATTACCCCCAAAAGAAACCCCACACTGCCATTCATCCTCACCCTAGCCATTGACAACTGTAAGTGTACTTTCTGTCTCAAGAAGTAGGCTATTCTGGACATTTCATGTAAGAAAAAATCATTCAGTCTGCAGCCTTTTGTGTCTGGCTTCTTTCTTGGAATAATGTTTTCAAGGTTCATCCATGTTGTAGCCTTTATCAAAACTTTGTTATTTTAGGGCTGGATAATATTCTGTTATATGAATATATCACATTTGGCTTATCCATTCCTCAACAGATAAACATTCAGGTTGTTTTCACCTTTTTGATATTATGAATAATTCTGCTGTAAGCATTTGTGTACACATTTTTATGAAGACATAAGTTTCCAATTCTCTAGGGTGCATATACCTGGTAGTGGAATTGCTGGGTTATATGCTAATTCTGTGTTGAACTTTTTGAGGAACCACTAAATTCTTTCCAAAGTTCCTATAGCATTTATATTCCCCCCAGAAATGAATGAGTCCCAGTTTCTCTACATCTTTACCAACACTTGTTTTTGTCTTTTTTTTTTTTTGTATCAGGAATCAAACTCAGGACCGTGTGCCTGCCCTGCAGGCAATGTGCCACTGAGCTATATCCCCGGTCCTGTCTCTTTTTTTATCATAGCTCTCCTATTAAGTATGAAGTGGGATGTTACTATGGTTTTGATATGCATTTCCCTAGTGGCTAATGATATTAAGAATCTTGAATTGTGTTTGCTCGTTTATCCATTAAATATTTACTAAGCTCCTTCCCTGCTTTCCATTTCATACCACTGATTACAAATATATTTTATGAATTAGAATACACTTCAGGGCTGGTGAGATGGCTCAGCGGCGCAAGGACCTGCCTGGCAAGCGCAAGGTCGCGAGTTCAACTCCCAAAACCCACGTAAAAGGAAAAAAAGGGCCGGTGATATCGGCACAAGTACCTGTTGGCAAGCACGAGGTCCTGAGGTCGACTCCCAGTACCCACCTTAAAAAAAAAAAAAAAAAAAAAAAAAGAATACACTTCAGATAGCATCTTAATGTTTTAAAGTACAGAATTCAAATGAAGGCTATTGCCAAAATAATTTAAAATGCAAATTAACATTGACTATGTAATTGAATATTTCTTGGGGGTGGGGGTTCTTGGTTAGTTTGTTTGTTTCGAGAGAGGGTTATATTAGTCCAAGCTGGTCTTGAATTCATGTAGCATGGGCTGGCCTCGAACTTGCAGAGATCCTCCTGCCTCAGCCTCTCAAGTGCTGGGATTACAGGCATATGCCACCACACCTGGCTGTATTTCTTAACTATGCTCACATCAACTTGAAGAATAAAAGCCATGTTTTTTTAAAGTTTTCTATGGTATGTTCAAGTTACATTTAGAGTTAATACCTACCTCTCTTTTTCTGTTTGTTTGCTTTTCAGGTTTACTATATTATGCAGGACATGGTTATGAAAACTTCGGGAACAGCTTTATGGTCCCTGTTGATGCCCCAAATCCATATAGGTCTGAAAATTGTCTGTGTGTACAAAATATACTGAAATTGATGCAAGAAAAAGAAACTGGACTCAATGTGTTCTTGTTGGATATGTGTCGGAAAAGGTAAAACTTCTCATCTCTATTGAACAGTTGTTGGAGTTAAATAGCAACTTTGCGAAGTCTAAGGCAAACTCTGAGATGCTAAGAACCATTTGAGTTTCTGAGTTGCTGATTATACATTGAAACTAAAAGAAGAAATTTAGAGGAATAGACTTTTCATATGTATTTTTAACTCCATGCCTGTTTACGGTAAAACAAAAATGAAGAAGTAAAAGGCATGGGTGTCTATTCATATTACATGGAATCGATTCTCCAGAATGCCGGTGCATGTCTCTAACACTCTCCATTTATCCTTCAGGAATTAATAAAACCACACCCAGAAGATGTGGTTGGTCACTAGTCAGTCCTGGCCTTGTAAATATATAGCTGAAGCAGTTGCTCGAGGGTTTGGGTTCCATTTGCCTGTCATTGAATCACTAAGGAACAGAACCAATGATGATTCCCCCAGGATTTACTATTTTTTGCATGCTCAACATTTACAATCAAGATCCAATGCTAGCTTTCAGATGCAACTCCTTACAAAAGAAAGGATATGACTGTCTGCTTTCTTAATAGTGTAGGAACCCCGAGTAATTTTGATAAAGATGTAGCTGACTAGATAAAAGATTTTAGATGTCATTTTAAATTATATGTACAGAAATAGTATTTTTATTGCATTACTTATATTCTTGCAGAATGCTGTTTAACTTTACATATTTGTTCTGCCCTTCTCTCCTTCCCCCACTCTTAAATAGAAATGACTATGATGATACCATTCCAATCTTGGATGCACTGAAAGTCACCGCCAATATCGTGTTTGGATACGCCACGTAAGGACACGTGATGTTTGTACTGAGGCTCCTTGTTCTTTGATGCCTTCTTTCTGACTGTATGTTAGAAACCTAGAAGCATCCATGGACATCTGGGCATAAATTTGCCTCCTCGGTATTCTTGGCACAAAGCTTTTTATAATTGACTTTAATACATCATGACTTGGCGTCCTGTCACTAAGCACCAAGGCGTTTAGTTCCTGCTGAAAGATTGACTCTCAGAGGAGAGAGTGAGGCTCAGGCTCATTAGTGTGTATGTAGACCCCATGCGGCAAGCGTTTGCTTCTTCACATTTTTTTTCTTTTTAAATTTATTTTTTATTGTATATTGGCTAATTAAACTGCACATATTAATGGATGCTATGATATATGTATACAGTGTTATATGATTGAATCAAGCTAATCACCCCAGATACTTACCGTTTATTCCTCCTAACAAAAGCATTTTGCCCTTTGACCAGCATTTCCCTATTTCCCTCACTTTCCACCCTCTAGTAACCACCATTCCACCTTCTGCTTCTGTGTGTTTGGTTTTTTTAGCTTCCATGTGTAAGTAAAAACATGTGATGTTTGTCTTTCTATGCCTGGCTTATTTCACTTACTTCTTTTGGTGTTCTTAAGGTGTCAAGGAGCAGAAGCTTTTGAAATCCAGCATTCTGGATTGGCAAATGGAATCTTCATGAAATTTTTAAAAGATAGATTACTAGAAGACAAGAAAATTACTGTGTTACTAGATGAAGTTGCAGAAGGTAAAGTTAAAAAAAAGTAGACTACTCAGGAAAAAGGACAGGAGAAAAACCTATTCATGGTTTCCTGCATGTTGGTTATTTTATTCCAGCTGTTGTTATTTGTGTTTGGAATTGGTGTTTATTTTATAAAACAATTGGTAACATATTTAACAATACTTCTGCTGTTTAATTCCTTCCTTCCCTTTTGACATGGCTGCATGTCATAGGAGCAGCATCACTTGGACAATCAGTCCAACTGGCGTAGTAAAGTTTAATCCTCGGGGCTTTACCTTGTTTCTATGCCTAGGGCCTTGGTGCTGCTCAATCTGCTTGTCTGAAAAAGAAGAAAAAGTGTTGTCCAGTGCGCTGTCTCTCCCACTTTTAGAGAGAAAACTTCACAGAAGTATCACCAACTGGATGTAACACAGTTCTTTCTTTTCTTAACGAACTTAGTAGTTTTTAAAAATCCTTAAGGATGAGCTCTGGAGTTCTAATGCCATGTCTTTCACGTCCTTCTGTCCCCTTCTCTCCCTGCTGGTGCAATACTAATGCTCATGTCAGGTGCTGAATATGTGCCTGTTAACAGCAGTTGATTGCGGTGTATTTTTTCAAACACCCTTGTATAAGCCATACAAAAAAGAGAATATAACACTTTTGCAAACTAGCATCACTACAAAATAGTTTCATCAATGTCTCAGAGATGGCAGTTTGAAAATAGTGATTCACTTAACAGCTGTCAGTCACATTTTTTTCATGTTTTTATCAATGTAGATATTTCAGCAAGACCACATGACTCTACTTGTTAACATAGCCTGCCAGGGCTTTGGACTTCCTCCCACCCTCCAGCTTCAGCCAGAAAAGTTCTGCTTTTATCTGTCTGACATACTGAGCTTCCCTTTAAGCTCTCACTTGATAGGTCAGACTTTTTCATTTTTGCCAAATGATTGTAAATGGTATCTCATGTGGTCTTGATTTGGTTTTTCCTGAACATTAGTGATACTGAACACCTGCTCATATTTTCAATGGTCATATATATATCCTCTTAGGAGAAGAATGTATCCGTGTGTTTTGTCCGTATTTCTATTGTGGTGTTTTTGCTTTTCTTATTGGTTAAAGGAATGTTGCATATGTTCTTGATACAGTATAATCCAGGACCTCTAAGATACTACTGAGTACAAATGGTAGTGGTGGGCATCCTTGTCTCATTTCTGATTTTAAAGGGAATACTGCTAATGTTTTCACATTTAGTATAATGGAAGTTTTTAATAGATACTCTGTCAGGTTAAGGAGGTTCTCTTCTATACCTGATATTTTTAGAATTTTTATTATAAATGAATGTTGAACATAATTAAATGTTTTTTCTGCAACTATAAAGAATATGCGGGCCGGTGAGATGGCTCAGCGGCCTACACGCCTGCCTGGCAAGCACGAGGGCCCGAGTTCGACTCCCGGATCCCACATACGAAAAAAGGGGCCGGTGATATCGCTCAGCGGCACGGGCGCCGGCTGGCGCACCAGGCCCTGAGGTCGACCCCCGGTACCCACAAAAAAAAAAAAAAAGAATATGCTTCTTTTGTTTTAATCTCTTAATATGATTAAATTTATAGAAAGTCTAATATTATTTCAACTTGAGATAATTTCCATGGGGAATATTTTTAATGCTACTAGACTTACTTTGCTAACATTTTGTTTAGAATTTTTACATCTATGTTAATATGAGAAAGGGGCCTATAATTTTACTTTCTCGTACTATTTGGCTTGATTTTGGTATCAGCATTATGCCAGCTTTGTAAATGAGTTGGATGTTATGATGGTTAATTTTATATCAGCCTGACTAGGCCTGATGGGGCCTCTGTGCCAAAATATTTAGTCCAACATTACTCAGGATGTTTCTAGACATTTGGCCCAACATTATTCCGGATGAGATTAACATAAATTGGTGGACATTCAGTAAAGAAGATAACTATAATGTGGGTAGGCCTCCTCTAGTTAGTTGAAGACCTACTAACAGAACTGACCTCACCAAAGCAGAAAGGAATCAACTAGTAGATTGCCTTTGGGGCTCAGGCTGCAGCTCTGTAGGGTCATCTCCAGCCTGTCTACCCTACCCTGCAGATTTTGTTTGTTTGTTTTTGTTTTTGTTTTTTTTGCGACAGGGTCTTGCTATGTAGTTCAGGCTGGCCTCGAACTTATGGCAGTCCTCCTGCCTCAGCCTCCCAAGTGCTGGGATTGCAGGTGTGCACCACCATGCATACCCTGCAGATTTTAGACTTGTCCACCACAGCTGCATAAGCCATTTCCTTAAAATAAACTTCTACCTCCCCCTCACTCTCTGTGTATAAATATACACACACACAAACTCAAATACATGTCCACAGCACATCTTGTTGCTAGCCATTTCTCTAGTGAATCCTAATTCAGTGATATTCCTTCTTGTTTCGTGGGAAGTTTTCTCTAAAATTGTATAAAATCTCTTGAACATTTTGGTAGTACTCTTCTGAAAATCAGTGTGCTACTGGTATTTTCTTGGTACCAAGACATTTAACTACTACTTTTACAAAATCGCGGATATTTCTTACACTGTTTAGGCTTTTTGTTTGTTGGGACAATTTTGGTAACATATTTTCCTATGTATTTTGGTAGTTTTCAATATTGTTGAGATTCAGTTGCTGATAGTTTGCTCTCACAGTATAATTTGTGTATTATCTATAGTAACATACCCTTTTCATCAGTATTACTTGTGCCAACTTTTTTTATTTTCTTGATTAATAATCTTGCCAGATTTTGTCACTTGGTATTTCTTTTCAAAGAACCTACCTTTGGGGCCGGGTGTGGTGGCACGCGCCTGTAATCCTGGCACTCGGGAGGCTGAGGCAGCAGGATTGCCCCAAGTTTGAGGCCAGCCTGGGCTACATGATGTGTTCAAGTCCAGCCTGAACTACAAAGCAAGATCCTGTCTCAAAAAAAAAAAGAAAAAAAAAAAGAACCTACCTTTGGCTCTGCTGATTTCCTCTACTTTTCTTTTTTTTTTTTTTTTTTGTGGGTACCGGGGGTTGACCTTAGGACCTCACGCGCCAGCAGGCGCCCCTGCCACTGAGCGATATCACCGGCCCTTTTTTCATATGTGGGTTCCGGGAGTCAAATTCAGGCCCTTGCGCTTGCCAGGCAGGCGCTTACGCCGCTGAGCCATCTCACCAGCCCTCCTCTACTTTTCATTGTCTTCTGTAACATTCGTTTCTGCTCTTTATCTTTCTAGCTTTCTTTGAATTTATTCTGATGTTATTTCTAACACAAAAATAGTGGTATAGTGATGCCTCCATGTTTTTATCATATTAATAGAACCATCTCAGCTTTCTTTTTGTTGACCAGATGTTATTTTTTATTCATTTACTTCCAGGCATTTCATGTCATTCTGCTTTGGTTGTAGCTTTCGGAGGCAGCAAATAACAGATTTTTGTCTTATTTGTTTTTTGAGACAGGATCTTGCTATGTAGTTTAGGCTACATAGTTAGTCTTGAGCTAACTAGGTAGCCCAGTCTGGCCTCGAACTCGAGGCAATCCTCCTGCCTTAGCCTCGTGATGCTGGGATTACAGGCGTGTACCACCACACCTGGAAATAACAGATTTTTTAAAAATCCAATTTGATAATCTTCTCTCTAAGCTAGAAGATTTAGTTCATTTACATTTGTTACTTTGTGTATGTGTTTTAACCATCTAATTTTTTATTTGGCTCATTTTTCTTCTTTTTCATCTTTTTAAAAAAATTATGGGCCAGTGAGATAACTCAGCGGCATAAGCGCCTGCCTGGCAAGCGTGAGGTCCTGAGTTCAACTCTCGATAGCCACATAAAGGAAAAAAAGGGCCAGTGATATCGCTCAGTGGCACAAGCGCTTGCTGCCAAGCGTGAGGTCCTGAGGTCAACTCCTGGTACCCACATTAAAAAAAAAAATTTATTTCTGTATTTTCTATCCTCTAACAACTAATAATAATTGCAACATGTACTTGGAATCTTTGGTTTCCCCATCCTATCCCTAACAGGTTGACGTAACTTAGACTTAGTTCTAGATTGGATTTTTGGTGTGTGTGTGTGTATGTGTGTGTGTACATGTCTGTTCATATGTATGTATATATATGTTTGTGTGTATTTAAAGAAAAAGTGTTGAAAAACATTAATACAGATTTGGAGTGTGTGTGTGTGTGTGTGTGTGTGTGTGTGTAAAAGAAATGAAATCTTAGTTTTATATATTTTCCCCCCAATGAGTGATCTACCTTCTCAAGACTAGCTATTATTAACTTTGTTCATTTATTTATTTATTTATTTGCTGTGTTGTCCAGGCTAGTTTCCAACTCATGAGCTCAAGAGATCCTCCTGCCTCATCCTCCCAAGTAGCTGGGATTACAGGCACTTACCACTACTCTGAGCTCAACTTTGTTATTAATAATTAGTAGTACCGTGTACAGAGCTAAGGTAAACTGTAACCTATTCATACAAATATCTGATAGTTGATAGTTTTAAATCTAAATTGATGTTTGTCAATATATGAAAATCTATATCTAAAACATTTTAGATGAAAACAGCACATTACAAAACATGTTTATAATGTAACATTCCTGTTAAATTCAAAACCTAAAATGACAAATGGCACATACTACTTACAAATACCTACACGTGGGTAAAAATTAAAATATGCATGGGGTATGCACGCCACATTGGGTAATCGTTCAAGTAGGTGGAAGGGAATTAGAATAATTTGGCCAGATAGGTAGTTTTAACACATTGTTTACTGTTTTAACAATAAAAATATCTTAGGTAAGCTGGGGCACAATGCTCTACACCCATAAGGAGACTGAGCCAGAAGGATCATAAGTTCAAAGCCAGCCTGGGCAACTTGGCAAGGCCTTTCTCGAAAATAAAAATATTTTTAAGTGCTGGTGAAATAGCTCAGTGGTACAGTGCTTGCCTGCTATGTAGGAGGTCCCACCAGTACCACACCAAAAGAAAGAAAGAAAATACCAAGTAAATTTGGCTGTGCCTGTTATTTTAACTTTTCTCATACGTGTGTATTCATTTGTTTTTCTTTTTTTTGTGGGTACCGGGGGTCGACCTCAGAACCTCGCGCTTGGCAGGCAGGCGCTTACGCTGCTGAGCGATATCACCGGCCCTTTTCTCACATGTGGGATCCGGGAGTCGAACTCGGGCCCTCACGCTTGCCAGGCAGGCGCTTACGCTGCTGAGCCATCTCACCGGCCCCTCATTTGTTTTTCTAATGCAGTGTACTTCTCAACAGAGTAGGGACATAAAATGATCATGGCCTCTCTTAAATGTACTTCCAGCTCTTCCAAACTAGTCCAGGATTTTTGTGTTTGCTCACTGTTACATCCTCAGTACTTGAACTGTGCCTGGCGCATATAGTTACTCAGTAAATATTTGTTGAGTGACTGGGTGATACGAAAATAAAACCTGATTTCTAAGAAAGTTTTTTACCTGAATATTTAAAATATAACAAAAGGATTGGTGGTCTAAAAATAATATTTCCTTATTTTTAGATATGGGCAAATGTCACCTTACCAAAGGTAAACAGGCTCTGGAGATTCGAAGCAGTTTGTCTGAAAAGAGAGCACTCACGGACCCCATTCAAGGGGCAGCTTCTTCCGCAGAGTCGCTGGTGCGCAATCTGCAGTGGGCCAAGGCTCATGGTATGGTGAAGTCTGTCTCTCGTGAGATCTTTCTGTCATACCGTATTTGAAATCAAAGCTTTTCTTCTGACTAAATACTTGCTTCCAAATTTGTTACTGAACAATTTTTGGCCCAGTAGGCAAATCTAAAACTAAATAAATGTTTTAATTATAGACATTGTGCACTTAATTGTAGACATTGCACTGACTTATTTGATGTTAGAGATATCAAATTATTTAGCCCATTGTTTTTATCATTGATAAAATTTAAATGATCATGTTTAATTCTTCTGTCTTTAAAACGAGTTAATTTTTTATTTTCCTAATATGTAGTCTTTAACTTCTATGCTCTGTTAAAGTGTGCAGCTGTCCAGAATCAAACAGGCCTAGATTTTTACCCAGTCTCTACAACCTGAGAAATACATCGTATATAAATTCTGGATAAGCCTCAGTCCCCACTGCATAGAGTCGGTGACATTGCATGAAGCCCACCTGAGAGAAAACGTGGCTCATGAATACCAGTTGCACCATCTCTGTGACACTAGATCAGTGGATGGGGTGATGAAGAAAAGATGAGCTGAAAATCATATCTGTAGCTTAATTACTTTTTGGTAATTCTGTGTGATTTAGTGCAAAATAAGTTTGAAATATTAGAATTTTCTTTGAGTCCTAAGTATTCTATGACTCCCTTACTAGAGATAATTAGAAAATAATTGTGTTTATTGAACCACTGTAAAATATCTTTTCATAATAGTTTTTGTTATCCAAGATATATTTTTGTTAAATTAACAAATTAGAGCACTTTGAAACATAAAGTACTAGAAATATATTTTCTTGACATTACAGATAATTGCATAAGTAATTGAAATTGAATTTCTTATCCACAAAAAAAAAAAAATAACAGTAACAAAATTACAGTGGTAAAAATCAAGTTAGCAAAACCTTTTTTTTTTTTTTTTTTTTGTGGGTACCGTGGGTACCAGCAGGCGCCCATGCCGCTGAGCGATATCACCGGCCCTTTTTTCATATGTGGGTTCCGGGAGTCGAACTCGGGCCCTCACGATTGCCAGGCAGGCGCTTACGCCGCTGAGCCATCTCACCGGCCCAAGCAAAACCTTTTATAAAATGAAAATAACAGCTCATGTAGAAAGCATTTGTAACAAATCTAATAAATAGATTTTTTAATATAATAAAGAATTCATGGAGAATAAGAAAAAGCATTAGGATCTCTCCCTCAGTGAATAAGAGAGTTATGTAACTTTAACAGTCCTCATGGTTAGATTAATAATTAAGAACAAGAAATGTAAATATTAAAGAAAATTCTTAGTGTATTTTTCGTCCATCAAATAAACATTTTAAAAAGTGATAAAACCTCATTTACATCTAAATTGAGAACAGTTTGTCTTTTTTTTTTTTTTTTTTTCTTTATGTGGGTACTGGGAACCGAACTCAGGACCTCGCACTTGGCAGGCAGACGCTTATGCTGCTGAGCTATAACACTGGCCCTGTCATGTATTTAAAGAACTATCAAATAGCTTTCTCCAACAGTGCCAAAGCATTTAATATATGACATATTAACTGTGATAGAACAGTGATAAAACCCAGAAATATTACAGATATTCAGGAGTAGAAGAATGATCAAATTTAACAGACTATACTGATAATATGTTGATTATAAGAATTCTTGTTGGGGCCAGTGAGATGGCTCAGCGGCGTAAGCTCCTGCCTTGCAAGCGCGAGGGCCCGAGTTTGATTCCTGGATCCCACATACGAAAAAGGGGCCGGTGATATCGCTCAGCGGCACGGGCGCCTGTTGGCGCGCGAGGTCCTGAGGTCGACCCCCAGTACCCACCAAAAAAAAAAAAAAAAAAGAATTCTTGTCATGGCGCTAGGGTGTAGCTCCGTGGTAGCACATTTGACCAGCATGCAATAACCCCTGGGTTCCATGTCCAGCACTGAAAAAAAAAATTTCTTGTCATGAAAACTAAGGCATCAGTGAAAATATATCTGCGATTATCTGTATACTTTTAATTACCACTATGGGAATTATAGAGATGTACAAGAACTGTAGTAAATGAAAAATTTGATTTATTTGGCCAGTAGAGTGAGCTTTTTTGTTTTATTGTGTATGTGTTTTAAGAAATAATGATTATATAATATTTTTAAGTAAAAGAAAAGACTCTATGTTCTACCCTATTTAGGATATTTGTTATTTATCAGTAAACTTAGCACTCTTTAAATAATGTTTTCTAAGTTGTTCTTATTGTTTTTTTTCCAGAACTTCCAGAAAGCATGTGTCTTAAATTTCAGTGTGGTGTTCAGATTCAATTAGGATTTGCAGCTGAATTTTCCAACGTCATGATAATCTATACAAGTATAGTACACAAACCACCCGAGATAGTAATGTGTGATGCCTATGTGACTGATTTCCCACTTGTAAGTCTCTCCTTTTTCTTTTATTTAAATTACAGTGATATGTTCTTACTATTACAGACTAAATTTTCGAGCTGAGGATGTAGCTCAGTGGTAGCATGTGTGAGGCCCTGGGTTCAATCCCCACCACTACCAAAAAAAAAAAAAAAAAAAAAAAAAATCACCCAAGACTAAACTTTTAAAAACTTAAATCTGATGGTAAATATGAAGAAAATACATTTATATAAGTTTACATGTATGTTTATTTGTGCTTCGGTAACACTGTCATAGTGTTTAATAATTGCCAAAATACTTTGTTTGTCAAATTTGAAAATACCTAAGTTCACTCAGGAAGGATGCCTTTAACTTCTCATATCCTAAAAAGGGTATCAAATGTGAAAGAATAAAATATGCTATACATAAGTGAAGAATAAGTTGCCAGCACGTTACTGGAACAGCGTAAGACTTACTTGTCAAGTTATGATAGTATTAGTATATTGAAAGAATAGAATTGTAGTCCTGTTCTTTCCAAACATTTAGTTACAAAATTTATTTTTGTCTTGTTCTAAATAAGCCAATAAATAGTGCCCCTCTTTGCTACGTAGGTATGAGAGAGTGAGGAGTAAGCAAGGAGAAACAGAAATCCAGAATGTTTTTATTACTTACGGAGGCTTTGTGGAGGACACTGCTTCACGTGAGAGCAGAGGGTGTCGCACAGAACTTGGGAGCCAGACAGTGCCCATCAGAGCAGCACCGCGCAGGGCAGGGCTCCGTGCCGTGGTGCCCGCGCAGAGCTGTGGGCTTCCTGTGGAAGAGCAAACACTGCTGTCCTTCGCCCGCGGGTTGGCTCTAAAAGGACAAAAAAAAGGGAAGGACTGACCTTAGCCTGATCATTCTTCCTAGTTATTCTAAACATATGACTCCCCCTGCCCCTTCCCAGAGTGATGATAAAGAGAGAGAATCCAGGAGTCAGGCACTAGTGGGCTTCTCCCTACCGAAAAGGACACTTGAGCATGGTAAGATGTGTTCAGAGGAATAGCTTGAAAGAAACTGTCCTTTCAGAGCCAACTGCGTGTGTGTGTTTTACTAGAGATTGAAACCAGGGTGTCAGTACTACCCCTTTTTTTTAAATTTTGGAACATTCTTGCCCTAGCTAGCCTCGAACTTGGAATCTTCCTGCCTCCGCCTCCCAAGTGGGATTACAAGTGTGCGACGTTGTGCCTGGCTAACTTTACTTTTTAAATGTATTTGTGCAGAATCTCGAATTCTAATTATAACCATAGAATATTGTTCTCATTGTTTCTTTAGTCCTGGATAAGGGTCTACCTGCTCAAGCCAAATTCATGAGAGAGTTATACCTGTCCAGGTGTTTTATGCCATAAACTGTATTGTGTGTTTCACTGGTTTCATTATAACATTCACTGATTTTTTGGACAGGACCTGGATATTGATCCAAAAGATGCAAATAAAGGGTCTCCTGAGGAAACCGGCAGCTACTTAGTATCAAAGGAGCTGCCTAAGCACTGCCTCTATACCAGACTCAGTTCCCTGCAAAAATTAAAGGTGATTTTTTTTTTCCTGTTAATAGTTACTAATAAAAAACTACCTGAAACTGAAAATTCTCTAGCGTAGTCCATAAATATGCTGATTTGTTGGATATTGAAGTAGAGATAACCAATCTACAGTGGGTCTTCTCAGTGACTATTTTCATGTCACACAGTGGTGCCTTGGTTCACAAACACTTTTGTTTGCTAACAATTTGGTTCACAAACAGAAGTGTTTGGCAAAATCTTGTTTTTGTTTGTAAACTCTGCATTGGGACGAACACAACCATAGCCATCTTTGCTGCACAAACATCAACACAAACATGCCCATCTTTTCCAGAATTGTGGAATGAATTAAGCTCATAAACTGAGGTGCGGGGCTGGTGAGATGGCTCAGCAGCGTAAGCGCCTGCCTTGCAAGCGCGAGGGCCCGAGTTCGACTCCCAGATCACACATACGAAAAAGGGGCCGGTGATATCACTCAGTGGCACGGGTGCCTGTTGCACGAGGTCCTGAGGTCGACCCCCCGGTACCCACAAAAAAAAAAAAAAAAAACTGAGGTGCCACTGTATTCTATCCCTGATAGAGGCTTGAGGACATTTTTATGAAAATCCATGTGCTTACCCTCTGTACGATTGAGAAGTTAGTAACATAGAGCATATTCTAATTCTCAATACCTTAGCATTTTGAAATAATCACTTCCTTGTTCTGTGACTTTCTATAAAACATACAAATTAGACTGGGAATATCATTTTAATCTCTTTCATTTCTACTTGACTTGCAAATGAGAAGCTAGCTTTACACAGTTAAGCTTTCTAACAGAAGCTTGTCCTTCCAAAAATTGAGTTGCTAATCTATTCATAGCTGAGAATCATAGAATGTCTCAGGCGAAACTTGGGGATGGGATGGGTACTTGACAGTTCCATGAAGACAGCAGGCGTACACCTACTGTCCCCTGTTCAGACCCAGTCTACTTGAAGTTGTCTCTTGAAGATTTAGCCCGTTACCTGATTCAGTTATATTTTTCTCTTATGATTCTAGATTATTCATAATATTTTTAAATAGCTTACATTTTTGGCATAGGTGTAAAGCCAGATTATTTTTTATCAGTATATGTTTGTAAGATGTAATAATTACATTCATCCTGGGGAATTGGTACATCATTTTTACATTAAAGGATAATTCCCTTTTCCAATAATAGGAAAAGATAATGTACCGGAAATCTGATATAAGATCTGTATGATTTTGACTAGTTACCAGAGTAAGAACTGGAATTCTACTAAGCCCCTAAGTACTGAATGAAAGAAAAGGAAACTAATTGTAGCTGGCCTTTCCCTATTTAGGGGAGATGGAGAAGGATGCCTTGAGGATTTCGAACCTAGGAAAAGGGGCTGAGTAGGTTTCTGTTATTGTGCGTGGGAGTGAAATCTTAAGACTGATATGTTTTCACAGTTGATAAAAGTGGTGAGCCTCCTTTCTTTGGCTTTTCAGGAACATCTGATCTTCACAGTGTGTTTATCATACCAGTACTCAGGCCTGGAGGACACTGTGGAGGAGAAGCAAGAGGTGAACGTTGGGAAGCCTCTCATCGCTAAGTTAGACATGCACCGAAGTCTGGGCAGGAAGACTTGCTATCAGACATGCCTGATGTCTGACGGGCCTTACCACAGCTCCGCTCCGACCTCTGGGGGAGTGGGGCGCTATCCCTCATCTCAGGACTCGTTCCATGGTGTCTACCGTTCACATCTTGCTAATTCAGAGAGCGTTATGCCGTTAGACAGATGTCACTGCAGCCGGACTCCTAACACGTTCATTTCAAGTTGCCACACCCACCATTACTCCTGTGGGCTTGGCGGGAGTAACGTGCCAGTGGAGACAACTGACGAAGTGCCATTCAGTGTCTCCGATGGGCTCAGGATTTCTGAAAAGTGATCTTGTTTTTGAGAGGTTGCATAATTACTAGATGGCTCACATGAAATAGTACTTATATGAAGTGAGGCATTGTGAAAAGGTAAATACATACATACGGAAAGAAAATAGGTAACAACTGTTCCAGAAGCTCAGGACTTTGAGGTGATGGAACTACATTATTTAACCACAGACTTCCTCTTGCCTTATTTTCTCTTTTTAGACTTGTAAATTGATTTGTTCTGTGAAAATGAAATATGGATATATGTATATATGTGTACATAACAAAAATATTTTTATTTTGACTACCCTGAAGTGAGAGGACTGGGAATGGCGTTATTGTAGAATAAGTCATTGAACTTTTAACACCAGAAGGAATCCTGTTGATCATCAGGCCTAACCTGGTTTTGTTGAGAAAAACAAATTGAGTCCTCTTTGTCTAAGTTAGAGCTGGCACAGAACTGAGACCTCTCAAATTCTATTCCAGTAATTTTTCCACTACATACTGCCTTCCTAATGGGTTCTGAGACACATTATTTTTGAAAGGAAGAAAGAAAAGGAGGGAGAGAGGAAGAAAAGGAAGGAGGGAGGGAGGGAAATACGTATCCATATATAGGCTTTGGTTTGTGATTATAAGACTTCTGTGCAAGTATCAGTTAAGAGGTTTGTGTATAAATCTTATCCATAAAAGGCTTAAATTTCTTGTTCATGAGTTCATGAAACTACATGAGAGGTGATAAAATATTGTCTACATTAAAGCTAGAGAACAGAGGTTAAGAACAGAGATGTAACCGGATAGTTTTGGTGGCTGCTTATTTGACTCTTCCAGACATTGAAAGTGTCTTCCTTGATAACATGTATTTCCTTGTTGAGTTTTATAGGTCTTAAGAGATAAAATTCTTGTCACTTGTGGTTCTACTTAAAAGCAGACTTGAAAGACAAGTGGCAATAAAAAGGAAAATGATTGAATTAGTAATTTTAAATGGGCTGAGAAGATAATATCCTTATCACTTTGGTCCTTTCTAAAAGCAGATTGAACGTGCAGCTGGCAAGCTGGGCTTGGGGGCACACGCCCATGGTCCCAGGACTCTAGTGGTCTGAGACAGGAGGATTGCAGTTTCGAGCCCAGCATGGGCAACTTAGTGAGACCCTGTCTCAGAGTAAAAAGAGGCTCAGTACAAACTCCCTGGGTTCAATCCTAGGGCAAGTAAGAGTAGAGAGGCAATTAGCCACAGAAAGGGAAGAGATTGAGTTAGTAATTTTTAAAGCCTCAAAAGAAAATCCCAGGCCCAGATGGCTGTACCACTGAATTCTATCAAACATTAAAGTTAGCACCAACTCTTAGCAGATTCTCCCCAAAAGGGGAGAGTATTCTTTCTAACATCCTGTCATTGTTATCCTGACACCAGAACTAGACAAGAAAGCTACACATGGTGGTACACAACTGTAATCCTAGCACTTGGGAGCTGATGCAGGAAGATTGGGAGTTTGAGGCCAGCCTGAGCTACATAGTGAGTTCTAGGCAACCCTGGACTACATGGTGAGACCCTTTCTCAAAAGGGCGTGGAGGGATTAGAGGAAAACTGTAGACCAATATCCTGTATAAATGCAAAAAGCATTGACAAAATACTAGAAAACTGAATCCAGCAAAATGCGAAAAGGGTTATATACCATGATCAAGTGGAATTTATCCCAGAAATTAAAGATTGGTTTAGCATTCAAAAATCATTTAAACTGATACAGGGCTGGGGGTGTAGCTCAGTGGTACAGCACCTGCCTGGCAAACGCAAGGCCCTGGGTTCGATTTCCGCTACCAAAAAATGAAAAAATAGGCTGGTGAGATGGCTCAGTGGCGTAAGCGCCTGCCTGGCAAGCACGAGGGCCCGAGTTCGACTCCCGGATCCCACATACAAAAAAAGGGCTGGTGATATCGCTCAGTAGCACGGGCGCCTGCTGGCGCGCGAGATCCTGAGGTCGACCCCGGTACCCACAAAAAAAAAATAAAAATAAAAAAATAGACTGATACACACTCAGTTCTTGTTAATGTTCTCTAAAGTCACCACGAACATTGAGTGAGTGAATAGGGAATCGTTGCTCCTAGGGGAAGGGGGTGTGCATATGTGCACGTGTGCATAAACATTATATACACATATATATATATGTATGTATGTGTCTCACATAGATAAAGACCCTGAGTCCTAGTAACAACTCATCCTGGCAAATTCTGGATTTTTCTTTATTTTACAGATGTGAAAATTAGGTTTACAAGTGTTCAGTGATGTGCCTGAGGCATTCAAACCCTGTCCAACTTGCCCCAGAGCAGAGCTGCATCACATTGCGCTGTCCCCCTTCCCCTCTCCCCCGTCGTCTCCATCCTCTTGTCACCTCTGATAGCTGAAGCAGGAAGGTAGAGCATTGCTGTGTTAGACCTCAGCTTGAAACGTGTATTGGGTGATTCTAATTTTTCACTATTCTAGACGTGTCCATAAATTACTACAAAAATTCCCCAAATCTTGATGGGAGGGGGGTAATAAATTTTAGCATATTGGTAAGTTCATATATACATAATTTTAAATAGTGTAGATCCAACTAGGCCACATTAATAATGGAAAAAACCCACATAGATTGCTTAATAGGTGCCGAAAAAGCACGATAAAACCCAACATCCTTTCATGGTAACATTAAACTAGTAATGAAAGGGACCTTCCTCAACATATTACAAAATCGACAAAAAACCCACACCTCGCGTCCTAATGGGGGCAGACTGAATCCTGAACATTTTTCCCCTTAAGATCAGGAATAAGACCAAAAAATGTGACACTAGGGAGAAGGCAGGTAAAGGGGGAGGGATGCAAATGATCCGAGTATGTTACATACATGTACAAATCTGCCAAATGAGGTCCATTAATGTGTACAACCAATAAAAGACAAGGAGGAGCAGATATCCACCCTAACCACTTCTGTTCAGCTTTGTACTTGAGGTTTTAGCCAGGGCTTAAAAAAGAAAGAAAAGCCATCTATACTGGAAAAGACGTAAAACTACAAGTCGAGCAAGTTTCTTGGATACAACACCAAGAGCACAAGCAACAAGGAAAACGAATCTTTATCAGATTGAACTTGTAACTTAAAGGCACCCTTAAGAAAATGAGAAGACAGCCCCTAGGATGAGAGGAATGTTTTTGAAAAATTACATATACTCAGGGTAATAAGATACATATCTGTGTGTACCTGATTGTGGCTCCCGTAGAGCAGCACCGGCCCAGTGACGTCTGATGCTCTGATCTGTGCTCCCAGTGTAACACCCGCCAGCGCCCGGTGGCCGCTGTGCAGCATAGCTAGTGGACCCTGGAGCTTTCCTTCTTACGTAGACAGCCACATGCAGCTAGCATCTTCCCTCGTGGACTGTGCGGCTGCAGAGAACTGGAAGGTGGGGTAAAGGAACTTGTTATCTTCCGTGTTACAACCTCCTATTTGCATTTTTAAAAACTCAAGTATGTATTATGCTTACTATTTTAAAACAACTAGAAGAATGATAACTTTTTGTAGCCATGTTTTTATTGTGCTACTCATGTCATTTGCTTTGCAGTACTGAGATAGGGTTGGAATTTAGGAAAGCTAACTTGTCAATGCCAATTAGAATGTAAGAGAAAAAAAAAATGTAAGAGATTAAAATAGTAGAAATTTGAGCAATTAAAGGTTCGCCTAAATTCAAAGCAACTATTTGATGCTGGGGAAAAGGATCTTTTCTGGAAAGTAGGTAAAAATATTTATAAAGTAGCAATTATAAATTACATGTTTTTAGGGCCGGGGATATAGCTCAGCAGCACAAGTGTCTGCCTGGCAAGTGCAAGGTCCTGAGTTCGATTCCCAGTACCAAAAATAAATAAATAAATAACATGTTTTTAATACAAGAACACTCAGTACATGAGATTATTTGAATATCAAACATGGAGCTGTTACTGATTTAGTGATGAACAGGTGAAATCATGAGAGAGGGTGAGCCTTAGAAAGCATCTTTGAAGAAGAACAAGGCCAGGGATATAGCTCAGTGGCACAAGTGCCTGCCTGGCAAGCACGAGGTCCTGAGTTCAGTTTCCAGTACCAAAAAAAATACAGAGGCTGAGGCAGGAGGATCGCCATGGTTTCGAGGCCAGCCTGGGTAACATAGTGACACCCTGTCTCAACAAAACAAAAAATAGAATATTGATACAGAAAAGGTGCTTTTGGGCATTGCCTTCTTCCTACAACTCAGTGTTTAATGCTTTTCACATCTGTGATTTGCACAGAAAACTATGAGGTAGCCTTCTCAGTAGTCACAATTTTTTGACTTTTCAGGTTCAAGAAATGCAATCAGCCAGAGTTTATGTAATTGAGACACATATGTACACATGATTAATATGAGAATGAAATCTGATTTTTACTTCTAAGGTTTTTTTAAGTTATAAATTGTTATTTGAATGTACCTGGTATTAGTATTATACTATCATTGCCTTTAATGGTCAACTGATGCCAAATACTCAGCAATTCTACATTCCGTGTTGCATCCCATCCTTCTCAGATTGACGTTCACATTCAAATTCAGCCTGAGTCCCTGGAGGTGCAGCTCGGTGGTGGTTTGTGTGCATAGCATCGTCACAGCCCTGGGTTCAATCTTCAGTATCAAAAAAATCATAGCTGGATATTGTGAATTTTATCCAAGCCTGACTCAATTTTTTTTTCGGGGCTGGCAGTTGAACCCAGGGCCTCATGCATGCTAGTACCAAGCCACACCACCAGCCCTGGTTTTTGGTTTGGTTTCTTTTTTTGGGGGGAGGGGTTGTTTTTACTTTTTTGCCCCTTTATGTAACATGTCATGTTCATAAAATGTTAGTAAAGAAAAACATACCCAGAACATGTGAACGTTGTATAGATATGCTAATCATTTTTTTTTCACTATTTCATGACTAAAAGTACTTCAGTATCAGACCCAAGTTTGGCTTTACTGAGAGAATTGAGGCAATTCAAGGCTTCAGTAGTTACTGATCGTGTGACCTGAAATGTTTTATTTATGCTTCTATTACTGTGATGGTATAATATCTGAGGGCTTATAATACTTTACAGAGCTGGCAGTACTAAGACCATCCCTATAAAGCAGGCTTGGTGACACACGCCTATAGGCCCAGCGCTTGGGAGGCAGAAACAAGAGGATTGCCACAAGTACAAGGCCATCCTGGGATACATAGCAAGAACCTGTCTCAAAAAACAAGAAGAAAAAGACCATCCCTAAAACTACCAACTTTCTGAAAAAGATCCACATTGTCGCTCAAATCTGGCATCCTCAAAACCATACCTATACAATATAGATTGTATTTGTTATTAACGTACTTTGCATAAAGTATTGTCATGGTATTGGCAATGCAAATGTTCTAAAATAAATTACAGTTGAAGCTGGGCATGGTGGTGCACTCCTGTAATCCCAACACTCAGGAGGCTGAGGCATGATGATCGCTGTGAGTTCGAGGCCAGCCTGAACTACAAAGCAAGACCCTGTCTCAAAACACCAATCAATGAATAGAATAGGATAGGACAGGACAGGACAGGACAGATTACAGTTGAAGCATGGTGGTGTGCGCCTGTAATCCCAGCATCCTGAGAGGCTGAAACAGGAGGATAGCAAATTCAAACCCCAACCTAAGCTCGATGTGGCACATGCCTGTAATCCCAGCACTCAGGAGGCTGAGGCAAAAGGATCGCCTTGAGTTTGAAGCCAGCCTAGGCTACACAGTGAGTTCAAGTCCAGCCTGAACTACGTAGACCCTGTCTCAAAAAACAACCACCAACCTAGGCAATTTAACGATTTAGCAAGACCCTATCTAAAAAAAATTTTTTAAAGACTGAGACTATAGCTCAGTGTGAAGGGCCCAGTTTCAATGTCCAGTAATGCCAAAAAATAAAATACACTATGGTTGGATTTTATTCACTCCAAAGTCACTTTTCAAAAATGTAGATTTAATATCACCAGTTGTCAATATGACATAAAATACTTTTATTATAGCTACCAACAAAACAAGTCTGTATAATTTAGTAAAATTTTTGTTTGCTTGCTTACCTGCATTTTCCAAATTTTTGTAGTGAACAGCTTTTATATAATTTTTAAATTACATGTACACAATTATGTGTGTGTGTTCAACATCAGCAAATTTGTTTTTAGAACACATTTCTTACTTTTTCATTAAGAAAATCTTCAGTTTAAAAGTGCCCAGTACTTCATGTGTTTTTAATGTCATGAACAATTAGACGTGCTTATTTTTTTTTTTTATGTGGGTACCGGGGGGTTGAACGCAGGACGTCATCTACCAGCAGGTGCCCGTGCCGCTGAATGATATCACCAGCCCCTTTTTCATGTGTGGGTACCGAGAGTAGAACTTAGGACCTCCTGCTTGCCAGGCAGGCGCTTATGCCGCTGAGCTATCTCACTGGCCCATGGGTGCTTATTACTAATTCTGCCTGTTATAAAATGATGAAAGATGATCCTAGTAAATCTGAAGTAATTCTACTTTTTCTCATCATGTTTGAGTTTAGTCAAAAAAACAGCATTTTTTAGTGGAGAGATGGCAGGTGAGTATTCCTACCTTAGTAAGCTGCGGGGCACGAGGGCACTAGATAGTGCTACTTTCTGTATGCTACACGTAAACATTTTCTGCAGTCTCAGCCCTCCACAGCCTTGCAATTATAGATGAAGAAACTGATTGTCGGGCTAACCTGTTTTGCTCACTCACCCAGGATAACCCAAGTGGTAAGTGCAAAAGCAGGATGACTCAGACCTAAACCGCAGGCCCCCTTGTTCCACAGTTCCGTTGCTGCTTATGTAACAGTAGGAAGCTAGACAGTCATTGTAGAATCGGTGCAGAAGTCGTGTGACATAAAAAGCTCTCATTTGATAGAGTAGAAATAAAGGTTGTGTCTAAGAGATACCTCTTGGGAGCTTGCAACAAATGGTCCTACTTTGATAACAAGTGGCATCGTGAATTACATAATTTCAGTCCTTCATGTTTTCCAATCTCAGCAGGAGAAGAGCCAACGGTGGTTGCTGATAGCATTTTAACATTATCGTAATACTTGATTATTCCATGAGAAGTATTTTTAAAATATTGAAACATTGCAGAAGAGAATAATTTATCATCTCTAAGTGTAAAAGCCACAGGTCACATTCCAAAATTTTCCAAAGGATTTGTTCTAAATTAAATCTGCTTGATGGAGATGCTTGTCCTGATAGGGAAATGTGCTTTGCTTTTCTTTTTCTTTTTCTTTCTTTTTTAAAAAAAAATTTTTTTTTTGGTGGGTACCGGGGGTCAACCTCAGGACCTCGCTTGCCAGCAGGCACCCGTGCCGTTGAGCGATATCACTGGCCCCTTTCTTCGAATGTGGGTTCCGGGAGTTGAACTCGGACCCTCGCGCTTGCCAGGCAGGCGCTTACGCTGCTGAGCCATCTCACCGGCCCTAAAAAAATTTTTTATGAGATAGGGTCTTGCTGTGTAGTTCTGGCTGGCCTTGAACTCACTATGTAGCCCAGGCTGGCCTCAAACTTGTGGCAATCCTCCCGCCTCAGCCTCCCAAGTGCTGGGATTACAGGCGTGTGCCACCATGCCTGGCAGACAATGTGCTTTTCAAACATTTTAAAAATATGTTCATAAGCTTTTGTTTTGTTTTGTTTTGTTTGCTTGTTTTTGAGACAGGGTTTCACCATGTAGTGCAGGCTGGCCTTGAATTTGCTTATGTAGCCCAAGGTGGCCTCAAATTTGTGGCAGTCCTCCTGCCTCAGCCTCCCGAGTGCTGGAATTAAAGGCATGCACCACCACACCCAGCCATAAGCTTTAGTTTTACCACTTCCAACTTTGTATAGAATAGTCATTCCTATATTATGAAGGCTTAGTGTCTCCCTAAAAGAGGTGCAAGATGATAGAGATAGAGATGATAGAGACAGAGATACATAGATGCCTCAGGCTTAGGTAGGTTGCTACATTGTTATCCAGCCTCGCTCCTCAGTTTGTCTACTCTCATCCCCACTTTGGATAAGCAGTTTTGTTTCCCTTCCCTCTGTGCTGTTGTTAAAGTTGACCTCACTTGTTGTCCAGTGGTTTCAAGCTGTTGAGAGCAGCTCATTGAGAGTGGAGTTGGGGCTCCCCCGTCACTTCATCTAGAACGACTGTGCTTTTATCTGTTTCACTCATTGCCTCTCCCTAGTGCACTGTGGTTTGCACAGTCTCCCCTGTGGGAGGGGTTCTAGTCTCTCAGTGCCCCCCCCCGCCTTTGCTAGAGATTCTCCTCACAGGCGGCTGCCCCATACCACTGATGGCCTGGGAGGTGACAGAGCTGAGAAGTCGGGGGAGGGAAAGCTCCGAGTTGAGCAGTGAGGGCTGGAGCCATGTAGTCCCTGTTAAGGCAAGGTGCTCGCCAGCCGGCTTGAGCTGCTGATGACCAGTAAAGGCCACAGGAGCGGGTCCTGACAGCAGTTTTGGCCCCTGGAGCAAACAGCACCAAATCTGACCCATTTAAATCAGGCGTTCTGGCTAATTTGGTATTATGTTTCTTAAAACCTGATTTTACACTGTGGTGCCACGCTGATGGCTTTGGAGGTGCACAGAGGCGTGCTCACCCCTGAGGTGCACGCATGCAGGGCAGTGGCCAGGGAGGCAGCACCCGGGGCAGAGCGCTGGGGCCGGCTCTTCCCTGAAGCGCATGTGTGTGGAGAACCAGCAAGGCGTTTCTGGGAGCATGGCAGGAACCCGAGGGGTCATTAGAAGAACCTGAGGGTTACTGTCTCCTTGGCCAACCTTGTCACTGAGCCTGGAATGCTTCCCAGCTGAGAGGCCCTGCCTTGGGCGGCCCCGAGAGGGCACTGCCAAAGTGTGCTGCTAACACCTCTTCCAGACAAACTAGCTGCAGCAGTTCATTCCCGGATCTGCCTGCAGACTTGCCTTGGAGTCCTGCTGGCCACCTGAGCCGTTTCCCACCCGTCGGCCCGGCCCGCGACGCGCCCATCGCTTTCCCTCGGTTTCACATCCCGGCCCCTCGTCCGAGTGCCTGAGCCACACTGGTCACCAAGGCCCAAGCTGGGGGTCTGCAGAAGCCACAAGGCTAGGTTCTGTTCCTAGACTGAACAGAATGTCACCGAGAAGGAGCATCAGGCCTCTGTATCCGCCGGTCAGGATCTGTGGATTCAGCCAACTGCACAGCAAAAATATCTAGGGAGACAAATTCCGGAAAGTTCCAAAAAGCAAATCTTGGAGCTGCCACTCGCGGAACGCCAGAGTGCTGACTCCCTGAGGGGCGTAGGCACACCCGCGCCGCTCCCAGCGCGCCCTGGGCTTGTTCCCCCACCCTGCTGGGTGCTGCACGGTGAGGCCTGCACCGGCCGCCGTCCTTCCTTCCCTAAGCACTGCCGCGCATCAGCTGTTTACAAAGCTTTTACATTGCATTAGGCGTCAGAGAAGACGCGAAGTGTAAGGGAGCATGAGTAGATCAGCAAATTACCCGAAATACAGTGCAAGCCTGGAGTAGTGCGTCACGCCTTAACCCCAGCGCTCTGGGAAGCTGAGGCAGGAGGCTGGTAAAATCAAGCCCAACCTGGGCAATTTAAAGACTTAGCAAGGACCTGTCTCTAAATAAATAAATAAATAAATAAATAAATAAATAAATAAATAAATAAATAAATAGACTGGAGATGTCGCTCAGTACAAAGGCCCTGGTCAGTCCTCAATACCGCAGAGAAAAAGTTCAGATTGCTCACGTGCCTCACTGCCTGAGTACAGAGCCCCTGCAGAGGTCCTTCCCCGCCCTGCACCACACCGCTGCGGGCGAGAATGGCGAGAGCCTGGGCCCCGCGGTCAGGGGAACGGGAGAGGACGGCTGCTGTCTAAATCCACTGCGGCGCCTCTGGCGCTGCTTTCCTTCCTCCCTCGCCCCCCGGCCCCAGGAGCCCCCCCCCCCAGGCTGTGTTGGTCGCTAGTGAAGGACAGGGATGAGGAGGAGGACGAGGGAGGGTCACACAGATCCTGTTCTCAAGCCTCGGGACCACACTCATTAAAAGGTCTTCAAACATTTCAATCTCCGCTGCTCTAACAGCTAACTGTGGAAGGAATGAGATTCACTATTTGAATGTAGCTCTCGAGTCAAAAGAACGGCGCCTGAGCCTCTGCCCTTCGCAGGGAAAATGGACTGCGGAGCTGTGAGACGCTGTTCGTGTGAAGGGCCAGAAAAGGCCACGCTGTAGAGATGGAAGGTGGGTGAGTGGGTGCCAGGGACCGGGGGGGGCCCTGGAGAGTACCCGCTACTGGATTTGGAATTTATTTGGGGAGTGGCGGCTGCGTGATCTATAAATCTGCTAAGTATGCTCTTTAAATTGATGAGTGTACAGCATGGAAATTATCTTTCAGTAAACCTTTAACAAAAAGGAATGTAGGTCAAAACTGCTGAGGCTCTTTGATTTGTGGATTTAAAAACAAAAGCAAATCACACCAGGCATGGTGGCACAGGCCTGTAATCACATCCCTCAGGAGACTGAGGCAAGAGAATTTCAAGTTTGAGGTCAGCCTGGGCTACTTAGTGAGTTCAAGGCCAGTCAGGACCTACAGAGTAAGACCCTGTCTAAAAAAACAAAAAACAAAAACACACAGCAAGTAAATCATTCCCCAAATGTACTGCTAGCTCTCTTTCTCTCCTCCTCCTTCCTCTTCTCCTAATTTCAAGGATAGCCCAGGAAAAGTTAAGTGAAGACATATTGCAAAGAGGAGGTGGAGGATGGCATTAAAGGGACTCCACGACCCAAGGCTGCCACCTCTCCTTGGCGGGGGCCCCTCCTCTTAAACGGGGCACCAAGGTGGGCAGAGGAGGTGAGAAGAGAGGGAGATCCTTGTAAGTTCCTGTGGGGTTGGTTGTCCAGCTAGTGGAAGGCACAGGAACTGGCTGAAGGGGGCAGTTCTTGGGTGTCAGGTAAGAGAACCCCACCCAAATGAGCTTAACCAAAACTGAACTTTTACTAGGATGCTTTAGGAACACTCTAGAATGCAGGGACAGAAGACACAGGCAAGATCTGGAAAGACCGGAAAGCCACCGGGAGCCAAGGCACTGCCTGCCCAGAGTGGATTTCTCCACCTCCTTAAAGGCAGGTCGGAAAAGGGCCATCCAGGCCCCTGTGCTTCCTCTGGTTCCAGAGCTATACCTACAGAGAAGCTGAGCCTTAATTCTAAATTCCTCATTGATTTAGTTCGGCCAGACTTATATCTGAATTTAAATTGATTGCAGGTAAGTGTATGGTTGCTATTTCCTTCTTATCACATATATGAAATGACTACTTCCAGACTTCACCCACTTAAAAGAAAATGCCATCAGCAAACACAGTGGTGCACACCTATAATCCCAGCCACTTGGGAGGCTGAGGCAGGAGGATAGAAACTTTGAAGCCAACCTGGGCAACTTAGTGACTTGGTGAGACCCTGTCTCAAAATAAAAATGACCCAGGGCTGTAGCTCATTGGTAGGGCACCTGCCTAACATGCATGAAGTCCTGGGTTCAACCTCCAGAAAGGAAGGAAGAAGCCCAGAGGGAGGGAGGGAAGTAAGAAAGGATAAAAAAAAAAGAAAGAAAAAGCAATCAATGGGGAAAACCCTTGTGGCAAACAGGCTTCGAGAACCTACAGCTCTTGCCTACCATGGAGGCGCGGAGCAGCACGGGCCTGGGACTAAGAGAGTCTGAAGCCCGACCGTGCAACCTTGGCTTCTCGCGTCGATCGTCCTGTCTGCTGTGTCGTTGTTAACATTAAACAAGGCAGCGCTGAACAGCTTACTAACGAGCTTAGCATAGGCAGGCGTCCAGTAAAGACCCAGCAGCTCTTACTCGTGTTATCACCAAAATAAACTTTGGGCCACCCACTGGGTTATTACACTGGGAAATGAGGAAAGATGTAGTGAGTTGAATGGTGGCCCTAGAAGGCTGTTCCCGCCTCCGAACCGCAGCACCTGTGAACATGACCTTATTTGGATGTGGGGGTCTCTGTAGCTGTGACTCCGAGGTGTGAGTGCTGCTGCCAAGGGCTGCCCAGCAGAGAGGCAGGGATCAGAATACAGGAAGCCATGTGTCAAACCTCAGCAACAGTGTGTGACAAGCTTCAACTTATTTGGTGCCATTGCAGTTAAGGAAAGGTGTGTTTTAAAGTGTGCCATACAGGGCCGGTGAGATGGCTCAGCGGCATAAGCACCTGCCTGGCAAGCGCAAGGTCCTGAGTTTGACTCCCAGAACCCACATACAAAAAAAGGGCCAGTGAGATCGCTCAGCAGCACGGGCACCTGCTGCCGCACGAGGTCCTGAGTTCGAACCCTGGTCACAGTGTCTGGTCCCTCACCTGCAGTTCCACAGCGATTGACATATAGCATAAAGGAGGTTCCGCACC
This sequence comes from Erethizon dorsatum, assembly GCA_028451465.1. Lineage (NCBI taxonomy): Eukaryota > Metazoa > Chordata > Mammalia > Rodentia > Erethizontidae > Erethizon > Erethizon dorsatum. Next base: position 20,762,510 of record CM051829.1, on the reverse strand, counting down.
CTGCTTAGCTAAGCCCGCGCCTAAGTCCCTGCGAGGGGTGAGGCCAGGCAGGCATCTGAATGGTCTCTGTCTCCGAGGGGCACCCACCCTTTGTCTGTTGCACCATCATTCAAGAGTACACAACACACAAGTAGGAAGTCAGAGATGGGAATTAATTAGTCAAAATCCACAGTTCCTGACTGCAGGAAAAGGGGGGGAAATGTAGCAGAAGGTGCCCCCTCCAGTTTGTTAGTTGCCCAGGTAATAGTTCCGATTACAGTTCCTTTTACTTTTGTCTCTTAGAAACGGCTGGTCACTATGATGCACATTGTAAGAACCAATCCCCAATTGACAAGCCCTTCTTTCTCTGTACTTCCTGCTTGCTTATCTTATCTAAGCCCTAGACCACCAGAGATCAGGGCCTGATATTCTGGGAATGATCCCAATCAGTGCCCGTCGATGTAAATAAATCTGCCTCCAAATCCAGGGTGTTGTTTTTGTGTTTCTCTTTGCTGTTGCAAAGGGAGATGAACTTTTGGTTCTATGGCTATGATCATGAGACCATGCTCATGTTCTCAGTGGAAATCACCCACTCATTATGTGAAAAATGCACATGGATCAAGTCCAACATCAGAGTGATAGTGTGTTTTTAACCTTGATAGAATTGTGTGAGCTTAGTTTGTACCTAAGAACACTACAGTGAATTCTGAATATTATAAGAGTTTATTGGAGCATTTAAGAAACAATGTGTGTAGAGAACATCCTGATAAACTGGCAGTTTTGTCCTCCATCATGACAATGCTCCATGTCACACATTGCTTTTGGTGCAGCAATTTCTTTCAACAAAACAAAACACTACAATGCATCCTCATCCACCTTATTCACTGGGTCTGACACCATTAAACTTTTGGCTCTTCCCCAAAGTCAAAATGACCATGAAAGCTAAATGTTTTGAATCAGTTGAGGACACTGAGGCAGCCACAACAGCAAACTAAAACACTCAAAAAAAAAAAAACAAAAAACAAAAACAAAAAATGACTTCCAGACCTGCTTCAGAAAGTGGCAAAAAATGCCAGATGTGGTGGCACATGCCTGTAATCCCAGCACTCAGGAGGCTGAGGCAGGAGGATTTCCATGAGTTCAAGGCCAGCCTAGGCTACATAGTCAGTTCAAGCCCAGCCTGAATTACAGAATGAGACCATGTCTCAAAAAAAAAAAAAAAAAAAAAAAAAAAAAAAACACAAGTGGCAAAAACAATGGGCTAAGTGTGTCCAAAGCAAAAAGATGTATTTTGAGGGGGACTGTTACAGCTTGTGTCTAGATGTCCTCCCAATGCTTCATGCCATCATAGGTGGGGTTTTCAGAGGTGGCTGGATCTAGGGTGTGTGATGCTGGGATTAAGGGTGACCCACACTGGGTGTGGGTGGCACCACCCAAAGGGTAGGCAGCCTGGATGAAATATAAAGGCAGGCTTGCCTGGCTGCTGCTGCTGCTGCTGCCATTGCTTACTGCTCACTGCCTTCTGCCTGCCTGACGCCAGCTGTTTCTCCTCTGCACTGCTCTCCTGCGATGCCGCCCTGTCTCGGAGCCAGTTAACGATGGGCTGAAACCTCTACAAACTGTGAGCTAAACAAACCTCTCCTCCGTTAACTTTGAGTATTGGATATTTTGTCTCAATAATGAGAAAAGTAACTGAGACAGCAATTAATAGTAAAAATAGTTTTTTACTGATATGAATTTCTTTTTTTAATTTTTATTAGTAAATGTTTGCTGTACATAATGATTGCATTCATCACGGGGAGTTGGCACATGTACACAACACATCTTAATTCTTTTTATTTCCACTTCCCCTTCCCTTCCTTCTTTTCCCTCCCTCCATTTTTTTTTTTTTTTTTTTTTTTTTTGTGGGTACCGGGGGGGTTGACCTCAGGACCTTGCACGCCAGCAGGCGCCCGTGCCGCTGAGCGATATCACCGGCCCCTTTTTCGTATGTGGGTTCTGGGAGTCGAACTCGGGCCCTAGCGCTTGCCGGGCAGGCGCTGGGAGTCGAACTCGGGCCCTAGCGCTTGCCGGGCAGGCGCTGGGAGTCGAACTCGGGCCCTAGCGCTTGCCGGGCAGGCGCTTAAGCCGCTGAGCCATCTCACCGGCCCCTCCCTCCCTCCATTTTTTTAATTTAAAAATTCACTGTATTTTTTTAATCACATCTTGTAAGTTAAGGATTTGGTTAAGAGAGATAGCATAAGCCTGTAATCCCAGCATTCAGGAAACTGAAGCAGGAGGATCAGGAGTTCAAGGATAGCCTGGGCTATACAGTGAAACCCTGTCTCAAAAATAAAGAAGAAGAAAAAAAAAGTTAAGGCTCTAGATAAATCGTCATCCTGGATTGGTGTGGGCCCTAAATCCAATGACAAACACAGACCCAGAGAATGCCACATGATCACACATAACAGAAGCAGGGACTGGTTATGTAAACTCAGCCAGGGAGTGGCAGGAGCCCCCTAGCGAGAAGGGGCGGGCAGCCCTCTCCACCCCAGCCTTCTGAGGCAACGTGACCCTGCCGACACCATCTCAACCCAGTAATGGTGATCTGGGAGCTCTGGGCTCCAGAACTGAGAGAATAAACTTCCATTGTTTTAGGCTACCAAGCTAGTGGTGATTGTTACAACAGCCCTAGGCAGAGACGATCATGAGCTCTTCTATAAAATCCACCTCTTTGTTTTCCATAAGGCTGCCTGGAGCCTTGGGACCTTCTGTTGCAGTCTCTGGCGCCCCCTTCTGGCCCAAAGAAAGAACTGTGCCTCATTCAGTCCCACCCTTATTTCACATCTCGGATGAAATGGGAGAAGGGGGGGGGTCTCAAAACTATGACAGAAATATAGTTGCAAGGAAAAAAAACAATAGTGCTTCAAATTTCCCCTCGTCTTGAGAAAACAGCTAAAGCTTTTGCCCTTGTCCTGACGTCTTATGCTCCAACCTGTCCCCTCTGATCACTCTTGGGAAATTCATCTCCAAGGTGAAAGCCAACCCAACCATTTCTCTGTCTTGTTTCCTTGACTTCCGCATCAACATAGACATCTGCTTCTAACGGATCCATACATATCTCTGTAGCAGCCCTGGGCCTCGTCCTCACAGAAGTTGCACACTTCCAAAATCATGAGCTGAAACCATCCATCCTGACCCAAACCCCACCCTTCCTGCTCACTTTCTCAAGCGCACATTCAATGGTAACTGTTCGACTGAATCAGGACTACTAAACCACTGACCCATCCGCTGTCAGCCCCCTCTCATGACTTAACATATTTTCCTGACTAACTTGGATTTGTCTCACTTTGGCTCATTTTAACTGTCCCTCTCCTAGTTCCCATCCACGGCTCGTCCAGTGGTGGTTTCCACTGTCTTTATCTGGCAAAACTCCAACCCCGACCATCTTCCACATGCATTTCTCCCTACTCAGATCTCTCGTTCCGCCCCCCCACCTCCCACTCTTGATGACAGCCTTGCTTTGCTTGTCCTTGGGAAAATGGAAACCATCGTTGAAAACTGGAAGCCATCTGAGCCACAGTACCTTAAGCCTCTTGCCACTACAACTGTATTGTTCTTTCTCCCTTCCGCAATGGAGGGTGTACCCTTCCCCCTAGCTGATTCCTCCATGTGTACTTTGGGTCCCAACTCCTTTCGTTTGTGTCCAAAATTTCATTTACTTGGTTATCCCTTACCTCTGCCTCTTTCTTACCTTACCCATTTTTTCTTTCTTTTTTCTTTTTCTTTTTCTTTTTCCATTTTTTTTTTTTTTTTTTTTTTTTTTTTTTTTTGTACCGGGGATCAAACCCAGGAGCACTCTACCATTCTATCACTGACTTACATCCCCAGCCCATTTCTCAAAATTTTGAGGGAGAGTCTTACAAAGATGCCTAACCTGGCCTCAAACTTTCAATCCTCCTGCCTCTGCCTCCTGAGCAGCTGGGATTACAGGCATTATCGCACCCAGCAGTGTCTTTCTTTTTGACGACACAAAACCCTACTGTCAGAACCAGCTTCACGGGCACGTGACTTCTGAAGTCATGATCTGTTTTTCTCTGCTTCTCGTCTACATGACTAAGAGAGCAGCTGGTGTAAACTGCAAATCATCTCTACTTCTGTAGGGAGCAATGAGACAATTTCACGGTTGCCGCCCCGCCTCCCCCTCCTGAGGGCATCTGGTGCGCCAGCCTACATCCCCCATGATCCTCTCCAGCCTAATCCGGAAATGACGACGACCTATCCGTGCTCACTACATTCCCCGTGAGATGAGAGCTTCCGCCCCCGTTTCTATAAGTGCCTTAGACACTTCCTCAATAAATGAGACTTGATTGGAACCCTTCATCTTGTCTCCGTTTCTCTCTCCTCTTGCCCTGAACCCCCATCCCGTTTCTCCTCCAGGTGGGACCCACGAGTTGATCCGCGGGCCGGATCAAGTGGCGCCCAATGCGGGGCCCACCCAGAGAGGATGACTTCCAACGGGACCGTTCGCCATTAAAGCCTTGGCCAAGGTACTCTTTCCGGGACTCCGTCCCTGTGATCCGTGCAGACGGCCGCCTTACATCTCGCCTGAGTCACGGTAAGTGAACGGCATCCACTTCCTTTTCCCCCTCGACATGGGTCAAGCATTAAGTGAACATGAGTTGTTCTTAACGGCCTCAGTAAGGCCCTCAAGGTGAGAGGAATTAAGGTTACAACTAAAGATTTATTTCTATATTTTCAATTCATACATAAAGTCTGCCCCTGGTTCCCTCTAGAGGGTTCCATTGACATTAATCGATGGAATAGGGTGGGAGATGCCCTCAAAGATTTTTATAGGGTCTTTGGTCCCGAAAAGGTTCCGGTGACCGCTTTTGCCTATTGGACTTTAATTTCGGAACTGCTAACTCAACGCTATTCAGATCCCCAAGTCGCTGAGACGCTTTCTCAAGGTGAGGCTGCATTGCGCTCCTCCCGTAGTCCTACCCCTAAGCCCAGTTTCCCTGGCTCTGTGATTCTTGATATTCCGGAGCCCCCTCAAAATGGTGACCCGCCGCCACTTCCTCTTTCTGAGGCTCACAAGGACCCTCAAAATGGCGACCCCTCTCAAAATGGCTCCCTGGAACTTGGCGCCACCACGCCTCCTCCTCAATACCAGTCTATATACCCTGACCTTTCTGACTTCCAAGAGAGTGATTGGTCTCAGCTGGCAGAGGAGGCTACTACCTATCATAACCCTCCTTTTGTGGCTCCCGCCTTAACAACTAAGCTCCAGTCTGATACCCAAAAGCCGCCCGGCCCATCCTCTACTCTTCTAACCTTAAAGGCAAAAATTAATGATCTAAAAGAACAGGTCCACCTTGAACACGAAAAACAGAGGGCTATTTCCGAGAGGTGATAAGGTAAAGAATGCAGTTTCCATGGCAACCAAGGACTTTGTAAGGCCTCCAAAAGTGTATTTAAGGAGGGGGCCTCAGTGCCTCCTTGCCTGGCAGCTAACCCTTGGGGGGCCAAGGCGCCAAAAAGCTGATCTTCAGCTGGCCCCCCCAGATCGGCTGCAGGGCAGGAGGCAAGGCTCTAAATTTGAGGTCGGGAGCAGTGTGGTTATTGTTCCCGGGATTGTCTGTTTGTGTGTTTCTCCTGTGTTACATCTATGTCACCCCCCCCCCGCGCCTGCGCTTCCAAGTCACTGTTACCAGAGGAATTCAACCTGCCGGCGGGAGACCATTTGTTAGTCTCAAATTTCATTTGCATTTCAGATTGAGTGGGGGAGACAGGACTTGCTTAGATAAATTGTAACTGTGGGTTGCTATATTGTCCAAGTCATTGATATAATGGGTTGTGCTGGTAATAAGCCAACTGTTTTAAAATGTATGCTTAACAATTTTGATGAGTTCAAAGGGGATTATAAAATTAAGATAAAAAGTGAAGCTCCAAAACTTCTGTGAGCTTGAGTGGCCCACATTCAATGTGGGATGATTAGCTAAAGGGTCGCTCCACCCCCAGGTAATCAATGGAGTATAAAATATTGTCACCGAAAAGCCTGCAAACATCTCCATATATAAACTCCTAGTTGTATGCAGTGCCAGTGCTGCCCCAATGGCCAGCCTGGACGTCACCAGCCTGGCGCTGCCTGCAAGCATCTAGGAAAGTTTTACAGGAGAAATGTAAATGCCTGCTTTGTCAAAACATCGAGTAAGCTGAGTAAGCCATAGTGGGAAACACAAGCTGGGTGCCCTGGCTCAAAACACCTGGGACAAAAACCTTATCCTAAAGTGTGCTTTTCTCTTTCTCCACACACAAAGAGGGTCTCTGCTCTTAAATCACAAATGGCTGCAACATTTGCAGCTAGCGGGAAACTGGGCGTAATTGTAACAACCCAGGAACAAGGGGTCAAAATAAGCTTCGACAAAGATATATCAAAGAAAATTTACATAAATGATATAGAGAAAAAAAAAGGTTTGTGTATGTGACAGAGAGTATGGAGATGACTGAGCTGGAAGCTACATAAAATAAATAAATAAATAAAAGTTGTCAGTATTTTTATAAAGAAATTTATTTTTGTTTCTTCCAAATTCTTATAAGAGATCTCTGCTATTGACCTACAAATAATTCTGACTAGTCTATTTGTAATTACAAACTTCTGAAATTATAGAAGAATTACTATAATTTAATTTGGCCAATATATATATATGAGTGCACTCTGATTTTTAAATAAATTTGTCTGTATGTTTTGTTTTTCTGCGTGCCCAACCTGTAAAGAGCTGTTCTATTTGAGCTCAACAAATTTTCTTTTTGCATTTTTGGATTTTTTTTTTTTTTTTTTTTTGTGGGTACCGGGGGGTCGACCTCAGGACCTCGCGTGCCAGCAGGCGCCCGTGCCGCTGAGCGATATCACTGGCCCCTTTTTCGTATGTGGGTTCCGGGAGTCGAACTCAGGCCCTCGCGCTTGCAGGGCAGGCGCTTAAACCGCTGAGCCATCTCACCGGCCCAATATTTTTGGATTTTTAAAACGTTTGTCTGGTATGCCTCCACCAAAAGTTGCCAGCTGGCCAAAACGATGTTAAAATTGGTTCTATAAATGTAATACATGTTCTGTTTATTGTTTATTGTTGTATTATAATTTGAGAGTTTCTTGTTGTTCAAAGTAATGTGTTAAATGATCTGGTTTTCATAGGTCATCAAAAATTGTTAGACAAAATATATTATTGTAATATGTTTACATTGGTCATCATCAACAAGACAATGAGGATTTCTGATTTAAAGACGCTCCTTAACAACAGGGTTGACACGCTCCTGGCCAAGCCCATTCAGGTACATTATCACCAGTTGGAGATGGCAGATCAACAAACTTATCAAGAGACAATCTCCACAAATGGCCCGTATGATGATAGAGGCCAATTGCCCTGAGGCACCGGACAGGCAGCCAGAGACGGGCAACTAGGACACATATGTTATGCCATCGGCCACCTAAGACAGGCACAGGACCAATTGCTGTCCTGTATGCCCATGATGGGTAAGGCATGATTGGATTCATATGGAGAGTCCTTGACCTGACAGGCACTGTCCTCACAGGGCCTGCCATACTCCTGATCTTATAAAATAATAAGGGAGGAGATGTAGGGAGCCATGAGACAATTTCACGGTTGCCGCCCCGCCTCCCCCTCCTGAGGGCATCTGGTGCACCAGCCTACATCCCCCATGATACTCTCCAGCCTAATCCGGAAATGACGACGACCTATCCGTGCTCACTACATTCCCCGTGAGATGAGAGCTTCCGCCCCCGTTTCTATAAGTGCCTTAGACACTTCCTCAATAAACGAGACTTGATTGGAACCCTTCATCTTGTCTCCGTTTCTCTCTCCTCTTGCCCTGTTCCCCCATCCCGTTTCTCCTCCAGGTGGGACCCATGAGTTGATCCGCGGGCCGGATCATACTTCTGCTTGCATCTCATTTCAGTAACTCACTTCATCTCACTTTGCTTCCATTAATTCTGAAAGTGTTTCATTCCCAATACTTTTCTCCTAAAATTTTTCATGCTGAAGTTTCCAATGGCCCAAATTTACGAAAGGCAATGAGTGCTTTTCTGTTTTCTTATTCTCCATCTTAGCACCCTACTAATTACTTTTCCAGCACTGTTCACATTTAGCAATTATAGAATCTTTAAATTTTTATGTCTCCTTCCACCAGACTCTAAGCTCTGTGGGCAGAAATAGTGTGCTGAATGCAGAGCCTGTCTCTCTGATGTTTACTGGGTGAATGGATGAATGTGCAAGGTAAGTAAAGATCTTGATAAGAATTCAAGTGATCAAGCCAGATGTGGTAGCACATACCTGTAATCCCAGCACTTGGAAGGCTGAGGCAGGAGGATCGCCACAAGTTCAAGGCCAGCCTGGGCTACATAGTGAATTCAAGGCCAGTCTGAACTAGATAGTGAGACCCTGTCTCAAAACACACACACACAGAATTCCAGCGATCAGTAATGGATAAACTCAATGCGGAAATTTTTTAAACCTAGAAAGCCAAGAAAAAAGAAGAGCCAAAAAATGAGACAACATGGAAAGGTCATGAGCAGCTATGAAGTGGTGCACACCAAGAATGTTGGGGGACGGACGGCTGCCGTCAGATGCGGGTGCTGAAGTTCAGGATTTCTGAGTTGGTGCTGAGAGTTTTAGGTGCTGCCTAGAGCTGGACACAGTAGTGCACGCCCGTAATCCCAGTACTCTGGGAGGCTGAGGCAGAAAGGTCACAAGCTCCAGCCCAGCCTGGGCAACTTAGTCACTTAATGAGACTCTGCCGCAAAATTAAAAGACTGGGGGTGTAGCTCAGGGCAAAGCCCCTGTATTTAATCCCCGGTACCAGAAATAAATAAGTAAATAAATAAACAAATGCTGCCTCGTTCTGGAGTGGCTTCGCGTGTGGGAGCACTGGATAATTTGGATGCAAAGGTCGCTAGAGGTGAGACTGGGAGCTGCCGTGAGCTTGCAGAACGGGTTACTTGTGTAAATATTTAAGCAATCGGATTGACAGAAGTTGATGTCGAAGGGAAGATGTCACCTATGTTTTTGGTGAATAATAATGACTAACACTTATAAAGTGCCTACTACGCACCAGATTCTCTTCTAAGTGCTTCACACATATTTATACGTTAACCATTCTAGGAAGTGTTGATCTCTATTAATACCTCCCCCATTTTCTAGATGAAGACATCGAGGCAAGAGAAGTCACACATCCCAGGTCAAACAGCTAGCAAAGAGAAAAGTTTTGCTTTGGGGAATTCAAGCTGTTGGACTCGAGAGTACGCTGCCTCTTGTTTGAACGACAGGAAGATGATAGACACAGCTGTGGATTTCACGCTGAGCTTTATGGTGGCCTCTTGGCCATCGGCAGCCTTTGAAGGAGGCCAGCAGAAGCGTGGTGAACCAAGGTTCATGTCCTGGATGGCTGAGTCTGGCCGCAGAGCCCGGCGGGAACAGCGGGAGGCAGGAGGGCTCTCCCGAGCCGTGCAGTGAGGGGACTGATAACAGCGGGCACCTAGAACTCTGTCTCGGAAAGGAAACAAGGGTATGTGGCAATGGCAGGAGGACAAGCTGGAGACTTGGGAGGGACACTCGGCAGGAACAAGCAGGAGCCAGAGTCATCCTTGGAGGAGAGTGGAAGCCCCTGCAGCCTGAAGGGGAGAGAGCACTGTCCTGGAGAACTACAAATGGCTTGGTATGTGCCCACCTGTGCCCACAGAGTGAAACACAGGCGCCTTGCAGGGGTGGACTGGCTATGGAGCTGCAGAGGGTCTTCTCAGCCCAGCCTCTGCTCTCTTCCTTCCTCCACCTCAGTTCTGGGGTGCCCGGCAGGAGGTAGCACAGGCTTGTGTTTGCCCCCTCTACACCCTCCCAGTGTCCGGAGCCTGCTGAGGACCACGCGGGCACCGACGCACTCCCTACACCCATGCTCAAGTCCATGCAGTGCCCAGGGAGCAGGAGGGGCACAGCCAGGACCCTAAAGGTTGCAAGCCCAGGGGAGCGGCCGGCACAGAAGGACCCAGCAAGCCACGGACAGCCCTTTGCAGGTGGCCACTTCCTGCTCCCTTCTTTCCTCTCCTACCCTGTTCTAATGACCTTGGTTCTAAAGGGCAAAGAAATACTGAGAAACACCACTCCTGGATGGGGCGTGGCCACATGTCAAGTGGGAAGTTTCTTGCTTTGAAAAACAGTCAAGGAGATGTCTAAGGGTCTCATCTTGGAGGGAAGCAAAAGAATCCAGAGTTCTGGCTGAGCTTTGAATCCTGCCCACCCTGCTGGAAGAGAGGGCTGGAAGGATTTCAGAAAGCTCCCAAAGCCCTGCTGGGCTTGCACCTCTCTGAACAGGGTATCACATTATACATAAAGTCGCCTAGGTCCCCCTCACTCTAGTTTTAATGATTGTATTTATGGATTGATTTTGAGATGGGGTCTCCCTATGTAGCCCAGGCTGGACTTGAACTCAAGAGCTTCCTGATTCAGCCTCCCAAGTACAGGGATTACTGGCATCACCACCATGTCCTGTAATTATTATTATTTTTAATTGTGGTAAAATACACCTAAGATTTATGTATGATTTTTAAGTGTACGGTTCTGTAGTATTAAGTACTTTCACACTAAATTTTATTATGATTTCTTAATACATTGAACCCCAAAGAAAAGTCAGAGATCTGTAGAACTGGCTGAGGAAAAAAAAAAAAAAAAAGGAATTAATTCTAAGATGGGCGTGCTTGGTTTTGCAGGTCCCTGTATACCTCCAAACAGCCTGGAACACTGCTGGGAAGGCGTTACATCCTGTCTCCCAGTCCTGTCTTCCCCACATCTTCCTTGTACATGGAAGTGCGTGGGAGTTACTTAGCAAGGACCCGAGGGGAACAGGACCAGAGGTCATTCATTGAAAGCCTCTGAAACACCAGGTTTAAAATACCCTGTAGAGGGCCGGTGAGATGGCTCAGCGGTGTAAGCGCCTGCCCGGCAAGCGCGAGGGCCCGAGTTCGACTCCCGGATCCCACATACGAAAAAGGGGCCGGTGATATCGCTCAGCGGCACGGGCGCCTGCTGGCGCGCGAGGTCCTGAGGTCGACCCCCCGGTACCCACAAAAAAATAAATAAATAAATAAATAAATAAATAAAATAAGATACCCTGTACAGAGGGTGAGTGGGAGGCTGCAGGTGATCGTGCCCGGAATATCTGAGCAATGAAACACATTAGGTCTAGTGGCCTTCAGTGAGCTAGAAAACAGAGCGAGGCAGGACCTGAGCCCTGCGTGAGAGTAAGGCGAATGCACAGAGCGGCTACCTCTGAGCGTGGCACAGTGCCTGGGCCAGGGCACTGGGGATGCTGATTCCATCCCTGTTCCACAGAGGGGACATCAGAGTCTCAATGACTTGCAGTCACAGGGGACATTACACGGTAGAGCCTGGAATCAGCCCCAGGTGACCCGCTCCTATGAGATCACTCACGACCATGTCCTTGCCTGACTCTGCTAGGATCGAGCTAGACATGTGCAGCTCCCATCCCCAGAAGCTGCAGGCAGTGTGGGCTCTCCGCCTCTGAACTCTGCAGTCCCCAGACTTGGTGGGGTCAGAATTACCCTAGCTGTGACATCACTACTTGAACAGGGTGATCAGCGTAACCACAGGCAGAGGCACACGCTCACCACCGTACTTCCTTTTCCTCCACACATAGCCTTGGTGCAACCTCTGTGTGTGTGTGTGTGTGTGTGTGTTTGTGTGTATGTGTGTGTGATGTATTGATACTGGGGATTGAACCCAGGGCCTTCACCTTGAGCTACATCCCTACCCTTTTTATTTTTTATTTTGAGACAGTGTCTTGTTGAGTCACTAAGTTGCCCAGGCTAGGCTCAAACTTGCAATCCTTTTACCTCAGCTTCCCAGAGCGCTGGAATTACAGGCGTGCACCATCACACCCAATTTAAAAAATTAAATCAACCAAAGGACCTGAGAAAATCTGGGAACACCCTTCTATCCCAGCATGTCTTGGGATGTGCTCCCTGTGGAGGACTATTCTCCACCTGCCCCCCTCCTTCGTCCTTTTCTTTTTTTTTTTTTTTTTTTTGAGACAGGGTCTCGCTAGGTAGTCCAGGCCAGCCTCAAACTCGCTTTGATCCTCCTGCCTCTGCCTCCCCAGTGCTGGGATTACAGATATGCACCACCATGCCCAGCCTCCTTCATCCTTAATGTCATCCTAGACTTGGGCTGGCAGGATGCACGCGCTACATATTGGCCATTATTAGTATGAGGGGCTCAGCTTCCTAGCTCATGGCAGGTCAAATATCTGACGCATTTTATTGCTTACTATTTTTAGTCACAGTCATGACTCCTCATTTACCCATGCACAGCCCCAGATCTTTAAGGCTTTTTCAACCTGCAAGTGCCTTGCCAGGAGACAGCTGAGGAAGGTGGTGTCATCTCCTAATCCAGAAGGGCAGAGAGAAAAAAGCGGAACAGAAAGTATGGAGTGATTTTCAATTTTCTTGTACTTGGTTCTTTAAGCCAAGCGAAGCTCTTACCTTTCAAGCTAGCAGTCAGCAGGGAAAAAAACGGAGCTGGAAACAATGATATTTCAGGTGCGGCAGGCAGCTGTGCACACTGAGCTTTAATTAACCTCCCCTTTCTCCAGTTCTGTATCTGACCTTCCCCAGCAACCTGTGCCCACTGCCTTGTCACTGGGGACATGCTGTGAGCAGGAAACCAGCAGCCATTCTAATTGGTGACAGCCCACACCAATTTATTTATCACCACCTACTTATACTTGTCGTAGAGCCAAAAATAGAGCCTGTCATGCCCAGGGCTCGAGGGCTTTGTAGCCGAGGCATTTATGCACATACAGCTCCTTTTTCCTTGGTCATCTGCGAGTTACTGTTTGTGACAGGTCTGGACGAGTGGGTGATGCTTGAGTGCATGTTGAGAGAGAACTGTTTCCACAGATGCCTGGTACTAAGAGGGGAAGTTGGAGGCCGCCCTGCGGGCTGTCTCGAGGGCTATGTTTGCGCTGGGAAGCTCAGCTGCGCAGTTTGTTTGCTTGCTTGTTGGTTCTGGGGATAGATCCCAGGGTCTCACGTGTGTCAGGTAAGCATTGTTCCACTGAGCCACAGTTCCAACCCTTTTTATTTTTTATTTTGAGACAGGATCTCACTAAATTGCCCAAACTGACCTTGAACTTGAGCTCCTCCTCCCTCAGCCTCCCGAGTAGCTGGGATTATGAGCATGCCGCTCCACGCTGGGTGGCTTTGAAAATTTTACAGCCCCTTTCCGCACCTGTGAGCCCCCTGCCTGCTTCCCCCACTGCCTGCACCTGCCCTGACGGCGCCCCCTTCTTCCACAGAGCCTCTGGGAGCCTCTGGCCAGGAAGTGCCCCCAGGAAAGAACCAACCCCATCCCAGGAATCACCAGTTAAAACCAACTCCTTCTGGGCTTGTCCTGGTTTCACAGAAAGAGCAGGAGATGAATTCCAGGCTCAGAGAATGTGGTTCTTGGGATTTTCTCCTCACATCCTATTGGATTAACTTAAGCGTCCATTTCAATTCCTTTAGTCCAGAGTTTATCAAACTTGGCAATACTGGCCCTTCGGAGTCAATAATTCTTTTCTGTCCTGTTGGGAGCCGTCCTGTACATTGTGGGAACTGTCCTGTACATCTTAGCAGCTTTCCCAGCCTCTCTGTCAGTAGTACCTCCCTACCTTCATCCGTCATGACACTGGCGGCCAAATTGTCTCGGCTGAGAGCTGCTGTGGCGGTGGGTAGAAGTCAGGGGCGCAACGAAACACTCTACAATATACAGGAGCCCAGCCCATCGAGGACCCTAAATGTCAATAGTCCTGAGGTTGAGAACCCTGCCCTGTTTAACCAGTCATTAGTCATGTTTTTTAGTCTTTCAGCCTAACAAATTCCTAACCGATACAATCCTCATTAAGATGTTTTTCCCTAATATAGTTAAAGGAATTGAAAGAACTCTGTATGGTACTTAGTAAAAGTATTGAAGCCAGGCACAGTGACACATGCACATTGTCCCAACTATTTGAGAGGCTGAGGCAGGAGGATCGCAAGTTCAAATCCAGCTTGGACATCTTAGCAAGATCCTATCTCTTATTTTATTTTATTTTTTTTTTTTTTTTTTTTTTTTGTGGGTACCGGGGGGACGACCTCAGGACCTCGCACGCCAGCAGGCGCCCGTGTCACTGAGCGATATCACCGGCCCCTTTTTCGTATGTGGGATCCGGGAGTCGAACTCGGGCCCTCGCGCTTGCCGGGCAGGCGCTTAAGCCACTGAGCCATCTCACCGGCCCCCTATCTCTTATTTTAAAAAGAAAGAGAAAAATAAAAGTAACAGCATTGAAGAGGACTCATGTGGTTGTTCTAAACATGAGGCTGCTATTCAAAACTTTGTAGAATGTAGCTAACTCCTTCAGAGGGAAATGTTAGTGGGAAATCGAGGCTCCAGGAGAGCTGACCAGCAGGAGGCTCAGGTTGTGACGTGGACACACCCTGATGCTGACACATCCATGCTTTCTCCTTCCGTGGCTTCTGTGAAGAGCCTTCCCCTGGGGACTTCAAAGCCACACTGTTAGCAGAGACTCTGTGCCCGGGGCCTGTAGGGGGAGAGCCAGGGCCCCGTCTCCTCAAGGGCCAGATCCAGTTCCAGAATCAACCTCAGGACGTAAAAACAGGATGAGGAGTCATAGCCATGGCCATCCTGGGGCTTCTGGGACACATGGTGCCACCTCTCTGAGGCCTGAGACTCCATTCCTTTCCATGGCTGCTGAGGTGAGGTTTTGTAAATTTGGCTTTCTCTGCCAAGAGCTCTGACCTTGAACCAGTGCTCCAGGGAGGCAGAGGAGAAGCTTCTGTGTGGTTCTCTCACAAACCAAAGCCAGAGTCTCATCAGAGATGGTCAAAAGCAACTCAAGGTATTCCGGCTGCTTCAGATCCATTTTCCTTTCTCCACGACTGTGGTGGCCAAGAATATCTCCCCAGGGGATCTTCGTGACCCAACCTCCTGGACTCCCAGGCTTTGCTTTCTGGAGGAGACAATGTGTGCTTCTCTGGGGTCTCAATCCATCCTGAGCTCTGGAGCGTCCCCAGAACGCTCTCTCTTGACACCAAGGAGGAGACGAGTCACAACCCAAAGTGCCATCTGCACATCCCTGAACCTGCAGGGCTGAACTGTGCCCCAACCTTGGTCTCAGAGAAACTCACTCTACAAGAAGGTTTCCATGCCCTGAGAAAGTTGCTCCCCTCATTATTGGTCTCTCTGGCCTGTTTCCCAGTGGGTGAAGCCGAATAACAACCCCCAAATACATCCACATGTTACCTCACTCAGCAAAAGGGATGGTTCAGGTACGATTAATTCAACAATCTCAAAATGGGGAGATCGCACTGGGTTGCTTGAGCTGGCCAATAGCGTCACAAGGACCCTTCTAACAGGAATGTGCTAAAAGCCAGACAGGAGAAAGGTGATTGATGCAGAGAGGAGATGGGAGTGACGCTCCCTGAAGAAGAGGGAGGGGACCACACGCGCCAAGGGACATAGCCGCCATGAGAAACTGACAGGGCAAGGAAGCCTCCAGAAGAAACCAGTCCTGCCCACACCTTCGATTTGGCCCAGTGAGTTCAGTCGTCTCTTCTCAAAACTGAGTGAGAAGAAACGTGTAAGTTTATAATCATCTGAGCTGGCGCCACGCGTCAGGATGGACATTGTTCTCCGAATTTTTACCAGCGTGATCTCGTCAGCTCCACAGGCAGCACTGGAAGGTAAGTAATACCGTCCCCGTTTCAAAACAGAAACCAAAGCTCAAACAGGCCCAAGTGGCTTGCCGTATGGCCCACCGAGCCACAGGGCCTGACCACCGCTCTCGCAGGCCGCTGCCTTCCAGAGGCACCGGAGGAAGCGGAACCACGGCCCAGCCTGGCTGCTGCTCGCCAACCATCCACCATCCGTGCACGGCCACTCCCTGGCACTTTCCGCCATTCCCTGGCTGGGAAGCCCTTTCTCCTCACCAACCGAACCCATGTATAAATGCTCACTCCATGCCAGGCCCATGCCAGGCTAAGGCGAAGGAGCTTCAGGAAGCAGAACAGTACAGATTCTCCTTTGAGGGCTTGAATGCACTCCTACTCATTCTCTCAAGGGCTTCCTCCCTCCCTCCTGTCTGCAGCAGTGTGGCAGACGCTGGTGCCTGGCTCACATGCCGAGGGCTCACAACCTCAGAGTGCTCTGGCCATCGGGCAAACACCAGCGGCTGCACCTGTGTGCCCCGCAGCCTGGGAATGTGCACCCACCTCACCCCACTGACTAGTGAATGACCAGTGGCTCCCTCCTTGCCACTTCCAGGGGCCAACTCCCAAATAAAGCACCACGTCAAAGCCTTGTCTCAGGCTCTGCTTTTGAAAAAACACAAGCCAAGTGGATACACACTTTCTGCTTTGCCCTGTATCATCTCTGGGACGGAAGCTTCCTCTTTGCCTTCAGTGTCTGCAGACAAAAAGATGCCAACCAGAAGGACCAGAGAGTGCGCTCGCCACACTAGTTTGGAACACCCAGCGTGGCTTTAACCCCTCTGTTACTTTTGTGTGGACAACATTACAGTGCAGCATGGGAGGAGAGGCGCTACTCACATGCCAACGCTCCCCCCCTTTCTTCCTTTAGCCACGGTGGATTTTGGGTATGGAATCAGGCAAAACCCTAACCAAAGAGCTGTAATGCTGCAGCAAACTACTTCCAAAAAATGGCCCGGTGTAGGGGCAAATGCCTGTAGTCCCAGCAGTCTGGGAAGCTGAGGCAGGAAGATTGCAAGCCCAGTCTGGGTGACTTGGCAATTTAGCGAGATACTGTCTTAAAATAAAATTTCAAAAAGGGCTGCAGATGTAGCTCAGCACAAAGGTACTGGGTCCTATCCCCAGTACCACCAAAAAAAGAGGAAAAAATTATGGCTAATTTTCAGAGAGCTTACCTTGTAGCTGAGAACAATTAAATGGACCTATTCTATGAGCCAGCATTTTAGCTTACATTTTAAGTGGCTTTTATGATTTCTAGAAAGTTACCCTGTGGTGATAAAGAGTAGCAAACATGTCCTAAGCACTTGCTGTGTGTTGGCACCTCACTTTATTGACCCCCCCGACATCCTGGGAAGACACAGGGGGACATCAGTCGGTGTGCCTGAAGGCAGCACATGACGAGTGAGATTTTAGGGTGGAGGACAAGGTGCAGAGGTCAGTGCATTCCATCTAATCTGACTCCAAAGCCCACGCTTTCAACCACTGAGCTACTTTCTCATTATTATTTGCGGTTGTTTCTTTTGAGATGGGGTCTTACTATGTAGTTCAGGCTGGCCTTGAACTTACTATGTGTCCCTGACCTCGAATTTGTGGCGCTCCTCCTGCCTCACCCTCCTGAGTTCTGGGATTGCAGGCGTACACCACCACCATGGCCAGCTTGTCACTATTATTTGTAACTGGGGCTTTAGAGCAGGTTTGTTTTGTCATACAAGTTCTTGATCATCCTCTTACACCTATATTTAAATAGCTTCTCAAGCTGGAAACATGAGCAGACTCGCAGAGCAGCCATGTAGGCCCTTGCTCAGCCCTGTGGAGCCTACTTCGCATCCTGAAACCCACAGGTAAGGCTGGCCTTCCACCTGGCTGTGGCTAGAGCTGCCCGGAAACTGGGAGGGACACAGCCTCCTTCAAGGTCAGGCTGGAGGAGACACCCAGCAGACACGTGATCATGTTAGTCTCATGATCACAGCAACATCAGCAGAAATGAGACTTGTCAACGCAGTATCCCTGACAGGACCTGATGTTATGGCTTGTATCTAGATGTCCCCCCAAAGCCTTACTCACTCATAGATGGGGCTCTTCAGGCTGGCTGGATCTAGGGCATGTGATGCTGGGATTAAGGGTGTGTGGTACTTAATTAGTCCACTGATTGGAATTAGCATAATTCTGGGTGTGGATAATGGAAGCCCCACCCTGGGTGTGGGTGGCACCAATCAATAGGTTTGTAGCCTGCATAGGATATAAAGGGAGAGAGGGAAGGCAGGCTGCTGCTGCTGCTTGCTGCTTCACTGTCTCCTGCCTGCTTGCCATGGACTGTTTCTCCTCTGCCATGCCACCCTGCCTTGGAGCCAGCTGACTATGGACTGAAACCTCTATAAACTGTGAACTGAAATAAACCTTTCCTGCGATTTTGTCTCAGCAAAGAGAAAAGTAACTGAGACACCTGCTGACAGGGACCCCGCATCCCTTTGGCGGGACTCTTGCAAAATGCAACACCCCCAAGTAATCAGGAGAAAACATCAAACCAACTTCAGCTGAAGATTCACCTACAAAACAACTGTAAGGTTTAAAGGTCAAGAAAAGCCCAGGAAGTCTGAGGAATGGTCACAGACTGGAGGATACTTGGACCTGGGAACACAAAGTGATCTTTGTGGAAAACCCAGTGAAACCCACAAAGACTGCAGCTCAGGAAATAGAGCTGTCCTGCCGCCAATTCTCAGTTCGGGTTATTGTGCATGTTTAAGACGTTACCACCAGGGAAGCTGGGCGAAGGGTATGTGGGAACTCTCGCTACTAATTTTCTGTAAGCCTAAAATTATTTCAGAATAAAAAGTCTTTTTAAAAATGCCGGCCGGTGAGATGGCTCAGCGGCGTCAGCACCTGCCCGGCAAGTGCGAGGGCCCGAGTTCGACTCCCGGAACCCACATACGAAAAAAGGGCCGGTGATATCGCTCAGCGGCACAGGTGCCTGCTGGCACACGAGGTCCTGAGGTCAACCCCTGGTACCCACAAAAAAAAAAAAAAGCCTTGGGCCGGTGAGATAGTTCAGCAGCATAAGCACCTGCCTGGCAAGCGCGAGGTCCTGAGTTCGACTCCCGGAACCCACATACGAAAAAAGGGCCGGTGATATCGCTCAGCGGCACAGGCACCTGCTGGCACACGAGGTCCTGAGGTCGACCCCCGGTACCCACAAAAAAAATAAAAATAAATAAAAATGCCTTAAAAACAGAGGAAAACAGCTGGGCGTGGTGGCACACACCTGTAATTCCAGCACTCAGGGAGGCTGAGACAGGAGGATCACAAGTTCAAAGCCAGCTTGGGCAACTTGGTGGGACCTTGTCTCAGAATGAGACGAAGTCTCAGGATGGAACTCCTTGTGAAGGGCCTGGGTTCAATGCTCAGGATGGGCGGGGAGAGGGTGCTTAAAACTTTGGCACAGGAGGAAGGAGAGGTGCACAGTCCCACCTGCTCATCACAGGCTGCCTAGCGGAAGTCAGAGGTCATAGCTCAGCAGTGCCGAGGATGCGAACCTCAGAGCCTGCACCAGAATCTTAGCCCCCTCAACTGACACCAGACTCAGGGAATCACTTCCCTCCCCCAAGGTCCTGCGAGCCTTCTGATGTCCCCTCTGCTCTCCTAGCCTCCATCCTCCTGCTTGACGGTATCTTGATACCCATTTTTACCTGATTTTACCAGAGTTCCAAAGGTCAGGGAAGGGACAAGGTGACCTCTCCATCTCCTCCTGGCGTCCTGCTCATGGACTCATTTTTTTTTTTTTTTTTTTTTTGGTGGGTACCGGGGGTCAACCTCAGGACCTCGCACGCCAGCAGGCGCCCGTGCTGCTGAGCGGTATCACCGGCCCTTTTTTCGTATGTGGGTTCCGGGAGTCAAACTCAGGACCTCGCACTTGCCAGGCAGGCGCTTATGCCAATGAGCCATCTCACCGGCCCCCATGGACTCATTCTGAGTCATCTGTCAGAGCTTTATTCCTGCCTCACCTTGGGGCCACTAAGGGTCTCCCTTTGCCTGGGACATCTTGCGAGAAGGCTGGGTGGTTTTACTGCTCCAGCCCGGGGAGGGCTTTGAAGAACTGCCAGCACCTGCCCAGCCTCTGCTGCCCTGTTTCTGGGATTACATCCACCAGCGCTCCCTCTGCAGGCCAGGCACTTCCAGGGGAAGTTGTCAGGATTTGCAAGTGCGCCGTTTGGAAGAAGCTCCATGGACTTCTTTGTAAATAAAAAGTCTCCTGGCTGGAAATTCTGATGTCTCGTCATGAATGCTTGTAAAATCCTAAAGCACTGAAAACTCGAGTGGCTCCCTCATCATGGCTATTATTAGTTCCATACATGGCTAGTGGCTTTCAAGGCCCACTTAGCACGAAATGCATGAGCTGGTCCAGGGGAACCTTTATTGCAGGGACATAGGGGGACAAAGGTCACCTGAGACCTGAGCTGCCTGAGTGCTGGTGGGAAAACAAAGCAAGCATGTGTTTGCATCTAGCAGGAGAATGAAGTCACTCACAGGGGGCAGGGGTTGGGGACCGACTCAATAATGCAAATGGATAGGACAGCATCGCTTTTCTTTATCGCAGAGTGAGCCATTATGAGAGGTACCAAGCCTGAGTCAGAGAAGCAGAACTTCATGTTGATAACGCAGGATTCTCTCTGCTCTTCTGGCAGTTTATAGCTAAAAAACATCATGTCCGCGGTGGCTGGAGTCAGTTCCTTAAATCGAGACTTTTCCTCCGGTCCCCTGCCTGCCTGCGGCTTCCTTCCCCGTGAGCCCAGTGCTGCAGGTCTTGAGGCTGGCGCTGAGCGCAGGCTGTCCTGTTTGGAAGTGACTGGCGAAAGCATTGTCCCTCTCGCCAAGGGCGCCACGGGGAATACTGTAAAGCACTTCTCAGAAGGGCGTTTATGGTTTGGTTCGTTTTCTGAGAAAAAGTCAGGAGTGAAAGAGGGACTTTGACCGTGGGGACCCAGCGTAAAAGCACAGAGTAACACTTCTGTTACTGCTTCAGTGAAGGTTGGGGGTGTGATGTCTGTAAGTGCCACCAGGTGGCGATGTCATTCTCTTACAACACTAAAGGGTGTGGGGATGCGGGGTTTGCCTGTGTGTAAGGTGTGGTGTGTCAGGCCTGTGACGCAGTGTGTGTTTGGTGGCATGCGCGGTGTGTGTGGTGTGTGATGTATGTGCGCATTTGGTTTGTGCTGTACGTGTGGTGTGTGCTCGCATGGTGTATGTGGGACATGTGGTGTACACGTGTGCGGGAGAGGTGCGATGTGTGTGCGGCATGTGTTGTGGGTATGGTGGGTGCACACACGCAGGTTAGGGCTGAGCCAGCTTCCCTGGCATTCACCCCACCATCCGCAAGGCGGCTGGCCTTTCTTCTCCCTCACCCTCCACCCAGCTCCTCTAGTCATCACCCCTCTTCAAGACACCTGTCAGAAAATTAGCAGAGAGGAGGTAGAAGGCCCAGCAGGGACCCTGCGATGAATAGCCAGACTGAGATATTTTCCAGGACTCTTTGGGAAGGAGCGTGGTCCTCGGTTACCCGGCTGTCCCTCTCCTGTGCTCTCCAGGAGCCCAGCCCTTTGCATCCCCTGCCCCAGCTGCGAGGGGTGTTGCTGCTTCCTGGGAGGCCCCTCACCCTGGAGGTCTTCTTGCAGGCAGATGTGTTTGAAAAGAGGGTGCCAAAGAGAACACCCCCCCCAAAAAAGTCTTTGAACCTGGGTGCTTCAGACTAGGTTCTTGTGAGACCACTGGATCTAGAGGACTTCTGGTGGGGAATCTTCCCCACCCTAAGAGCACACCAGGAGGAAAACCCACCCCCTTGGTATTCAGCATCCCCTCAAAGGCTTCATCCCCAGCCATGCCTGAGAACCCACAGTATGGCCAGGACTGCAAGCGCTAGCAGAAGCCACAGAAAAATCACTGCTCATCAATCCTGCTCCCTCCCTGCCTGCTCACAGGCACTAACAGCTGTGCGCTGAAAGCCCGCCTGCAGCAGCCTTCAGATGCACACATAATGGACTGGGCTCCAGAACAAACCTCCAGGGACTGGGGAGGCAAATCACTTCCAACGCTGTCAGTCGCCCGAGAGGCAGCTGGTGCTCTGGAAAGAGCGTGTGGTTTATTCAGACGGACGCTTTGAGTTCTAATCCAGACTTCACCACCTAGCTGGCTGGGTGACCCCAGCAAGTCATCGAACATACCTGCGCTTCTATTTCTGTATCTAAAAATCAAGATTAATGATCTTTGTGCACTTGCTTATTTTGTGTGAGTCATGATGTTATAGGATTTTACTGTGGGTCATCGTAATATAAGATAAAATAGGCACATTCACAAAACAAAAGGGGCAAGGACAATATTAATATTGCTTATTGTGCACCAGGCACTGGGCTAAGTGCTCAACATCCATAATTGGGGGGGTGCTGAATATCAAACTCAGTCTTACACGTGCTCTACCACCAAACTACACCCCAACTCCAGTACATATAAATTATCTTAATCCTTACAAAAGACCCTATTCTGCAGAAGTAGAAAGTGAATTAGGAGGCTGAGTCAGGAGGATAGGAAGTTCATGCCTAGCCTGGGCAACTTAGTAAGATCTTAACAAGATCCCGTCTCAAGATTTACAAGTTAGAAAAGGACTGAGGATATAGCTCAGTGTGAAGGCCCTGAGTTCAATCCCCAGTGAGAGAGAGAGAGAGAAAGAGAGAGAGAGAGAGAAGGGAGGAGGGGAGAGGAGGGAGTGAGGAAGGGAAGGAAGGAAGGCCCAGGCGTCTACTTCTTCCCTGTGAGAAACCAGAATGTCTGCATGTTTTCATTTGGGGGTGAAGGAGGAGGCGAGTTTTCAGGAGGAATTAGATCGGGCTTACATGCTTGGTTCTTTGGACCCCTGGCAGTGGTCCTCCAAGCTGATGGTGTTCAACCCTAAAAAGTGACCTCATGAAATGGGTAGCTGAGTCTCCTCAGTGTGGCAAGGAATACCACGACATTTTCCATGCTGGAACTATGGTCCCTAAGGAGATGGCTTTGTGGGAACTACTGAAAACAGCATGGTAGCCCTCATTTTTTTTTTCTTAATTAAATCACGTTTGTAAAATGCACTACCTTCTTTTTCACTGGGTATGGTCAGAAAAGAAGTGAGTCTTTTAGTGACTGTGTTTTAGACTTGGAAGCTCAAATCTTCAAATCCCTAGGCATTTTTTTTTTTTTTTTTTAATGTGGGTACTGGGAGTTGACCTCAGGACCTCATGCTTGCCAGCAGGCACTTATGCCACTGAGCAATATCACTTGCCCTTTTTTTCCTTTATGTGGGTACCAGGAGTCGAACTCAGGACCTCGCGCGCCAGCAGGTGCCCGTGCCGCTGAGCCGATATCACCAGCCCCTTTTTTCCCTTTATGTGGGTTCCGGGAGTCGAACTCAGGCCCTCGCGCTTGCCAGGCAGGCGCTTACTCCGCTGAGCCATCTCACCAGCTCTCCCCCTAGGCGTTTTTAACAGACTTGACAAAACCTTTCCACACTGTGTTGCATCTGGCATCTTGAATTTACAAAGTTCGCTAACATGTTTCAGCCTGGATGGTTTTATTGACCCTCTGAATGCTATTAGAACTTTTATTAACCTGAGCAAAAACTGAGACTGGAAAGAGGATAGGAAATTTCTGTTTGTTTTTGGAATGGGAAGGGCAAATAAGTGGGAAGGAAGAACGTGGGAGAGAGGGCGAGGAGGAGAAATAGAAAAGGAAGGGGGAGAGGGACCGAGGACAACAGCCAGGTAGGGTAGACGTCAGAGCAGTTAAAGAAAGGGTGAAGGTCCAAGAGTTGCTACTGTGGAGGGGACCTTAGAGGCAGAAGCCTTTAAGACGCTCTGCAAATAGAAACGCTAGGAAGACTATGTAGCTGTTTTGAGGAAGGCACCTCAAAAACGGCCAAGCACAGGCGCCGAAGGCTAGGATCAACCACCAAGCAGGCCTGGTCTCCTCTGGGCTTCGTCAAAGGGAAAGGCTGCCCTGTCCTCTCCTGACACTTCCTCCCCCAGGCTTGGCGGGACCTCACTTTCCACGTGTAAACAATGAGCTCATGCATGCCCACAGGCTGCTCTCTGGCCCAGGGAGGGATTGAGGTCCGGAAAGGCCTCCCCTTCCCTTCTGGAATCAAGGGCTACCACCACCTCTGAGAAGGGAAGGCCCTGGAAAAGCCATCTCCTCCCTTCCTTCCCCGCTGCTTTTCCCAGCGGGGGCCTCTTCACAATGCAGCCCAGCCAGGCCCTGTTGCTGAGGGAACCAACAGACAGCTGGCCCAGCCCCCTTCTCCACAGAAATAGCCCAGGGAGAGAGCACAGGATTAAATTGCCCTAATCTCTCAGCTTCAGAAGAGGCTGGGCGCCCTGCCAGCGTGAGGTGCCTCTCCCCACTGGCCCAGAGGAAGCAGGGGCCACAGGCCTAACTCTGCCTCTCCCTCCTGCGCCATCTCCACATCCCTCCCCTCAGCCACATCCCCTCCAAACAGGGAGACCACCAGCTTCACTCCTTAACCCGAGGCGGGGAGCAAAAGCCAGACACTGCTTTTGCCTTTCTGATCTCTCTCAGTGCTTAGAAGCAACGAGGAACTGCCTTGCCTCCCAAAGCCATGACTTCCTCCGGTTCTGACTCATTGTGAATGGTGACGGACGTGAATCAGAGCACCCTCTACCCGAGACTGTGGTGCTGCCAACATACACAGGTATCATCTGTCACCAGCTGCTCCTGTCTCCACCTCTGGATGAGATCTGCTTCCTGGACCAGAGGCCTTCTTTTGGTTCTGGGGATGCTCATCCTCAACTGCACATTAGCGTCCGTGAGCTATTGGCCCCACTAGACCCTACCAAGACATTAGTTAGCCCGGAGCGGCCTCAGGGAAAGGCGTTGGTTCAGTGCCCCGGATGATTTTAGCGAGTCTCTGGGCTGAGAACACTGGTAGCCATTTCGGATGTGCTGCCTCTAGCTAAAGTCCAGTGGTTTGTCCATGTTTATACTGTCATCAGAGATCTGCACAGTATTACTCCTGCCACATTATTTTTCTGCTTAAAAAATTTTATTAAGGAGTACTGCTTGCCATAAAGAAGGATAAGCCTGAGACATTTCTAGGTAAATGGGTGCACCTTGAGACCATACCCTTTAAGTGAAATGAATCGGATGCACATGTTTAAATACAGCACTGTTTCTCTGGTGTGAGAAACCAAAAGTAAAAATAAGGTCCAAAATGTATAATAGATACTGGGAAATAGGAGAAAAATGTTCAAATGAGAAGGGGAACAAAGGAGGAAGGAAAGAAGGGACAAAAAAAGGAATAGAAGGATAAAATGGAAACAAAGCTTTTGGAAATGAGGAGGGGAAGAGGGGTTGAAGGGAGGGGAGGGGAACAGGGAAAAAAGAAGCAAGATGTATCATGTACGGGTACAAATTCCCTATGCTGAAGGTTATTATGTATATGTAAAATGTACCAATAAGATAAAAAAAAAAGAAAATTTTTATTGTGAGCAATACATATACTATTTAGGAAATTTATAAAATATAGAAATGTGTGCAGAAGAAAATTAGATCAGTCATAAACTCCAACATCCAAGCTCAGCAACATATTTAGGGTTATCCTGTCATCCAGGGTCATGTATTTAATATACAAAACAGGTCCTATAGCATACACAGCTGTGGGGTCGCTTCACTTTCCTTTGTATCCTTGGTGGTAAGATGCCCCTTTATGCACCAATGGAGAAAATGTAAAGTGGCAATTTTTTCTAGCAGGTCATTTGGCAAAGGGGACGGCTCTCTTGCAATAGAGAAATGGTCCAAGGGAACAAGGGTGAGGGGTGAGGAGGAGCGGAAGGGGAAATAAGAATAAAGATGTGCCACTTACAGGAACCTAATAACCCCAATTAATGTAAACACTATACGTCATAATATGATCTAAGACAAAAAATATCAGTAAGTATGAAAAAGGGAAAATGGGAACTGGTGGGGACGGGGGTAGGGAAGGGGAAGGGAATTTTAAAAAAGAGAGAGAACCTATAATATGTACATGTAACTACTCCCAAGATGATTGTAAACTCCATGAATTGCAAGCATATACTAATAAAAAATAAATTTAAAAAAAATTTTTTAAAAGAACATTGTTGGGCCGGTGAGATGGCTCAGCGGCTTAAGCGCCTGCCCGGCAAGCGCGAGGGCCCGAGTTCGACTCCCGCAACCCACATACGAAAAAGGGGCCGGTGATATCGCTCAGCGGCACGGGCGCCTGCTGGTGCGCGAGGTCCTGAGGTCGACCCCCGGTACCCACAAAAAAAAAAAAAAGAACATTGTTAAAATTTTACCTTTTAGCCCATTAATTCCATTGCAATTTATCTTCTAAGAATGAACAGAAGCATGCAAAAACTTAGTTACAGAGATTGCCATTTTAGTGTCATTTATAATAATCAAAATTGTCAGCCTCATAAATGTGAAAAATATTAGAGAGACAGTTTAATAAACTGTGGTTACTCATGAGATCAAATTCTCTGTAGTCATTAAAAATCACATCTTTGAGCCAGGCTTGGTGGTACACCTCTAATTTCAGCACTTGGGAAGCTGAAGCAGGAGGATCACCAGGAATTCAAGGCCAGCCTGGGCAACATAGTAAGTTCAAGGCCAGCCTGAACTGCATAGCAAGACCCTGTCTCAAAAAAATAAGATAAAAATCACATTTTCAAAGAACGTGTAATGCTCATGATAAGCATTCTTTCCTACTGTCCCTCAACATCCCAGGACATGTGTCTTGGAACTCAAACCTGTATCACTTCTTATAGGACTGTCCTCCTCTGATGTTACTGTAACCCCTCTGAATGCCACAGGGCCAGCTGGTCTTCCCTGATCATCGTAACTCTATTCTCAGTGTGAAACATGTTGGCAGCTTATTCATTTTACTATTTATTATTATTTTACTTGCTCTCTGTCTGAGTGTGCAAAACTCTCTGAACTGGCTCTCCAGCCTGCATTTCCAATTTCAATCAGTAGTTTTACCCATTCTCCTCTGGGAAAACCAGACTCAAATGTTTTTGAATTGCTGGCCATGGAATCCTCCCATTGGGCTTTTTGTAAGCCTTGCCGTATGTCTCTTTCTGTTCCCATTGCTGCCACCCTGGGCAGCAGTCCCACATCACTTCCCTCCTGACCAGTTCCATGTCTTCGCTGGCCCATCTGCTCCCTGCCTCTTGTCCCTTCAGACTATCTTCAGTCCAACCCCTGGGTGAGTTCTTTTTATCCATCACTTATCCTGCTCAAAAGCCATCAATCACCACTTTTAAATGACCACCATCATTAAATGAAGCGATATCTTCTTTTTTCTTACCTGTGGTCTTTTTTTTTCCTCTCTCGTTTTCTTTTTTCCCCCCAGTATTGGGGATGGAATCCAGGAAGCACCAAAGTACATCCCCTGCCCTTTACATTATTTTATTTTAAAAACAAGGTCTTGCTAAGCTGGCCAGGCTGGCCTTGAACTTGCAATCCTGTCCCAGTGTGGAGTTGCTGGTATTATATATGTGTGCCACCTCACCTGGCAGTCTCTCTTTCATTTGATCCCAACTTACCCATCTTCCTGTTTTATGTCATGCAACTTCCTAATGAATGTCTTTAACTCCTTCAAAAATGGTGTATGCGCCAACCTTGGGACATAGCCTGTACCTGATGACTTTTCCATGAACTACCTGTGTGATCTTTAATAATTTAATTAACCTCTTCAACTCCAGCCCCTCAGCCATGAAATGGAAATAATACTAATAATGGCCTCTTTATAAGATGTTGTGCGAACAAAGCAGGTGCATGAAGCAGTAACTGTCATTTATTTGCTTATAATTTTGCACCTGGGGCTGAGTGTGGCAGGGACAGCTCACACTGGTCCCAGGAGCATCGGCTGAGAAGGATCCACCTCACGATGACTGAGCTGGAAAGCCAGTGTCTTGGCAGGCTGCTCAGCTGGGACACAGGTCGTGGAGCTGTTTCTCTCCTCCTGGACTTTCTAGATTGGTTTTCACACTTCCTCACAACATGTCAGCCTGGTTCAAAGAAATGAGAAGCAGAAACTGCTGTCTTCTTAAAGGCCGGGTCTGGATCTAAGCGTAACGCCCCGCCCCCACCACAATTTGTGTAGGCAGCCCCAGGCCATCCCAGATTGGAGGGTGAGGAAATAGACTCCCCCTCTCCACCAGCAAGTGACAGGAGAACAGAAGGAAAAAAGTACCGATAGCCACCCCTTTCGAAACAAGTTGCTCCCCAACGCCAGGTTTCTGCCACCCCCATCTTGGCTAACAGAACTCAGATTCCACATCGATGGAAATCAGAGCCTGGAACTTTCATCTGTTTAAAGATTGCTTGGATCGCTGCCACAAGCTGTGACTTGATTTCTCCCTCTTGCTGTGATTGGCTATGACATTCCAAGCAAACATTAACCACTTTGAGGGCAAAGCTCCTGTCCACAATACAATTTTTTATTCCCCCCAGTGGAGACGTACACATTATAAACTCCCCCATAAATATGCAGCATTTGATTTATTTTTTTCTGACAGCCCCAGGACAGGGAAGGGAGCATAAGAGTTGCTTTTATTGAAATTTTGTACAAGGCCAGGCTCAGTGGGCTCCAGGGACAACTCAGAGAAACAGCCCTTTGTTCTCCAACCCTGTCCAGAGACTGCCCGAGCCTTCCAGAAGTAGAAGCTCAATGAGGAGGCTGCTGACTGTGGAGGGTGTGTTGAGGAAATTCCATTCAAGACCCTCATTTCCGAAGCTGCTCTGTGATTAGCCTGGCTTTGTGCCGGCCCCAGTCCAGTGGCAGAAAGAGAGGCCATTCCTTAGGTCATAAAAAGCATCAGAGAAATACAAATGCAGCCCCCTTTACAGCCCTGAACTGGAGGTAAAAGGATTTGCTTTGTTTATCTCAGACTGAAGCCAACTATCCCAATTACTTTAAAAAAAAAAAAATTTACTAAAGATTGTATTTTAAGTTTATTTCTTCCACCAAACACGCCACATACATTTTTCCTTTGGTTCCAAGGACATATACCCAGTCCCTGTGGGCATGGCAACCTGAGGTCGCAGGTCATAGGGCTGGGGAGGTCAGGGGCTGCCTGATGGTTCCAAAATGCGCTAGCAAGTAGCCATAGATTTGAACTTTGCATTGTTGCTGTGGGCCTGGGTCCTGTGCGGGAGGGAGAGCTGGGGAAGCTGGCGCTGCAGTTCAAAGGCCTCCTGCTCTGGTTTCTCTAGGCTTAAGGTTTCTGTCCTTGATTGGGCCCTTGACATCGCCACCAGCCTCGCGTGCAGGGAAGGGGGGATTGGGACTTAGGTCAGGCACTGTAACACAAAGCTGCAAGTTGTGAAGATTCACGGTGCCTTTGGAGCTGGAAGACCCTCAAGATTAGCTCCAGAGGCTGAAAAGGCCCAAATGCTTTCAGAGGCCCGTGAGCATTTGCCCAGAATGCCCAGGACCAGCCACGCCTCCTCACTTAGGGGCCAGTCCGCCTGTCCGGATGCGTAGCAAGGCAGCTGCAGGACAGTC
The DNA here is from genome assembly GCA_028451465.1 of Erethizon dorsatum. NCBI lineage: Eukaryota > Metazoa > Chordata > Mammalia > Rodentia > Erethizontidae > Erethizon > Erethizon dorsatum. The sequence goes on along the minus strand of CM051829.1, from coordinate 20,733,156 downwards.
ACTGGGATCCGGAAATGAACCCAAATTCTAGCAACACCCAAGGAGAGTAGGTATTTACTACAGTGTGAGATGGAGAAGCAGTAAAATGTCTCAAATGGTCCTCCTCAAATGCTATCTCCATTGATACCTGAACACAAACCATAACTATGAGGTACATCTGAATTTATTGAGGTGGGAGGGCGTGTTAGGTGCAAACAGGAAATTCTGGAGTATTTTATATCGATTATATTGACTATGAATATTGTATATTATATTCAGTATGGCCCCATCTGTACATGGTATGCGCATACTCACAGAGGAAACGTGCAAGACTACACATCAAAATGTTAATAGAAGTATCCCTGACTGATGGAATTTCAAATGTTTTTTTTCCTTTTTTTTTTCCATTTTGGAATTTACTTACACCGCATATTTATTCCTTTTATAACATTTTTCAAAGAGAATATCTAACATTCATAGTCATTTCTTTGGTTCATTGTTTTTCAAATGAGGTTTTAAAAACACCAACATCAGATTCAGAAATCTTGCTGGAAACCAAGATCCTCTAGGCATAGCTCAGACCTGCCAAGCCAGAACCTTGGCAGGGAGGGGGTAGCTAGAGAAACAGCGTGTAAACAGGCTTTCCAGGTAATGCTAATGTCATGGAAGCCACTTGAAATGGGCTGAATGTTTGTGTCCCCCAAAATTCATACTTTGAAACCATAACTCCCAAGCTGATAGCATTAGGAAACAGGGCTTTGGGGAGGTGATTTGGTCTTAAGTGTCGAGTCTTCATGAGTGGGATCAGGGCCCCTCTGCCACAAAAGGATACAATGAGAGGTCAGCAGTCTGCATCCTAAAAGAAGGCCTCAGCAGAAACTAACTGTGCTGGGACCCTGATCTTGGACTTCCCACCTGCGGAACTGTGAGGAATAAATTTGTGTTGCTTTATAAGCCACTCAGTTTATAGCACCGCTGTGCATCCTGTCATGACAGTGATGCATTTTGAGGAACGTGTCCTTAGGTTATTTCCACAGCTATGCAAACATCATGGCGTGCGCTTAGACTAAGACAGCTGCAACATCACTGAGCGATATAATCCTACTGGACACCAGTGTGCGTGGAGTCTGCCTTTGACCTAAACGTCACTAGGTGGCAAGTGACAATACAGTACATTGTCATAGCAGCCCACACCATCTGGGTGAAGGTTTGCTTTCTTCAAAGGTCCACTCTCCAGGGTGAGGCAGGTATTTCGGGTGTGATCACTCAACCCTTCCGTCCCGGGGCCTGCTTTCTTAGCGACGCTACATCTTTTCTACATCCCCAGGGACCAAATCTCCTACCCGTCCTGAGGCGTAGACCAGGCACTGGCCTGACTATGTGGTGCCAAGCAAAGCTCCCAGAATTGTCTGTCCCCTCCCTCAGCTATGGTTTTTCTTTTCTGTTTCACTAGATTCTTCTGGCTTCAAGGACACGCTGCAGAGACTGATTTGCATAATTATACAACCGACTAACACCAAAGCTGTCAGCCACATCGAGGAGGACGCCAATAGGCAGAGAGGAATCACAGAGTCTGACCTTGTTCCGCGCTAGTCGCGTGATCTAAGTACGTTATTTAACCTCTGTAAGCCTCAGCATCCTCAGTCGTGAGATCAGGGTAGTCACACATACCTCGTGGATACTTTTCAAGGTTTAAAACCAAGACCGTGAATCTGTCTAAAGCATCTGATGCCTGGTAGGGGCCCAACAAAAGCAGCTAGTACCTACCTGAATCAAAGAGCTCATGAAAAATGAAAGACAGGAGGCCAGGAGTATACAGCTCAGTGGTAGAGTGCTGGCCTAGCATCTATGAGGCCTGGGTCTGATCCTCAGCATCACACACACACACACACACACACACACACACACACACTCTCCTGAAATAGCAGTTCTCAGTCTCCCCAGGGAGTCTAGTAATAATGTACACTAAGATTTTTCCCTTGATATTCCAAATCAGTCTCTCTAAGGTGAAGGCCCAGGAAACTGATACCCAGCAACCACCCCAGGTGATTCGGATTGCACCTTGCAGGTGGTCCCCGACCACTCTGAGAAACACTTGTGTAAGACTTCCCTGAGCAAAACAGAAAGAACTGCAATTACTGAATTCCCCTCCTCGGATTACATTTTATTTTTCTTTCTGGTGCTAGGAAATTGAACCCAGGGCCTGGAGCATGCTGACACCCCACCCACACACACTGAGCTGCACCCCAGCACTGGGCACCTTACTTCACGATAGCCATTTGCACTGCACAACATCACGGGCTGGCTGAGGTTTGGTTGCTCTCAGCTGGGCCCAGCAGGCTTGGTTCTAAGCTGGAGTTTGTGTCCACGTATCTGTCATCGCTCTTGGATGGGTACCAGCAGGTACCCAAGACATGTTCTTATGTCACAGTTGCTAACTTCTAGCAACCAAGCAAGCGCATGGCCACATCCAACATCCACGTGGCACCAGGGCTGGCATTAGACTGTCTCAGAGCCACATACTTGTTTCTATAAACCAGGGATCAGCTAACTGTGGCCTTCAGGCCTAATGTGATCTGCAACCTATTTTTATACTGTCCCTAAGCTAAGAATGGCTGTTACATTTTTTACAAATTAGAAAGAAAAACAAATTGAATATGCAACAGAGACCAAACCCAAAAATGTACTACCTTTGGCCCTTAAAGACAAAAAGTGTGTCGATCTCTACTGTACACTATGAAAATGTCAAAGGATATTTTTGTACACAACATTATTGCACAAAGACAGGTGCATGATTTTGTATTTTTCTTTCTTTTTAAGTGAAGGATGATTTAAAGACATTTCTCAGGGCTGGAGATATAGCTCAGTGCCAGAGCCCATGTTTAGCATCCTCCAGATCTTGGGTTTCATCACCAGAAACCCCCTCCAAAAAAAGAAAAATTTCTCAGCCATGGAGTAGGAGCCAGCGCAGAGAGAAGAGGGAAACAGTTGAAAAAACACGAGAGAGGGATATTAAAGGAGAATGGTCTGGGCTGGAGATTTAGCTCAGTGGTGCAGTGCCTGCCTTTCAACTATGAGGTCCTGAGTTCGATTCCTAATCCCCCCACCAAAAAAGAAGGGTGGTCTGGGAGAATAAAAACATTTGAAAAGAAAGGTGTAAGAGAAGAAAGGTATCTTTTCCTCTATCCATCTTGGGTTCTATAACAAAAGACAGATTAACAGGAGAAAAGCATGCAAATTTATTTACTCGATTTACAGGACACAGAAAACCTTTATAAAGAAATGAAAATACTCACAAGCGAAATAAACCGGACGCACATTTGTAAACATTGTATTGTCTCCCTAGTATGAAAATGCAATTTCACTGCGACTATTCCATTCCTTAGTCTTCTAGCTTTTACATGGCTTAATCTTATACTGAGTAATGTTTCTCTCCAAAAGGTATTTGTACATTCTCTAGTGCTTGAGTCTGTTAATACAGGAGAATGTTTACTTGTTGTCTTTAAAAAAAAAATTAATTAATTAATTAAAAAAAAAAAAAAAAGAAATGAAGACCCAGCTGGGCGTGGTGGTGCACACCTATAATCCCAGCACTCGGGAGGCTGAGGCCAGAGGATCACTGTGAGTTTGAGGCCAGCCTGGGCTACATAACGAGACTCTGTCTGAAAAAAAAAAAATGAAGACCCAAAGAAACAGCTAAATCTGAGTATTTTTGTGCTAAGTTTAATGAGGATTGGACAATTATGTAGATAAATGATAGAGCAAAAAGATAGGCTCTAATAAACTGAATAAGACCCGCTTGTTCAGATTCTTTTCTGTGTCCCCACCTTCAAAGGTATAAGAAGGGCACCTCTCACCTGAAAGTCTTCGACCTGCTGCAGGCAAATACCAGAAAAACCCTTTCTACATTTTATAACCTGCTTCAGGGGAGAAGGGAAGGGGAAGATCAGAGAAATGTTCCTGCACACGCTCCTCAAATTCCCTCAGTTTAATATATTTTAGGGTACCGTGTTCTCATCAGTCTTAGAGAAAAAGGGGTCCTTTTGATGGGAAAAATGACTCTGTTTTCTCCAAGGCTGGTGAAAATGAGTTGAGATCTTGTCTCGTGGAAAAGACTCTGAAGTGAGAAGAGTGAGATAAAGGTGTGAGGTCACTAGCAAGGAGAAAAAGAGAGAAAGCCAAGAAATGACAAAGCAGGATTGTCCACAAAGCAGGAATGTTCAGTTATCGGGCGTCAGGAAAACCCATCAAAGATTCAGAAACAGGCAAGAGAATCCTGATGACCTTGTAGCACAATGCTGGGTGTCTCTACTGCAGCTTCCAGGAATTATCTGCCTCTGTAGGGTGTGCACCTTGGGTTGGTTTTGATCAATTGAGCTATTTAACAACTTTGTAGGGATAGAAGTTAAGTGGTAGAAAACTGACAACGTAAATTTTCCTCATGGGTAGGAATAGAGTTTTGTGGTAATGAAGGAATCATGCCCTATAGAGAATAAAAATCTCTGTAAGTTAAATTCTCATTTGAACCCGTTTTAACACCTTATTGGTTTCCACATTAACCAATGAGTTAAATAAAATCTCGATACACATTCATTTCATGTTTGCATCAGAGTCTGGAATATAGATAGATAGATAGATATAGATATAGATATAGATATAGATATCTGGTACCAGGAATCGAACTCACAACCTCCCACTTGCCAGGCAGGCATTGTGCCACTGAGCTATATCCCCAGCCCCTGGATTTTTTATTTTTAAAACTTTGAATTTAACACAAATTTAAAATAGAAAAATGCCACCAGCCTTGGGGATCAAAAACATGATACAAAAGACAAGATGATTTTTAAATTTGATAAGCCTGACCCATCCTCCTTCCACAAACACTTACAATGCAATGATTCTTACACAGAGCTGCAAATGAGCTTTGTATAGATGAGATGCAATCGATCCCTATGAGATAGGAGATTAGGGCATGGCAAAGCTGGCTGGGAGGAGTAGATGTGACCTGTTAATTACAAAGATCCTGGAACATGGGCGCAGAACAGTTCCCAAAACCCTGCCCGTGGACTTCTCATGAGAACTCAAGCAGTTTTTCAATAAGATGACCTAGACCAGACATCAGCCTGAGGTGTAGGATCCCAGCACTGCCTCTCAGGACCCGTATGTAGACATTTTCATGGATTTCCTTGAGATTTGGACAATATAAAAGGACACAGCCACCAAGAAGATCTTGCTATCATGACCTCCTTCACGGTATCCCACCCTGCTTTCTCCACGGTGTCCTTTGCTTGCTTTTTTTCCCTTTACTCAGTCCAAGCTCATTTCTCCCTCACTCCTCACTTTTACTTTCTTGAATGAACTTGGCCACTGCGTTTTACTCATTTTGTTCAATTCTTTGAGATGAGAAGAACCTGGACTAACTCCAGAGGGATAAGCAGGTGGCCCAGAACCTGGTAATGACATTTAATTGGCAAACCACTTTAGAAGGAGCTGCCTGATAACGCTTACCACCATCATCACCCTAAGAAATGAGTTGTTTAGTTTTGTTTTGTTTTTGGTACTGGGAATTGAACTCAGGACCTCATGCTTGCCAGGCAGGCACTGTGCCACTGAGCTATATCCCTGGCCCAAGAAACCAGTTTTGTATCTGTTGACAAATTCACTCATCATTCCTGATTGACTGCATTTGCATCTGCTTTTTGACTTCCCGTTTGAGTTGGTTTCTAACACTTTATTGGCTCTCTCATTTTGAGTTAAATAAAATCTTTGACACATATCTATTTTACAGTTGATTAAAAGTCATTTGAGGAGTGGGGCATGGTGACACAAGCCTATGATCCCAGTGTTTGGGAGGCTGAGACAGGAGGATAAATTCAAGACCAGCCTGAGCTACATAGTGAGATGCTGTCTGAAAGAAAGAAAAAAAAGAAGGAAAGAAAGAAAGAGAAAGAAAGACGTTGTTTCACTTTTTAAAAGATTTTATCATTTAAAAAATTTTTTAACACTTAAATTCTCATTTGAAGTCACTACAGCCCTGAGAGGCCCTTGCTACCGTTGGTGTTGTGCCTGCATTTTGAGGATGACACTGTTGAGGAAATGACAGTTTAGGGTCATGTTAGCAAAGAGTGACAGAGACAAGACCAGGACTTTGAGTTCTTCTGACTCCAACTCTCTTGTCCTTTCCACTATTAAATTTTTAAAAGTTGGGTGCAGTGGCACACACCTGTAATCCCAGCGCTCAGGGAGGCTGAGGCAGGAGATTACAAGTTCAAATCCTGCCTGGACAATTTAATGAAACCCTGCCTCAAAATAAAAAGGGAAAGAGATGTAGCTCAGTGGTAGAACACCCCTGGGTTCAATCCCCAATACTACAAAAGAGGAAGAAAGAGAGGAAGACAGAAAAAAGAAAGAAAGAAAGAAAGAAAGAAAGAAAGAAAGAAAGAAAGAAAGAAAGAAAAGAGAAAGGGAAAGGGAGGAGGAGCAAGAAGGGAAAGGAAGAGAAGGAAAGAGAAGAGAAGAGAAGAGAAGAGAAGAGAAGAGAAGAGAAGAGAAGAGAAGAGAAGGGAAGGGAAGGGAAGGGAAGGGAAGGGAAGGGAAGGGAAGAGAAGAGAAGAGAAGAGAAGAGAAGAGAAGAGAAGAGAAGAGAAGAGAAGAGGAGGGGAGGGGAGGGGAGGGGAGGGGAGGGGAGGGGAGGGGAGGGGAGGAGAGGAGAGGAGAGGAGAGAAGAGAGAAGAGAGAAGAGAGAAGAGAAGAGAAGAGAAGAGAAGAGACACCCTGATCACATTGTTTATTCACTTATAATTGATAACAGTATGAACTAGGATTTTCAAGCAAATGTGCCTAACATCCCTGGGTCCATGGCAGCTCACATGCAGATGCAGGGAAGAGACCACAAGGATGTAACTGCTGACATAGATAGCACTTGAAGTCAGTAAGGCTGCAGGTAAGGACCAATGCCAACAGGAAACTGGTATCTACTTATTTTCCTCTTAAAATTCTCACCAGCTGAGGGTCTCACCTGGACCTTCCACAATCTTGTTTTAGGCTGGGCATGGTGCGCACGCCTATAATCCCAGCACTTGGGAGGCTGAGGTAGGAGGATTACTGCAAGGTAAAGTCCAGCCTGGGCTACCTAGTGAGTTCAAGGCCAACCTCAAATACATAGTGAGACCCTGTGTCAAAAAAACCCGAAATCTTGTTTTGTTTCCAGCTCAGTCTCCCAACGTCTGTTCACATCCCAAGTGGCTTCACTCCAAAGGGCTCTGCATTTTTCTCAGTCTAATCACTCTTTTTCCACAAGAAACCCAAGATCCAATATTCTTCTATGGTGGGCAAGCTAGACATTGTCCAGGGCACCTCCCAAATCCTGCCTACACAACAGCCTATAACTCTAGAGTCAGCCAACAAATATTCATTTCAGAAAGGTAATAATGTTAGTGATATAAATAGGAAAAAGAACAATCTAACCCAGGCTGTCTGCCTCAAGCAGCTGAGCCTAATGGAGTGCCTTGCTGCCAAACAGACAGTCCCAGTCCCCCACAGCGTCCTGGGGCTTTGTAAGTGGCCCCTGCAGTGTGTTTGAGAGAAGCTGAGTCCACACTGAGACTTGAAGATTAAATAGGACTCTGCCTAATGAAAAGAGGAGGAGGCACCTAGAAGTTTCTAGATAGAGAGACAGAGACCTGCTGTCATGGGAGAATGGCGCACAGGACACCAAGGAGGCAAAAAACAGTCCAGAGTGGAGTAGCTGCAGCAGTCAGCTTGTAGGGAAGAATTCCACACAGGAAATAAGATAGATGGTCAGGAACAAATCATGGCAGGCCGTGAGGAGGGACCTTCCCTGCAGGTCACCATTGAGAGAGACCTGCAGGCCACCAATGGGAGTGACATGGATGGACACAGAGTGACATCCATCCTGCGCAAGATACCCACAGGATCGCCTCAAGGGAAGGTTCCGTGAGGACACAGCCTGCTCTGATGACTGATTTGACACCAGGTTCCTCCTCAATTTTCCACCCATTTCCAAACCCCGAAATAGATTCCACAGTGCTAAAAATATTCAGATAAATGGAGCTAAGAAATTGATTCCTGCAGTCGTAACTATTTTACGTCACTGGCTTGGTTTTCTTTTTTTTTATTTTTTGTCTTTTCCGGTACTGAGGATTGAACCTAGGGCCTACCCACTGAGCTACATTTCCAGCCTTCCTTATTTTTTTTATTTGGAGATAGGGTCTTTGCTAAGTAGCTGAGCCCAAACTTGTGATCCTCCAGCCTCAGCCTCCCAAGAGTGCCGGGATTACAGCCCTGTGCCACCACATCCAGCTAAGGGGTTATTTCTTCAGAGTCTGAGCTCTCCTGTATTTTGATATTTAAGTTGGGAAGGAAGAGGGGCAGAGTGATTTCATGACTCTGAAGCAGGGACATACTACACTGTCTTGGCAAAGCTAACTGCTAGTGCAGCAACGGTGCACGGCCGAAGCCTCTGGCTGTTTTGCTGTGCATTTATCAAAGTCTTTAGAGAGGCTAATTGGCAGGATGCAGACAGCCCCATTCTGGGTAATGTTTCCAGGGACCCCTTGGCCATGGGTTCAGTGAGAACTGGATCCCCTCCCTCTCCTGTCTGCCGTGGCTCATGCTCCACCCTCAGAGCAGAGTAAGTGTATTTCCTCACTGACAAGCACATCGACAGCACTTCCTGGGAAGAGCCGCAGAGGTGGGGAAGGGATCAATCTGTTCCTGAGGGAGGGCCTGCCTCAGCTCACAGCATCATCCTCCGGGCTTCCTAACCATTCCTTTTTGGAATATGCTGACTTTATTTTTTTTATAAAGTAACCTTAAAAAGAAAAAGAATTTTTGATAATTGGGCAATTGCAGCATCTTTGACAGCCAAACAGATACAATCTATTAATGGTATCCGTGATAAATACCATAGGATAAATACCATGCTCATTATGTTTTAGAAAAAAAGGGCACTTAGCACTATAACTTTTTCTTAAAGAAGTTCTCACTTCTTGATTTTGATGCTGAAAAGAGGGAGGGATTTCTCCCACATGTATATGCACTCCTCTGTCCAGCAACATGGGCCGTAAGACCACCTAAATGCCAGAAATAGTGTTAAAATTGGAGCCACCTAGTTCATCTGAGATACCATCTTGTCTCCACACCCACATCCCCTCTTCTCATAACAGCTCAGGAGTGTCCCCTCATCTGGCCTTTAATCTTTCATTCTCTGCAATGGCGTGCATCCATCATCCCCACGAGACAAAGATGCTGGAAGGCAGTAGCCGTGGCTGACTCTTGGAGGCTGTACTCATTTTCTGTTGCCGTGTAACGAATTACCACAGACCTGACAGTATAAAGCAGCCACTGCAGCTGCGTGTGGTGGCTCACACCTGTAATACTAGGTATTCCAGAGTTGAGAGAGGAGGATTGCAAGTCTGATCCCTGCCTGGGCAATACCCTGTCTCAGAAGAAAAAAAAAAACCTGGAGACAACATAGCTCAGTGGTAGACCACTTGCCTAGGATGCACAATGGGGGAGATGAGCATAATGCCCTGGGGGGAGAGAGACAGAGAGAGAGAGAGAGAGAGAGAGAGAGAGAGAGAGAGAGGACAGAGGAGAGAAGGAAGCAGGGAGAGAAGAAAGAAGGAAGGTATGCAAGAATTGTTGGGGCAGGAGGGTCTCCACTTGTGCGGTTTCTCTCTGCCTTCCCTGCCATGGCAAACCCCAACCGAGCTCCTGGACTGCTGGCAACTGTGCAGCCCTAACAGGCTGCCATGATTCCAACTGGGCACCGGACTTACCCCGGAGAGGCAGCTGGGTGCCTCTAGCCTGGCAATTCCAAGGCTTATGCAGCACTCAAGTGCAGCAGCCACACTGAGCTAGGAGAGTAGGGCGAGGCAAAAGCTGGCGGGGGAAACAGGCGTGACCTGCGGACACTGCGCAGAACAGTTCCCAAAGCCCTGCGCATGGACTTCTTGGGAGAACTGGAGCACGTTTGCAATAGGATGCCTAGACGTGACATCAGACTGAGGCACTGGATCTCAGCACCACCTCTCAGGACCCGTATGTAGAAGTTCTTATGGGTTCCCTCAACATTGAGACATCATAAAAGGACACACTGGGCCGGTGAGACGGCTCAGCGGTGTAAGCGCCTGCCTGGCGCGAGGGCCCGAGTTCGACTCCCGGAACCCACATACGAAAAAAGGGCGGGTGACATCGCTCAGTGGCATGAGCACCTGCTGGCGCGCGAGGTCCTGAGGTCGAACCCCGATACCCACAAAAAAAAAAAGGACACACTGACACCATGAAGGCTTTTCTACTATAACTTTCTATGATAGCCTACGCTGTGTTTCCCAGGTGCAGTGTGTGCTTTTATCTTTGCTCTCATTCTCTTTTTCTGTTTACTTGGTCCAAACTTGCTCTACAGAGCCAGTTTCTCTCCCACTCTTCATGTCTGCTTTCTTGAATAAATTTTGCCACTGTTTTTTGCTTGTTTTGTTCCATTCTTTGTTCAAGGTGAGAAGAACCTGGAATCCAACTCCAGAAGGAGAGAGAAGCGATCCAGAACCTGGTAATGTTTAGCTGGCGGGCCACTTTTAGAAACAAACTACCTGATAATGCTGGAACAGAGATGCTTCATTGCTGTTTGGCTTGAAAAGATACCATTTCTCCTTCCCTGGCATCCCCTAGAGCCTAGACTGCACTGGCCTAAGGTTCCCGCTTGCCAGTGGATGCTTTCCGTACACCCCTCAATCCTTGGTTTCTCCATTTTCTCCTTTTTTTTTTGACCGAGTTCCCCTTGCTTCCTGCTCTCTACCCTCTCCTCTGCTGCTCCCTCCATCCCTTCTCTCTTCTGCAGTTCCTGAAAGTCTTCTCCACTGCAGATGCTCTTTCTATTTCTTGCCACATGTCCCTCGTGCCAACTCTGTCTCGAGTGCCTGGCACACAGCGACCATCAGTGTCCTGAATCTAAGTCATCTATGCATATTAAATCTATTATTCTTATATCAATACCATTGATATAGGGGAGATGTAACTCCCAACCTGCTGGATGTCAGATATGCCAAGTACGTGATCCCCAAAGTTGAAAAATGAACTCTAAGGAACAACGGAGGTCAAGCATAGGAAAACTTATTGGGAAATAGGAATAGCTCCTGGGAGACAGGAGGGGTCCTGAATGGGTTGCCAACGAGCCCACTTCTCTGAGAAAATTTTATAGAACAAAGGCATGAGGGGTGGGTACCATGTGGGTCAAGTTATCAACCAATAAGATTCCATGTACAGCCACCTAGTTAATATTGATCCTGTAGCAGTAAAGGCATATGGATGACATCATTAACCTTGGCCAATATAGTCTTAGTCTTGTCTTTAGTCTTAGTCTTAGTGTGTGGGACAGGATGACCCACCCCTAACAAGATAATGGTTTATTTATATGGGAAATCTCAAAAGGGTGATACCAATAATCTGAAGCTTCCTTAGGGAAGTTGGCCATTGAGACTTTAATCTTGTTCAAATGCACCTCCAGGCAGTTTTTGGTGTGTTCTCATCTCCTGCACTGACTCCCTCGAGGGCCCAGCCCTCTCTGGCTGTCTGTAATATCTCTACCTAACTTAGCTGTCTATAATACTATGGGGCCACCTCTCTAATTTTAGGAGCAGTCACTAATTCATTCATTCAGTTATCCATGTCTGGGAATACAAGACAAATATGACTAGGATAAACATTTTTCCTAGACTGTTGAAGAACTTGTGTTCTGTAGGGAAACTGGGGCATTTCCTTCCTTCAGGATAAGTTTTGCCAGCCCAAAGACACCTTTAAAAATCAACATCTAGCTGGCTGCAGTTTTGCCTGCCTGTAATCCCAGTTTTACCATGGGCAATGGGGTCAGGTTCTTGCGTGCAGCGAGCAAAGAATTGGACATGGCAGAAGATGGCAAGGAAAACGCAGCACAGTTCAGTGAAATTTAAAAGATGAAGTTACACTCAGAGTGAGGGGGCTTGCGCTGGCAAAAAGGAAAATGGTACAAATGCTGAATATGTTGGCTTTAAGAATTTAAAATGCACCAGCATGGTGGCACATGTCTGTAATCCCAGCACTCAGGAGGCTGAGGCAGGAGGATTGCCATGAGTTCGAGGACATCCTAGCATACATAGAGTTCAAGGCCAGCCTGGGCTGCATAGCAATAATGAGACTCTGTCTCCAAAAGAAAGAAAGATTTTAAAATGTTGCGCTGGGTCTAGAGTGCCTTGCGTTGGATCTTTCAGAGCATGATTGATGATGTGATTGACAAGGTGCTAAATCACGTCAGTTGCATCTACTGCCCAGGTCCTTGGTCTCACCTGTGAATCCGGCCCGTGTGGGTCCTGCCTTGGGATTCTGGAGTTTCCAGGGGTCTTTGTTATTCTTACCTCTGCCTCCAGGTAGGAGGCCTTAGGGTAAAGGTCAGAGAGGTTGGCCCAGGTTCAAGTGAGTGGAGGCTATTCTCATAGCCTCAGTTGTACTACCTTCCCTATGTTACCAGAACTCTGGGAGCCGGAGCCAGAAGAGTCACAAGTTCGAGTACAGCCTGGGCAACCTAGAAACTTACAGGAGTGAGATCTTGACTCCAAATTAAAAAAAAATTTTTTTTGCTTTTTCAAAATAAAAATTTAAGCAGGGGGTATAGCTCAGCGGCACAGCACCTGCCTGGCAAGCGTGAGGTCATGAGTATGATTCCCGGTGCCAAAAAAATAAAAAATAAAATAAAATACAATAAAAATTTAAGAATGGCTGGGGACATAGCTCCATGTGAAGGCCCTCGGTTCACCTGTAAGGGGTAGGGGAGTATCAACAACTCAGACTACAAACTATTGGCAAATTTAATTGTTATGACTCCAGGTCTGCCAATCCAAAGAGTGATAGAATTCCTGTCTTTTGTGAAATACAGCATTCTCATTGTTTCCCCCTAAAAGAGACACTTAAATTTGCTTCCCACCAGGTTTGAAGCTGGTGCCTAATGTGGCTGAAAATGTATTGAGCCCAGAGAGGAAATCCAACACCCCCGGGCTTCAGGGCTGAATGGTGGCCTTGTTTCCAAGGCCATTCGCCTTTGTCTGCCTGGGATCTCAAATGACATGTTTGGACACAAAGCCTCTTAGGTAGAAATTACTACATTTGCCAGCACTCCTAATTTGAGGCTTGGTTTATTATTTCAAAGTCTTTTTTTCATGGTTAGACTTGGATGAGATTTTACAGTAGAGTTGCGACCATCATTTGAAAATGTTTTATTGTGATGTTTATTAATGTTCATGTTCATCTTTCTCTTTTTTCCTTAAGCTTTCCACTCTGAAAGAAAGCCATCCTGCACTGAAATTTTCCAGTGAGGATTTCACTTTCCTCCCATTGAGGTCATTTTCTTAACCTCTCTGAGATATTTATCATGACGAGTTTAAAACCTTTCTGTGTGAAGAGAGCTGAGAGGAGCCAGCTGACAGGGCTGAGGGAAGGCAGAATCCTTGGGGAGCTGGGGGAAGAGCTGCTATTTTCCTAATGACTGTTCTTGGGCCAGTAGATTAAGTGGTTCCTGAGTCACAGGGGCAGGTTAGGGCCCAGGGATTCACAAGTGCAGGCATCAAGACCTTTGTGTTTGAAATCTGGTCTATATTCCCCACTCACCAATGTACTGTCTTATTTTCTGTGTTCTTGATTCTCTGGTACCTGGGGCCCTGGTCTGACCGAGGAGAGACAGCCTCTCCCTGAGTTAGCTGGTTCTTAGAGCTAGCAAACTTTCAGAGGCAGTCTAACAATCCAGTCCGCATGCTCCAAATCACCTCCTGTCTCTGGCTCTTAACCCTTCAGGAGGCCCCAGTTATCCCAGGGGCAGGTACCAGACAACTGAGGTGACCGGGTGGCAGGCCCCACAGCTTGCAGAACTATTCAGTTTTCTTCCACACTAGTCCATCCTGAGCCTACTTACACTGCCCACCCGGCCTCTCCCATCCCTTCCCATGAAAGCCTCAGTGAAGGCTGCCACACACCTGTGCCCTCACCCTCTGCGTCTGATCAACCCTGCTGCTACTTGGTACATTTGCATGGTGTGCCAGGCCTCCTGTTTCTGGGGACACTGTAAGCACAAGAACTCTTCAACAGCAGTTACCTCCTGACATGTTGGCTTCACTGTAGCTGAATAATAATCAAGCCTATATTTTCTTTTCTTTTCTTTTTTTTTTTTTTTTTTTTTTTTGAGTCAGGGGCTTGCTATGTAGCTCAAGGCTGGCCTTGAACTCACAGTGATCCTCCTGATTCAGCCTCCCAAGTGCTGGGATTACAGGCATGTGCCACCACATCCAGCTAAGCTTACATTTTAAAACATCAACTCTGCTCTAAGATACACTCCCTGAAAGAAAGAAAGAAAGATACAAAAGACTAAATCCTGTGATTAATAGTTCACTCTTAAAGCCTGAGAGAGGATGCTGTAGTCTGGATCTTGAATGTCCCTAAAAGTCCATGCGTCAAAGGCTTGGTACCCATAGCGGCCCTGCTGGGAGAAGGTGGCAGCTTAGCACTGAGGCCTAGTGGGCAGTTTATAGGTCACCAGAGGCCTGCACTCGAAGGGGACTGTGGGATCCTGGCCCCCTCCCCATTCTCTTAGCTTCCTGGACATAAGGTGAGCAGTTCGCTACTCAGGCACTTCTGCCGTGATGTGCTTTCTCTCATAGGCCCAAAGAATAGGGTCTGAAATCTCCAAAATTGTGAGCCAAGATAAACCTTTTCTCTGTATAGCTGACTGTCTCAGATATTTCACTGTAGTGGCAGAAAGCTGACTAACACAAAGAAGAATCTAGGAAGAAGGGCAGGTGACCAAATTTTTCTGACTGTGGATGTTATCCAAGGCAGCTTCATTAGGAGCCTGTAAAGTGGTCATATTGTCCTCCTTGGCTGCAAATGGGCACCTAAGACTCAGAGAAGTTAAACAATTCATTCAAGGCCACAAAGCCACTAGTAGGCAACAGAGGCAAGATTAAAACTGTTTTATTTTGTTCATACTCAACACCAGCAGGGTATAGTGGTGCATGCATGTTATCCCAGCTATTCTGGAAGGCTGAGGCAGGAAGATGGCAAGTTTGAGGACAGCCTGGACAATGTAGTGAGACTCTGTCTGAAAATTTTAAAAAATGCCAAACCACCTCTAATCTTGTTGTCTAACCTCTGCTGTTTGTATTTTCCATTTCATATGGGAACTTCTCCAGGGTTCTATTCCAAAATAGCATGTCATGTACTAAAAGCTACATACTATAGCTTAAATGCAAGTGTTTGTATCTCATTTGTTTTTTTGTCATGTTAAATAAATGTTGATATCCTTGGACAAAAAAAAAAAAACATAGCTTTGCTGTCTGTCCATCAAATCCCCCCAAAATTTAAGAGATGAAGATTTATGGTATTGTGCTCCCCTCTAACAGTACTTCAAACCCTGGATGCTTCCTCCTGATACCTGATACGCTGCCATAGAGCCTCCTCTGTGCAGTGGGCAATGGGGTCAGCACTAGGCATGACACAGTATCTGCAACCTAATCGGGGTCTACATCCAACACAGGAAGAGTGAGACTGAATAACACATGGGAAGTTTTAGGCAGCTGCCAAACTGTGTGGAACAAACCAGCCAGGTAGAAAGAGTAAAGGAGTTCACCAAGGACTTCCCCAAAGGGATGAACCTGATCAGGACTTTTTTTTTTTTTTTTTTTTTTTTTTGTACTGGGAATTGAACCCAGGGCCTTTGTACTGAGCTACCATCCCAACCCTTTTTTATTTTGAGACATGGTCTCATAAAGTTACCCAGGCTGGGACTGAGCTTGCCATTCTCCTGCCTCAGCTTCCTGGAGGGCTGATCAGGACTTTGAAGGATGAGGAATAGTTGGGTAAAGAAAAATAGATAAAAGGATTATTTTCGGACATTGTGGCAGTTCCTCAAAAAATAGAATTACCAAATATCCACCAATTCCACTTCTGTGTATATCTGCAAAAGAAAAGGAAGCAGGAATTCAAATAGATACTTGTACATCTATGTTTATAGAGGCACCATTCACAGTAGCCCAAAGGTGGAAACAACCCAAGTGTCCGTAGTTGGATGAACAGATAAAATGTGGTTTGTGCATATAAGTATAAAGGGTTATTATATCATTCACCCTTAAAAGGAAGGAAATTCTGAAGTATGCTATAATATGGATAAGCTCTGAGGACACTATGCTGACAGAAGTAAGCCAGTAACAAAAAACCAAGACCAAAAGAAAAAGCAATGCAGGGATCTCCAAGGGGCTTGATGGGAGTATGAGCCAGTGGAGGAAGTGGACACAAGGAGTTAGGAATCAGTTAGACCCAGGAAGGAGAAACTGACAAAGCCATGTGGTTCACAACACACAGAGAGAAGCTTCCGGTTTTGCTGTTCTCCTGATTCCAGACGTGAATCTCTCTATAATAAAGTTCTCCCCATTTCCCTGGCCCCCACAAAAAGATTTCAGCTTGTTCAGAAAGTCTTAGTAATCATCCATAGAACCATCTTAGTCTAAAGGAAGGAGAAAAGTGAATGTACATAGGTTTGTTTTTGCATAGCTTGCAGATACATTAACGAGAGAAAAATAAGAGGACTTTTCTTTTTTCTTTTGTGGTGCTTGGGATTAAACCTAGGGCCTTGCACGTGCTAGGCAAGTGCTCTACCACTCAGCTACACCCTAGGGTCCTCTTGAAGGCCAAGAATGTTCCAGGCCTGCTCACAGAAACAGTTCTCTAAGGCAACAGGGTGAGTACCTCCAGGCAGAGAAAGGATTTTGGAACTAGAATTAAAAACAAATTCCCAGTGTGAATATACTGTTTCTTGAGCTAGATGGCTTAATTCTGACGTGACTATTATCGGAGCCTTGTCTCAGCATCCATTGCTTGGCTCATTAAGACCCACAGATCACTCATAAATCATTTTTCAAAATTTCTCTACCATTTTTTTCCTCCAAATCCACTGGCAAGAAGTTCAAATGGATTTGTTCATCTTTCTTTCTTTCCCCACCACTCCCTGAAGATTAATACAGGCCTGCAGTAAACCAATAAAAAGTCAGGAGGCAGGAAGGATACAGGGTAATAATTCTTTGAATTAACTGAGACCTATTTGTGTCATTTTTCTGTTTTGTTTTGTTTTGTTTTGTATTTTGAGACAAGATCTTGCTATGTAGTTCAGCCTGGCACTGGATTCATTTAGCCCAGGCTGGCCTCAAACTTGCAGAGATCATCCTGTCTCAGCCTCCAGAGTACTAGGATCACTGTGTCAATTTTCATTCTGAAATTTTTCTGGTTTATTTTGTTGAATGGGCCTATTCTGAAGACAGCCAATTGTACTAACAAGGATTACCATCCTTTATTATAGTTTTTCTCTTCTAGTTGGTACTGCCAAAACATCTCAAACTAATAGGTACTTTTGTCTATTAGTCATGTTCATAGTCTCCACCCCAGGTAATTCAGGTTTCTTTTCCAGCAAACATTACTCATCACTTCAGGCTGCTGTGGAATATTATCCATGCTCGCAAACATTTACTTGTGCATCTTCCATTTCAAATCTATCCTTTAGGGCCGGTGAGATGGCTCAGCGGCTTAAGCGCCTGCCTGGCAAGCGCGAGGGCCCGAGTTCGACTCCCGGATCCCACATACTAAAAAGGGGCCGGTGATATCGCTCAGCGGCACGGGCGCCTGCTGGCGCGCGAGGTCCTGAGGTCGACCCCCCGGTACCCACAAAAAAAAAAAAAAAAAATCTATCCTTTAAATTGAGTGTGGTGGCATACAGCTGTAATCTCAGCACTCAGGAGGCCGAGGCAGGAGGATCTCCATGAGTTCGAAGCCAGTCTGGGCTATAATAGTTAAAGGCCTGCCTGAACTACATAGCAAGACTCTATGAAAGCCAAATTCGACTTTTACCAATTAAACACGTCATCCTTTCTTGGGTGAGCTCCTTAGCTAGAGCAGCAGTAGATACTCAGGTGTGCTTTATGACATGGGTGTCCGCATTTTGTCTCAGCTTCCTGGTGACACTCACTTTATTGATCGCACAGGATGCCTTATGGCTATGAGTTCCTCCTTCACCAATCCTAGGTGCTCAAAGGTAGATCGCAACATTTTAAAGCCAGTTCTTCCATGAAAAGTGCATATTTAGTGGAGGATATTCTCCAGATTGCAGAGTTTTCACTTTTCAGTCTTTGAGAACGAGAGCAGTTGGCCTTTAATTTACAAAATGAAAGCAAAGTGTTTGAAGAAAAGCAGTTAACTGGAAATTATGAATAGTGTAATTTACAATAGAAACAGGCAATTTAAAGAGCAGAAAACCATATCTAGCTTGTGCACAAGGACTGAATGCCTATTGAAAGTAAAAGTAGGATTGGTGGTTAAAGATTAGATAGAAAAAAAATAGGGCAGAAAGGGGAGGATGGTGGGAAAGTCCACAAAAATATCATGAAAATATTAGCTCTTTGTCACCACACTGTACAAATTAGAAAGAGTAAAATCAACAGAATATATTGAGCAGCTGTCTGAATCTCTCACCTTTTTCTTTTTTTTTTTTTTTTTTACAGACAGGGTTTCACTATGAAGTCCAGGCTGGCCATGAACTCAATATGTAGCCCAGGCTGGTCTCAAACTTATAGCGACCCTCCTGCCTCAGCCTCCCAAGTGCTGAGATTACAGCTGTGTGCCACCATGCCAGGCTTCTCACCCTCTTCCCATGCCATTGACATGTATCACATTTCTAAGAATAGCTTAAGAGATTCTAGAAGTTTCCTTGATTAGAAGAGGGAGAGACATTGGCCATCTCCAGTGAGAACCTGGACAACTCTAGAGATAAGAACACACTCACTCCAGCCAAAGACAGAGCTCATGTATTTTTTTGGTATCATTGGAGAACAAGATTTTTCCATTAAATAAAAGTTCAGCCTCATTAAGATAGCTATTTTCAAAACAAAACAAAATAACAAGTGTTGGTGTGGATGTCAGGAAACTGCTGGTGGGAATGTAAAATGGCACAGCTGCTATAGGAAATAGGATGGCAGTTCCTTTAAAAATTAACCATAGAATTGACATAGGACATAGGGCATGGGCTGGCTGGGGAAATGAGCGGGACCTGGCAAGCACAAGGTCCCAGGGCAACCCGAGAACCCTGTATGGAGAACTTCTCCTGAGCTCCCAGGAGATGTGGACTGCATAAAAGAAGAGCAGCCATCACGGAAAACCTGCTATTGTGTGTGAATTTGTACAGTAGCCTGCGCCACACTTCTGAGATGCTATGTGTACTTTCATTTTTGCTTTTATCTTCTTTTTCTCTGTTTGGCCCAAATTAGCTCTGCAGAGCTGGTTTCTTCCATACCTATTTACCCCATGCTTTTCAAATAAACTTTTTGGCACCATTATTGGCCTATCTCACCCAATTGTTTGAGGCAAGAAGGACCTGGAACGCTTTTGATTGGTGAGCCATTCTAAAGGAACTGCCCTATGACAGAATTACTATATGATTGATCAATTCTGGGTCTATAGTGACAAAAAGGGAAAGTAGGGATTCAAACAGATACTCTTACATCCATATGCATAGCTAGCAGCACTATTCACAATAACCAAAAGGTAGAAACAACCCAAGCGCCTTTAATGGATAACTGGCTAAACCAAATGTGGCATACTTACAGTAGATTATTGCTCAGCCCTTAAATAAAGGAGAAGGGGCCAGTGAGATCGCTCAGCGGCGTAAGTGCCTGCCTGGCAAGCACGAGGTCCTGAGTTCAACTCCCAAAACCCACATAAAGGATAAAAAGGGCCGGTGGTATTGCTGCGCAGTGGCATAAGCGCCTGCTGGCAAGCGCGAGGTCCTGAGGTTGACTCCCGGTACCCACATAAAAGAAAATGAAAATAAAAATAAAAATAAAAAAAGGAGAAAAATTACGATGCATGTTACAAAATGGAGGAAATCTGAAGACATGACAGGAGCCAATCACAAACACAACCCCACAATACCCACAGCCCCACCATCCACAAACACAAATACTGAATGATCCCACTTATACGTGGTACTTAGAACAGGCAAATTCATATAGACAGCAAGCAGAATGATGGTTGCCAGGTATCGGTGGTTGTGGGCAGTAGAGAATTTTTGTTTGGTAGGTACAGAAGGAATATCTGTAAAAACGAAAAAATTTTATGAATGAATGTTGGTGACAGGTACGTGACCATGTAAACGTATGTGTGTAATGCCAGAATATCATAGGCTTAAAAATCAGTGAAGGGCCAGTGAGATGGCTCAGCGGCATAAGCGCCTGCCTGGCAAGTGCGAGGTCCTGAGTTTGGGTCCGGTACCTGCATAAAGAAAAAAAAACTTAAATTTTTTCATTCTATCTCTTTAAGCATGAAACCTTGAAAATTTTTGTTTCTCCTGGCAACTGTGTCCAGTAAGTGCCACAGGACCCTGTTTTGTTACAGCACACCAGTCCTAACCTAAACATCTCCTGAGGATGGGCCCCAACAAGCAATGAGGCTGAACCAGCAAGGCCTCTGAGGTTACCGCGCACGGCTGGCTCCCCACCTTCCCACATAGCCTCAGCCAGCCGGGCTTTCTGCGTTTTTTGTGTTTTCCAGTTGTCCTGTCTCCTCCGTGGTTTCCTGCACCCCGCAGCTGAGCATTTCCTTTCAAAATTTGCTATTTCGTTTTTAAAATCTACCGTCAGCAGAGAGAGCAGAGAAGCAAGTGTGGGGCACATGTGAAAGTGAACAGTCTCCTCAGAAAGCCCCAGGTTGGGAGGTGGTGTCTTCCACGCAGGCTGTGAACACCCATGGCGACTGCGCAGAGCACAACGGCCACCAACAAACGTCCTCTGCTCGCATCCCTGCCTCCCGTCCTGTGTCCTGTCCCGGGGGACAGTCCTCACCGGCTGCAAGCACTCCGAATTGATATTCCTTAGTATTTAAACAAGAATGTTACCGTAAATAACAGGACAGAGAAAAGGGCATAAGACAAGCGTATGATGTAATGACTAACGATAAAACAGCCATGTAACCTCCATCCAGGCTGGAAATGACCGTCGCCTGGATACCAAGACCCAACCCCACGCGCACAAGCACGTAGGCTCACACGTAAGCACACACGTAGGCACGCGCACACGCACACGTAAGCGTAAGCACGTATGCACGCACGCAGATACGCTGTATCAGGACCCACTTTCTTCTTCAACGCGGCTCGTGGATTTCTTGGGTCTCCTAGTCATCGCTTCTGTTTTCTCCTAGGTGTGCGCCCTAAATGGCATTTAGTTTTGCTGTTTGGGGAACTTGAAGAGATGGAATCACGCAGCATCGGGCGTCTCCTGCTCAGCACTGTCTCAGTTTCAATCCCATTGTGTAGGGCAGGCGTTCCATTTCATTGCTGTGCAGTTATTCCAATTTATGAATGCATCACAGTCTTCTCAACCACTCTGCCGTTGACCAACAGGTTGTTCCAGGTTTTGCCTGCTACAATGTTTCTATGGCTCCTGGCTCGTAATGCCATAGAGGAGTGACTGTTTCCTGCCTGAAAGCCACTGTCCTGTATTGCAGTTTTCTGTGTGAAACACCTACAGTGGCTTCTGCTTTCTGACTCAGTGCTTGGGATTTATTTCCTAATCGGTGTTATATTCAATGCACTGAACTGTGGCTGATGGCCTGACTCTCTTTCTTGCTATGAAACCCTGCCTTATTTTGTTTTGTATCACAGGACCTAGCACAGTGCCTTGAATAGTGAGATACTCAATAATCATTGGCTGAATTGAAATTAATTGTTGAGAATGACTTACAGATTAAGCATGTGAATTTGGGGAAGAGGGAGACAGAGGAAATTGTGTTGGAGTCAAGGATAAATTTAATCTGATTAATATTTATGAACATAGGGATTATGCCCACATGCAGAAGTTTAGTGAATGAGTTAAGGAGATATTTTGAGGCAGAAGCTCCTTGCCTGTTCTTGTCATATCCCTTCCCACACGAACCCATCTCCATGTACCTGTCCCAGGGAGGTAAACATAAAGAGGGTGAAATTCTCTACCCATGAATTTTTCACTTTTACATCTTCTTGGCACAGGAAATCTCAAATATTTTTCCACAAGTATTTAAGAAAGCAAAATATTCTGTATGCATGTCCATTGTGGCCTTCATCACTTTGGATTAGTAGTAATAGTATTAGTAGTATTGCTTAAAATTTCTTTCTCTCCAGCTTTTCTGAGCTCCTTAAAAGTAAGAATACTTGGGCTGGTGATATAACTCAGCGGCATAAGTGCCTGCCTGGCTAAGCATGAGGTCCTAAGTTCAATTCCTAATACCTGCATATGGAAAAAAAAAAAAAAAAGTAGGAACACTGTGCCTGTCAATTAAGTGTTCAGCATACATTTTATTGATGTTTTACATGGATGTGTGAATAGATAGATTGTTGAATGGATGGAAAATTGGTTTCGAACTTGTGATCTTCCTGCTTCAGCCTCTCAGAGTACGGAGATTACATTTTCCACTATGCCTGTTTTTTTTTTCTGGATTTTTAAAAACAATATGTCTTAGAGATTCCTCTACATCAGTATATAAGAATGTACTCTTTTTAACAGCTGCATAGCATTGCACTAAGTGGATTATTCTAATGGGTTTATGGTCATCAGGTAATATACAATATTTTCTTCTTACAAATATTTCTGCAACAAACGATCTTTTACATCTATCATTTTGCATATATGCATATGTGTGTGGTCAAGTCCTGTGACTGACTGCCTTTGCTAAGTCAAAAAACAAGAATACTTGTAATCTTGGTAAATATTTTAAATTTCACTCTGTTATTTTACTAGTTTTAATTGTGCTAAGTATTTGGTAGCTATTATTAAGTTGCCTGTGATGATTAATTCTTAACCCAAGTTCATGAAGAGTTTTTAGAGTAAAACGTGATTGTATGTTAAAGACACATATACTAGGGCATGATTACTGTACTTGGGCTTAAATGTCATGAAGTAGCAGGAGATTACAAAACTGAACATTTGTCACTGTTAGGGTTGCTGGTGTCTCTCCTGATAGGGATGATTGCTGCTCGGTTTCTTATTCTTTCTTGTCATGAAAGAGTTTTGTTCTCAGAAAGGAAACAATCTGTGTTCTTTGATGTGGTTCAGAAAAAAGACCAACATCACATTTTGAAATGCTTTCGTGGAGGAGCATCCAGACCAGAAGTAGCTCCTTAGAAGAAAGGGCTCCCAAAACCGAAGCCCAAAAAAGAGACATTTTCAGAGAACTTGGAGAATTTCGGACTCTGGAGGAATTTCCTCATTTAAGAAAACACAAAAGCAAATAATGGGAAACGCAGACACAAGTATTCTCACTCGGATGGGAATAACTTTCCAACCCAAGTGATTCTTTACTTTGAATCACTGCCAGAAAACGAAGACAGTAAATCAAACACTGAATTAGAAACACTCTTACACAAAGCCCTGTGTTCCTGGGAGCCAAAAACAGACACCCTTTGGGAAGTTTCTGCATTTTTATACAATTGAAGGTTTACTCTACAGCATTACTCTCTCTGCTTCCTTGGTTTTTTTTTTTTTTTTTTTTTTTTTTTTTTTTTTTTTTTTTTTGGTGGTGCTGGAAATCAAACCCAGGGCCTTGTGCATGCAAGGCAAGAACTCTACCACTGAGCCACATCCCCAGCCCTGCTTCCTCCTTTAATCCTTTCTCCGCCTCCTTGCAGAAAAGACAGACAGACAGAGTCAAGTCAGACATACACAAAGAGAGAAACATGGTAGTACAGAGGGAAACAAAACTTTTTTTTTTGTTTTTTTTTTTTTTGGCTGTGACACATTTAAAAAAATAGCTCCCAGGATGTGCTGAGAGAAATGGACAATAATAAATTGGATCATTCTCATGTCAAGTGAATTTTAGGGTATTCCTGTATTTCCTGAAGAAAGTCAAGCACTGGCCTTTGAATATTTTATTAGTTGAGGCTGGGGGTCCAACTTGCCTACCATGATCCAAGCCCTGGGTTTGATTCCCAGTACCACATTTTAAAAAAAGAAAAATGCTTGTACTGGGTATCTAGCCCTTAGATGATTTTTTTCCCCTGTTCCAGGGAAAAATAGTCTAATTCCTTTGGTTTCATCATCTGCCCACTTCCTAGGGCCAGGGGTTAGGTCTGATACCAGCAAGACCTGAGGGATGCTGGGAAATATTCCCAGTAGGACTGCAGTAGCTCTCCCTCAAATCCTCTCAATAATTTGTAACTATAGAAATGCTATATTGAGAGATTAATCACAGCTATAATATCACTTCATGAAATGGGTAAAAGTCTGATTAGGATTAGAGCTGGATGAATAATGTTTTCAGAAAACCTTTGTGAACTGAGCATAGTGGCGTATGCCTGTGGTTCCAGCATGCAAGAAGCCAAGGCAGCAGGTTTGCTGTGAGTTTGAGGCCAGCCTGGACTACATCAGGAGTTTGAAGCCAGCCTGAACTAAGTAGTGAGTCCCTGTTTCCAAAAATAATTAATTAATTACTTGGGGCATTTAAAAAGCAATGTGCCAATATATGTACACTCATGTTCATGGCCACATTATTCATAATAACCAAAGGGCAGAAGCAACCAAATTGCCCATTGAGGGATGAGTAGATAAACAAAGTGTGGCATATATGTATAATAGACTATTCAGCCTTAAAAAGGAAGGAGGGCCAGTGAGATAGCTCAGTGGTATAAGCGCCTGCCGGCAGGTGCAAACTCCTAAGTTTAACTCCCAATACCCACATAAAGGAAAAAAAGGGCCAGTGATATCACTCAATGGCACAAGCACCTGCTGGCAAGTGTGAGGTCCTGAGATCGACTTCCGGTACCCACACACACAAAAAAAGAAGGAACTTCTGACATGTGCTACCACATGGATAAACTTTGAAGACATTATGTTAAGTGAAATAAGCCAGATGCAGAAAAGACAAATACTGAATGGTTCCATTTGTATTTGCTATCTGAAATAGTTAAACTCATAGAATCAGAGCGGTGGTTTCCAGGGGTTAGGGGAGAGGGGACATGGGGAATTAGTATTTAACAGGTATAGAGTTTCAGTTTTGAAGGATAAAAAGAGTTCTAGAGATGGGTGATGGTGATGGTTACACAACATTGTAAAGGTACTTTAGGTTGCTGAACTGTACTTTTAAAAAATGGTACAAATAAAAGTCAGCTGTGGTGGCGCACTCCTGCAATCCCAGTGCTCTGAGAAGCTAAGGAGCTGTATTACAAAATTCCCCAGCTTGAGCAATTTAGCAATTTAGTGAGACCCTGTCTCAGAAAAAAACTAAAAATAGGAGGGTGGGGATGTAGTTCAGTGGTAGAACTCATGCTTAGCATACATGAGGCCATGGGTTCAATCCTCAGCACTAAAAAAAAAGAAAAAGTAATAAATTTTATGTTATATGTAGTTTACCCCAGTGTTAAAAACAAACAAAAAAACCCAAAATAATAATAATAACCAATGTTCAATAGCAGAGAGGCCAGCACCAAAACAAATGAAGGCAAGAAGGATAGGCAAAAAGACTTTACCGTATTTACTCTCTGACAGGGCACCCTGTGCCTAGGGTTTTTGCAGTGGGTTGGCTTGGCTGATTACAAGGGTTATACTTGGCCATTCTTCAGTTCACAGAATTAAAAATGCACAAACTCTAAAGAAACATTTCAAAGCCAGGAATCTTCTTTTCCATACCTGTTCCAGTGAGGCTGTAATCCGACCCCTCCTGCAGGCACTCAGGCATCCCTGGCTTGGTGGCTCTGCAGGGCCCAGAAAAAAAATAGAAACTTTATGACCAGCAGCACTATTTCATTTCCTTTCTAAGGGAAACCCCTGAGAGGCCACCCATGCAGCCTTTGCAGATGCGAGTGATACTTCACTGTGAGCTGAAGCAAGCATGCTTCAGTTTCCTCTCATGTTGAGAATACAAAACAAAAGAGCTAAACAGAAAATGAGTGCAACTTAAATACATGATGACTGCCAGTTTTCATCTTGATAACTCACAACAGATGAAGTGGTGAGGTTATCTATGTCTTTCATGTGGCTCATTCCAAAATATTTATTATCTTCTTCGGACAGTGGCTCTCTGGTTTGTTCAGTTGATTTCTCTCCCTTATTTAGCCCCTCTTCTCAAAGCCCTCTCCTTCTTTTTTTTTTTTTTTTTTTTTGTGGGTACCAGGGGTTGAACTCAGGACCTCGCACACCAACAGGCGCCCCTGCCACTGAGCGATATCACTGGCCCTTTTTTCATGTAAGTCAAACTCAGGACCTCGGGCTTGCTGGGCAGGCGTTTATGCCTCTGAGCTATCTCACCGGCCCAGCCCTCTCCTTCTGTTCTCTAACTGTTCTCCAACTATGCCCCATAACTAGCAAGATTCTTTCTAGAAAGTCTTTCTGAATTTCAGATTTCTGCCCCCAGTGTATTGCTACAACTCTACTTTCTTTTCCCTCGATACATAGGGACTATCTAAGCATAATTTTGAAAAAGTTCCAAACTGACTTTCATACAAACACAGAAAGAACATCTGCGGATTATGTAGGTAACTAATTTGTGGGAGTGCCAGAAGGATAGATAGTAAGGCTAGTTAAAGGAAAATTTGACAAACACCATGGTCCACATAGGCAGGTGAAGCAGGTATAGAATATGTTTTCTCAATCATAAACTTGCGAATGTCCTAGGGAGCAATAAGGTAGTAATCTCAGGAAGTATCTTTAGCACTCTTGGAAAATGAGAATACTTCAGAGAATCTGACCTGAGTCATAAGTAAACAGCAAGACAGAAAAATGGCCGGGTGTGGTGGCTCACTCCTGTAATTCCAGCACTCGGGAGGCTGAGGCAGGAAGACTTGTGAGTTCGAGGCCAGTTTGGGCTACAAAGTGAGTTCAAGGCCAGCCCGAACTGCATAATGAAACCCTGTCTCAAAAAGACAAAAAAAAAAAAAGAAAGACAAATGTTCACCTCTTAGAGAATTAGGAGATAATATTCAGGTGGCTTCAGCTAACCAACACTCCAGCATAATAAAGAACACGTACCAATCCTTTACTGCATATCCAAGTTTTTGGATTTTTTTTTTTTTTACTGTATGCACACAGAGACCCAGAGAATGCACATGCTTATTAATTGTCTGAAAGTTCTGTGATGTAGCCAGACTACCTCTGTGTGACAGGAATTAGTGAAACAGGAGTTAGAATTCTATTAGGTGGTAAGGATGATGGTCCCATAATGGAGACTGGAACCCCAGAATGGAGTCTGCTGAGTCATCACCCTCCAGGGATCTTACAAAAACATCTGCCACGTGTCCTTTGGCTGTCTGGGACCTCTCCAAAACATGATCAAGCAGGCCATTGGACTCTGCATAGACACTGTGTGAACACTAGACTGGACCTAAAAATATGTAGATTGAACCCTAAAAAATATGTAGTCTCCTATAGAGTTGAGGTTATATTGCTTACGCAATGGCCTAAACTCCCTTCTAAACCCCTTAAAAACCCCTAGACAAAGAGTCCTCATAGGCATCTTATTCAGAACCCCCTCCTGGCTAATGGGAGCTTTACTTCCTGGCCTTTATATCTTTTAAATAAATTTGCTTGTACCTTACCTCCTCCATCCTCGATTTCATTCTTTATCAAAGCGGGAAACTGGTGTTCTGATAACATCTGGATACCACTGGTGATAAAAAATAGCTGAGAAGGATACAATTAGTTGGTTTTCATGCCCATTAGCCAGATTCTGTGATCTGCAGTTTACTCCTTGGCTAGGCTGTAACTTCTTTGAGATAAGGCATTTAGGACTCACAGCTTTACTCAATGAGTGTTGGTTGAATACCATGTGTGGCAGATTGTACTTTCCAAAGACAACCACACCTATATGTTTTATCCTACCTCACATGTTCCTTCCACCCTGGGACCAATTCTCTTTCTAGAGAGGGGAAAAATATGTTTCCCCAGACAACCCTGGCGTCTGTGCAGTGACATTCCTGATTGATGGAGCAAAGCAGAAGTGATGCCATGTGACTTCTGAGGCTAGGCAGGGAAGATCTTTTTTAGCTGTTCCCTCTCTCCAGATGCTTGCCCTTTGAGGTGAACCACCATTTTTGTGAGGAAGCCCAGGCTCAGGAGAAACCATGTGTGGATGTTCCGAGCAGCATTCCTGGGCCCCCAGGTAACAGGGGCCACATGTGAGTGAGCCCCCAGGCGTGGGGATGAGTGAGCCTTTCAATTACTTCAACCCAGAGCCTTCAAGTCAGGGGCCAGACACTGCGCAGCAGAAATGGCTTATTCCTGAACTGCCCTCTCTGTATTCCTAGCCCACAGAAACCAGGAGAGGTAATAAATGACTTTTATTTTGTTTAAGCAATTAAACATTTAGAGTTATTTCTTTTTTCTTTTTTTTTTTTTTTTGGTACCGGGAATCAAACTCACGACCTCGCGCTTGCCAGGCAGGCACTGTGCCGCTGAGCTATATCCCCAGCTAGAGTTATTTCTTACACAGAAATAAATAATACACCAACTATGTTCTCAGCACAGTGGCATTACTAGTTGTAACCTTTCATCAGCAGTTCAAGTGCAGATGTCATGGAATTATTTTCAAATTCAATTCTTTCCATGAATTTGACCCTTGCTTACTGAGAGGCGGTGAGCTGCGTTCCTGCTGGGGAAGGAACCGAGTGGGCCTCGAGGCACGAGCAGCTTATTTGGCCGCTGTCGTGGTTATTACTTGAAACTGGATATGTAATACTGTACCTCACACACAGAGATAAACACTTCAATTCTTGGAGGCATAGAATCCTCAATAGAAAGCCAAGTTCATGTCCTGGAAATGAAAATAAATTGGGAACATTTAAGAAAATATGGCCATAGTGGAAAAAAAGTGAAAAAGAAGAAAAGAAAATGGGCTGGGGATGAAGCTCAGTGGTAGAGCACTTGTCTTGCATGTTCAAGTCCCTGGGTTCCATCCCCAGCACTGGAAAAAGAACAGGAGGGGAAAAAGAAGGGGAGAGAAAGAAAATGAAGCTGGATGTAGTGGTGCACACTTGTGATCCCAGCACTCTGGGAGGCTGAGGCAGAAGGACCACAAGTGCAGCCCAGCCTGGGCAATTTAGCAATTTGGTGAGGCCCTGCCTTAAAATAATAAAGGGCTAGGGTTGTAGCTCAGTGTAGAGTGCTTCCTCCCAGCATGCACAAGGCCCTGAGTTCAGTCCCCAGTACCACACACACACACACACACACACACATACACACACGTAAATAAATAAATAAATAAATAAATAAATAAATAAATAAAAATTAAAAGGGCTGGGAAATTAAAAGTGTGAAGGCCCTGGGTTCAATCTCCAGTACCATAAGAAATAAAGTGGGAAGCAGGGGGGCGGGATGGGGGGGTTAAGTTATCACATCAGATACAATATGACCTTGTCTACCATGTCATCTGAATAAGGATATTTTGGCAACTGTTCCAGCCAATCCATCATTACATTTTATAGGGAAATGCTCTCCAAAGTTGTGCACATGAGTAGCATTCTGAAAGTCTCTCCAAGTGGCCCCCCTTTTTTTTAACCCAGTACTGGGATGGGAGCCAGGGCCTCAGGTATGCTAGACAAGCCCTCTACCACTAAGCTACACCTCAGTCCATGCCGTTATCCCACTAAATCTCATGGGTCAACTGTGCTTCTTTGTTTCCCAAGGCTCTGAGCTCAGAAGTTCCCAACCTGTGAGGTATGAGATTTTCCCAAGTCCTCTGCCAAAGAGCCTCAGTTCAGGAGAAAAATAAACAGACATCTGGTGAACCAGGTTTTCCTTGCTGTCTGCCCTAGAGCTTTTGGCTTCAGAGACAAAGAAAGTGATTAAGTAGTTTTCCCAGGAACAGGGCTAATTCAGATAAAGTGTACTTTCAGGAATATTCTGTGTCTAAGAACATGAACACTATAAATTACTACAAAAAGCCGTAAGTGTGCGTGTGTGTATGTGTGTGTGCGAGTGTGTGTGTTAGTGGGTTCGAATCCAGGGCCTTGTATATGCTAGACAAACCCTCTACCACTGAACTACAGACCCAGCACAAGAGCTGCATTTGTTACACTTCTTGATTTATGTATAATTTTACTCTCATCAGCTAGAGGATATATTAAAAATGGCAGGAAAAAGGCAGGCAGTGTAACATAGCCACTAAGAGGCCAGACTCCTGCTTCTGCTGCTTACTGGCATTATAATTTCTCTGAGTCTCAGTTTCCCTATCTGTAAAGTGGGGAAGATTATAATACCTCCCTCCTAGAGTTGTTCTGTGGACTAAATAGGATACGAGGAAAGCCCTTGGCACAGATCTGTCACGCAGTGAGGACACAGGAGCTGTTTTCAAGACCGTTTACTCTCCTGTGTTCTTCTCACATTTCTTCCTCCCTGTGTTTATTGTCCGTCTCCCTGCAGGAATGTGAACTCCATGCCAACGAGTATCTCTATTCACTAGTGTATCTTTGGGCCAAGTGGCTACCATGGTGTAGACAGACAAGGCACATTAACCACATAGTAAGTTCCAACTTAAGAGTTCAGTGATTAAAGTCTGGCCGCTCAATTAGGAGGAGAGCAGGCTGCTGTGGATATAAAGTCTAGTCAAAGTTCTGAGGCTTGCCTTTCTAGGAGAGGTTCTTGAAGAAATGCTGCACAAAGCAGTGGAAATCTGTGAGGACATGAATGGTCCCTGAAAGACAGAGGGACACACATTGCCTCATTTAATTTTCATAGCGATTCTGTGTAGATGCAACCATTCTGCCCGTTCTGTAGATGAAGAAGTTGAGTTCGAGAGATAGTAAGGTTTTCTCCGTATCATGTGGCTACAAGCAGGACTGGGTTCAGCCCTGACTCCAAAGCCTGTTTTCCTAAAATCCTTCAACGCTGTCTCCTTGCCTAAAAGAAAGTTTGGACATCACCATTCCATGCAGAGCCACTGCTAATGCTTGGTGGTGAGGCATTATTCCTGGTGATGGAAATGCCATGTGTTCTAGCTCTCTGTCAGTCACCTTCTTTATGTTCTGTATCTTACAATGTTTTGACATGGGGTGGGGAGTATGCATGCCTTCAGAGCCAGGATGGGACTATACCTCTAGAGCTAGCTAATCCCTAAAGAGAATGAATAACTTGTCAATGAGTGTGCCTTTCATATGCAAACCAACCAATCTTGGATCCAGAGCCCTAACTGTCTTCTATCGGACTCTCACTCCAGAACAGTATTTCCTTGCCCTAAATCATCCCAATGCCAAGTACCAGCTAGAGGCCACTTCTATACCCCAAAGGCAGCTGGAACTACTTAAACTATCCCACCCTAAGCTGGTCGCTCTCCCCTGCCTTGCCTTTCACTTGGAAACCTCCAAAAAGGCTCCGCTTCGGCTTTCTCTTGTTCCTGCTGCTGTCCCCTGAACAAACCCTGGTGTTCCCCCTGTGCCTTGTGGGGTGCATTCTGTCACAGTAATATCTTCATAGTTATATGTACAACTTTATCTGTTTCAGCTCATGTAGTAGCCTCTGGACTCTGAAACAAGATATTCAAATCATTTTTTTACTATGAAGCTACACCCATCAATATATTTCCCACTTTATTTCTTGGCCCATTCAATATATTGTTTTTTTTTTTTTTTTTTGTGGGTACCGGGGGGACGACCTCAGGACCTCACGCGCCAACAGGCACCCGTGCCGCTGAGCGATATCACCGGCCCCTTTTTCGTATGTGGGTTCCGGGAGTCGAACTCGGGCCTTCGCGCTTGCAAGGCAGGCGCTCAAGCCGCTGAGCCATCTCACCGGCCCTCAATATATTGTTGATGGATTCACATAACTACTTAAGTCCACAGAATTTCAGGGCCATATTATAAAGCAAAGACTCCTACTTCCCAGCAATATTTGCTTCTCTCATCTTTTCTAATTATAAAAATTTGTGTAAAGTACAAGACCCCTCAGAATTGAGCTTATATCTGTGGAAGGCAAGTGTGCTCGTGGGACTAAATTCTGGAGGGATGCAAAGTTGTGTGGCTCCCAACCTTTTTCTTCTCTCTTCTTCATTGTCTCTTCCTGTATCTTGAGGCTTGGAATGTGCTGTTGCCATGTTGCATCATAAAGATGGATCCTAGAAGACTTCTTGGGACCAATGGCTTACTTTTCAATTTGTCTGTCTTGTTGAGCAACTGTTACTTGGGATTTTCTTTCACTCACAGCTGAGCCAAATCATTACTAATTCTGTGGCAAATGGTGTAAGTGAAGGAATCAAGGAGATGGCACTTAGTGACAAAATTAATAATTGCATGGCTTAAGTGAGATTGCATCCTGCGGACAACGAAAGCATTAATAATACTAATGGCTTGCTTTTTATAGTGCTTTATAATTTCAACACACTTTTGAATACATTTTCTCTTTTGATCCTCATAATAACTAGTTGGGCCAGTGAGATGAAAGCCTTTGGTGGTAGCCTGTACACTGAAAACCATCCTCTTCTGGCCCTGAGGGCACAGTTTTTTCTGCCATATTTTTCAGCCACCTGATTTGGCTCAGTGAGCCAATTAGTGGCATAGAAGAAGGCTGAGGTTCTACTTTTTAGTTTCTATAAACTTCACAAGTTGATTTCAATGTTATTTACAACGATGATAAAAAGCATAGTTCAGAGGGAGTGAATTACTTCCCCCCAAAATTCATTATTTTGAAGTCCTGCTCTTCAATATGACTGTATGTGGAGATTAGGCCTTTAAAGAGACAATTAAGGTTGGATGAGATCATAAGGGTGGAGCCCCAATCCAATATCATGGGCACTTTAATAAGAAGAGATAGAGGGGCCGGTGAGATGGCTCAGCAGCGTACGTGCCTGCCTGGCAAGCGCGAAGGCCCGAGTTCGACTCCTGGAACCCACCTACGAAAAAAGGGCCGGTGATATTGCTCAGCGGCATGGGCGCCTGCTGGCGCACGAGGTCCTGAGGTCGACCCCCGGTACCCACAAAAAAAAAAAAAAAAAGAAGAGGTAGAGACATCAGGGATATATGCAACACAGAAAGCCACACAAGCCACAGAGAGAGGCTGTTAGGGCTGGTATCTAGATGTTCCCCTAAAGCTTCACTGGGTCATAGGTGGGGCTTTTCAGAGGTGGCTGGATCTATCTAGAGTGTGTAATGATGGGATCAAGGGTGTGTGATGATTAAATTAGTCCACTGATTAGTCGTAGTTCTGAGTGTGGATAATGGGAAGGCCCACCCTGGGTGTGAGTGCTATCAGCCCTAAGGGCATGTAGCCTGGACAGAACATAAGAGACAGAAAGAGGGCTGCTGTGGCTGCCAGCCATGAACTGTTTCTCCTCTGCAGTGCCCCTCTGCGATGCCACCCTGCTTTGGAGCCAGCCATCCATGAACTGAAATCTCTATAAACTGTGAGCCAAATAAACCTTTCCTCCTTTAACCTTGGGCGTTGGGTATTTTGTGTCAGCAAAAGTAACTAAGAGGCCTAAGGAGAAACCACACATGTGTTGTAGACACAGTAGGTGCTTTATGGTAGACATGCTGACACCTTGATCTTGGACTGCTGGCCTCCAGAAGTGTGAGAAAATCCACTTCTGTTGTTTAAGCCACCTGTCTGTTCTAGCTGAGTAACACAAGAACTTAACAATTTTATCAGTGCCAGGGAGTAGATCAAGGCCCCAGCGTCTCACTTCCCAACCCGGGATCTGCCCCCCGGGGCCCAGTGTGCCTCTTCAAAGTGTCTGTGTCCCCAGATCCTACTTACCTCTGGGCAGACAGGCCCTCCTCCCAGGTCTACATCCTGTCGTTCAGATGTTGGAGGATGGTAGATGTCTACAACACTCTGAGTAGTTGTAGACACTGTATATGCTTTAGGGTACACAATCATCAGGGGGAAAAAAGTACATAAATGATTGTAATCAAGATGTCTTTGGAGGTTAAAGAAAGTCAAACTAAACGGAAAGGAGGAAAATGTGAAAGAACTTGTAAGATACTGCTTCACACACCCACTGAGAGACTATAATTTTTTAAAATAAGAAATAAGGGCTGCGGATATAGTTCAGTGCTACAGTGCTTGCCTAGCATGTAGGAGACCTTGGGTTCAATCCCCAGTATCACAGAAAAAAAATAAAAGAGAAAGAAAAGAAATAAGAGTTGGAAAATATATGATATAATCGAAACCCTCAGACGTGGCTGGTGGGAATGTAAATGATACCCTGTAGAAAATAGTACAGTAGCTCCTCAAAATTAAAAATGGAGTTATCATAAGACCCAGCAATTCCACTTCAGGGTATATACCCAAAAGAATTAATGGCAAATACTCTAACAAACATTTGTATGTGACTGTTCATAGCAGCCTTATTCATAGAAACCCACAGGTATAAACCACATAAATGTCCATCAACTGTTGGCTGACTGGATGATCAAAATGTGGCCTATCCTAAGATGGAATATTATAGACCCAAATGGAGGAATAAAGTACTGATAAAATGCTCAACATTATGAAGCATGAAAACATACTAAGTCAGGTGTGAAATGTCACATATTGTATTACTTTATTTATTTGTTTTATTTATTTGTTTGTTGGTTTGTTGGTTTGTTTGTTCGATACAAGGTCTCGCTATGTAGTTTACGCCAGGCTTGAACTCCCTGTATAGCCCAGACTGGCCTCAAATTCTCGGTGATCTTCCTGCCTCATTCTTCTGAGTACTAGGATTATAGGCATTCACTACCATGCCTGGCTGTATATTTCATTTATAAGAAATTTCCAGTATAGTAAAACCAGTAGAGACAGATAGAAAGTAATGATTGCCAGGCGCTAGAGGAAGCAGGGAATGGAGAGTAACTCAACACGTATGGGGCTTTCTTGAGGCATGATAAAAATGTTTCAGAAGCTGGGCATGGTGGCATGTGCTTATAGTTCCATCTACTTGGTATTCGTTGACTTTCTTTTTTTGTTTGTTTTGGTACTGGGGATTGAACTCAGGACCTTGTGCTTGTCAGGCAGGCACTGTGCTGCTGAGCTATGTACCCAGCCCTTGTTCCATCTACTTGGGAGGCTGAGGCTGAGGCTGAGGCAGGAGGACAGTTTGAGGCCAACCTGGACCATTTAGCAAGATTCTGTCTCAAAAACACAAAACAAAAACCTTGCAAAATCCTCATCCTGCTCTTTTTAGAGACTGTATATATAAATATACAAATTTCAAATTGGGATAAATAAATTGGAAAAGTACTGTTAATCTGAAATAGGATAAACAATATGGTTTGTAAAAAATCTCCAAATTCCAGCATCTATATCATTTATTGATCGATTGACTGATTGATAGTAATACTGAGGATTGAACCCTGGGCTTTTGTACTGAGCTACATCCTGAGCCCTTTTTTTATTTTCATTTTTTATTTTTTATTGTTATTTTATTATTTTTTATTTTTAGACAGGGTATTGCTAAATTGCCTAGGCTGGGCTTGAATTTGCAGTCCTCCTTCCTTGGCCTCCCAGGGTGCTGAGATTACAGTTGTGTGCCTGATTATCATTTTTAATATGGTGTTGTTACTACATTTTTAAAAAAGTTTGAATTATAGGAAATGTCAAACATACGTAAAAGTATAAAGCATGTGGATCCACCACACAGCTCCAACAATGATTAACTTACGACAGTATGCCCACTACCAGCCTTCCCCTTATGCCCAGAATTATTTCTAAGCAAAGCCCAGACATCATTATTATCTCATTGTATTTTAGCATGCATGTCTAAAAGACAAGGATAATCTTTTTTTTTTTTTTTTTGAGACAAGGTCTTTCTACGTAGTTCAGGGTGAACTTGAACTCACCACATAAGCCAGGCTAGCCTTGAACTCTCAGCAATCCTCCTGCCTGAGACCCACGAGTACTGGGATTACAGGAATGCACCACCATGCATGGCTAAAAAGACAAGGATAATTTTTTTTTTTTAATGGGTACTGGGGGTCAAACTCAGGACCTCGTGCTTGCCAGCAGGCACTTGTGTCACTGAGCCATATCACCGGCCCTTTTTTCCTTTTTATGTGGGTACTGGGAGTCGAACTCAGGCCCTAATGCTTGCCAGGCAGGCGCTTGTGCCGCTGAGCCATCTCACCAGCCCTATAAGGATAATTCTTGAAGATAGTTTGCTTCTTTCTGATCCCCATAGCCTGTGAACTCTGTGAGAGAAGGAGGCTTCATTCTTCCCTCTTTGTCTTCCCCGAGCCATAGCGGGGCTGGCCTCAGGGCAGGAAACCTGCACCTTGTACAGGGCTCGGCCCTCAGAAGGGTCCCCTGGTTGGTTTCAGGCTCTGTGGTGACCATCTTGAAATTCTTGACTTTGGAACAGGGGCCCTAAATTTTTGTTCTGGGCTGGACCCCACAAAGCATGTAGCCAGTCCTGGCCATAGTTTACCCATGCAGTAAACACCTGTTGCTTAAGGAGAGGCCAGTGCCAGACTCTCTGCAAAGGATCAGCACACTGAGGACCTTTACCCTAAACCAGTGATGGCAAACCTTTTAGAGCAGTGATGGCAAAACTGTTAGAGACCAAGTGCCCAAACTGTAACCCAAAACCCACTTATTTACCACAAAGTGCCAACACTGCAATTAAACCTGAATATTGAAATTTAAGTTTAGAAAAACAGTTTTCCAGTGCTTGGTTGCTGGGGCGACTTGGCTCGAGTGCTACCGTAGGGCTCTGTGTGTCCGCTGTGGCACTTGTACCATAGGTTTGCCACCACGGTTTTAGAGCTTTCAGTGATACGAACAGCCCGCTGTGGAATGTGTGCCGTAGGTTCGCCACCACTGCAACTAATCATTCTCTGGCATTCCCTAGCTCCATGGATGCCCCCACCATCCTTCCTGTGAAGGTCTAAAACCTAGCTACCATTTTTGCCTCCTCGCTCCCCTGAAACCTCCCATCCCCTCCACCATGCTAGCTATTCCGATATCCTGACACTGGCAACTCCAGAAATTCTGTGTAAGAAGGGTGGAGAATGCAGGGTGTGGTGGTGTATGCTTGTAGTCCCAGCACTCGGGAGGCTGAGGCAGGAGGATCACCACAAGTTTGAGGCCAGCCTGGGCTACACAGTGAATTCAAGGACAGCATGAACTATACAGCGAGACACTGGCTCAAAACAAACGAACAAATGGGTAGAGAAGGGGAAGTCAGTTTTGAGCTGTCTCTGCAAATCACGACTTATATTTCTTTAGGTTCATATTTATTTGGTTTGCCTATAGGCTGGTGCCTTAGTTTTGGATTCCCCCAGGTGCTAGTGGTTTATTTGGGAGGTGATTCCAGGAAGCACTGTGGGCAAATGCAGAAATGAGACCAAGAAGGTAATGAAGAACATCCGGGGTATGCTAATAAGTGAGTTATCCCTTTAGACAACTGAGGTTTGATTCTGTGGATAGCCTCAGAGAGAGTGTAGGGTACACAACCTAGAATTGTCTCACCAAAAGGAAAAGAAGCTGGGGGATTTAGCCTACCAATTTCTGTAGGCTGTTTAGTATTTTGGTTTGGTTTATTTTTTTGGTGGTGCTGGGGATTGAAACCAGGGCCTCATACGTGCTAAGCATGCTCTCCCTGGACCACACTGCGGCCTCCTGGAGCCTGTTGACTCACAGTTGCTCCTGGGAGCTTTAAAACTCCAGCATTTCCAATTGTGTGCGCGCCGGCCAACCACACATCTACTGCCACAGAAGACCCAAAGGCAAGGAGATGCAGAACCTACGGCAAGAAGTTATCATGGTACAGAGGACTGTCTCTCATGGTGGTGCATGCTTGTAATTCCAGCACACTGGGAAGCTAAAGCAGGGTTGCAAGTTTACAGCCAGCTTGGGCAACTTAGTGATTTAGCAAGAACTTGCCTCAAAATAAAAAATAAAAAGACCTGTGGTTGCCGAGGCCCTAGGTTCAACCCCCAGCCTCCCTCCCTGCAAAAGCTACTGGTGAACTCAAGGTGGACTGAAGGGTTATATGGGGGAGACATCAATGGCATCTCCTACAGATGGATGCATAGAGATTTCAAGGCAACTAAATCATTCCCCTCTCCAAGATTCCTTCAAAATTGTCACTGTCCATTCCTTTCCACTGCCACCATCCTGCACCAAGCTACCATCTCTCCACTCCACTGGTTAGTCCTTCATCACGCACATTTCCCTCTCACCAACTGGAAGGCTGGGATTGGGATGGTAAGGATATTTTTACCTTTTTATAGATTTAAGATTCACTACTGTGTTTGGTGTTAGTGAAGTGGAATGATAGACATCCATAGGGGAGATTTTCCTTTTGCACAGGAGAATATTTCTCTGCCTAGGAAAAAAAACTATTGTGTTTATCCCCAGGAAATTTCTTCACTTGTAAAAACTCCCACAGGGTCTGGTTACAAGATTATTAGCTGTGTACCCACCAATATTGAGGAAACAGCCATGTTTTGTCTTTTGTCTTGTTGGAGATTCCTGTGGCATTCCAATATTTCACTTCCTTTCATTAAAAAGAAAATTGGCACTAAGTTTTCCTAGATTTGTTCACTCTCAAAGCAACTACTGTTTTTGGCTGGAATACTCTGCATTGACCAGAAAGCAAGAATGACACAGTGAATCCGTTTGGGGTTTTTAAATGTTTCTAATAGATGGAGTCAAGGAATTGCTCTTTTGAACCACAGCCACATTACTAGATTCAATATTTAATTTAATTCATGTGTATGGTAAGTCAAAGCACCTATTTCTTTACAAAGCACATGGAGAATCAGCATTGCAGAGCTGAAATTTTACTGTTATACCTTGAATTCAGTCAGTCCCCCACTTGAGTAATATAATGCCTGTAAAGAGTAATATAACCCCTGTAAACCTAATTTTCTTTATCTGTAAAATGGGAATGGTATGTATCTCATGTAATTGTTTTAAGGATTATATCTTTACCTACATATGTTCATAATTCTACATTAAGGAAATACAAATTAAAACCACAATAAGCCGCATACCTGTGATCCCAGCACTCAGGAGGCTGAGGCAGGAGGATTGCCATGAGTTCAAGGCCAGCCTAGGTTACATAGTGAGTTCAAGGCCAGCCTGAATTACATACTGAGACCCTGTCTCAAAAAAACCAAAAACAAACAAAGGCTAGGGGGCATACTTCAGTGACAGAGCGCTTACCCAGTATGCATGAGATATTGGGTTTGATTCCCCAGCGCTGGGAATAATAATGTGGAGAAATTGGAATTCTTGTGCATTCCTGGTGGCTGGTGGGAATGGAAACTGTAGGAAGCAGGTATAGCTGCACACCAGAATTGCATGAGGCATGAGGGTATAGCATTTCCTCAAAAAAGTTAAACAGGGGCCGGTGAGATGGCTCAGCAGCCTACGTGCCTGCCTGGCAAGCACAAGGGCCCGAGTTCGACTCCCGGATCCCACATACGAAAAAAGGGGCCGGTGATATCGCTCAGCGGCACGGGCGCCTGCTGGCGCGCGAGGTCCTGAGGTCGACCCCCGGTACCCACAAAAAAAAAAAAACGTTAAACAGAATTACCATATGACCCAGCAATTCTACTGCTAGGTATATATACCCCTCCCCCAAATGAGCACAGCGTTGAAAACGGGGACTCAAGCAGATCCCTGTATTTTTTTTTTTTTTAGATCCCTGTATATGAATGTTCATAAACAGCATTGTTCAAAACAAAATGTGGGGCCGGTGAGATGGCTCAGCGGCATAAGCGCCTGCCTGGCAAGCGCGAGGGCCCGAGTTCGACTCCCGGAACCCACAT
Source organism: Erethizon dorsatum (assembly GCA_028451465.1). Lineage (NCBI taxonomy): Eukaryota > Metazoa > Chordata > Mammalia > Rodentia > Erethizontidae > Erethizon > Erethizon dorsatum. The sequence goes on along the minus strand of CM051829.1, from coordinate 20,693,396 downwards.
ACGAAAAAAGGGGCCAGTGATATCGCTCAGTGGCACAGGCGCCTGCTGGCGCGCGAGGTCCTGAGGTCGACCCCCCGGTACCCACACACACACACACACACACAAAATGTGGTATACACATAGAGTGAAATATTATTCAGGCTTCAAAAGGAATGGCCTTCTGATAATATGCTACAACATGGAAGAACCTTGAGGACAGCGGGCTAAGTGAAATAAATCAGACACAAAAGGACAACTATTGTATGACTCCACTTATCTGAGATACCCGAAAGAGTCAAATTCATAGAGACAGAAAGTAGAACAAAGGTTACCAGGGGCTGGTGCAGGGAACTTGGGGAACTATTGCTGAATGGAGACACTTTCTACTTGGGGGAAAGAAAAGGTTCTAGGGATGGATAGTGGTGACTATCACCAAATTGTGAATAGCTTAATGCCACTGGATTTCACACTTAAAATGATCAAAATGGTAAATTTTATATTATGTATATTTTGCCATATTAAAACATATGCAAATATTTGTATAGATGTATCTAGTACAGTAGGCACCAAATGGGCATTCAAATTTCAATTGAGCTGTCCAATTGACTTTGATTAGAGCTGAGACCCTTCAAGGGACAGGATATCTCATAAGCGGGGTACTAAAGAAAGTATTTTAATACTAAAGGCAGTATTTTATTAGCTTTGGTACCAGGGCTTTGATGGGATATAAAATACACAAGGGCAAAACCTGCCCTCATTTGTCCCTGCTGGCAATATGGTGACATTTCTGCAGAGGGAATGCTGCAGAAGGGAAGGGACAGGAAACACTGGTTGTTCCTGTGTACCTGGAGGATTTGCGTATGTATGACTCTGGATTCAGGCCAGGCCCAGAACCAAGTTGAGGAATAGAGGATGGGAGATTGCCTCAAAAATCTACACAGCTGGCAACTTTGCAGGCATTTTATCAGGTTATCTGGTGGTGACCAGATTTACCACAATCAAATTTTACAAGACCGACTGGCAGGGCTGGGGTATAGCTCAGCAATAGAGTGCTTGTCTAGCATGTGCCAGGCCCTGGGTTTGATCCCCAGCATTGCATTAAAAATAAGTTGTGGAAAAGAAAGTTGTGTAAAGATTTTGTTTTGTTGTAAGTCATGTGTTTTATTTTAGATCTAAAAATATGAGTTTTGTAAAAAAAAAAATTAGCTGTGATAGAGGAGAAAGAATGTAAACCCTCAAGATAGGTATTACTCCAAGTTAATAAAACACCTGCTGATACTAATAGACCTGTAAGTGGCTGCTGCATCTCAGGCCCAAGGTCATTTACATCAATTTTTAGCAGGTTGACACACACAGATGTGCTGGAAGTACTGAGTACTGTACTGCCTTTGGTGTTTTCAGACTGATTACTTGCATACACAAATAATGCATATTTAGATCTCATGTTTTTATTAATGAGCTGTATAAATTTTGTACCAAAATAGAAGAAAGTCAAGGCATCTCATTTCTGGATATTGCTGATTTTTTTTGCCTAGATAAATTCAGTTTTCAACCATACAATTCCTGACACCACCAGGAGCCCCAGATAGTAGAAGAGACACATAAAGGCTTCAGTCAGGTACTTTTGGAATCTCGTGTTTAGGAAACCTATGCATTGCCCAGATAATATGGAAAGTCAGAGGACATAACAATGCCAGAATCATAGAGATGAGTGCCACCTGACAATTTCAGTGTTATGGTTTGTGTCTAGATGTTCCCACAAATCTTCATGAAGTCATGGGGGGGCAGGCTTTTCAGAGGTGGCCGAATCTAGAGTTTGTGATTGATTCATGGTCCAATGCTAGGATTAAGGGTGTGAGTGCTACACCCACCCTAGGGTGGGTAGCCTGCATACAATACAAGAGACTTGTCCCCTCTCTCTGTCCCTTGTTGCTTTGCTACAGTCTGCTCTCCATGAACTGTTCTCCTCTGCCAAGCTACCCTGCCTGCATTGGAGCCAGCCGATTATGAACTGAAACCTCTACAAACTGTGAGCTAAATAAACCTTTCCTCCTTTAACTTCTGTTGTCAGGTATTTTGTCTCAGCAACGAGAGAAAAGTAACTAAGACAACCAGCAATGTTTGATACCAGGCAATTCAGTCAATGATGGGTGTGACAGATACCTATAAAGTGCCTGCTCAGGGTCCATCCCACCCCCTTTGCTAATGAACCAAATTTGACAGGTAGTTGACAAAGGCACAGCTAATTAATCACTTTTCCAAGCTCTCTTCCAAGTAAGGCACCATGGTAGGCAGTTCAAGATAATGACAGGTAAACAGAAATCTGCTGGGAGCTTTGAGGAAAAGCTTTTCATTTCTTAGTGAAAAGAGACAGTGGAAGCAGACCAATCCTTCCCTTTACCCCTCACTTTAATGGTGATGTGATGTCTGCAGCTATAGCAGCTACTTTGTAACCATGAGCTGGACAAGTTTCTAGTGAAACCAACTTGGTAGGTAGGATTGCTGGGTTCCTGCTGGTGTCATTGAGCAGCTGTAACAAAGCCAGAAATTTTCTAAGTTTTTTTTTTTTTTGTACCTGACATTTTATTATGAAAAATAACAAGCACACAGAGAAATTGAAAGGATTGTATAGTGAACATTTAACTATCTAGCTTCTACAATCAATTTCATTATGTCCTGGTTAGGCTCATGTGTCTACTATAGTCAACATACTGAACGGTTTTGTTTGTGATTTGCCTTAAAATTAGGATAAACTAAGGCACCTCTAAAAAAGAAGAGTAACATTTAGTGCTAACAAGAAATGAGCTATCAAACCATGAAAAGACAGAGGAAATGTAAATATATATTACCTATTGAAAGAAGCCAATCTGAAAAGGCAACTACATGACATTTTGGAAAATGCAAAACTGTAGCAACAGTAAAAAGATCAGTGGTTGCCAGGAGTTAAGGGAAGGACGCGTAGGCTGCACTGAGAGGGTGTTTTAGGGCAATGACACCGATCTGTATGATACTATAGTTGCGGACACGTGTCATTCCACCTTGGTCCAAACAAATTGGTAAGGGTGAATTTTTAGTCTGTAAATTAGACCTTACTAAACCTAAGTTAAAAATAAAAAGAATGGTGGAGGAGGAATAGATGCTGAGAAGACAAGAACCCAAGGGTGCCGAGCTACTTGGAACCTCTGGACAGGCTCACACGGGAAGAGGGCCCTGGACCCTGCCCTTTCGTGCTGGGACCTAGTCCTGCGCAGCACATTGGTAATGTTAACTGGATTGTTACCGATCTGGTTCCAAAGACATTTTCAGCCTTAACATGAAAAATTGAAATAGAAACATTCAGAGCGGCTGGGATTACCCAACAGCATAAAAACCCCAGCTCCTGTGCTGTGAATCCAGGAGACAGTCCTAGGACTTAAAAGTCACCAGCTTCAAAATGGCTCCAGGCAGCGCTGCCTGGAGCTGCTGATTCAGGCCAGCTTGTGCACTAAGCGGAGATGGCCAGCACCTCAGCGTGCTGATATTCCAAACCTCCAGAGTGGCTTGGCAGGACCCTTCAACACCCCCACCCCAGGCCGTTTGAGCCCTTTTGGAAGAGCTCGCCACCTAAAGAAGGAAAGAACCAGCAAACACATAGGGTTGAAAAGGAAAAACATTTTTTCTAGGGTTAAGGCACGTTCCTGGGGTTAAGACTTGTTAGTGGAGCCCACCTGCTATCCCTTTAAATAGATAAAAGACTTTTCAGTCTCTTAGCGTGAAAAACTACATCCACCCCACCGCCCCTTCCACTCTCCCACAACCTGCCCCCTCCACCCCCAAACCCCTATCATTAAAAAGGCTCTTTTCAGACTGGAATACAATTCAAGCACAATCATGATGAAAACCCTGCCCTGTTTCTGCGGTTACTGACAACTCCCTTTGTGTAAATCTCATTAAATCAAACCAGGGACTCCTGTTTTTGTGACAATTTCTAGAAAGAAAAAGCTATGTTGATTTAAGAAATAATGCTGCAAATATCAGGTATGAGACCTTCTTGGATTAGAAAGTAATATTAATTTCTTACTCTGAAGCCATGAACAAATCAACCATGAAAAATCGATAATGGCTTTTGTTACCCAGCATCCTTTTTCTTCCCTGGTAGTGTTTTCTGAGCTTCATAGGAAAAGGAAACAGACGGGTTTCTTTGACGAGCTTTCTTATTTTTTTGGCCTTTAAGGAGACAAATGAAACTCCTGAAAGTATTGCTTTAGATACTATTTTCAACCCATATATTGTTGGTAGTTAGTCGCAATTTGCTTTTCGTTTGATAAGAAAAATTATTCTTAGTCAAACCACAGTGGGTTTTCCCCACCCGAAAAGCTTGAAAAGTAAAATGTTTCTTTTATAAAATTAGAGAAAGCAGTGAGATTCCCCTGTATTTATAGAGTAGCTTCTAATATAGAATATTTAGATATTTTATCTAGGACTAAAGGTTGTGGTAGCTGCTATTATACCCCCTTAGTTTTGTTATTTGTATTCCTGTTCCAGAATTTCCAAACGCCACAATGATAAGAAGGTTCCTCTTCCCTTATATCTTTTTCCATCCAAGGATATAAATAGCTTAATACTGTTAGTTGCCCTACAGCTTTGTGTACTCTTTCTGGCTACTGTCAGAAACCGGACAACGGTGAAAACACTGCAGCCTGGTTTCTCTGGCTTTATGAATATGTGTGTTTTTCTTTGCTGGAACTAGGGCTCCTTCTTGCCACTGTGCCTAGTCCTGGTGATTGGCTCAAGCTCCTAAAGGGCTTCAGTGGAAGGGTTAACTTCCACCTAGCCATCAGAGTTTTGTTTTTGCAGTACTGGAGATTGAACACGGGGAGCACTGATCTACAACCCCGGTCCTCCCCCTCTCCCCGTTTTTTTTTTAGTTTTGAGATAGGATGTTAATTGCCCAGGCTGGCTTCAAATTTGTAATTATTCTGCCTCAGTCTCTGGAGTAACTGAGATTAGAGTCTTATAAGAATCTTCCTCATAAAACAAAACAAAACAAGGTATACCATGTATATATCATGTACACGTACAGATTCCCTATGATGAACATGATCATTGTATATACCTAAACTGTACCAATAAGCTGAATTAAATTAAAAAAAAAAACAGAACAACAACAACAAAAAATCTCCTTTCTCACCCAATTCACGCTTATTTTCTAACTTTACACATCGTTGCTGTAATCAATGACAGTTAATCAAATTAGGGAGAGGGAGATAAAAAGGAGACACAAAAATGAGTGGGGGGGCCGGTGAGATGGCTCAGTGGCATAAGCGCCTGCCTGGCAAGCGCGAGGTCCTGAGTTCGACTCCCGGAACCCACATACGAAAAAAGGGCCGGTGATATCGCTCAGCGGCACGGGCGCCTACTGGCGCGTGAGTTCCTGAGGTCGACCCCCCGGTACCCACACAAAAAAAAAAATGAGTGGAGGTCCGGCGTAACTCACTGGTAGAACATTGTCTGGTATGTGAAGGCCCTAGGTTCAACTCCACCTCTTAAAAAAAAAAAAAAAAAAAAAAAGATAATGAGCTTAGGTGGCCAGGTATGTAGCTGGCAGAAATCCTAAAGGCCACATCAAACCTGGAGCTGCCCTTCTCTCCACATCTCCAGGGTCCCGGATACCTACAGCACCCCAAAGTGCTCCCAGTGTTCCTGCCTTGTACCGTGCTTATTTGTGCAGATTTCATTCCACACTTTATTACGGAGCCTTGTTCCCCTTGTCTTTATCCTGCACCTACTGCAAGATGTCACCCTTCTGGGTGGACCTCTGGCCCCAGCACTGTGCCTTGCCCAGATGCCCTTGTGGTGAAGAGAGCTCTTATTATTCATCATTGGGAGTGTCCGGGAAGTATCCATGCCTGAGAACGTGGAGCTGTTGAACCAGGATCAGACACGCTTTACAGAAGAAGGATAACCTGGGAGAATCATCTTCTGATGGAGATAAAGCAAGCTTTAACACAGAATCAGAAATATCTTTCCCCTGAATGATTTCGTGAAGACCTAGGAAGACCTCGGGAGGCTTAGGAGTGGAGGAAAAAAGTCTCAGACAAAGGGAGAAGGGAGGAGAAAGCGAAAGAGCAGAAATTCAGGGGCACACCCTCCTGTGGGATTACGTAGTGATTAGCAAAGTAACAATGAATATTTATGAAGGTGGCGCTGATTATTTTACAGGGATTCATTTGAATAACCATGAATATGTTTCCATGCATTTGCACCTAATGGGATGGTTTTTCAGTCTCTAATGAGGCACTGGCGTGTGTTTGAAGAGCAAGGGAGAGGACAGCAGGAGCAGGGAAATGGGAATGAACAATGCAGGTCAAAACCCTGTTCTCCCAATACTGCTCTTATCCCCCAGGTCCTGTCCACGTAGAGCGAGGGGGAAAACGTCTAAAACCAGACACCGTGTGCCTTTCAGTGTACAGGCTGACATTAGTCTCTGTTTCTTCTAAACCGCTCTGCCCTTGAAGAGAAGGTCATCTCAACAATGTCTCTCACGTTTCTGTCCTTACAGTTTCCAAGATTATGCATCTGCATTTCGGGAAGGTGAGTGACTTTCCCAAGGGCACACGGCTATGTAATCACTTGAACCAATCTTCAGATCCACCTTGGTAGACACCCATCCCTTTGCAGGGGTCACTGTCGAGAGAGTAACTGTGAGGATGTTAAATGGTTTGTTTTGTTCAATGGTTGGAGGAAAGTACCAGTTTATTCCTGGTACCCTCAGCCCCTGGCAGGATATTGGGTGCCAATAATGACGGTGGTTGTTTCGAAGGGAGAGATGGCTGGAGGGCAAGGGTGGCGGAGGTAGGGAAGGCAGCAGCGAGGGAAGGGAGAAGCCAGGGACAGAAGAGGGGAACGATGGATGCGGGGAAGTTCCATGCTCCACATTACGAAAAGGGAAGGAAGGGCCGGTGAGATGGCTCAGCGGCTTAAGCGCCTGCCTGGCAAGCGCGAGGGCCCGAGTTCGACTCCCGGAACCCACATACGAAAAAGGGGCCGGTGATATCGCTCAGCAGCACGGGCGCCTGCTGGCGCGCGAGGTCCTGAGGTCGAACCCCCGGTACCCACAAAAAAAAAAAAAAAAAAAGAAAAGGGAAGGAAGACGTGAAACCAGCCCTACAAAAAGCATAAACCAGAAGGCCAATTTAGTTTTTTTCTAGAGTCCGGGGGTGTTCATGTGGGCAGCACATGCAAAGGAGAGGCGAGGTCATCTTGCGTCCGCAGCTGGCCGGCCAGCCCGGGTGGGTCCAAACAGCACTCTGGCCTTTTCTGCTTACGCAGTTTTTTCTTGGGGTCTCTCCAGGCTTCCCCAGCTGGACGCTGAGCTATGGGAGCCCCAAATACAACGAGGGCGTGCGCCGGGGCCTAGCGCCCAGGCAGACCAACACGTGAGAGCTATTATTAGGCAATCCCTCAGGCTGAAGCGGAATTGCAATCCGTTTGCCAGCTCGGTAGGAACTGGAGCGGTGGAGGCGAGAGGTGGGAGGGTGACTCAGCTGTCGCTGCATCCTTCCTGCGCCGGGCCACACCTGCCACATTAGCTGGCACGTCCCGCCCGGGACGATTCTGGGTCGGCACTGCCTAAGCCTGGTTCCGACTGCAGTTTATTTTCTCAGGTTCTAAACTAACCCGCCCCCCTTCTGATTGACACATTCTTTCTTTGGATATGCTAATACCTTCAGTTAGGTTACTGTCTAGTCTTGTTTGGCTCGAAGGCTTTGGCTTTTAAGGGGACTGCCTATTTCAAACCTCTTACGTTAAGTGTTTTTGTTTTTGTTTTTGTTTTAATAGTTCACCTCTAAGGAAGCACATTTTAAACGTTGTTATCGAGTTCCTTCAGGAGTATCTTAGTCTGAATATGCCAGACTGGCATCCATACAAGTGCCCATTCAACAAAACTGTATTTAAGTGTCTACTATGACCTAGGCAGTTTTTTTTTTTTTAAAATAGAAGAAATTACATTTCACTTTCCTAATCTATGAACTAGATTGTTCAATACATTGTTATGAAGAGTTATGGGTTCCCCCCCCCAACACACACACTGTAGGAGTTGAACACAGGGCCTTGGCACTGAGTTACATCTCTAACCCTTTTTAATTTCTTTGAGATTGGGTCTCACTAAATCAATAAATTGGCCAGGCTGGGCTCCAATTTGTGATCCTCCAGCCTCAGCCTCTCAGAGAGCTGGAGTTGCAGGCATGTGCCACTACACCCAGTTTAAATGAAGTGAATTTGTTTTGTTTTGTTTTGTTTTTGTTTTTTGAGACAGGATCTCACTTTGTAGCCCAGGCTGGCATCGAACTTGAGGTGATCCTCCTGCCTCGGCCTTCCGTGTGCTGGGATTACAGGTGTGTGCCACCACACCCAGCTAAATGAAGTAATTCTTGAAGAAGGATTAAATGAGAAAATCATGAGCACCATAGTGCATGGTGTGTAGTAGACAATAATAAATTGGGGGGGGCTGGTGATGCAGTTTGGTGGTAGAGCACTTAGCATGAATGAGGCCTTGAGTTCAATCCCTGGCACCACAAAAACATTAGTAAAATTTGTTGGATGAGTGATGGATAAGCATCACTTATGATAACTGTTACTCTTGCCAGGTGCTATGCTACTTTCTGGGTTTTTAATGGTGAACCAGGCACAGGCGGTCCTGCCCTCCTGGAGCTAAAGTCTATGAGGGACAGAAACAAAGTAATCCCAGTGCTTTGGGATAAATGCAAGGAGTAGGGAAATACCAAGCGTTATTGGAGCTCCTGGCAAGAAGACCTAACCTGGTGATAAGGTCCGTGGTTCCCTGAAGGAGGTGGGCTCCGAGTTATGACAAGAACTGTAAGAGTGGGCCAGACAAAGAGGTGGGAGACCTGAGTTCCTGACCAAGGGACTGCCCTGATGCACAGCCCTTGAGGCAAGAAAACCTTTCTTCCAACCGAAGAAGTTTGTGAGGGTTCCTTGCCAGGAATGTGGGCCAAAGAGGCCGGGGAGGTAAACTAGGGATGCACTTGGGAGGGATAAGTCTTAAAATCTTAGGATTCTATCCTAAGGACTTTCAAGTATTTATAAGGTGCTGATCCACAAACTTGATAAAAATTGGAGCTTGCAGTGCTGGGGTCAAATCCAGGGTCTTACACAGTAGGCAGGCACAGGACTAATGAGCTACATCCCCAGCCTGAGACCCTGTCTCAAAATTTAAAAAAAAGGGGTGTAGCTCAGCTCAGCATTACCTGGGAACAATCCTCAGTTCCAAAAGGGAAGGAAAGAAGGAGGTAGTAAGGAAGGGCTGGATAAAAAGAAGGAGGAAGGGAGGGAAGGGAGGAAGAAAGAGAGGGAGGAAAAGAGGACAGAGCACTTCATAAGCATCTGCTCTTTGATAACTAACCCGCTCTTGTAGGAACTACATTAATCCTTTGGGAGGGTAGAGCCCCAGTGACCCAAACACCTTGTAAAGGCTCCACCATAATTGCATTAGCAATTAAACTTCAATATGAGTTTTGCTGGGGATAAACCACATCCAAACCATTAGATAACCTCATTTACAAACTGGGATAATCACAGTATCCAACTCAGAGATTTGTATGAGAGAATATGGGTGAGATGAGCTAGTACTTACATAGTAAAATACTGAGAACAGTGCCTGGTATAGAAGCAGTACTCTGGCTGCGTGTGGTGGCTTGCACACCTGTAATCCCAGTACTGAGGAGGCTTAGGCAGGAGGATCACGAGTTTGAGGCCGACCTGGGCTACATAGTGAGTTCAAGATCAGCCTGAACTACATAGTAAGATCCTGCCTCAAAAGAAAAAAAGAAAGAAAGAAAAAAAAAAAAATGGGGCCAGGGATATAGCTCAGCAGCATAAGCACCTGCCTGGCAAGAGCAAGGTCCTGAGTTCGACTCCCAGTACTAAAAAAAAAAAAAATTAGAAGCAGTGCTCTCTCTGTAAGCCATGGTGATTTTGTTTTTTGTTTTGTTTTTTGGTACCTGGAATCGACCTGGAATCGACTACCGTGGTGTTATTGGTGTTTTTCTTGCTAGGACAGCTCCTGGAAGTCACCAGTGCAGCAAAGCTATCCAAAGCACGTCTGAGGAATGTAGAGAGAGGGTGAAAGCTCACAAGCTGGAAGATGGAAACTCCCGGAATGTCCAGTTCCTCCTCTTTTTGGTTTAGTCATGGTTCTTGCAAACACTGTTACTTGCTTTCAATGGCTGACGGGAAAAGGAGTTGCCAGAAGCAGTTCTCTTAGGGAAGGCGGAAGTAACTCATCCTAGGACACAGCTCAAGGAAAAGTGGGTCACCCCTATGAGAAAGAGAAACAAGACCTGCCTGCCGAAGTGGAGCATTAGAAACAGAGGGAAGAGTCCTGCACATCTAGAACATGCTGAAGACTTCACTGTACTCTAGAACAATTACTGAGAGCATAAAGGCTCTGGTCAGAATACAGCTTGCCCATCCAAGTAGGAGAATGTTTCAGGAGCTTCAGAAGTAATGGTATATTGGGTGTAGATTTACAAAAGATCCAGTGAAAACAGCCCAGTTTACAGATCTCTAAACCATAGCTCAGTGCCAACTTGCCCAGCCGTTTGGGTCTTGCACCTGTTTTTGTTGTTTTGTTTTCTTCAGGGGGGGGTTCCCTTGGGTTCTTTGTGTTAGTTACTTTTCTCTTGTTGCTCAGACAAAATACCTGATGCCCAAATTAAAGAGGGAAAGGTTTATTTAGCCCACAGTTTATGGAGGTTTCAGCCCATAATCAGCTGGCTCCAAGGCAGGGTGGTGTGGCTGAGGGGCAACAGTTCATGGCGGCGGAAGACAGCAAAGCAACAAGAGCCAAAAGGGGAGGAGAGAGAGAGCAAGCCTCTTTCCCTCCCTTATACTGCTCACAGGCTACCCGCCCGAGGGTGGGCGTAGCACTCATACCCATAATCCCAGCATTGGACCATGAATTAATCACGAACTCTAGAAGCTGGCCCCCATGACTGCATGAGGCTTTGAGGGGACATCTAGATACAAACCATAACATTCTTAGATTCTTGAAAGTGGCCTCACAGGTCTACGGTAATTCTTTTCCCCGTTAACCTCTCTTTCTTCCTGTATCCCATCACCATACTCTCGCTATGTGGACTTTACCATGTACTGCAATGTACATTGTTTATAATTATTCTGTAGGGTTAAGACACCGCAAAGCTTAAAGGAATTTAAAAAAAAAAAAAAAAAGAAAAACATGCATACAAGGTTGATGTCTAGTTTTCTGTTGTCAATTTTTTTTTTTTTTTTTTTTTTAATCCTCCAGGGATGTGGAACAGGAAGACAAAAAAGAAACTTGGCTTCCTTCTGGATAAAAAAAAGTTCAAGCCATGGCAAGAAGCATTTTTTTCTGCTGTGCAGCTGAATAAAAAGTGCGTCTTTGGGGCTTTGACTTCTTTTCTGACTGCCCGGCTCTGGAAAATGCCTGTAAGAGGAATGCCATGGGTCACAAGAGTTACTTAGCTAAGTAAACACACAGGCATGATTGGGAGAGAATTACAAAGTCTTCTCTAAGTAACCGAATCAGAACTAACAATACTCACTTGTCAGAACATCAGATGAGGCTGCCCAAACTATCACCTTTGATGTGTCCAAGTATTTTAAAGACTAGCTGTTGAGGACAGTATTTGATGGATGTAGTTTTGTTTTCTGGTTTATAGGACCAAAGCACAATATGGCAGTAACAGTACACACAGCCTGAGGAAGGAAACTCAGTGATGATAGGTGGGGGACACTTAACAAGACAAGGAATGGATGGGGTGGATGTTTAAAAAAGATTGTTCTTACTGCCAAATTTATGGCTCAATTCTGATTAGTGTTAGTAGGATTTGCAAGCTGTTATTTGCCTGGGGTTTGGCAGTTTGGTATGCACTAGTGGTCTTAATCCAGTATCTGGACCAGAAAGCAAATATTTGCATCCTTGGAATCTCTGCTGCAATTGAAAAATTCCCGAGGTGACAGTGGATGCCAGATGGGAATGTGGCATGAATTGCACAGTTAGCACATAAATCCTTAGCTAGTATTGTATTGCTCTGTGCTTTTTTCCTTCACTCCTCAACACTTAAAGAGTGCCTAATGTAAGCTGGGCGTAGTGGCACACATCTGTAATCCAGGCACTTGGGAGGCTGAGGCAGGAGGATCACCATAAGTTCGAGGCTAGCCTGGGCTACATAGTGGGTTCAAGGCCAGCCGAGACTACACAGCAAGACTCTTTCTCAAAAAACAGAAACAAGGGGCCGGTGAGATGGCTCAGTGGCGTAAGCGCCTGCCTTGCAAGCGCGAGGGCCCGAGTTCGACTCCCGGATCCCACATACGGAAAAGGGGCCGGTGATATCGCTCAGCGGCACGGGCGCCTGTTGACGCGCGAGGTCCTGAGGTCGACCCCCCGGTACCCACAAAAAAAAAAAAAAAAAAAACAGAAACAAAAACAAACAACACAAAACAAAAAAAGAGTGCAAGAGTGCCTGCTCTCTGCCAGGGCCCAGACAGTAGACATTGGTGTTTTAGAGCAATGAATCCAACAGGCCACATCCATGTCCTCATGAGGTTTGCATTCAAGTGGGAAAGAAAGGAATTTAATATGCAGTATAATCACGTTGTCAGATTTAGCAAGTAAAAAGCAAGAGAACCATTTGAAGTTGAATTTTAGATAAATGATTATTTTTTTTTAGTATACATATTTCCAAAAATTATATATACAGTTTTTTTTTTTTTTTTTGTGGGTACCGGGGGGTCGACCTCAGGACCTCGCGCGCCAGCAGGCGCCCGTGCCGCTGAGCGATATCACCGGCCCCTTTTTCGTATGTGGGTTCCGGGAGTCGAACTCGGGCCCTCGCGCTTGCTGGGCAGGCGCTTAAGCCGCTGAGCCATCTCACCGGCCCATATATACAGTTTTATGGGGTTTTTTGTTTGTTTGTTTTTGTTTTGCCAGTGATCAAACCCAAGGCCTCACACAGGTGCTTTAACTCTGGGCCCCAGGGCTGTGTGCAACCTTAAATACAATGTGAGATAGATCAAGAGCCATGGGATAAATGAAGGAGAAGAAAGGGCGAGGTAGGGACTCAAGGGTGTGATTTCAGTTAAGGTGGTCATAGAAGCTCCTCTGACAAAGTAATGATAAAGCAGAGACCTGATTGAAATGAGGAAGGGAGCCAGGCATGTCTCTGTGGAAATAACATCTCTTTTATTCTGTAGCTATCACCAAACAACTGACACTGAATAATTTATAAAGAAAAGAAGTTTTATTAAGATCATGGGTCTGGAGGCTAGAAATCCAAGATCAGGTGGCCATATCTGGCCAAGGCCTTGTGCTACATGCTAACATGGCAGAAAAGCAGACAGACAAGTGGATGCATGCAGGAGCTACAGCCACGGAGGCTGAACTCACTTTTATAAAAACAATCCCCATAGCAACTAACCTGCTCTTGTAAGGCTCCACCCCCAAGTTCACTGCACTGGGGATTAATGTTCCAACACATGAACTTTGGGCCATTAGTAATAGCATCCAAAAGAGCAAGGACAGCCTTGTAGAGGCCCTGAGTTCCAATTCCAGTGTCACAAACTAGGTTCTGCACCCAGGAAACGAGTAATGACCAAAGTGGGCTGGTCTAATTCTGAGTCTGTCCACAGTTTCTCCTAGTGATTCAGATTATCCACTAATTATATGCAGAGCTTCTCTAACCCTAAATGATTTAGGGGTTAAAAAAAAGGACCAAGAATGGGAAGGAAGCAGGTACCAAGGCATGAAAATGAATTCAGCCTTACTCTACACTGGGGGCTGAAGAGGGCGCCTTTGGAATTGTGTGTTAGTAAGTGTTCCCTGCTAGAGAGCACATCTGGGTCTAAAGGCCGTTGAGCCCGTCAGATGTAGGAGCTCCTTTAAATCCCATCCTAGAGGCTGAAGAGTTCGGAATGAGCCAGGCGCCCCTCTGGTAGGATACTAACACGATCACTTCATAACATTAGGATCCATTGTCATGATCACCCCAACTTCCTCCAGGGTACCTGGCTAACACAAAGAATGCTTTTCTAATGTACCTAGAGACTCATAGCTCTAAGTCAAGGGGAAACCTTCCCTGGTTTCATATTTTTATGAAACCTTTTCCTATTTGCTTATAAGTGCATATTTGTATCTTAACTATTGTTTTGTGACATCCTAGCACAAACAATGTAATAATATTTTAACGCAAAAAAATAGATTAGCAGAACAAAAATTCAAACACAGCTTTTTTCCCTTGCACTGAGCTACATCCCCAGCACTTTATTTATTTTAAGTCTAGGTCTCGCCAACTTACTGAGTTGCCTATGGTGGACTCAAACTTTTGATCCTCCTGCCTCAGCCTCCCAGAGTGCTGGAATTACAGGCATGTACCACAACACCCAGCTTCACACACAATTCTTTTCCCAGATCTGCACTAAGTCCTTTGGATCCCACCATGATCTTGTAGGAGGAGGCCTGAGATGGACTTGTTCCTATAGCTGCAACATTTCTTCTCAGTTTTATGGCAACACCGTGAATTTGCTACGTACAAAGTGAGCAGACCTTTTTATATTGAGATTGTTTTCTTATTTATTCAAATGGTTTATTATTTAGCAGATGATGGGAGGGAAAACTTTGAGATACTTCTGAGCAGGCTCTCACTTCCTTTCCTATCTCCTTACCTCTCTTAATGTGAGACAAGGATGGGTGAGATGGGAGATAAGGGCTTGAAGGGGCAAAACCACCACGGAGACCCAGAACTTTTGAGAAGCTAAACTGATTGGTATTCCAGTGTCTCTTAACTGCACACACACACACACACACACACACACACACACACACACTGCATTGAAGCAAGGCCTCGTGCATACTAGGCAGATGCTCTACTACTGAGCTACATTTCCAGCCCTTAACTGCATTTCTTTTTTTAATTTTTAAATTAAAAATTTTTTTTTGCTTTTTGAGATAAGCTCTCGCTATGTAGTCCAGGCTGGTCTTGAACTCACTATGTAGCCCAGGCTGGCCTCGAACTCATGGTGATCCTCCTGCCTCAGCCTCCCAAGTGCTGGGATTATACCACCACACCTGGCATACTTGGCTGTTTTTACTGATCTTCGACTATTGTACCTCCAACCAAATTCATGCATTGAAAGTCCCAATTTAAACCAATGTTTTGATTCTCAACAAATTCTGACCCCTACCACCCTCCTTAGACACTTGACAACTCATGATGATCTGCAATTAGAGAAATCAGAAACACAGTTTTAGCTCAACATGGTAACGCACACCTGTAGTCCTCATACTTGGAGGCTGAGGCAGAAGAATCCCTGTGAGTTTGAGGCCAGCATGGGTCACATAGTTCAAGGCCAGCCTGAACTATGTAGTGAGAACCTGTCTCAAAAAAAAAAGAAAAGAAAAGAAAAGAAAAAAAATTTAGATAGAAAGAATTGGGGATTATCTTAATAAACTTAAGAGCCTTGGCTGTATATGTGTGTCTTTAAGAAGTACAAATTTAGAAATGAAAGAGGCCAAAGATAGAACCATGAGAAACATCCCTATTTCTGAGAGGAATGCTGAAAGGCCAGCCAGGAAGGAAGCCTGAGAAGATAAGGCTTTATGCAAAAAGGGGACGATGTCATGGAAACTAAGGGAAGAGGAAATCTCAGAAGGGGCAAGTGGGACTCGCAGAATTCTGGGACATGCAGAATTCTCAAAGCTGGGAGTGTCCTTCAGCTATGTCGTGCGGTTTTATTGAGGGAGGTGGCTGTAGAGGGGCCGGAGGGTTTCTCTCACGCCCCACGGAGAGGGGCTAAATAGACAAGGTAAAAGAAAAGCACGGGTGGACAGCGCCTGCAACGGCTTATTTGATGCTGGCTTTGTGAGCTCGGAGGTCTGCGTGTACTACAGGGTGCCTAGTGCTTGCAGTAGTAGCTTAATTGGTGTGACTTGTGCTCTGTTTTGTATGTCATGGTCGAGTGAATTTAGCACTCACAATCCGGGATGGACACATTAGAAGAGAGGAGACAGAAAAGGCCCTGTCTGAAAGGGAGGAGCTGGGAGCTCCGCACATGGTAAAACCTAGATTCCTCGTAGAGCTGGTCAGAGGCTGAGACGGGCACTCAGGAAGGGCGTGGCGACAGTTTGCTATTTGTACTGTTCACGTGACCTTTTCAAACATAGCATGAGCGTATTTTCTTATTATTGATCAGATTCTTGGAGTGAGTTTATTTAGGGCCACCCATTTTATCTCCCTAAATTTAGACCGCTGGAGAAGTGCAACTATAGAGCATAGGTTTTCAGTGTGCACAACAGAGCAGAGTTTGTCTACTCAGGCAATTTTTCTAACCCAGTGACCTTTATAGTCTTTTCGTGGATCACACCTTTAGTTTAAAAAAAAAAGAGAAAAAGGAAGAAAGAGGACAATTTTGAGTACTCACCTCAATTATTCACTTATTGACTCAGTTTCAGTTTATAAAAATTATTTATAAATCAAATAAAGGTAGTACTATCCTAAAATTGTATCCACCTTACAAAATATGCACAAAAGTAAAAGGTAAGGCTGGGGATGTAAGTTCAATGGTAAAGTATGCTTTCCATGCATGAGGCCCTAGTTTGATCACTAGCACCAAAAGTAAGTAAGTAAATAAATAAATACATAAATAAGGAAGGGATTATGATGGGCTAAGCAGTGTCCTTCCAATTGAATTAAAATGTTATTATCAGTAGAAACTATTTTGTTCTTATAAAGTTCTTAATATTTTGAGCTCAGAAATTGAACATGCTGTTTTTTCCGAAATCTTGGTAAAACACATAATGATAAAATGATTTGAACATCTTGTTCTTGAACTCACTATGAAGGCCAGGCTGGCCTCGAACTTGTAGTGATCCTCCTGCCTCAGCTTCCCAAGTGCTGGGATCACAGGCGCATACCACCACACTTGAAATGAATTTCTTTCTGAAAGTGATTTCTTTCTGGTTGTTAAGAGATTATCTTTACCTCAAAGGGACAGAGTCAACATTTTTGGTCCTCCAAAACATTTGGCAGATAGCATATTATAGCATTTTCTTCTTACCAAAGAAAAGTCCAGTGAATTTGAAACTCTACTCTTTTTTTAAAAAGGACATTGAATAATGTGAAGTTCTTTGCCAGGACATGGCAGCAAACCACTGTGTGACACAGATTTCAAGAGTCAAGCCTCATTTTCTAAGTACAGGAAGGAATCTTTCCTAAAGGGACTGTTGCAAAATATTCCTGACCTCCCTGCCCTTTAAATAAAATTAACCTCACTGATGATATTCTGTAGCAATCGGTGAACTTCTGGCTTCAACTTTTGTGCTGGGATAGTTGTCTGCGAAAGACTCTGTTAAATCTTGTGTGTAATGGAATTTTTGTAATTTAATCCCAGAATTTTTTACCCCTGGAGTACTGACAATTGAACCTAGGGAATGATGAGCTACATCCTAAACCCTTTTTTACTTTTTTTATTTTGAGAGAGGGTCTTGCTTGCTTCAGCTGGCCTTGAATTTACAGTCCTCCTGCCTCAGCCTTCTTATTACTGGGATTACAGGCATGAGCCATCGCGCCCAGCTAATACCACAATTTTAATTTCTGTATAAAAATTGCTTCATTTATTTATTTTTTTCTTTTTGGTGCTGAGGATTAAACCCAGAACCTCAGGCATGGTAAGCATTCACTGTACCACTGAGTTCCATCCTTAGCCTAAGGGTTCATGTTGTCTTTTTCTTTATTGTTTTTTATTGTTATACAATTTTTTAAAAGTCATTTGATTAAAGAAACACTTTATTGTTGAAAATATACCTTGTCTGTTAAGCTTTTTATTTAGTAGTTCATAAAAACATAAGTGTTTCCAGGTCTATTATCATTGGAATAGGATCAAGCAGATACCATAAGCAGCAGCATGTTTGAAATAGCTGTACTTTTCTTTCAAAAGTTGAGCTAACCTCCCACACTGTGTAATTTATTCTAATACATGTTTCTTTATATCTAAGGCAATGTTTTCTAAGTGTCTTCTAATTATTTGCTGACAAATGAATGTATAATACTTTGCAGCCATGTTTTCTTGTTATTTTAAAATTTGTTTTTATTTATGTGTATATGTATATTATTATCACTATTATTTTTTAAAACTTTTCCAAAAATACCTGTAATCTCAGCACTTGGGAAGCTGAGGCAGGAAGACCCCAAATTTGAGGCCAGTCTGGCTACATAGAGAGTTCAAGGCCAGTTTGGGCTACATGGCATAGACCATGTCTCCAAAACAAAAAGCAAAACAAAACAAAACAAAACCACAACAACAAACCAAACTTTTCCAGAAACAACCAATGTTTCCCCAGGGATATGTGGCTTTTGTTCTTTTGGTATTAAATAAGAAACCTCAGCTGGGAGTGGTAGGGCACACTTGTAACCCCAGCATTCTGGGAGGCAGAGGCAGGAGGATTGCAAGTTCAAACACAGTTTGGGCAATTTAATGATTTAGTGAGACCCTGTCTCAAAATGGAACATAAAACCAGGGCTTGAGATGTAGCTCAGTGTAAAAGCCCTAGGTTCAATCCCCAGTAGTGCACTTGAAAAAAAAAAAAAATGTTCCTGGAGTTTCAGTGCAGAGGATGCAGTGAAGCTGGCTAGATTGGAGGTGAGGAGACCAGTTAGTGACCCATTCCAAACTGAGGTGATGGCCTGAGGCTGAATCTCTGCAATGAGTATAGACAAGAGGGCTTGGGATCAACAATTTCAACTGCTGGCAGGCAGAATGTGCCTCACTCGAAGAGAAGGAGTAAGTGCCCTTTCCTTTTCTCTTCCTTCTCTTTCTCTCTCTCTCTGTTTGTCTCATGCACTGGGGATTGAACCCAAGAATCTTCACACTGACCTACATTCCTAGCCCCTGCCCTTCTTTTGAGACAGGGTCTTACGTAGTTCAGGCTGGCCTTAAACTCACTACATAGCCCAGGCTGGCCTGGAATCCCTGCCTAAGCCTCTTGGGTGCTGGGACTACAGGAGTGTGCCTGTCCCCAGCCCTATTTATTTATTTATGCATTTATTTTGAGACAGTGTCTCTCTAAGCTGAGTCGATGAATTGCCCAGGCTGGGCTTGAACTTGTGATCCTCTTGCCTCACCCTCTCAGAACACTGGGATTTGAGCTGTGCAGCACCACATCTGGCTAGTAAGTGCCATTTCTGGAGAGAGTAGTCAAGGAGGAGATGGATCCTGATGTTTGAATGCCTTGGACTGAGTTACCTAGAATGGGTTGGGTTGTGTCTGAAGATACATCTGTGAGGGAGTGCAGATGGAAAGAAGATTCATTAGCTCGAGTCAGCTGCGGGGATGTGCCAGCACTGTGCCCACCGGAGAGGACAGGGAGGGCTAAGCTGACGACCATGTGCCCAGGTGGAGTCCGCACTGCAGGAGACCCATGGATCCCTTCTCGGGAGGACCTGAGTCCCCAAGGCCTCAGTGTGTTCCCTTTTCTTTCTGGAAAGCCCTCCAAAGATTAAGCCGATTGGCTTTTCCTTTTCTCAATTACCTCCTGAATTCCTGTTCTTTTACCTTCCCTCTTGGATTTAGAGTTAGGAAACAAACCCAAACGCAAGTACTTTTGAAAAGAAGCCCAGGTGCAGTGTGAGAGTTAGAAAAGGCTAGGAAATCTTAGAAAGTTCTTAACACACTCCTTTGGGCCACAGTTTCAGAAGAGGATTCTTTGCCACTATCTCAAACCCTGTACTCGTGGCTCTCTTTCCATTCCTGAAGGTACTGCTCTAGAAACTACCCACTTTCTTTTGTCCCTACCCTTCTCTTTCTTTGGACAAGGCCAGCTTTCCAAGCTTTAGCACTTAGGCCTAAAGAGACAGCAGGAGGTAAGAATTAATGGATGTAGCTAGTAGCCAGGACCTAGGAAGTCATTCAAATATCTAGGGGCCTCCTAAATAATGCCTGACTGAGCCCAACCCCCACTTCTTCAGGTCTCCAAGTGAAAGGCTTTTGCAGGGGTTTCCAAATTGAGGCTCAGAAAAGGGGAGGTGGTTTTGCTATAGAAAGGCTACTTATGAAATCACTAACAAAGGATAAGGCAAATCCTTTCCTCAGTCTATTTCTGGCACTGATAATAACTTAAACCTGGCTATGATTTATTTCAAGGATATGTTTTTGGAAAAAAAAATACATCAATAGCTTGATGTTCCTAAAAAGACAGGATAGAATTTTTTTTCCCTTTTCCTTCCCTGGCCACTCTGCTACAAATCTTTAAATTATTATGCTAGGGTCAAACATCGTAACAATTTATTTAAAGACAAGCTAACAAATTTAATACCATAAATTCTCTGTAAACACCTAGGCCTATCATAGTTTGGAGCTCAAAAATGTGCAGCTGAAGTCTGGTTTAGTAGTTTGCAAGGCCTTTGATGATGAGATAAAGAAAAGGCTTTTCTTTCTTCCCTCCTGGAACACACCTTTTGTGTGCTCTGCCTAACAAAGGAATCTCCCAATTTCATAGTGGAATTTGGAGGGAAAGCATGATAGCTACATGCTTCTGCAAAGCCTGCTTCCAACCAAAAAAAAAAAAAAAAAAAAAAAAAAAAAAAAAGCTGGGGTTTTGTAATACACTGATTGGAGGAAAAACCAAGACATTGAGAGCAATAAAAATAGCAATAACAAAATCCCAAAGGATTTGGAATTTCTTTAGTTTCTTTTTGGCTTGAGAATCACATGATTTCTTTGTTCTGCCCTTCCTTATCTACTGTACTCAGATAACAGTTTTATTTCATTCTTATAGTCAAATTACTATTTTATTATGCTCAAAGCAGAACAGTGCAAAAGGTAGCTTTTACATATGTAGAGTAATAGAATGAACTTTTGGTATTGATTTTTTGGAAGAGGGTAGTGTCCTTTTTTAAAAAAAACTTAGAAATGAAAGCTTTTTCAGCTGTGAAATTCAATGATTTTGCAAAATAGACTATGGGTACGTGCTTTCCTTTTAACTACTGGTCTATCTGGCAAAGGGATTTCTCTGAACTCCTCCTTGTAAAAATAGAACTGAGGGAATTTGCTAGAAATTATTATCTTTTACATTTTGGTTGTATTCGAAGGCAGATGCAGTATTATCTGTTGCCATTTGTGCAAATGATGAATTATGCTTTTAAATCAAATTTAGCTGAGGGTTGACCAAAGCATTGGGTTTGTATAGAGCCCGGCTCAAAAAGCATTATGAAGCCACACCAGGCAGTTATACCGCTGAAGACTCCTATGATAAACAATTCAGACTTTGGTTTTGGGAGTACAACTCTTGTAACCATTCAAATGCTGCTGTGTGGTGCTTTCAGCTCTAAGAGGAGGCGATGGGGGAGGGGAAGAGAGCATGTTAAGTAAACAAAGACTCCAAATCTATGAAACCTAGGATTTGCTATGGTATGTATACTATGAAACGCCATAGATTATTATATCCATAATGTATCAAGATCTCAAATTAGCAGGTCCTTGGTACCCTTCAATGCACATAATTTTTTTAAAATTTGCATATTATTAAAGGCCCACCTTTGGGCGAATAAAAAAGGCATCCTTTCAAATGAAACCAAGCCCAGGTAAAGTTGAAACTCAACACACAGACTACTGGCATTGTTTTCAGGCTAAAAGAAGATGAGAGTTTCAATTTCATCATCTTGTAACACTGACAAATGTGTTGCTGTGGCCAGCAAAATTGGCAGATTACGTAGGTCTTTCTAAACGTGTGTAAATACGTAGATAGGCATTCCAATTTATGTGCAACTTCAGTTTGCCGTTTGAAATTAAAAACTCTTCTGAGACAATAATTCTGATCATTTGTATGAAAAGTGTGAAAGAGCCCCCTCCAAAAAAACCTACTTGATATTTTCAGCATATGATGCCCCTGTAACACAGAACAATGGCTTCCTTGATGGAAGTTAATGCAAGACACAGGACTGCTGAGATTTTTTTTTTTTTTTAACTTTTCTGCACACTTTCCAGACATTAACTAATCAATCTAATTTAAAATAAAGCACATAAGAGTGCTTCCTCTGCTGGGTCTTCAAGGCTACTCCCCTGGTTATTAGTGTCTTTAGGGTTGGATCAAACAGGAGTGTGCCTTTTTAAGAGGTAATGGTGACATTTTTTCAGCTCTTTCCATTTTGTCCTATTTCCAGTGTCAGCACAATTAGCTTGACATGGAGGTTTCTCTGTCGTTTTAAAAATCTTCCAATGGCGCGCATGTCTGGGAATGTAGGAACCAGGACATGGGGCTGGAAAACAGCCTACTTCATCTGGAATGGAAATATATTGTCTCACTCTGGGATGGATTACGATTACCCCCCTGCGTGGCCTTTGGCGGGTTTATATATGTATCTTTTTGTGTTCTGTAAGCTATGACCACCTGCTGTATGTACAATACGTGCTTGTTACATTTACACACCATCTCCCTTCTAGAATTTAAAGACCCAGCTATTACATCTTGTTTACTCAATATCATTCCAGTTAAAGAAAAAACCCTACATGAACAGAACATGCCATGTTTCAATCTGGCCCCACTGGCTTTTTCTCTGAACGCAAAACGTGTGTCTTTTACACCAGGGCTTTCTCCCCACCCCAGGGGGTGTCTTCCATTCTTTTGTGGCTCAGTTTAAGGCGAAAAGGGCTCCAAACCACCAACTAACCAGAGAAGAGCCCCTTCTTCCACCTCCAGGGAGAATTTCAGATTTAATTCCTCTGAAGATAGCGTGCTCTCTTCTTACTTATTTGCCACCATTACGAGGAGAACAGAACACCACCTTGGCTTCAAGATCCTGCCTGGGTAGAGGCTCACGGTCTTTCTCAACCATCTTTGGCGAGGCCTCGCTTCCTTCCACTCGAGTAAGTTGCGGCTTGGGGCCATGGAAAAGGACTGGGTGAGAGTCTGAAATGTCGTTTGAAGAAAAAAAAAAAAGCAGCCCTCCCTTCGTCCCCTCACCACCACCCCCGGCTCCGCGATCCCGGGCGAGGCTGCGGCCGGCGGCCCGTCAGGGCGAGACTTGGCAGGTCCGCGGGGCGCCTCTCCGCCGCCGCGGGGCTCGGGCGGCAGCGACCGCGGGCTTCGCGCTCCGCCGCCGCGGCCCGGGTCTCCCGCCCCCACGCCGCCCCCTCCCCCCGCCGCGCTCCCTTTTGTTCGCCCGCCGCCGCCGCCCGGGCCCGCACCCCAGCCTAGGCCCCGGCGCGGCGGGCCGGCCGCTGTCGCCGCCGCGCGGCCTAGAGCGCGGGCCCGGGAGGCGCGGGGCGGCAGGGCGCTCGGCGAGGCCGCGCGGCGGCGGCGGGCGGCTGCGGGCGGCGGGCGGCGGCGGCGGGCGAGGCCGCTGCACCGCACACGCACACACAGACCCCGGCGGCGCGAATGCAGCCGACACGCCCGTAACATGGAAGCCGCCGCCGCCGCCGCCGCTCCGACGACAGCAGCAACGGCCCCTGCAGCAGCAGCCGCCGGCGGCGCCGCGCTGAACAAAGGTCATCCGAGCTGCGGCCCAGACGCCCGGGCTTGACCGCTGCCAAGAGGCCAACCCCGGGCAGGGGGTGGGTGTGTGTGCGCCTCCGCGCGGGGCGGCCCGGGGCGGCCGGGCAGCGAGGGGCGCGGGTGGGCGCCGGGGACAGCGAGGCAGGGGCGCCGGCCCCTCGTGCCACCCCTGCGGGTCGCGCTGAGCGCGCGAGGCGTAGGCCCCACGGCCTGCTACAGTGGCCTGCCCCACCTCGCCCAGGGGACAGCTGGCCTTCGCGCCCCGCCGGTTTCCTTGGGGGGCCCGAGGAAGGGCCGGTTTGGCTAGGCCCCACCGGCTCGAGAGGGGGCCACGTGAGCGCCGGCCCGCTGCCGCCCCCCTCCAGCGCTGGCCGCGCACAGATGGTTTTTGCAAGGCCTCGGTGTGCCCCCTCTCCCCCACTGCCCTGCTTCACTTGTCCCTCACCGCCCCATACATCCCCAGTGTTGTACCCCGAGGTGAAGGGATTTGGACTCACCACCCCCCCAGGTGCTTGAAAGAAGAGAAGGTTGGAGGAGGAGGAAGAGATTGGGGGGGCTGCTGGTGGTGGTGACAGGGCTGGGAGAGAAAGGAGAGGGACGGAAGGGAGGAGGGGGCTGGGTGGGGTGGGGGTGACAGGCAGAGAGGAGCCTGGTCAACAAGCCAGCACCACTCTGCTAGGAGGCCAGGCCGGCTCGCAGCCGACGCATCCTGTGAGGAGACACACATAGATTGCTTTCTTGGGGGCTCTTTGTCAGCCACCAACACAGGGAACACACACTGACACACACGTACACAAAGATCTGAGCCAGGTTGTGGGAGGTAAGTGGGGGAAGGAGAAGGAGGGGGAAACAGTGTCTGGTGGGCTTCGGGGTGGAGGGGAGGGGGAATGCGCCCTAAGGGGCTCTGGGGGGCTGGTGAGGTAAGCATTTCCAAGGCTGTATGCTTGTGTGGCGGTGGGGGGACACACGATGACCTTCCCTTCTTCAGAAAGACCTAAAAGGGTGAGGCAACCCCCAGTGAGATCCCCCCCGGTGCTGATGATTTTCAGGGACTTGTTGGCAACTCAGCGAGGGTTGCCATAGCTTTTTTATGTAGGGTGACCAGAACCGGCTGAAACTGGTTTGAGGCAGATCAGCTCCTGAACACAATGCAGTCACTGAGCTACTACAGTGGGATAGCAGCTTCCTCCCTTCATGGCAGCCAAAAGCAGAGGAGCTTGCAGGAAGGTGCCACCCCAACACAGTATGTGAATGCACACTTAGACACCACACAGCACTGGTACGTGACTAATGGAGTCCTAAAAGATCCTGTGTAGAGACGATGGGGAAAAAGGTGCAGGTTTGCAGGGTCTGAGACTACTTGGGCTTTTCCTGCCTTTTTCTTTTGCTTAAGGGATGGACAAGGAGCTGAGATTTATGACCCTTATTAAAGAAAAAAATGTGCCTTGCTAGGGTGGGGACACTTGGTTTATGCAGTCTCTCTCTCTCTCTCTCTCTTTCTCTGTGTTTTTAACAAAACAAAACCAGAATGAACTGATGGATTTGTAATGGTAGTTTGTTTGTTGCTGAAGAATGCTACTTTGCATGCCTTTTTTCTCTTGCAGGGTATGTTCTGTTTTGTGCTTTTCCTTTTAGAAGCTACTAAAGGGTGTTTGGGATACTTCTGACTATTATGAAGGCCAAAAGGTAACAATATTGTTCTAGGAAATGAGCATAAATGTGTTCCAATGATGCTGTTAGCCATACATGCTGTCTTTTTTTTCCTTGTAGGCCTGTTGACTGGGGCTGCTTTTAACCCTTTCATATTTGCAGAGAATGCAACCGTGTGACAGTAACTGAACACTGATCCAAAGTCTTTCCAAAAGGTCAAGGTTCACAAGGTGAGATATGCTATTTTGAGCATGAATTTAAGTATTTATTTGCAGATCCATTCATACACAGACTGACAGTGGATTGGTACCCTGGAGATGAAACGGGGTTCAGAGTGGAGAAGAAATACTCTTAATGTTATCCACGTTTAATGGGATTTCGAGTGACTTTTTGAAGGTATTGCTATCAAGGTGAAATCTGAATGCCTTCATTAAAATCGCATGTGCCTGGGCATTTGGAGCAGTCCTGCCTGGAAAGAGGCAAGTTTAGAGAATAGTAGGTGGCAGGGCCTTGTGGAGAATAGGCTGTTTTGCATAAGGCTGAAGCAGTACACATGTGGCACTTTCCTGATCATTGTAAGGAAAGGAAGGGCTTCACCAAATCGAGGCAGCCAAGCCACCTTTTTAGGATTTGAGGAGGTAGATTCGCCTTTTGTTCATTCATCACCTTTCTTTTACCATGCTCTCTGTGTTAACCTGAAAGGCTTTTCTCTTCGACTCAAGTGGTGGAATGTCTTTTATTGATTTTGGGGGCTGTTGACGGTGAGTTCGCCATTGGATTATTTGTGGCATACATTTTAATGTGGAATACTAATGCAAGACCAGGAGGGAACCGGGTAGTCTGGCTTATTCTGTGCAAAGGTGCCTGTTAACTCACAGCTTTCCTGTAATGGGTGGTAGAAATGTCTATGCCTCAGATGATTGCAGCTGGCTTTGAGCTGGCATTTTCATGCACCCTCCCAAACCAGAGGTTGGGGAATAGAGGAGAGGAGAAGAGAGGAGAAAGCCGTGAGGAATGTAGCAAAGTGAAGAACAAAGGCTGTGGGAGCTTTCAGGGGAACACTAAACATTTTGCCTTGGGGTTCCTTGTGAAAAGAACTTCAACTTCCCCAAACAGGAAACTAGTCACTCCAGAGTTGGATACAGCATGATCTCAGCAACAGAACTGGTTCTGCCTTTCTGCTGGTTTGGTAGAGGTACAGTCAAGAGGAGCTCATAGGAGACATGATTGCAAATAAATTTCTCCCTCACTTTGAAGTGGGTATTTTGTTCCTCTCTGTGTTCAATAGAATAGTCTTTTCAGAAATGCCCAGGATCTTGGAAATTGGTTAAGTTTGATGCTGGCAGTTGGTGGGCATATCTGCAGTGAGGGTGTTAAGTATGCAGAGGTTTTATTGTTGAAGTGTTTTTCATTTGGCTGCAGAACATCGCCTGTGTGATAAAACTGGCAAAAGGGGAAACAAGAGTGCATGGTTAGCTTGGAATACTTTATGTAGTATTTAATAGAGATAAATGTAATCTCAGACAGATACACCAGTAAATAGCTTACATGATGGAACAAAATTCTTTGCAAATCACTGTGCTAAAATTGGTTTTCAATTCTACCTCATTTTTGATTGCCAGAGGTTCTGCAGATGACTGTGGCAGAAATATGCTTGCATAGCAGATCCGAATCCATGTTGCATGATACGCTTCTCCTGCATTTCTGGTGCCAACTAAAACTCAGATGGTTAATATGATAAACCTTAATTAGCTTACTACAATAAGCTGTTTTATCATTTAGTCCTTCATTCTTGTCTTTCTGGAGTTGGTGATTTTTATTTAACTTTGACAGTTCAGCCCTTGCAATGATTATTTCTTGAGAAAAATGTTTAAAAAACCTTTTTAGGCACAGCATGTCATGGAATGTTTTGGTTTACTCTCTTGGAGGTTTTCAGCTTTGTTCTTCGCCCTCCCCCTAGAAGTCTTCCTGAAAATAGCATTCGTTTTGCACTTAAGCCAGTCTTTCCAGCTGCAAATGCTGCTGAAGGTTAGGGAGCTGGTTCTCCAGGCAGCAGCCATTAGCTCATCCTGAACTGGGGCTTGCCCCAGGTGTTGATCTCATGCTGGGGTATAACAATGTGGCAGGCCCAGGTCTCCCTGGAGAGGAACCCAGTGTCTTCTGGAGAATTAGCAAAGGCATGCTCCTCCCTGAGAGAACCAGGAGGGAACACGGAGGCACCCACACTTGGGGCGGGGGGGGGGGGGGCCTGTGCTGGAGCCTGAGCCTGGCGCCTGGCTGGGAGTGCCTGGGGCAGTCTCTGAGGAAGACCTGTGGGCCATTCCCTCTGCTGCAGGAATGTGTGGGTTTGGCCCAGAATATACTGGAAAGAAAGTGTTTTATCTTTTGCCTGAAATTGAGTCATATTTTCCATTTTCAGGAATGGTGGATGCAGGGTTTTGTGAAGTCTCAGCCTAATCTGCTTCGGGAGCCCTGTTTTCCTCTTTTCTCCTTTTTCTCAGAGGCCCCTCTCCCCCCACTTGACTCATTTTTAAGGAAGGTCTAGGAAGGAGTAGCCAACATGTAAGTGGAATATTTTGCTTATACCTTTGACTTGGATGAGTTTCTTCTTCTGAGATGCTTTCTCGGGCTTTGCTGTGGAATACAGTCTGTCCTCGGTGGCTTTTGAATAACCTTTCTCCTATCCCTGGTAGAACTCCACGCCTCTGTGCGCAGCTGGTGCCCAGGTTGCCCTCATGTGGAACCTTAAAAAGACACCAGTACAAGGGAAGCTGAAGGGATCTAAAAGACATTTGGGTTGCTCCTTCTCTATCCCCAAAGAGCTCTTCTTAATTCTAACACATACTAGCAAAACAAGAACAGCAGCCATGATGGACACTGCAGAAATCCATACCTTTGTGGTAATTATATTTTAGGGATAATCTTTAACCAAACAAGTCATGGTTAAAGAATTGACTTTTGGTGTGTGTGGTACTGAGGATTGAATCCAGGGACTCGTGCATGCTAGGTAATTGCTGTGCCATTGAGCTGCACGCCCAGCCCTTTTTACTTTTGAGACAGGATCTCACCGAACGCCCAGGCTTTTGTGATACTGCTGTCTCAGCTGGGTCATATGCATGCACCACTGTCCCAGCAAAAATTAACTCTTCTTTTGGTGGTACTGGGGATTGAACCCCTTTGCACTAAGGTGCATTCGTGGCCCTTTTTATTTTGAGGCTGTCCTTGCTAAGTCGCCCACAGGGGGCTTCAACTTTTGATCCTCCCGTCTCAGCCTCCCAGAGTGCTGGGCTTATAGGCCTGTGGCACCATGCCCAGCTAACTTGCAGTGCACATCACTGAATTGAGGACCTCGTATACACGCTAGGCCAGTGCTCTACCACTGAGTTACATCCCCACCCCTTTTAAAAATTTTATTTTGAGACAGAGTTCCTCTAAGTTGCTCAGGGGCAGACCTCGATTTTATCAGTCCTCTTGCCCCCACCTGCTGAATAGCTGGAATTACAGGCATGTACCACTGTGTCAGACAAGAATGACCTTTAAAAAATTTTATTTACATGCAGTGAAATTTACTTTGTGGTATACAATTCTTTGGACATATGTATAGTCATGTATTTACCACTGTAATCAATGCATAATAATCCCATCATGCCAAAATTTCCTCTGCTGCCCCTTTGTCATGTATGCCCTCTTTCCCTCAGTTGAACCTAAGGCCTTCATACTGAGCTACATCCCCAACCCTTCTTAATTTTTGTTTTGAGACAGAGTCTTGCTAAGTTGCCCAGGCTGGACTCCCCCTTGCAGTCCTCCTGCCTCAGCCTCCCAGAGTCCTGGGACTGCAGACATGCCCCACGGCACCCACCTGCCCCTTCGTACTTGGGTTCTTCTCGCCACTGGCAGTCAGTGCCCTACTGTTGGGACATTATTCTTTGTCTCTGTTGTTTTGACTTTTCCAGGGTGTCATAAAAATGGCTTCTTAACAAAAGGGCATTTTGGTTTGCTGGGCATGGTGGTGCAAGCCTGTAACCCCAGCACTCAGGGCTGAGGCAGGTGGATTGCGTCGAGTTTGGGGCCAGCTTGGATTACTAAGCAAGACCCTGTCACAAGAACCCCCCCAAAAACAACAACAACAAAAAAACTATTTGTGGTTCATCTATCTATATTTTGTGTGTCAACACTTTTTTTTTTGTACTGGGAATCAAACCCAGGGCCTCACGCTTGCTAGGCGGGCGCTATGCCGCTGAGCTACATCGCTGGCCCAATACGTTTTTATTGCTGGTTAGTATTCCATATTCCTCTGTGTTGATGTACGACACTTTATTCACCACTTGAGGACATTAAAGCTGTTTCCAGTTTTTGGTGATTGTGAAAACAGTTGCTGTGAACATTTATGTACAGTATAGGTTTTTCTGGGAATATGAGGGTTTTTTTTTTTTTTTTTTTTTTTTTTTGTCTTCTTTAAGACGGGGTTTCACTATGCAGTTCAAACTGCCTTGAACTCACTTTGTACCCCAGGCTGGCCTTGTACTCACAGTGATCCTCCTGCCTCAGCTTCCAAGTGTTGGGATTACGGGCGTGTGCCTGTATGTTTTGCTCTATTGCCCAGACTGATTTGAACCCCTGCTCAAGTGATCCTCCTGCTTCAGCCTCCCAAGTGTAGGTTTTCATTTCTCTTGGTAAATACTTGGCATTGTCTGCTTGGGTCTTATGGTGTATTTATAATAATTAAAAGTGTGTTTGAAAGTAAATTCAGCTCGTCATAACTCACAAAAAAGATCTGGCCTTGACAGTTGCAGTTAAGACTTCGCAGGAAAGAGAACGGGTGAATGCCGAAGACACTCGAGAGATGATCATGATAATAGAATAGTCTCTAATAGGATGACATGCTTTATAACCCTGAACTAATTGGAATTAGCAGAAGTGGAAACAAAAAGCTGCAAGTGGTAAAATACTCTGTTTTACCTCAGTAGTTACTTCTAATCTCTTCAGAAACATTTGGTAGTTTAATTTTTACATTTGTCTTCAGGTTCATTAAAACACCACACAATAATAGAATTAAAATTTAGGAAGGTGCTACTAAAGATCTTCGTTGAAATTTTGGTTTCATGTAAGTAACTTAATTGTAATTGATTTATCAACTGCTAAAATATTGGTGGTACTCCAATATTTGAAGTCATTATTAAATATTATTCAGCTTTTTCTTTTGTTTGTTTTTTTGCTTTTTTGAGACCAGGTATTGTAGTCCAGGCCAGCCTTGAACTCACTGGTTATCCCAGGCTAGCCTTGACCTTGCCATCCTTCTCCTCAGCTTTTTGACTTTATTCAGCTTTGATCCCTTGTAAGGAAGTGAAAATATTTAAGCACTCCCAAAGCAATGAAGATGGGGGATTTAGAAACAGACTTTTTTTTTTTTTTTTTTTTTAAGGATAAAATAGCTTTCAAGGTCCGGAAGAATAAGTAGAAGTAATGGTGGTATAGAGCTCTAGAAGTGGCAAGTGATGTTGAGTTAGGGATTCTTAAAGCCATTTAACAAACACTGTTTCCTGATAACCAGGCATTGTGCTAGGGCCTGGGAATCCAGAGCGAAGAAGAAACCAGAGAGAAAAATCCAGCCTACAGAAACTACGATAGGAATGTGAACAGTCACATGATGCCAGTGTGGGGAGGTGGCCTCCGAGCTGAGCCAGGAAATACCAGTGAGAGTGTGGCAGCCATGGGAAGGCTGAGAGAGCTTGGTGTGTGTCGGGGGTGGAACTCCTTGTTGATGCAGATAGGAGGCAGGCAAGAGCCGTGCACCGCAGGTCCTTCTGTAGGGTCCCTTACAGTGTGCACTTCCTTGTGTAGCCAGTATTGGCAGAAAGGCTCACCCTTCATCACCAAGGTCCTCTGGCAGCACCCTGGAGGATGGAGTGGAGGCTGTGAGGCCGGAGGTGGGGAGGTCGGATGAGGCAACCCCTGCAGCAGTCCAGCCTGCAGTGTGGGAGGCCTGTGTGGAGTTGAGGCCCAGATTGGGAGTACAGTAATGTCCCCTTTCTCCATGGGGGACACATTGCAAGACTCCCAGTGGGTGCTGAAACCTTGGATAGTACTAAACCCCAAATGTATTACATTTTTTCCTGTACATGTATACCTATAAGTTTTAATGTATAATTTAGGCACAGTAAGAAATTATCAAATAACTAATATATATAACAATTATAACAATATACTGTAAGAAGAGTTCTTTAAAACTTATTAATTGTTTAGGCCAGGTGTGGTGGTACATACCTGTAATCCCAGCACTTGGGAGGCTGAGGCAGGAGGATCACCATGAGTTCAAGGCCAGCTGGGGCTACATAGTCCAGGCCAGCCTGAACTAACTACATAGTGAGATCCTGTCCCAAAAAACAACAACAGCTTATTGATTGTTTATTTCTTATTTTTCATTTAGTATTTTTAGACCATTGTTGACCTTGGGTAACTGAAACCACAAAAAGTTAAATCACAGATAAGGGGGGACTACTGTGATTGGCATAGAACAGGGAGGATAGAAGAAAGGTGTAAAATGCACTGAGTTTTGGGTTCCTAAGATGATAGCTTATGTAGTAAAATCCATAGATGAGGAGGGATAGGCAGCTAAAGAACTTAAAATACATGCTTCAGAAAATTGAAGAAGGGCTGGAGGTATAGGTCAGTGGTAAGCACTTGTCTAGCATGTGAGAAACCCTGGGTTGGATCCCTAGCTCTGCAAAAAAAAAAAAGAAAAAAAGAAAAAAAGGTAAGTCAGAAAGTAGAACAGTTCCAGAAAGTGGCACTATGTGGTGTGGCCTTTACTCATGCTATCTCATTTAATACTGAAACAGTGAGATGAGCTGTCTGCTATTATCTCCATGGTAGCAGTGGGGAAACTGAGGCAGAGACGCTGGTCAAGGTCTCCCAGATCATGAATGATAGTAGAGGTGGGATTTAGAGCTTGGCCCCAGCAGGAGGCTGTTCTGCCTTGGGGAGCATGGATGGTGTTGTAGAGTGTGGGGGTTAGGATGAGAAGGAGCCCCAGAGGGCACAGCTGGGGCTGAGCAGCGAGCACTGATGGTGTTCAGGTTAACTGGTGCCTGTCAGGGGAGAATATTTCGGGGGAAGATTTGAGATACACTAAGGGCCTTCTGGTTTAGGCAGATTTTTTCCTGACTGTAGTCAGCACAGAGAGAAGGAAATCCATTATCTGCATTCAGAGAGAACTCCAGAAATTGAAAAGACTTAAAGGAATTTTACTGGGCACTAGGATGAGGTTACAAATTGAAAGGGAGAAGAAATAGAGAAATACTTGTGTTTTATGTATTCTTGGAAAGGAGGAGAAAAGTAAATTGAAAGTGGTGCTGAGAAAAATCGGACAATAAATAAAAATATTTAAAGAATTCTTTGAATCATGTCCTACAGGGAGGAAGTTCAAAATTCTGGTTGTTTTAGAATGAGGAGGGGGAGCAAATTCTGTTTAATCTGCATCTGGAGACTGAAATAAATAATTTTAGGCAAACCCAGAGTGGTTTTCTTAGTTGCCCCATGTATTTCCTACCAAGGATATCTTGTTTGATGGTCTTTAGAGTCTAGAAATTCTGGTTTTTTATTGTTTCTTTTTAGTCAGTTATTACAACTTTAATTTGAGCTTCAAGGTATCTGGAATGATCCGTGGAGACTTAGAAGATATACCGAGGGTTGTAGTTTTTGACTGTTTTCTCAACATCAGCCTTTTCTTTTTGGGACACAGATTTCTTTTAGAGGCTGATTCTTGGGGCTGGTAATGGGTATTGATTTTTTTTTTTTTCCCATTACTGGGGATCGAACCAAGGGCCTTTGCACTGAGCTACAGCCCCAATCCTTGTTATTTTTTATTTTGAGGCAGGGTCTTGCTAGGTCACTGAGTTGTCCAGCTGGGGCTCGAACTTGCAGTCCTCCTGCCTCAGCCTCTCTGAGTTTGTAGTTATGGCAGATACCACTAAGCCTGGCTGGGTATAGATTTTACAGTTTTCTTCTCTGAGGGGCAAATTCTTTCTAGAGATCAGCATAGTAAGAATTAGATTGCTGAAAAAAAATAGGCCAGAAATTTCAGAGCTTTCTGTTTTTATTTATTTGTTTAGTTTTGGTTTTATAAGACAGGGTGCCACTGTTCAGGCTGGCCTCCTGCCTCTGCCTCCCAAGTGCTGGCAAAGCCTTCTGTTTTTAAAGCATCACATAGCCAGAAATGCTTTAGATATTTGTAGTTATCTCATTTTCCCCCCAAATTTATTTTTTTTTTAATGCTGGGGAATGAACCTAGGGCCTCACACATGCTAGGTAAGCGTTCTACCAGTGAGCTACACCCCCAGCCCGTCCGTCATTTTCTACTGTGAGCCCAAATTGGAGCTGAGGCTCATCAGGTAGTTAACAGCATGTCCAGAACTAGAACCCAGCATCTGGACTCCTAGTCTAAGGCTGCCCCCTTCACTGCTTTCTCTCTGCCTCTCAAAATTTATCATATATGTTTCGATGGTACATAATCCTGCTCACATTTATAATCCTTTTAACAGATGAACTTGAAAACATGAGTTAATCAAACTAAGCCTCACATGGGTACTCGTCGGTGAGCTGATCTTTACCAGTTCTGCTGATTTCATGTAACAGGAGTGGGAGAGGAAGTTGGAGACCTGACATTGTGCTTACTAGACTAGCTAACTCTGGGCGGGAAGGGGTTGCAGATTTTCAGATGCCTTTACTAAGCACCTAGGGACAGCCACCTTTTTCTTGACCACCACCTATAAAAACCAGTCCAGTGCTGCTTCCTAGCTGTAGGACATAGAGCAAGTTACTTAAATTCCAAACTAAAGTGCCTGGCCAAGTGAATACGGCTTTCCTAAAATCGTAGGTATTCTGTGTTCCTTGGTCTGCCTGTTTTAGGACAGTGGCTTTTCTCCCCCTCCTGTCTTGGAGGGTATTGTGTCTCCTGTCCTACCTCACCTCATTGGCAATTAGATGTTTGTTTCTGGCTATGAAAACACACACAGTGAGTCGTCTGTCTGTCTCTAGGGCTTCGGCCACAGCAGCCCTTGACTCAGTTAGAAGTGGGTGAAACACTGTCTAGGTAGGAGGGTAGCTGTACTTGGCTGTACTTGCATTTATAGTTGAAGATCTTGCCCAGATTTTTTTTTGTCATAATCTTCTACCTCAGCTCTCTTTGGTTGAAAAAAATTTAGCCCAATTAATGCTTGACTATTGTCAAGGTTGTCTGTTGGTGTAATTTATATTGACCAAAGTTTAAAACAAAACAAGACTGTGTGTAGTGGCACATGCCTGTAATTCTAGCACTCTGGGAGGGAGAGGCAGGCAGATTGAAAGTTGGAGCCCAGCCTGGGCAACTTGGTGACTTTAGTGGGACCCTGTCTCAAAAAATTAAATAGAAAAGAGGGCTGAAGTTAGAGCTCAGCTTGAAGGCTCTGGTTTCAGTCCTTAGTATAGCAACAATAACTGAAAATATGCCAGGTTAGCAAAAAGCCTTCTTCCCATGTTTACATAACCGTCCACGACTCATTGTTCATGTGCAGAAATGGAGTGACAGTAGGTACATGGAAGGCCGCTAGGGGAGCCACAAATAATTGTTTTATGTCTGGAGTTGCCCTGTCCAGTAGCCACCAGCTGTATGTGGCTATTAAACTCTTGAAATGTAGCTACTCCAAGCCCAGTGTGGTGGCACATATCTGTAATCCCAGCACTCAGGATGCTGAGGCAGGAGGATTGCAGAGAGGTTCAAGGCCAGCCTGAACTACTCAGTGAGAACCTGTCTCAAAAACACCAGAAAAAAAGACTTGGGCCAGTGAGATAGCTCAGTGGCATAAGCGCCTGCCTGGCAAGTGCGAGGTCCTGAGTTCGACTCCTGGTACCCACATAAAGGAAAAAAGGGCCAGTGATATTGCTCAGCGGCACAAGCGCTTGCTGGCAAGCGCGAGGTCCTAAGGTTGACTCCCGGTACCCACATTAAAAAAAAAAAGACTTCAAGACTCTGAGAGGTGAAGGGATTAGCTTGCAGATTTTACCACTAGTAAGTGACTGATGCTAGATTTGAACCAGGATCAAATTCTGCTCTGATTCCACCGCTTCCTATTGCCTTGGCCTGTAAAAGCTCCAAGTGCTGCTGGCGTTCTGTAGCCATCACCCAGGATGTTCCTGGGGGTGCCATTGTTGTTTGGACTGCACTTCTCACACTTTAAATTCCTTATAAGTCACTGTATTGTTAAAATGCTGCCGCTAAGTAGAGCTAGGGTGGCCCCAATCTTTTGTATGTCTAAGCAGCTTGATGTTGGCACTGCTGGTCCATGGACCACACTGAGTAGTGCTTTTCCTGGTCTCAGGCCTGCTGCTGCTTTGCTTCCAGAGCTATTTGCCTCTCCAGGCTTTGCCTGCTCCACAGGGACTTGCCCTCAGGCTTGGCATATGATGTCCGTGAGAGCAAATGGGGCCAGGACCGATGGGTGGTCCTAGGTGCTCGTCCTGGCAGGAACACTGATTTCTAGGTACTCAAGGTCTGTCTGGAACCTTGGTTTACTCCGCTTGCTACATTCCTGTCTTACTCCAGTTTTGGTACCTTACTCCCTTTGACTCCTTGGCACTGGTAGTCTACTAAGACAAGAGAATTTTAATATTGAGATTAGGTCTAGGAGCAGTGTGGCAGAGGTGCCACTGTAACTCATTGTCATTAAGATTGTCAGGCTGAGGTCAGCACATAAGAGTGACTGTCTTGGGTTGGGTTGGTTAGGGATTTGTATACAGGGGACTGAAAACTCACCATGTTTCTGCCCTTATTCTTGACAAGGAATTGAGGTGACCTGTGACTTTTTCTTAGAATAGGAATTACAGAAGAGCCACCTCACAGACCAGCATTGGACAATATTTAATGGCACATGATGAAGATTACCACCACTGAATCCTTCAGTCCAGCTGTCCTGGTGATGATTACCCTGGGCCCCCAGCCAAAAAAGAAATTGAGTTGTAGGGAAGAGTTGGTATAATAAATATTGGAGTTAGTAGGTTTCTTACTTTTTTGTTTTTTGTTTCTTTTTTTGGTCTTTTTTTTAATGTGGGTACCAGGGGTCGAGCTCAGGACCTCACGCTTGCCAGCAGATGCTTGTGCTGCTGAGCGATATCACTGGCCCTTTTTTCCTTTATGTGGGTACCAGGAGTCGAACTCAGGACCTCACACTTGCCAAGCAGGCGCTTATGCCACGGAGCCATCTCACTGGCCCTATTTTGGTCTTTTTGAGACAGGGTTTCACTGTGCAGTTCAGGTTGACCTTGAACTCACTTTGTAGCCCAGGCTGGCCTCAAACTCGCAGCAGTCCTCCTTCCTCAGTCTCCTGGGTGCTGGGATTACAGGTGTGCACCACCATACCTGGCCTTGTTTTTTTTTTTTTTTTTTTTGTGGGTACCAGGGGTCGACCTCAGGACCTTGCGTGCCAGCAGGCGCCCGTGCCTCTGAGCGATATCACTGGCCCTTTTTTCGTATGTGGGTACCAGGAGTTGAACTCAGGACCTTGTACTTACCAGGCAGGCGCTTAATGCTGCTGAGCTATCTCACCAGCTTGTTTTGTTTTTTGAGGCAAAGTCTCCCTGTGTAATTCAGTCTGGTTTTGAACTCACTGTGTAGCCCAGGCTGGCCTTGAACTCTCGTGATCCTCCTGCCTCAGCCTCCCAAGTGCTGGGATTACAGGCGCGTGCCACCATACCTGGCCACGTTTCTTACTTGGTGAAGACTATTGATTAAGTCAGCTATGGCAGTAAAACCATGCCTGTCACATGAGGTAGTTTACCTCCCTGATGTGTCTACTAAGGCCTGCCATTTCACAGAATTCCTGTGTGAGCTTTAGATCGTATTGGACATCTGGACACTGAAAGCCTGGGACTACAAATACAATTTATTAATTGTTAGCTAAACCCAGCATCTCCCTGCTTGGGGCAGAATCCATGCCTGGCATGTTGGGAGCCTCTGCTCTGGGTGTGGCTGCTGTGGAATCACAGTTTGCTGGAAGGGGGAGCGGAGTGGGGTTTGATGGAATAGGGACAAAGCTGGTGTTAGACCAGGACAGGCCATGAGGCCAGCCCTGGAGAAAGGAAGTGGAGCCGTGGGTGCTCATTAGTTGGGGGTGCATTCATAGCGTAGCTGGGGCAGCAAATCAGAAGCCTGGCTGGAGCTTGTTGAGACTAGGAGTGGAGCTGCAAGGCCATCAGAGGGCAGAACAGGGATGACGATCCTAAGTACAGTGAAACAGGCAGGAACCAGGAGAGCACAGGATGCAGAACAGACGGATATGGGAAAGTGCAAGACGACACGAACGGGGCAGTCTGAGTGACGGATGGTGCTGATGGGAAGGGTCCATTGAGTGACGGTGGAGAGGTGAGTGACAGAGCCCTGTAGGTGGTTCCGTACCGGGGATCATGAATAACTGAACCACAGCCAGCCTTCCCTGGCAGCCTTCATGTCAGATAGAGGATGCCTGTGGCCCAGGTGGCAGAAGTGAGGCATGCGGATCAGGAGAAGCAGTAGATTTTTGTATGTTTTTGTGTTCATATAGGAAGGCTTTCAAAGACTATTCTGTTTGGAGTTTGCATGGCATAGAGGTCATTCGATGAACACAGCTGTTAAGCTAACAGGAAAAAGAGAGCTCATTATGAGGCACAGGGTTGGCAGCTACTAGGACGACTTGAGTCTCCAGGAACTCAACTGTCATCTTGCACTAAGCTTGCTTCGCATTCTTGTCAGGGCCACGTGTCCTCAGTGGTCTTTTTGTGCCTCATCCTTGGTAGAACTGCAATCTCTTCCTCCTTATGCACATTGCCAAACATGGCCCTGCAGCCCCTGTATTTCCATGAACTCATTTAAAATAGTAGTGGACATCATCTGTATTCCAGCTTCCACTTCTCAAGAGCAGACATCTGACTGGTCCTGATATGGTCAGCTGTGGTAGGGAGGGCAGTTAGTTACTGCTAACTGTAAATGGGTGGCAGTAGGTTTTTTTTTTTCTCCCAGTACTACAGATTGAATCCAAGGCCTTTGCTATATCCTGGACCTTTTTGTTTTGAGACAAGGTCCCGCTAAGTTATTTAGGGTAGCCTCAAGCTTACAATCCTTCTGCCTTAGCCTCTCAGATAGCTGGGATGAAAGTGAGTGGCAACACACCTGGTGGGTGGCAGTTTTCCATGAAGATAGCCAGTGGTTTTGAAGTGCTTCTACTACAGAGGGAACCATAAAGGCAAATCCTCTATAACGTTAGCCTTCTTGTGTTTAGCCAAAGTATTCCTTCATTTTATTTATATCTATCTATCTATCTATCTATCTATCTATCTATCTATCTATCTATATATATATTTTTTTAAGTTTTCTTTTTTTTTATTATTTATTTATTTATTTATTTTTTGTGGGTACCGGGGGTCAAGCTCAGGACCTCGCATGCCAGCAGGCGCCCCTGCCGCTGAGCGATATCACTGGCCCTTTTTTCGTATGTGGGTTCCGGGAGTCGAACTCCGGCCCTCGCGCTTGCCAGGCAAGCGCTTATGCCGCTGAGCCATCTCACCGGCCCTATTTATTTATATTTTAATTAATAAATTAATTAATTTTGAGACAGGGTCTTGCTATGTAGCCCAGGCCGGCCTTGAACTCGAGGTGATCCTCCTTCCTCAGCCTCCCAAGTGCTGGGATTACAGGTGTACTTCCACGCCCGGCTTCTTCATTTTAAAATACTTTGTTGTCAGGTGTGTAATTGCAGCGTTCTGGGAAGCTGAGGTAGGAGGATTCCAAGTTCAAGCCCAGCCTGAGAATTCAGTGACTTAGCAAGAACCTATCTCAAAAAAAAAAAAAAAAAAAAAATGGTGGCTGCCTTTGTCCAGACATTGGCAAAAACACTGAGTGAATGAGAAAAGTCAGTGAGAAATGAGCTGGGTGTTAGGTAAGTTTAACAAGCTGGAGGCAGCAAAAAGGCAACTAAAGTGGGGGCTGCTGTTTAATACAGAATGTGCTCTCATTTGTATGTAAAAATGACATTGCTGGGGAGCAGTAGGTTTTTTCAGTGTTAGTGATGGATTTCTGTGGTTCTTTCCATCTTTCATCTGTTCTCCTTGTAGCCTCCAGCACAGAGCTGTTACATGACTGTGCTGTTTTAGGGATGCAGTTTGTAGCTTAGCCTTAATTCATTACTGTGCTGTCACGAAATAACTTACTTGTAAGTGAATTAAATTTGTGTGCTTAATTTCTAAATATTATTTTCTGATGTGCTCACTTGGCTTCTAGGGGCAGGGTGGGAAGAATAGAAAGAACAAAAGGATTAGATGCAAAAAGAGGTTCTGAGAAAGGCCAGTGTTGGTGGAAGTGCACAGAAGGGGTGGAGTTTGACAGAAGGTGGAGGCTGGTCCAGAGAGGGAAGTGATGGGACTGCTTCACAGCTGCCTCGAGAGGAAAGCCGGCCGAGGCCACTGAGCATTGCTGCCTGGCTGGAGAGTCGGTTTTTGTAAGAAACGATGAAAACCAAGAATTGCAAGGAAAATTAGCTAAAGGGTACATACCTGGGAAGATACAGCTAAGGAGACTGTATGGAGCTACTTTGGATTTTGACTTGTCACAGCTCACAGCAACGCTGTCCTATTTCACGCCTAAGGAATTGAGGCTAGGAGAGGTTAACAAATACACCGAGGCTAAGCTGGAGTTGGCATTCATAACCAGGTCTTTCTGACAATGAGCTACACCCCTTGCCATTCTCCAGCGCGGGAGTCAAGGTGGATGAGCTCTTTGAAGTGCAGAAAGTGGATCTGTTCTCTGTTTACTCAGAATCACAACACTGTGTTTAGCCTGCAGTATTTGCTTTATAAATGGGTAGCCATGCTGGTTGTCTGAGCAGTGCGTTGGACTGAGACACAGAAGGATAGGAAACTTGGCCGAGTGACTGGAGGAATTGTTCCAGCCTGGTGTTTAGGGTCTTTCATGGATGCATAAATGGGTCTCTTTTAGATAGGGGTGTGTATGTGCTTGTGTGTGTGTTTGGGGGCCCTCAGAGATGCATACAGTATTTGGCAAAATACAGGTCTGATTTCTCTGGTTAGTGTTAATTTTGATTTAAACACATGGTTTAGCACTTGATATAAAATAATTAGGCTTTAGGCTGGATGTGGTGGTGCATGCCTGTAATCCTGGCACCTGGGAGGCTGAGGCAGGAGGATTGCTGCGAGTTCCAGGCCAGTTTGGGCTACATGGTGAGTTCAAGGCCAGCCTGAAATACAAAGTGAGACCCTGTCTTAAAAAAAAAGAGTTAAAAATGTTTTTTTTTTTCTTTTGCTCTTCTTTTTCTCTCTCTGTTTTTGCAGTAGTGGGAATTGAACCCAGGGTCACTGTACCATGAGCTGTACCCCCTAGCCCCCTTTCCTGAGCCCCTTTTTAAAATTTTGAGATATGGTCTCAGTAAGTTGACCAGGCTGGCCTCAAATTTTCAGTCCTCCTGC
Source organism: Erethizon dorsatum (assembly GCA_028451465.1). Classification (NCBI taxonomy): domain Eukaryota; kingdom Metazoa; phylum Chordata; class Mammalia; order Rodentia; family Erethizontidae; genus Erethizon; species Erethizon dorsatum. Next base: position 20,652,751 of record CM051829.1, on the reverse strand, counting down.
CTCAGCATCCCTACTAGCTGAGATTACAGGTGTGGGCTGTCATGCCTGGTTTGTTCTTCTAATCTTGAGCATTAGGATATTGTTGACTCCATTTGAAGTTTCGAATTTAGCTGAAGCATCACTGGTTACATACACAGTGCTCTAATTTCAGGTCATCGAGGATAGGAAAAATCTGTTTTACATGTGTTTTGCTTCTGAGTAGAAGACCTTGCTGGTCTGCAAGGTGCACTTCAGGATGCTCTGTATTATACATACTCTGAATTGTTGGGAATTCTGTTGACATCTTGTTACTGTCTGTTAGAGAGCGTTGTGTTGTGGTTTAATTTTTTTCTAGGTTGGACTTTGTGCTAGAATCCTATCATTGACCTGGTTTTGATGTTAAAATACTCTGTGCCAGGTACTATAGTAAGCGCCTACTAGGATTTTTTTTTTTTTTTTCCTTTAATTTTGAGACAGAATCTCCTTAAATTGTCATATTACCCAGGTTGGGCTCAAACTTGAGCCTTCTGCCTCGGCCTCTCAGAGTAACTGGGATCATAGGTATGTGCCACCACACCCAGCTTGGATTGTTTTATTTAATCTTCACAATAACTGTTGCAGGTAGATCTTCTTATCTCTATTTTACATTTGTGGGAATGGAGTATTCAAGAAGTTAGATGACTTAGAGTTTCATAACTTCTGAAGAGGAAAGCCAGGACTCAACTTCCGTTTGTCTTACACCCAAACTCATGTTTTGACTACTGCAGTGTGCTGAGGTTTACAGGCATCATTTCTGCAGTTAATTGGTGGCAGCCTCAGATATCTCTGAAGTTCAAAGCCACTGCATCTAAGGCAACATCCTTAGAGGTCTTTCTTGCTTGCCTCATATGAGACCCTGATGCAGCTGTGGCTTCAAAAGTCTATAAGCATGAAGAGCCGCTGTACTCTCTCCTTCCCTCCCTCCCTTCTTCCCTACCTCTGTTCCTTCCTTCCTTCCTTCCTTTCTTCTCTCTCTCTTTCTTTCTTGCTTCTTCTTCTTTTTTTTCTTCTTCTTTTTTTTTTTTTTTTGGTTTGTTGAGACAGGGTTTCACTGTGTAGTTCAGGCTGGCCTTGAACTCACTATGTAGCCTAGGCTGGCCTTGAACTTGTGGTGATCCTCCTGCCTCAGCCTCCTGAGTGCTGGGATTACAGCACACTTGGCTTGTGCTCCTTTTCTTAGTTTGTCTCCTTCACCATACATGTGTGCTGCTTGTGTGTACTGTGCTTTTTACCCCACAGATAGGCTGCAGTACTTAGGAGAGCCCGCCATGCTAGAAATCATTTTTATGGAGTTAAAGTTGAGACAGCCCCTTTACAAGTACTTTTTAAAAATTATCATGCTTCCTCCATATTTGGAGATTGATCCACTTGCTTGTTGCTTTAATCATCTTCAGTTGATACAGAGGTGCTCCTAAAATGGGGTTAAAGTTGTCAGAAAGTGGGAAGGGAGCACCTCCTTCCAACCGTAACTCCAGAAAGGATCTGTTTCTTAAAATGAGTTCCTAGAGAAAACCTGTCCACCCGCCCGTTCGTCTTTCCATCTATCCTCCCTCCCTTCCTTTTTCTTTTTAGCAGTACTGGGGATTGAACCGGAGCCTTCACACTGAGCCCCGACTCCTTTGTGAGACCGCATCTAAGTTGATAAGTTGGCCGAGCTGGGCTTGAATTTGTGACCCTCTTGGCTCGGTGTCACAGAGTGCTGGGATTACAGGCGTGTGCCACCACACCGGCATCATTTCTTAAACCTCGCTTCACGTGTGTCCAGAATGTCTCACCCCAAACTTCTAGCATCAGTGAGCCTGGGCCACGCTCCTGGCTGTGGATGGTACCCAGTGTGAAGATCACAGCAGAGGTTTACATCAGCCCTGGATGGTCTGGGAAGGTCAGAGGAGCCTTGAGAAAAGAAACTGTGTGTGTGTATTTAACCTGGCATTTCCCAGATTCCTGGACTGCAGGTCCTATTCTTCCCTTTTTTTGGTGGAAGGTTTTGGAACAGGAGTTACATGCCTAGATAAACATTGTTCTAAGCTGTTGGTTGTCTTTGACGAAATTAATAAAAAATGAGAGAGGGACTAAGGTAGAATACTCAGAGGACTTTATCAGTTCTCTTCCTCTTAATGTAACAGTGATTGCTGAAATATAATTAACTCTCTCTCTCTTTGTTTTCTATCTACATACTCCAGAAAGAGAACTTTTAGATGATTTTATTTTTAAAAACAGCAGGAGTATGCATTTTGTGAAAGATGACTTTAAGGTGCTCTCAGTCATATTTTACCGATGAAAGTACTTTGTTCCATAATTCAGAATACTGTTTTAGCGAACTTGGTGGTATCTAGTGAGGATTGTTTCACGGTTAGCTGGTGGCATCGTTTTAGCGTGTAAGAACCCTCCTGATAACTTCTCAAGGAGCCATTTGTCTGCTCGTCTCCCTAGTGGCGGGGAGATACGGGGCAGGGTTGGGCAGCAGCAGTGGTTTGCCACCTCTGCATACTGTGCTGTGGCTGACCCAGGGAAGCAGGTTTGTCATGATTTTAGTAGGATTAGGTTGGCGGGAGAAGGATGGGGTGATACAAGGAAAGTGTGTTTGCGTAGAGCAGAGTGTCTCTACCTCAGCACCATTGGCAGTATTGACTTTTGACATTTGTTGGGTGTGGGTAGCGTACCTCGTAGGATGTAGGGACAGCATCCTTGGGCTCTGCCTCCTTCCTAAGTTATAATACCCAGTCTGTCACTGAGCTTTGCTAAATGTCAGTGGTGGAGGAGACTTGCCTCAGTGGAGAGCCACTGACCTGAAGCCCTGTGCTGAGAATGATTCCTCAAAGCTGGGAAAGGAAAGGGTGGGAAAGGAAGATGTCTGTTGAGGGAAGCCAGCAAGCAGTCAGGCAGCAAGACTCCCTGAGCTGTCAAGTTCCCAGAGAAGTTTGAGGTACCTTCTTCAGCTACTATGCTGGAAGTCTGCAAAATGCTTGCAATTTTTGTTCCCCAGTGCTGGGGTTGGAACCAAGGTGCTTGTGCATGTTATGCAAGTGTTCTACGACTTAGCGGCTTCCCCCAGCACCTTTTTCTTTCCTTCCTGCCTGCCTTTTCTCTCTCTTTCTCTCTCTATCTCTGTGTCTTTCTCTTTCTTTCATACTGGAGATTAAACCCAAAAGTGCTCTACCACTGAGCTATATCCCCAGCCCTTTTTATTTATTTATTTTTTATTTTATTTATTTATTTTTATTGTGTTTACTGGGAGTCGAACTCAGGACCTCGTGCTTGCCAGCAGGCACTTGTGCCGCTGAGCGCTATCACCAGCCCTTTTTTTCCTTTATGTGGGTACCAGGAGTTGAACTCAGGACCTTGTGCTTGCCAGGCAGGCACTTATGCCACTGAGCCATATCACCGGCCCCCCTTTTTATTTTTTAAGAGTGAGTGTCATTGAATTGTCTTTGCCGAGCTTGAACTCATGATCCTCCTGCCTCGGGCTTCTGAGTAGCAGGGATTACATGTGTGTGCCACTATGCTTGGTACAAGTTATTTTTTATTTAGTATTTAAAATTTTGAATATTAGCAAAACAGATGAGAAGAAATAGCACATGTTGCTGATAGTTTGGAGCATCTCGGGGACAAAGGCTGCTGTGCAGGACTTGGAATTTACTTGCAGAAATTTCAAAGACTCATTTAGGAGACAAAAGAAAATTATTTTGAAGCTTTCCCTTCTGCAGTAAAAAATCACTTCTACTTAGGAAATCTGCATTTTGCTTCAAACCGGAATTGTAGCGATGCTAGTAAAAAAACGTGGTATTTATAAAATGCCAAAGGCATGCTTCTGAAAGTGGGATGCGTTTACTGCTAAACCAGGAATCTTTTGTTACTAGTATTTACGTGGATAAATAATTTCTTGATTATGAGATATTAGAATTTATGACATATACTTTATTTATTTATTTTTAATAGCTGAACATGGCGGCACATGCCTGTAATACCAGCTACTTGGGAGGCTAAGGAAGCCTGCAAGTTTGAGGCCAGCCTGGGCAGTTTAGCAGATGAGACCCTGCCTCAAAAGGAACAAGCAAGCACGCAAGCAAATGAAAGGGGCTGGGGATGTAGCTCAGTGGTGGAATGCTTTTCTGGCATGCTGGAGGTCCTGGATTCAGCTCTTATTACTGCAGAAACAAACAAAAACCAAAATAACCCTCCCTCAGTTTATGTCTAACTAACAGTGACAAAATTTAGAAATTATTTTTTCTTGTTTTCTCATTGTGAAATCATTTGAATAACTCACTTTAACCAGAGTCTATAATTAATTTTCCTGAAGTTTATTACAGGAAATAAAGTTTATTACAGGGAAAGCTTCAAAATAATAATAAGGATACAGCCTTGGGCCAGACCTTTTCAGTATTTCTATAAATTCACTGACAAATTAGTAAACTGCCAGCACAAGAGACTTTTTTAGTTAAAAGAATGAGGTGTATCCAATGGGAAATAGAGCTTGAACAAAAGCACTTCTGACAGAATGGCCAAGATTGATGATTTGGATGATCCCTGAGTTTGCAGGAAACTTAAATAAACACCTGCTTCCTTTTGTGTAGATAGGAGATTTTGAAGATAAAAATCTACATTTATATGATGAACTCAGAGAAGAATTTTATTTAGACTTTAGACTTTAGAATGTAAATGTAAGTGCAGCTGGGGGTGGTGGCACATGCCTGAAATCCTCGCACTTGAGAGGCTGAGGTAGGAGGATCCTGAGATTGAGGCCAGCCAGGGCAACATAGCAAGATCGTCTCAAAACAAAATAAGCCAGGCATGGTGGTGTATGGCATGTTTGTAATCCCAGAATTTGAGAAACTGAGGCAGAAGGGTTTCAAGTTTGAGGCCAACCTGTATAACATAGTGAGACCCCCCAAAAAGAAAATGAAATTGGATAATTGTTATATAATGACTTATATACCATAATAATTTCCCTATTAATAATTCTAAACATAATTTCTAATATTTTCACTGTTACTTGTAACAACCAAATATTATTGTATACATATTGTTCATTTCTTTGGTTTCCAGCATTGTCCTGTGTACCCTAAGTTCAATGACATGTCATCCTGATACAGCAGATAGGGTCCTGGCCCATTTTCCTTTGGGAATAACTGAGGAAGGAGCTGAGCTTTCTTTCTAGACTTTAAGAATTTATTGTTATACTGTCGTGATCTCTAGCTGAGGGTTTCCTTTCATTAGCCCTTCAGCTTGGCAGGGCGGGTAGGGACCTGGGCAAGCCCTGCCCTGAGCTCTTTACTGGTGCTCTACCAGGCTACCAGCCTTGTCTGCAGCGGTCAGCTCCGGCCACGCGCTGGTTCCCACGGCATTTCTGGAGATGAAAGAAGGGCAGCGCTGTGGGAAAGCCAGGCTCACTGCTGCGTCAGGGGGCGTAGGCACAACACAGTTGTGCAGGGATCAGAGGTGGCCTAGGGCAGACCTGGATGTTCTGTTCCTTTCTGTGGGGCAGTTGGGTGGTTTGGTGTTTAGTAAATGTACCTCTGGGTTTGAGCTTGTCTTGTTTTGATTGTTTTGGTTGGTGTTTTGAGACGGGGTCCCACTTTGTAGTGCAGGCTAGCTTTGAACCCATTGTGTAGACCAGGGCGGAGGCCTCAAATTTGTGGGATCCTCCTGCCTCTGCCTCTGCCTCTGCCTAGTGCTGGGATCACAGGTGTGTGCCACCATGCCCAGCTTTTTCTTACCTATTGTTTTAAGTGCTAACTTTCGGGCTGTCTGGCCCTTTAAATCCACATTCCATTTTCTTCAGAAAAACATGGGGCAGGTATTTTTGGAAGCGGTGTGTATTCAGCAAGTAGATATTCTACTGTTCCATTACCTTCGTCTCATAGCAAGTCAGCACAGTTCTATTTTTGACTTGAGCAAGAAAAAGAAAACATGGGTCATCTGGATTGACCGGAGTTGCTTAATGTGGATGTTGCTTGATGCAGATTTGGTCCTAGAGTGACGCAGCAGCATCCTGCCACTCGTGTGTTTTGGGTCGCGAAGTGGTCTGATGGGGAAGAGGGAGGGCAGTAAAACTGTGCAGCGCCGCGTCACTGCAGGATCTGTCGTCTTCCACCTGGGGTGCAGCTCAAGGCCGCAAACCAGAGCAGAAACCTTGTGCTTGGAGCTCATTCTGTGTCATGCAGGCCTGGCAAGAATTGCTGGTTGTGGTTACAGCGTCCTCTTCCCAGACCTAGTGCCTTTCTGAGTGTAGGAGACCGTGCAGAGTCTGGGGCAGCTGCTGCGGTTCCTGCCACTTCCGGAGGAAGTGACTGAAGCTCTGGGCTTTGTGAAAGTGGCTTTACTCCCCCACCACTGGGGAAGGGAGGGGAGGGGAGTAGAAACAATATGTAAGTGGTTTTCCTTCCAGCCTCGGCAGGACTTTAAGGGAGTCCTCTCCAGACCATCTTTCTTTCTTTCTTTTTTTTTTTTTGTGGGTATCGGGGGTCGACCTCAGGACCTCGCGTGCCAGCAGGCGACCATGCCCCTGAGCGATATCACCGGCCCTTTTTTCATATGTGGGATCTGGGAGTCGAACTCGGGCCCTCGTGCTTGCCAGGCAGGCGCGTATGCTGCTGAGCCATCTCACCGGCCCCATCTTTCTTTTTTGAGACAGGGTCTCAATTTTTTTTTTTTTTTTTGTAGTGCAAGCTGGCCTTCAGTTCACTATGTAACCCAGGCTGGCCTTGAACTCGTGGTGATCCTCCTGCTTCAGCCTCCCAAGTGCTGGGATTACAGGTATGCACCACCATGCCCAGCCCCCCCGACCAAAACAATAAATAGGAAATCAACTAAGACAATAAATAGGAAATCAATACTTTAATTTCGAGTTTTCTATTTAGAAAATGTAAATATAAAAAAATGTAAATATATGTGTTCATACATTTCATTGTCCTTTCTGTCTTCAGCATATGGGAAGTCATATTGTTTCCTTGATTTTCCTTTGTTCTCTATTTTAGGTACGTATAAGCTCTGAAGTTAGTCAGGTATAAGTGACTGGGCTCTCCTAGGCTCTGGGTCACCAGGAGGCTGACACGAGGAGGTTTCCTGTGTACTTCACCAGGTTGTCTGCCCTGAGGCATGTAACCTACGTCCGTGTCCTTTTTCCATGAAATGCGCTTAACTAGAAGACAGCACTCACATTCTCATGTGCATTCTCCTTGAAAGAATATTTTTCTAGAAGTGGAGCAAGTGCTTAAGAGATATAAACCGAAGTAAAATAAAGTAGCCTTGTCACCACTTAATTATTATAACCTGGGCTTCTCCAAACATTTGCTTTCCTTTTACAGGAAGGTGGTTACTGTGCCTGGTGGCTTCTGTTTGTTCCCGGCTCTTTTTGCTGAAAGGGTGGTTGTTACCTTCTCAAAGATCTCTAGTTTTTTTTTTTTTTTTTTTTTTTCAGACAGGGTCTCACTGTTGAACTCACCATATAGCCCAGGCTGGCCTTGAACTTGGCAGTGATCCTCCTGCCTCAGCCTCCTGGTGTTGGGATTACAGTGGTGCGCCACCATGCCCACTTTGTTTTTGTTTTTGACCTTCAGCTGTAGCTGGTAACTACTCACCAAAATATTCATGGTTCCAGTTTGTCCTGTTAAAGGAATCCCACCCTCCCCACTCCCTCCCCTCCCCTTTTTGTTTTTGTTTATTTTTGAAAAATTTAAGATGTAAGGAAGGGCAAAATTACTTGTCAGGTACTACCTGTGTTCTCACCAGCCACTGTTTTTTTTTTTTTTTGTGGGTACCGGGGGGTCGACCTCAGGACCTCGCGCGCCAACAGGCACCCGTGCCTCTGAGCGATATCACCGGCCCCTTTTTCGTATGTGGGTGCCGGGAGTCGAACTCGGGCCCTCGCGCTTGCAAGGCAGGCGCTTACGCCGCTGAGCCATCTCACCGGCCCACCAGCCACTGTTTCAACTGTGATGTTTCTGCGAGCTTGTTCCATTTCTTCTCTTTTCCTTCTGTCTTGCCCTCTTCCCCCCTCTTCCTCCTCCACTCTTCTTCCTCCTTGTCTCTCCTCTTCCTTTTACCTCTCCAACTCTCTTTCCTTTTAAAAGGGACCTGGGACCCTTGTACTTAACGGACATTTAAAAAATCACCAGATAAAATGGATCATGCTTTGTAAGTGGGGTTAAAAAAAATCTTAGAGTTGTTTTTTGGGCTGTGTTTTTTGTTTTTGTTTTAAGAGTAGGAAAATTTATTGGAGAATAGGAATGGGGAATAAGAATAGCTCCTGAGAGTCAGGAGGGATCCCGAATGCGTTGTCAGCTGGGCTGTGTTTTTGCGTGTTTTAAAAGGCTTTTTACTTAAAATAGGAATTTATTTTATGTTTTATTTTTGTTAGTATGTGTTTGCAGTGCATAATGATTACATTCATCGTGGAGCGTTGGTACATGTACATAACACATCTTAATTCTTTTTACTTCTCCTTCCCCGCCCCTCCTTCCATTGCTTTTTCCACCCCATGGGAATTTATTGATGAGTTTGAGCTAAGTTACCAACTGTTAACTGCAGGTTTTTTTTTTTTTTTTTTTTTTTCTTTTTTGATTTTTCTATCTCCCTCCAACCTGTTTTTTTTTTTTTTTTTCCCCAATTGTTGAGGATCAAGCCCAGGGCTTTGTGCGTGCTAGGTAAGTGCTCTAGCACTGAGCTACAGCCTCCCAGAATGTTGGTTATCTCATTCTGTCTGTCTAATCCCTCTTTGTTATTGACTGTGCCTGTTTGTTTTTGTTTATTTTTTATTTTTATTATTATTTTAAATTCCGGGGGTTGAGCCTAAGGCCCTGTGCTTGCCTGGAAGGTACTCTGCCACTGAGCTGTATTCTTGTGGCCCTCCCCAACTTTCTGGGACCAAATCTTGCTAAATTGTCCAGGCTGGCCTCAAATTTTCCATCCTCCTGCCTAAGTCTCCCATGTAGCTTCTCGGGATTATAGGCATGTACCATCTTGCTTGCCTGACCATTCTGATTTGTTGCTCATCTAGCATGATACTAAGTTTGCCTCCTCTCACCTTAGAGTAACTTTTAGGTTCATGCTTTCCCTGAGTTGAAGAGGTAGTTCATTATTTGTATTAGAAGGTTTCTTTTAGGCCAAAATTCTTTAGGAAAGTGAAAGTGAAAATACTAAAATAGCAGGCGCCACCCGCCATAGGCAGGCATAGTTTACTGTGATCCAGAGCATGTAGTCTCTTAGTGGGTGGAGTGACAGACAGAATTTGTTCCTTGAGACATGCTAAACTTAAACGTGATGATGAAGATGATTTTCATGATGTTGGGGTGAAACCCAGGGCTTTGCACAAGCTAGGCAAGTGCTCTATCACGGAACTGCATCCTAGCTGTAAAGGTTATGATTTGACAGCATGAGTGAATGATTTTAATGTCTTTATTTCCTTCCTCTTTCATTTTATCATGTGAGTTAAAAATATATATTCAGGATTTTAAAGCAAGTGAGTGAAACTTAACACCGTGTGTTTTAAAGGTTATTTTTTTGAAGTATTCTTATTTTTGCAAGAATTGTGAAATGATCTCCTGGGGCTCCTTGCTTTGGCTTTAAACTGTTGGCAAATATCACAGTGTAAATTTAAAAGGGAATCTTGAACAGCCGTTCCTGTAGAACTGACACAGAAGCAAGTCTGATACGATGGAGCATGCATAGACGTGGAGCAGTGTCTGTGACATATTGTTGCACGTTAAAAGAGCCTGTAATGTTAAAACGGTATGTGTGTACGTGTACTTACGCATATGTATATGTGTTTAGAGATCTCTATTCCAAGTATTTTTAGTTTTTTTTTGTTTTTTGTTTTTCCTGAGGCAGGGTCTTGCTGTGTACTTCAGGCTGGCCTTGAACTCACTATGTAGCCCAGCTGGCCTTGAACTCTGAGTGATCCTCTTGACTCAGGTTCCCGAGTGCTGGGATTACAGGCGTGAGCCACCACGCCTGGCTGTATCCCAAGTCCAGTATTACCACAGTTTCTGATAATTTGCCCTCTCAGAAGCTCTTCCTTTCAGTCTCTCATTCTGGGTTTCAGAGTACTGGCGAAGAGCATGTACTGCTCTTGCAATACAGTCCAGGAATGAAAGAGAGATATTTGACTACGTGGCAGCCTGTTTGTTAAGTAGTTTCTTGGGCTTTCAAGCTGGAATGGTTCCAGTGGAGTAGGAATGTTCATGGACTGGAAGGTCACCGTATGGTGGTGTGGAGGAGACAGAGAAGTAGGACTGCCACCACCACAAAAAAATTCAGACAGAAGAACTCAACTTCTGCTACCAGTGGGTGAAATGATGAGATTCTTGGTTTATGGTTTCTGTCCTGCTCTGTTCATATGTTCTTTTGTTTTTTGGTAGCGGAAATCAAACTCGGGACCTTGCACTTGCCAGGCAGGCACTTGTGCTGCTGAGCTGTATCCTTGGCTCATATATTCTTAAGGAATATGCTCATCAGTGAACTGAAAACTTGTTATTCCAGATTACCAACTCAGCCATTTCTGATTTGTACTTCAAAGAAAAAGAATAATTAGTTTCTGTGAGTTTCTTGAGACATCAATGGATATTTCTCTTTTAATAAGTTAGTAATTAAACTGGGCATGGTGGCACATGCCTGTGATCCTAGCACTTGGTAGGCTGAGGCAGAAGGATTGCTGCAAGTTTGAGGCCAGCCTGGGCTACATAGTGAGTTCAAGGCCAGTCTGGGCTGCATAGTGAGTTGAAGACAAGCCTGAGCTATATAGTGAGTTCAAGACCAGCCTGGAATACATAGTGAGACCCTATCTCAGCAGAGTTAGTAATTGACTTTTAGAAATGAGATAATTGGGCTGGGCATGGTGGTACACACCTGTGATCCCAGCATTCGGAAGGCAGAGGCAGGAGGAGTGCCACAAGTTTGAGGCCAGCCTGGGTTACGTAGTGAGTGCAAGGCCAGCTTGCCTTACAAAACTAGATCCTGTCTCAAAAACCAAAAAAAGGAAGAAAGAAAGAAAGAAAAAAAAGGAGATAATTGGGAAGTTGCACAAATTTTTGGATCCAAGTGCTTATTAATACATTGGGGCTGTTCGATGACCTCAGTGGTGGTGAACCGTTTAGAGACCGAGTGCCCAAACTGCAACCCAAAACCCACTTACTTATCGCGGAGTGCCAATGCTGCAGTAGAACCTGAGTACTGAGGTTTTAGTTTAGAGAAAACAACTCTTACATTAACATCTTTTGTCTTAAAAGAAAAACAACATGGAGCCGTAGGTTCGCCACCACTAACCTGACTTATTACCACCTGTGAAATGTTTGGCTTGATATTTTATTTGTAAAGGGTCTGCCTTACGCTTCACAAGGTATACATTAGCGGGAGCTGGGATTTTATAGGGGAAGAATGACCACATGTCCTTACCTAATTGTAGATCACCTGGGTTGGTTCCTGACTAACCCATCCTTCAGGAAAGCTGAGGAAACTTTTCTTCACTGGATTTATTGTGACTTTCTCCTATATTTACTGCCTTTGATAGTGAGATAAAAGCCATTTCTTTCTGGCTCTCAACTCCTCACTTGGAGGAGGAAGAGATGCTCCGTAGGCCATTTGTTCTCTTTTTGACACCAGGTCTTTCTTGCTCTGAGGTCCAGGCTGGCCTGGGACTAACCCCTCCCGCTGGGGTTACAGGCATGGGCCGCCATCCTGGCTCTGCAGGTCATCTCGGTCTCTCTAGTACCTGTGTGGTAGATTGTTGTCTTCTTCACATCGTCCCTTATTTGTCTTACCATTGTTCGGAACATGTTTGCAAAGAAACTTACATGTTTGCTGTTGAAAATAGACTTCCCCCTTTTCGGGAAGGATTTAAATAATAGAATGGTGAAAACAGTATCCTTACTAATCCAATCCAGTATTCTGTGGCTTGTTCTGGGTATTAACTTGCCAGGTTTATGCATATCGACCCCCGTGTTTTTCCCGAAGGAAGTCCTGTGTCACTTGCCTTTTGTGCAGCTTCGATCTACCTTTTAGCCACTTCCTCTTCGTTGTACTTGAAGTCTTCCTAGGTTTTCAGGCACTCCTTGACATTTTATAAACAGAACGTGCCTGTGATTTTTCTAGATATTTTGGCAGTTTTGTCAAGTTTACTATTGTTCCCTACCTTGGATATTTTAGAGATTAACATAAGTTAAGATTTTGGGGGCTACTGGAATCCTAGGAGCTTGTGGCCTTTTAAACATCGTGGGACTCTAGAGAAAAGTATGATCCTGAAGTAAAGGACAAAAGAGCCTGTGCCTCACTCTACCCCTTCTCTCCCCCACATCCCTGTGGCCTGGGGCCATTGGCAGAGGCCTCTACTAGGGCTTTTCTCTATCAATTGTTACTACAGTTTAATCCAAATTGATTTGCCCAGCTTGGGTTGTCCAGTGGGTGACCAATCACAGAGTGTGTCCACAGCCCTCCGCTGAGGAGGAGCCCAGTTTGCCTCTGGAGGCCTGGCTGTCTTGGCTTTGTGTTTGGCTGCAAACCAGCAGACCCCTTTCTTGAAGGCAAGAGTTTCCCAAAAAGGCATAGCAAGCACATCCCTGAAATGCCCTTAGGGGCAAAAGGGTATGGAAGTCAGACCAATCTGGTAATGATTTTATGCTCCAGCCATTCTTTATAAGTCAGAATGGATATTACTATATTAAAGGTCTCCAAAGGGACTGGAGATGAAGATTTGAGGAAGTCTTGTGGTAAAGAAACCAGTTTAAACTTTGTTTAGCCACTCTGACCCTAGATACTCCTTTTCTCCTAATTTCTGTACATATTTTCTGGAAACAGTGACACAGGTGACTTACGGGGTGGAGCTAGCTTTTTTGGGCTCACCAGCCCTTTGTGTTCTCTCTTCTCAATTCTATCCAGCCAGGCCACCACCCATGTTGGGAGGGAAAAAAGGGCTTTGGCACATGCTGTTACTGTCCATCCATCCATCCATCCATCCATCCATCCATCCGCCTAGAATGTACATGGTGGGAGGGTTTTAATCACAGAAATAGACAGATCCTGAAAACCAGGGCTCCCTACCCCTCACATTGCTGGTTCTTTTTATTTTTATTTTTTTGGTACCGGGATTCGAACTCAGGACCTTGTGCTTGCCCAGGCAGATGCTTGTGCCGCTGAGCTATATCCCTGGCCCACATTATTGGTTCTTAAAAGTTTGCTAGCACCATATGGGTACTTCCCTAATGATATCACAGAGGGCACCAGATGTTAGAATACATTTCTAAAATCTTTAGTTTTCACTTCAGGGTAACTTGTTTTCCCTGTTTCATGTAGCAGTGTTTTTTGAACTGTTGTAAAATATTCATAAGATAGTTATCATTTTAACCACTCATGGAAATACAGTTCAGTGGCATGGAATAAGTTACTTGGAAACATAAATAATAACCCTCCCTTCTCACTTTTCCCTAGCCTCTGAGAATCTTGATTCTCCTTTGTATCTTTGAATTTTCCTTCTCTAGGCACTTCAGGTAAGAGCAGAGTACCATACAATAGTTTTTTTGTTGTTGTTATTTTTTTTTTTTTCTGGTGGATCTTCTCTGAGCCAGGCCTGCCACCTCCCATGTCTGGGATGGGAAGGTGGGGAGAGCAAAAGGCTTGTGGCCCTTGGCACATCCATCCATCCATCCATCCATCCATCCTCCCTCCTTCATCCTTCTTGGTATAGGAATATAGCTTTACATCCTTCTTTCTTTTGTGGTGCTATGTACGTATCTTTTACTGTAAACAATCTCACTGCACTTTAGAGATAGTAAGATGACAACAACACATGATGTGTATAAATATTGAAAAGACCAATACATTGAAGGGTTTGAAGGGCCAAAATGAATCCATTAGAGGTACTGTCAGGGGCTCTGGACAGAAGGAAGACAACTGAGGCTGACACGGAGAGCAGATGATGAAAAAGAGAATATGTGAGTGATCCTAGCCCTGTGTGACTGGGTGTTTTAAAATGGGCAGTCTGGCTGGGTGGAGACATGAAAGACCGCACTGACTCTGCTTTTCAAAGCCCTGCTCTTGTTTCTGGGGTCGTCTTAGGTGGTAGCTTTTTTCTTTTTTCTTTCAGCTTTTTCCCCCAGGGCTTGAACAGTTTCACTGAAAAATTTCTGTGTTGGAATTTCTCTTTGATACTGATCTTGGTCATGTTATTAACATTTCATTATGTGGGCTCTTAGACTCGGTAAGTTTCACACAGAGTTTCTCTGTGTCTGAATTAACAAATAATTTTATCAACTATGCAGTTTTCTGGAATATAGATAATCTGTTGGTAGTTGGAAACTGAAAGTTTTTCTTTCCTCCCCCACTTCTTCCTTTTACTAAAGCCCTCACTGAGTAAGGGCCTTAAATGCATTGAGATAGGAGTAGACTTAAAAATACATCTAACAATCTTTCCTATGTAATTATGACATCTGACTTTATAATCTAAAATTACTTTTTCTGGGATTTTAGTTACTTAGTATTTTCTGACAAATAGAACTTGCTGTGTTTCACTGTAAATAATTTTGAGACCACAGTAAATGCAGGAACATTGTTAGGTTACAGTGAGTGAAATATTTTCCTACTGTGTCAGGTCTGCTTTTGCATGAGGAAAAAGCCATGGCTCCCACACTGGGCATTTTTTGAGGAATGAGGCTGGAGGAAAAGGATGATTTTTCAGTTGTCTATACTAAGGGAAGAAATGTAAAGTTAAGGTGGTTAATGAACTTTTTCTAACAATTTTAAGGTTTTTGTCAAAGTAATGCATATATATATACATTAAAAAAATCAAATAGAGCTTTCCAGTTATAATCAGGCAGTTAATTTGAACTTTTTGATCTGTTTTTCTGTTACTTATTTTCTTACTTCTAAATAACATCCTATGCTGCTAAATTCGGACTCCTTCATTTTAGATGTCTGGTGTCATAGGAAAGGTTACAAGCCTGGACCTGGGAGGCGGAAGGCTGGATTCTTATCCATCCTCTGCCACTTATTGGCCATGTGTCCTTGAGCAAGATACTTAAACTTTCTCTGCCTAATATTTAAATAGGAATAATAACAATAACAATGTTTCCCAGATCTGCCTGTAATGTTTATAGGACCTGGGGCTGAAGTACAAATGGAGACCAGATGGCTAAATATTTCAAAGGTATGATTAAATATTTAAAAGATATATTTAAATATTTAAAAGGTATATACCATATGCCTAAATATTTAAAAGGTTTAAATCAAGTTGTGTGTGTGGCTTGTCCTGTGTCCACCCAGGGCCTGTCACTTATGTCCCAGGCATCTCCTCCTACACCAGGGTCTGCAGATGCCCTTAGGTGCGGTGCGGTGCGGTGCGGTGTGGTGCGGTGTGGAGGACGCTGTGAGCGGAAGTGACAGCTGCGTCTGCTGGGTCAGCGCAAGGTGGAAGCAGATGCGGCCGGACCAACTGAGGCCGAGTGGTAGTCTGAGCAGCGCAAGCTTTCCAGGGAGCCTGGATAGGTAGATTCTCTATCTAGGAAAACCGCCTTGTGTTTCCCTCACACCTCACACCAGCCCCGAGCTGCTTTTGTTTCGTGTTGAAGGTCGGGATGAGGTCTGGGAGCTCGGTAACTGGCTGCCCCGCCTGCCTAGTGACCCAGAACAGAGGCTGTGACCTGCACACTTTCGCTGAGCCTATTCCCAAAATTACAGGCCCAGACTTTCCTGAGACTGAAAAAATAACCTGTTTTCATGCTTGAGATAAATAAGCTGGTTGTCCAGGGCACAGGCCCAGGGCAGGGACCCTTTTGTCTGGGGCAAAGGTACTGTGTGTGCCCCGATTGTCACGGGATTGCAGTGGTATCTGCAAGCCTGTCAGGCTTGTGCCTGGGACACAGTGAGGCCTGTGCTGTCGTTTGCTGTGCTCCAGTGTGTTTCTGCTGGCCTGATTATACTGCAATGTGGACCTTTCCATCTGGTGTGCTGGGCTGTAGAGGTAACGTTGCTAGATTTGGCAACTACAGAATACAAGATGCCCGGATAAGCAATGGAACATACTCCCTCTGAAAGATTATTGTTTATCTGAAATTCACAGTAAGTAGGCATCCTGTATATTGTGTGGTAGCCCTGGGAGGGCCCTTTCCGGTTGGCCCCTCGGTAGAGATGTTCCTCTTTTATTTCTTAGATAGTATTCTGTCTGCATTTTCTCTCTCTGGAACACTCTTAACAGTCAGATGTTGGCCAACTGTATCGAACTTTAGCTTTTACGCTGTTTTTCTTCTATTTGGCCGAATTTCTTTCCTGGCTGTACTCTGAGAGATATCCTGGTTTCCTTGACTCTGTTTTCCCACCTATTTTATCTTTTATTTCTGTTACGAATATTTATGATTCCTGAAAGTACCCTCATAACCTTTTTCTCAGAGGATATTAAAGTATGCATATAATATTTTTCTGTTCCACTCCTTGCAATGTCTGCCCGGACCTTTTATGCCGGGAGATGGGCGTTAGGGGTAAGGCTGTGCAGGGCTGGCTTCTTTGAAATTCCTGAGGAGCTGCACTCTTCTCTAGAGTATCCCACAGGTCAGGGTCTGCAATCTGTTCACCAGAGCTGTATTTCCTAGGAGATGCCTGTGGGCTGCTGCCTGGGGAGCAGATGTGGCTTTGGCCTTAGGGGTTGTTATAGCTTGTGTCTAGATGTCCCCCAAAAGCCTCATGCTGCCATAGGTGGCACTTTTTCAGAGGTGGCTGGATCTAGAGTGTGACTCGCTGGAATTGGTTCATGGTGCAGTGCTAGGATCAAGGGCACTAGGATTAATGGTGTGAATGCTACCTGCCCTAAGTAGCCTAGATAGGATATAAGGGATAGAAAGAGCTGTGGTTGTCCCTTGCTTGCTTTGCTACCTTCTGCCTGCCATGAACTATGATGCCTGTCTGCCATGCCACCCTGCCTTGGAGCCAGTGGATTATGGACTGAAACCTCTACAAACTGTGAGCTAAATAAACCTTTCCCTCTTTAACAGTGGGTGTTTTGTCTCAGCAAGGAGAGAAAAGTAATTAAGATGGGTGGGGAACATGCGTGGCTGTTTTCTCTGTTCCGCCTTCGGTCTGGTCTTTACCGTGGTGCATCCATGGCTTTGATAACCTGAAGAAGACCCCTCTTCCTCTTCCCTCTGCCCAGGGAGCAGGGGTCAGTGGCTGCATGGACTTACTTCTGTGTAGCCCTGCTTCGGCCCCACCCACTTCCCCCTCCATGCTTGGCCTCTGTTTCTTCTGTGACTCCAAGGCCAGAGCTTCTGGAGTTCCTGGAACTGGACATCCTCCACCTGCATCTCAGCCTTCCCCAGACCTCAGCGTGGAACTTGTCCACCTGGCAAGGCAGTGAACTGCCCTGTCCTCTTTCTCTAGACCTTTTCCATGCCTTTTACCTTGGCTCTGATTTTATCCTCCATGCCCTGTTCTTGGATACATATGTTTTGTAATAGTTTTTTTTTGTTGTTGTTTTGTTTTTGTTTTTTGAGACAGGGTCTCACCAGTAGTTTTTCAAGACAGGGTCTCACCAGTAGTTCAGGCTGGCTTTGAACTCACTGTGTATCCCAGGCTGACTTCCAACTCTTAAAGATTCTCCTGCCTCTGCCTCCCAAGTATTGGGATTACAGGTGTGCTCCACCACTCCCAGTTGTAATAGTTTTTGAGGTATGATTCACATGCCATACAATCCATCCCCTTAAAGAATACTGCTTGATGGTTTTTAGCATAGTCATAGTTGTATAACCTTCATCACAGTCAGTTTTAGGGCATTTTATCATGTCATACCTGTACCTTTAGCTGTCACTCCCTGATTCTCCCAAATCCCCTAAGCAACCACTGATCTGCTTTCCATCTTTCTGTATTTACTTTTGCTTTTTTTTTTTTTTTTTTTAGTGCCATTTATGGAACCCAGGCCATTATGCATGCTAAGTACTGAGGCCCCATGTGAGCTTACTTATATAAATATTTAAAAGAATAACTTCCAATGCCATCTTTGTAGGATTTCAGGAGGGAAAGGAGTGAAACTGATACATTCAATCTGTGTTGTTTCATGGGTAGCCCTTGCCATATGTGAAATATTAAAATACAAAAGACTTTGTGCTGAGAACCCTGTTGGTGTGTGTGCAGCTCGTCTCAGAACTGTATGCTCCTCTGGCCTGGCCCTGTGGCCCATCATCAGTGTGAACATAGGGTCCAGGTGTGGGCTTTTATGCAGTGGGCTGATGACATCACAGCTGTTCCTTGGCTAGTACTTGACTGGGAGGACACAGGTCCTCAGAGACACTGACAGAATGTATTTTGAGGGTGGTTGGAGTTTTGCTGCCATTTAAGGGAAAATGGTGCATTTGTTTCAGTTTTGAACTCTAGGTGACCCTCCTAATGGCTGATCTGTAGAGGACAACAGGGGCACATCCACATTAGGAGAAAGACTGTGCCTTTGGAAATGAGATGAAATATGCTGGCGAACAAATGCCACCCCTCGGTGAAGTGCTCATGAATCCTCTTCCCTTTTCTTCAAAATGTCACTATGTCAGAACACCATTGTTGTTTTTTCTCAGACACATTAGTACAGGTTTTCCTTTTTTTCACCGTTTTATTGGAACTAATAAACAGGAAGGAAATAGTATTTGAATGTCTGTGTGACTGGGGTGTTCCATATGTTGTGTTTATTTATATAATAACCCTGCGATGTGGCTGCTGTTAAGTAGCTCCCATTTTGAAGGTGAGGAAGTTGAGGGTGTTTCTTTGGAAGCTGGAGAAGGGGTTCTGCTTACTTTGCTAGTGGAGATTATGCGTGTGTGTGTGTGTGTGTGTGTGTGTGTGTGTGTGTAGGCATTCAAGGTCAAGGACAAGTGTAAGCCCAGAAGGAAGGGTAGATTGTGTAGGGCTTTGGGAAGGCAGCCAAGGAGTTTGCACTTAGTTTGGAAGGAGATTTGAGGTTCTTAATTGGGAGTGATGGAATTGAGATGGGGTTTGAGAAGATGAATATGGCAGTTACAAATGAGAGGGTGGAGAAATGGAGAAGAGGGGATTTGGTGCAAGGCAAGACAGACAGTCCACGCAAGAGGCTGGACAGGGATTATAAAGAGGGTGTGTGTAAATCACATTTCCTAGGAAGATCCACAGGGCCTGGTAAGAGAGAAGAATGGCAGGTGAAATTCTTAGTTTGATAAAATGATAGTGTAGAAAGAGTCCAGTTTTGAGGAATAGATGGTAAATTCCATTTAAAGTATTTGAAATGATTATGGGACATCTAATTATAAATATACCTTAGGCACTGTAACTAGATATCTCAAGATAAAACAAAATTTATAGTTGAACCTCTCTAAAGGGAAGTAACTATTACATGATTTGTGTTTAGTGATTTTTTGAGGGGGTGGGATACTAGGAATTGAACTCAAGGCCTTTACATACTCAATTCACACATCGAACCCCAGCCCTTTAAAAACGATTTTTTAAAAAAAATCTTGAGACAGGATCTCATTAAGTTGCCCAGCCTAGACTTGACTTTGGGATCCTCTGCCTTAGCTTCCCAGAGTGTGGGGATTACAGGTGTGCACCGCTATGCCTGCCTGTGAATATATTTTTAAAATAAATTGGAATTCTAAACTTTGGAGAATGTGTATATTTACAAAGTTGTTAAGAGTTTGTTTTTTGTCTTGCTGTGTAGTCCAGGCTAGCTTTCTTTGTTTTTTTTTTTTTGTGGGTACGGGGGTTGACCTCAGGACCTCGCGCGCCAGCAGGTGCCTGTGCCGCTGAGCGATATCACCGGCCCTTTTTCCGTATGTGGGTTCCAGGAGTCGAACTTGGGCCCCCGCGCTTGCTAGGCAGGCGCTTACGCCACTGAGCTGAGCCATCTCACCGTCCTCCAGACTAGCTTTGAACTTG
This sequence comes from Erethizon dorsatum, assembly GCA_028451465.1. Lineage (NCBI taxonomy): Eukaryota > Metazoa > Chordata > Mammalia > Rodentia > Erethizontidae > Erethizon > Erethizon dorsatum. Next base: position 20,632,867 of record CM051829.1, on the reverse strand, counting down.
CTGTATAGCCAGGGTCCCCTCAAACAAGTGATCCTCCTTCAGCTCAGCCTCCCAAGCGCTGGGATTACAGGTGTCTGCCACTGCACCCAGTGTGTTAAGAGATTTTTAAGAAATTTTCAGCCTATGTTGGTGTGATAGTTCAAATAATTGTTTTTTTTAATTCTTCTGCATGTCATTAGCTAGTAATAACAAGTAGCATTTTTGCTTTTACTATATTGTATACTCTTCATATAAAAATAAAATTTATATTAAGATAATAAATTTTATGTTAGGTGCATTTTACCACAATTTAAAAAAATTTAAAACATGTGTCCTACTTTCTGTTCTTGAGTGTAGGCCATTAATATAATTACATTGGCTTTGTGATGTAGGTGGATTTTCGTGTTGGCTTGGGAAATTATCCTGTATATAACTTCTGTGTCCCACTTACGGTTGTTGACTTTTGGAATTGCAGAATCCATTTGTATTGCTGTTGTGGAAGGAGGGGCTGGCCTGGTTAGGACATATCTGAGGGATGGCGAGGGAGGGAAACACTGCATTTCTTTCCTTGTGACCTTCATGACCAAATATTTAGGGAGGGAACTGTCTTTTTTTTTTTTTTTTAAAGGTACTATAGTCATTTTTGTCATTTTCTATATTAGAATATCAGTATACAGTTGTCATGTTGCCTGCCATTCATTGGTTAACAAGATAATCCAAATAAATAATTCATTGTCTCTGGCTACAGAAGGGGGCTGGCTTAGTTAGGGGACATCTCAGTCATTTTGTGTGCAGAAAGCACGGAGAATGCAAATTTGAAAGTTCTGTTTCATGTTTTGTTTTGTTTTTCTGAGACAGGGTCTTGGTGTGTAGTTCAGGGTGTCCTTGAACTCACTATTTAGCCCAGGCTGGTCTTGAATTTGCAGCGATCCTCCTGCCTCAGCCCTGTAATGCAGGAATTATAGGTGTGCCCCACCATGCCTGGCTTGCAAATTCTATTTATAATAAACTTTAAAAGTCACTAAGTCATTTTGATCAGTCAGTGACTGACCTTGAGGCAGAAGATAAAATGGAAACTTAATCACTATGTATACAGGGCTGTTATTTAAACATTTTAGGAGCGATTTCTTGTTTCCCTGGCCCTTTGCCAACCTTCTTTGGCGTGAAAGGATTGCAGTTTATAATCTCTGCACATCCCAACTCTTCCTGCCTTTCTGTGCTCCTCCATTCTCTCAACAGTTCATTATCTGCATTTGCTTAAAAAAAATTAAAGCTGATGCCTTGTTTAGATTTCCTCAGTTTTTACCTAATGCTCTGTTTTTGTCCCAGGAGACATGTGGGTATCACATTGTATTTAGTCACCATGTGTCTTTAAACTTCCTTTGGCTGCGGTAGTTTCTCAGGCTTTCCTCATTTCTGATGACCTTGATAGTTCTGAGGAGCCCTGACCAGGGATTTTGTGACTGTCCCTCATTGGGATTTGTCTGATGCTTAGTCTGGGATGGAGTTTCTGGAAGATTGCAGAGTCAATGTACCATTAGCATCACATAAAGGGGACCTAATAATGTCAGTGTGACGTATCCCAGTTTATGTGGACCTTGGTCACCTGGTGAGGTCGTGTTGACAGGTTTCTCCACCGTAAACCACCCTCCACTCCCACTCCCGCACTGTGCTTTTTGGAAGAAGGCCACTTAGGAGTAGGGAGTTGTTCTTCATTTCCATAAAGGTGGATGCAGTATCCCTCCCTCCCTCCCTCCTCCCCTCCCTCCCTCCCTCCTCCCCTCCCTCCCTCCCTCCCTCCCTCCCTCCTCCTATTCCTCCCTCCTCCCCTCCCTCCCTCCCTCCTCCTCCTCTTCCTCCCTCCTCCTCCTCTTCTTCTTCCTTCCTTCCTTTCTTTCTCTCTCTCTCTTTTTTTTTTTGTGGGTACCGGGGGTCGACCTCAGGACCTTGCGCTTGCCAGCAAGCACTTGTGCCTCTGAGCGATATCACCAGCCCTTTTTTCGTATGTGGGTTCTGGGAGTCGAACTCGGGCCCTCGTGCCTGCCAGGCAGGCACCTACACCGCTGAGCCATCTCACTGGGCCTCTCTTTCTTTCTTTTCTTTTTTCTTTTCCTCTTCTTTCTTTCTTTCTTTCTTTCTTTCTTTCTTTCTTTTTCTTTCTTTCTTTCTTTCTTTTTCTTTCTTCCTTCCTTCCTTTTCTTTTCTTTTCTTTTCTTTCTTTCTCTCTCTCTCTCTCTTTCTTTCTCTTTCTTTCTTTCCTTCCTTCCTTCCTTCCTTCCTTCCTTCCTTCCTTTCTTTCTCTTTCTTTCTCTTTCTTTCTTTCTTTCTTTCTTTCTTTCTTTCTTTCTTTCTTTCTTTCTTTCTTTCTTTCTTTCTTTCTTTCTTTCTTTCTTTCTTTCTTTTGTCTCGTTCTTTCATTCTTAGAATTGAACCCAGGGCTTCATGCATGCTAGGCAGGCATCAGGTGGGAGTATTTCATAAATTACTAGGAACTCTTCTGTTTAGGAGATTTATCTATTTTTCCCCCATTTATTTATTCACTCATTTCTATTAGTGTGGACTCATAGCCGTTTATTTTATTTATTTATTTTTTGGTTCCAGGAACTGAACTCATGACCTGGTGCTTGCCAGGCAGGCACTGTGCCACTGAGCTATATCCCGGGCCCCATAGCTGTTTATTTTAAATCCAGTACTGCTTTATTTATTTTGTTGCTCATATTGTCCCACTTTTCTATTGGTTCTGTGTCCTCTTGACATGGCCCCATCCATGAAGTGTTTCCTGTTTTTGGGTGGTGAGTTCAAACATTTTCTTGTATTTCCTATATGCTTATCTGGTACATTTCCTGCCTGGTCCTAGAGTCAGCCATTTCTCCAAGGACTGGAGGATGGTTTAGAAGTGAAGAGCTGGGTCCAAGATGTCTTCCTCACTTTGGTCATTGTCAGGATCTATACCAGGCTGGGTTTACTGTCTCACCTTCCCTGACTTTCTTCTTTTCCTGTCTAATCTGTCCGTAAGATTGCCCAGCTTTTATTCAAATAGCTGTTAGGGTTTTAGAAGACTAAACTAGTACAGATTATTATGTGGATGAAGAAATTAACTGTTACTTTGTGTGGTCTGAATTCCAGTGTTGGTCCTATATTTGAAGCAGGCTACAAAGATTGGATTTGGTTTGACATATCTTTGGTCTGTGATTTGTGTCTTTTATTACAGTCTCCAGGAATTTTACAGATTCGTGAACCTAGGCATATATTTACGAAAGTTATTTATTTATTTATTTATTTATTTATTTGGGTTTTTATGAGACAGGGTCTTGTTATGCATTCCAGGCTGGCCTTGTACTCACTTTGTAGCCTAGGCTGGCCTCGAACTCAAGGTGACCCTCCTCCTGAGTGCTGAGATTACAGGTGTGCGCCACCGTGGCCAGGCCGGCCGAAAGTTAAATAAGTGCTTGGTTTATTCAGGGCAAATAAATACATGGAATAAATAAAACAGTGTTGGGAGCTAGAGGTTTGTGTTTGTTATTCCCAGTTCATGGTTCATCTTAGATCATAGAGATGCCAAGGATTGTGAGGTTGTTACATGAATACGGTTAATTAAATGGTGGGCAACTGGGACAATACAAAATTTACATGTTTAGGATGTCATTTGTTGTGTTTGTTTTTTATAGGAAACCTCACTTGAAAACCACTTTCTTGCTGAATATGAATAAACTGTAAACTGAAAAGAATATACTCTTCTTTACTTTTTTTCAAAACAGATGTAAGGCTATTTTTTTTGTTTGTTTGTTTGTTTTTTCTTTTTTCTTGTTCTATTTCCCATGCCACATTAATTATTTTGAGACAGCCAGGTTTGAATTTGGGATCCTGCTGCCTCAGCCTCCCAACAAGCTGGGATTATAGGCAAGCAACAACAAGCCTGGCTAGATTAATTTTTAAATGAATGATAACCCACAAGTCAGAATTTTTATTTCTGTCTAATCCTTGGGGTTCTTGGGGAACACTCCCTTGCGAGGTCCTGAGGCCCTGCAGGAGGATGGCTCTCTGGACTCCCTTTCTGACCTGCTGTCCCCTGCAGAGGAGAGAGCCTGCCTTCTGCTGTACCTGGAGGAGCTGGGGTCCTCACGCATGGCTGCCAGGGCTGTTGCCGCTGCTTGTGGAACGTTCTGAGTGCTGTGAAGTGTGATGTTCATGCCATTTGTAATTTGGTTGTGGTCACTCCCAGGTGAGGAGCTGCTGCTGCATCTCCTGTTTGAACATCTCTCTTGTCCACCTTCCTGGCTTTGACCTGGCGGCGGATCCATCCTTTATGCCTCAGCCTCTGATTCTGATCCCTGACCAGGCTCACAGCCCAGCCTGCGCTCTGTGTTTGACAGGGTGAGCCCCTCACCCTCTTCACCCCAGCCACATCCTCTCCACCTGATGACAACTTTTTTTTAGCTTCTCGCTTTCTTCCCTCAAAGCCAGGTCTCTTGAGTCTGGGCTGCCTAATGGCAGTGTCATCACAAACGTTCTCTAGAATGTGGTCCTACTATGAGTCACGTGGGTCTGCCTGTGGTTGTGGGATGAAAAGGGTAGGAATATTTCTGGAAATGGACCAGTGGTCTCTTGTTCGAATTTTATACTTACTGTTTTGTGCTGTGTCTGATTATGACAAGGTTTCCACTAAATGTCATCAGTCCCTCTCCACCTCTTCATGTATGCCGTTATCCTCATTTCTTAGGTCAAAGAGTTTTGCATACAGAAAAGCCTGGGGAAGAAGGGGATATCGGTACTGGAAGGGAATCATGCTGGAGGGGCGTCGTGTGCTCCCACGCTGGCGTGTTGGTAGCTGGAACGTGACAGGGCCAATCCCTGTGTCAGAGTTTGTCCTCCGACACCACCTTAATTTTAGGAACTGTGGGGGTACGCTCTGCGTGCTCTTGCTTACTTATTAATAAGCAGCAAGAATGTAAGTTGGTAAGGTTGTTTCGTAGAACTGCAGAAAGAAGTAAATAGGAAACTTGTCATGTTCTTCCATTCATTTAATCATTCATTATCATTCGTTGAGAAAGTATTTCTCTTATAACTAGTAAGCGAAACGGGAAAAAGTAAAAACTTTCTAATATGAAAATTGAAATGTTATATAGCATCAGTTTGTTGCCTTTGACATTAGCTAATATTTATAAAGTTGGGGGACCAGATGCACTAAAAATAACTCTTGCGTATCTGGCAGCAATCAAAATTTTTGTAGCCTCTGGGAAATCATTTTGGCATTTGTGTGCATGGGTCAGGAAAGATGACCTGTGGTTAGATCAAAATTGGAGGACTTTCAGTGTTGCTTTCTTTTTGAGATTTATATTCATTAATATAAGAGAGGTTGTGAAAGAAATCTGTTTAACTGAGAAAAATCTAGCACTTGCTGCATGTATCTCAGTCTTGTCTTTGTGGAAAGTCTTGTAACATCCTACAAAACAAGTATCACGTTTCATAGTTTGTGAAAGGCCACCAGAAGACTTGTAATGTTTTCTTAGAGAAGGTAAATGTGGTTGGCATACAGACAGGGCGTGGAGGAGGAACAGGTTGTAGGGAACACAAGGAGGTTTAGGTTTAAGTTTGACGTGCTGTAGGGAGAGCCAGGTGGATTGTCTGTCCTACTGGCAGTTGGCAGGATGGTTCTCCAGGTAGAACAACGGCCCAGTATAGAAACTTGTGAGCTCGGGATGTCTGGCTGCTGTGACCGTGGGAGTTGCTGAGGTTTGAGGTTGCCTTTTAGTAAAGGTAGATGATCAGGTCTGAAGGGAACCTCGGGGGGGAGAGAGGAGAGAAGAGGAAGTTCCTAGTAGGAAAAGTTCCACAGGCTCCTGGCAGTGCTGAGAGATCCACGTGAGGAAAGGATGAGTGGAAAATGAATTCTGCAGTAAGGACCCAGGCAGTGGGAGCTTGGACAAGTGAACAAAGAATGGGAATGGACTGCTTTTGGAGTTTATTTTTATTGTTGTTTCTTTTTGAGATTTATATTCATTAATATAAGAGAGGTTATGAAAGAAATGTTTAACTGAGAAAAATCTAGCACTTGCTGCATGTATCTCAGTCTTGTCTTTGTGGAAAGTCTTGTAACATCCTACAAAAGGAGGAGGGGCCCGGCAAGGCCAGTAGTGGAGGGATAGACAAGATTTGAAGGAAGGAAGTGCCTGGGGAGTTCTTGCCTGGTGATTGTTATCTTTAACTGCAGAAAGAGAAAGGGGCGGCTTTTGGAAGAGAGAAAGGTTAGAAACAGCCTCTCTTCCCTGGCAGCACGGCAATTTAATAAGGAAGACCAAAAGGGTTGCAGTGCTGCAAGTCCTTGAGGTCCTGCTGGAGGGTGAGGCAGGGATTTGCAGTCAGACCTTGCCATGTGCTGCCTTTCTCTGGGGCTTCCCTTGGCAGCTAGAAAAAGCAGAAGAGCTAGTTCTTGCTGAGCTTCCCCTTGACTGCGGCACTTGGAGCGAGGGGCGTGAGGGGCAAGCATGGTGGCGGGCAGGTTGAGCTCTTGGGCAGGGCTGAGGTTTCTGGGAACTTCGTCTCTGTAGGGGACTTTCCTTAGCTCCTTTGCAGAGTAGGGAGAATGGACAGGGCTGGCAAGTTTGCAGAGCCTTGCAGGGAAGGTCTGGGACTGGGTTTATTTCTATATTTCCCAAGTTTTTGCTCCATTAATGGTGTTAGTAAGTATGCCCACATTTACATCTCCAGAAGCAGTTTGCATATTCACATCTGTTACATTTCAAAGGGGGAATATTGTAAACTGAAGAAGAAAACACTGCCCTGGCCAGATATCAATCTGTATACTCATAATTGATACCACCAGGATACTGAAACCAGTAAACATGTATTCTGGGCAATAGCAACTGCAATTGCTAATTTCTTCTTAGAGGGCAAAATTTATTATTATTGAAGTGCTCTGGCCTACTGTCGAGATTATGCAGAATCTGACTATGTGTAGGATAAAGATAAAATGAACAGTTTGTGAAGGCATGGGGCCTTCAGGTGGCATGCAGTTTTTAAGAGATTCTATAGATCCTTTTACTAAGAACTGCACACTTAGATACTCGTGTGTGTATGTGTGTTGTGAAACCTGCAAATCTGCTGGTTTCGGAGCCTGTTTCTCCTCTACCCTCTTCCTATAGAGAAGCAGTAAACCAAGGATCCTAAAAGCTGCTCCAGAGATGTGGCTGGCCAGATCTGTTTTCACTTGGCCACCGCTGGTTTGGAAGAGTGAAGGCATGAGGCAGGCTGCATAACTGAACTGCCTTAGTGTTAGGAATGGAATTGCAGAGAAAATACTTTTTCCCTGATAAGCAATTCACATTGAAGTGGGATAGAAGCAAAAGGTCAGCTGGAGAGAGAGAGATGAAATTTCTTTTTCTTTCGTTGGTTGAAGAAATGTAATTTAGAGAGCGTTCAAAATCCTCAAGGTGAGAAAGAGATTGGTGGTAGAGGAAGAGCTAAGGTTTGCATGATGGTGCAGTGGGAGGAAGAAGACTGAATGAATGTAGGTGTCCCGGGGAAGACAATCCCTGTGTGTTCCTTTTGAAGAGGCATAGGTTGGGAAAGCTAAATTTCAAACACTGCATGATCTAAACATATGTTATAAGAACACTTTATGTTTGAAGTAAAGAAGGATAAAAATGTGCTAGCACCATTAATCTATTAAATTATCTCTTTAAAAATTCAGTGAGATTAAAAAAACCAAAATGGGGGCCGGTGAGATGGCTCAGCGGCTTAAGCGCCTGCCCGGCAAGCGCGAGAGCCCGAGTTTGACTCCCGGAACCCACATACGAAAAAGGGGCCGGTGATATCGCTCAGCGGCACGGGCGCCTGCTGGCACGCGAGGTCCTGAGGTCGACCCCCCGGTACCCACAAAAAAAAAAAAAACCAAAAAAAACAAAAAACCAAAATGACCAGATAGTGCTAAAAAATGACAGGAAGTCCCTGAACAGAATATCAGACTTGGTATGACTGCATGGCAAGAGGTAGAATATGGTCATAATGGTCAATAAGACTGTTAGGATTTAGAGTTCATTGATTTGTATTAAGAGGAATGTTAGTTTCTTCATTGAAATGGGAATCTGATGTGTTTAGAATACCCTTTGCATGTTCATTAAGGCAGATACGGCTGGCTTTAGCAATGTCTTTTCCTTGGGGGGTTATTGAAATTAGGACTCAATGGTTGGGTTATCTGGAGCCTTCTAGTTTGAAATTGGGAATCCAACTTCATTTATTACAAAGAAGAAACAGTTTTTTATTGCAAAGTATAGAAGTATGATTAAGGAGTGAATAGGTCTTTTTTAAAACACTTGATAACTTTTGGCTTCTGCTAACAAAGATGCAGTATCTTTCTATAATTTTAAGAGGCTTTGGTAGGAAAGGAAATTTTTGCCTGCGTCATGGGAACTATAAAGAGATCACATGACAGATTTCATTCCTTTCGATTTCCTTTCTTGGTAAATAGGTCTAGCATTTTTTCCTATAGATATTTTAAATGTCTTTGGGTGAAGGCATTATACATTATGCATAGATGCAATTAGTGAATTATTATCTATATAGGGTATAGTTTAAAATAAAAGACCATTGGTACCTTTAAAGGAAGATATAGGATATAAATGAAATGAACAATGTTGGTATAATAAGTAAAGCTAATTCTGTTTGAAAATCAAGCTGTTGAGGGAAGGTGAAGCTAAAATGAGATTTTTCCTATGTTTTTTAAATGAGAAGGCTGAGATTTATTTTTGTAACGTTTTTAAACAAGATAATCTATTTTTAAGACAATAGTACCTAGGAATTGGGGTGGAAAATGAAGGAAACTTTCAGACGTAAACATTCTCTTTTGCATTCAGTATAACTGAGAAGTGAAGTGGGGTTTGAGAATTCTTTTCTCCAAGGGAAACATTTGCTCTTGGCTTCCAGAGTGTGGGAAAGGAAAGGGTAATAGGACACAGTGTGATTGTGGGCATGAAGAACATTTCTAGAAACCAAAAAGAGTATGAAGTTACAGAGTGGTATTTATTACATTAATTATACAACCCCGAGAGACAAGGCCACCTGCCCTAGCAATCTCAGGTTTCTGAGGGTACCATGAGCCTTCCATTGGCTGCTGCACTGGGCTTTTAAAAAGTGTCCCTTATACCTTTACAGCAGATAGGGGCTTCCTTCAGGTGAAGTAGGACTTCCGGCTCGTAGTTTTTAAAGCACTGGTCATTTGCTTTCATAGCTTCAGAATGTCCCTCTGTTTCACCCCTCCTCCCCCCAGAGGATAAATCTTAGGTGGAGAGAGGAGTAAGGAGCAGGGCGCAGCTCTGTCCCTGTGGAGAAAGAGTGCTCTGGTGTTAGGGCATTTGCATGCTGAGAGGTTCCTCTCTGGCCTTTCTAGACTTAACTCTGCTTGAGCTGGGCAGATGGGCAAGGATATAGGTAGTATGGGGGCATCAAGCTAGTCTTGACTAAATGATCTCCTGCTGCTGTTGTGAGCACGTGTCTGAATCAGGCAGGTCCCAGTAGATATAACAGGAGAAGATAATAAGCGTCATGTTTTAATCTTACAAATATTCATATACTGCTGATGTGAACTTCCAGTCACTTAATTTTCATTTTACATGGTGACCTTTTGTCATTTCTTCTGGTTATGTGTCTTGAGCCTATCTGCTGGTATTTGAATTATCTCACCATCTGACTGCCTTACCATCTGAGTGCCTTCTGGGAAATGTTTACCAAATCATGATATGAATTCTACATAGCTATAAAGAAAGGCTAGAGGGATTTAGATAGGGCCTAGCTTAACTCCTGGGTATATGTAGAGCCTTAGGTCCTAGTAACTTTGGATAAGTAGTGGCACTCAAGATCCATCTTTTAGGCCCTTTCAACCTGTGGTGGTGGGGACAAGGAGTGGTTCCTGATCCTGTGTCTTGAGTTTTCTAAAAAATAGTGATCTGCAGCTTACACACAGTCACATGTTTGGTAAAGATAGATGGCGAGGATGCTTCACTGATACAGCTTTATTGTGGGTATTAATTTATAACAGCAGTGCGGTACTTAAAAATAAAAGTAGTGACATTCAGGGATTATTCTTAAGTGGGTGAGTTCTTACATGAATATAGTATCTGACAGCTGAATTTTTCATCCTTCACATTTTTCAGTTTAAATGTTCAATTTCATTTTAAAAAGAAAATCATAATCACAGACTTTCCTCCTGGGTCTGACTTTTCATAGCTATTTTCACATCAGTTTCTTCTTTAGGAATGTTAATGTTTTGTTTCCGCTGTGCCTGTCATGTTGGTGATAGTTTGGTGCTGGAGGTGTGCTATTTCGTGTCTGGTCCTGTAGGCAGAGAATAGTGACCACAGTTTTTTTCTGAGTTGAGTAGACCACCAGGAGAAAAGTACATGAGACTTCTTCAGCTCTGTATAATGGACACATGTGCAAATGGAAGGTGATTTATACTTCAGGTATTTATTTCATATGCAACAGGTTTTCCCAACCAGTCTTTGAAGGGTTTGGACATATCCCCAGAGTGAGTTAATATCTGAGGGTCTTAGCAGGTGTGCATTTGTGGTATATATCAGTTTCACAGCGTTGTTTATTCTTGTCTGTGCAGAAAGTCTACCTTGACCTCAGTATTGTTACTTTCATCAGGAATGCCTGATCTATTACAGATTGTACAAGGAAAAAATCGTTAAATACTTTACTGAAATGTGGAAGACAGCTTCTCAGGGACCACTAAAACAGATTTAATGGAGGAATAACATTGTCGATATTGAAAAGCAAAGAATCCAGGGGTATTTATCTATAAATCAGTTAGGCTCATTCTTCCATAAATTGACAAAATCAGCTTTAACCTTCCTCCTTTCTGAATTTGATAGTTACTTGTATGTGTCCTCTTTCTCTTCCATCCTTTCTCTCTACTTTTCTCTTCTCTTTCCTCTCTCCCTCCCTCTTTTTCTCTTTTATTTTTCTCCTTTCTTTTTTTTTTTTTTTTTTTTTTTTTGGTACTGGGAATCTAACTCAGGACCTCGCGCTTGCCAGGCAGGCGCTGTGCCACTGAGCTACATCCCCAGCCCTATTTTTCAATCTTGTTTCTTCTTCCTGTTTCCCTTTCCTTTTGTCCATCTTTTGTTCTCTTCATGGCTGCTTGGTTTCATGGCACAAAGGAAGACCCGGTCCAGTGAGATTCCATTACTTCCTGAGGGTCACCACACTAGTGAGGGACTGAGCCAGGCCTAGGCCTGTTCTTCTGTTGTAAATCCAGCCACTGGCCCCTCATGTGGCTCCTGATGTTATGTATTTGGCATTTATACTATAAAGATGAATGAAACGTTGCTTGTACAAAGTCAGCTTATAGATTTAATAGGTGGGATGAGACAAGTACACGCATATTGGAGGACATCTGGAAGGTTATGGAGTCTGGAGGTGGAGCATTCTTGGGGGTCAGATAGGTCAGTAGTCTTCCATGTGGTGGAGGTTTTACTTGTCCTTTGCAGGTGGGATGGAAGGTCCCTTTAAAAGACCCCAAGCACTGCATGTATTTGTCTGTCTGTCTATCTCTTTCTTTTTTTGTTGTTGTTTTTTGAGACAGGGTTTGAACTCACTATGTAGCCCAGGCTGGTCTTGAACTTGTGATCCTCCTTCCTCACCTTCCCAAGTTCTGGGATTACAGGCATGTGCCACCATGCCCAGACTATTTACATGTCTTTCATCATGAGTAATGGCTTTGACTGTCCATTTTCCTAGAACTATCTTTCAATCTAAGAGTATTTCAACATAAAAGGAAAACTAGAATAAAATAAAAATGGATGGTTTCTTAGCCATCTTTCTATTGCTGTGGCAAAATACTTGAGAATAACAACTTAAAAGAGGAAAGATTTGTTTTGGTTCATGGTTTCGGAGGTTTTAGTCCATGGGTAGTCTCCATTCATTGCCTGTGTTGAGGCAGGAACATCATGGGAAAAGGGCATGGTGAGCTGCTCACCTTAGGGGAGACAGGGAGACAGAGAGCCAGAGACAGACAGGGACAGAGACCAAAGAAGAAAAGATATCTCTTAAAATCATACCTCTGTGACCCACTCCCTTCAACTAGGCCCTATCTCCCAAGTTTCTATCACCTCCCAGAAATGCCATCAGATTATGAATCTGTTAATGGATCAGTCCTCAGATTTAAGTTAGAGACCTCTTGATCCAATCACCTTCTAAAAGCCCCACCTCTGAACACATGAACCTTTGAAGGACATTTTAGATCTCATCTATAAGAGATGAATAATCTCTTTAGGGATTAAAAAAAAAACCCAGGCAAATTTAGTAGTGGATCTCTTTTGGTGAGTTTGGATGCTCATTTTTTTCTGTGGATGAATATTGAAATCTTTATTTTTTAAAATTGTAATGTATTTCTTTTAATACAGTATTCTAAACCTGACTATACTAATGATAATTTTGCCAGTGGAATTAAATACTACCAAGATCAAAATGTATTTGGAGAAGTAGCTTTTTATGAAAACAGTATGATGAATCTATTAATAAATCACAGATTTTCTAGTTGATCCACCAAAACCTGCTTTTCTGCTATAACAGTGTTGATCAACTTCATTCTTAGGTAGGAGCCACACTGGTGATACTGAACTGCATTCAGGAGGGATTTCCTTTTTTGAGATAGGTCTAGTCTAAGCTAGCCTGGAATTTGCAATCCTTCTGCCTCAGCTTCCTCCGCTCCCCTCCCCTCCCCTCCCCTCCCCTCCCCTCCCCTCCCTTCCCCTCCCCTCCCCTCCCTTCCCTTCCCCTTCCTTCCTTCCTTTCTTTTTTTCTTTCCTTCCTTCCTTCCTTTCTTTCTTTCCTTTCCTTTTCTTTTCCTTCCTTCCTCCTTCCCTCCCTCTCTTCTTCCTTCCTTCCTTCCTTTCTCTCTCTCTCTCTCTCTCTTTTTTTCCCTTCCTTCCTTCCTTCCTTTCTTTTCTTTTGAGACAGGATCTCGCTATGTAATTCAGGTTGGCCTTGGACTCATTGTAGCCCAGGCTGGCCTTGAACTTTCAGTGATCCTCCTGCCTCAGCTTCTTGAGTGCTGGGATTACTGACGTGCATCACTGTGCCCAACCAGGAAGGATTATTTTTAAAACTATAATTACATGGATTTTGTATATATTCTCCAGATATTCCTTTGAGTTAGATTTCCTAGTTGTACTAAGTACAGCTACCAACTTGCTCTTTAATGATAGTTGTTACAGTGTTAGTATAAACTCTACAGTGACATTTACTTTATCGTTACAAATGTTAATTGCTAATGGAGTGCAGCACATATACTAAAATTGCTAATGGAATGCTTTTCTGTTCCTTTAACAGAACATCTGATCGAATTCATGACCATGGGGGATATGAAGACCCCAGACTTTGATGACCTCCTGGCAGCATTTGACATCCCAGATATGGTCGATCCCAAAGCAGCTATTGAGTCTGGACATGACGACCATGAAAGCCACATTAAGCAGAATGCTCACGTGGACGATGACTCTCATACACCACCATCTTCCGATGTCGGTGTCAGCGTGATTGTCAAAAATGTTCGGAACATCGATTCCTCTGAGGGCGGGGAAAAAGATGGCCACAATCCCACAGGCAATGGTTTGCATAATGGGTTTCTCACAGCAGCCTCTCTGGATGGTTACAGTAAAGATGGAGCGAAGTCCTTGAAAGGAGAGGGGCCTACCTCAGAGATGACTCTAAAAGACTCAACGTTCAGCCAGTTCAGCCCTATCTCAAGTGCTGAAGAGTTTGATGATGATGAGAAAATAGAGGTGGACGACCCTCCGGATAAGGAGGACGTGCGTTCAAGTTTCAGATCAAATGTGTTGACAGGGTCAGTTCCCCAACAGGACTATGATAAACTAAAGACACTTGGGGGGGAAAATGCAAGCAAAACTGGAATCTCTACATCAGGTAACGTGGATAAAAACAAAGTTAAGAGAGAAACAGAAACAAATTCCATAAATCTGAGTGTTTATGAACCTTTTAAAGTCAGAAAATCAGAAGATAAGTTGAAGGAAAACTCTGAAAAGGTGCTTGAAAACAGGGTCCTTGATGGGAAACTGAACTCTGAAAAAAATGACACCAACCTTGCTGGCCTCACAGCATCTAAGACAAAGTCAGCCTCCAAGCTCTCCTCGTGCATAGCTGCCATCGCGGCACTGAGTGCTAAAAAGGCAGCTTCAGACTCCTGCAAAGAACCTGCAGCCAATTCCAGGGAATCATCTCCGTTACCAAAAGAAGTCAACGACAGTCCAAGAGCCACCGACAAGTCTCCCGAATCCCAGAGTCTCATCGATGGCACCAAGAAAGCTTCCATGAAGCCACCGGATAGTCCTAGGAGCGTCTCAAGTGAGAACAGCAGCAAAGGCTCCCCGTCCTCTCCCGCAGGATCCACGCCAGCAATCCCCAAGGTCCGCATCAAAACCATTAAGACGTCTTCTGGGGAGATCAAGAGAACGGTGACGAGGGTATTGCCAGAAGTGGATCTTGACTCTGGGAAGAAGCCTTCTGAGCAGACAACGTCTGTGATGGCCTCCGTCACATCCCTTCTGTCATCCCCAGCATCAGCAGCCGTCCTGTCCTCTCCCCCCAGGGCACCTCTCCAGTCAGCCGTGGTTACCAACGCAGTTTCCCCTGCAGAGCTGACCCCCAAACAGGTCACCATCAAGCCCGTGGCCACTGCTTTCCTACCTGTGTCTGCTGTCAAGACGGCAGGGTCCCAAGTCATCAATTTGAAGCTTGCTAACAACACGACGGTGAAAGCCACAGTCATATCTGCTGCCTCTGTTCAGAGTGCCAGCAGTGCCATCATTAAAGCCGCCAGCGCCATTCAGCAGCAAACTGTGGTGGTGCCGGCATCCAGCCTGGCCAATGCCAAACTTGTGCCAAAGACTGTGCACCTTGCCAACCTTAACCTTCTGCCTCAGGGTGCCCAGGCCACCTCTGAACTCCGCCAAGTGCTAACTAAACCTCAACAACAAATAAAGCAGGCAATAATCAATGCAGCGGCCTCGCAACCACCCAAAAAGGTGTCTCGAGTCCAAGTGGTGTCATCCTTGCAGAGTTCTGTGGTGGAAGCTTTCAACAAGGTGCTGAGCAGTGTCAATCCAGTCCCAGTTTACATCCCAAACCTCAGTCCTCCCGCCAATGCAGGGATCACGTTACCAACGCGTGGGTACAAGTGCTTGGAGTGCGGGGACTCCTTCGCGCTGGAAAAGAGCCTGACCCAGCACTACGACAGGCGTAGTGTGCGCATTGAAGTAACATGCAACCATTGTACAAAGAACCTTGTTTTTTACAACAAATGCAGCCTCCTTTCCCATGCTCGCGGGCATAAGGAAAAAGGAGTGGTAATGCAATGCTCCCACTTAATTTTAAAGCCAGTCCCTGCAGATCAGATGATAGTTTCTCCGTCTAGCAATACTTCCACTTCATCTCTCACTCTGCAGAGCTCTGTGGGAGCTGGCACACACACTGTAACAAAAATTCAGTCTGGCATAACTGGGACAGTCATATCAGCTCCTTCAAGCACACCCATCACCCCAGCCATGCCCCTAGACGAAGACCCCTCCAAACTCTGTAGACACAGCCTCAAATGTTTGGAGTGTAACGAAGTCTTCCAGGATGAGACGTCGCTGGCTACACATTTCCAGCAGGCTGCAGATACAAGTGGACAAGTAGAGTATCATTTAAATTTTGATGTTTCCGTGATGAGTATAGCCATGAGTGCTCAGTAGGATGCCTCGATTTTAGGGATGGCAGAGGAGTTCAGTGGAGGGGTAGGTGCATGTATGTTGTGTACATAAGTGTGGGAGAAAGGATTGTCTTCGTAGAATAGCAGCAGTGTTGGAACATGAATATGATTATTTTAGCGAGCTATAAAGTACATGTACTGGTTGAGTTATGGTACTTTAGATTTAGGTAATTGTTCAGTCGTTGGAATTTATGTTAGGAGTCTGAGATTTAGCTAATTATCGTGTCATTCAGTTGTATTAAGTATTCAGTTTGGGCTGCATCATACAGTTCTTAGTTGTTAGTGACAATGTTGGAATCTTAAAAGTTGTTTACTGTTGTTATTTATAATACCAAAATGACTTTTATAAACACACCTAATAGGTACCCATTTTCATGGCATGTCAACTTAAAGATAGTGGTTTGGAAGTATATTCAGTAATACTCTTCGCTGCAGTGAATTTAAGCTATACATGGCAAACCCATGTCCAGTTAAATAGCATCCCTTTATGTGTGTCTGTAGTGAAGTGAAGGTTGGTGTTGGTGAAGTATATTTCACAATGTGCACCGGCCTTTTATCTCTATCATTTACTTCTCTCCATGTGGCGATTTTTGGCTAATAGATAAATGTGTTCAGGAAATATACCTAATATTTGGAATAATTGGGCATGCCAAATGAAATAATTTCAGGCTTCAGAGACCATGTAATACATTGTCCAAATCATCAAATGTGTGAAGTGATCTTCTTTTCCTCAAATACTTTATTAGGAGGGTTGTGCTGTGGTTCAGAAGTCTGGTACTATCTTGTTGATTAGTTTTTCAAGGGCTACTACTGATTTAAATTATTTGTAGGAGTTTAAGTTTGGGGAACAAAAGATCAAGAGTACCTCAGTTTTCTTTGGGTTTTCAGTTTAGTGGCAGTGGAAACAATGAAGACTTTAGACAACATGTTTGCAGGTTTGATGTTTAATATGTCAGCAGCTGTGCAGTAGAACACTAAAAACCTGAAAGCAGCTATGTAGTTTGGGGCAGCAGTGATTGCTATGGCTCTGGGGGGCAGATCTTAGTGATACTGCTTGGGTTCTGACTTATCTGGACACCCCTATATCTTGTCATCACTTCCTCAAAAGATAGTGTTTCTTTTCCCTTAAAAGAATACAGTAAAAGGAAAACCCCTAAAGTCATTGTTTAGTGCAGTTTGTCCTACATTCCCATTTTTGTGTCTGTTGGTGGTGTGGATGGTGGATTCTGTCCTGTCCCTTAAGGGTTTGCACACCACCTTACTAGTAGGCCCTCCTCAGTTTGGGGCTACCCTCAGATGTGTTTCTCTTCTTTCTCCAGGAACGTGGAAGGCTATAGGTAGAAATGTACCAATTTCCTTATATCCCTCCAGTTTTTATTCTCTATTTACCTTTTAGACTCAACATCCAAACTACTATCAAACAGGGATGTTCTTTCCCTGCGGGCAGGAGATGAATATCTTCTGTTGTGTGTGCTGTTGCTTTGCTGTTACTTTTATTTTTTGCTGGGACAAGTAAAATATGCAAGTCCCTCATATCACCTGGATCCTAAGGAATGAGCCATGGCAGGATGGATGTACATTAACTCTAGGGCCAAATACACATGAAGCAAAACACATTGCTCCTGTTCTCTGTTCTTCCTTATTATGTCTGCCTAATTCTCATGCTCAGTACCTACAAGGATATATATATATATATATATATATATATATATATATATATAGAGAGAGAGAGAGAGAGAGAGAGAGAGAGAGAGAGAGAGAGAGAGAGAGACAGATAGCTTCAGCTGACAGTGTAGCGATATCCTACAAGGTTAGAGACATACAAATGCCCTGTGGGTCCTCCTAGCATTCGTTTCCCCTCTCTTGCTGCAGTCATGGTCTGAAAGACTCCCAGCGTAATTTATTTTCATACTCAACCAGATGGTTCCCATTTGGATTCAGGTAGGGAGTCTGGTTCTATCCTCGCATCCCCAGCAGTGGCTGTTACTCTTTCAGCATCTACTGTGAGACCCACCCGGATCTCTCCCACAGCCCCAGGAGGTCAGCAGGAGACATACAGCCATTGTGTGTTAGCCTCGTAATGTACCGCGAGGTGGGGTGGTCCTTACCAAGTGTGGTATTGAATAACTGTAGGGCTGCAGTAAGGCAGAAGGACACGCTGGTACACATCTGTAATCCTAGCACTTGGAAAGCTGAGGTAAGAGGATCCCAAGGAGCCCAGTCTGGGCAACTTAGCCAGACCCTGTCTCAAAAAAGGGTTGGGGATGTGTAGCTCAGTGTGAAGACCCTCAGTTCAATCCCTAGTAACCACCCCCTGTAAAAAAAGGAAAAGAAGGAGAGAAGGGAACATAGTTTTCATTCCGTATTTCCAGTTTGCTAGTTACGGACTATTGGCTAGTTTATAATTTGAACTTAAACTGAACTGGGGAAAGAATATAGCTACAGGGCCAGGGATATAGCTCAGCGGCATAAGCGCCTGCCTGGCAAGCACGAGGTCCTGAGTTCGATTCCTGGTACCAAAAAAAAAAAAATGGCTACAGAAATGGTTTCCTTGCTAGGCATGGTGGTGTACATCTGTAATTCTAGCTACTCTAGAAGCTGACTCAGGAGCATTACAAGGTCAAGGGCAGTTCGGCCAACTTAGTAAGACCCTGAAAAGAGCTGGGGTGTAGTTCAGGGGTGGAGGGCTGGCTTAGCATGCAGGAGGCCCCAGGTTTTCCCAAGGGGAGGGGGGACAGGTTTCCTCCCCCGGAGCCCGTGGCACTGCCAGCACCAAGACTGTGCTGAGCCTCTTCTTTCCTCTATTGTCTACCGTGTTCCATGGATTGAAAACCTTTCCTTTTCGTTTTACCATAGCCATCTATATTCCTGGTAACACATTGAGGAGTGGAGAAACAGTGGACTCTCCCGTCCCTGTCCTAGCTTTCCCCTGCCTCACACCTGAGTTAGGAAGGAGGCTCGCCTTTCTTCCCTCCCTCATCTGCTGAGCCCAGCGGGGGCCTCAGTCTTCCTCCTCAGAACAGCTTTTCTTGGTTTAGCTCAGTCTCATCTCCCTTCTTTTTATCCTCATCCTCTTCCTGTTATCTTTTGTGCCCTGCATGTGTTGAGAAAAGTTCCTCCCATTTTCTGGTCCCGAGAACCCGCATGGTGGCTGTGTGCACCGCATCTCTCTCCGCCGGTCTGTCAGGGCCCAAAGGGAGGTGTTGTTGGCGATCGCTGCGTTCTGCTTTGCCAGTTGCTGTTCCTCCTCTGCTGTCTGTGATCTGTACAAAAGTAACCATCACCTAGCCTCGGAGCCCCTTCATTGGGAGCCAGCTCTGTGCTCAGGCCACGCTCCGGAGCGGGTCCCCAGGGAGCTGGGTTGGATGCAGGACTTGGTTTAGGCCTTTGCTTTCTTCTTTGCCCAGGCATGAATCCAGCCTTGGAGTTTTAAAGCATGCTTGGGCCGAGGTTAGAATGCCTCGCCTGCCTTGCCTGCCTATATTTTCTACAGAAAGAAATTGTTTCTATAGAGGAGGCGGGGGCAGCGGGCAGCCGAGAGAGAGAGAAAGGGTGATGTCCCTCCCAGGCTGTATGGAAACAAGGAATGCAATGAAAATGGACTCGTGGCCAGTTGACTTTTTTACACCAGTAAATTTGCCCCAGTTAGGGGCTGTCAGATACATAGTACCTGCCCTGGGGCAGAGTAGTGCTCTTTGTCTCCATGAAGTATTTAAGAGCTGTTGAAACAATTGATATTTAAATGTATTTATATCATTGCTTCACTTCTTAGTAAAACCATGATTAAATTTAGCCAAGTTGAGACTGGAAGTGCCTGCTGTAACCTCTTAATTACTAAAATCTGTTTTCTTTCTATAGCATTTATGTCAGGCATAGAATCAGAGAATGTAATAGGTCCCTTTGGGCTGCTCTTCCATTTTACAATTAGAAAAACAAATGCCCAGTTAGTGGGACAAACAGGACTCAAGGCAAGAATTCTTTCTTTGTTTAAAAAAATATTTTTAAGGCAAAGCTTCTTTACTGCTGGCTTGTTACCTTTTTACTTCGTAATGCTGATGCCCTAGGGTACAGAAGCGTAGTCACAGCTAGGGGGTCTCATATAAGAAAGAACCCTTTGGGTTATATCCAGATTGGCTTTAAAGTTCAGGTGAGGGTGAAATGTCTGCAGTTGTCCTCATTTTTAGGGATTGCTGTTCATTTTAGTTTCAGTAACTTTCTGGGCATCATTAACATTAAGAGTATTAAGTTCTCGTGAGCAGTACCAATTTCTGTATACACTTTGCTCAAGCAGTTTTTTCTGGAAACCGAGGTGGTGCCTCCAGACCTCCCCAAATATTATTACCTAAGATTCATGACTTGATTTTTGGCCCTGCTCTCTGTTTTTATTTTGTTCAGACTAGTCTTGTTCCAGTTCGTATTTGAGTGTTGCCAACTCTCAAATATACCTGTACTTTCCAGGGATAATCATCTAAATAGATTATATATATCATCCATGCAGCTTTCAGTCAACTTACTCATTTAACCGTCAACTCTTCCTAGAGATTTTAGATGTAGCCGAATGATTTGAGGACAAAGCTGGCCCACAAAGGGTATTTATAGTCAGTTCTAAAATGCTTGCTTCGTGTTATTCCCATTTAAGTAAAATCTGAAATGAAATATTTTCTTTGTGTTCTTACTGTGGAGTTGGATGAAAGTAAAAACCAGAAAACAAGCTGGTATGTTTTACTATTACTATTTTTTTGGTAATTATACTGTAGTTAGATCATGGAACTGCTGTTAATGCGGCTGATTACTAAGCTGGCAGTGTTTTGACCTTTGAACTCAGTATTTCATGTTGTTGCAGGCTTTTGGTGTGTTTGAATTTAAGCATGAAATATGCCTTGTTTATTCACATTTCTCACCCTTCCCCTTGACCCTTTCTCAGGCTGTTTTTCTTTCTAAAATATGAATTGAAACATGTAGACTTCCTTTCTTCATTACTCTGATATTTTCTCACGATGGAAAGAGGATGCCGAGCTCACGTTGACACCTTAGTAGGGCCATCTTGGGTCCCCCCGCCCTTCCACACAGCTGGTCTGTATCTGTGTATCACGCATCAGCAGTTACTTTCAGTGCTGGGATTGGGCTGAAAGGGCTCAGGAAGGGTAATTGTAAAGTGGGGGATATAACTTTTCAGCTTTATTTTCCTGTAGTTTTTTGGTATCACCCGACTCTACTGAAACTGCCTTAAAAAGTAACAGTTCTTTGGGTAGTTGAGGGTGTCCCAGAGTAGAAATTAGCTATTACCTGAGTATCGAAAACATGAATCTCTTTTCTGGTGATGTAAGCAAAGTATCAAGAGACGTAAGATCATTTGAGTACATTGTGTTGTGCTTCTATCTAAAAAGGCAGGCACCAGCAAATTAAACTGCTTCCTTCTCTAGTCAGTAGCCTCAACTTGTACAGTGGAGATTTAGGATTTTTAGATATATTTTAATGCTTTGATTAAAAATAAAAAAGGGGGAAGGGCAAATCAGGTTCTTTTAAACCACAGAAAAATCCTTACATTCCCCCCCTCATTCAAGTGCATCCCCTAAATCCAGAAAACGTGCACCTTCATTCTGAATTGAGAGCATCTCCGAACTAGTGGAATATACCCTTGTGCTGTGAAAACATATGACCGCTCTCTTGGGGCGCAGGAATGGCATGTTTACTGTAAAATAGATCCAGTTGAGTTGAGAGTACAGCTAAGTAAATCGTGTCAAGGGTGTAAAACTGTTGGTACTGTGTGAACATTCAGGAGTCTATAAACAAAAGAAAACACTTTTTCTCAAAATGGAGTAAATGGAGGCAAGGTGTGGAAGCTGGTAAACAGATGTGGGAATAGATGCAGTGTGTGTATAAAAATATGCATGCGGCGGTGTAAACAAGGTAAGGCCCCTGTGTGTTCAGCATGACTCTCAAAGGACCACGTTCTCGCATTTCAGCAGCTGCGGAATGTGAAGGCATTTTGGTGTGAGGCTGTCGTCCTTGCTGGCTCCCCCTTTCTGTGCTTCCGAATATGTAATGTGGGTGGAGAACCCGTGAGCGCTGATTCTGGGGTCGGGCCGGGGAGACGTGATGATGGATTTAAGTAACTCACTGTGCATTTCATGTGTATTGTGAAGGTTAACCATTTGTTATACTATCTCGAAAGATGATGTGAAAAGTTTTTTTTTTTTTAAAGCTTTTAGGAAACACTTTATATTCTTAGATTTTATTTTTATTTTGTACTGTTAAAAAACTAGTACTGTGTAGCACAATACTTTAGAGAACAGAGAAGCTGCTGTGGGAGTGGGTACAGATTTCTTTCTAATCTTAATGTGACAGTTGTCTTTGGTGGTCAAGTTATTTGCTTAGTTTTCAATCCTGTGTATTTTTCCTGTCGTTCATTCCTTATAACCTCCATCCATTCCTTCCATCGTTCCTCCATTAGAAACCTTAGTATGATTAGAACCTGATTCAGTCCTGATTTTTGCACTTAACACCTACTGGGACTTTGGGCAAATTTCTTTACTTTACTAAGCCTCATTTCTGCATCTGTAAATGGAGGTATTATCTACTTCACAGATTACTATGAGAAATAAATGAGATGATGTATTTAAATTTATTTATGTATTTAAAGTACCTAATTTATCATGTGGCTCATTGGTGAAGTGGGATCAATCTATGTATTTTTATATATACATATGCATGTAATATGTATGTGTGTATATAAATGCATAATGTATATGCATGGATATATGTGTAGATATATAATGCTTTTTGACTTCTTTTAGTATCAGAAATATGACTTTTATTCCCAAGTAAGTACAGGACATTCTAGGATGCCTGTGAAATCCAGACAACATTAATTCATGGCCTGAGATTAAGGACTATGTGACGGTAGAAAGAAGACTACTTTAGTTCAGAGAAACAAATGATTGCTGGTGGTAACGAAGATGTTAACGGGATCTTGTAACGATGAGTCTGTTGATTGTTTCCTTGTCGCGCTTGTTTTAACCTTTGAAATATGTGTTATTAGAAAAGGAATGCTGTTTTTAAATGACGCTAACCTCATCAAGGCTGCCTGTAATGTTATTATTTTGTGATTATAATAAACATTTTATGGAATAAAATTTGTATTTTAGTCCTTTCAGGAGAAAACCAAGAAAGAATTTTCAAGTGAGTTTCCTGTTTTTCTTGGTCTAAGTCACTCTGAAGTTTACACTTTACATTTTGGGCTTATTCAAAAGCTAGAAGCTTTTAAAATTTATACCTCTGTTGTCAGTATAAAAGAGTGTTTAAAATCTTAGCACAAATTTGTATTTTGAAGCTTTCTTTGACTTTAATACAAATGTAAATCATGTATTTTAGAGATAGTAGGTACATGTTTTTACATGAATGTCTGAAAGTATTCAAGCACATTTTATCTCATGCTGTTTTAAGGTTATTTTTAGAATGGAAGTAATAAGTTCCCAGTTTATATTGACTTTTTTATTGTTGTTGTTTTAAAATTATACCATGTTTGGTGTTAACATCTCAGGGGATGAAAAATAGTATATTTCAGGTTTTTTTTCTGGGTAGTTAATGCTATAGAGCCTTTTCCAAAGAGGATTTCAGTCTTCATTTCAGTCAGATCTTAAGCTCTATAAAATTTCAACTTAATGTCTACATTTATATGTCAGAGCTGGAGTTCATTGGTCTTAATTATAAATTGTGTTATGGCCAGTTTGTCCATTTAAAAACCAAATTTAAGTGCAGGAAGGAAAGTAATTGCTGTGGTCATTCTTTCTGCATTCTGTGTTTCAGAATTAACTGAAATGACGAGGGGAGAAACAAAGAAACTGAAGTAGCCTCTGTTTAATTTTTATTATTTTTAAAGAAATTTTATGCATCATGAGAACTGTGACTACCCACAAGATACATAGGACTGTAAAATTGTTAATACAATACATTAAAGTTGACTTGCTAACATAATGTGCAAGAACACTTCTTCCTTTCATTAAACAAAATGCAAAAGTAACTAAATTAGAACTATTTAAGGCTGGCATTCTCTTTAGCTCATACTTTGGGATGAGCCTGACTGCCCAATACAGATAATTTTTATTTTTTACAGGGTAAAGAATTTTCCATTGAACATGTAATTTTCAAGTTTGCTCTTCCATTGGGCATAGAATCAATTATAGTAGTGTTTGAAATGAGAGAGGTATAATTACTGTGAGGTTTAACCAAGGTTCTTTGCATATTAGAAAATACTTAGCAGGACCAACACTGTTTCCCCCTTTGGTTTATTTAGAAGACTTGCACTGTCTGCCAGATGCTGCTTCCTAACCAGTGCAGTTATGCATCACACCAGAGAATCCATCAGCACAAATCTCCCTACACCTGTCCCGAGTGTGGGGCCATCTGCAGGTCGGTGCACTTCCAGACCCACGTCACCAAGAACTGTCTGCACTACACGCGGAGAGTTGGTTTTCGGTCAGTATATTGTTCACTGATAACTACACTGTGGTTGGAGTGCTCTAAGCACGTAGTTCTCAGGGTTGTACAGTAATACCTCGATTAACAGTTCCTCTGGAAGCCTAGCTCATTTGTACCAAAGTTGACCTGTTTGAGTCCTTTTAAGGTAGTGTTGGCCCTGCTGTCCACACAAAGCTGAGGATATGCGGGCCGATCCTTTTAGGTAATGGTGTACATGTGTGGAGGCTTGGCTTTGATTGACTATCCTAGCCTTTTCTGTCTGCATCTTTTTTAGTACACTTTCAAGGGAGAGCACTGTACTGGCGATTGAACCCTGGGCCTTTGCACTAAGCTACAGCCCCAGATCTTTTTAATTTTTTGAGACAGGGTCTTGCTAAGTTCCCTAAGCTGGGCTCGAACTTGCATTCTTTTTGCCTCATCCTCCCAGAGTGCTGGGATTACAGGTGTGTGCCATAACACCAAGCTTTAGTACACTTTGGTTGTCACACTGCCTGCATTTTAACCCCTGGAAGAATACCATGTATTTCCGCATCTCTTAATACTTTCCTTCTGCTAATGAAAACAAATGGTGAGATGGTCTCTTACTTTATCTATACTGAAGGATCTGGTACATACCTTTTTCTAACATCACTCGTCTTAGAAGAGTCTTCCACTCCACATAACCTTTCCTTCCTCCTCCTGCTCTTCCTTTCCCCGAGTTCAGGTTTCTCCATCGTCTCCTCTGCACAGCTTAACTGTGGGCTCTTTCGCTGCTCTCAAACATTCCCAGATGTGTATTTTATAGTATCTGGCAAATTTAATGTTAGTTTAGTATTGAGTGACAGTATACTGAACTTCATTCTCCACTTTATGACCTTCTGAAGTACATTCCTGTGCCATATATGTTTTGACCCCATGAAAACCTCCTAAGAGGACGTGTCATATGTAGCACAGTGTCTTTGTTAATAGAGGTATTACTGTATTGTTCATCTTAATATTGTTTGATTAACGAGTAACTTTAATATTGTTAAATGTGCACTAATTTTTAAAATTATAGTCAGGTTATGTTTTATAAAAATGAAATCCAATTGTTACGATTTGATGGTTTTGTGGTTTTATTTCATTTAAATTTAGATTATGGTATCATTGAGTGGCTTTGCCCATTTTTCTAATACTAAATTATGAGACTGACCTCTCTTTTTTTCTCATGCCTCCAAACCTGTAGCGCATAAGTGTTTTATGGACTGGATCTAGCCTGGTAGGAAACTTTCAGTTTAGAAATCAAGAAATCAGAGTTTTATGTACAGTACCTGTTTTGCCTGTAACTAATAGTGTGGAAATTCATGCATTCTCTCTGTGCTGTGGTGCCCCGTCTATAAACTTGGTGGGCTGACTGCGTCCAGCGCCACTGGGATGTTACAAATAGGATAATCAGCTGCCTTACATCTGCAAAGTCCATGCTGGATAATACTTTGGTTCTTATCACATGTTTTGAAACTATTACTAGTAGGTTCCATATATAATAACAGAAGGCAGCTCTGTGACATCCTGCTTTTTTCATTAATGCTAGACTTTCCTCAAACATTTACTTTATTCTTCTAATAAAATGAAAACAAGCCATGGTTGGAATGAAGCTGTTCCTGGTGTCTTTGCTAAGACAGACACTCTGCATGCAGCCTGAAAGTAATCACCTCACTTGGAAAAGACCATCTGTGCTTCCCTTTTTGATCCATCTACAGTTTCTTAAATTTGGTGCTTCAAGTTACAGATTTCAAATTTTTAAGTTTTGTATTAAGTATAGTTGCCTTCTCCCTGACTGGATGCTATAAAAAACTGTAAAAGTATCATTATGTATTAACACTGTTAAGTCTGTTATGAACTTTAGTTTATGTTTATATCTTCTTGAGAAAAGAGATAAACATTTTTAACCTTAATTTTTTCCCCTGCTGTTTAAATAATGGTCCAGTCTGATATTTCGCTGGGCTTGGCAGCCTATTGACCTTGTCATGTTTGTCTTTCCCTTTGGCTGCATAGCTAATTATTTTCAATTTGTTTTTTCTGTAGCCAGAGAAGTCTGTCATATGATTCCCACAACTGCCTTTGTCTGTTTCTAATGCAGGTGTCTTAATCTCTTTTTTCTTGCTCATACTGCATTTCTCAAATACTGAGGGGTCCCTTGGTTCCTGGTTAACTTCTTAAAAGTCAAATATTGATAAAAGTCAAGTCTTTTTCTGAATTTTTCTTGCCTCCTAATACATTGGATCTACATTTTGTAGGATTGTGTACTGTTTAAAAAAAAAAAAGTTGAAACTATATTCAGAAAATAAGAGAGCTGGGCATGGTGGCACATGCCTGTAATCCCAGCACTCAGGAGGCTGAGGCAGGAGGATTGCTGTGAGTTTAGGGGCAGCCTGAACTGCATAGCAAAACCCTATCTCAAAAAGGCAAAAAAAAAAAAAAAAAAAAAAAAAAAAAAAAGGAAGGGGACTTGATTGTAGCCAGGACACAAAGGACTTATTGGTATATTAAATATTTCTCAATACATTGAATTTTTAGTAGCATTAAGATACTGTATGAGCTCTTGAAACTCTGCCTGTATATGCCTACTTCTCTTGCATTCCCTGCTGATCTCTGTTGCCCTGAAACTTCTATCACCTATAGATAGGTGCTTTATAACTTTGCCCTATAAGACTTTAAAAATACTCTGCATTCTTTTGTCACCTTAAGGAAAGCTTTTTCAGACCAGGTTGGGTGGTGCAATTGTATAATCACAGCTATTCAGGAGGCTGAGGCAGGAGACACAAGTTCAAGACCAGCCTGGGCAACTTAGTGAGACCCTGTCTTAAAATAAGTAGGGTGAGATGTAGCTGAGTGATGAACACTTGCCTAGCATAT
Source organism: Erethizon dorsatum (assembly GCA_028451465.1). NCBI lineage: Eukaryota > Metazoa > Chordata > Mammalia > Rodentia > Erethizontidae > Erethizon > Erethizon dorsatum. The sequence goes on along the minus strand of CM051829.1, from coordinate 20,605,764 downwards.
AAGAGGCCCTGGGTTTAATCCCCAGCATACCCTCACTCCCTCCCCAAAATGGAGGGCATTCTTTTGGCCTCTCTAGTGGTTTTGGACTAAGTTAATACCACTTCCTTCTGCCTCAAAAACTGCCATCTGTAGTTTAAATACTTTAACTTCCTTTGTACTTTCTGTGAATTAAACCATCTTGTCTCTGCAAAAGACTTCAGGAAATTGGTGCTTTTCTCTTTCTTCCTTTTTATCCTTCCCTGGTCTTTTGACTTTTGAGCATCACCTTCTTACCCTTGGATGGGAAGATCTTTGTGGTTTGTGGCATGGTGGATCCTTGGTTTCCTTAACTAACCTTGGAGTCATGAGCTTCTAGGGTTGAGAAGGACTAAAAATGATCTTTTTCAACTCTTCCCATTTTAGAAGTAACTGACCCATAAAGGAACACCAACCTATGCAAGACAAGTTAACTCAGAAGAGTTTCAGTATCTTGGGTAATTCCTGTATTACCTGAAATAACAGTTCTAGTAGATGCTATAGTGAAGCTTTCCTTCTGTTTTCCTGTTATTAGTGTCTTTTTGTTTGTTTGTTTTGCTGAATACTATGCCTGAAGACATTAAAAATACTAATGGATTAATTACAATTTTTAAAATAATGTGTGCAGAGCCTAATGTGGCACGCTTTTAAATAATTCATAGAATTCAGAACATGCCACTCCTCTGTGGCTTTGCAAGTACAGCATCTCCATGATTTCGAAGGGAGCCTTTGAGCATGGACATGTCCTAGGTTACCATGGAAGTCAGTGGGCACTGCTTCATGGAAGGCAGGGCCTGTCTGAGGTCTTCCCAGGTAATTCACACACATGTTCAGGAACACAAGTGTTAAGGTGTGTCCAAATAAATCTCTGGAGATTCCTGAGTCTATAGAGAGACACTATAGCATAGTTTTTTGTTTTTTATATGTGGGTACCGGGAGTTGAACTCAGGAGCTCGTGTTTGCAAGGCAGGCGCTTATGCCGCTGAGCTATATCACCAGCCCTAGCATAGTTTTCAGAACAAAGATGACTCTGTTCTCAAGAAGTGATACAAGTGCCACTGAGTCATGTATGAAGTGAGGTAGGGGAGAAATGAATTTTAAAGTTTGTTTCTGTGGGGTTAGATTGGAACAAGAAATGACCTAATTGTTAAATTATTTGAATTTGAAAAGTAAGGAAGTTAGCTAGAGGCAGTTTTTTTTTTTAGAGATACTAATTTTTCAGAAGCTTATAATTTGTGTACTTTCTTGAGCATATCCACATGTATTCAAATTTATTTTCGAGGAGACAGAAAACCTAGGGGGTTGACCTTCTCCATCCTGTGGTCACCATACATTAGGTGCACCAGATGCTCTGACCACACAGTGTGCACCAAGAGACGGTGGGCATCGCTTGGGAGCTGATGCTCTTTTGTGTCTCTGCCTCTGCATGAGAGGGCGCAGGTTTTGTCTGCAAGGGCTTCTTCCATTGGAAATGGCATTTGTGGACTGGGGTGGGTGGGAACCTCAGGCCCTAGTGTCAGAATCCAGCACATATGGAAGTCCTCCCCAAAGCCAGGAGTTGGGGGGCTTGTTCTGTGCCTCGGGCTGCTTTGGCTCCCATGACCCATCAGTCTCCAGGCTTAAAGATGCTCAAAATATTGATCTTTTTGAGTTTCATTTTTTTTCTTCATGACCTTCCCTCATAAACATATAAAAATAATTTTGATCTATTGTAAATAGGAAAAAAGACTTTCAAAAAGCCATTAGAGACCTAAATTGGCTATAAAATATGTTCATCTTACCCAGGTCTTACACAGAGAAGTCATACATGTTTAGAGGTCTATGCTAATGACTGTGTTGTTTTTCTAACAGATGTGTACATTGCAATGTTGTGTACTCTGATGTGGCTGCACTGAAGTCTCACATTCAAGGCTCTCACTGTGAAGTCTTCTACAAGTGCCCTATCTGTCCAATGGCATTTAAGTCTGCCCCGAGTACACATTCCCACGCCTACACTCAGCATCCTGGCGTCAAGATAGGAGAACCAAAGTAAGTCATACCAACTTCCAGTTTGTACTCCTCTACTTTACTAGTAATTTAGAGGAGGTAGTCCTTCTTTTGAATAAAATTTAAGATGCAAAAAATTATGCAGCTATTCCAATTTTGATGCTCTATGAAGTACAGCTCATAGCTCATGCAAATTTTCTGTTCTTTCCAGGTAAAGTCTTTGTCCCCAAATGTCACCTATTATTTATGCTCTTGTCATCAGTTTTTGCTAAAATGGATATTTATATATTTTATTATTATGATGATTTTCACAAGTAAATTCTATGAAAATTATTTTTTTAAAAACTGCCCTTTAAATTTTTTTTCATAGTTTCTTCCTAATAGGATACACTTTTCCCAGTAGTATTTACAAGACGAAGTCAGCTTAAGACATTGGTTAATGAGTTTAATGTCATCACCAGTATAAGTCCTTCATTAGTAGGAGTAAATTTCTTTTTGCCTTAATTTTGGTCTTCGTTTTACCAACTTTTGCTTTGTGGTGGAGTCTTTGATAATGAACCGGCTCTTCAACAGACAGGGGATGCCTTCCTGCAGGAAGGGAGGTTACAGAGAGGAGGGAGCCTGAGCACAGGGCTGGCCATAACCCCACCAACCTCAAGCCGTGTACCTGGGTCTGTTACTTACTGGTATTAGCTGCTGTTTTCTCTCCTATAAACTGAGAGTAAGGCTTGCATCCTGTGGTTTGTGAGAAGCTAAAATGAGATGACATATTTAAGATGTGTACTGTACTGCCCCTCTGTTGGGAATGTGGAAACATTAGTTCCTTTCTGCATTTCTTCACTCTTTCTTGTTTATATAGCTCTGGATTAGATGTTTCTGGTTGTATTCATCTCATTTCTGATTTCACTATGGCAGTGTAGTTTGATAATTATTCAAGGCTAGATTTGCTCTCCAAATCTGTTAGTATATTTTTGTCTATAACTCCATTATCAAGGAGTTATTATAGGAAAATACACAGATATGTGATATAATATCTGTATATCTCTCTCTAGATATGTAGCTTTTATTGTAACATTTGGTTATGGGGAAATTGATCGAATACTTACAGAGTAAATAGAAGTGATTATTTACTAAAAGAAGTTTAATTTTATTCTAATAGGACCTTCACTTTGATCTTTTGTATATTGACATGCAAAGTGAAACGTACTAGAAATTAGGGATCCATGTGCAACTTGGTGCCTTGCCTTTGAAGACAGGGATTAGTGAGTGTTATGTTAATGTCTACCAGTGTTCATGGTAATAAGACTTTGGATATGAATGCAGCCTTTCCCTCCCAGTGAATATAATTATTTGGTTCCTTATTCAAAAAATTAAACTTCATTGTCTGAAATGTGTATTAAATCTGGAATAGTAGTGGTAACCTGGGAATATAGGGAAGCAGATGATTAAAATAAGCTAAAACTATATTCCTCAAATTTGAGTACAGTAATCCCTCTCTTACCTACAGCTTTACTTTCTGTGGTTTCAATTACTCATTGTCTGAAAGTATTAAATGGAAAATTCCAGAAATGAGAAGCTTTTAAGTTTTAAATTGTGCACCATTCTGAGCAGTGTAACAGTATTTCTTGCCATCGTGCTCCATCAAGACCTGAATCATCTCTTTGTGCAGTGTATCCTTGCTGCATGTGCTACCTGCCTGTTAGCAACATAGAGGCCAACATGATGATTGAATCGACTTTTGCAGTATGGCAGTGGTTGTTTTCAAGTAACCTTTGTTTTACTTAACAATGATCCCTAAGCACAAGAGTAGTGATGCTGGAGATTCAGATATGCCAAAGAGAAGCGCAAAGTGCTTCCTTTAAGGAAAGAGGTTAAAGTCCTTTACATTTAATAAGGAAAAAAAATATATATGTTGATGTTGCTAAGATCTATGATAAAAAAATCTATTCATGAAATCATGGAGAAGGAAAAAGAAATTACCATTAGTTTTGCAGTCACCTCCAACAGCAAAAGTTATAGCCATAGTGCATAGTAAGTGCTAAGATGAAAACAGCATTAACTTATAGTGTTTGGTGCTAGGGTAGCCTCAGGCATCCACTGGGATTTTCGGCGCATATACCCCATGGATAAAGGAGTACTGCTGTATTTTATAGGAAAAAGATTGTTCCAGTATCTTAAAAATATGTTTTTTTTTTTTTTTTTACTATGATGGTTCTTTAACAAATGCAACCCTAAAATTAGATATATTACTGTATTGTAAGCTGTAAAACTAAGTAATAGATTTCACAGAAGAAAATGCAAAACTTCTAAACCAGCAAAGTTTAAGTTACCAGCATTAGTTCGATGTATGGCTGGGCTTTGGCTGCATCCAGTTCTCGGCAACACCACTGCTGTGGCAGAGGGCACTGCTGCCTTGGCTGTGTGGGTTTGGCAGCCCTCTGCCATGGTGAGCCCGAGTCAGCCCTCCCTTTGCCACCACTTTCAATTTTTGCTACTGTAAAACTCATCTTGGGGCCATTGGGCCTACATTTGACCCAAAAGCATTGAGTCCAAAGCATTTTGGCCGTAAGTCCAAAATGAGTTAAGTGGCCTTCACTCCAAAGAAAATTTGGGCACTGAAATCTCCCAGGAGTATTTGGTTAACAGGCAGTTATGCAAACAGTCCAAAATTACACAAGTGATTTGCATTAATTTTTAACAATCAGTATTAAAATAATCCTCCGCCCATTGTCTTTAGTGAACATATGGATGTTTGAAAATACACCATAGAGTTCTGCAGCCCCAGCACCTCAATTTGAAAAGCACAATGTAAGATTGATTATTTATTTATTCATTCATTTATCTATTATTTGTGCGTGTGTGTGTGCACGTGTGCGGGTGTGTGTGTGTGCACTGCTGGGGATCAAACACAGGGCCTGGCACCTATAGGTAAACACTGTACCCCTGTGCTACATCCGCGGCCCACAATGCAAGATTTTAAGTTAACACACATTTATATAGTTTTTACTGAATACTAGGTATTATTGTAAGCATTTTGTTTCTTTTTGTTTTTGTGGTGTTGGGGATTGAACACAGGGCCTCATGTATGCTAGGCAAATGCTCCACCACTGAGCTACATCCCCAGCCCAACACTGTCAGTACTGAGGAAGCTGAGGCAGGAAGATCATGAATTCAAGGCCAGCCTGGATTACATAGTAGGACCCTATCTCTGAAAAAAAAAAGGAAACATTGAACATGCTTTGGTATTTTCTCAGTAATTTAAATCATTTTGAATGTCTCCTGCTGTATTTTTATGTGAATAAAGTTTTGTGTCTTTATATTTTTTCATCAGTATTTGATTAACAGTGGTTTATTTTGCTGTGCCTTCCTTTTATTTGCTATTTCTAAATGTGTGAGCGGAGAAATGAGAACTCCAAAGTTAAGAATTGTATAGGAGGGCCGGTGAGATAGCTCAGCAGCATAAGCGCCTGCTTGGCAAGTGTGAGGTCCTGAGTTCGACTCCCCGTACCCACATAAAGGGAAAAAAGGGCCGGTGATATCGCTCAGCGGCACAAGCGCCTGCTGGCAAGCACGAGGTCCTGAGGCCGACTCCCAGTACCCACATTAAAAAAAAAAAAAAGAATTGTATAGGAGACGCAAAGTTCTTAAACAAGTTTCTAAGAAATAAAACATGAAAAACTAGATGTGTTCATGGTAGAGGACTGGGGGGAGAGGAGGTCTCAGAAAAAGCTGAATTTGAATCATGGCCCTGGGATTTATTTACTATTTAGCAAATGATTTAATAATTCTTAAATCTTCATGTGCCACCTGGGAACTGGTTAGCAGTATAAATGCACCTAACAGGGTGTGAGGATTAGGTGTGTGATGTGGAGGACAGTACTTGGCACCTAGTTGGATTCAAGCATTGGTAAAGTAGAAAGTTTATGGCAGCAATTTGGAGGGATAGAATCTCTTATTTATTTGTTTTCATCTCCAGCTCAAGTGTAACACTGTGTTCTAGAGAGTTTTGGCTGCTGTGAGTTTGACCTTAAGGAGTATGTTTGATTCTAGCTTTCTGTTCTTCTCTCTTTCTCCTTCCCTACTTCCCTTTGTTCTCTCCTTCTCTCTCTCCCTCTCCCCTTTTCTCTTTCTGTCCTGCTTGTCCTCTTCCCCTTTTGTTACAGTATAGTTACTTGTACTCACTCATTGTAGAATTTGGTTTTAGGGTTTGCTTTTTGAGCCCTGCACAGCTCTGCAGCACCTCCCTGCCTCGCCTGCCCCCAGGAAGCCAGCCTCACTGGGGTTCTGGCTGTGCCCTTAGCCTGCTGTGCCTGTGCGGAGTTCAGCCTCGGCACCCGGAGTCCCTCCCGGTCGGGACAGCCGTACCTCCTCCCCGCCCAGCACACTGCCTCCCTGGGGCTTTTCCAGTGTTGTCAGACAGTTTGTTCCATCTTCATTTGTTCCTAAACCATGCCTGTGACTTTGTGTTACCTTCATTTTTTTTTTTTTTTTTTTAAACATTAGCAGCAATTTTTAATAGTTTCTGTCCTACAAAAAGGTTGGAAGAATGTACCAAGAACTCTTGTACCCCCTTCACCAGGTTCCGTAGTTGTTGGCACTTTCAGTGTTAGGTCCAGCCCGCTGTTCTTTTTTTTTTTTTGTGGGTACCGGGGGTCGACCTCAGGACCTCGCGCGCCAGCAGGCGCCCGTGCCGCTGAGTGATATCACCAGCCCTTTCTCCCTATGTGGGTTCCGGGAGTCAAACTCGGGCCCTCGCGCTTGCCAGGCAGGCGCTTACGCCGCTGAGCCATCTCACCGGCTCCAGCCCGCTGTTCTTATATCCTACCCTTCCCTCCTATATTTAGGAGTAACGGGGACACTGTGACCGAAATACTTCCGTGAGTTCTGTTTCTCCCCCAAAAAGGACACACATGTAAATTATCACCACACAACCCAAGTTAAGAAGTTGGTGTTATTTACAATACCATCCAGTTTGTAGACTGCATTCACACTTCTCCAGGTGTTGAGACTGTCTCCAAGATTCTAATCTGGGTGTCCTCTTCAGATATAATTGTCCTGTCTCATCTCTGCCCCCCACCCCCGCCCCACCATGTCTTGGCCATTTAAAAGATGATGCAGGCCTTTCATCCTAAGGATGACTTTCTGTTTGTCCATGGTGTTTTCTCATGGGACGTGCAATCATTGTCTCAGAAATGATGGCGCGCTCTTCTCATGGGGTCACACTGGGGGCTCAGGCAGTGTTCCCCCACCCTACTCATTACTGGTGGTGTCACCTTCATCACTGATCCAGGTGTGTGTCTCCCAGGTTACTGCACTGTAATGTCATGGGGGAAATGTCCCCTTTTATGTTTGTTAGTGTTTTGTGGGAAGGTATTCCAATAACATAGCAACAACCAGATTCTCAGGTTCCTCGGGAAGATGCCCAGTACGTGCAATATCTCTAATTTTGTACTTTCTCGGTTAATAGGTGTAAGAAAACACCTCAAAACAGACAAAACCCCTCCCCAGAGGAATGTACCTCGAATAAAATGAGAGCCACGCCATTTTTCACAAAATAATTACTTCTGAAAATGGAAGACTAGAATCCTGAGGAAATCCCAACTACTAAATCTCAGTGCTTTTATTGAAGCTGTCTGTTTTGTAATGGTTATATTCTAATTACCAAAAAAACCCAAACAAACAAACAAAAAACAAAACAAAAAAAACCTAGAAAGTACAGACAAGCAAATCAATAAAAAGAATGCATATACCATCATCCAGCTGAGATAACAATTATATAACTTCTAGTTCTCCTTTATACCTTTTAGAAATATGATTATATTGTAATACTGTCTCGTTATTTTTTTTGTGAAAATCTTTCCATGTCATTGGTATGTGTCTGCGACAACATTAAAAACTTTACATGGGTGCTCTGTTTAACCATTTATGTTACTGGATGTTGGGCTGTTCACAAGCCTAGTGATTCACAACAGTGAGGAACGAGCATCCTTGTCATGCCCGTTACACTTGTTGAGATGCAACGTGAGCCACCAACATTGGGCTGCGTTGTAAAATCCCGCAGGACCTTGTCTGATCTTTGCTGCGTCCCCATTCAGGGGATGTCAAGACCCTGGAAGAACATGTGCCACTCCACTTAAGTTTATAAATATTGTGTGGAAAAAGCAAAAAAAAAAAAAAAAAAAAGAAAGTTTTTGACATCTTTTGACAGAGCATTGCATAGTGAAGTTTGAGGCTGAGCGAGGAGCACTGTCTTAAGAAGAACCTGAGAGGAAGGACAAGTGGTGTTACGGGGCGTTCCTTTCTCTGCTTTGCTGTGGGAATATCAAGTGAAACTTCAGCTTTTCTTTTTTCTTCTGTGGCCTTCACCTTCAGCTTGTCTTTCTCTGAACTTTTCCTAAGCTGCCCTCTAGATTCTTTGTGCCTGTTCCTACGGTTGTTCACAGGACATACAGAGCAACGTAGTGGCTTCCTTGGGGGCTGGATGACCAGCAGTTACTAAGGAGGGTGACCTGCTGTGGTCCGAGCTATTCACAGTGACCAGTCAGATGTGTCAGAGGCAAGGGACAGTTGAGAGAGCTGTGCACTTCACTTCTGCCACACCCTCTTGCCCAAGCCTCAGTGGAGGGTGCAGGCAGGTAGAAGGGATTACGTTCAGAAGGTTCAGGCCTGCTGAATTCATGTAAGGAGGTTACTTGGTGTGACGTTAGGTGTGGAAATAGTTGTGGTGGACAAATGAGTACTTTAAATCATTGAAAGCATAAGAAACAATGAATTTTCTTGTAGTATGGGCTTTTCTGTCTTTTTATCTCAGTATGTAACTGTTTACTGGCATAGAGCTTTTTTAAGAACTGGTATAGAAATGTTGATAATCATGTGTAAAATTGCTGCTAACTTTAAAGGAAAACTTGTAACGAATAACTTATTCAGGCATTTGAGCTGAATGGGCCTTCAGAGCTCATTAATCAAATTCTTTTTCAGGTTAGGGTCCCACTTTTGAGCTGGATAGCATTGTCTGATCTTAAGCGCCTCTCCTCAAAGGACGCTTCTGCTTTGGGTTAAAGTAACATGTAAAGATTTTGACAAATACATGCCAGTTACAGATTTGTTAGTAGTAAAATGGTCATTAATTTAGACTTCTAACAGATGTAGCTGAATACATCTTTATTTAGAACGTTAAGATTGATCTGTGAGTGATGCCAGTTGTCTTGAAAAGTTTGTTTCACAGCTAAAATGTTGTTCTTTTAATTGTGTTTGTGTGTTTTCAACGTGCTTCTGCCTCCTGACTTCTTCAGATGCCAAGCGGCACTTCTTTGACGTGAGACATGAGGCTGACTGACGTTATTTCGCTGCACTTCTTCTGTTTTAGAATAATCTATAAGTGTTCCATGTGCGACACTGTGTTCACCCTGCAAACCTTGCTGTACCGCCACTTTGACCAGCACATTGAAAACCAGAAGGTGTCTGTTTTCAAGTGTCCAGACTGTTCTCTTTTGTATGCACAGAAGCAACTTATGATGGACCATATCAAGGTGTGTGTGCATCTCTCCTCTCCTCTTAAGTGAATTGCAGATACATGCGTTGGCATCAGCCAGGGCTGAGCTGGCAGATGGCTGTATAGCATGCTGCACCGTCCAGGGAAGGGATGGATGCTAGTTGTCCGTGGCAAAACTTACATGCGGTCAGCATGTGTTCACTTGACTGTGGGATGTGTGCATGCCCTGTTTAAAAAAAAAAAAAAAGGAGTTTATAAACATATATATATATATATATATATATATATATATATATATATACATGAAAATGATGACTGTGAAGTTTACTTTTCTGAGAACTCCATGTTGCATGGGATTTAGATATCGACAGGAGCACTGACAAATTATGTTAATTCATATAAATATTGGTGTACTTAGAAAAATGAAAAATTTTCCCTTGAAATTACCTAAGCAGTTAATTCGTGTTATATTGGTGCCCTTGGATCTTTCAGTACTTTTTTCCCCCACTATAAAAATTGTGTGTAAGTTGACTATTAAGTATTCAGGATATAGTGGGTTCCTGGCACCCAGTGGGTGTTCTATTAATGAGTAAATGTCTTGTTTGGACTGTTCTACTCTCCAACCTCTAAAGGGGACATGATGATCTATTTTCAGCCTGTTAAGCTTACTGGGACTGGTGCTTAGTTCTAGCTTCTTAACTGTCCACTGTGCTAGGTTAGCGTTTTTATTCTTTGTGTGATTACTAGGTAATATCCACTGGCTTTCAGAGATTAAAATGACTTCCTTTTAAATGGTGAAACTAGAAACCTGTTAACATCATAAACTCAATCACTTTTTCTTAGTTTTTTTCTCTTTTAAACATGTATTGTACAAAAATGGTCAAAGAGCAAATAAAGTCAATTATTCTTGTCTTGTGTCTGTTAAATGGACTATTAATTATTAAAAGTTTCTGTCTTGCACATACTTGAGGTCATACAGAGTAATTGCCTACTAGAAAGGAACTTAACATCTTGAAGATTCTGCTCCTGTAGGCAAAGTGAAGATGGTGGCGGCGGCTTTACTAGGGTGGATAAAATGCACGGGTGATGTGGTTTGTCATTCTCACTTGGAGTGCAATAAAATCCACTTAGGATATTTTAAGTGTTTTAGCAAAAATTGTAAAATTGTTTTTGATAGTAAATATTAATGAGTGATATCGAAAATAAAGTTATAGGGACATTGGATTTAGACCAGAATATTTTAATATGCACCTCGGTTCACGCACTCAACTCTCCCCAAAATTCTGGTTACAAACTGAACTGGATGAGAACCGAATCAAATTTCCTCTTAAGGTCAACATGGAACCTAACCATTGATTCAGTTCTCGTCCAACTTGATTTGCAACCAGAATTGTGGAAAGAATCAAGTTCGTGAACTGAGGCATCACTGGGTATGGGTCAATCACTCCACGTCCCCCCACACACAAAGAAAGAAAACATGCCTCTTAAACGACTTTTAAAGGATTTCTTTCAACTCCTCTTGGCATCTGGAAGTGGGGTTGTGGGCTTTGTGGTTGGGGTATTCTTTGTGTTAATGATGAGTTTGGAGGAATATAGACTTAGGGTGAGTGGTAAAGTCCTGTGGCCACAAGGAGGAGAGTTATTTTTATTCATCTGAAACTTTGCAAGCCTACGCGATATGAAATCAGTGGGAATGTTCACTTGTGTTCTCATTTCCTGTATATTGTATGCATCTTAAAATAGTATCCTGTATTCTTGTGCTGGGGTGGGTAAAATATATAGTTTTAGGAGCACCCTGTTTTTATTTTTAAGGTGATGTATCTAGTTCTTGCTGTGTGCTTACCTTGCCTGGTGCCTCTGAGCAAGGGATGCAGAGGCAGCGTGCTGGTACATGCTCATTTATGGGTGGGCTTTTATTTGTTCAATTTAACCCAACTGAGACCATTTCTTTGAAGATTTTTGTTGTGTTTTTTTGAGACAGGGTCTTACTGTGTAGTTCAGGCTGGCCTTTAACTCATTGTGTAGTTTAGGCAGGCCTTGAGCTCAAGGCGATCCTCCTGCCTCAGCTTTCCAAGTGCTGGGATTACAGTTGTGAGCCATCACACCAGGCTCAGTTCATTTCTTTGTCCTACCAAAACACGATTTACTTACTTTGTAGGTCCCTTGTACTCCCTGTTGACATTGACATTCACATTTGAAGTAAACTTTTAAATATTCAAGTTATTGTTTTATGGGCTAAGTAAAAATCAGTTTAAAAAGAACTAAGTTGTATTTCTTCTCCCCTCCCCTCAAGTACTGGGGATTTAGCCTAGGCTTCACTGAGCTTCATCCTCAGCCTTTTTTGTTTTTTTAATTTTGAAACATGGTGTCCCAAAGTTTTCTAGGCTGGGCTTGAATTTTGCAATCCTCCTGCCTCAGCTTCCGAGACTGCTAGGATTATAGTTGTACACCATCATGCTTCTTTCTTTTTTGTGTGGTGCTAGCACTCAAAGCGAAGGCCTTGCACATGCTAGGCAAGTGTTCCATCACAGACTTAGACCCCCAGTCAAGTTGTTTCCTTTATTAAGAAAAAGATATTTGGTCTTAATCTCCTTTTCACTTACAGTATGTAAATAAAATGAGTAATTTCATTTCGTGCATACATCCCCTTCCCCTCTTCTCTCATGACAGAATTTTTGCTGCTTTTCTATAATTTCTGTAGCAGTTTAAAATTATTTAAGAGAATTCTTCAGCGTTTTACCCTCTTTTCAGGTTTTCAGTTAGTCAAAATGCATTCACCTAGAAACTTATGAAAAGTTTCTTTGTATTTAAAATAGTTAAAGAAATAAAAACTTGGGCCGGTGAGATGGCTCAGCGGCTTAAGCGCCTGCCGGGCAAGTGCAAGGGCCTGAGTTCGACTCCCGGAACCCACATACGAAAAAGGGGCCGGTGATATCGCTCAGTGGCACGGGTGCCTGCTGGCGCGCGAGGTCCTGAGGTCGACCCCCCGGTACCCACCAAAAAAAAAAAAAAAAAAAAAAAAAAGAAATAAAAACTCAGTTCAGGGATGGCGAGGTGAGCGGCTCGCCTGCATCCTGATCAAAAGAGAAAGCAAACATAAAATGTATACTGAGGGGCAGACTCGCTGCCTTATATTTATTTGGACTCCACACCTTTAAAATGCAAACAAAAGAAAAACAGTGGGCTGGTCTTTAGAATCAAACTGCAGTGACTTTGCATTTAAATCCTATAAGTTTAAGGTGGCTGTTGTGACTGTTAATGATAATAAATAGCCAAACAATTATAAAAGGCTTTTTGAGTAGCATATACAGTTTGCAGGTCTGGATGTTACTAGTAAGAAGGGATGATTGGGATAGGAGGTAGGGAGAAGAAAATTACCCCCAAAACCTAGCAGAAGAAACCCACCCAAGTTCCACATAGTCCCAGAGCGTGGAGGGCTTGTCATGGATGAGGAGTCTCAGATGTCAGTGCAGGTTGGTGAACTGAGGCTCTTGAGCACCCACGGTATAGTAACTTACGTAAACGTATCTGCAGACAGGAAAGTAAGACATTCTCTGGAAACGGTGTCTTGTAAAGGACTTACTCTGAGACGTGAGGGGAGGACAGAGCACCAGGACTAATTGGATTCAATACAGAGGTCTGTCTTTAAAGTTTTAAAATGGCACAGATACATAAGCTTTTAGAAATTATTAGGAACTAGAAGCCCATAATTTATAGTGATAATAAAAGTTAATACTCCTTTTTCTCTTTTAAGATGTGTAATTTTAGCTTAGGTTTTCTTTATATGTTAGAAACTATTTCTGAATGGGTGTATAATCCCATTAAAATGTCTATAAAGCATTGAGATAGTTTACACTTGCTTTCTTTTGGTGGTGTGATTTGTGATAGATACTTCTTCTGTTTTTATAATGCAGTCCATGCATGGAACATTGAAAAGTATCGAAGGTCCTCCCAACTTGGGCATAAACTTGCCTTTGAGCATTAAGCCTGCAACTCAGAATTCAGCAAACCACAACAAAGAGGACACCAAGTCCCTGAATGGGAAAGAGAAATCGGAAAAGAAGTCTCCATCTCCTGTGAAAAAGTCCGCAGAATCCAAGAAGGTGGCCAGTCCCGGCTGGACATGTTGGGAGTGTGACCGCCTGTTCACACAGAGAGATGTGTACATCTCCCACGCACGGAAGGAACATGGGAAGGTCAGTGGAGGTGGGGCTGTGCGGGCCAGGCGGGGTAGAAGGAGCCACACTGGCGAATGGTCCAAGGCTGCACTCTAGGGTCAGCCCTGTTGGTAATGAGTACGGAGGTCTCAAAATCACCCCCGTGTTTCTATGTCTCCGTTTCTTTATCTGTAAAGTGGACAGTCCCAAACCCTCACAGACTTGTTCTGTGATTTTGCTGACTGCCTTCATTTGTATACCCCAATACTAGGAGTAAGTTACGTCTTTGTTGATAGCTGAAGAATGTGAACAAGGGTAAACCAAAGTTATGTGTGGCTGAATGTATTTCTTTGACCAAAAAGGAAGAAGGGAGTAGAGAAAGGCAGTGGGGTGCTGAGAGCTACTAATAGCATTTGAATGACTTCATGTGATTCTTCCTTGAGTTTGTAGTGGGAAGAGGAAACTCATCTTTTAACTTTCAGGAGAAGTTCTACACCTCAAAATCCCGAAAACTTGGAGTCACAATATGCCTGTTCTTCCTCTTTGGACCTAATAAAATAAGCAAAATTATTTTTTAATATCTAGATACAATGTTAGGCAATGTTCTTATTTTCTTATTGTCTGGTCAAGATCCAGAAAGAGGGCCAGGGATATAGCTCAGCGGCACAGCACCTGCCTGGCAAGTGTGAGGCCGAGTTCGATTCCCAGCACCAAGAAAAAAAAAAAGATCCAGAAAGAGTCTGCGTATTGTTGTATAATTTAAACCTCTTTATTCTGTAAGCAGTCCCCCCTCCTTTTTAATTTTTAATATGCATTTGACTTTTTGAAAAAAAAATGAGTTATTTGTCCTATAGCTTATCCCTCGCATTGTTGGATTTGGGTAATTGCTTCTTTTTAACATTCTTTAACTTGCTTCTCTCTATCCCATAATTACTAGATTTTGATTAGATTCAGGTTGAAGTTTTTAGATCTGTCATAGGTACTGCATTCTTTTTGTATGTATGATATCATGAGGAACATAATACCGGCATGCTCCACTTTTAGTGATACTGAAATTTGTGTATTCAGATGCACGATATTTTTACAGAAAACCATTTTATTTAACTTAAGCCCGTAGAACAAAATGGTTATCTTTTGGGAACATGTGTAAAGACTATATAGAAATTGATTAATTATTCTAGTGAATAATCTATAAAACAATTAGGGATAATCTACAGGTCAAAGAGTATATATTAGATCTTTGAAAATCTTATATTACCTATTAATTACTTTCATTAATTTCATTTATTTATACTATTTTAGCTACTCATGAAGCTAATGTGCTATATTGGTATCATCAAAGTGGTATAAATGTGCCTTTGAACGTCGATCACTATGATCACGAATCGGATAGAGATGTTTTTATTATATTTGATATAACTACAGTATCTTTTCATATAAAATGTAGCTACTAATGGAATGTATTTGGTTGCTTATTTGATTATCTCAATTTTAGGCTTCTCTCGTAGCCGCTTACAGTACCATTGTAAATATTGGGTGGGTCTCAGGGAGCAGTACCTCATCACCCCACTGTGTGAACGCGTCGTCAGCAGTTTCTTTAGAGCCCAGTGTGGTGATTCTAGGAGAATGTTCTGTACTTGACACCCAGGCTGGATTTCATAAATGTTAAAATGGAGGTGACGTTAATAATTACCTAGTAGTCTAATCCTTTATTTCTGACACATGTTCTGTAGCTGTCTGGTAGCATTTCAGAAAATTTTAAACCGCTTTTACCTTGCATAGATTGTAGAAAATAAGATGAAGAGAGGGCTCTGAAAAAGAGTTGGTAGGAAGAAATTTAGCAGTTACTGAAACCATTTGCTTGAAGACTGTGGCACGGAGCTCACTCTTAAGTTTTGTGTGTGTGTGTGCGTGTGTGTGTGCGCGCGTGCGCACATGTGCAGGGGTGTGCTCAGTGTGTGTACTTAGCTGGAGCCAGTCATCAAAGAGGAGACGTTAGCATTAGCTCTGAAGGTGTTGATATCTTGCCTTCTGGAATGAGGAATATCAGATTAGATTGCAATTTCAATTCTATGCAGCCAGCCTTCTGAAGGAACTAAAGGAAGGAAAGACATACCTTATAAGATTGTAAAATGAAGAATCAGAACTCAACACTTATGTTCTGCTGTGCTGGATTGGACTGGAGCTCTCTACTTTCAGGTATTTTACCTATAAGCATACTTATATTTATTCTCATATTTTTCTCTTTCCTTTTCATCAGAATACTCTTTCTTCCCTTTAAGGCCCAAATTTCAGCTGCCTCTTTTTTTTCCTCTCCTCTCTTCTTTTTTTTTTTTTTTTTTTAGGGGTGTACCGGGAGTCAACCTCAGGACCTTGCACTTGCCAGGCAGGTACTTATGCCGCTGAGCCATCTCACCACCCCTCTCCTCTCTTCTGACAGCCAGTGCGGCACAGGCTCTGTATGCCTTCCTGTCCTGCGTATGTCTCAGCCACGCCCAGCTCATGCAGACTACCTGCTTGCTGAGTCCATCAGATGTGTTTAAGCCTTTACCTCAGTTGAGCACATTGCCGTATTTCACACGATTGGCAGTTATTTCCAAAAACCACTTTCTAGAACCTTACTGTTGAGCTCTTCTGGCTGTTCTCCTAGTTGCTGAATACTTACCAGGTTTCTGTCCTAGAAATATATTCACATATTCCTTCTCTTTTTCCCTCTGAAATTCAGCCACTGTCATAGTTTCACATCTCATATATAGAATATATGTAGATAGCATCCAAATCTGTGGTTTCTTGCCTAAATTTCAGTCTCCAAAATCTAGCCACTTAAGAAGTAATTTAACTTCTTGCCTACCTCACAGAAGCTTTCATATAAGCTTGTCTGACAAGAACTTACACTGATCTAGCTTTTGTCCACCCTGTCTTGGTAATTTCTCCTTTCTAGCCAGCCCCCTTCGGTCCCAGCCATCCATTAAATACTCTTTCGGCTCAGCCATTTATCTTTGCTTTCACAGCCACTACTTTTGTTTAGGCAGCTGTCAGTTTTTGCCTGATTATTATTCTTACTGTAGGCAGAGGGCACTTTTTAATGTTACACATCCATTTATGTCACTCTCTTGCATGAAGTGTGAGTTCCCATCTCCCTGAACAGTCTAGCCTTCATAACGTGGCTCACTGAGCCTGTTCCTTCTGCCTGCATCTCAAGATACCTTCATATGGTCGACCTGACAAATAAAACCTTCAGTGTTTCCAACACTTTTTGATTATTTGCCTTTAGGGCTTTCCAGGTGACATTGCATCAGCTTGAGACACCTTTCTAGTGGTGAACTTCTTAGACTTTAGGTCTCAGCTTAGCATCTCATCTGGAAATTCCTTCTAGGTCTCCTGAGACTGAATGGGGTCTCCTTCCTGAATGTTTCCATAGCAGTACTTATTTCCTTAATCAGAACACCATCATATGAAGGGGGCCTCTCATCTCTTTCTTCCACTAGGCTATGTTTTCTTCCACTCTTCAGTTGCCATCTGCAGCATTTTTAGTACATGCCTAGTAGTCATTTGGAAAATGTTTATTGAATCAATGGATCCTAGACTAAGTTCTGTTTAGAAGACATCTAACCCCTCTCCTTTAAAATGAGAGCAATGCATGCTTTGGTGACCTCAGTGTCCTGTGTTATAGGTACTGAGGAAGAGCTACATCGGAGATGACAAGCATCCTGCAATCCTTTTGGGTTTAATATGAGATATAAATGTGAATGATGCTGTACACATATAGGGTACTGAAAATTGTATTTGGCTAAAGGTCTTGGGATTGCATAATTGTTTACTTCCACCAGGCCAGAAGTTACTGGAAACATCCAGATTTACTAGATTCCTCAATGAACTATCACTGTGCATTATGATAAATATGGTAAGGTTCTGAACCACTGAACTATGAAGGGGTACGTGATTTCATTACCATAACTGTGCCTTAAACATGTGTAGAAGAGGCTGGGTGTGATGGCGCATGCCTGTAATCCCAGCACTCAAGAGGCTGAGGCAGGAGGACAAAAAAAAAAAAAAATGTGTAGAAGAATTTTGGATTAATCTAAACAGTTTCTGCCAAACACAGTACAGTTAGTACCCTAGTGTTTTTCCTTCTAATACGATTACTATTTTGATATGGTTTGGAGAAAAGATTATGTTAGAGGTAAACCCAACTGGCTAAATTAAATTTTATCAAAAGAATTCACTGCTTCTCATTTTAGATGGCCCTTTTGGTTTTATTAATTTATTATTATTATTATTTTGTTGTTGTTGTTGTTATTGTTTGAGACTGGGTTTCACTATGGAGTTCAGGGTGGCCATGAACTCACTATGTAGCCCAGGGAACTCCTGGCTCAGTCCTCTGAGTCCTGGGATTACAGGCATGCACGACCACACCCAGCTATTAATTGTATTCGACCTGCCTGCCCTCCCTCCCTTCCTTCTTTCCTTCTTTCCAGAGTCTCACTAAGTAGTCGAGGCTGGCCTTGAACACACCATGTAGCCCAGGCTGGCCTCAAACTCATGGCGATCCTCTTGCTTCAGCCTTTCCAGTGCTATGATTAGAGGCGTATCCCATTTCTTTCTCTCTTGTGTTCCCAGGCAAAATATCTTTACTAAAAGAAGTGTTTTGTATAGAGTTGTGCTTATTAAATGAAGTTATTTAGGAGCTTTATCATTAAAATTTAAAAATAAGAGTTCCAGCTTGCTAGTTATTCAGTGGCTACCTTCTCTGTATCTTAAATGCATTTTTTTTTTTTTTTTACTAATACAACTTTTGGTATTAAATTTTTTCTAGTAGTTTGTTGTAATCTGATATGTCAAATACTTAATTTTTTTTTGAACAGACAATGCATACTTATTTATTTATTTATTTTTATTTATTTTTGTGGGTACTGGGGGTCGACCTCAGGACCTCGCGTGCCAGCAGGCGCCCGTGCCGCTGAGCGATATCACTGGCCCTTTTTTCGTATGTGGGTACCGGGAGTTGAACTCAGGACCTTGCACTTGCCAGGCAGGCACTTATGCCGCTGAGCTATCTCACCAACCCTATTTATTTTTAATGCATATTTATTTAAGATATAATTTAAAAACCTGTAATTTGAAGAGTGGTTACTTTGGCCATTTTTTAAAAGAGAGATAGTTAAAACATCAGCATTTTTCCTTTTTTTGTTAGTGTGTTTGTAATACATAATGATTGTATTCATCATGAGGTATTGGTGCATATCACATCTTGATTTTTTGTTGTTGTTGTTGTTGTTGTTGTTTTTGAGACAGGGTCTCGCTCTGTAATTCAGGCTGGTTTTAAACTTACTGTGTAGTCCATACTAGCCTTGAACTCATGGTGATCTTCCTGCCTCAGCCTCTCAAGTGCTGGCATTACAGGAGTGTGCCACCATACCTGGCCAGCATTAACATTTTAAAAAGAGATAGTCCTGGGCTGGTGAGAGAGCTCAGCGGCATAAGTGCCTGCATGGCAAGTGCGAGGTCCTGAGTTCGACTCCTGGAACCCACATAAAGGAAAAAAAAAGGGCAGGTGATATCGCTCAGCGGCACAAGCGCATGCTGGCAAGCGTGAGGTCCTGAGGTCGACTCTGGGTACCCACATAAAAAAAAAAAAAGAGTCCTGGGCCAGGTGGTGTATGTTAGTCCTAGCTACTTGAGAGGCTGAGGCAGGAGGATCACAAGTTTCAGGCCAGCCTGGCCAATTTAAGTCCAACTGTGTCTCTAAATGTAAAATAAAAAGGGTGGGGATATAGCTCAGTTCTCCATGAATTCAATCACCTGTATCACCAAAAAAAAAAAAGAGATGGTTATACAAATTCCTTATTTAGAAAACCAGTTTTAGTTGTTCTTGTTAGTGATGAACTCTTGAGGGCAAGTTCTGTGTCTGTTTTATTACGATTCTTCCTTTGGCTTGTAGCGTAGTCCCTCGGGCACTGCCTCTGGAGTTACCAGTTGAAGTGGTTTTCTTTTGCTGCTCACTTGAATGCATGGATAGGGGCTTTGCGTTAGTCGTGACTACACACACATAGAAGCTAGGCTTAGGCTTTTAGTTTTCTAACTACAGAGAACCTTTTACCTTTGAAGTCTCTCTGCTCTCAGCCATAAAATTGGTTTGTTGTGTTGGTGTCATTAATCTGATGATCTCGTGCAAACTGTGAGCCCTTTCTCATACGTGTGTGTGTATTACACAATTTTAGGTGGGTTATGTGCCTCTAGACATTCTTTTTCGTTTGCCCCTTAAGAGGGGTCCTTCTAGGAACTTCAAGTTAAGATTTTCTGTACAAGATAATACCTGAGGTCATTCTTATGGATCAGATATTCTGCAATTATGTGAACTGGTGGTAAAAAAAAAAAGAGTAAAAGTTATCTGTGTTTGTTCAAATCTTTAAAATTGCATTGTGATCTATGATAATTATTTGTTGCTTGATGACTCCTACACAGTGAGCAAAACAGTAATTGTTCAGGAAGATTCCAAAGCAGAAGGGCTTATACTAAATAATGGAGATCAGACCCATCCAAGTAAATCTTATCCAGATTACCTTTCAAGGTTCTTCTTCATGTGTATGTGGATCAGTTCTGTGTCTGAAACTTTGGAGAAATCTGGTTTATTTATTTATTTATTTATTTAGTTGGTACCGGGAATTGAACTCAGGGCCTTGCGCTTGCCAGGCAGGTGCTGCACCGCTGAGCTACATCTCTGGCCTGGAGTCTGGGGTTTTGAAGCCCAATAGATGAGGGTTTGAATTCTGGCACCACTACCTACCAGCAATGTGGCTTTCTAAGAAGGTAACTGTCCAGCTTCATTTTACATACATTTAGAGTAGAAGTAGCAATATTCAGCACAGAAGGCTCTTTTGAAGATCAAATAACGCGAAATCATATATTTTGTATCATACATAGTAACCATTTTCTATTTCCTCTCTGAACACTAGAGTTTTAAACATTTAATTTTTTATGCAAGAATCTGGCCAAGATAAACAGTTCTTACTGAATAGACATTATAAGTTTACAACATATAAGTATATATTTAAAATTTTCATTCTGGAGTAATTTTACAGTGCAGCAAAAGCTGCAGAAATGGTGCATTTTCTCGGTACCCATCACCTACCTTTCCTCCTTGTTTGCATGTATGTAACCATAGTACAGTGATTGAAACTGGGATGTGAACTTTTTTTTATAATTAATTTTATTGGTACATTTTAGATATACATAATGATAACATTCATCGCATGGAATTTGTACTTGATACTTCTTTTTTTTCCCCTTTCCTTCCCCTCCCTTCAATCCCTCTTCCCCTTCTTTTTTTTTTTTTTTTTAATTTTAAAAAATTTTTCGTACCAGGAATCAAACTCCGGACCTTGTGCTTGCCAGGCAGGCGCTGTGGCACTGAGCTATATGCCTGGCACCCCCCCACCTTATCTACAAAAGCTCTGTTTCCACTTTTTCTTTCTATCCCCCTCCTGTTCCCCTTCCCATTTGAACATTTTCTTCCTATTTCACAATATCTATTATATATTTTTGTCCTTATTTACACTTTTGGTTTCTCACACCAGAGAAACCATGTGATATTTGAACATGTGTGTCTGATTTATTTCACTTAAAGAGTATCCATTTAGCTAGAAATGCCTCAAGTTTATCCATCTTTATGACGGAATAGTATTGCATTGTAAAAAAAAAAACACATCTTCACATCTTCTTTATCCATTCATTGATTGATGAGCATTTGGGCTGTTTCCAGGATTTAGCTATTACAAACTGTGCTGTTATAAACATGGGTGCACATATATTGCTGTGGTATGATGCTTTTAATTCTTTTGGGAAGATTCCAAAAAGGGGAATAGCTGGGTCAAATGGAACCTCTAGTTTTAGTTTTTTGAGGAATCTCCATACTGATTTCTACAGTGATTGTACCAGTCTGCACTCCCACCAACAATGGAGAAGGGTTCCTATTTCCCTACAGCCCCACCAGCATTTGTTATTGGTTGATTTCTTGATAGCCATTCTTTATGGAGTGAGATGAAGTCTCAGTGTTGTTCTAAATTGCATCTCTCAAATGACCAGTGATGTTGATGTTTCATATATTTATTTGCCTTTTCTACTTCTTCATTTGAGAAGTGTCTATTCATTTCAGATACCTGTTTTTGGATTGGGTCTTTTTTTTTTTTTTTGAGACAGGGTCTCACTATGTAATTCAGGCTGGCCTTGAACTCATGGTGATCCTCCTGCCTCAGCCTCCCAAATGCTGGGATTATAAGCATGTGCCACCACGCCTGGCATGGATTGGGTCTTTAAGTCTGGGGTGGGGGGTCTGATTTTTTTGAGTTCTTTATATATTCCCATTGATGCAGTACTGTTAACAACCTTTGAGGCCTTATTCCAGATTCAGCAGTTGTTCCACTAATGTTGCTTTTCTCCTCCAGAATCCAGTCCAGAATATGACTATATTCAGCTGTCTTGTCTTCTCTAGGAATCTGTCACAGTTTCCTTCCTTTTCTTTATAATTTTGACACCTGCAGATGTTTGCTTATTTGGTACCATGTCTTGCAGTTTGGACTTGTCTGATGTTTTCTACTGATTAGTTCTGGTTATTTGGTTTTGTCAGGGGTATTATGGAAGTGAGGTTGCCCTTCTCAGTGCATCCTACCATGAGGTACCTGGTGGCAGTGTGACTCGCTCCTGGGGTTGCCCAGGCTGATCACTTGCTCACTGTGATGTCTGCCAGGTTTCTCCACTGTAAATTGCTACTTTTCCATGGTAACTCATAGGTATCTTGTGGGGAGATGCTGTGAGACTATGTAAATACCCTGTTTCTCATTCTTTTACTCACTAATTTGAACATCCAGCCTTATTCTTGCCTGTAGCAGTTATCATTGTGGTGTTTGCCTCATGGGGGCTTAATGCTTTTATTGCTGCTTCTACATTTACTCACTGAAACTCAGTTTTTGTTTTTGTTTTTATTAAGAGCTGAGTGGACTTATGAATAATTATTTTCCCCAATGGATTAAAATACATTGCTATTGTTATTTTTTTGCTCTAAGGGACAGGATGTGGCCATTAGGAGCTCCTCGCTGTGGCTCTTGTGTCCTCTTGGTAAGCCCCTTCCAAGGATGTCCTCTCTGGTGTCATAGTGTATGCCTGGTTCTTCATTATGTTTCCCTACCCCAGCCCTAGAGCCAACCATTTCTTCTGCGAGTCTGGATCCTTTGAGAATTCATAGCAGATATATTTTTAAGAGACTTGATATGTGTATTTTGATCATCACTGAGCATGGGAAACTGTAATTGGGAAAACGGAGTGTGGGTGGAAAAAAATAACAAGCCTCAAAGTGGCTTCTCAGCTATTTAGTGTGAGGTAGTGATATATTTGGCAATTAGAGGGATCTTATCAGATGCTTCCAGTTGAAATTAAAATGAGCCACAGCTTATAAAATGTGTCTGATTATTGGAAGGCATATTTAATAGGTTTTTAGAATATGAATGAACAGAACAGGCACAGGCCATTGTTTTGAAGGAAATTATATGACATTTACAGTTGACCAAGAATAGACAAACCACTCAACTCCTTTTTACTTGTCCAAGAAAGGGGAGTCAGTGGCATTGGGGGGATCAACTTGAGAAGGGGAGAGCAAAGCCCTGAGAAGTAGTCCAGCCAGTGTAAGTTCATTTCTCCGTCTTTGCAGGGGCTGAAGGGGTGTGCAGGTACACATCTCATGGAGCGTGAGGCGCGGCTGAGGATCTCGCTTGTAAAAGAGCTTTGGTAGACTCGCAGCCTTGAGGAGCCCAGCCATTTCAGAGAGTAGTTTGTAAGGTTACTGGGTCCTGACTGAGCACTGGGAACAAGAGCTTGATGAAGACTAAGAACATAGGGTTTTGTGTAAGTCTTCTTTTCTTCACAGAGGTAACTCTGCAGTAGGTAGAATAATACTACAGTCTGAGAAACTGAGCTTCAGCAAATATTTTTTGACAGATTCACTTTGATGTTATTATAGGGCAGTGCGAAAGGGCCTGGATGAAGTGTTTATAGCTAGCTTGTGGCTAATTGCTGTGCTGGAGAGAGCTTCCACCTAGGATCAGATTTTATCTAACGTTGCTATCAGTGACTGGATTGTAGGAAAAGAAATTGTGGAGCGTCTTAAATAATGCATAGGTTTTCACTTTTAAAGAAAATCAAGTACACAATTACTATGTGAGGTAGATGTGGCTTAGGTGAGTTATGTGAAAAGACATTTTGTCTTTATTCATGTCTTAACACTATTCTTTTTTTTTTTTTTGAGACAGGGTCTCACTATATAGTTCAGGCTGACCTTGGACTCGCTGTGTATCCCAGGCTGGCCTTGAACTCATGGCGATCCACCTGCCTCAGCCTCCCAAGTGCTGGGATTACAGGCATGCGCCACCACACCAAATTTATTCATCCTTTTTTGCAGCTGCTGTGGTAGCATTCCTATCTAGGCTAGTTAGCGGTTCTCAAAACTTGCGTGTACCTCAGAATTCCTGGAGCTGGCACCATCCCTAGTGTGTCTGATTCAGCACGTCTGGGCTGGAGCGCAATCATTTCCACTTTTTCTTGCAATCATTTCTACTTTTGCTTGTCCCAGTGATGGGCGATGCTGGTGCTATTGGTTTTGGAGCAGCACTTTAAAAACCACTGGCTTAAGCTGTGGCAGTGAAATCCCCCAAAGCCCGTTGGTTTATACAGTGAAAGTTCATGTCTTGTACGTGGCAGGTTTGCTGTGGGTTTGAGCGTTTCCCCCTGGAAGTCATCCCTTACACTGGGAGCTCAGTGCTCGAAGCTGTTCTTTGAGCCCTCCTGTCTCAGCATAGGCATTACTTCATATGGGGGAACCACACTAGACAGTCATACTGGCCTTCACATCTCTGCTGCATAACACGTCACGGGCCAGAACCTGTCATGTGAGCAGCCACAATGGAAAGGGGCTAAGAAGTGTATTCTCCCATGCGCCCTGAGGGAGGGAATGATGGGTAGATTCACCACCCCCAGTAAGGCGGCCATGCCGAATCTGAGATGGTATGCTCAGCTTCCCTTGGTACCCATTTAAGATGCATGCTGACAAACGAGCACTCAGAGGAGGCTGACCAGGATGACAAGACTAAAGACAGTGTCAGGAGGAAAGGAGATGCTAGGGTCAAAGTGACCTCAGAGAGTTGTCCTCAGAGGTCATGTCCTCTATGGGAGAACAGGTGCAGAATAAGTACAGGCTGGCTGGAGCTATGTGTGAGAGAAATGTCTGCCTGTCACTGGAATTACTCTTCAGTAGCGGCCAGATGTCCAGCTTTAAAGGAGTGGAATTGAAAGGATTCCAGGGCCAAGGTAGCCTTTGAGACCTACACTGGAATGAAGCGAAGATGCCTGTAGTGGTGCATGGAATAGAGCCATAACTACAGTGATGGGGCAGTTTTAAACCCGTCACCATCCGAAAGTTATTCCTTGAACTAACAAAACTCTATAAAAAGCACTCCTTTTCCCAGTTGATCTAATTTCTAGATGGAAACAGCTTGTAGAAAGAATCATTGCGTCAGCAGCAGGCTGCAGGTGGAGCGTGGGTGTACGGCAGGGCTGCACACAGAGTCACCCGGAGAGCTGCCCCTCAGCAGTTAGGTTCACCTCTGGGGGGGAAAGGGTCCTGCACAGGCGTTGTTAAAGCTTCCGGGTGGTTCTGTGTGTACCCAAGGTTGAGAGCACTGGTTATCACCTGAGGACAGCCACGTAACGTTCCTTGTTGCTGTGGCCTTTTCCTATGTGATTTCTGTAGCATCTACACACCTTTGCCACTTCTACGTTTGGGAAAGTTTGATCCCAGCTGGGTGTTCATTCCTGGTGTTGAATTCGTGGGACACAACACCATGGAAGGAAGAAATGTCAGCGTTACTGAGCCCAAAGTCTGTTTGCTACAGTTTAATGCCTGACTGAGGCAATTTTAGGATGTCTTAACATTTCTGCTCCCAAAGAATTTGTAAATCCTTTAAGGGAAGGCCATAGATCATGCCTTCTGCTTTTTCCATACTAGGTGCTGGTGCTTTGGAATATCTGTGCTAGTTTTTTCTATTCCAAATGCTTCCAGCATATGTAGAGATGTAGGTAAAAGTGGGGTAAAAAGGCTAGGGTCAGAAAAGGGAAATGGAAGAATGAAGGTTAGTGCTCGAGCCTTAGCAGAGCCATTGATGTGAGCGTGCTATCTTGCATCTTTTTTTTTTTTTTTTTTTTTGTAGTGGGTACTGGGGTTCGACCTCAGGACCTCGCGCGCCAGCAGGTGCCCGTGCCGCTGAGCGATATCACCAACCCTTTTTTGTATGTGGGTTCCCGGAGTCGAACTCAGGCCCTCGTACTTGCCAGGCAGGCGCATAGGCCGCTGAGCCGTCTCACCGGCCCCTTATCTTGCATCTTTTAAAACAACTCTTGAGTTTGTGTTTAAGCGTGGGACAGCCATGCTCAGAGTCAGACTTACCGTGGAGCTTTGCAGGGCCTCACACTTGCACAGGATTATAAATATAGGTATAGCTCAAAACATACATAATTTTTTTAAGGAACTCAACTCATCCAACCTGGATTGTAGTCATGTTTATAAAATGAAAGGTGGTGCATAAATTCTCCCCTTAATCTTTTTTTTTTTTCCCCTTAATCTTTATGAAATTTGTGAAATAAAAAAAACCCCATCTCCCTTTTGTCTTCCTTCATGCTGGTGATGACCGTTAGTTAAGGTTGTAAAAATATTGTCTTAGTTTGCACTTAGATGCTTTTATTTTCACTCTTTTACTGTCAGTTACAGTTCATATTGTTGCTTGATGTGTGTATCACTTGGAATACTAGAAGGTCTCCTGTTTAATCTAAATGCAGAAAGATAGTAGGTTTGTTATCCTGCTCAGACTCATCTTCAGCTTTGGGGGCGTTGACTTTTAGCCAAAGTCTACTGCCCTAGCAACAGGTTAAAAAATCAGTTTTCTTATCTTTTTGGTTTAAAGCTTGTTTGTAATTACTCAGTATTTTAGGAAAAATATATTTAAATCATTTGCGTATCCTATTCAGTCTCTAGTCGGTTGTTAGAGATGGATGATGGCTCCTTGCTTGATTCAACATTTGCATCAGGTATAAATCCAGGGGTTCAAGGAAACATAAACTGGAGTTTGTATATTAATGCTTTGTGCTAGAAATGACCATCATTACTGGCTTTATAAAACTGGGTGTGGTGACACATGCCTCTAGTCCCAGCACTTGGCAATCCTCCTGCCTCAGCCTCCCATGAGTTCAAGCCCAGCCTGAACTACATAGCAAGACCTGTCTCAAAAACAAAAACAAACAAACAAAAAAGAAACTTACTTTTAACTCATTTTGGCCACTGAAATTGATATTTTACCAGCATATTTTATTTTACAATAATTTTATATTTAAAGTTTTATATTGTATTTTTTACATATTTAAAATTTATTTATACATTTCATAATTCTATTTATAGTAAAATTTTAATTTTATTGTAATTTATTTTTATTACATTTTTTATTTTATTAATATGGGTTACTATATATAGTTGTTTTGTTTTATTTTGCTTTTGGGTACCAGGAATCGAACTCACGACCTCACACTTGCCAGGCAGGAGCTGTGTCACTGAGCTATATCCCCAGCCCTATATATAGTTTTATAGAAGTCCTCTGTGTGACTTAGTAACAGATTTTTTAATGTAAGATATTCCTTGTAAAAATGTTGCTGATGCCTATTAAAAGACATCTAACTTGATGCTTTGGTAACTTGTGGCTAAATTGAAGGTGGGGTGGAGAGAATGAGCGACCACCGACAGAGAACTCACCCCGTGGCCTCATTTATTACCTCATGTGGGGCTGGGAGGTGGATGCTGGTACAAGCTGGTTCTCTGGATGAGGCAGCCAGGTTGGGGACAGGTTGGGATCCACCGGTCCCACTCTCTGTGCCAGGTGGGTTCTAGCCCACTCCTCAGGGACCTCAGCCCCAGCTGAGCAATTACCAATTGCGCAGTGTAAAAACTTGACATTCAAAGATGTTTAATTTTGGTCTGACTAAATCTTTTGCTGTAAATGGGAACCAGTTAGCATATATGCCTTTCCATCCAATTTTTACTTCTGCTTTTGATCCAGTCACCTTAGCTGGGGCGTTCTGTTATGGTTGGTGCTGGTTATGCCATCATCATTGAACATGTGTTGTAGCTGGGAAGGAGGGTTTGGTGTAATGGCCTTAGAAGTCCCCAGCAGGGACCCAGTACTTCACTAGAGTTGTTTGCAGTTGTGGCTAATAGCGCTGTGGTGTTGTCACTTGATTGGGCCAGTCTCCCTGCAGCGTCTGCCACATTTTAGAGTAGCCTGTATTTCTTAGCAATTGCCTGGGATGTACTTAGAAGCTGAATGGAATGTAGCAGGCCTGGACCACCTGGGAGAGATTTTGGGTAGTTCTAGAGAAAGAGACTCTTCCTGAAGGAGTCTGAGAATATGGGGAGGCCCCTGCCTCGGGGCAGGTGTTACTGCAGAGGTCCTAGGGCAAGCAACGCAACCCCTCCACTTGTACCCGCCCAACAGGCGTGTGCTGTTGGTGTGTGTGTAGGGTTTGGGGTTGGGAAAGTGAGCGGGGCCTGGGTGGGCGTGAAGTCTATCTTTAGCTTCTCCTGGATAATTCCGATACCTTCTCTTACATGCCTTTTCTCCCACTCTCCTGCCCTTTCTTCCCCCCTGAGAAGTTCTGCTGTAAAGGTATTAAGTCAGCTGACAGCTGAGAGAGAAGCTATTTGGGGTACTTAGTTCATGCTGGAGAGCTTGTAAAAGCTGTCCTAGCAGGAAGATGAATTTGGAGAATAACTTCAGTTTGGGAATTAATGTATTTTTATTTTTTATAGTTCTGGGATTGAACCCAGGACCTTGTACATATGAGGCAAGCACTTTACCACTGAGCTACACACTAGTTTTATATATTAGAAATAGCTAGAAAGATCACAAGTCTTTATTGTGGGCCTTACCTTCCACTTTAAAAATTTACCTTAAAAAAAAAATGATTGCCTTGATGTTAGTTTACAAAACTATTTCAGCAAACAGCTTGTCTTGGGGTCATGAATGAAAAGCTGGACAGCCCCTTTTGAGGCAGTTTCTACTCTGTTTCACTGATCCAAAATAAAGTGAAGGATTCAGAAAAAGAACTCTGAGCTCGAGTACTCTAAATTGAAAGAAAATGAAATAACAGCAAGTAACTGATTTCCATTTCTAAAATTACTGATTATTTTTCATCCCATGAAGGACAGAAAAATGAAAGGAAAAAAGTCTTTCAAGACGGAGTAAGTTATTTTGAAAATGTGACTCAAATGAGACTAAGTTCTTTTCCATATCTTGTTTATAGCCAGAAAGGGTATGTCTCAGATGTTTCTGAGGATTTGCTCTTGGGGTAAGTTGTTTGTATCTATCAAATGTCTGTTGTAGCCATTTAGGAGGCATTTTTCTGTAAACTCACCTGATTTTGCTTAAATAAATTGAAGGGCTGCAGATAAATATTTATTCATGCTCAGTTATTCATTCTAAAGAAAAGACATGGCTTCATTAACTCTTTTTTTTTTTTTTTTTGTGGGTACCGGGGGGTCGACCTCAGGACCTCGCGCGCCAACAGGCACCCGTGCTGCTGAGCGATATCACCGGCCCCTTTTTCGTATGTGGGATCCGGGAGTCGAACTCGGGCCCTCGCGCTTGCAAGGCAGGCGCTTATGCCGCTGAGCCATCTCACCGGCCCCATTAACTCTTTTTTGACATGGTATGCACCATTTTCTGATTGTACTATATGAGAAGGTATATTAAAGTTCATTGCATTGACTACTAAGTATAAAAACCCCAGACAGAGATGCACAATAAAATTTACAACACAAGTAGTAAGGCAGATGTGTTGAGTCCCAGTAATCAAGTCAGGGGGCTTTTTCCCAAAGGTCTGTTTAGGCATTAGGGGCTGGGATTCCTAGAGCTGGAGTACCTGGGGGTCCCAGTGGAAGGTCCCTGGCAGAACCAGTCCCTTGACTTGGACCCAAAACAGTCATTCTTGGTATCTTTGGGGTTGGTTCCAGAACTGCTGTTCCGCTCAAGCATACAAAACTCCAAGGATGCTTAAGTAATTGTGTGTAGATTACGCTTATAATACCTAACGCAATGCAAATCCTATGTAAATAGTTGTTATAAAGTATTGTTTAGGGAATAATGACAAAAAAAGTGTACATGTTTAGTGCAGATGCAGTTTTTTCTGGGTACTTTCGTTTTGTGGTTGGTTGAATCCAAGGATGTGGAGCCCGAGGATACAGAGAGCTGACTGTAGATTAGACTTACCAACAGGTCCAGAGCTCCCCCTCAGACCTGCACAGCTGCTGGAGTGATTCCTCTAAGTGTAGTTCTGCCTTCCCTAGCAACCCCACACGCACTTTAACGTGGAGTGCTGAGGCCCTGGACAAGCTGACCCTGCACCTTCACTTTGCCCTCTGCCCTGACTGTGTGTGTTGTTCCAGTGACACAGAGCTGCTTGCAGCTTCCTGACATGTGCTGTGTTCTCTCTTGTCTTTGCTCTTTCCATTCCTTCTGCCAGGAAGTCCTTTCCTTGCCTCCTTGCTTGCCTGTGAGCTCCCATGGCCTGCCGTGGCCTTCATGAATCTGGGGTGACTTCTCACATTGCGCTAGCATCCTCTCCCTGACTTTTTTTTTTTTTTTTGTCTTCTTCAGCAGATTATAATGTCTTCAAGGGTGGGGAGATCCAGGCAAGTTAAACCCAGAACTCTGTAGATGTGGAAGGAAGGGATGCAGATACATAGTGGTCTGTCTCCGGTGCCCTGCTAGGCCAGTTAGGCTGCTTCAGACCCCATTGTTTGGCCAAAAACTGACCATGGCCACCTGCTCTCCATTGCATAAGAACATTCAAACCTTCCCCTTTGGTTGTACCTTGTTGCCTGCCAGATGCAAGCCTTTGGCCAGAATCACCAGCCAAAAGAGAGTGATCAGTGCAGGCTCGCCGCACAGGCCTCAGGCAATCACTCAAGCTGTGGATACCAAGTTGGCTGTCTGTACATGAAGCCTCGCACGTATGGCACTTGCCTCTGAAGAGTCTGTACCCTACAAGGCATGTAAGCAGTGACTGGTTAAAGCTGGGTGCTTAAGTCTGTGACTAAGATGTTTACAGACACCCAGACACACGTAGTATAATGCCTAATGGGCTGCTGTTAACTTTGGAGATGGAAAAGATTCCTCCTTCCCACAGCCTTTCTTGTTTATCTCTAAGGACACTCAAAAGGTAGAGACTCCCTTGATGCCAGGCTGGGGGCTGGTGCTGTTGCCTAGACAGGGGGAAAAACAGGAGCCTTGGTCCCTGTCACAGTCTGCTTTGGGTGAACAACTAGGGCTTGCTGGCCCAAGAACATTCTTTGTTAAAAATGTCACCCATAGCCAGGGGCTGCCTGCTTCCCTATATAGAATATCTGTTCATCTTCAGCTGTGCTTCCACTGCCCATGATTGCAATGAGTCCAGTTCCGAGTTCTTTTCTTCTGTTCGAGGGTGGATTTTGCTGTCTGTGCTGCCCGCCACACTGGGGAGCTTACTGTGTGGCAGAGCCTTGGCTTCTCACCTTGCTGCTTTCCCAGCCCACCGATACCTCCCTTGTCATCTCTCAAACCTCAAGTCCCTCTGTGCCCCACGTGTCTTCCCTGTCCCTGGGGTACCTGGCAGGTAGAGTGTAGCTTTAGGTCCTGTGGGCTGGGAAGGTGGAGGAGAGTTGTGTCTTTCTTACCTTGAGGAGCCCAGATTTGCTTGGGGATTAAGTTTCTTGATGGAGCCAGTGCCGAATGTGGTTAGCCCTGTCATGTCACTCCAAGACTGTGGTTCTGCCGCAGTACATGGTAGGACTGTTACAGATTTGCGCAACAATGCAGCTGTCATTTGTGATTGCTTTAGAAAAATGTGTTCCTAAACCCAACTGGCAGACCAGATTTTAACCCCTGATTTTTGTTGGTAAATTGACATTACCTTATGTCTTACTTTTTTCTCATTGCTGGGACAAAATACTTGACACCTAAAGTAAAAGGAGGAAAGGTTTTATTTAGCTCACAGTTAATAGAGGTTTCAGTCCATACTCAGCTGCCTCCAAGGCAGAGGGGCATGTGGCAGAGGAGCCACCATTCATGGCGGCAGTAGACAGCAAAAGCAACAAGAGCAAAAAGGGAGGAGGAGCGCGAGAGAGCAGAGAAGACTCTTTCTGTCCCTTATATTGTATGCAGGCTGCCCACCCTAGGGTAGGTATGGCACTCACACCCATAATCCCAGCATTGGATCATGAATCAGTCACAAACTCTAGAAGCCCGCCCCCATGACTGCATGAGGCTTTGGGGGGACATCCAGACACAAACCATAACACCTTGAAATAGAAAATAACTTAACATGCCTCAACTGGGGACATTAAAGGAAATAAAAGGCTGTTTGGGGCCAGGCTTGACTTAAAAAGGAGTTGTAAATAGACAGCACCTGGAGGTTGCTGAGAGGTCATGGATTCTCACTCAGTTTAGTTTATGGATGGGAAAACTTCAGCCCTGGGAGGGCTGCAGGACTTCTTTTCATAGCATTTAGCCCTGTGCCAAAGCCTAGGGGTGTGGCTTTAAAGTAGCCACCCCAGATTTTGGAGGAGAACAAACTTTTGTTGTTTGGCAGAAGAGCTCACAGGGTGAGCTGTGGGCATGGAGGAAAGGTCTGTCTGATTCATTGGGTTCAGCAAGTCCACATTAGTGCCCAGGGTGTGTGTGCGTGTTGCTGCAAAACAAAGAGTTGAAAGGTGGTTCACGGAAGGAAAAGGGAATGCACAGCATCTTATCCCCTCAAAACCAAGCACTGTGGTTCCTGAACGATAGCTCTGCCAGTCTCAATGGCTCAGGGAGCACAGAGGTGCCTCTCCGTAGTTGTCTGGCTGCTCATTCTCCCGCCGGGTGCATTATGCCTCCCTGGGAACATTCCAAGGGGTCCCTTGGACTCTCGTCCTGTTTTTCTTTCACCGTCCGATTTGAAAGTTGATTATAACTACCAGCATTACCTCATTAAAACAGCTTATTTAGACAGCTGGAAAAACCTGTATGATATAGGACTAAATCATATAGAAAATAATCTGTCATTAATCAAGTTTAATGTTTGCTTTTGGACAATTAAAATATGCCTGCTTATTTTTTAACATTATTAACAGATATTTTACAGATCATCTGATAAAAACACTGATTATCTTTAAAGGAAGTATTAGTTTCTTTAGAAAGATCCTACTTAGGTCTTCAGACATTTTTTAAATTCTGCAGTATTTGTCTTTCACAGTGACCTTTTTCTCTTGAGACTGCTTTTTAATTAAAAAGGGTAAAAAGACTGTATGCATTAGGAGGAAAACATTCCATATATTCCCTCTATTGGTCTCTCCTAGAAGACTGGACGCTCTGAATGGGAGTAATAGAGAAGTACTGTGTCATCCCCTGTAAGGAAACATTTAGGAAGCAATGCCTGTAGACAGGAGGGGGAACTAAGCTGAGCCAAGATGGGCTTCACAGTCACATGGCCCTGCAGAGGGTTAAGGGTTCAAGGCCCTGGCACATGCCCCCGGGCCTTGTGTGTCCTTTTTATTTTTTTCTTCGTGATTCTGGGGATTGAACCCTGGGCCTTGCACGTACTGGGCAAGTGCTGTACCACGGAGCTACGTTCCCAGCCTCACCTTCTCTTCCTTGAATGTCAGGTGTGAAGGAGTGGGGAGGAAGGGTTAGGCAGGGTGCATTGTGTGAGGGCCTCCTAATGAGGACCGGTGAAGGAAGATGTAGTCAAGTAGATGGCAGGAGAATAGAGGTCCAGAATTCCCAAAACAGGGCACAGACACAGGGTCTTCTTAGGGTCTGTAGTGGGATTTCCAACCCCCTGCTGCACATGGCCACTGCTCAGTGGGCGAGACGCTGCCATCCCAGGCAGGTATGGGCTTCCTGCTAACTGTGCCACACGGGGACTTTCACTGTCCTGATTCCCGCAGCTTCCTTAGGAGATGAGCCTTCCTTTCAGCACTTTCCTCTTTCTACTGCCAAGTGTCCAGCCTTGCTCTGAGCGTGGACACTGTGGAACAGCATGTTTCTTTCTCATCTGCTCTGGCCTTTTGTGGTTGTACGTTTATTACTGGGTCATTAAACTTTTTCAGTTGCACAATGTCCAGCAAACCAGATAGTCTTTAACCAGAAAGTTGGGAGACTTGGTTTTGTTTTGTTTTAAAATAGCATAGCAACAGGCACATACTGGTTATGAACACAGTTCATTTCCAAGTTGTCACCTCAATGATCTAGGCACATTACACTCACATCGCTCGTATTTACAACCTGTACAGATTGTGTTACATAAATCAATACAAGCATTCCCCTTGCCTTAAAATTTATGATTTGTTTTACCTAGATTGTCTACTTCATTAAATAGATTTGGTTCTGCATGACTGTGATCTGTTTTCTATTGAATGTGAGAGACAATGGTCTACATCAGGGAGTGGCAAACTACATTTTACAGGCCTGTACCTGTTTTTAAATAATTTGTTGAAGCACAGCCGTGCTCATTCATTTATATATTATTGCCTGCTTCCAAAGTGCAAGGGTAGAATTGAGTAGCTTACAGCTTGCAAAGCCCAATGTTTACCCTCTGGTACGGTACAGAAAAAACTTGACCCGTGGTCTAAACTCGTACTCTGTGCCTAGATATTTGCCCAGAACCACTCAGTTCTAATTTGTAGAATCCTGGATGGTCTGATTAATTTTAGAACTCAAAACTTCTACTCCCTGAAACATTCACATGTAGGCAGTTTGAATTTCCTGTGCTGTGTACACCAAAACAGTCCCCAGTCTATTCTTAGATATAGGGAAATTGGAATTGCAAGATCTCAACAGTACCCTAGGTGTTAAATTCCCTAAGCAAGGACTTTAGAGTTCATGGCCTACAGTGTTCCTCACTTCAGGGAAGGCTACCTGTGTGTGTATAAGATCACCTGCTAGGAGAGCACCCGTGGCTTGGGCAAGCAGGTTTATTTCCTGTAACTTAACCATTATAGCTGGTACATTTGTATAATACGAGCCAAAGCTTTCCCGTTCTGCAGGCTTATATTGATTATACCCACATCTAATAGGAATAAATGAGAAACATTTTTGACTATTACAAAAATGTACTTAACAGAAAGTTTAACATAAAAACATACATGACCCAATTTTTACATCATGGTGAAACAGGCCATTCAGAGAGGGCACCTGGATTTTCTCCTGAGCCATTATTTAAACTTGTCCCAAGACTTCTAACATGATGATGCAGTCCCCTTGTATTCCCACCATTCCAGTATTGTTCTTTTGCTATTCATAAAGGGACCAGGTCCCTATAGTATTCCTTGAACATATTTGCCACCATTTAATTTCAGTGATAGACCCTTGAGAGTAAGCTTTGACGGTAGTGTCTACATGGCAGGCTCAGAGCTTTTAATAAAATACTTTAATTCCTATGAAGTAGTAGTTTTTGTTTTCCTGATGAAAAGCTTGAAGTGTCTGAGTGAAAATTACAACTTTTACTAAATAAGTATGCTAGTAATATTACACTCAAGTGAGTTTTTTAAAAAACCAACTTTATTAAAGTCTAGTTTATATTAGTTTATTTGTATTTTGTAGAAAACCTGATTCACTTTATAGAGGATGTATTACAGATTAAAAAAAAAAAAACTTGTTCAAGCCAGGTGTGTTGGTACATGCATATAATCATAGCACTTGGGAGGCTGAGGCAGGAGCATCACTGTGAGTATGAGGCCAGCCTGGGCTAAATATATAGTGAGTTCAAGGCCAGCTTCAACTACACAGGGAAACCCTGTCTCCACCTCCCCCCCCCACAAAAACTGTTCAAGTTTATCAGTGTATACTACATGTTGAGTATCCCTTATCCAAAATATTTGGGACCAGAAATATGTATTTTCAGATTTTGATTTTTTTTTTTTTGGAATATTTGCATAGATTTTACTGGTTGATTTTTGGATTAGGGATGCTCAACTTCTCTTTCTTTTCCCTTTCCCCTCTGTTTTCTTACTTTGCTGCCTTCCTTTGTGTTATCTAGATACTTACATGTTATAGGTATGTGTGCTTCTGAAACTGAAAACAGGCCATTCATTCATCCCCTGGGAATGTTTAACTTTTGGGAATGTTTAACTTTTAAGCATGTTTGTTCTTCTGAAGGTACCTCCCTCTTTTATTCAACAAATATTTACCAAATTGCATAGCATTTGCTATGAATAGTGTAAATGAAGTCATGCCCTACAGATGCTTAGTTTGGTAAAAAGAGAAACATCATAAAAGCTAAAACTAGTTTAAGAGCTGGGTGACTTAGAAGAATCGTGAGTTGGTATATAATTAAGTGCTAAATGAGAACTGCTTAGAATTCCAGTTTCAGCTTGAGGTCCTGTGACTAGAGTGAATAATACAATACAGTCTGGCCTTCGCAGGGGTCAGAGGAGGAAAGACTTGTATGAAAAAATTAAAATTCAGTGTGACAGATGGCAGAGAAGAATTGGGTTTCTATCTAGGAGACAAGGGAGCAGAGATTGAGGTTGACTTTTGTGGGAGATTAGCAGAAGAAAGACTGCCCAGAGGGGTGTTTGTCGATACCCAAGAGGGATTTGCCCATGTGCCAAGCAGTCAGAAGAGTGGGCATGTGGTATGAACCGCATGATGTGGTCTGTGGCTGCTGCTACTTAGTTTGAGCATCACGTGCTAGATACTGCGTGGAGGGAGGTTGGGACCAGGGCCCGGGCAAATCCAAGGACGTCACTCCTTAGAGCTACGGAGATAACCAGCTGGGCTTTAAGCAGAAAAGCGACTCATCAAGGTGTACATATCCAGCAGTTTCCTCAGGCAGCTGTGTGGGGTGTGGACAAGAGGAGGGGACTGTGGTGGCCGGGAGGTCACAGAGCCAAGTGGTGAGCCAGCCTAAGGCTGGAAAGGGTTTGAATGGGGCTCAGGAAGAGTGGAGGCTGTGTCAGGTGGGGAAAGGAGGAATGAGTCTCTATTTCCATTAGATCATGGCTGGTCATGGAAACCAGAAAGTTTGGATTTGGCGGTACACATAAGGAAAACCCTCTAGTATCTGAATTTACGTACTTTGTTCTTTTTATTCCAAGGGTGACTCTGTGTCCCTTTGTCTGCAGCCCCTTTGTTGACCATTCCAGTGTGTCACAGCCACACTTGGCCTCTCTCCTGCATCTTCAGCTTTTCCCAGTCATTCTCAAAAATCATAAAGTGTGCTGTTGTACCTTTTATACTGTTACGCTGTTTTTTCCTCTGCCTTCTTGACAGCCGGTCTTCTAAAGCACCTTTCTACCCTTGTCACCCTCTCTGTCCTCCCAACGAGGCTCTGGTCTCCTTCCTGTTTCATTAGTACCGTCTTGTGGAGGTCTCCAGTGACTTCCGTGTCACCACGCCCAAGAGTTTTGGCTGTTATGTGGCCTGTCTGAAGCAGTTGTCCACTGGGTCCTTCTTGAAATGCTCATTTCCAGGTGTCTAGGATACCATTTTCTCTTGGTTCTCTTCCTACCTCATTGATAACCCCTGCTCAGTCTTTCCCATCCATCCAGCCTACGAATGTTCCTGGATTTGTATCTCTAACTTGACCTCTGTCTGGAGTTCCAGACTTGAGTCTGACCACTGTTCAGCGTCTCTGCTTAGATCTCTGTGGGCTCTCAAAATTAGCGTATGTAAGATGTGTAACTCGTAATTCCTCCCTGTTCCCAACCCTGTTTCTCCCCAGGTCTTTCTCAGTAACTGGCGACACTTCTACCAGATGCCCAGTCCGAAAGAATTTGGAATGATTCTTGAGCTCCTTACCCTCTCCTTTGTCATCCACATTCAGCATCTACACAAATCCTACCAGATTCACCCATTTGCTTCACCTTAGGACCAGGGCACATAATGTTACCCCTAGAGTGTTGCAAGGCAGCTTCGTCACTGGTTTCCCAGCTTCCACACTTGGCAGTCAGAATGACCTTATCTTAACGTGTGGGTCACGTGACTCTTCCACTCAGACCCTCTGATGTATGCTCGTCAGACAAGGACATCCCTCCAGCCTTCACCATGGCCCATATACCTTATAGTCTGTTCAACCTTCCTTTCCCCCTGCTTAGCATTTTAACTTAGACTTCCAGTAGGCCCCTTAAAGTTAGCACATCCAAAATGTAACTATTGATACCTCCTTTTCTCTAACCCTGCTTCTCCTCAAGTCTTTCCCAGTTAGTAGAAATAGAAAACTGCATAAAGTAGATGATTGGGCAGTTCACCAAACAAACACAGACCAAGGAATACACAGATGGGTGTTCAGCATTACTGGGTATTCAGCATTATTGCACAATGAAAAACGTGAAATACCTTTTACTGATCACTTTGGTGGAGTTGCAGAATAGTGATCTTGGTTAGAGACTCTTAGCGAACAAGTACCAACTGGCAAAGAGTATCTCACCGGCCCTGTATCATAGATTTTAATGCAATTTTTTCCCACTCAAAAAGTGAACACATGGGCTGGTGAGACAGCTCAGCGGCATAAGTGCCTGCCTGGCAAGTGCGAGGTCCTGAGTTCGACTCCCGGAACCCACATACGAAAAAAGGGCCGGTGATATCGCTCAGCAGCACGGGCGCCTGCTGGTGCGTGCAGTCCTGAGGTCGACCCCCGGTACCCACAAAAAAAAAAAAAAATCTACGATACAGACTCAAATACAAATGTATGCATATATTCAGAAAAGAAATGGGACAGATATATAGTAACTAGAAATCGACAGTGGTTAGAGTGGTGAAATTGGAAGACATTGTTCATCTTTATTTTGCAGTACACATTTACTACTTTTATAATTAAATAAGAGAGAAAACGAAGCCCCACTGTGTCTAGATATATACCACACAGTTTCACTTTGGAACTGGAATTCCCTCAATTTCCTGGTCCCTTCTGCCCCCTCCCACCATAGGCTTAATAAGCTTTGCACCTGTCTAGCGACCGGGCCTCAGCTCCTGCCTCGGGGGAAGAGCTGCTGTTCCTGTCTGAGCGCTCCCCACCTCCCTGCCCCTTGCCTGTCTCGTCTCTCCTGTTTCAGTCTCTTACCGCCTGCCTTCTGGAAAATAAGTATTGCTTGCTCTAAGTTTGTTTTTTTTTTTACCTTTTGAGTTTACTTTTTGATGACTGTATACAACCTATCGATATTTCTCTAATGGATAATGTTATATTCAATTATTATTTATTCTTCTTGTTTTTTTTTTTTTTTTTTTTGTGGGTACCGGGGGGTCGACCTCAGGACCTCGCGCGCCCGCAGGCGCCCGTGCCGCTGAGCGATATCACCGGCCCCTTTTTCGTATGTGGGATCCGGGAGTCGAACTCGGGCCCTCACGCTTGCCAGGCAGGCGCTTACGCCACTGAGCCATCTCACCGGCCCCTATTTTTTGAGACAGGGTCTCACTCTGCAGTTCAGCCTGACCTTGAACTCACTGTGTAGCCCAGGCTGGCTTCGAATTTGTGACGATCCTTCTGCCTCAGCCTCCCGAGTGCTGGGATTACAGGCTTGTGCCACCACTCCTGGCCCTCTTTTTTTTTTTTTTTCTTTTTGTACCAGGTATTGAACTCAGGACCTTGCACTTGCCAGGCAGGCACTGTGCCACTGAGCTATATCCCCGGCCCCTCTTTATTTATTCTTAAGACTCACTGAGTATTTTATCTGTGCTACAAAGCAAGGATACAAGAGTAATAAATAGCTTCTGTTCTCAAGGAGCTTGTGGAGGAGTAAAAATGCCCCAGACACTCCTTTTATAGAAATCAAAAGTTGTAGTGTTCAGTGTTGTTCTTTGAAGGGAGTGGTGCACTGTGTAGGTAGATGTTTTATCTGTTAATTGAAACTTTTTAAAAACCTTAATACTGTAAGTCATTAGACAAAAGCTAATTAAAACCATAATGAAACACCACTAGCTGCCCTTTAGAAGGACCGAAGTAAAGGGTGGCACCAGACGCTGAGAAGGGTGCGGGCAGCTGAAGCTGGTTTTCCCTGCTGGTGGAAATGCAGACCAGCCTGCTGGTTTCTTACTTAACTTAACATCGTGCTCAGTAACCTTGTTCCTGTATCTGTCCAACACAAGCGAAGTCACAGGCCCACCCAAAACAGTGTGTGCAAAGGTGTATAGTCACTTTATTCACTATTTCCCAAAGCTAGAAACAACCTAGACAGTCATCAGCTGGCAGACAGGTGAGCAAGCCAGGGTACGTCCATACGGTGGGATACTTCTATGCAGTGAAAATGAACTGAAACTGAATTGTTAACTATTGTACGGGGTGAAGGAGGCAGACACTGGGGAGTTTCATATATATAACGGAAAAGCAAAACCAGAGGGATACAAAACAGTTTGCCATGAGCCAACTTAAGAGAAGGGGGTTGGCCATGTTGGGGCTTATAGGAATCTTAGGAATGATATGTCTGTTATGTATCTTGAGTACAGTGGCAGTTACCCAACTGCATCCATTTGCCAAAACTCATAGGGCTATACTTTAAAAAGGGTAGATTTTACCTTTTGTAAGTTATACCTCAGTAAGCCTAACTTTAATTTTGCGGGGAAGTGTTTTGAGACAGGGTCTCACTATGTAGTTCAGGCTGGTCTTGAACTCATTATGTAGCTCAGCTTGCCCTCAAACTTGTGGTGATCCTCCTGCCTCAGCCTCCCAAGTGCTGAGATTACAGGCATGTGCCACCATGCCCGGCCTAACTTTAATTTTTTGAGCCAAAAAAAAAAAAAAAAAAATTTTTTTTTGATATGTGCTATATCCACATGGTTCAAAAACCCAAACATGAAAAAATACAGTGAAGCCTTATTCCTATTCATACCACCCATAATCAGAGTTTCTTACATTATCTTCAAGTTTCTTTAAATACAGTAGCCTCCCCTCCCCCCAATCTAGTTTCACTTTCTGCACCTTCAGTTATCTTTGGACAACTGCAATATGCAAATATAAAGTAGAAGATTCCAGATACAAACAAGGCACAAGTTTTAAACTGCACCATTCTGGGTAGCGTGTCACATTATGTGCTGTCCTGTGCTGTCTCACCCGGAAACTGAATCATCCCTTTGTCCAGGGTACCCTCTCTGCATATTTACCTGCTGTCTTGGTTGTGGCTTTTTGATGCTTCTGTTCAGGTAGCTCTTATTTTACTAACAGTGGCTCCAAAGTGCAGGAGTAGTGAAACTGGCAGTTCAGATATGCCTAACGTGCTTTGTTTAGGTAAAAACCTGGAGTACAGTGAAATCTTTTGAGAGAGACAGACACATACCACAGCATACTTCTGTTACAGTATATTGTTAAGACCGTTGTGTTTTGTTGTTAATCTCTTACTGTGCTTAGTTTATCAGTTAAACTTTATTACATTATGTACGTACAGACAGTACCCAACTTGGTGTGACTCGCAGTTTTCAACTTTATCATGGGTTTACTGGGGCATTAAATGCATTTTCCACTTAATATGGGTTTATTGGAACACAACCCCATTGTAAGTCAAGGGAGCTACCTATATAGGAAAAAGCATAGTATAGGTTTGGTAGGGTTTGGTACTATCCAAGATTTCAAGGCATCTACTGGGACACTTGAGAAGTATCCCTGTCCCCAGTAATAAAGGGCGGGTGGGGGGTAGGGAACTGTGTAACAGAACACACTCCCGAGTGGAAGGGTTCAGAGGCTTCGGAGTTAACTGCTGAGGAGCCATTGCTGAGATATATTTAGGTTACAGCACTGGTTTGGTCTTTTCTTTTTCGTAAAGTGTTACAACAGAGCTGAAGAGCATGTGTCTGCATGGCCTAAGAAAATTGCCCTTTAATAGGAGGTTCGTGGCTGTCGCTGGGTGTTTGACAGTTAAGTAAGGAGGCTCTCTGCATGTTGGTGTGAGGCAGATACCTCTTGCAGGTGAGATAGGATTCCCATGAAAAGGTGAAGTGGCTGACTGGCCAGATACCTGAGGCATGATCAAAAAACACGTTACAAGTTAAAAAAATCTTTTAAAATTTTATTACAGTAAAAGACACATTGTCATTAATTCCCTCTCAAATTACCCCTGCCCCCAACTTTGAACACACTTATCCCATCGTTCTTGTCACTTGCTGAAGCGGTTCTGAAGGTCCTCTTTCGTGAGTGTCTTAATTATGCTGTCATGGCTGCCTCGATGTCCTGAATGGGTTATAAACATTTACTTTTCACAGCCATTTTCACTTTGGGAAGAGCTAGAAGTCGCACAGTCCCAGATCTGGTGAATAAAGTGGCAGAGGACACGCCATAATGTTTTTACAAGCCTGCCCGTCTGTTGAATGGCACTTGGCAGCACCCACCAGTTTTTTGAGCATACCTTGTAAAGACATGTAATCCCAGATATTCTGGAGGCTGAGGCAGGAGGATCGCAACTTCATCAGCGAGAGAGAGGGGGAGGGGGAAGAGAGAGATTAGGTAGGATGTTTAGGAATCCCATGTGTTTGTTTTATTTGGTGTGGTGTGCCAAAATTTGATGTGAATTTTGGGACCTTGACAGCTTGTACATTAGCTACTTGTTTAGAGAGTACCATTTTAAAATGAATGAAACAATTCAGAATCGAGTGAGAAAACATGTTCCTTTTCTAAGTGTAGTTAACTGTAAAAAGTCAACTCAAAGCCCTGGTTCCCTCAGCAATGACTTCCACTACATTGGAACCAGGAAGAAGCAAATGGCTTTAAAAAAATCTTAGGAACAGAACGATTGACTTTATACTTTCTTCACACTGTTTTTCCATTTTCTACTTTTTTTTTTTTTTTTTTTTGTGGGTACCGGGGGTCGACCTCAGGACCTCACGTGCCAGCAGGTGCCCGTGCCGCTGAGCGATATCACCAGCCCTTTTTTCGTATGTGGGTTCCAGGAGTCGAACTCGGGCCCTTGCGCTTGCCAGGCAAGCGCTTATGCCGCTGAGCCATCTCACCGGCCCATCCATTTTCTACTTTTTAAGAATTATTTTCTGAGTGGAGCGTGGTGGCACACACCTGTTATCCCAGCACTCGGGAGGCTGATGCAGGAGGATTGCTGAGAGTTCAAGGCCAGGCTGGGCTACATAAGCAAGT
The DNA here is from genome assembly GCA_028451465.1 of Erethizon dorsatum. Taxonomy (NCBI): domain Eukaryota; kingdom Metazoa; phylum Chordata; class Mammalia; order Rodentia; family Erethizontidae; genus Erethizon; species Erethizon dorsatum. The sequence continues at coordinate 20,562,939 of CM051829.1, read as the reverse complement.
CCAGGGCCAGCCTGCACCACATAGGCGAGACCCTGTCTCAAAACAAAAACAAAACAAACAAAACAGAATTGTTTTCTGTCATTGAGTAGCAGTTATGAATTTATAACACTGAAGACAAAAATTATGAAAATAATTAAAGCACCCTTGAATAAATTGGTATTTAAATTTTAACAGAGAAGAAAGTCAGTGGCAGAGCTGCCTCATGTACCCCAACCTCTGGGTTCAATTTCTGGTAAAACTCCCCCCATCATTAGTGTCGTTGGGGAAAGAGAGCCTAGCAGGTTTGGTCTAGAAACCAGTATTTACATCTCTCATCCTCTCAGTTTTGGTCACTGATCTGAAACACTGCTGTTTTGGGATTGCACAGCTCATTTCTGCCTGTTTTTGCAAAGACAAGGAGGAGAAGTTTTATTGTTGTTTTTTATTATTGTTTTATTCATATGTTGTCTGCTCTGTGCGGTTAGACTCAGCTGTGCTCTCCACCACTGTCCACAGAGGATTTCCTCCATTAGAATTTTGCTTTGATATTAATGTATCTATACAAAAGAAGGAGAATATTAAACCCTTCACCTTAGAGAGTCCAGGTTCCCTTTCTCTGGGGCCTTGCCTCTCACCCCGTTGTACTGCTAGAAAGATACATTTACATCCCTTGCGTCCATTACAGTTATTTGCCAAAACTGTCTCACTTTTAGAAAGTTAACTTGTGTTTCAACTCTTTGGATTAATGTTGTTGATCTAATATATACAAAATTAAAAAGAGATTAGTATTATATATATATATATATATATATATATATATGTATATATATATGTATATATATATATATATATATTTTTTTTTTTTTTTTTTTTTTTTGTTAATGTGGGTATCAGGAGTCAACCTCAGGACCTCGTACTTGTCAGCAGGCACCCGTGCCGCTGAGCGATATCACTGGCCCTTTTTTTCCTTTATGTGGGTTCCGGGAGTCGAACTCAGGACCTCACGCTTGCTGGGCAGATGCTTATGCCACTGAGCTATTTCACTGGCCCTAGTATTTGATTTTTAAATGTTACTGAACTATTGTTAATGATTCTGTTCTTCAAGTTTTATTCAAAACTCAAGACTTGTTGCCTCTTAACTCATTTTTTGGCTATATAAATAGACCAAAGGTTACTGATAGTTTATTTTGTGTGATGAAAAGTTTTTATGAAGGAATACCTTTGGGAGCAGGGGCAGCATGTCTCAGAGGCAGGATTTTATCCTTAGAAAAACAATAAAAGCATTGGTACAATTTTTATTTTTAACACAGAGAAGAAAATTCCTCCCTTTGGGTTCAAGATTCTTTCATATAACTATTGGACTAGTTTGCTTTCTTAAGAAGACAATTTCCCACTCTAAATGAAACTTGGAAATGTAACTTTACTAGTCACTTTTCTATGTCCCCTTTCCCTTGTTTCCTGTCTTCCCGCAGCACCCCTTGAGGAAGGCACTATTTATTGTAACCTCACCTCACAGTTTGGGGCTGCTGCTGCTAGGTTGAGTAGCTGTCCCTGGGTCACATGATCTGGGTCACATGATCTGAACAGCAGACAGGTGCCACCCAATCTCTGGTTCTGTAGAGCCAAGCTTTCACCACTTACATAGGTTTGCTTGCCAATTTAAAAACATACTTGTGAGAGGGCTAATGAAAAGTTTTTAAAAATATTATTTATCACTTATCTTGCAGTTGATTACATATCTCTTACTTCCAAGAATAGTGATATTATCGCACATGAGGACGGATTCAGCCTTATTTTTAATGAGGCTTGAGCCAATTTTGTTCCATTCATGAATGACAGCTCTTATGATTTAATTTTCTTGTGATATGACATTGTTTATTCCAGACTATGCATGTCATACTCAAAGAATTTGCTTTAAAGTTAAGCTGCTAATTTAATTTACTTTGTAAGTTCTACACAGAAATACAATTAATTAATGTAATTATCTCTTAGCCAAGTGGGAAACTTTTAAATGCAAAAAAAGGTCAGGGTTGTGTGCTTATAGCTTTCATGCAAACATGTGAGCTTTCTTTCTTACCTACCAGCTACACATACTGACAACTTCCTTAAAGTAGCTTCAAAATTCTGTGTTCCTGTAACCAAATGGTAGTAGACTTCTAGAAAAAGGACTTCTAGGAAACTCTTCTGTTATATAATGAATATTAATCATTGATAAAGCTTTAAAATGTTTAAAATTATCCAGATATTTAATAAGATATGTCTAATTTAACATGGGATAAGGGGGCATGTTCTTTCTGTTGACAACAAATAAGTGATGGCTTTATTTGCTAAATATAGTATGTTTTCATATATTGTCTCTTTTAAAAGAAATAGCACTTTGCAGAAGAGTAACATTACACTAATGTTTTCTATTAAATATGCTTAAACTTTTGTATTAAAACATAAGTGTCTAGGGAGAAAATGTAATTTTTTTTCTCTGTTTATCTCACCCTCCTGAAGTTGGCACCTTCATGGTTACCCCAGAGCTGCCCCCAGTTTAACTACATTTTTTAAAAAGTACCTTCTGCTTTTGTTACTGTATTCCTAAGTAATGATTACCTTACAGCGTCTGAGAGTTCTTAAAGTGCTGTTGTTTTAAGTGACCCTGTCCTCTCTCTCGATAGCAAATGAAGAAGCATCCGTGCCGCCAGTGTGACAAGTCTTTCAGCTCCTCCCACAGCCTGTGCCGCCACAACAGGATCAAGCACAAAGGCATCAGGAAAGTTTATACCTGCTCGTAAGTCGTGATTTCTAATATGGAAGCACAGTGAAAGGGTTGTCAGCACCTTTTGAAGCATTTTGTTTTGTTTTGTTTTGTTTGCTTTTGTTGTACTGGAGATTGGACTCAGGGAATACCCAGTTCTTTTAAATTTGAGACAATTTCTTGCTAAATTGTCCAGACTGGTTCAAGCTTGCAATCTTCCTGCCTCAGCCTCCCAGGTAGCTGAGATTATAGGTGTGCACCAGCATCCTCAGCTGCGTTTTCATATTTTACTGTTAACTTTTGACTCCTCACCCTCTGCTCTAGTTTCTAGATTAGATTTCTTAACTGTATTCTATTTTGGCATAGTTTTATTGGTTGGGTCATCTCACTTGCATAGACTACATACATTAGATTTTTATATTATTCAGTGACATTTTTATTACTGAGAATTGAGGCAGAGGTGGCTGGTTTGCTGGTGGGAAGTAGGGACGTCCTGCTGTGTCCCTGCACACAGTGATTGGGCAGCATTGTAGATTGACTTGGCAGGTCGGTTTACTCAGTTTCACAGGAGGCCTGGAAAGGTCCTGTCCGGACCAGCTCCTGAGCCCTTTGGCAGTGCTTGCTATTGGCTGAGACCAGACACATGTGAGGGACTGAGTGGGCCATAAAACCTAAGATCTCTGTGGCCACTCACAGACTGCCTCTTCATATGTAATGCCCAGATGTGTTACGTTATTGTTAGTGGACGGTCTTTGTCACCACTCGAGGGAGTTGGTAGAACAAGATGCTTCTCATCAGAGAGATCTGTAGGACCCTGAATATGGAGAACCAGTGTGTAATGCCACACACGCAGGGTCAGGGATAGGCGTGAAGCTGGTGGTCACCCCAGTGAGGGTTTGCTGGGTTTGGTTACTTAGGGAAAGTTTTCTAGGTAGCCAAACAGGGATGAAATCAAAGAGGTAAGTGATTTTGGTAAGGTGACAATGTTCTATGAAGCGTCTGTGTGTTAAGACTGAATTAAAAGAATCAGAATTTAGGATGCCTCGGGCTGAGAGAGGAGAGAAAGGAGTCTGCCTGGCCGTAAGCCTTCATTGATAGGTTTTGTCCCTTGCCCTGTGAAGTCGCTGTAAGGCAGTAAGATGCCAGGACTTCCTAGCTAATCTACTGCTGGCAAAAATCTCCTCATGATCAAGAGCGTATGCTCTGTGGTGCCAGCTCCTGCCCCTGCCCCCAGACAGTCTCCAATGTGAAATCATCAGGTTTTGAGCCAGTCATTATTTGAGAGTAGTAGGTTTGGTTCAAAATAAGACCAGGCTTTTCGCCCCCCTTCATTGCAGTGGTATTCTTGATGTCATGCACAGTGTCCACGATCAGCATGGTCATGAACGTTTTTAAAACTGCTTTTGGCCTGATTTAAGAAAACAGTAAACTCTTACCTTTCAAACTATCTTCATGATTACGATATTTTTGGCACAAGATAAAATGAAAACTTAAATAACTGGCCTATCTTGGATCAGTTCAGTTCTCTACATTTTCATCTCCGTGTACCTATGTGTACATGCCGACCCACGTGCATGAGGGATGTATCCCGTGAGCGAACTGTTTAGGTGCCGTGGTGGTAAACACGGGGTCACATCTGTGCTTTGGCGAGAAGGCTGGGCTGAGGCTCTGTGTCATCACAGCAGAGGGATGGGGGAATTAACAGCAGCATGATGGGCCCAGGGGCACGGTCTCCAGCCTGGTCTGTCGTGGTGTAAATTCTGAGGGTATTCTGTGCTATTGTAAAGAAAACTTTGGAAATTTAATATTCTGCATTTTAAAATTAAGGCCAATGTAGAATTACAAATTAAGTCATACCTTCACTAAACCTAGAAAATATTCTAACTGGAGCAAATCAGTCTAGTTCCATACCAACAGAGCTTTTTACAAAAGCTGCTTTTTTTAACACCCTTTTTCACAGCTGGGAACTATGACTCATAGCAACATTGCTTGTTTCTCCTTGAGCCACTGGTGTTAATTTAGCTCATGGTGGCTGTCTGTGAGTGCTGGGGGCTGTTGCACAGGCCCTCCAGCTGCAGCCAGTCCACTATAGCGGGGTGGTCTGTCCCTGTCTGTGCCCGGCAGGCACTGTCCGGACTCCCGGCGGACCTTCACTAAGCGGCTGATGCTGGAGAAGCACATCCAACTGATGCATGGAATCAAGGATCCAGATGTGAAAGAAATGACTGAAGCCACCAATGAGGAGGAAACCGAAATAAAGGAAGACACCAAGGTCGAACATTACAGCTGTTTTCTTCACAGAAAAGCTGTGTTGACTTGTTTTCTCCATGCGTTCTCTTCATCTACCTATGTGTTCAGTTATAGTTTTAAAAATTCAGGTTATACATAAAAGTATAAAATAATGGATAATCCCCTCCACACCCATTTTGACCCCTCAGCTTCTCCTGAGGGGTAACTTTTGTTAAGTTTTTTCTGTGCCCTTCCAGAAATAGCTCTTGGGATCTATTTGCTTGTATAACTTAAAAAAATTTTATGTTGACTTAGGGAAGTTGTCTCTTAGCCAGAGGAATCTATTAAAGGTAGATTTTTTTTTTGATAGTATGTCAGTGGTGATAGGTTCCTAATAACAATTAGGTGAGTCCTTAGTTCCTTGTAACGATAAAGGATAAAACAACAGATTTATGTCCTCCCACCCCTTTTTGTGGTGCTGGGGACTGAACTCAGGACCTTGCATGTGATAGGCAAGTGCTCTACTACTGAGCTACATCTCCAGCCCCCAAGCCTTACTCTTGTGTGGGGGGTGAGTAGTGAACTTTAGTCAGCCAGCCATAAATACGAGCCTGTGTACAAGGCGTTGCGTGTGCCATGTGCTATTGGAGTTAAGGGAAGCGACCAGTCAGCAGCCATCACTGGCTTTGGTGCCACACTCTATCTGAAAGGCACCTAGATAAAAGCTGTTCACAAATAAATGCTTTCAAAGGTGTTAATCACTGTGTAAAAAGCTCATCAGACTAGTGTCACATTAAGACATAGTCAGTCCTTCCCCAAAGAAATTAAAAGAACATATTGTAAAGATAGTTTAGACACAGGGCAGAGAAAGCTGGACCATGGGGATTGGAGAGAAGGGTCATGTGGCTTGGACCTGTGGAGGACTGAAGTGGATTTGATATGTGTAGAGATGAGGAAAGCAGGAGTGGAAGGAGAAGGACAAATGAAAAGGCAGCAAGGGGAGCTGCTGGGGGGTGGGAGCAGCAGCTCCCAGCTTAGTCATGGTGAAAACAAGAGCCTGATGTGTTCTGTCACACGAGCTCTTCCCTTTGTCTTTCTGGGACCTTGTTTCCTGTACTCCCTGGGCCACCCTGCCCTTTCAATCACCCTGCTGTCCCCAGAACACGGGGCAGAGGTGGGGTGTGGCTTCATACTCCTTGGGGCTAATTTCTGTCTTTTCCTGCATCAGGTTCCTGTCCACCTTTACCATGACCCTTCCTGACCCCATGTACCCTACCCCATTTCTCCCCAGCATGCCTTCTGCCACCTGCTTTGTTTTCTTGAGTCCAGTGTGCTCTAGATCCCTGTGCCTATTTTGGTTTGCCCCATCCTGTGCCTGGACGTGGTTAACTCGGTTCCTGTTTGAGGGGTAGAGGGGCGGTACGGGCCTCTGGCAGGGCAGATGAGTAGCTTAAGGAGCCCTAGTCCTGCCCTTACAGTATGCACTTTACTAGCAGCTCCAATCATTCACTGAAGATACAGCAGGGCTGCTTCAGTTGTGTTATTTGTTATGTTTTCCCCCTCAAAGGTCCCAAGTCCCAAGAGGAAGTTGGAAGAACCGGTTTTAGAGTTCAGACCTCCCAGAGGAGCCATCACGCAGCCACTGAAAAAGCTCAAGATCAACGTGTTCAAGGTTCACAAGTGCGCCGTGTGTGGCTTCACCACCGAGAACCTGCTGCAGTTCCACGAGCACATCCCCCAGCACAAGTCGGATGGCTCTTCCTACCAGTGCCGGGAGTGCGGCCTCTGCTACACGTCCCACGTCTCCCTGTCCCGGCACCTCTTCATCGTGCACAAGCTCAAGGAGCCCCAGCCGGTGTCCAAGCAGAACGGGGCCGGGGAGGACAGCCAGCAAGAGAACAAGCCCGGCCCCGAGGATGAGGCCCCGGATGGCGCCGCGTCAGACAGGAAGTGCAAGGTGTGTGCGAAGACCTTCGAAACAGAAGCTGCCTTAAACACGCACATGCGGACACACGGCATGGCCTTCATTAAGTCCAAAAGAATGAGCTCAGCCGAGAAATAGCCACAGATGTTCCATAAGGAAAATCCCTGTCCACATTGGAATTAAAAAAAAAAACATTTTTGTTACAAAAAGTTTGCAGTATAATAGAGTTAACAGTACTGTCTAGGCTGTTGCAATATATTTCCTCTCAGTGTACCCTCCTCACCTGTCAGATTATCTCCTCCATAAGTATTATGACAGTATTTGAGTTTAAAAGAGTTTGTATATATTTAAACGAATAACTTTTTATACTCTTTGTTACATGTTTGTATCAGTATTTAGTGAAAAATGTTTTGAGTTTTTTGGGTTAGAATTTTTCTTTTTGTACTGTTTCTTTAAAACAGAGTTCTTAGGGGCAGTTCCTGAATTCAGATAAACCATTTTGTATGTTACAAATTTGAATGGGTTCACTAATCAGAGGCTAACATTAATGCCTTTTTTAGTGTTTTTAATTTTTAGAATTCACTACATAAATTGTAGGTGATCGTGGTCTCAACAACACTAGGAACTTTTAAGTGTCTTAGCACTACCCCCAGCGTGCCTGCCCGCGAGCAAGGCAGGCTGGGACAGCTGCACTCCCGGCGGTGTGGGGTACAGGGCGGCTCAGGCCACGCCCAACCCAGCGCCCAACCCAGCGTGTTTAAAGCAGCCTTGCTGGACCTTCTCTCCCAGCAGTGGGTAGAACAGGCCAAGAATCCAGTAAGGAATGTGGATTTGCTTCATTCCATCTTGAGAAGTGAGGGAGAAGGGAATTCTAAAGGGAAAAAAACGAGGCTGATAGTTTTGGGGCCCATTTATTTGCAAGGCTGACTTAAGAGCACAAGGAGATAAAGCTTCGAAAGGGCTGGACTACTGTAAAAGTTACAAATATGTAGTTAGAACAGTAGATGTCGTCAGGTTTTTGTCATGTAACTTATTAACTATTACACAAATAAGAAAGAATATCAAGTATTTCTTTGGCTCTTGACAGGAAAAAAATGTCATAGTTGACTTAACCCTTTGCTGTCTAACCAGTTGGCGTTTCCTGTTCTGGGTGCTACTGCCAAACGCTCTGGTACTTAGAGCTGGGGTGCACGGCTCTAACCACCGACTTGCCAGTGCAGCAGCCTGCACATGCAGTTGGCCATTAGATGAAGCACTGAGCCACCCGGGTTTCACTTAGTCGTTTCAATGAGTACAGCTCGCGTCCGTCTTTCCGCATATCGAAGCATCGCAGAGGTACTCTTGTGTCTCTTCTGTTCGTAGTTCTCTGGCAGAGATATATATGTATTTTTTTGGTTATTGTTTTGTGGTTTCTTTCGCATTTTATATCTTGTATTTATCCCTGAACACGTTTTGTACTTTTTTTTTGTAAGAAAAATTCTTTTGTGTATATATAGATACTTGCATGATAGAATGTAGTTGGTGTTCGGTTCCTCAGAAGGTCTTGCTGCTGTCAGGTGTTACACACTACATCCATCGTAACTGTATTAAACACATTTAATATGTAAATAAATGTGGGACATTTGGCCCGTGTGCTTCTGTGAGAGAGTTATTGATGGTGGGTCTCCGACATCTTCATGAGGTTAAGGAAGTGATTAATTGCTGGGATAGACTAAAGGATATTGCCAGATTCTTCCCACTCTGAAGAATGGCATATTCATTCGCATTAATAATCAGCTATTTGTCACTTCCTTCTTGACTCCATCAGTACAGTCCAAGGGTGTGATCAAGTATTCCTCAACTTGAAGTTTGATTGCTGTTACTCGTTACAGTTATATACGTATTGCTCTAAGTTGTAATCATAGCACTTTCACATGTTTCTGCATTTGGACCTTGCAATAAACCTATGTGAAGGGCCGCATGGGTCTGTATAGCCTAGTTTTACAGTTGAGGAAGCTGAGCTTAGACTAAGTTCTTTGCCTAAGCCCTTGTAGCTGGTAAGTGGCTTTGCATATTAGAACCCAAATATTTTGCTCTAAATCTACTGCTCGCTCTATGTGGTTATGTACATATGGACAAATATTCATTTATTCAACGAATAAAAGTATGTGTAAAACATGATACTAGAACTTTTGTTTTTGGCATTATGGCTTTTATAAGATAACCTGAAAAGTCTTTCTACTTTTAAATACCCAGAAATGCTTGATAATATGGAATTGCTATATGTTAACTGAAATCTAGACTAAAACTACTACACAGTGCTGTAGCTTTGGAGGGAAACCTGGATGCTCAAGTCATGAAGCTGGGACTGTAAACTGGAAGACAGATCTTGTGGAAATTACTTAGAATACAGCACAGAGGTAAGGAGATGGAATATAGGAAAGAGGTTAGAAGTCAAGAATGACAAAGTGAAAAGCTCCAACTTAGGTTTAATAGCAGTTCCAGAAAGAGGGACAATTCAGAAAGGTTAGTATGGAAAATTTTAGCTGTTAATGAAATACATGAATACCTAGGTTAACAGAGTGCTGAGCAAGAACACCCATGTTGGGACTTCAGTTCTGTCCACTGTGGCCCCTTGAGAGAGGATGCAGTCAGACCAACAGCAGACTCCTATGGGGGTGTGCTCAGTGAGTTCTTAGCAGGCTCATTTGCTCTGCAGTGGACTGGTGGGAGCTGAAACTAGACAAGCAGGGTTAGGAAGACTGAAAGCCAGGTGCGGCTTCACCAGTAATGCCAGCACTCTGGGAGGCCGAGGCAGAAGGATCGAGTTCAAGTGTAGACTCAGCAACTTAGCAAGACCTTGTCTCCAAATAAATTAAACGGATGGGGATACATAGCTTTTGTACAAAGGCCCTGGGTTCTATCCTTACACCAACTCCTCCAAAAAATTAATTAATTTAAAAAGGCCTGAAAGACACACTAAAGGTTCATCCTTTGATAGTTGGAAATAAGTTATTTGGCGTGGGTAATGACAACCAGCTGAGCTGGTAGCAGTGTTTAGGATGGATGATGAGGTGTATCAGTCAGGCTGGGTAGGTTATGCTGTGCTACTCAACCTCAAATCTAAATGGCCTGTCACAAGACATCTAATCTGCTCATCTTCAGTGTCCAGGGTGGACTGTTGGGCGATAGGGTTTCCTATCTCTTGATCCCATTTTCCCACTATTAAAAAATTACTGGTTACTGTGGTAGAAGCCAAATGTGATTAAACACTCCGGGCCAGAACTGAAAAACACCACTTCTCAAACTGGTCAAAACCAGTCATGTGGTTTTTTACTGTCACAAGGAGGCCAGGAAGTGCTACTTCCTATGTGCCCAAAATGCTAAAAATATTTGAACAGCATAAATAACCATCACAGGAATAGTTTAATTACTGTAGCTCTGGTGCTAACACAGTATGAGGACTTGACTTAGGGTAGTAGGAGCAGGCTTGGAAAGAGGTTTCAGTTGTAATTAAAATTTCCAAAACGGTATCAAAAGCATTTCATATAGTGGAGTACAGAGAAGAATGTCTGATTTGAAAGTTAGAATTTAGGTGACTTTGTCAGTTTTTCTGAAGGTTTAGATTAAATAGAAATATGGAAGTAAAAATTAGAAGACCTGGTTATAGGGAAGATAATATGCTTTGCATTTTAGATACATATTTAAGAAAAGTTTTTATTTCTATATGGTGGGTGACTAACAGCAATGCACAAAGTAACAGCAGTGCATAAAGAATGGCAGCAAAATGAGAAAAAGGAAAACGTAGGTTTAGACTACATGACATTGACCATTTCTCCCTCCTAGACACATTTTCTACAAATTCCTAACTCCTACCACAGTAAATAATCCAAAGAACAACTGTTTCCCCCAAATCTCTGGTGGCTGCGTTTCACCACTGCCAATAGACCAGTGAGCTCCATCCCAGGAACTTGGACCAACAGTGAAATTTCCTCTTGAAAAATTTGGAAAGTCAATATTAATATAAAATAGTCATATTAATATAATCATGCCCTGAGCACTTTAAAAATGCCTACTTGGGGAGAAAAGTAAAAGGCCTGAAGAACTTTGTAAAATATGACTTGGAGGAACCCCTCTGTTACCTCACAGGAAAGTCTGAAAATAAAAGTGTGCCAAATCGGATGTGTGATGCTTATCATGCTTATCATGCCACACACCCGCTTTGCAAATTTCAGATGCTGTAAAGATTGCAGATTGTAGCTGCTACTTAGCATACATCTAAATAAGGAAATTTAGACTTAGTTACCTTAAAAATTTAGTTCCTACTCCAGCATTCTTATTGTTTGTGCAAATGGATTATTGAAGCTTCTTTTTTGCTAAAAAAATTTTTTCTTCCATTGTGGCTCTTACATCTTTACTAATTGTAAGCCATGGGGATATGACCACATGAACTTATTTCTCTGCAAAGATTGTGGTAACTACAAAGTAAAAAATGTGCAGTGATAGACTAAACAATTACAAAGCATTCAACAAATACCACTGTGAAAACCATCTGACTACAAAGGAAGACAGCAAGAGAAGTAGAAAGAAATTATATCCCACAAAACCAGAACACGAATTACAAAATGGCAGTATTAAGACCTTATCACTCGGGGGCCGGTGAGATGGCTCAGCGGCATAAGCGCCTGCCTTGCAAGCGTGAGGGCTGGAGTTCGACTCCCGGATCCCACATACGAAAAAGGGGCCGGTGATATCGCTCAGCGGCACGGGCGCCTGTTGGTGCGCGAGGTCCTGAGGTCGACCCCCCGGTACCCACAAAAAAAAAAAAAAAAAAAAAGAAGACCTTATCACTCACTACTCTGAATGTAAATGGACTACATTCTTAAAAAAAAGGGGTAAGAATGATTGAGTGGGCTAAAAAGATAAGACCTATTTATATCCTGTGTGCAGTAGACTCACCTCACCTTTAAGGACACGCACAGAAAGTGATAGAGGAGAAAATGTATTCCATGCCAGTGGAAACCAAAAGAGAACAGGGGTAGCTATACTTGTACTGGACAAAATAGGTATAATGACAAAGGAGTCAATTTATCAAGAGGTTATACCAGTTGTAAATATATATGCAGTCAATATTGAAGCATCTAAATATATAAAGAAAATATTAATAGACCTGAAGGGAGAGATAGATTGTAATACAAAAATAGTAGGAGGCTTCATTACCCTACATTCAATAATGGACATACCCAGATTGGACTTCAACTGTGCTTCAGACCAAAGGGACCTACAGACATGTACAGAACATGCCATCCAGAGACAGAACACACATTCAAGTACACAGCTTTGTCCAGGATAGATCACGTGTTTATGCCACAAAACAAGTCTGAACAAGTTTAAGAGGATTGAAATCATGTATCCAGTGTTTCTTCTGACCACAACCATATGACATTTAGGAGATACTGTGGGAAATTCACAAATACATGCAAATTAACGTGCTCCTAACAAGAATGGATCAAAAAGTCTTTAGATAAATGAAAACGGAAACAACATTCCAAAACCTATGGGATGCAGCAAAAGTGGTTTGAAGAGGGAAATGTATAGCAATAAATCCCTATATCTCCGTAGAACCTCCACCCGCTCCTACAAGATTCTAGACTAGCAGTTGTAATTCTGTAATCACCGTTACCCCAAACACACTCATTCTGAATAGTCCAGCCTCATCCATGTGATTTGAGTGTGAGGCTGAACTTGAGACTGGCCAATGTCAGGAGACGAGCTTTTTTTTTTCTTCACGTTTGTTGTTTATCTTCCCCAAGCATTCTCTTCATTTCCCATTTTTTCCTTTCCTATAGTCTCTGGATTTTGGTGAATATTTTAGTAAAAATTCAACACACTGGATGATAAAACCTTCTTTATCAACCTATATTTTTCTGGGAGTTTTCTTGTTTATGTTTGTAGTTTTCTTTGGAAGGGTAGATCTGGGGGGTGCCTAACATTATATCTTGTTTTGATTAGGATCCCAGCAGCACACAGCACATTAGGAAAGGTTTGACTTTAAAGAAATTAAGGAAGTGACTATATATAGATCTGTGGGACACTGAAGCACCCAGGGACTGGCAAAATGGGGAGCCACTCTCAGGAGTGAGAAGGCAAAATAGACACAGAAGCTGTAGCCTTGGAACAGGGCTACTTGACATGATCCATGGCCAGAGCAGAATAGCCAGTGGCAGGTCCATGATGCCGCCGGGAGGAAGTAGGGAGGCAAATTACCAGGAATGCGTTTCCTCACAAATATTCCTGCACCCCCCCACTCATTGGTCAGAGCTAAGTAGAGAATGGGAAGCTACAGTGATGGTCTGTAAATGTCAGCATGCTGGGCACAGAGGACAGAGAAGGGGGGATGAAAGATTTCCACCTGTTTCCTTATCAACACACATTTTATCTCCTCCAGGTAGGCTGTCATATGGAACAGTGTGTCTAGGATTCTACATTTATCCTTTCTAATCATCTCACCAGGTTTAACCTGGAATTATACCTTATTTTTAGTCAAGGAAACAGAATAGCATTTCCCAGAAAATATCCTTTGCCAGTTTCTAAATTCAACGTATGAGGTTAGTTCTGAGTCATAACGCAGCGCTATTTATAATGTTTCATGGTATTTAAGGGAACTGATTATTCAATTTGCTTTGCTTTTTTTTTTTCCAAGCTGCTTATCACTAAGCTTTTGTTATAGTTCAAATTATAAATTACACTACCATGGCAGATCTATTTCTAAATACAAGAAACACCATGTGTAGGAGGCCATGGTGAAGAAAAGATTATTTGGAGTCCACCGTAGCATGCCTTCCACTCCATTCCAGATACTGTGGGTTTAGTCCACAAGTAATTTCTGACATTCAGGTCAAGTCAGGCTTCACTGATCTAGTTATTTCTGAGAAATAAACATCATTTATGAAAAACAAGGCAGGCATAGACCTGCAAATTGGAGGGGATGGTGTGAGTTGAGCAGAGTCAGCAAAAGCGGAGCTACATCTGCTGCCACCTCGGGAAGGGTAGAAACTGTACCTATAAGCAGAGGTGATCGACATTCATTTTGCGAGTTCAGCCCCTGAATGTCCCTTCTAGAGCCTGGACATCTGCCTTTGTATGAATCTTGGCCAAAGATAGATCTTGCCTCCTGCTATGGAGGCCAGATGGTCATTTGCTTTACCCCTGGCAGCCTGGGATGGTGACTGATCGTAACCAAAACGACATTCCCGCCTGACACAAAGAAGCAGGGACAGTGTAAACGAATTCGTCCTCTTGGCTCGGTGGTAATGTCCTGGTGACTGCTGACTGAAAGCTACTTTGTGAATTGTAATTGTTTGGTCATGGGGTGGGTGGCCAGGCTGCTTCTAAGGAATCCATGAACCATCTTGAGTGCTGGGGACCCTGACGTTCGGACTCTTCTGCTGTCTGAGTCAGACACCACCCCAATAACAAGCTGATGCCAGTTATTTTAGTAGAGGCTTATCAAGATAAACAGAAGCATTGCTTTCGATAGAGACTAATCCCAGATCTGCCTTCTCCGCATCCTGTCACCTCCCCAACCTCATTTCCTGCCACTTCTTCCCACCCCCATGTGTACCTTTTTTGTTCCTATCATTATTCACATTCTCGCCCCAGGACCTTGGCACTTATGGCTCCCTCTTCTAGAATGTTCTTCCCCCGGTTTTTCCCATTTGGGCTTTTTTACTTCATTCCAGTCAGAAGTCTTCTGACTCAGAAAGCCTTTCACAGTTCCCCTGCTGAAACATGCCGCCCAACCAGCGGCACACGTCTGCTTCCCCGCTGCCCCTCTTGACATTGTGTTATTTTTCTTCCTAGCACTTACCTCTGCCCGGCGTTATGCGCCTATTTGCTGACTATCTGCCACCCTCTGGATGAATATTCTAAGCGTCTCCATGGGCGCTGCTTGCTTCCTAATTTGTAGCCGTCTTCCTCGCACTGCAAGAAGCATTTTTCATCTTGCAGCCTGAAAGCACTAGGTATTACATTTTTTCCATTCAGTTGGTCCTTATTCCTGTCAGCAAAGACAGATTCCTGTTTCCTCAAACTCATTACTAAATGATAGAGACCTAATGCCCTTTCCTTTTCAATAGTTTCTTGAATAAAATGACTGTGGCATTCACAATAGCATCAGCCAGTGATTGCTGCTGGAAATGATAAAGGCCTGCTTTCAGGAAAGGAAGGCATTATTTATTTTCCTGTCCTGTTTTTAGGCCCAGGATACTGGCTTGCATAAAAAAGGTGCCTAAAATATCTTTGTAAAACTACGAAATTTTCTCGAACACTGACTAGACATAATTTTCTTAGTGGTTGGGACACACATTAGAAGGGTCTTGTGCTATTAATTACCCCAAAATAAGATTTTCTTTCTTTTTATTTAGGTGGTATTTTAAAATGATTGTATGTGGTTTTGATGAATGATTAAAATGTGGGTACAGGGTCTGGTCGTTATGCTTTTCATCCCATTTGACAAAAGGTGGAATATTTACCACTGAATTCTAAAGGCAACATCATTCTTATTTTTGATGACTATACAATGTCGGCAACCGTCATGTGAATAAATTCAGGTTTCAGACTTTTTCTGTTTAATGATTTATACACATTCAAATAACCTAAACCTCTAGTTTTTCAGTCTCCTCCCTTCGCACTTTCTAAAAGGAAGATAGTGAAGCACAGGAAATATCAGCTTTGAGAACTCTAATGCTAACAGATTTTTATGAACCAAGAGTCTATATAACATTCCCCCGTCATGAGCGCTAACACGCTACTATGAAACACCTGCGTGAGGTAGGCTGACTTTATGATTTTACAGATGGTGAAATGCAACCAGCTTCCAACAGAGCCAGGATAGAAATCCTGTTTCTGGTGCCAAATTAGTTTCCCTCTTTATACAAATACAGTTCCAGTTGGATGCTTCCTTTTGACACTGGAATTTCAAGCTCTCTTTCCCTGGACACCATCTTCAGAGGTGTGTCACAGCAATCCAGGTGATGATGGCAGGAGAGTCCCCATAGGTGGACGCAGAGGATTCGGGCACAGGAGACTTCCTTTGCACAGGAACCACTGGTGCTTGAGTCCGGTCTCTGACACCTCGACCAGGGTTCAGCCAGTGGCCAAGCACCTCCAAGGTGGGGCCTCTGTTCCCACCTCATTATCTTGGATTGTTCTGACTAGAGACTAATATTGTTTTGAAACTGTCCCCTTTACCATTTGGATCCAAGCATCTGTTTTTTCAGTTCACTTAATTAATACCTGAACTATTTCAGTCTGTGAGCCTGAGTGCTATTTTTCCCCACTTTGGGCCAACAACACCCTGTAACAAATTGTCACAATAGCTACTATTCATTAAAGATTCTCTGTGGGTCACAGGCTGCAAAGTTTCCCTTATGTGCATTATCTGGATGTCTAATATAAATGTATACTAACATCTGCCAGGTGGTAGAAGGCATTCTAGAATATAAACATAATAGCTAATGTGTCTTGAATATTTACAATGAGTCAAGTACTCTTTTACTACTTTAAATATATTATTTAAATATCACAATTCCCAAAAGGTAGAGACTATGATTATCTTCATTTTTCCAGATGAGGTCAATGAGGCAGGCCTATGTCACACAGGTAGTTGTTTGTTGTTTTTGTTTTTGCCACATTAGGTGCTCTACTACTGAGTTACATCCCCAGCTCTATTTATTCATTTATTTATTGCAGTTGTAGAGATTGAACTCAAGGCCTTTGCAATAAGGTACACCCCCAGCCCTCCTTATTTATTTAAAAAAATTTTTTTTAACAGAGTCTCGCTAAGTCACTAAGTTGCCCAGGCTGGGCTGGAATTTGTGATCCTCCTGCCTCAGCCTCCTAGAGTGTTGGGATTACAAGTGTGTGCCACAGCACCTGGATCCCTTATTATACTGAAACGAGGTCTTGCTAAGTTGCCCAGGCTGGTCTGAAACTCTCAGTCCTCCTGCCTAGCCTACCAAGGAGCTGGAATTACGGGTCTGCACCTAGCTTTGGCTCTTAACCATGGCACCAACTGCCTCTGAGAAAAGCCCACAAAAATACAAAGAGCACGGTGGCTGCCAGCTGGAGCACCCCAAGTGTAAGAGAAGAGGCAGACAGAGGTAGTTGTCTTCCATGTGGGGTGCAGAAGGAGCGTGCGAAGTCATCAGGGAGACAGGAAAAGGCCATTCTCATGGCCTAGTCTCACCTCCAGGGAAGCCCAGGAAGGTGTCCTTGAAGAGCCAACACCTATTCAGAAAAATAAATAGGGTTGAATGAGTACGGCCCCGGAGGAGGGGATTGGAGAGAAGGTGTCTGGACAGAGGGCCAGGCAGGAACGAAGGAACAAGCGGACAGACAGAGGAGTGTGGGCCAGGAAGAGGCAGCAGCCGGGTTCTGGAAGATGCTCTGCTGCCCACAGGAAGTGGAGCAGAATCACAGCCGCCCACACGTGCAGATGCAGTCCGGCAGTGTAAACAAGATCTGCAGACATTGCGTCACCTTTTAAATGGAACCATAAAGGTTACTGTTTATTTATTTTTGAGGTTAAGAGTAGGAAAATCATTGGATAAAAGGGGTGGGGAATAGGAGTGAGGAATAGGAATAGCTCCCGAGAGACAGGATGGGTCCCGAATGGGTTGCCGATGAGCCCACTTCTCAAAGGAAGTTTTATAGAGCTAAATCATGAGGTGGGTACAATGTGGGTCAAAATTATGATCAACCAATAAGATTGCAAGTATAGTCGCTTAGGTAATATTGACCCCGTATGCAAGGGCATACGGAGTACATCATTAACCTTGGTCGATAATCTATAGTCTTGTCTTTAGTCTTAGTAGTCTTAGTTTTAGTAGTCTTAGTCTCAGTGGTTTTGGTTTTAGTTTGAGTCTTAGTGGGTGGGAGAGGATGGCCCACCCCTGGTGAGATAGTGGGAAATCTCAAAGGGGTGATACCAATAATCTTAAACTTCCATTTATCCCTTAGGGAAGTATGTAAATCTGGCCATTGTGACTTCAGTCTTTAGATGGGCCTCCAGCCACAGTCTCCATGTTCCCATCTTCTGTGCTGACTTCCTTGAGGGCCTAGCCCTGTCTGACTGTCTACAATATTCCCCCCTCTGAAGAGGTATCCCTAACTGCGGTTAGGGGAGAAGGAGCCCAGTTTCCATGCAGCTGATTTGAGCTGAGAAAGGTCAGTGTAGGGGAAACCACAGTCAGGGGCCTTCTCCAGAGAGCTAATCTAATGGGCCTTAGCTAAAAGTCATGTTGCAGTTTAGCAGTTATGAACTCCCTGTACAAGGTCGACCTAGGGGATCCTGGTAAAAGGAGTCTGGCACCTTTGTCATTGGTTCCATTTGCATGATCACTTGGGAATTTGGCAGTCTCTAGGCAAGAATGAACAAATTTTCTAAGAAATTAAAGCATGTAATATCAAAGCATGAACACTAACTAGAATGGAAAGGCAGGTTGGGGAAAGAGCCATGTCCAAGAACTGCTCTTAAGGGACTAGAATAGCGATTGTAACCAGCTGGCTCTTAGACTCCTCTACTGGGCTGGGGATATAGCTCAGCGGCACAGTGCCTGCCTGGCAAGTGCAAGGTCCTGAGTTCAATTTCTGGTACCAAAAAAAAAAAAAAAAAAAAGAAGAACCCTCTACTAATAGAGGTTATCTATAAGTCTGATACTTCTTGTCATAAGCCCCTCTAGTTTTAGCTGTAAGGAGATGATTTTGAAGGACAATTTTAGCTAAGGAATTTAAAGACTCTTGCTGAGATTTTATGATTCCATTGTAGTGTTTTCCTTAATGTACCATAACAGTGGTCAGCTACTAGTGTAGCTGGAAACTGCCAGAAGGGGTCAAAGACTGGAGCCCCTTTCTATATCTAGCCTTTATTACTATGGTATTGTTTTCATGCATCTTTTGGTTACACTTTTCTATTGGGTGTTTAAGACCAAGTTAAAGTGAGACCTGTGTTAATCAAAGTTAACCTCTTGCTGTCTATCAAGGTCAGTTAAGTCTCCTCGGGCATTACTTTTGGAACCATGTACAGAGCCTCTCAGCTCCTCTGTCAGTGTCAGCCACCAGGATGGGTCACAGTCGTGCTTGACCATGTTGCTTTCTGTGAAAGCATGGGAGACTTTTCTCTCTTTGGCGACCCTCCTTTGGCACACTGTACATTTATTTGTTGATTCCTGTCTTGTGGGGTCCAGCAATCTCCCTGCTCAGGAGGTTGGGTGACACACCAAAGTTGTAGATCCTGTAGAAAAGGTTCTAAAGGTTACTATGTAAAGAAAGCCTTTCTTCTTTTTTTTTTTTTTTGTGGGTACCGGAGGGTCGACCTCAGGACCTTGTGTGCCAACAGGCACCCATGCCGCTGAGCGATATCACCGGCCCCTTTTCGTATGTGGGATCCGGGAGTCGAACTCGGGCCCTCGCGCTTGCAAGGCAGGCGCTTACGCCACTGAGCCATCTCACCGGCCCAAGAAAGCCTTTCTGGAAAAAGAATATTGTGCACTGTGAGACATCCAGATCGGTGTATTTTATGGTTCCTTAGAGTAAGTGAATACCACTGTAATGGCTTTTTGTGTCATTTCCTCTCAGGATGTGTGTCCTAAACCCACACATGAGAATGCATGTGCATTTTTCCTACCACAATCACCCCTTCCTATCACGCCAACACCACTTCCAAAGTCCAGCAAGTCCACTGAGATGCATAACCCACTGGATGAGCACAGAGACCCTCCATTGCTTATTACCTATCTGAGCATTTTATAGGTTGGATTTGTCATCATTCTTGAGCGAAAATTAAATATTGCCACTTCACATCATTGGCATATTTTTAAAACCCAGAGATACAGACCAGACCATCCAACCAGAGAAAATCAAGCCTTACCATGTTAGCTGGAGATGTTAATCTGCATCACTAAAGCAAGCAGGTGGTTGGCGGCCCCCACGTCCACAGCACTATTTTACTCAACAATAGTGAGTTGTACATAAATTGGTTTCCATGGTTTGTTCATCTCTGCGGCTTTGCAGGTGGCTGAGGAAACATGGCTTGTCTCTCTGCTCATTAAGGAGCGAGCAATGTCACATTTACCCCAACATGTTAGAGACAAGTGGTTCATAAATAGAAGGTTCTTTGTCTAGGCTCATCTTGACAGGTTGAGAGATAATGGTGGTCTCCACTTTACTCTTTTGCCTGCTGTCTTTTCAATTACCTTTTGTTTTTCCTGCAAGAAACATTTCTCTCAAGTGCATGCAAGATACTGATGAATTCCTTTCTGATCTGAATTCAGTGAAGCCCAAAGAATACGCCCTGAGAAGTAAGTAGGCTTCCCGAGCCCACTGCGTTGGTGAGCAGGGCCGTCTGATGTTTGTGCTAGAAGCTTTCTCAACAAACTTGTGAGAATTAAAAATGCAGCACTGAATAGGGAAGAGAAGATGAGCCTCAGCTGACAAATTGCTCCAGGAGTGGGGTTGGGGGAGGATTTTTATAGCAGAAGGCTCTGTGGTCAGTCTTGCTAGAGGGGTCTCCTAAGGGCTAACCTCTTAAGCATTGTTCAGATTGTGAGATGCTGTTTATTATTGAAGTTGACAACATCTCCTTGTCACGTGACATAGTTTGGTTTATTTCTTTTTCTAGACATTTAATCTGCTTTTGATAATAAGTTGCTTTATTATTCAGGGAGAAAGTCTTGTCCGTTATATGCATAATAGTAAATTCTAAGGAGTGTCTTGGTAAAGGCCCTGGCTCAGGCTGGAAGGGAGATCGTAGCCAAGCCACTTTGCATGTATGGATTTCAGGTAACTGCAATTTTTCGTTTGATTTTTGAGACTGGCTCTATATTAGCCTAGCCTGGCCTCAAACTCATGGTGATCCACCTGTCTCAGCCTCCCAAGTGCTGGGATTGCAGGTGTGTGCCATCAAGCCCGGCTCCTGCAATTTTTTTTTTTAGTGTTTCCCAAAGTCATTCTCACTACTGAAGGAATACATACTTTCCCGTCAGAAAGGGACATCCCCCAGCTCCCAGGGGAATAATTTGTCCTTCAGGAGATGATTCATTATTATTGTCAGTGAAAACTACTAACACGGAAAAATGTAACAAGTCTCTATTTCCAAAACCAGGTAAACTAACTTGGAAATTTTCATTTAGAATGCAGGACTACTTTATTTTTTATTGAAAAACACCTAGTAGTGTAATATATGCCATAAAGGTAAAAGTGTTGATCTAATAAAGGGTAATGCAAAATAGCACATGATTTGAAGCAGTTGCTATTCTGTACTGGATCAGATGCCCTGATATTTAATGAAATGGTGGTAAAATATAAATCCAAGTAATTCAATAGCCATTTTCTTTGAGTCCCATTTTGGAATTGGTTATGTTTTGCTACAACACATGGTGATATTGATAGGGAACATTGTGACAAACCCAGGCCAAATAAGCTGGCCAAGAGACTCCAGAAGGTGTGATGGCTGGCTGGGATTTCTGATGACGAGGAGGTGGAGGCACATATTGTCATCATTAGTCACAGGCCTGCTGACGCTATTTGCCTTACGAGTTACTGTAGTCACCCACCAACCGTGTTCCGCCCACTGTAGGAGCCTCAAAACAGAAAACCTCCTTTTGTAGCAAACAAACAAAAAATCCTCAAGATAAATGGTTCAAGAAAGAATTGAATTACTTATATAAATGGGACAGAGGATTAGTAATTTATTTTAATAGATAAATATATCTGTAGGTGTCTGGACTGATTTTCATTCTAATATACCAGAAAATACTTGGCACTGCTGTCTTGACATTTTGCCTGAGATCTTTGAGCACAGCATGTGTTTTTGACTTTGGTTCTCAGCATGGTTTTCCTGGCAGTGAGCATGGAAAAACAAGAGTCAGTAGTAAGTACCTTGACCAGGAGGCACCCTTCTGCCCTGTGCAGGAGTTGATTCTTTTAGTCCCAAAGCTCCTCTTTTAGGAGGTGGGAGATTTTTTATCATCTGTTTTATAAATTAGGAAACCCGGCCACAGAGATGTGAAAGACCTTGCCCAAAGTGGTAGGGATAGGTTTTGAACCCACATAATCTGATTCTTGAGCCTGTGCTTTTGATCTTTGCCTAAAATAAGCAACAACAAAAGAAACAAGAAAACAAAACCAAACCTGGCAGCCAAAATGTACCAACACTGACAGATCACACAGTTATATTAATGTTATTATTTTTGGTACCAGGAATCGAACTCATGACCTTGTGCTTGCCAGGCAGGCGCTGTGCCGCTGAGCTATATCCCTAGCATGCACAGTTATATTATAAAGAAGAAAAAAGTTGGAGGAGGTTATATACAGCAGCTAAATTTAAATCAATGCAAATTAAGGCTGGCTGTTGCTAAATGTATGTAGTTCAGATGTTAAGAAATGCTTGAGGGCTGGGTGTGGTGATGATGCACACCTGTGATCCCAGTACTCTGGGAGGCTGGGGCAGGAAGATGGCAAGTTTGAGCTCAACCTGGGCAACTTAGTGAGGCCCTGTCTTAAAATAAAACAATTAAAAAGGGCTGGAGATACAGCTCATTGAAAAGGTCCTGGGTTGAATCCCCACTACTAAAGGAAAAAAAAGGCTGAGAATAACAACCTCTAAATTCAGTCCGGGGATAGCTTTGGAGAGGGTGGTGAGGGAGCACGTGTGGACACACTAGAGTTCAAGTTTTGCTTTAAATCGAGTGATGGAAACATAGGTGATCATATTTTTCTTTGTGCCTTTTTAATATATTAAGTGTTATGTAATTACCATTTTAAAATGCCATCCCCAATCCAAAACACAGAGATGATAACCCTCGCGGGCTGCATAGGCTGCGGATAATCGGCAGAAACCCGAGGAATAAGGAATAAGGGATGAGGCTCCTCGAAGTGCGCGCAGAAATACTTGGCCATGCAGCCAGGAATTAGAGTCACCGTAGAACAGGAGAGAGACGATCTTCAGAGCTCGATCTGCATGGGTAGGACGGCTTAAAGAGTGCAGCTGTTATAGGAAAGGAGTTTAGTAATGACTCCCCCGTCTGTCTTTCCTCCACTCTTTTCCGTTTGCTTTCTAACAATTATTTACCAACTTAATAGGAAAAAAAAAATCTGCCAAATTCCTGTGAGCTTTGATTTTGCCCCACTTTAGGATCTTGGGCTCTTACCTAATACCCCTTGTCCCTGTCCAGCCCTGGGCTACCTCCCAGCCCACTACTACCTGTGCTCTTGAAGCTGTTTCTACCTTTTGCTTGTGTACAGTGGGAATCGCTGCTACACGATGGTGCTTGGCCTTCGAGCCCCAAAGTTGGGGGCAGCGCAGTGGGAATTAGAAGTCAGCAGTGGAGTCTCAAAACTGCTGCAAGTGGGGTTTATCATTTGGTCAACTGTTTAGATTTAAGGAATGGGAGACATTGTGAAATACGCAAATTGAACAAAGTTGTGTAACAGCAGTACACACATCTCATTCTCAATGCCACAAAAAACATGAGGAAATACTCTGCAGTATTCAATCTGTCCTGATTCACCACAAGAGTTTCTTACATCATGGACCAAAGTTCTGACGTACATTTTTCTCGTACCACATTAGTAGTACTCATAAGGCGAACAGAAATACAACATTCATGTTGGGATTATACTTATTGGTCAATTGAAACCACAGATTGGCTGTAGATAAAAGAGTCTGGCCAAAACACACACACAAAACCAACAAAAGTATTTTGTGAGAATCAATTGGCTATTTGTGTATAAGGATTATTGTAGATTTCATCATTATTTGTATTACGTATGTGTTGTGGATTGAATTGTGTTCCTCCCAAATTCGTAAGTCCTAACACAAGTATCTCAGCATTTGGAGATAGGATCTTTAAAGAGGTAATTAAACTGGGTGTTGTGGCGCACATACCTGTAATCCCAGCATTCTGGGAGGATTGAGCCCAGCCTGGGCAATTTAGCGATTTAGTGAGACCCTGTCTCAAAATAAAAAATAAATGAAGGGGCTGGGGATGCAGCTTAGAGCAAAGGCCTTGGGTTCAGTCTCCAGCATAATAGGTAGGTAGGTAGACAGACACGGGTAGATAATTTAAGTTGAAAGAATGAGTAGAGAGGGCCCTAATCCAATGACAGGTGCCCTTATAAAACAGATTAGGACACAGACCCACTTCCAGGGAAGACCATGTGAGGACATGCACAGCAATGAGGCAGCCATCTGGAAGCTAAGGAGAGAGGCCTGAGAAGAAAGCAGCTCTGGCTGCATCTGCTCTCGGACATGACAGCCTCCGGGCCTGTGAGACAATGAGTTCCCATGTTTAAGGCACCCAGTGTGTGGCATTTCATTATGGTACCCCGAGAGAACTAACGCAGTGTGCCACATGTCCTTCAGATCAGTATAATTTTAATACTACCCACTTGGAGAGTGTTGTGGGTTGAATTGTCCTCAAAAAGATATGTTGGAACCTTAATCCCCTGGATTAATCCTGTGGATTACTTGGGCCTTTGCAGGCAATCAAATTAAGATGGGGTGCTACTAGCTTAGGGCAGGCCCTAATCCAGTGATCAGTGTCCTTCATCCAGGGAAGTCTGGACACAGAGACACACAGAGAGAGTGCCATAGCGATGTAGGCGGAGAGGGAGTGCTGCATCTGCAAGCAAAGGGAAGCCAAGGATTGCTGGCAGCCAGCAGGAGCCAGGAGAGAAGCAGGGAACAGACTCGCGCCCACAACCTCCAGAAGGGGCCACCCCACCAACCCTTTGATTTCAGACTTCTGGTCTCCAGAACAGAGAGAATAAATTTCTATTGTTTTTAAGTCACCAGTTTGTGGAGCTCTGTTAGTACCGCTCTGAAAAATTAATATAGAATAAATATAGAGTGCTGTGGCCTCTCAGATATACTCCTTAGAATTAAAAGCATGCCTGTTATCTGGGATAGGAAAAAATAATCCAGCTGGTCTTGGGGAGGGCCTGGGCCTTATCTTCATGAGATGAAGCAGAACCATGTAGAGCCCTTTCTCAGAACCCAAGGCGACCCATTCCTGACACTGTCTGCAGCAGGGCTTTGCAGGGGCAGCTGTGCACACGGAATTACAACTCTGCTCTGCCCAGTGTGGCCTGCTGGCTTCACATGATTTCTGCATTTTCCTGCACTTTATTCCTCTAGACAGAAAGATGGGGAGGAAGGCCAACTACTGTTCCCAGGCTGCCTGCAAAGCTTTTCATTTCCTGTTTTCTCTCAGCTCATAACATCCTTGAAATCTTCCCCCAAGCTACTTTTGCTCTCAAACTTTCTTAACCCTTTACTTCCCTGGATCAAGTCCCTGAGTCCAAGTGTGGTCAGAATGCCACCCTTCCTGCTCTGAGCACTCCTTCTCTTTGATTTCATCTTTTCCTTCCGGGAGAGGTGACTTTATGTGCTGTCTCTGTGTCTCATCTTCTCTCTTGGACTCCAAGGCCTGCAGCTGACACTCGTCAGAGGAGGCAGTTGGCAGGTAGACAACACATGGGTGGGCGCCAGTCACCCATCCCTGCCCTCGCCTTTGTTTTCCGTCATCAGCAGTAGATGGATCATCTACTTGATTTCATTCCCTGACACATGGCCTCTTTTCCCAGCCAGCTGTCAGCCTGTTCTGACCTCCACTGGTCTGGACCTCGGGAAACAAAAGATGCAGGGACCAAGAAAATCTAATAATAGAGAGAGGGTGATGGGGTACACTCCACGGAAATTTCTGGGATATAAAACATTCACGTTGTTGCCACAGACACCCTCCCAAAAGACATCTGTGTCCTAATTTCTGGATCCTGTTTATTTCACTTGATACGGAAACAGCGTCTTTGCAAAATATGATTAAGGATCTTAAAATGAGATGATTATCCAGGTGGGCCCCAAATGCAACCAGACGTGTCTTTAAAACAGTGAGGCAGAAGGAAGTGTGACACACATGCCAACACAGAAGGTGATGTGACCACAGAGACCCATGTGGCTGCAAACCGAGGAGGCCAGCAGCTCCCAGAAGGGAGAAGCAACGAAGAACAAATTCTCCCTTCGAGCCTCCAGAAGGAGCGCAGTCCTGCTGCCATCTTGATTTTGTCTCAGTGAGAGACAGATGTTGGACTTCTGGCCTCTGGAACTGTGAGAAAATAAATTTTTGTTTTTTTAAGTCACCAAGTTTGCAGGTATCTTTTATAGTCGCCACAGGAAACAAGTATACATACCATTCTGTTCTGTGAGTCTAAGACAAATAGTTGAGCAGACACAGAGCGCACTGCCAGGAGGCATCTGCTAAGAGCCTGCTTCAGAAACTTGGAGATGAACTTAAGAGCATGTTCAGACCTGTCATCCCAGGGAGGTCTCTGGCACCAGAGCATCAGGATTTACCACGTGTGTCGCAAAGCATCGACAACATGGCAAGGATTATCCGATTCTAGTTTTAAAATATCTCCAGTGGAGCAAAACAAAATCTGGCAGGTACTTAATAAATATTCGCTGATAATACTAAAAATGATCATTTCTTTCGGGCTTTGTTTCTGGCCTAGCACTGCAATAGCTTCTGTTTTTAACTTCATAGTGTAAGTCCTTCATATTCCCCCCCCCCCAGAGCTGGGGCTCAAATGTAGGACCCTGTACATGCTAGGCAAGCACTCTCCCACTGAGCCATAGCCCATCACCCATCACATTTTCAAATTTAAGATAGTTGACCAATTTCCCCATTCGAACCCAGAAATTAATCAACTGTACATTTTAATATCCACATATCATCGCCACCATGTGAGACAGATTTGTCTGCCAATTAACCAAGCAAAATTAAAACAAGTTGTTTTTCATCTTTTGAAAATGAAAACTTGGAACACCTGCTGTGCGATTTGAAGTGGCAGGTGCAATTAGTCATTAGTGTATTCTATCTGCCCACCATGACAGTCACAATGCATTTTGATTTGGATGGTGCTCATGCCCTGGAATCTCATATGTGCATGGCAGTAACTAATTGGGGATGAGGTTGGAGAAGGGCAACTTGTCCACTGGAGCTCAGAATCAGACAGAAGTAAATATAATTTGCAAATTTGTGTAGCACACAAAATAAGCTCAGTAAGAAAGTCATAAATGCAACCAGTTTTCAAAGCAAAATACCATTTGGAAAGAGAAACAGAATTTAATCTTCTTAAAAGACAAACTGGATACCTTTCTACAAGTGCCCTTCAGAGTTTTAACCAAAGAGAAAGTTAAGCTTGACACCTCTCGTTTCTATCTCTCTTAACTGTTACAATCCCAGACCCTTCAACTTTAGGCTATCGAGTTTGGAACACCCAGTCAGCGACCCAGAAGATAACTTGAAAATTATTAGACTATAATAAACACATCCAGTGATTGTCTTGTTTTTCTGACACAGACTTCAAAATACCTTTGTGGAACTGGATGTAGGGCATTTGAGCTAATTTTATCATAGTTTAACTCAATTCAGCAAGTGTTCACGCAACTCTTTATCTGAGAAAGTACAGTAACTAAGATGTGGTGTGCCCGACCCTGCCTTCATGGGAGACAGAGAGGGACACAGTGACATACCTTTCAGTGTGCAGCATTGAGCAAGTCTGGACTTTCCTGGGGGAGACCATCCTCCTGCCTAGACTTAAGGGAGGAGTCAGCACCTGCCAGGAAACAGGAGGGAAAACCCAGGCAGAAAGACAGACAAGTGCCAGCCTGCTGTGTCCAGGAGCAAGCAGAGGAAATGGGGAGTAGGGATGGGCAGGGTGACTGGAGGTAAAGTCAGGGCACGAAGGGCCTCTTAAAATGTGCTCAGGACTCTGGAATTAATCCAAAAGGTCAAACCCAGCGGCACATGAAAATCACCTGGATAACAATGCCCAAGCTCCACCCTTGACCAGTTATCTTTTGTGAGCACAAAACTTTAATCCCAATGCTCTGGAAGGCTGAGGCAAGAAGATCACAAATTTGAGCCCAGCCTGGGCTATTTATTGGCTTATTTATTGACCCTTTCTCAAGATAAAAAATAAAAAGAGCTGGGATTGTACCATAGTGAGAAGGCTCTGGGTTTGGTCTCCACTACTAGAGGGAAAGAAAATCCCAGGTGAATCTAATACTCATCAGGGCTGAGAACCATAGTGCTAAATAAGGGGTCTGCAATGTTTTTCTCTACAGTCACTGGTGTAACTGTTCAGCCATTTGTGCAAAGGCAGCTGGGACAATAAGAAAACAAATGAGCGTGCCTGTCTTCCACAAAACTTTACTAACAAAACTGCAGGGCTATCACATGCTGGCGCCTACTCTAGGTGACAGGGCGCCACTGAAGGGTTTAGAAAATACACTAAATTTTTTTTTTTTAATGTGGGTATCGAGAGTCAAACTCAGGACCTCGCACCTGCCAGACAGGCACTTATGCCGCTGAGCTATCAAACCAGCCCACACTAAAATTTTTGTTTATATTTTTTATATATAAATGATATATAAATCTATCCATACTCTAAAGGAATCTAAACAGTGCAGACAAATCTCAAGGCCTTTTTACTGTTACTCAAGTACCAGCCCCCTTCCTGGATAACAATTATTGTCAAAGAGGTGTGAACTTCCAAGAGCTTTCTCTTTACTTTTTTCATATATTCATCTACTAGAAAGATAGTTTTATACTGTACATTTATTATTCTTAAACTTGCTTTCCCCCACATGGTAAGGTTTGTCTCTTCTTTGTGTTTGCATAGTATTATGAAATATGAAAGCCCCACTGCTTATTAAACTACTGTGAGGTTGAACTATTTGAAATTGCTGATGTTAAACTGGTTTTGATCGATAAATGTTATTTTCAGCTGGGCATGGTGGTGCATGCCTGTAATCCCAGCATTCAGGAGTCTGAGGTGAGGATTGCTGTGAGTTTGAGGCCAACCAGGGCTACATAGTGAGTTCAAGGCCAGCCTGAACTATGTAGCGAGACCCTGTCTCAAAAAAAAAAAAAAAAAGGTTTTTCATATAGTTCAACCTAATAGTCTGTCCTATTTTTTGACCATTACAAGCATTTCTGCTATGAGCATCTTGCAATGTGTACCTGTGTATCTCCCTTGGGCACATTCTGAGATACTGAATTTTCGAGTACTGGGCATATCAGGGAGGGATCCTTGTTAAACCACAGATACCAACTCTAGCAACTTCAGTTTAAAGGGGAGCTCTTGGCAGGCCATGGGGCAGCCCACAGGATGGAGAGGGGGGCCAGAGGCATGGTCTCTGGACCTGTCAGGCCTGAAGGGTCTCCATGGCAGCACCCATCCTGCAGCCTCTTGGTGGGCCAACAGCAGGTAATTGGTGACCATGCTAGGCACTGGGCCTTGTCTCACACCAAATTCTGGGAGAGGGTTGACCTCATGTCACAGTGAAGGGGAGGGCAGGTTGGAAGCAGCTGCTTCAGGGAACATGTCAGCTTCTAGAATAAGAGAACACCGAATTTTTGTCAAGATTTCATACTGTTGAGGAGTGATAATTCTCCCAAAGAAAACCTACTTGCTATGTTAGGAGGGAGAATGGCTTCCCGGAAGCCAAACTGGGAGAACAATCTCTTCCTATTTTTACCTATACTGAATTGCATCAACTTTCTAAATTTTTACCAATCAGATGGGTATAGAACTGTGGTGTGTAATTGTTGTTTACTTGTGGGCTGGAACAGCTATATTCTATTTACTGGTCACTTAGCTCCCCTTCTCCAAGAGTTAATTGTTTATATCTTTTGTGGCTTTTAAGTCAGTTTCATTAACTTTTAAAACATGATTGATTTGTAAGAGTTAGATATAAGTCCTGAATGCAATTCTTTAAATTTTAAATATGGTAAATATGTTTTCTTCTTACCTTTTAACTTTGTTTATGGTGCTTTGAAGAGTTTAAGGGGAGAGGCATGTGGCAAGTCTTTGTGACTTAGTTTAACTTAGAAGACTGCTGGCCACAAACAGCCAAGAGAACATTTGGGCATCTCAGCAGCACGGGCGCCTGCTGGCGCGCGAAGTCCTGAGGTCGACCCCCCGGTACCCACAAAAAAAAAAAAAAAACATTTGGGCAATTATGGCCAGGAGGTTTTCCGAATAACGTAGACCTTAAAAAAAAATCATGGGCCGGTGAGATGGCTCAGCAGCTTAAGCGCCTGCCTTGCAAGTGCGAGGGCCCGAGTTCGACTCCCGGAACCCACATACGATAAAAGGGGCCGGTGATATCGCTCAGCGGCACGGGCGCCTGCTGGCGCGCGAGGTCCTGAGGTCGACCCCCCGGTACCCACAAAAAAAAAAAAAAAAAAAAAAAATCATACTTGTGAGCAAAAGGCAGTTCTCGCAATTTGATTTTTAGGAACTCAATCAAGGTAGTGAAGACAAACACAGACACATGCAAAGAAGGGCTGGGCAGTTTTAACAAACTATCTTTGGGGTTTTCTCTCTGCCCACTTTAAGGAATACAGTATCATCATCTTTAATTATGTATAAGGCCCTGTCTACCAAACTGATAAGTCAAAGCAAGCCTTTCGATCTATTTTACAGAGTAAGAGGTTATGGGTGGAGGTTCAACTGGGTTTGAATACCCAGTTCTGATCTTTACCAGGAGTTTGGGTATACAGCTCTGATTATTGCTAGCACTTAGAAAGAGGTAGTAGATTCATGATGTAAAGGATAGGAGGAAAAAAGAACCAACAAATAAACAAACAATAAAGATGTGGATTTACACTGTTCTGTGCCCTGGGCCTCAGTTTTCTCTCTTGTCCTTCATTTCCTAACGTGACTCTGGATGAGTAACTTGACCTCCCTGTGCCCCAGAGTTTACAGATGCAAAATGGGGATTAAAATTGTTACTTTTCTTGTAATCTCACAGAGTTATGTGAGGGTTAACTGAGACAGTGCACAGAAAGTACTTAAAATCTGGGCCGGTGAGATGGCTCAGCAGCGTAAGCGCCTGCCTGGCAAGCGCAAGGGCCCGAGTTCGATTCCCGGATCCCACGTACAAAAAAGGGGCCGGTGATATCGCTCAGCGGGACGGGCGCCTGCTGGCGCGCGAGGTCCTGAGGTCGACCCCTGGTACCCACCAAAAAAAAAAGAAAGAAAGTACTTAAAATCAAGCCCGGCAAATCTAGACCTCATATATTAACTGTCAGGGTGCATAGATCTGGCTGAGTTCTGGCAGCATCTGTCTTGCCACATAAGTTTAAGAAAAAGAGGTCAGGTGGATCATGTACACATATTCCTCACTGAATGATCTACCTCTTTAACAACCGTTCAGATTTACAACCAGGGCGTGCTGTCCAGACTTACCACCCATCTTTTCTTTTTATACAGTTCTGTTCACCTTGTTTGTGGGCCTTCAATGTCTTTTGTTTTGTACAGTACCTCTGGTTTATACAGTACTGTGATTTTTGCTGATTGTACAGTTCACTACTGTAGTTTTATGTTCTGTTATACATTACAGTACTGCATGCAAGAGTTATGTGAATAAAAGCAAGGTCATCAAGTTGCAGTTTCCTTTGAATTTTTTTTGTTCTGAATATCGTTATGTACATACTATATTCAATTCTTCATTTAGCGATCAATCCACCTAATGACCTAGTTGCAAGACCAGAATTTGGTCATTAAATGAGGAATGTCTCTACAACAAGCTTCAAAGAAACTCCAGCTTCACACTTCTTACCTTGTTCTTAAAGCTAAGTCTCCTTCACAATATTAAAGACATTTCAATTTGGATGAAATAAGTACAAATAATGACAAATCAGGTCCCACAAGAAAGAAACTATTGATAAAATAATGAATTAGCCAGAGCTACTTTCCCTTTGTTAAAATAACAAACTATTTTCCTTTGTTAAAGTAATCTTGGAGTCAGTAAAGAAAAGAGAAGCATCCATGGGGAAAAAGATGTTGGGCCTGTGAGAAGCCTGTGGGGTCCTCCAGGCTGTCACCTGGGGCCTGTGTGCGTGTGTACCTGAGCAAGTGTGCACATGTGTACACATGGGTGTGAGTACCTGCATGTGTCACTGTCTACACCGCGGTTCTCAAAATGTGGTCTCCACAACGATAGCAGCAACACTTGAGAACTTGGTAAAATACAAATTCTCAGCCCACCACTGAGTGACTGAATTGGAAACTTCAGGGTGGGGCCCAGCAATCTGTGGGATCCTGATGCCAGCTGGCCTTGGAAACCACAGGCCACCATTGCCATTGGGAAAGAAACCCACTGCAACAGCAGGGCAGCGCCAGGCAGAGGTGCTCACTGCAGGGCTGAGACCGCCCCCCCAAGCACTGAGGGTTGATTGGTGTTCCTGGGCACCCAACATCCAGCTGTTCGTCCTTCTGCCCTCTGCCCTCAGGGCTGTTGGGTCACAGTGTCAGTAGACTGTCTTCTTGGTGCCATTTCTTTCAAATAATTTGAGAGAAAATCGTTCCTCAGAGAGTTGCCCAGAAGAGCAGCAAATGGGGTCACTAGCGATTGTATGGGGCCGGGCTTTCTCCCCGAAGCTTGCAGTCTCTTCCACACACTCCTAAGTTCCTGAGGGGCACACACTGGTGTCAGGGCTCCTACACTTTCCTCAGCACAATTCACCAGACAGGGAATAAGAGTGCATGGGCCACAACACGAAAACCCCTGAGGGGCAAACAGGGAAAGGTATGGCAGCCAATTGAGTAAAATGGGTAGGAGGTGAAGTGGAAATGCAAATTAAAATAAGCACAATAAATGTAATCAAAGGGTTAAGAAAGAGTATTGGTAATACAAAGCATGAACAAGCAATCGTAAAAAGTCTAGAGGAAATATTAAATATTAAAGATGGTACAGATATTACAGTTGAGATAAAATGATAGAATAAGTTATAAGATGGACAGAGGCCAGGAATACGTGGTGAGGTACAAGTCGAGTACGCTCTCAAATATAGCAGGGAAGGGTAAGAGACAGTTAAAAACAAACACTAGAGATACAGACTAAAGTGCCACGGTTGGATAATAGGAACCAGAAGGGGAAATATAACAAAGCAAACAAAAGAATCTATTTGAACAAATAGTGACCACACTTTCTCCAGAATTAAAGAAGGACAATAGATGCCAGACTGAAAGGGTTTACAGAATGCTAAATCAAGTAAAGAAAATTTACACCCGAGTATGTACCTGTTAGGACAGGCTGAAAATAAGAACTTTAAATGCAATGAGGAAATTCTAAAACCCTCCAGAGGGAAGGCAATCAGATGGACACCAGGCTTCAAAAGGACAAGGACAGCGAAAAGCAGAATCTTATACATATGGAAACTCTATCATATTACCATATAAGCTTTGTGTTCAAAAGGTGATCCTGGAAAAGTAAAAATAAATATACACGGGCCGGTGAGATGGCTCAGCGGCGTAAGCGCCTGCCTTGCAAGCGCGAAGGCCCGAGTTCGACTCCCGGAACCCACATACGAAAAAGGGGCCGGTGATATCGCTCAGCGGCACGGGTGCCTGTTGGCGTGCGAGGTCCTGAGGTGGTCCCCCCGGTACCCACAAAAAAAAAAAAAAAAAATATACACAGAATTAGAACTGAAGGACAACGAAAGCATGAGAGGTGCAAATAAAGCAGGATTTAGCATTTACTTAGAGGAAATTTCCTGTCAAATATGTGACAGGAAGCAAAAAAGGTTGAAAACACTTGTGGTAGTGCTCAACTCAATGAATTTAAAAAGAGAAACAGACCAATCTCAAGGGAACAATAAGGACATAATAAAGCAGGATAGAAAGCAATGGAAAAAAAATAGAAGAAAAAGTTAAAGAAAACCAAGATTAGCAAAACTGAAAGTTGATTGTTAGGGAGACTTCAGGCAAGACTGAAGGAAGCCAAATTAGAGAACACACAAACAAAAAATAAAAAGTGGAAAAATAGAAGTACATATAGGTACAGCAAAATTTGTGCTATGGCTTGTGTCTAGATGTCCCCCCAAAGCCGCCTGAGGTCCTAGGTGGGGCTTTTTGAAGGTGGCTGGATCTGGAGCATGTGATGCTGGGATTAAGGGTGTGTGATTACTAAATAAGTCCACTGATTGGTTTGGCATAGTTCTGGGTGTGAGTGCTACCTGCTGGGCTGGTAGTCTAGATAGAATGTAGAGGGACAGAAAGAAGCTGCCGTGTCTGCTTGCTTGTTGCTTGCTGCCTTCTGCCTTCCCTGCTTTGCCATGGACTGTTTCTCCTCTGCCACGCCACCCTGCCATTCTAACCTGCCTTGGAGCCAGGCAACTGTGGACTGAAGCCTCTACAAACTGTGAGCCAAATAAACCTTTCCTCCTTTAACTGTGGTTGTCGGGTATTTTGTCTCAGCAGTGAGAAAAGGTAAATAAAACATCTTAGTTTTGGAAACCAAAACAAAATGGATGCGTTTTGGAAAAAGTATTTTAAAAATATGTTCAAAAAGAAATAGAAGGCTGGGGATATACCTCAGTGGCGCAGTGCCTGTTTGGCCAGTGCAAGGTCCTGAGTTCAATTCCAGATACCAAAAAAAAAGTAGAAAAATTGAAGACTACTAAGTATAAACTTATGTAGCAATTAGAGGCCTTCCTCTTTCTCAGTAAAGTACAAACCAGTGGTTTGAACAGTTGAGTTCTACCCTTTTATAATCTAGAATAATCCCACTTATTCCAGAAAACTTCAAAAGCATGAAATCTGCCCAACTCACTTTTTTTAATTTGTTTGTTTGTTTTTGGTACCAGGAATCAAACTCACGACCTTGCACTTGCCAGGCAGGCGCTGTGCTGCTAAGCTATATCCCTGGCCCCTCACTTTATTTTTCATAAAACTTTATTTTAAAATAATTATTGATTTACAGGCAGATATAAACATAGTTTGGAGGTGAATCAGCTGTCTCCAAGGGAGTTTAATTTGTGGAGGTGACTGAGCACACGGAGAGGCAGATGCCATTGAAAGATTTTTGAGCTGGGCACGGTGGTTGTTCAACTTTACATCTTTAGCCTGCTGTGGGGTGCATGCCTGTCATCCCAGCACTTGGGAGGCTGAGGCAGGAGGATTGCTGGGATTTTGAGGTCAGCCTGGGCTATAGTAAGTTCAAGGCCGGCCTAAACTACAGAGTAAGACCCTGTCTCAAAAACCAAAAACCAAAACAAACAAAAAAACCAACAAAACAAGAAAGGAGATTTTTATAACTGCCATTTCCTGTGAGGAGGGGACAAGCCATGCCACCCAGGATCACCCAGGGATGTGCATGCCTGAGCAGAGGATCAGAGGAGGCAGAGGATCAAGGGAAAAGCGTGGGCCACTCAT
This sequence comes from Erethizon dorsatum, assembly GCA_028451465.1. Lineage (NCBI taxonomy): Eukaryota > Metazoa > Chordata > Mammalia > Rodentia > Erethizontidae > Erethizon > Erethizon dorsatum. The sequence continues at coordinate 20,527,795 of CM051829.1, read as the reverse complement.
TGTATTGAGGTTTCTATGGAGAAAGTAAAGGTAAACAGTTTAGGGTTGGCTAATTAGGGTAATTACCCAGAGCTGGTGGGCTGTTACCAAGAGCTGGTGGGCTCTGGGTAACAACAGTGGTTTCTTGTTGTCTGGCATCTGGCCCTGGCATGATGCAGAGCAGAGGAATATTGGTGTTGTGTATGAGTTTGATCAAGGAGATGGCTGGGGCTGAGGGGTTTGGATAGATTAATTTACACATCAAAAGAATGCTCCTGGGGTGAGCTCGTGCCATTTCTGAAAATTGCCTGGCTGAGTCCCAGTCAGCAAGGTAAGTCAGAACATCAGAACACAGAAAATAAGAAAATATTGTTAATACAACTAACCCTGTGATGAATGGATGGCAAATAGACAAATACAGAATATTCAAAAACACAGAACAAGAGGGGTCCCATGTATCTTCATCTACTTTTCCCCAATTATGTCTAACATAATTACAGTACAATATTTGTGAAGTGACGTAGTACAATCTGTGTCTATGGTTCTACGTTATGATAGTGTGTGTGTAGATTTGTGTAAGCCAATGCCAGTTGAGATATAGGACCATGCTGGATGTGGTAGTGCATGCCTTCAATCTCAGCACCTAGAAGATTGAGGCAGGAGGATCACAAGTTTAAGTGCAGCCACCGCAACTTAGCCAGACTCTGTCTCAAATAAAAAATAAAAAGGGGTAGGGATGTAGTTCAGTGTGAAGGCCCTGAGTTCAATCCCCAGGACTGCCAACAAACCAAAAAAAAAAAAAAAAAAAAGGAAAAACTCTATCACCACAAAAGTCATGTTAAACCTTTATAGCCACACCCACTCAACCCTCCACTGTCACTAACTCCTGGCAACCAGGAATAATTACATTTTTCCACAAAATTAAAAAGTATGAAAGCTGCCCAAACTCATTTTATTAATTTGATTATTACTTTGATTCTAAAACTAGTAAAGGGCATGGTGGCACATGCCTGTAATCCCAGCACTTGGGGATATGAAAGTATAAGGCAGGAAGATTGCGTCAAGTCTGAGGCCAGCCTGGGATACATAGTGAGAATCTGTCTCAAAAAACAAAACCAAAATAAAACAATAAAACTAGAAAAGGAAAAAAAATAGTGAGATAAAATTGGAGAGGAGAAAATAGAACTGTAGAACTAATAAGGAAATTTAGCAAATTTGCCAGATTCTAGAACAAGTTATAAAAATCAGTTGCATTTTTCCACATTATCAACCAGTCAGTTAGAAGATATAATTGAGCTGGTGATAGAGGTCAGCGGCACAGCGCCTGCCTGGCAAGCGCAAGGTCGTGAGTTTGATTCATGGTACTGAAAAAAAAAAAAAAAAATGATATAATTGAAAAGAAAACACCAAGGAATATAACAAACGATACACCAACAAATTGTGTTATGTAGTCTGTTTTAAGTTTATCAAGGCAAAAATGAAAAATCGTAAGTAAGGATGTAAAAGAAGATTTGCATAAATTACATGATATCCAGTGCTAGCTTAGTACAGAAATAGAAGGAGAAACTTCTTGCATAAATCCATGATGAAAGGCAGAGCTATTGAGAGACGGTTTTGGGGAAATCTGGCTCACTTTTTGGAGAAAAAGGTGTACCAGGGTGCAGATGAATTAAAGACCTAAATATGAGAGGCAAAAATATAACAATAGTAGAAAATAATGTTAGAAAAGTCTCTTTGTGTCCTGCAGATGGGCAAGAATTTCTTAACAAAAGACCAATAACATAGCCAATAAGCAAAATATTGATGGATTTGATTATACCAAAAGTATGGATTTCTGTTCATTGAAGGATATTATAAATTAATCGACAGATAACTGAAAGTACATATTTTTAATGACTCAGATAGTCCAGATTCAACATATAGAATCACAAGCAGCTCTTGCAAATGTAAAAGAGAAAATCCGTAAGAATTGGGCAAAGGATGCAAACAGGTTCTGAAGAAAAAATTCTAAATGGCTGACTAAAGAACAAAAATATCCAGACTCACTTGTAATTAGACAAGTGGTAAGTAAACCAATAGTTAGATACCATTTTATATCCATTAACTGCCACATACAAGAAAGCTGGACAGTACAAAGAAAAGACAGTCACTAGGGTCTCCGAGGAAGGTAGATTGGGCAGGGACTCTGGCCTGTATTCTGGCAGGGTTTACACGGGCTCAGTATGTGTGTGTCTCCTGATCCTGTGGCTCTACTCATATAGCCGAGCTCAGTTCTCATGTCGCTCTGTGTGGGGACATGTATAAGGAATTGAGCACCATGTGTTTGTATAGATTGAGGCCATCTACAATATGTGTCCATCACCTGGGGAATAGCTAGATCAAAGTTAGTGATGGATGATTATATAGCATTTAGAAGCCTAGGGCCAGATGTGCACAGTAACTTCGTGAAATAGTAAGAATATAGCCCTCAGTCATATATGTAGAAACAGGAGATAGGAAACAAAAAAGTATTCAAACAAATGACCTCTCCACATACACAAAACAAGAACACCTTCAAATAAGAGGGTATACATCAAACCTATAAGATGGGGGCAATCTGGTGAAGGGTTAGGACAAGATGAAGAAATAGAAAAGAAAATAAATTTTAAAACAAGAAAAGGGACATAAATAAGCACAAACAGACAAAGAGGGACTTTGCAGGATGGGGGTTGAGAGTGCCACTAACTGTTCTGCTTGCTCACTCTTCCTTTCTGTTCCTGAAGTTAAAAAAAATGAACTTTCTGCAAAGTAAATAAGGTCCCACAAAACCAGATAAATTATGGGCTGTGTGTGAGGAGAAAGAAAAGCTACCAATGTTTAGTTACATCTTCTCAGTCCCTAGAAAGCATTTATTTTTAAAAAGAAAAACAACTCTTCATCTTTTTCGGCAACTGCTGACAGATCATGTCACAGGGTGTTCCTCATTGTTCTCTCCTGTTGATGAGCAAGGCTGCCAAAGAGTGGCATCTGAATAAATCTCTTCTCTTTTCAATTATCTAAGTTTATACGTTTGGAAGGTAGAGCCCAGTTCCTGTAAATTCATTTGAAAGTGATATAGGAAGCTAATTTTGCAAGCTTCTTTGCTTTGAATTTCAGTGTATGACTCCTTGGGAAAGCTTGGGAGCAACGTTCTTAATGGCAACCGGGACAGGCTGGGGTCTTACAGCGAGTGCCTCTCTGTCCACAGCCCCTCTAGAAGCTTCCAAGGGCAGTACTGCAAGCTTCACATACTCCAGGTGAGCATGAGGGGCCTGTGTACTTGGTTTTGAAAGACAAATGAATGTCATGATATGGGACACAATACAGTGACACCAATTGCTTTTCTTAATTAAGAACACAAAAAACTATTACAGTGTTTTGCAAAAAGTTAAAGCTAATTTTAATAGTTGGTAGATACGGCCTTAGCCTATTCTGAGTGCGGGCTATCATATGAGGGACTTGTCCACAAACCACACCGTGTGAGGCAAGACCTCTGGATGATCTTCATGGGGAATCCAACTCCACATCCTGGCCAGCAGCTTCACTAGCATGATCCTGTGCGTGTTCCTTAGGTTGGTTGGCAGCTCCCTCCAGGCACACCACTGCTGGGGTCCAGTGAGGACTCTCGTTCTTGGGGCATTGAGAGCTCTCACCATGCTCCCCACCAAATCCCTACTCTGTATGCTTGCCACTGGGGAGCCTCATCATGCCTGGTACATGCTGATCAAGGGAAGGAGCTTTGGACACAGTTCCTGAGCACCAGTCCCTGACTTCCTATCAAGTTTTGCAATATCAGAGGGAGGATGGACTTCCCATTACCCTTTATCCCAGAAACAGAGCTCTAAACATAGATTAGGGGTTATCCTAGCAGATGAACCATGACTTTATAAATCCATTACTAAATCAGTTGACCCACGTGGCAGGGCTCACTATCTTCAAAGCACATTAATCCTTTTATTGCTTGGGAAAAAAATGCTTAGCATAGCATAGCATAGTCTCTTATTAAATATAGGATAGATTTTATGCATGTCATAACATAATAAAAGGAATTTACAGTACTAGTTGTCTAAAAACAATTGTCTGGAATAAGAAATGCAAGATTTCTGATATTAATGCCCAAAACGCTTACAATAGTTAACCATGGACTTGGGGAGATTAGCATTCAGTCTCCTTTGTTTTACTGAGGGTTGGGATAATGATTGCTTGAGGGTTTAATCAGTGTGTACAAACGTCATTTTCAAAGCAGATTAATGGTTTTGATATCAGAGCAAAAGGTCAGGTCTACATAATCATGTAAGTTATGAGTTTATAAGAAATAGCCCAGAAATTATATTTACAATTTGATCTTTTGTTTATTGAGACAGACATTCTAATTTTTGGCTTGATTTATTAATAAAGTCTTTACTTGATACATTGTGGCCTGCTACCCAGAAATGGCAACTTGGCAATTGGTTAAAAATCATAGTGGAGTCAGCTGTTAATGACCTTTCCTCTGGAACAGAGATTCAGCAGGACAGATTATGCAAAACCAGGGGCTACTTCTTTTTTTTTTTAATGCGTGTACCAGGAGTCGAACTCAGGACCTTGTGCTTGCCAGGCAGGCTCTTACGCCGCTGAGCTATATCACTGGCCCCAGTGGCTACTTCTTAAATAATCAGCTACATTAAACCTGGGGGCATATTTTAATTTAAATATAGGTGTGTCTAATGTTCTTGAAATTCACTCTGTAACGGAAATCCATATCTTAGGAAGTTAGAAACCTTTTCTTCTTTCAACACCATTCTCTCTCTCAATCTGCTTACTGTGTGAGTAGCGCGGCGGCAGCCTTACTTAGAAATGATTCTGCATATGTGCTATGAGCACTAAAATTAAAAAGCATTGCGGCATTGTGTTTCCCAGGATGGAGCTGATTACAGTGTGGGCGTATGCGTCCCCGATTCTTGTACTGAAGAGGATGTGACCCTGATCTCTCAGCTGGGTAGGTACAAAGGAATACACAGCGAAACCATTTCCTCAGCATAAAGTTTGAAAACCCCCAACTCCTTACAGCCAGTAAAGGCTGTTCTTTTAGGATCGAACCAAATTTTCATCCTCATCAGTTCACTAACCTGAGAATAATGGATTCTGGGGTGCTTGGGAACAGAGGTGATGGCATAGCAATTGAGTGGGCAGGAAGGGAAGAGAAAGACCATAAAGACAGACAGGAGCTGAATATGTAATAAAGATGTAAAGTTAAACAGCCTTCCCTCACCTACAGCTGCCTGGTTAGCCTGGAGACAGGAGGTGGGTGGTGTCCATTTTCCGTACTGTGCGTGTTCTCTGCTCTGGCCCATGTGTTTGGCACAGGCTGGATCCAGAGGCCATTCTGAACCAGGACTGTATGAGGCCAATGTGTTGTGGTGGATTAGTGCTAAGAACCCCGTATTTGGCCCTGGTTGTCACTTCCCAGCTGTGTGAGCTTGGGCAAATCACTTAATCTCCCCAAGCTTCAGTCTCTCTGTGAAGTACGGGTGGGCTCTGCAGCTCAGCTGGCTCTAACTCTGTAATCACTCCTGACCTTAGCTATGTAGGAGGAATATGTTTTAGTCCACATGGACATGGATTTGATTTCCTCTAAGTCTTTCAAAATTTTTCATGCAAGAACCTTAAAGCCGGCCCAGGGATATAGCTCAGTGGCACAGCGCCTGCCTGGCAAGTGCTAGGTTGTGAGTTCGATTCCCGGTACCAAAAACAAATAAACAAACAAACATTAAAGCCTAAAACTTTCTGCTGCCAATGTCTTTTGCATTTATTCTCCTTTAAGGTGTTGATATTGCAGCTTGTTTATGATAACCTTAAATTGCGGGCCGGTGAGATAGCTCAGCGGCATAAGCGCCTGCCTGGCGAGCGCGAGGTCCTGAGTTTGACTCCCGGTACCCACGTGAAGGAAAAAAAGGGCTGGTGATATCGCTCAGCAGCACAAGCACCTGCTGGCAAGAGTGAGGTCCCGAGGTCGACTCCCGGTACCCACATAAAAAATAAAATAAAATAAAATAAAACAAAATAAATTGCCTTCACTATGTGATGGTCCCTATGGCTTTGGGTATATTATCTCTCTAGCCTAGTATTTCCTGTACTGTTAAAACAGAAAAGCCAAACAAGAGCTGGGGGTTTAAGTTGGTGGTAGAGTGCTTGCCTAGCACGTGCGAAGCCCTGGGTTCCATCTCTAGCACTGAAAAAAATAAAAATTTGCTATGAGTCAAATTCAAATTCCAGCTTTTGCTGGATAAGTCATAAGTATCCTTGAAACAAAGATAAATTTATAATTATTATAAAATTAACATTTCAAGTGAATAAGTGACCCTAAGTCCCATGAGTAGTCTTTCTCATTTAAGAGATTTATCAATCACCCTCGTTTTTCTGGCTGTTGCTAACCTTACTAGCTAGTGTTGCCGTTAGAATAAAATGCCACATTAGAAATAATTGCTATCAGTAAAGAGATATTTTGAGAAAATTGCACTGGGACAGAGGAACTGAAAAGGGGGAGGGAGCTGACAGGGGATGTATTGGTGGAATTCAGTCTTTGAGGTGAAGACATTTCTCTAGCTTCAGCATAGAGGCAGTGGTGAAACCAGAGCCTCTTTGCCCAGGGGAAAAAGGCCCATCTGGAAGGGATTTGTTAGCTATTTCTTAAAGCTTTTTGACAGAGTTGCCAGTATTTCCTCTACAGATGTGAGGATGACCAGCTCAGCGATGCCAGGTGGCTGCTATTGGCACAGATGTTGCTCAGAGCCAGCCAGAGCTGAAGCATGCATAATTGATCAAAGAAGATGATTACTGTGTTGGAGGGGGAGAGATCATGGAAAAGTGGACCAAACTGCTTGTAGCCAGAGGCTAGGGCAAAGCGCTACACAGGGACTGTCACAGATACTATACCGGGGACTCAGAGCAGAGTCTTTATGTGAGTCTCCCAAAATAAGAATGTGTAACTCCAGGGTATGGAGAGTTTAGATCAATCTTTGATACAACAATTATGAAATCCAAATTGAGACTATTTCCTTAAAAATTTAGATCCATGCATTTCAGTATCACTTATTATATTCATTTCCCAGGGCTCCCATAACCAGTTTGTGGTACATTTTATGATGATCGCATTGTTCCATTTTTGCAGTGACCAAAAGTATTGAATTCTGAGCTGCGCCGAGTCGAGGTTTAACCATCCTTTATAATGAGCTTTACACTGTCCTCTTGCCTGCTCTCTATCGGGCTAACTTCACCTTGCTTCACCTATTATAATCAGAATTATCAGCCCACTAGTGGGACGGTGGTGGTGGCATTGCAAAGGATGGGTTTCCCCACGGCTCTCTCTTATGGATTCCCCAGTGCTGCCTGAAAAACTAGAGGTATCTAATAGCAACTCCTTGAATTACCCACAGAAGTGCCTTTCTTAGTAAGGATTGAAAAGGAACGCAAAACACTTCACAGAACATCATCTACTATTCTCAGTTTAATTCAGACAGTATCTACTGAGCAGTTTTATATCAGAGCTTTGTATGAGGCATGACATGTGTGTGCTGGGAGGCCCAAAACAATTGGGAACTACTCATTTTGGGAAACCTACAATTTAGCAGGGAAAGTATGTGGGCCCGAGTTACTAGGAGAAACTGTCAGGAAATAAATGTTCTATCTCAGATTGAGCAAAATATACAATGGGTGTTTGAATTTTAGAAAATGTATTACAAATCTGGCACTGTATTGTTCAATCACACCTCATATAATCTGAGGGGTTCGGAGAGTGGGGGGAGGAGAAGTCGTGGAGTGGGAACTTTACTGAGAGGCTTGAGCTGGCCTTGTTTGAGGGGAGTGTGGGGTGGGTAGGGCAAGAAGTTGGTGGGAAAGAGACGAAATAAAGGTTTCTAATAAAGGCTTCTTATTTCCCTGCGTAGACCTGGAACCTGGTGCCGTGTAGACACATAGGGCTGATTGAACAGGTGTGGGCTTCAGATTTGTCTCGTTGGCTATGGAAGAATTAGGGCTGGGGTGTGGCGTCTGTCTGCAGCACTGATAGAACTATCCATCTCTGGAACCCTGCAGATACTGATTGACTCAGGTATTGGGGGAGGCTGGGCAGGCCTAGAAAATCCATCATGGTAGCCTCATCCTGAGAGTCTGGGTCAGGTGGCCAGCCCCAGGGCTACCTCTGTGGAGGACAGTGATTTGCTGAGTCTCTCTACAGTCCCTAATAAGTCACTTTTGGAGACCCTGGGTACAGTTCTGCACTACCCATTCTCTTCTGCCCTGGCCCTTAGGCTCTGTGGAGCCACATGGTCAAAATGAGGCATGGTGCATGCCTGGAGGAATAGGGGAGTGGCACCCACAGTGCTACACTTGGGCCAAGGCAGGGAGGTTCCTGTCTGGGCTGCATCCTTTAGGAAGAGGTTCTTCTGGCTGGGTTGTCCCCATGGATCGATGTTTGCAGCACAGAGGTGACATACCAGTCCAGAGCCTGCTCCTTCTCTTCTGGCCCATGGTCTGGGTATGGAGGCCCTCAGCGTTCCCTGCCCAGGAACACTAAGGGGTGACTGGGGTGGAGGTGAGGTGGGAGGTGGGACTGAGATTGTTCACATTCATGCCTTTAAGGTCCCTGAAGATGAAGGAACAGATGTGGGAAGAGGAAAGGGATGGCCAGGAGCTGGTGGGTTGGTCTCACCAAAGCCTCCCTTGCACTCTTGCCCCAGAACTGAGGAGGTAAAGGACAATATATGCAGGAATGTGTTTACAAATAGAAACACACACACTTAGACGCATACCCATGCATACCCAGCCACATATACACACATGTATGCTTATACATATGTATACCTATGCATATACATACAGACAGACACATGCAGAAATACATATGCGCACACGCAGAGACACAGTTCTCATAAAACCGTCAGCATTCTTCTGGCATCATGGAGGGCCAGGTCCTTAAGTCACTGCTGCAGTGCAAAATGGCTATGGTTGTAGAGCTGGGCAGAGCTGGAGAAGTCGTGCTGTGGGAAATCAGCCTAAGCATCTTTGCAGTAAGGGGGTGTCAACCTGCAACAGAAAGGAGGTGTCAACTTCAGATTTATCCACGTTGGTGGTAAGGTCCTGGGTCTCCTTGTCCCTCAGTTTCCTCCACAAGCAGCTCGCTGTGCAGAAGGGCATCCCAGGCTCTGTGTTAGCCACTGTGACTCGCTTTACCCTGAGCCCCAGTGCTTGTGAATGCAGCTTCTAGATTTAGACTCAGAGACTGTCCGGGAAGACAGCCAGCGTGCATTTTCAAGGCGGCAGTGAGTCTGTGCTGTGTAGGCAGGGAGGAGTAGGATGTATCCAAAAGACACTTTTAAAAACAATGGAAGGTGAAGGGAATTTAATCTGGGAGGATCTTAGACATATACGTTATCATTTTATTCCCAGTTCTGTTGTCTCTTTTTGTTGCACATAAGGCCCAAAGTTAAATTTTAAAAAACTTCTTTTGCACTACAAAGCTTTTTCATGTTGGTGTTGGATTCCCCTGTGGCCTCCAATGCCTGCTATTCAGTTAAAAGATGACAGCAAAGGTACTGATGCTGTGGCCTCATAGAACGGGTCTACACAGCATAAGTTCACCAGGTGGTGGAGCTGGGCCTTAGCACTGCAGGCCCAGGAGGGATCTGCTCAGTTCTTCCAGGCAGCAGGCTCCAGAGGCCTGATGCACATTGTCTGGAGGCTGGGGAATGCTTCATTCAAGAAACGAGAAGGAAAGAAAAGGAAAAGGGAAGAGAGGGAAGGGGAAAACACAGCCTGAGTTGATTTCTTTAAAATTAGAAATAGAAATTCTGAGGGGAATGGACATCTGGTGTGGCTCAGTACATTTCACTTTAGGGGAGGAGCTGATTTGGGAAACCCATATATAAACAGGAAGTAGCTCCAAGGGTATCATTTCAAAACAAAGGGAACTGAGTAATGAAGAATTCTGCCACCACATCCCTCGGGGGAACTGGTGGAAACCTAAATCAAGCACTGTACTTTTGGCCAGTGTTGGTGACACAGAGATGCTTTCTCTTCCTTGTTTCCACCCTAATTAATTGCATAGTGTTAATCTTTTAGCAGCCTATTTGAACATTTTGGAAACCCTCAGGCCACAGACTCATGGGAACAGTGAGTGCTGGAGGTGAAAGGGTTATTATTCTATGGTACCCAGCCCACCCTTCCTTGTTACATGGATGAAGAAATGAGACCTAGAGAGGTGAAATGACCTGCTCAAATCCCACAGCAGTTGACCACAGCAACTGAGCCCAACCTTTTGGATCTAAGCCTAGTCATTGTGGAGTGGTGGGTGAGGTGACAATATCAATATTTATTAAACTTTTACTATATGCCAGCCTTTGTTTTTTGTGCTTTACAATGATCGCATCATTTAGTTCTGCACCAACCCCATGACGTAGGTACTATTATTCTCCCAGTTTTACCAAGGTGGAAGGAAACTGAGTCATAGAGCTATTAAGTAACATGCCCAAGGTCACATCATAGGGGTCAATTCAGGATCCCAAGCCACAGAACCTGTATGCTTAGCTGGAAGAATTTATAAACTTATCTAGGCCAATTCTCATTGTCTATAAAATAAGGCAAATAGTATTTCCTTGTAGGCTTGTTGAAAGATCAGAAATAATGAACAGAACGTGTCTCGTATCTAGGGGGTACTTTATTTATTTATTTATTTTTAAAGTTTTCCTCAGGGTTTATTTGTATAGTCAAGGAAGTTTTTTTTTTTGTTTTTTTTTTTTTTTTTTTTTGGTACCAGGAATGGAACTCAGGATCTTGTGCTTGCCAGGCAGGCGCTGTGCCACTGAGCTATATCCCCAGCGCCTAAGTAGGCACTTTCAAAGCAGCGGCCTTTCTTGTTCTTCGCAGTTGGCATTGCTGCCTTGTGAAACCCACTGTGTTTCACAGTTTGCTGAGACTTTGGAAGTACCCTGGTCCCGGTTCTCAGTATGCTTCCTGAGAACTTTCGAGAATGCAAATTCCTAGACTTCTCCCGAGGATTTTCAAATCCATGGATGCTCAAGGCCCTTTTATAAGTGGGGTTGTATTTGCATATAACCCTTGTACATCCTCCTGTATACTTTAAATCATTAACTAGTCACATAGCATTTAAATTAGATATTATATTAGTTGTTATACTGTATTGTTTTGGAAATGACAACAAGAAAAAAGTGTACATGTTCAGTACAGGTGTGATTTTTTTTTTCAAATATTTTCAGTCTAAGGTTGCTTCTGTCCATGGATATAGAGAGCTGACTGTATATTAAAGGCCAGCCTATCTTTTCAATATTAAAGTTTTATTTGAAATGAAAGGAAAGCACTTGGGAAAGTGTAAAGCATTATTAGAAACTAAAATATTAATGCAGCTTCTTTTTCTCTTGGTAGATATTTTAAGATTTAGAAACACTTCTTTCTTAGCCCCCTCCCTCTCCTTCTTTGCATCAAATTCTTCCTCCTCGGCTGGTGGGAGTGTGGCCAGATGTGCTGCTGGAATGTTCCCCCTGGACCCCTTCACTGCTGTGTGTCTGTGAGTATGAACATCCGGGGGCTCAGCTAGGATCTTGTCTGTTTCTTCGTTATCAGCTTCCCCTCAGCAACCACATTTAGCCATTTTGTTTTATTTATTGAACAATGTCTGGCCGGTGCTGCCTGTTTGCTGGGCATTGTGGTCCCAAATGCCTATGTTGAAACTTAGGCCCCTCCTACCCTGCATTAGGAGGTGGGGTCCTTGGGAGTGATTAGAGCTCTCATGAACCGGATAAGTGCCTTTATAAAAGGGATCCCAGAAACCTCCTCAGCCCACTCCACCATGTGCGGTCAGTAAGGGGGTGCCATGAACCAGGAAGCGGGCCCTTACCAGACCCTGAGTATTCTGGGGCCTTGATCCAGGGCTTTCCAGCTTCAGGAACTGTGGGAAATCAAGTTTTTTCTTCATAAGCCACTCAGTATGGCACTGTGTACAGGAGCCTGAGGTCACTAAGACACAGGGAGGTCACCGCATACCTTAAACGAGATCTGGAAGTGTCCCAGGGGGAGCTGACCACACCCAAACACCAGGCGTCAGGACCACTGAGAAACATGCCTTCGCCTCACTGCCATGTGACCACGCCAAGGATGAATTCCTTTGCAGGAGGCATTGCCCCTCCCGCTTTACAACCTTGCCCTTTGATTCTTGTTCGCATTTGGGGCCATTCCTTAGGATGCATTTGATGGAAGTAGAATTGCTGGCTCCTAACAATGGAATCGTTTGATGTTTTCCTGAACAATTCATTCCTACTGCCCAGTAGGAGCAGCCCCATGTGCTTTGTCACTTTCTCACCAGCATCAAGGTCACTGTCATATAAACTGGCACCAATTTGCTAGGTGAATATATCGATTTAAATTAATATCTCTAAAAAAGCTGGCGAGGAGAGTTTTTCTCTAAGTTTACCTGTCACTTGTGTTATTCTGTTGTGTATTAACTTTTACTTTTTTTTTTTTTGTGGGTACCGGGGGGTCGACCTCAGGACCTCGCGCGCCAGCAGGTGCCCATGCCGCTGAGCGATATCACCGGCCCCTTTTCCGTATGTGGGTTCCGGGAGTCGAACTCGGGCCCTCGCGCTTGCCAGGCAGGCGCTTACGCCGCCGAGCCATCTCACCAGCCCAACTTTTACATTTTTGACCCATTTTCCTAAGTATGTTAACTGGGTCCTTATTGATTTTTTTAAAAAGTATATTAATTTTCAGTAGCATCGCTTCCTTGGTGTTAAGAAGTTAAGTGAAATTCACTCATATTTTCCTGTGTGAATTTTAAAATTATTATTATTATTATTTTTATGTGGGTACCGGGAGTCGACCTCAGGACCTCATGCTTGCCAGGCAGGCGCTTATGCCGCTGAGCTATCTCACCAGCCCCTTAAAATTATTTTTGTTCTTAAAATGTCATTTCACTTTATAAAATTGCTAAATATTTACCATATAAATAATCAGTGTAGCCAGGCAGGGTCGCTGAGGCAGGAGAATCACAAGTTAAGTCCACACCCAGCTTGGTCAACTTAGCAAAAACTTGTCTCCAGATAAAAAGTAAAATAAAATAAAAAAAGGCTGAGGATGTAGCAAGCTGGTGTGAAGGCCCTGGGTTCAACCCCTAGTATCTCCCCACCTCCACCTTGTAAAGTCAGTGGTTTTGCTTTCCATGAACCTGTTTTCTGAGCATCTTGTTTTGGTGGCATGTGAGGAAAGCCTGGCTATGTGTCTTCTTTTTTTTTTTTTTTGTGGGTACCGGAGGTCGAACTCAGGACCTCACGCTTGTGAGCAGGCGCTTGTGCCGCTGAGCAATACCACTGGCCTTTTTTTCCTTTGTATGTGGGAACCGGGAGTCAAACTCAGGACCTCGCACTTGCCAGCAGGGACTTGTGCCGCTGAGTGATATCACTGGCCCCTTTTTTTCCTTTATGTGGGTACCGGGAGTCGAACTCAGGACCTCATGCTTGCCAGGCAGGCGCTTATGCCGCTGAGCTATCTCACCGGCCCTATGCGTCTTCTTGCACAGGTTCATCGCCTTGCTGGGTCTTGCTCTCCCTCTTGCTGGAACGGTCTATGTGGCTGCCAGGGACCTCAGGGCATCAGCAGCAGCAGGCGAGGCTCCCTCCACCGGTTACGGAAGTCTGCCTTTGAGAGAGCTGGAGAGCCATGGGCACAGAAGCAGGACACGTGGGACAGCTTGCCAGGCCCCTGTCTCCCTGGCCGGACCTGCAAGCAGAGGAAAAAGTAGGCATTTCATTGCAGCAGGACCACCCAAGAGAGGTGACTTAGATGAGCATGTGGCTGAAAAATAATTCCAAGAGTGCTGGGTTCTAGCGAGCACGGAGCAGCTTCTAAATGTCAGTGTGGCGGTTGGATCTCTGCTGCTTACAGTTCAGCCTTTGTTTACCCTTGGTGTGTTCAGGCAAGGCAAGGCCAGCAAAAGTGCTCCTTTATTTCTTGGGCACAATTCTCCAGTGTGTGCTTGTGCTATCAAAGACGGGGCCAGAGCAGAGCTCAGGGGCTCACTGTAGTAATTCCCTCGTGAACAATTCCATGAGTGCAGTGTCCATTTTCAGTGTCGTAGATACTGAAAGCTCACAGAGGCTTCTGCTAGCACTAAGGTAAATGCTTTGCATATAAACTGATGGGGTTTTGTGAGTGTTGCAGCACAAATTAATGAATATAGCTGAGCCAGAAACAGATACCTGTGCAGCGAGAGGCTGGATTCAATGGGTTCCCCTGTGTTGTGTTTCAGATAAACATCAAGAGCATTATCTTTGTTTCCATTTGCCCACATGGAAGGGAAAAGTGTATACATACATATGTATCCTTGCATATATACATAGGTGTATGTATACACACACGTGCACACACACACATAAATAGGATATACACATATGCCATACACAAGAATTGCCTGGCCATGCAAATACCTTTAGAACATGTGGAATAATTAGTGGCACATCCCCTTTAGGGCTACGCAATTGTCCTTCCTCATTTTAGTGAAGGAGATTAAAAAAAAAAAAATTTTTTTTTTAATGTGGGTACCGGGAGTCAACCTCAGGACCTCATGCTTGCCAGCAGGCACTTGTGCCACTGAGCGATATCACCAGCCCCTTTTTCCCTTTATGTGGGTACCGGGAGTTGAACTCAGGACCTTGTGCTTGCCAGGCAGGCACTTTCACTGCTGAGCCATCTCACCGGCCTGAGATTAAAAATTAGACACAAAATTTTCAATGAACGAACCGGAAGAATACGAATATGAGTTAAGGTGGATTCAGGGAAGGTGCCTAATGCAGAAGGCATGACAACTACTTTTTTTTAGTTCCTCTTTGAGTTTTCAACAAAACTAGCAGCAACAGTAACATGAAGGCCCAACAAAAAGAAAAACAAGGCAACACATTGGGGTTGGGATGAAGATATTCTAAGAAGCAGCTGAGAGGCTCCGAGGTCCCTGGCGCAAGCTCCTTACCACAGACAGAAGCAGTTCCGTGCGTTGTGATGGGAAGTGACGATTGTCAGGGCTCCACCCCGTGATATCTACCCACAGCCTAGAAGATAAACCTACTCTCTTGGTTCTGGTACAGACCGGCCAGAGGTAGAGGACAGTTACAGTGGCCTTGCCCTCGGTGGCCTCTCTCTGCCCTGGCTGCCCTGTAGAAAGGTCTGTGGTGGCGTTGTGGGTGGAAGACATGCTGAGAATTCTCCAGTCAAACCTGCCTCGATTGCTAACCCTGACTGACCTCGATCAAATTGCTTGAGCTCAATGGGCCCCAATTGGCACAAGTATAAAATAGGGGCACAAAAGGTAGTTTGTGGAAGGAATGAAATGAGACAATGTAGACTCACATCCTCCTAAGTTCATCTCTCTTTTCTTCATTCTCTTCAGTTAAGGCAGGAAAAGGAAGAAAAGGTGGGCCTTTCCTCTGCTAAGACCTCTTGCGTGGGTTGCAGAGCTCATTGTGTAAGCAGCAGGATCAGCCAGACTCAGGGGCTTCTAACTGTCACACTGACAGGGAGGCGACAGGCAGCACAATCCCCATTGCTTTCTTCCATGCTAAGCTTGGCTTAAGACCAGACCGCAGGGTTTGGAGCACACACCTGGCATGGTGTCAGGCACCCACCACAGAAACTAAGGTTCCTCACTCAAACTGAAATTCCTATGGGTCAGAGCACTGAGGTTACATTTGCTTTTCCAGTGGTTACATCTAACTGTGGCCTCAGGATTGGGGGTGGGGTGGGGTCCTCTGTTCTGTTTCCAAAGCAAGTTTTTAAAACTCACTTGCCGAGGTTTAGCAATTTTCCTTTCCACTTTTACAGTCAGCAGCAAGTCAAATCAACCTAAGACCACCGTGTCTTCTGGAGGTTTAGAGCCAAATTGGGAATTTGGGATTCCTGGTTCTTTATCCTCCAAATACCCATTACATTTATTTCGAGTGGTTTCCTGTTACATGTGCCTTTCTTTTGCTGTTTAGATGAGCCAGACGTGAGCGAGCAAGCAAGCTCTGAGGGTGTTTTCATGAAGTTAATAGCTATAGATTTCAGCTGCTGGAAGCCAGGATTTTTTACTGCATGGACCACTGCTTAAAGTGGGCTCACCGTGATAACAAGAGAATCCAAAGGGGCTGCCAGGTTTTTTAGAGCACCATCACAGCCAGCGGGTCTCAAACTTTAGCATGTATCAGAATCCCTGGCAGGCACGGTACAGCGCAGACCTCTGGGCCCCAGCCCCAAAGATTCTGACCTAGTAAGTGTGCTGCAGCCTGGAATGAGCATTTCTAACAAGTTTTCCGTGATGCTAAAGCTGCTGGCCCAGGGACCTCCACCTTGAGAACTAGCGACCACATGCACTATTTCAGCCAACCCTTCCTATCGTTCTCCCTTATAGTTTATAATACTTTCCATTTACAAATGAGCCAGATGGGACTCAGAAAGACCATCTTCTCTGTAGATTAGTTATTATTTTCAGACAATTTATGAACTGCTGTTGGTTACATTCATCCACTAGTAGAATTTAAATAATAATAAAATATATTAAGCACTGGCTTGCTAATGCTGGGCTTGAGTTGGACATTTAACGTCATTCTGGAGTCATCACAACAACCCTGCCAAAAATTATGCCCATTCTACAAGTGATGGAACTGAGGCTCAGAGAGGTTAAGGAGCTTGGCTGAACCTGGCAGAGGCCCGGTCCTATGTGTTTCCATGAGAGCACGGAGCTTCTCAGGAAATGGGAGAAGCCAGGTGCAATCAAGTGCAGGACATTCATTGCCGAGTCCTGGGGACTTTTCTAAGTGAAAAATCCTGGCACTTTTTCTAAGTGAAAGGGCAAATGCTAGGGCTTGAGGCAGAGGCGCCACTGGGAGTGACCCAAATGGAAAGCTCAGGATCACTGCTGGAACCTAAAACTCCAGGCAATTAAATCCTTCCATTTAAGAAATTGAGGGGCTGCTCAGATGGCTCAGCAGCATAAGCGATTGCCTGGCAAGTGTGAGGTCCTGAGTTCGACCCCCGGTACCCACAAAAAAAAAAAGAGAAATTGATTTGGATTTCCAGAACTTGGTTTTAAGTCGGCTCTTGTATGTAAGTTTTAATTCTGCAAGGACACATGGATGTCTATAATATTTAAGGCACTGAGCTCTTGAGTTCTATTCAAGAGAAAATACAAGCCTCTCAGAGCCCCCTTGAGCTTTAGAGGCTTCTGTTCCAGAATTCCAGCCACTCTATTGGCTCTTGGGACAGGTCAAGTTAAATTTAAAGAAAAATACAGGAGATAAACTAAGGAGAAGGGGTTAAACATTCTTAAAACAGTAAGGCTTAAAATAGTGCGAATAGAGGCTGAGATCCTATGAATGCTAACTCTGGGTTGGGTCTTTTCAAAATGATATATATGCCTTGCCTCATCTGTTCTTCACGATAGTCTTGTGAGCATAAAAATTTGATTCCTATTTTGTGAATGTAGACACTTAGGAACAGAGAAGTTAATTCACTTGCCAGAGGTCACAGAGCTAATAAAAGATAGGCAGATTCAGAGCAAGGAGTAATTCTAAAGCCTGTACCTTAGTGACCAGGCCAACTCCCTCCTGTTTTGTTTTTTTGTTTCTTTTGTTTGTTTGTTTGTTTGTTTGTTTGAGACAGGGTCTTACTATGTAGTCCAGGCTGGCCTTGAACTTACTATGTAGTGCAGGCTGGCCTCGAACTCATAGTGATCTTCCTGCTTCAGCCTCCTGAATGCTTACCATGCTTGGCTTTCCCTCCTGTTTTTGTGCCTGTGCCCTGACCATCGTTAGAGATATTATTTGTAAGTGGTTCATCCTTGGGAGAACCTCGGATGCCATTTTAAATGAAATGCTGGCACTATGGATCAGGTGGTGTCTTAGTTACTTTTCTCATTGTTGAGACAAAATACCCAACACTCAAAGTTAAAGGAGGAAAGGTTTATTTATAGAGATTTCGGTTCATAGTCAGCTGGCTGCAAGACAGGGTGGCATGGCAAAGGGGCGTTGCAGAGGAGAAATAGTCCACAACAAGCAGGCTGGTGAGAGCAAGCAAAGGCCTTAGCAGCTTCTTTCTGACCCTTTTATATTCTATCCAGGGTACCGGGATTAGGGCGGTACCAAACCAATCAGTGGACTGATTTAGTAATCACACACCCTTAATCCCAGCATCACATACTCTAGATCCAGCCACCTTTGAAAAAACCCCATCTATGACCGCATGAGGCTTTGGTAAGACATCTAGACACGAGCTGTAACAGGTGGTTTCTAACTGAATTCTATATTCTCCTTCCCGCAGCTTTTTGGAAAGCAGGCCTATCTAGTGGTCAAGGTTGGCATCTGGGGACCTGAGCTTAGGCAGCACATTCTGGGCAAGGCATTATGGGGCACCAAGCTCAGGTCGGGTCTGTTAGGGAAAGTCAAGGTTCAAAGTGGAGGGAGATCAAGTGCAAGAGCCCCCAGGCTGGTCAAGAGGGGACCATGGAGATCTGAGTGAAGCAGTCAGGGTTGGAATGGGAGCTTCAGGTGAGTGCCAAGTTCTCTCTGTGTGTGTTTCCGCTCTTGTTATAGGGTGGTGTGTGGCTTGCTGGCCTTCGGAGTTGACAGTAATGCCTCTGCTCTTGCCCAGGTTTTCTAGGAGCCATGGATCGTGCTCTGCAGTGTTTTTCTTGGCAGAAGAATGTGCCGGCCATCTGGACAGCAAAGATGCCAGGAGGCACGTGCCCTGTGCTGAACGGCATCCGGGTCTTGAGTCTCCTCTGGATCATCTCAGGACACACCAGCCAGATGACGGCATGGCTGTCGTTGGGTGCGGAACTGGTGGTGTCCCTTCACGCTAGGCACCACTGGGGAGAAGAGACCCCTCTGTGGAGACCATGTTGGGCCAGGGACAGGAGGCTGGCAGCTTCCCCACGAGCAGCTTCCTTCTATTTTAGAATCCAGGCCAGCATCCAGCGGCTCCTCCTAGAAATAAAGCTGGTGCAGAGTGATTCCTGAGCATTGCACACTCACTGGCCAGAGACCTGGGTCCCCTCTTGTCCTGAGTAGTGAAGCCAGGAAGTAATGTTTTTTCCTACTTGCAAAACAGGCAAGTACACATGGTGTCTTAGTGGTCAATCAGCATTTCTCTACCACCTCCTGTTGCCACACTCTTGACCCTCCCCATCTATGCCTGTGGTATTCTTTCAACAGGGGACAGTGAGTGAGCAGGAGAGGGGAGGGGCCAGACTAGGGCAGCTTGAAGCAGTCTTCCAGGTGATGTGCACCCGTCCAAGGAGGCTGCATCCCCCATGAGAGAAAAAAGAGCTTGAGGCCTGGGTGGCAGTTAGGGACCTCTGTCACCACATTTATTCCCAACCTAAATTCTCTATTAAGTGAATGATAGTGCTTCCTGAAGCCCTCCCAGTGCAAAGCCCTCTCTTCTGCAAAGAGAGATCACATGATTTTCTTCCATTAACCAAATTAAAAATATTGTTTTCTGTCCTTGTTACAGATAATGTGCTTGAATGGAAAACCAGAGTGCCTAAAAACCCACTATACCTTTATTCTCGGAGTGGCCCATTCTATCTTGGGGTTGATACGTTTTTCCTGATCAGGTACTAGGTTAAACTGTGTTCTCTTCTGTTGTGTTGGGTCTGGGAGTTGAGTATGTGGAGAAGTGGGTAGAAGTCCATGAAATTCCAAAGCGCCTGAGCCAGCAGGTTAGGACAGAGCAATAGTAAGGGATTCCTAATCCCCACCCATCTTCTGCAGCTCCTACTTCCCTAATATCCTGGTACCTCACGCCCTCTTCTCCTTCAGGTTTTTTCTCAAATGTCAACCTTCACAGTCAGGCATTCCTGCCCCAACCACTGTAAAATGAACCCACCCAGCATTCTCTACCTCATTTTTTTCTTTCTTTGTTTTTTTTTGTGGGTACCGGGGGGTCGACCTCAGGACCTCGCGCGCCAGCAGGCGCCCGTGCCACTGAGCGATATCACCGGCCATTTTTTCGTATGTGGGTTCCGGGAGTCGAACTCAGGCCCTCGCGCTTATGCCGCTGAGCCATCTCACCGGCCCCTCATTTTTTTCTTGATTTATTTATTTTGCTCTTTATGTACCATGCTGTAGATGCCAGTTTTGTTTGACTGATTGTCCTTCTCTCTCCACTGGAATGTAAGGAATGTTTTTGTCTTGTGTACTGCGGTGTCACCAGGGCCTAAAGCAGTGCTCCATAGAATAATCCATAGATCACTGCTCAATACATTTTTGTCGGAATGAAGGATTTCTTCACTGTTTTATCTCAGGATGCTGGTGTGATAGTTTCTTTTTTTTTTTTTTTTTTTTTTTTTTTTGTGTGGGAACCGGGGGGTCGACCTCAGGACCTCGCGCGCCAACAGGCGCCCGTGCCGCTGAGCGATATCACCGGCCCTTTTTCCGTATGTGGGATCCAGGAGTCGAACTCGGGCCCTCGCGCTTGCAAGGCAGGCGCTTACGCCGCTGAGCCATCTCACCGGCCCGATAGTTTCTTATAATATAGAGCAAGGAGGGTGCAGAATGAGCTGGGCCCTGCCTACAAGGGCAGCAGCTCCTGCTCGGAGGTGGCCAAGGTGACAAAAGAGAGCAATGCAGACAGGCAGGGGTCATTGCACATTGCAGCAAACCCAGCTGTGATACTCACTGGGGACCAGGTTTCCAGGAGCTCTGCCCACGAGACAGCTGGCAAAACTCTGTTCCCTGCAAAAGGCCCTGGCAAAACCAGGTAAAAAACAGATGTCGTATGCTGAGATGGGTCTGCCTGGCAGAGTTCCAAGTCCTGGGAATGAGGCTGGCAAGAACAAATCAGGATGACTGGAACCAAACCCCAAACTCAATCTGGAGACTAGGAAGGCTGCCAGGAATAGGGAAAGATGAAGGGAAAGAAAAGCCACTGGTCATCCTTGGGTGGGAGTCTGAGATGGCAGCGGAGCCACTGGACAGCCCCGAGATATGTAAAACACAGGTGAAGGTTGCTGAAATACGAACATCCAGGAACACTGCAAGCACAGATACTACATCCCTCACGCCCGGACTGGTGTGGGCCACGGAGCGCTGTGCCTTTCATCAGTGGTGCTCAGGTCTGTACCACCCCGGGCGGGACCAGCAATCTGGGCTGTCCCATGCCCCCCAGGTGATCCTGATGCCCACTAAGGTCTGAGAAGCACCATGTGAGCCCAGGTGGGAAGAGCTGAGGATGGTACAGGCAGGGGTAGCCAGGCAGATGCTGGTGTCAGTCTAGAGGTAGAGAAAGACACTGCTTTCTTCTTTATCCCTGTTGGTTTCCATTTCTCATACCACTCTCTGTGACTCTTTTTCCTTTAGTTTTTAGTTTATTACTTTACAAGGTAATAAATATTATTTTATTTAAAATTTTCTTTTGAACAATGGAACAATATCATCATATTTTTGCAGATGAGAAATTCAATGTTCAGAGATCAAATAATTTGTCCAAGTCTACATACACAGCTAGTAAGGTTTCAACCAGAACTTAAGATGACAGGTTGGGCATTCCTCATCTGAAATCCAAAATGCTCCAAATCTGAAAACTTTTGAGCACCAACCTGACACCACAAAGGGAAAACTCTGCTCCCAGTCTCATTTGTTAGGTCACAAACAAAATGCAGGCCATCAAAAATACTGTACAAAATTACCCTTAGCCCATGTGGATGAGATAATATGAAATATAAATGAATTTTGTGTTTAAACTTAGTCCCACCAACCAGATATCTCACTATGGATATATATATAGTCCAAAATCTGAAAACAAGCATTTCAGAGAAAGGATATTCAACTTGTAGTTTGTTTCACAAGGAAACCATGTCTTAAGTAGGATGTCACTGATATTACACAATGGGATCAAAGACTTCTTTTTTTTGCAGTACTGAAGATTGAACCCAGGGCCTCATGCATGATAGGCAAATGCTCTATCACTGAGGTAGATCTCTAGCTCTTTTTATTTATTTACAGACAGAGTCTTGCTAAGTTGTCCAGGCTAGCTTTGAACTTGTAATTTTCCTGCCTCAGCCTCCTGAGTAGCTGGGATTACAGGCATGTACCATCATGCCTGGTAAAACCAAAGACTCCTGATCTTTAAGAATAACTAGTGGTGACTGTTTTGGAATCCTTTCCTCCCTCTTGGGCTGGCTTCACACCTCTCCATTGCATGGTTGTTTCTTCAGGACATTGGGCTGTAGCCTCTCATAACCAGCTATCTTGCTCACAGCCTGTTTTCCCACAGTCTCCTCAGGCCTTCTTCTAATGAGCTGGAAAGCTTGGCGGTGTATACTTGCACACAGAGTGGGACCCAGGTTTTGCTTAGCAACCAGGCTGGAAGGGGGAGGGGGTGCGAGTCATGCAGAAAAGAAAGGATGGCCCCAATTCACCCGTTCCTGAAATGAAGGGAGGCCAGAAGCAGAACTGGCTGCCCTACTTCCACCTCTCAGCAGTCTCTTTCATATGTCTATAAATTTTGTTCCTATTTCAATGACTCCAACTTGCTGCTTTTCAAAGGAAAATCTAACAGGCAGAGAATAGAGACATTCTCCAACCCTCCAGGATCCTGTCCAAGTCAGGCCCAGCACACATAGCCTTGTGTTGCAGTAGGAAACACATTTGCTCCGCAGAAGAAACACCCACGAAGCTCACTGGGATGAATGTCAAAAAGTTGGGAAACTCACAAATGGGCTTACCTTCAAGTTACAACGCAAAGGCTGCAACTTTGGTTCCTCCAGCTGAGCATTCTGGGTCATGAATGTGTCATCAAAGTGTGTTGGTTAAGAATTCTAACTGTAATCTTGGGAAGCCCATTTAATAATCTCCGAGTCTTACTTTCCCGCATTGTTGGCCAGAGATCTCTGGCTTACCACCCTCTAGGCACTCAACAACATTTCACTTTCCTGGCCCTGTTACTAGTTCTGACTAGCAAGTTGCCATTATTGCCATTATGCAAAGTGCTTTAAACCCTTATGCTAGGAGCTTTAAGGATGTATCACTGTCAGGCTGCAGTATCTAATTATAGGGTTGAGATTCTCCAGAATGCTCTTGTCCTTTGTTGTGGTCACTGATGGCCTTTTGGATAAAGTTACTCCATCAACCCAGGTCCCAGAGCAAGGAAGATAACAAGCAACTGGCCATGAGTATGTTACATGAATAAGAAGAGAGAAAGGGAGGGGGGAGGGAGAGGGAGAGCAAGAGAGGGGGAGAGATTGTTGCTATAAGACTTGGAGGTGTTTTATTACTGTAGCATCACTTAGTCTATCCTCATTGAGACAACCTAATCAATTAACTAGTGAACCGTATTATTGCTAACTAATTCTTTTTTCTCTCTTAGTGGTTGGTTAAGTGCAAGGTCATTTCTAAAGATGAATCAGAATTCAGACAAAGGAATAACCCTTAAGGTCATATGCAGATACTTTTTTAATTGTCTTATAAGGTAGGTTTATTTCTACAATTTCTCAATTCATTGTTGCTGAGCAATAATTTATTTTTCAGTGTTTAACCCACTTTTGAAAGAATTTCCTAAGACAAACTGAGAAAGATAGTTTTTTTCCTTAGAGACATTTGGTTTTTGCTGTTTTATTATGGTTCGAATTCCAGTACAACAAATGCCATGAAAGTTGGTATGTTCCACTGGCAAAAACTATCTTTTAACTGATAGGAAACAGATTTCAATAAATACATTGGCAGTTTCCACAGAATCCATGCACTGTATAGGAAAAGTAGTATGGTTGCAAGTTAGAAAACATCAGATCCTATAAATCAGAGTAAGAATGGAAATGATAAAATGTGACCAGCAAAGGAGCTGGGTGACTCTTGGTCAATGGCCATTCTGCTGAGAGGGAGGCAGAAATGCTGGTCTCCCTTTGGGATGTGTGGTTGGTTAAAGCGGAAGGGATTTCTGTATAGGCACAGACTACGGAATCCGTGACGGCAGAATGGCAGTGATGTGATGCGACAGTCACAGAGGAGAAAAGGAAACTTCAATTCCTTCATATACGCATTTTCTCAGTCATGATTACTGCTAGGCTGGAACCCAGCTCTCACTGTTCCTGTTCCAAGCCCATCTTGGTACACCGCACTGTCACAAAATAGCTTAAACGATTGTAAGCCCCCTAAAATGGAGAGAGCAAGAGCGGACTCCAGACTGAGCTCCTATTCTGGGTCAGTTTTGTACCAGCTTTGTGACTTACGTATTTCAGAATTTCTGTGCTTGAGTTTTCTCATCTCTAAAATGGTGGAAATGATGGCATTTACTTCACAGGACTCGTGAGGACTGAATGTGACAACATAGGTAAAGAGCTTAGAAAAGTGTCTGATGGATATTAAGTCCTTAAGAAGTATAAGCTTTTGCTTTACTGTTGCTGTTATTTACCTTTTACTTTTTCCTTCAGGTGGGAAGAGGATGAGGGTGAGCTAAGAGATAGACCTTTATTGACTTCTCTTCACCATGATCTTTTCTTCTAAGCTCCGTCAAGCCTAGCCCTTCTCCCCGGAAGGACAGTATGCCTTTTCTCCCCGTATCATTCACGTGTGATGCCAGGGTTAAGCAGCTGTCTTGCACTGAGGTCCTCAGGAGGAGAGGGACTAGTGCAGGGGGCTAGCTAGGGGTGGGGTGAGGCACCCACAGGCATATGGCGGTCAGGAGTCAGCACAGAGAAGCAATGGTGGGGGCAGGAGGAGCGCCAGGTGGAAGCGCACTCATGGGAAGGCTGTGGGGCAAGAGGAGGTGCATCACCCTCTGGGGAAATGATCACAATATCCAGGCAGGAGAGCAGGGTTAGACTGGTGATTGGCAGTGGGAACGATGATGGGGGAGGTCAAAGACATGGAAATCCCCAGCTGGAGCAACACGGTGCATGATGGTGGCACTGTGGAGACGGAGAACTCTGGAGAGGATTGGAGTGGGAGCTAGGCAGGGTATCAATCTGACGTGGGCCAAAGCTTTGTTGAAAACTGGAGGACAGCAATACCAATGCACACATGGATCCAGCTTACTGGCTCTGAGCAGTGCGGGGACAAAGCAGCCACAGCCTGGCCCTTTGTATGTTCTCATTCGTGTTGGCAGGACTCATTGTTCCTCCTGTTGAAAGAAGAAAGAGAATGATCTAAGCAAAGAAAATGCTGCGAAGGAAGAACAGTCCATGCAGGGGAAGTGAGTTCTTGAGGACTGACTGTGGTTGGTGGGTTTGGAGACCCTCAAAGAGCTCAAAGGTGTTATCTGTAGCGCAGTGAGCATTGCGGAGGGCGGGAGGGCTCGAAGGCAGAGACGGGTGAGGGCAGGTTGCGTGGGGCCTCTGGGCTGCTGGCAGATCTCTCTGTGCCATTCTGAGATAGAAGCCTTTGGAAGGTCTCACCGCGGTCAGATTTACATTTTGCCAGAGTCACTCTGCCCACAGGGCAGTAGGCAGGCTGTGAGGGAGCAGAGGGAGAGGGCAGGAGACCAGTCAGGAGCTGCTGCAAATTATAAGAAAAGTGGAAAGCCCAACTTCTAGGACTGACTCAGAATAGAGATTATCTAATGGGATAATTATAAGCACTGTTTCTCTCCCCACGAATAGGGTTGCACTATAGACTACAATATTTTGCATGTGCTTTTTTCACTTAGTGACAAGGTGTTGGCATATTCTCTGCCCGCAAGGACCGCCTGCGCGGACTGATGTTAGAGGTGGCTTGTATGGCACTGTGTGGTGGGTGAGCTGTTACGTATTTAACCTGTCCGCGCTAGTGGGCGTGGAGGGAGTTTCCAAGGGTTTTGCTATCTTAGACAAGAAGATAGTGCAGGTACATGTTTGCACACTTGGATGGGTGTGTTAGTGAGGTAAGTGCTTGCAAGTGAAGATGGTGGGTTGGTGCACCTGACATTTTGATGGATGTTTTCCAATTTACTGTCCCACCCACCAAGTATGAGGATTGCCTGCTTCTCACAACTGTGTGACTTGGGCTGGGATCCTGTTTTTTTGTGTCACTCCCCCCCCCCAGGGCTGGTATCAAACCCAGGACCTCACACATTTTAGGCATGATCTATCACGAGCTACATACACTCCTATACGCCTATTCCCAGGATCCCACACTTAAAAAGCTTTGACTTTAATTCTCCTGGAAGGTCGGATAAAAATATAGTGCACATCCATTTCTATGGTGCTGTAGATGTTTCAAAGGTTGTCTTTTATCTCATTGGATTCTCAAAAAATCTTAGGAGAGGGGCCGGGGATTTAGCTCAGTGGCACAGCGCCTGCCTGGCAAGTGTGAGGTCCTGAGTTTGATTCCCGGTACCCCCCGCAAAATCTTAGGAGAGAGGGGACCCTCCCATTTTTTGGCAGTGCTGGTGATCAAACCTCGGGCCTTGTGCGTGCTAGGCAAGTGCAGTGCCACCATGACCCACCTTTTATGGAAGAGGGAAAAGAAGTCATACGTTTTTAGGCTGTGTGAAAAATTTAGGCAAAACTAGAACTCACTTTCTGTTTTCTTCTTCCTGTAGCCTTGCCACTCAAGGAGTGCCCCTCCCAGCAGCTTTAGCCCCACTGGTGCCCACAGATGCAGAGCTTTCATTTTGACGAACACCCCGACCAGGGGTGCACAATAGTTGGGAACACAGTTGTGGGGCAGGAGGTTGCTACCTCCTGATGGTGTCTGTCCCAAGCACTGCTTTGGAGGGGAGCAGGGCTGAATTCCTCCTGTGGAGAAGGAGGTAACAGATGGGAGTCCAAGGAGGTGGGGGCCAGAAGCCTGCAGGAGTAACCACGAGTTCAGATGGCCAGCCAGGCGGACCCAGGCCCGGGGAGGCACTTGTCACCTAAGCAAACAGACACGTGAGCGGATCTGGAAAGGTGCTTTTTTTTTTTTTTTTTTTGGCTTTTTGAGACAGGGTTTCACTATGCAGTTCAAGCTGGCCTTGAACTCACTTTGTAGCCCACACTGGCCTCAAACTCACAGAGATCCTCCTGCCTCAGCCTCCTGAGTGCTAGGTTTACAGGCATGCGCTACCACACCCGGCTTGGAAAGGTGCATCTTTTTTTTCTTTTTTTCTAGTACTGGGAATCAAACTCATGACCTCGCTCTTGCCAGGTGGGCATTGTGCCACTGAGCTATATCCCCGGCCTGGAAATGCGCACCTTGACAGAGTCACTATATAGTATTTATGAGGTAGGCTTACAATGGCTGCCTGCAGAGTCAGGTATGGAAAAGTGCAAAAGGGCTGTCTGCTTGCTGGGGATCTTAAGGATCCAGTCAAAAGTGGAAGGCCTGGAGCTCACTGCAGAGTCCTGTGTGAGTTTGTTACCAGGAAGCCAAAGAGTGTGAGCTGGAGGCTGGAGATGGATGTCCAAAGGTGATGGCAAAGACTGGAGCTCCTCCGAAGAAGCAGAAGTGAGACTTCCCTTCTTCTTTCTCTTTTTATTCCATCCAGACTATGGCCCTATTTGTTGTTGCCACCCACACCCAGGGTGGGTCTTCCCTCTTCAATAAGTCCATCATCCAGACACACCCAGACTATACTAAACCAGTCAGCTGGGCACTTATGCAAGTTGGCACCACAGTTAACTATCACACTAATCTACTCTCTCTCTCTCTGATGCTGATCAGCAGTTCCATTCCAGCTCCCGAATGCCCAGCGGACCTGCCCTATGTAGGACGATGTCAACACAGGGAGGACAGGGAAGCCGACAGTTCTGGTCCACAGGTGCAGGCCAGAGCCTCAGTGCTGTTCCACCGCCTTGCTGAGAGAGGGGACACCTTTAAGTGGACACATTCCAAGTCCTGCCAGTTGCCCACTGTCACCCCCCACCTGGCCCTGACCCCTCATCCTGATGTTTAGCGGTGCTGGAGGCCATTTCCTCTTTTCTCATTGAGTGAAAACTACCTTGAGTTTCTAAGTGTATTTTTTTTTATTTATTTTGTGGTGCTGGAGATCAAACCCAGGGCCTTGTGCATGGTAAGCACCCTTTCTGCCACTGAGCTACACTCCCAGCCCAAAATAAAATTTTAAATATATTTTATCAGTGCATATTAATTTTATAAACTATTGGCTTTCAATGAATTTTTACATGTGCATATATTTTGATCACATCCATTCCCCTACTACGTTCTCTTGTGTGTCCCTTCCTGATTTCTTCTCACTTGTCTAGTAATAATCTCTTTCCTACTTTCACGTCATCTTTTTCTTTCTTTTTCTTTTTTTTAAATTTTAGATTCTATATATCAGGGAAAACATGCCAAAATCTTCCTTCCCTCCCCTGCCCTCCCCTCCCCTTTTCTCCCCTCCCCTTTTCTTCTTGTGGAGATGGAACCTAGAACCTTCGCACCGAGCTGCATCCCCAGCCCTTACTTTATTTTGAGACAGAGTCTTGCTAAATTGTTAAGTTGTCTAGGCTGGGCTCAAACTTGTGATTCTCCCACCTCAGCCTCCTAGAATGCTCAGATTACAGGCATGCATCACCATGCCCGGCTTCAAAATGTATTCTTTTAAAAGAGGGATCTGATTACGGACTGCCCATTATCTATGCCAGAATTGTACGTGCCTCCCTCCTACATCCTCACTTCCAGACTCTGGACATTCACCATTCAATATGTGGCCATCAGACACCAGTGGCCAACTGAATCTACCTATGCAACTGAAGCTTTATTAAAAGGAAATATAAAATGGCTTATTATAATTTATATTGGTTACATGTTTGAAATGATAATATTTTAGATAAATTAGTCTAAGTAAATGACATTAAGATTAATTATACCAGTGTCTTTTGACTTTTTATTTTATTTTTATTTATTTATTTATTTATTTATTTATTTATTTTTGTGGGTACCGGGGGTCGACCTCAGGACCTCGCGCGCCAGCAGGCACCCGTGCCGCTGAGCGATATCACCAGCCCTTTTTTCGTATGTGGGTTCCGGGAGTTGAACTCGGGCCCTTGCACTTGCCAAGCAGGCGCTTATGCCGCTGAGCCATCTCACCGGCCCCTTGACTTTTTAAAATGCAGCTACTAGAAAAATGCTACATGGATAGCCGTCGTGCCTTGCAGTTCTACTTCTTTTGAGCCATGCTGGTCTAGACCCCTTGTGTCTTATTCACCGCCTTTGTAGCTGCTTCATATCCTGCTCGGAGAGAGGAAGGATGTGAAGGGAGTAAGGATGGGAAGGGAGGAAGGGTGGGAAGGAAGGAAGGAAGGGAGGGAGGAAGGAAGAGAGGAAAGGGAAAGACAGAGAGAGAAAAGAAGGTTCTATTGAGTGAGCCATTTGGCAAGTACACAAACTGCTGTCGGATCTTAGTGCTGCTCTATGGTTGGGTGACCATGGGTGACTTGCCCTAACTTCTCCGAGTTCTAATCTCAGAGGTCACAGAGGTAAAATGGAGGCAAGAGCTGCCTGATGGAATATTTACAAAGCTTCCATCACGGCGGCTGACTAGATGACTTGTTCAATAAATCACAGTACTTTTGCATCAGCAGACCTGCAGCAGCACACGACAGGTGCTCGGCAAATCGTTCTGGACCCCTGAACGCATGGGTGCTTGAGGCCTGGTGGGAGGCGGCTGCCACTCACGCAATCTACCCTGTGCCCACGGAGGGGACCAAATAGAACCCTCGTGGACAGTCCCTTCTTTCTCCCGGCTGTCTCCTAACAGGCTGCAGCCTCTTCACCTGTATTCGGTGTGCTTGTTGGTTGGATTGTTCTCCCTCGTTCCCTGGGGACCGGTCTGGGAAGTGCCCAGATTCCACTGGGATAACTGCAGGCAGGCGTGGTGGACGAACCTGCTGCTGCTGAATAACTTCGTGTTGGTGCGCAGCGCGGTGAGTCTCCATTTCTTAGAGCAGATGGTGCAGAGGGGTCTCTGGATCACATGGCTTGGTGAACTTCCAGGGGCCAATCTGAGGCCTGTCTCCGGGGTGGGGTAGATGCAGCCCTGCCCATTTATGCCAGGGGCAGCTGCTGAAAGCAGAGACAACGGGGCACAGTAGTGCTAGTGAGGGGTGACTCTCTAGATGCATATCCCGAGGCAGCTGCTCCCACTCCATTGTGGTTCCTGAGCCAGTCCCTGTCACCCCACGGGGAAGGTCACATCCCTTCCTTGTGCACACAGAGCCTCTACTGGGATGGGACAGCACACCGTACTCTCACCACAGCGAATTCTACTCAATTTCAAGGCAGACCTGACAAGGTGGGTTCACAGGCACAAATATGTCGTTTCCCCAAAGCCTCAATGTCCTCATAATGAACTCAGCGTGAAAGGAAGTAAAATAGCTATAATTAAATCATTTCACCAAATTCCTCATATGTTTTGGAAGTGGGGCCGAAAAGAAAATTTCTGAAGTGTGGCGGGTCCCTAATGATTGCACATACCACTTTGTACCGAGACGGCTTTGACAGGAAGCGCATCACTGCCAGCTGCCTGAGGTGAGGGCCTGTGACGGGGTCCCGGGGGTGGGTGGACTGCATTCTCCGATGCAGACTGGCTTGGACCGTTTGTAGGAATCAGTTGCAAGGACAGGGGCTGCTCTCCTCTTTGAGATACATCCTGCCTTAGAGCCTTGGGAGCGGAGGCGCCAGGGACCTCTCACTCACACTCTTCCCCTCCATGAGGGCTTGTTTTTATCTGTGGACACAGTTTCCTCTTCTGTTGCAGAAGTCTGGGCTCCCTGGGACTCTGGGGCCCAAGGGACAGAATTTCCTACAGGAATTTCTTCACATGAAAGACAAAATATAGGCAACTGCCTTCTTTTGTGCAAGTATGGTCAGTCTGCGGAACCATGTGGCTTTGGCCAGACAATCCCATGTCAGTCTGGCATGGGAATTCTGCAGTTCCCACAAAAGTGCATGGGGAGCCAGGCCTGGGCACCAGATGAACACATTCTCTCCACCTAGAGTGGGGCGGGGCCAGGCACAGGAAGAGACCAAGGCCGAGCCCTGTGAGTTCCTACAGTACCATAAGGGTAACCTCATACATTCCCATAACAGGAAGATCGGTTCCCACAGCGGTCCCAGGAAACCAGCTACTATTGGCTTTTACAAACAAAAGAGAGAACTTGTCTGAATCTCCATGTTGTGATACCTCCTATCCAGGCTGGTTTAAGGATGGATAGGATGAGGAATGTGAAATTGCTGTAACTCAAATTTCCTTCCCTGCCCACGGCAGCCCCCCGGCCCCTTCCACTGAGCGCTTTCTCCTGGTGACGGTGTGGAGCGCACCTGGCGCCTGAAGGCGGGGGATTCACCTTGCTTCTCTCTTTTCAGTGCAACGGCTGGACTTGGTACCTGGCCAACGACTTCCAGTTCCATCTCACAACACCAGTGATCCTCTTCATCTATGGAAAGTGAGTCTCTCACGGACAAGCTTTCTTCCCCATGTGCTCTTTCCCGAAACCCTTATAAAGTGCTCCAGTTCTGTGTAGAGCAACTTTTTTATTAAATTAACTTCAGAAAAGGAGATACTGCATCCTCTACCATTTACCTTCTCCCACATTCTCTTCCAATCTTTGTCGTACACAAGTCAGTGCATTTTTGCAGAGTTATAATCAGTGTGCGTGTAAGGCTCAGCTTTTTCCATTCCAGCTGTTCTTATAAACATTTCCACTATTGACATAACCTGCATATCTGCCAGTTATAGGATTTATATGCCATTTTTATGGTTGGGCATTTAGATTGTGCCCAATTCTTCATGATTATAAATGGCACCTCAACGAATGTCTTTGCACACACTAATTTTTCCTCTTGTTATTTCCTTGGGGCATATTTCCAAGTGGAATTACTAGGTCAAAGGGTAGGAACAATTTTGTGGTGCTTGTTACACAGTGTGAGATTGCTTTCCAGGAAGAATGAAGTAATTTACAGCACCCTCAGCAATGTAGTGGTGTACCTGCTTCCCCACACTGGACATTTATCGCCTTGATTTTTGTTAGTTTTAGAAACACTTTATTGCCTCAATAATTCATGGAGAGGTTTATAGCTTGCAGATTACTCATGCTATATATATATATATATATATGTATATATATGGCATGTATAATAATATATATATTTGTTTGTTTTGTTTTTGGAGACAGGGTCTCTCTGTGTAGTTCAGGCTGGCCTTGAACTCACTATATAGCCCAAGTTGGCCTTGAACTCGAGGATCCTCCTGCCTCAGCCTCCCAAGTGCTGGAATTACAGGCATGTGCTACTATGCCTGGCTTCATGCCATATTTTAAGAGATTTTTATTCTTTTTGTTAGAATAACAATAATTCAACAATAATTTTGTTAAATTTTGTTTAGTGTAGGAAACACTGGAAAATATGATTAAGAGAAGGGAAAAATATTCTTGCCAGTCCTTTGTCAATCAAGGCAAGATGAAGATACTGTCACTATTTTGGTGCTTATTCTTCTAATATCTTTTTCTGCTTAGCTTTTTATGCATGAAAGCATTCTGCATATATCGTTACTATCTCTTGTTGGATAGTATTGTGGCATATGCATTTCCCTACATTATTTTACTTTAAGTAAACATAATTGTAATCTTTGTGTAACATTCCATTTCCTAAGTGAACTATGTAGTAATTTACTTATACTTTCTCTATAAGTAATTTACTTATACTTTCTGTTAAATATTTGGATTATTTCCAATTTTATGCTTTCATAAATAATGGCCTGATGAATATTTTCATGCAAACATTTGTCTCCAACTCTGATATTTCTTTAGAACGTACATCCTTGAGAGGAATTACTGGGTCATAGGGTATGAATATCTTTGGAGCTTTTGAATCATAATGATAAATTAACTTTTAAAATTCAAGAAACCTGGGCCGGTGAGATGGCTCAGCGGCTTAAGCGCCTGCCTGGCAAGCGCGAGGGCCCGAGTTCAACTCCCGGATCCCACATACAAAAATGGGGCCGGTGATATCGCTCAGCGGCACGGGCGCCCGCTGGCGCACGAGGTCCTGAGGTCGACCCCCTGGTACCCACCAAAAAAAAAAAAAAAAAAAAAAAAAAATTCAAGAAACCTGTGTTTGATATTTCTACATCACTGGAGATCTACTTAGTCCCAATCCTTACAATTCTGAACCAGTACAACCAGACAGTGCCTCGCTCCAAGCCAGTGTCCTCAAATCTCTTCTTTCTTTACCCGGAACCTTTCAGTATTACAACTGGGACCCTTTTGGGGACCCTCTAGTTCTCACAATGGAGAATCCTGAAGTGTGGAGGAATCAATTTGCATGGGGCCACATTTGATCTAGAGGGAATAGAAGATATTGGAAAAGTTCTCTCTTTCATCCCTCAGACAGTTCTGAAGTATAGTTCAAAAGGCTCTGCAGAACATTCTGGAAGAACCGAGCATTGGTCATTTGATAGCACATCCTTGTACGGGCTTTCCTCGCTTTTCTGTTCCTGTTCCTATCCCTTATTCCTAATCCCACATAACTACCCACACTTAGGCCTTTGTCTCAGGGTCTGCTTCCAAGTTGTCAGGGACACCGGGGTCCCTTCCTACTCTACCCTCCCTCCGCATCCTTGGAGTACATGCCTGTGTCCACCTGGTGTCCCACCCTGTGTTGAACAATTCTTTCCTAAATCAGCCGCCACGTATGTCCACACAGTGCGTTGTAGATGACAAGGGCCATTCCCTAGCATGGTGAGCTTCAGATGCGATGGCAAGATCGTTATGGTCATTCCTGTGTAGATGAGGAACAGGTTCAAGGCCCTGTCCAGGGTCACATAGTGAGTAAACGGTCAAGATGGAAGGCCCCTCACGGACTCTCCTCACACCAGCCCAGCCCCCCCCCCCCCATAAGCCCGTCCTGTTCTCTCAAAGCAAGGGCACGGGCTCCTCTGATGGGCTTCATGAAGGTTGCGGTGAAGCGAACTGAGGGGCGCCCCTCCCCATGTCCTCTCTCCTTTGCAGAAGTAAGCATGTCCTCGTCCTGCTCGGGGCCATGCTGTTCCTGCTGTCTTTCACTGCCACCGCGATGCTCACACTGGCTTATAAACTTCCAGTGGCGTCTCCATCTGCAGCCAGGTAAGCCACTGGTTCTCCCAGCCCTGTCTGTCCTTTGTCCGCCCTTTCCCGGGGCCAGGACCTCCCAGGGAGGGCCATGGAATGCCAGGCTGTTTGCGCCGTGCCCATCGGCTGGTGGGAAAACTGGGCGGGGAATTTGCGGCCAGGTTGAGAAAGTTGATTGCGTTTTACCTCCAGACTTCCGGACCTTTCGACTTGCCTTGGGGAGTCCTCTCGAAGTCATGCGTCCATTGAAATTCTTCTCAGGGGAAGGAGCGCCCCCACGTGGCTGAAACGTTTTCTCCTCTAGCGGCAAATCTCTGCTTGGAAGCTCTGTAATAGCTGGAGACTGAAACTTAGGCTGGGGTTAACTTCTTCCAAGTGACGCAGATACTAGGTGGCATAGGTGTGGTTTGAACCTAGAACCCTACTCACAATGCTATTTTGCCTCCCCAATGAGCTATGTATGATGATTCTTCTTGATAATCTTCTGCATATTAAACTGGAATCACTGATATGATAACCAGCTTATCCAGTCTCAATGCAGCAGTCCAGTGACACAAATGAAAATCACACAAGCCAGTCATCTCCTCGAGTTCCTCCAGTGGCCATCTAGTCTCACCTATCATCCTCCTACATGCTGACTTCAGACCAGCCACCCTGGCCTCGCTCAACGCACTAACCCCCTCCGCACCCGACTCCAGGGCCTCTGCACTTGGTGTTCCCTCAGCCCACAATGCTCTTCCATTAGTGTAAGATTTTGCAGAGCTTTCTCTTTCACTTTTTCCAGATGTCTTTGCAGATGTTACCTTCCCAGAGCAGCTGACCTCCCCATATATAACTGCACATACGTGCTCAGTGTGTATTTGTGAGAGGGTGGAATATGTGAATAGATGAATGAATGAATGAATGGCTACACTGCAAGCCTCCTGGCCAGAACACTAAACTCTTTTCATATCATGTCTTCCACCTTTGTGAGCCTATCCAGGTGACCCAGGAGGAGGCTTTCTCGTGCCTGTCCCTGTGGTTCTCCACCTTGGATGCACTTTCAGCTGGATTCTCACCTCCGAGTGCTTCCACCCTTCCTTCTGACATTGAATCAGCATCTCTGGGGGGTGGGGCCCAGGCAACTGACTTATGTGACAGCTCCCAAGGATCCTAATGGGCAGCCCGGATTGAAGAACCACTCACTAATCCTCAAGAGACCTTCCTGCCTCTGATCATCCCTGTGTGGACAGTGATGGGATTCGGAGCTGAGATTGCTTCTAGCTTTGGGGGTAACCACGATACATTTAAACCAGTGGCTGTTGATCTAGGCTGCACTTTGGAAGCCAAGGGGAGATTTAATGGTCCTCCTCCATGGTCCTGTGCCCAGAGATCCTGACTCAGTGGGCCTGGGTGCAACTTGGACATTGCCTGTGACAGATAACGCTGTAGATGCTGCTTCTCAAACAAGGGATATCGGGTCACCTGGAGAGTGTGTCACTGCATAGATGGCTGGGTTCACCACCAGTTTCCTCCTATTTAGTAGGTTCGAGGGAGGCATGGATTTGGATTCCTAGTAAGTTCTTAGGTGATGCTGCTGTTGGTGTCAGGGGAACTTACCTTACCTTGAAAATCGCAGCATCAAAGAATCCTCTTTGGTATCCACTGAAGGACCCAGGCTGGACCTCTTACAACTTCTCTTTTCTCTCAGGACAGTCTCTTCTGGGCGCCACATTCTTGGAACTCTCCTTGTGTGTCAGTCACCAGCAATGACTCTTTAAAATGAAAGATGTCATCATCGTTCCTTGGGATCTGGGGTGGAGGGGCCCAAGGGAATTTGAAATCTGAACAAACCAACTGGGACCCAAGGCAAGATCATGAGGTCACTGACTGTGGATCATTAGGGAGGAAATGAACAAATGTGTCCCAAATCTACCTTTGGATTTGCTAGTTACTCTAATGGACACCGCAGGGATTCCCTTTCCTATGCACGGATCAAACATAACCTTTGGCCTTATTTCCTTATATTTTTCAGTGAAAAAGAGACTGTGTTATATTTCTTGGAATATTATACCAAGCCCTACTGCAGATGTGGACCATTTCTTGTGGGCCTCTTTTTGAGTATTTTCATGCACCAAAACCATCAGTCGAACTTTCTCAAAACTAAGGTATGGTTTCTCCATGGCTCCCTTTAAGGGCAAGGGTCTGGGTAGGATTGGTATGGCCCAACTGGCCAAACTTTTCCAAGACATGGACCGAAGGAATTGGACTGCTAGGTGCTTTATTGTGCTGTGGTGTGTTGTGGATGTCTCGTCTCGCTAGTGGATGGAAGAACTTACCCTTTTGCCAGAGCCTGTTTCTCTTTACTGAGCTCCCCTTACAAAGTTCCAGATTTGGAGCCCAGTGGGATCCATTCCACAAGAGCCTTGGTACAGACCCAAAGAAACTAGTGATGTGGGAGAACGCACCCAGTGAGATTATAACAAGATCTTCTTTGGGAGGGGATAGTGAGTTGGGTTGGATTTTTAATAGCACAAGCTCCTTGGTTTCTATGGACAGGATTATTCGTCTTACTTGATGGTTCCATCCAGGAATCAGGACATGAGGTGTCTAGAAGGGAAGAAGCTGTTATTTTGCCTTCCAGGTGGGCCCCGAGCACACATTGCTCTCCTTGGTTCCCTCGTGGGGAGTCATTCTGGATCACCATCCAACCTCACTACTCAAGCTAGGTGCCTGGGTTCACTTGCAAGCCATCTTCTCATCAACCACTCCCCTCTGCAGGCAGCCACAAGCCCTGCAGATTGATTCTCCTCCACCCTCTCTGAGCCTCTCTAACTGACCTTGTTGAAGCTCTTCTCATCTCTTGTCTGGATTTCTTCCTTAGTTTGCTTGCCTCCAGCCAAGCAAAATAGATTGTTGATCTCAATGTTAGAAGCCACCTTGGCTGTGACCTTGAACTGTGCAAAACCTTTCAATGGCTTCCAGGATGAAGCTCGACCTATTCAGGAAGATCCTCAAGGTCCCCACAATGAGGCTCTGTTTCTCCAGTGTCATCTTTCTTGCTGCTATCTGCCTCGGGTGTGGCGTGTCAGTGACACTGACCTGCTCACGGTACCTTCTGCTCTTCTCACACACAAACTATTCCTGGCATCTGTGTGTCTGCTCATGCTTCCGACTCTGCCTGGAACATGCTTTCCTTCTCTCCAGCTTTCCCAGGACCCACTCCTTTCCTCTGACTTAATTCCTGTTTAGCTTCAAAGGCTCACTTGGAGTTTGCTCCTGTAGGAAGTCTTCTCTTATTCCCTGAGCCAGGTTGTGTCTCTCCTTCCTGTTCCACCATGTTCTATGCATTTCTGTTCTTACCACACGGTAACACACTCTTCTACCCAGAGCTGTGAACTCCTTGAACGCACCATCTGTTACGCACCTCTGAATATCCGGCATCTGGATCTTCTGATTCGCTGAAGGTGTTCAGTAAGTGAATAAGTGAATAATAATTTGCTTCCCAATGGAAGAAGGACCACGAATCCTATTGCACTATTAGGCTACAACTCCTGCTGGGCCCAATTTTACTTGCCTAGGTTTTGTGTGTCCCTCATTTAGACTTTCCAGAGAAAAAGCCCTGGTGCTGGGAGAACCTTGTATTGTTCATGGCAGGAACAAGACATAGGATTTAACCAGCAGGAAATGGTGGTGGGGGGCTGTGTGACATTTTTATGGGTTAGACTTATGGTATCTCCTAGATATGCACTATTCAGCTGTAGATCATAACAGACTTGTTTCAACATAGTCCAGGTTGTATGGGAGCTGGCGAGAAAATGGGTGTGAGTGAAGGAGAAAAGCTAAGATGGAGAGGGAACAATGGGGAACTACTTCCAGGGCCAGTGTCAGGAGCAGGGAGCACAGAGCTAGGGCCAGCCAAGCTGAGCTGGAGAAACAGTGTAGAAAGGTTGGATAGATTCAACTCAGACCTTTAGAAGTTGGAAAATAAGGACCCAAAATCCGAGCTGGAGGTAGTTGGTATGTGGCATGGGCTAGGAATGGCATGCTCCGTGCTGGTCTATGAGTAGACAGGCAGGCGAGGACAGGAAGGAGACGTAAACCTGGGATGCATTTTGTAAGACTACAGGTCTGTAGAAGCCAAGGAATTAGCCAATGCATAAAGGGGATCCTAGGGTGACAGCAGAGAGCCTCTTAGGGCTCACCTTTCCTTCCCTGCAGCCAGCAACTAGAGTAGGAACTGGACACCCAAGGCAGTCTCAGAGACAAGATGGTGGACTGACATAATGTAGACATCATCACGGCAGAACTAGAATATAGAGAAGAAAGCACCTAGGAAGATGGATTTGGGTCTACAAAGGTTGAGAAGGGTGGCATGACCTTAGACAGCCAGTAGTAGCATTTAAATCATGGGGCTGCTTTCTGAGAGGACAATGTCTCCATTTTCTCAACCCTCCCACCATTTTATGTCCCAGTGATTAAGGCGCAGCCCAAGCAGGGGCTATGCACTGCAGCCCTCACGTTTAGGGTGAGGGCAGGACCACCTCTTTGGTTAAGGGACAGTGGTGGAAGTAGATTTGAGCAGCACTTTACTTATTTTTTTCCCTTAATTTTCTTTTGAAATGATAATAGATTCACAGGAAGTTGTCAAAATGGTACAGAGAGGTCTTATGTACCCTTCAGCCTGGTTCCTCCTCTGGTACCGTGTGGCATAACCATGGTACGTGATCACACCCAGGACCTGACGTTGGTGCAGTCCATAGATCTCAGGTCCACTGGTTTTACCTGCACCCATTGTATGCGTGTATCGTTCTAGACAATGTTGTCTTGTGTGGAGATTTAGGTAACTACCCTGACCAAGGAGCAGAACTCTTTTGTCACCACACAGCCTCCTCGTTCCATCCTTTACAGTCATACACCTTCCTTTCTCCCAGAGCATTCCCAACCCTGGGTGACAGCTAATCTGCACCTTCATGTCAGTCAAATTTGTGCAGTGACAACTTCACACACGGAGATCTCAAACGACAGAGATAACACCAAAAAAGTGAGTTTGTGCAAAACGACATAGACGGCTAACGTGGGCTGTGAACTGCTTCTCCCTTCCCCGCAGGCGCAGGCCCTGTTGGGCTGGACTTGCTCCCTGCTCACTTTGTTCGCGGTCGTCGCTCTGGCGTACGTAGTGGATGACACCTCTGCCGTCTCCTCCGTGGCCGCCGCCATCTACCAGGCCCTTCACCGGACCCTGTGGGCAGCGGCCGTGGGCTGGGTCATCTTTGCCTGCCAGGAAGGTTATGGAGGTAGGAGGTGACACTCTACTCTTGAGCTCACACTGTCCCTTTGAGGGTGACAAATTTAAAATAAAATGCATGCTCAGAGGAGCTTCTGTTTGTTGGAGTGGTTGATGAATGATTCATACCGACTCAAAAACCTCGATTTGCCCATACACTTGGGGAAAACACTCCACGTAGTCTGTTTTAGATCTTTATCCTGGGTTCTGTGCAAATGCAGGTTCTGGAAGAAAAACTGTGGTCTCTCCAGTGACTCTAGGTTAAAAGTTAGAAAAGACTCAGGCAGAGTAGTGTAGTGAGAAAACAGAATAATTTAGTGCCTTTAGTGGACGAGAAGACTGTGGTCACACGCCTTTTGGGCTTCAGTTTCCTTGTCTGAGGGGAGGAGACACAAATGTTGCCAAGATCCCCTTCCATAAGGGGAAACTGAGTTTCTCTCAAGTCAGCTTTGGTGTGTAAGGAATCAGGCAGATCAAGGATGTAAGTGGAAAGAAAGGAATTTCCTCCAGATTAGAGATACTATATATATGTTCAAGATCCCTGATCTTTTCCTCCCTTCTTCCCTGCTTGGTATGAGGTGAGAATGGGGTGCGTGCGGTGTCAGCAAATGGCAAATGAAGGCTGGCAGGCAGCATCCAGAAAAGGCTTTGCCCCCTAACTTCCCAGAAGTCCTGAAGCCACGGAGCTGAGTCGGGGGAGGCCCAGCAGCTTTACCCTCTGGGGACATCACTGGGCTGAGCACGAACTAAGCCTGTGCAGCAAATCCAGTCAGCCTCAGCAAAGGGGGCTGGAAATCATGGTTTAAAGTAGAAAACAATTAGCTGATCCTAACAACTCCTGTTGATTGAGCACATACTGTGTGCCAGGTCCTGGGGGAAAACGTCAGTCGAGGGACCCCCCGTAATGCTGACCACACCCCTATGAGATAGACCTATAACCGGTTCTCTCTGTCAATGAGAACAAGGGGCCTGGAGATGAAGCAACACGGTGAAGGGCAAGCAGCCGGTAAGTGGCTCCGCTAGAAAATGCACCCAGGACCTCGTGCAGGGTCAGAGGTCCGCGCTCTTCATTTCTGCGTGGTATCCCCCCTCTGAGATGTTGGTTTAAACCATTCTTGAATTTTTAAGTATTTTTTTATAATGATGAAAGATTTGTTCTTTAACATTCCAATTTAAAAAGCTGTCCTTTATAAGGGGAAACGACCCTGAACAGGAGGTGGGCTGTGTTCTCCTGGCATGATGTGTCTGTATTTACGGGAAACTTCAGATCCCACAAACACAACGCCCTCCCCGCACCCCAGCGCAGTGCTCCTGAACAGAGCCTCAGGACAGGCCCTTGGAGGCAAGCTGTGACGCTGTGGCGCACAGCGCGGTGTTCCTGTCTAGTGGGAGGAGTCCTGCTGCTATCATGGACAACTGGCTAATGTAAATGATGAGAGAGGAATGACTTCAGTTGCTATAATTAAACAAATTTTAGCCTTATCTTTACAAAGGAACTAATAAATTCTCTCAGTCATTAATCTGAGGAAGGGCAACATCTATTTTCATCTAAGTGACAAATGAGCCTTTTTGCTTATTCTTGAGCAATATGTCAAAAGTGTGTTGTGGGCCGGTGAGATGGCTCAGCGGCATAAGCGCCTGCCTGGCAAGCGCGAGGGCCCGAGTTCGACTCCCAGAACCCACATACGAAAAAGGGGCCGGTGATATCGCTCAGCAGCACGGGCGCCTACTAGCGCGCGAGGTCCTGAGGTCGACCCCCGGGTACCCACAAAAAAAAAAAGTGTGTTGTCATTAGCCAACCCCCGATTATGGGTGCAACCAATGCTCGACTTGTATCTCCAATACTTTCTATGAGATGTCAAAACTAATAAGTAGGAAGTGAATGGAGGTGAGTGTTTCAATAAATTTTTAGAAAAATCTCCTCTCAATCGTTTAAAAAAGCAACTTTGAAGAAAGTTTTAATTGAGACTTTCAGGACTAGAAAAGATTTTTTTTTCCATACTGGGAATCGAACTCAGGACCTTGTACTTGCCAGGCAGGTGCTGCACCACTGAGCTGTATCCCCAGGCCTAGAAGAGATCTTGATAGTTCAAATAATTATTTCAACCATCTTGGGTTAGTACCAAGGGCTACATAGGTCTTGTCAAACTCAAATCTGTCTTCTCGAGTTGCCAGTCATCTTCTGATCATGCTACTCTTTTGGTTAAAACCCTTCAAGGACATGTTGTCACCTTCAGCAACCCTTAAGTTTGGCCTAAATTATTTTTATTCTAATTTTACCTAAACACGTAGAAATGTAAAGCTAGATACAGATTTTACATTTATAACACACATTTTTAAAGCCAACAAATTTTTAAAGTGACCATAAAACTATAACACCAGTGAGATCTGCACCTAATGTGGTGGAGAGTTTGTAGGAGTTGATCGTAGCTCACCACAAGCGTATAGTATTGTTGGCTTTAGGGTATGTTACTCTGTGTTTGACCTGCCTGAGCACTTGCTCTTTGCTGGCTTAATTTTCCTTTATTTTGTTGCATTCCACAGTTACATATTGGTTCATCTTATTTGGACTTCACT
This sequence comes from Erethizon dorsatum, assembly GCA_028451465.1. Lineage (NCBI taxonomy): Eukaryota > Metazoa > Chordata > Mammalia > Rodentia > Erethizontidae > Erethizon > Erethizon dorsatum. The sequence continues at coordinate 20,485,937 of CM051829.1, read as the reverse complement.
TGGGGCCAATGCTTCTTTTGTCTATGAGTTCATCTTTGCTTATTCACTTAATTACATGAAACCTTTTTGTATATTTATTTTGTGACAGGCAATGTTCTAGTTGCTGGGGATATAGCAATAAATATGAAGGAAACCCCTTCTTTGCAGGAGATTATGATGGGTGAGGGTAGCAGGGAGACTAGGAGACTCCGGGATGTCAGGTCTCCATCAGTGCCTGTTTCTTCCTCCAGGTCTGGTGAACCAGATGCTTTCTTGTGATCTCTGGAGCTTCCTGTCCAGCATCAGTTATGCCTGCTACCTGGTGCATCCGATGCTGATCATCCTCTACAATGGACTTCAGGAGACGCTCATTCACTACACCGACACCAACATGGTGAGTGAGTGCCCAGCCCTGAGTTCTAGGATAATGCCATAATTTGTTCTCTTCTTAGCAACAAAGCAAACTACTGGCTTTGATAGAAGCTTGTTTTGTTTTGCTTTTTTCTAAAGAGCCTTAGTGTTCTCTGTTTTATTTGAGAGACAAGGAGGGAGGGTTTCAGCACAGGATAACATCTTTATTTCATTTTTAATGCATGGGACTATTTGTTCTACAGATTCATTTTACATAACTAGTGTGGCACATGCTAAGATCCGAACACAGGGATCGTGGAGTCAACTGTGTGCACTGTGCCCTCTTTCCCCGCAGTTCTATCTTTTCTCTGGACACTGTGTGCTGACCTTGGTCTGTGGGCTGGCCCTGACACTGTTCGTTGAGAAGCCGTGGCATGAGCTGAAGCGGTGCCTGCAGGGCCCTGAGCACTCTGGCTGAAAACCAAAAGAACGGATGGCCCTTTGTTGATGGCGAAGAGCAGAGGCGGGGACGGCCTCCTGACATAGTGTTCCTGAAAAGGGTGTGAATCTGATTTTGGGAACATCCAATACATACAAGTTCTCTGTGCTTAACTGTAGGAAAGAGCTCTATGATGAATTTTATAGCAGTGCAATAATCATTCTCTGTTGAAACTTTTAAGCAAAAAATATCTGGACATTTGCGGGGTTGGTTTACCTCTGATCATAGTGTTAAAGTAAATGACAGTGGAGACCAGGCCCGAGGGATTCCCTAAATGACAAAGCTAGTACACTCTCCTAAGTGACCTTGACTTTGGTTGTTTTGCAAACATAAAGAAGGATTAACTTGAGCTATTTCTTGTAAATGCATATATTAAAGAAAAACAGAAGTTAAGCTCAACAGACCAAATAAGGCAGCCTCAGCCAACCCTAACCAATCATACAGCCTTTACTGTACTTCAGTGCCGTAAAGGCCTCCTCTCATCCCCTTGTGTCCCCAAGGTGGCGCACTTGAACCACTTCTGATTTGGAGAGGCCTGATCATGATTGTTGTTTGCTCAAATAAACTCTAAAAATGTATTGTGCCTAAGTTCATTTTTAGCAATACGAGATGGTCTACAAATGTATCAAATTTATTGTAATTTGGGTTATGATGCTCACTTGGGTTATAACGCTTGCTATTCCCAATAAAATCACCATTTGTAGTTTTCCACAGTACAACTGTCTATGCGTTGCTCTTTATAGAATAATAACTTTTCCCCCCAGTACTAGGGATTGAACCCAGGGTCTTCACGCTGAACTACATCTCCAGCACCTTTTTTATTTTGGGACAAGGTCTCTCTAAGTCACTAATGGGTTCGAACTTGTGATCCTTCTGTCTCAGCCTCCCAAAGTGCTGGTGTGACAGGTATGTGCCACCATGCCTGGCTATAGATTTGTAGCTTTACTGTGGAACCTCAGAGTGATGTGAACCATGAGCATGCATGATTCATGGGGTTTGTCATCCTAGGCTTTTGAACATTATCTTTCCTACATTGCGGTTGCTGCCATGGGTTGAATTGCCCTCCACCCAAAAGATATGCTGGAGTCCCAACCCTCAGTTTCTCAGAATGTTCCCTTGTTTGGAGATAGTCTTTACAGGGGTACTTAGATTAAAACGAAGTCACTGGGGCATGAGAACCTTATCTCATGATGGATGTCCGTATAAAAAGAGACGGACAGACACAGAGGAAAGACTCTGGGAAGAAACCTAGGGAGAAGACCACCATCTACAAGCCAAGAAATGCCAAGCGATGGCTGGCAAACACCAGCAGCTGGAAGAATCAGGAAAGGATTCTCCCCTACGGCCCCCAGAAAGAACATGGCCCTGGGGACACCTCAATTTCAGACTTTTGGCCTCCAAAACCATGAAAAGAATACATATTTCCAGTGTTTTAAGCCACTCAGCTTTAGTACTTTGTTACAGCAGTCCCAGGAAGCTACAATATTCCCCTTTACCCACAGGGGTTATGGTTCAAGATGTCCAGTGGATGCCCGAGACCAGGGAGGATCCCAAGCCCTATATATTCTGCTTTTTCCTATATATACATTCCTGTGATAAAGATTAATTTACAAATTATGCAAGTAAGAAATAAGCAATAACTAATAGTAGAATAACTATAACAATACACTATAATGAAAGTTAAGTGAAAGTGAATTCTGTCTCTCAAAATACCTTACTGGACTTTCACTTTTACACATAAAGGAAGCACTTTATGGCCTATCTTTAGTATATCCAAATTGCAAGCATCTCTGCTCTTGTGCTTAGTGCCATTGTAAGCAAAACAAGGGTTACTTGAACACAAGCACTGTGACACTGCCATGGTTAATCTCATAACTGAGGCTACTAAGTGCCAAATGGGCACCTGAACCAGCAGATGGTTCATGATTTCTTTTCCTTGTCAATCCCGGAAATTGCACCCAGGGCCTCACACATACCAGGCAAGTGCTATACCACTGAGCCACATCCCACTGAACACAAAGGGTGGTCCAAAAGCCCAAGTGAGAAGGCAAGGGTATGAGAGACTTCATTATACCACTCAGAAAAGAGTGTGATTTAAAACTATGAACTGTTTATTTCTGGAATTTTCTCTTTAACACTTTCAGACAACGGTTGACCGTGAGTAACGGATACTGCAGAGAGCAAAACTGCAGATATAAACCCCCAACAAAACTGACTTCTGTCCTAGCCTCCTGGGGTGTAGAAAACTGCAGACACTTGCAAGGCTGCAGGGAACACCTGGGTGCGCAGGTTTTCAGGCTTGAGTGTTTTCCTAGGCATATAATTCACATCAACCACCCACACTTGTGGATGTCTGGCACTGCTTCTAACACAGCTTCTAAACTCCTTGTTTACATAATAACCGAAGTACATAGTAAGGTCACAGGACTATGAGATGCTTCCTGGGGTAAAATGTGCCTTGCCTATGTGTGCTCTGCGCTGACCAGGGGCTCCGAAAGGAAGATCACTGTGGGTGGGAAGCGCGGGAAACTTGAAATCCTCCAAGAAGCAACTCACAGTGAACCTTGGCTTTTTCCAGCAGCACAGGAAATGAGCCACACATCTCCCTGAGTCCTGGTCTCTTCTGCTGGCAGAATCTGACCTGAGCGAGGGAGATGCCAAGCCTCACCTGGTGTGGTCAGTTTCCCCTGTTATGAAGCAGTCATGGAAAAAAAAAAAAGTAAAAAATAAAAAATAGAAAGGAAACCATGCAGACGGGGTGGTGGCAGAGCAGGCAGGTTGGCTTTATAGATAACGTTGAAGCTCATCGAGTTCCTCGGGCGCCCCCTGGTGGCTCTGTGGGCACCGGAATCCTCTTAATTAGGCCTCAGGGGAGCTACTGAGGACCAAGGGCACTGACTAGGTAACACACCAGTGTGGGTGGACTCTAGTGGGAAATGACTCACCTGCCAACACGGTTCTGCAGCCAGGTTGCCAAATGTTTCTAGTTATGAGGCAAGGACCATGGGACCCTGGACATAGCTTTCCAGTGACTAACATGGCCTTGCAAAACTTTTGTAAGAATAAAAAGAAGAAAACAGATTGTTATTGGTATTTCTCTTGGAGTTTCCATTCATCCTACATAGGTTCATCTCCCTTGGATGCAGAGTCTACAGGCTCTAAGATGGAAAGTGGCCTGAGTGACAATTGTTTTCTCTCTGCATTTGTCCTAATTACCATCACCTTTGTAACCCTTAGCACTACGACTAGCAAAATACTGTAATAGGCATTACATACACATTATCTGCCACAGTGTTGGAAACCTTTTCTTCCTTGAGATGTCTTTTCCAGGAGGCTTCTTATACTGTTAGGCCTCTCTCAACCAGGTTTCAGACATTTTCAGTTTATAAGGATCATTCCCCCAAATGGACCAACTATCAAGGGTGGACAGGCCTAGGGCACTTGAAGGGGTGGGAAGCCTTTGTAACTTCACTCCCTGGACTCCAGGTAGGATTTAAGGCAATGCTTTGCTTGTATATGCTGAGGCAGCCATTTACAGTGGCCAACCTACATTCAGGCCCCTCCTCTTTTACTAAACAAACTCTGATGTTCCAGTGTTAATGTGTCCAGACCAAGGGAGAGGATAATTTTTGGTGTAAGCCTATCACGTTCCTCTTTGTCTTTGCTAGTCATGAGTTCTGGTGTGGGCATGTGACCAGCTTTGGCCAATCAGAGGCAAAGAGGAGTGCACAGGAGACTTCTGGGAAAGATGGTTTTGCCTGAAAAGCCAAAGGCGTTAGGAGAAAGACCTTATTCTTGCCTCCTTCAGTCTTGTTAGATCACGATATCTGGAACTGCAGTGGCATCTTGTGAACGTGAGAGTGGCCAAGGCTGGTGAACTGAGGAATCAGAGCTGGCACACCAAGGTGAGTGATTGAGGGATGCTGGGTGTCTTAGTTACTTTTCTCTCATTGCAAAATACCCAATGCCCAAAATTAAAGAAGGAAAGGTTTATTTAGCTCACAGTTTGTGGAGGTTTCAGTCCATAATCAGCTGGCTCCAAAGCAGGGTGGCACATGGCAAAGGGCAATAGTTCATGGTAACAGAAGACAGCAAAAGCAACAAGAGCGAAACAGGAGGAGTGATGCAAGAGAAGACTCTTTCTGTCCCTTATATTGTATGTAGGCTACCCACCCTAGGGTGGATGTAGCACTCACACCCATAATCCCAGCACTAGACAATGAATCAATCACAAACTCTAGATTCAGCCACCCCCACGGCTGCATGAGGCTTTGGGGGACATCGAGACACAAACCATAACACTGGGCACATGAGAAGATGTGGATTCTATATTAAAATCAGGAGAATGAAGGGACTGCATCCTGGAAGCTGCCGGAACCTTGGCAGAGCAGGCCTTGACTCTTCAGGTAGGAGGTAGAAATTGCTTCTTTGGGGATTTTGACTGGCCCAAGATGAAGACTCTAGATATACTGAATGAAGAGGCTGTTCCAAAATGTCCCAGTGAAGTGCAGAATTGACAAATTCAAGCCATGGACATGGATGGGAGTGACCCACTTAGCCCAATTTTCCTGGGACTTTCTTGGTTTGAGTGCTGAAACTCCCCTACCTTGGGACACCCCTCAGTGCTGGACAGTCAGGGACGGTTGGTCACTCTAACGTGTGGCTTCCAGTCAGCTTTTCCATCCCTCACTCTTCCTCATGAGAAGAACAACCAAGGGTCACCACAAACCTGAGCGTAGCCTTTGACATCTGGAAGGGTGAAACTAAAGGAAATCCATGGAACAAAAATTTTTTTTTTTTTTTTTTTTTGTGGGTACCGGGGGGTCGACCTCAGGACCTCACGCGCCAGCAGGCGCCCGTGCCACTGAGCGATATCACCGGCCCCTTTTTCGTATGTGGGATCCGGGAGTCGAACTCGGGCCCTCGCGCTTGCCAGGCAGGCGCTTAAGCCGCTGAGCCATCTCACCGGCCCCAAAAATTTTTGAGAGAAGAGATCATGTAGGTAGGAAGAGGAAAAATTTTCAACAATCACACTGTCAGAGAGTGAAGACATTGCCCCCAATAACACAGAAGGAGGATGCTCAGAGGGCTTCCTGATTCTTTCATTCAGTCATTTAGTCAATAATCAAATATTTCTGAGAGCCAGCTGGCTATGAGGACTTCAGTAATATTAATAGGAGTGTCAGAAATCTTGTTTTGAATTTATTTAGGCAGTCAGGACAGGAGAGGATGATTTGGGGTTGCACCTTGCTTTGGATGAAGGAAGGGACAAAGTTCTGGGCATTTCAGCAGATTGTGCAGTATAGAGGCACTTATTATTTCCAATATTGATTGAACTAAAAAAATGTATCGATTATGATTAGGAATACATTAATCCCAAATAATAATCAATTTTATGTAGTATTTATTTTTTCATTAAGTAATGAACTCATAAAATAATTGATGTCTAATTCTGTACCTTTTCTTCCTACCATTATTTGTATTTTTTCATTTTTCTTTTTAAAAATGAATGTATAATTTATATGTAATAAAATTCACCTTTTAAAAAGCGAGCACATCTGTGAGTTTTGACAAGTACGTACAGTTGTGTGACTGCCACCGTAAGCAGACATGGAACAGGCCTGAGAACTCCTAGGGCCCCTTTGTAGTCAAACCCCATCTTCCTCTCCAGCCCTTGGCAACCACCTGTGTTCAATCCCTGTAGTTTTATGTTTTTCAGATGTATTTATTTTTAAATGTTTAATTTAAAAAATATAAAACATTCAAACATTCAAAGTCTAGAGAACGAAAGGTTGATAATTTACATATTCGCCATCCCAACTAAAAACAAGTTAACATTTTGTCATTTCCCCTCTACATGGTTTTGTTTGAAATACAAATAATCAAAAACACAGTTGTAGACCCCCATGCATCCCATTTCCTTCCTCCCTTTTATCCAAGTTTCACCCATGTGTTTTATTTATTTATTTATTTATTTATTTTTACCAATACGCGTTTACAAATGGGATGCGGTTCTCTGTGTTTTTAAGCTCTATATAATTGGATTCATACCATGCTATTCTTTCAAAATGCTTTCCCCTTTAAACATAGTTCATGGAGCCAGGCCATTAATTTTTAATGCTAATGGTACTCTGTTGTGTACACGTGTATTTTAAATGTTTATCCATTTACCAGTTGGTAGACAGACATTTGTTTTGTCTCCAGTTTTGCGCTGTTGTAAACGTGTGCATATTTCCTTGGGAAGATGTACTCATTTCCCAGGTTATAGACTCAGGAGAGCAATGGAAGAAATCAGCCTTACCTGGTAGTACAGGACAGTTTCCTGAAGTGATTTTACCAATTCACATTTCCACTAGTAGTGTGCGGAAATTGATTCTGTTATTTGGGTGTGTCCTCAACACTTGGCACTAACAACCTGCTGATTTACTGCCTCCCTGACATTGTCTCTAAGGTAGTATAGGCACGTGGTCATTTCTATTTGCATTCCCCTGTCTACTAATGCCATTACTATTTTCCTTGAGTATTGGCCATTCAGTTCCCTCTTCCATTACCTCCCATATCCTTTGCCCAATTTTCTCTTGAGTGTTCGTAATTTTTTATTTTTTGTCAATTTTTTATTAATATGCTTGCAATGCATAGTAAATACATTCAACATGGGGGAATTGGTACATATCGTATCTTTTTTTGTGTGTGTGGGCACCGTGGGGTCGACCTCAGGACACCGCGCGCCAGCAGGCGCCCGTGCCGCTGAGCGATATCACCGGCCCCCTTTTTCCGTATGTGGGTTCCGGGAGTCGTACTCGGGCCCTCGAGCTTGCCAGGCAGGCGCTTAAGCCGCTGAGCCATCTCACCGGCCCGAGAATGTGCAATTTTGGCTTTCTTTGACTTATGGTATCCTGGATGGAAAATAACAATTACATCAAAAATACCTAATTACAACTTAGAGAAGAAAAATGACATTGGGACCCTAACTGGAAGGTCAGAGATGGAATTTCTTTTTTTTTCCTGGTATCGGGAATTGAACTCAGGACCTTACGCTTGCCAGGCAGGCGCTTGTGCCACTGAGCTATGTCCCCGGCCGCAGAGATGGAATTTCTGAGAAACTAGTCTTCAACTGAAGCTGAAAGACAATGAAGGCTAATATTTATGGAGAGCTCATCATATGCCAGGTGCTGTTCTAAGCACTTTACAGAAACAAATCCATCTAATCCCAACACAATACTCTGAGGCATACTATTGTCATCCTCCCTTACATATGAAGAAACTGAGGCAGAGACAAGTCACTTGTGCAAGGCCTCACAACCATAGGGGGCACCAAATAGTTTGGTGCTTGAGCTGTCTCAGTCTCCATGTTCTGGTGGCTTTCTGGATGAATAGGGTTAACCAGGCAGGGAAGGAGCTTAGGAAAAATTCTTTCTAGAAGTTTGGCTGTGACAAGGAGGAAGGAGAGAGCTGGAAGTCGGAGTGTGATGTGGGCTCTGAGGAAAGGAAAGACAGCACTTTCGCATGCCTTGAGGATTCTGAGTTTTGTTTCCTCAATAGTTGAAGGGTGATGAAGATCAAGGAGGTTTAAGGAAAGGCCTTAAAACCAGACCCAGAGGGCCCACAGCTCCTCCAATGTACTGCCTTCTCCTCAGTGTCACTTGGTCTCCTAATGCCACGTCCCCTGCCACCTCAGCCCTTTGACACGGTCAGGGAGGAGGGAAATGCACAGCTTCAAGGAAGACTGCTTTCTCGGAGGCGACGTGGCACATTCCTCTATGCTTGGATAGCGGGAAGATTTCTCATAGGGCTTCTTTTCCTGAGTATATTACTAAGAGTACTTTTGTATAAAATCATTTCCCAAACAATAGAATTACAAAGATTGGAAGTTTCTGATGACTGGTGGAAAGAACAGATGTTACTCTCACGAACAACACCAATGCTCACTACAAAACTAAAAATCACATTGATTGTCCCAACTATTAAAACACCATATGGTGATGTGACAATACTATTAAGCAAAGAGAGGAGCCCAGGACAAAGACAAGAAATAAATTTTATCGGGTTGAGTATGGTAATAAAGGATAAGTAAGCAAAGTTTACAGAAGCCAAGCACAGGGAGTTAAAGGGTATCTAGTATGTTTATTGGATACTTAGGGAAATCTATAGACAAAGGAGTTCAGTAAAGGGGCAATCAATCAAGTCTGAAGAGGGTAAACAAAGGAGACTTGAGCAATAGCCAGAATCACATAATTTACAGGAATCCCTAAAATGAGGAGACTGAAACTTATTATAAAGAACAAAAACTTAACTATTGTTAAAATAGTAGTTTCTGTTTTAATGGCTACAATGGCCTTATCAGGTTATAACATTTTCCCACTGATGATTAAACAAACCACATTATTGAGAAAAAATAGGTATGAGACACCTCATTAACCTTGGTCCATCATATTCTTAAAAATAGGCCTGTAGTTATAGAGACAACAGACAACATTGCTCGGGATATTCTTACATAAACACTGGGACCCTGCTTCCGTAGTCATGCCTACATCTTTATCAACAAAAAATACCTGCTTCCATAGTCATGCCTACATCTTTGTCAACAAAAAGTACCTGTTTCCATAGTCATGCCTACATCTTTGTCAACAAAAAATACTTGTTTCCATAGTCATGCCTACGTCTTTGTCAACAAAAAGAAAAATATATATATCCCAGCTTAAAGGAATAAAATCATCATCATAACCAAAGAATAAAATAAGCATAACAGGAGGACAACTAGTGTGGTGTCTCCTTCTTACTGCGCCGACGCTTCCGCCCACCTTCGGGACTTCCCCGACCTTGCAGCAGCTGGACTGCGGCATCCTAACATCTCTTAGGAGGGACACTTGCTCACTCCAGATGCAGCAAACATGTTTGGGGGCTTCAGGGGTGTGAACCGGAAGCCATGGAGGACCCTTGAAGAGAGTGATTCACTGTGGTTTCCAGATCCACGATGAGAATGGCGCGGAGCCATTCAGCGAGCTGGTAATGATTTCCCTCGCACCAAACGAGGCTTAGGGCCTTATAACGCCATCCTAGGCACATGGAAGCCCTCTTTAAGGAAGGTCTCATTTTAGTACAGAGTGAACCTGAGACAAACATGCTTCAGATTACACAGCAAGCAAATGTGGAACATGACCACCGGCACCTAAGACCCACTAGAGATTTTCTTTCATTCTGGATAGAGTCCCCCACTACTATCTCTAGGCTGGAGGGGAAATCATGCCCTATGGTCTCCTTTTATTAAACCCCTGTGAGGGACAGCAGGAGCCTGTTAAGGTCTAGATACTCTACCCTTCAGTGTGCTTACTGTGCGGAGTGCTGGAGAAACACTATTAAGTGGTTCATTCAGACTTAAAAATTCAAAATATTGTGCTGTATCTGGCCTGAAGTTTGGCTGGTGAAACCACTCCCAGCTGCAGAAAATTTATTTGCCAGTTGGTATTTGGTACAAAGCAAGTAAGCATGTTGTCCCGACTATAGTGAAAAAGATAAAGAGGTTGAGTGGATATAGGATTCAACAAATATAAGCAGGGCTTCACTGAGGGACAGGAGGGATGGGGGTGACAGAGGGATCAAAGAGATGGGGAAGCCACCAGCAGCGTCTCCCTGAGTGGCTGCAGGAAGCCAGGGAAGAGGTGAGCATGGAGGAGTAGGAGGAGGCTCTCCACACTCAGGAAGTGGACTTGCAGTGGGAGCATCCCTTTCCCCAGCCTGTGCCTTCCTTGTTGCCAGTCTTGCAGATGTGCCCCTTTCAGGATCTCTGTGGATCTCAACCCCTCCTTAGTGAGAAGTGCAGCTGCTGGCCTTCTCCATCCTGATGACTCCCAGGATGATAAAGTGGACGGGCACTTCCGCAGGCAGACCCTGAGGCTGTGCTCGACCAGTACCTGCTCTTCAGTAGAGCTTGATGACGTCTAAAGCTACAGCTTGCAGGAAAGGGGCTCCTGCCACTAGGGAGACATTGTTCCAAGGATCAGTCGCTAGGAAGAGGAGGTCCAAAGACTAGAAACCTGAACTAAGAGAATAGACTATACTTAGGGGACAGAAAGAGGTGAGAGCACATGACAGGGAGAGGGAGAGCACGCTCAAGTACTTTCTTTTAAAGTCTGGGTTTTCACAATGATAGAAAGCTGTTTCCAGAGCCCTACATATTAACAAGCATAAGCAAGTCGTTCTCATGGCCACATTTTATGAAATGCTGATAGTAACATCAAGGGCCTGAGTGTCCCAAAAATGCATCTGGGGTAGAGGATGTTAAAACGAATGACTTCAGCAAGTGGAGGGGATGAGAAGAAGGGAGCCACTCTGATGAGGGAGCTGCTATGGCCAGAAACCTCCAGAGCAAGTGATGTGGCCAAGGCTCACCGTTCGCCTCACTGCCATCTTTCTCCAGCTGCTCAGCGCATGCTCAGCAGATCAGCAAGGCCAGGTGCTGGCTGTGTAGGGAGAGACTGGCTGATAGCCAAAGAATGGTACTTTTGCTCACCTGATCATCAAGAGACTCATATGCCATAGTGGTTTTTGGTGGCAGTCACATGGACTGCAATTATTGACACACAACTTCCCCCCAGGCCTTATCAATAATTCTTCCAGTCTCGTTCCTCCCAGGCCTCTAATCATCTATCCAAATCATTAGTTGCTGCCCGGGCCTTAGTGAAAAGCTCTACCTCACTATTCTCCTATGAAAAATTCAAAGTTCTGCCCACTGCGAGGATTTCTCTGGCTTGTAGAGCTACCACTAAGTGGGCTGTAAGGTTGTACCACTTTTCTGCTCTGTTTCAGGTTATTGTGTGGAACCTTCTGTAAATTAGACTCAACATTTTCCAGGTGGTCCTAGGGAACCACCCATGAGGCCATGGCAGATGGCAATGTAGCAGGAGGTGGAGCACTGGGATTGTACAGCGTGTTCTCCAGTGACTTACTGTACTTTCAGGACCTGCTCATATGTATTCCATTTCCACTAACTGTATGACTCCCTGGATTAGGTAACAGTCAATTCACTCTTATGTCTCTAATGGGCTCTAAAGTCCCATGGTTGGGTGTTCTATCTGTGAGTGGGCTCGATAGCAAGTTAGAAGCTATTTTTTAGGAAAAGAATATTAATAATCAAAGAGGACATGGTTTGATTCATGACTCCAGGGGCATTTTGAGGCTTTTCATTGGTTCCACAAGGCATTGTTCCTTAAGATACTCGGAGTAGCACCAATCAGCTGGGTTGTAGGGGCCTAAGGTGAAGCTCAGCTAGTTACAGAGCCTTCTCTTGCCCAGAATTTTCAGTATCAGTTCCCAAAGCCACAGTGCAGGACCATGGGAGCTCCCGAATCTTCCATGACCAGGAAGTCAGCTGTCAATTTGAGAAGTCAATTTGGCAGCTGTTAACTCCAGAGCCATGCTTCTATTGCCATGTTTTGGAATCTAGTGTCATCAGGAATCTGCTTTGATCAGGAAGCCAATGCAATCAGAAATAGCTATGAATGGAAAACTACCATGACAAAACCAGACCCATCCAAGATGTCTTCCAGGAGAAGCTGCAAAAGCAGCAGAGGCTTGTGTCCGTCTCACTTGTGCCTTCCAAACTCCACATGAGAACCTGTTGACAGAATCTAAATCAGTCACTACCTGCATTAGTTTTCTAGGGATGTCATTACAAAATATCACAGACTTGGGGCTGAAACAGCAGGAGTTAAAACCCCAGGTACATAAGACTGGGTTCAGTGGGCCCATTCCTTACTTTTCTACCGTAAATTTGTACTTTAGGATAATAGTAGCCAACTGTGTATCTCAATTCCTTTCCCTGAGGGGTACAGGAAGCAATCTATGTGTTTATACACTTGGCATGATGAATGGCAAGGGGTGTGCATGTGTGCAAAAGTTGCAAAATGGGACTTTTTACTCACTTTATGTTCCATGTAACTGTTTTGCATATGTTTACCTGAGCATCACAGAGGGGGCAGTCGACCCACATCACTCTGGTATTTGTTTTAAAAGATTTTTTTTTTAATTAATTAAGTTTTTAAAAATGTTTTCTTTTGATTTTTCTGGTAGAAGTAGTCCAATTCAGTACAATGGCACATGAAAAACCAGATTTGCAAGTTTTAGAGGAGGTCAAAAGTGAACCATTAGAGGGGCCGGTGAGATGGCTCAGCGGCATAAGCGCCTGCCTTGCAAGCGCGAGGGCCCGAGTTCGACTCCCGGATCCCACATACGAGAAAGGGGCCGGTGATATCGCTCAGCGGCACGGGTGCCTGTTGGTGCGCGAGGTCCTGAGGTCGACCCCCCGGTACCCACAAAAAAAAAATGTGAACCATTAGATTACTCATGCATGGATGATGAAGATGATCCATTACGGTAAAATATACATGCTTTCATAACAGAAGAGTGGTGTGGGTGGATGATGATGATGATGATGATGATGATGATGACTTTGACATTGGCCATTTGAGCCAAAATTCCTGTGACAGTGAAATGGAGCAAGAATCAACTGATACAGACACAGGGAACACAGACCTCCTTGATTCAGATGATGAAGAAAACAGAAATGTGAGCGCATATTTGACATATTTGTGAAATGGCCATGCAACCAAATGGAACAATCCAATGTTAGAACTAGATCCAAAAATATAGTGAGAGTCTTGGAAGGGGTGAAAGGTATTGAACACAACGCTAGCATTGCCATTCAATGTTGGAAATTGTAACAGACAAAATCCTACAAGATGCTGTGAAATACACAAAGGCTGAAATTCAAGTCATTTTTGGTGATGAAAAAGCTTACTTATGCTCTTGTAGATGCAAAGACCTATGCTTTCAATTTAGACTTTTTTATTATTAAGTTAATTGGTACAATTTATATATACATAATGATCACATTCATCATAGGAAACTTATTCCTGTACTTGATGTATCTTAGTTCCCTTTTTTTTCTCATTCCCCTCCGCTCTCTTCAACTTCTTTTTTTCTCCTTATTTACAAAGCTTTGTTTCCATTTTATCCTTCTTTTTCCTCATTTTTTCTTTTCCCTTCTTCCACCTTAGTTCCTCTTTCCTTTTGAACAATTTCTTCCTGTTTCCCAATATCTATATATATTTTAGTTCTTATTTACACTTTCAGTTTCTCACACCAGAGAGACAATGCAATATTTACACAAGTGTGACCAATTTATTTCACTTAAGAATATGGTCTCAAGGTGCATCCATTTAACTAGAAATGTCTCAAGTTTATCCTTCTTAATGGCTGAGTAGTACTCCATTGTATAAAAAAATCACATCTTCTTTATGCATTAATCGGTTGATAGGCATTTGGGCTGTTTCCAAGATTTAGCTATTATAAACTATGCTGTTATAAACATGGGTGCACATATATAGCTGTGGTATGATGTTTTTAATACTTTTGGGAAGATACCCAGAAGGGGAACAACTGGGTTAAATGGGACCTCTAGTTCTAGTTTTTTGAGGAAACTCCACACTGATTTCCACAGTGGTTGCACCAGTCTACACTCCCACCAACAGTGGAGAAGGGTTTCTTTTTTCCCCACAACCCTGCCAGCATTTGTTATTGGTTGATTTCTTGATGATAGGCATTCTTTCTGGAGTGAGATGGAATCTCAGATTTGTTTTAATTTGCATCTCTCGAATGGCCAATGATGTTGAACATTTTTTCATATATTTATTTGCCATTTATACTTCATCTGAGCAGCGTGTGTTCATCTCAGATGACCACTTTTTGATTGGGTCTTTAAATTTGGGGGGGTTCTGATTTTTTTCAATTCTTCATATGTTTTAGATATTAGTCATATGTCTAAGGAACAACTGACTAAGATTTTTTTTCCACTCTGTGGGTTGGCTTTTCACTCTATTGGTGATTTCTTTTGCTCTTTAAAAGCTTTTTAATAAGATCCCAGTCGTTGATTCTTTGTAGTATTTCCTGTGCATTTGGGGTTTTGTTCAAGGAGTCTTTACTTACACCTGTATCTTCAAGAATTCTACCTATTTTCTTTCCCGGTAGAGTTAGCGTTTCTGTTTCAATATTTAGATCTTTGATCAATTTTGATTTTAGTTTAGTGCATGGTGGTAGACATGGGTCTAGTTTCAGTCTTCAGCATGTGGAAAGCCAATTTTTCCAGCACCATTTATTCAAGAAGCTATCTTTCTTCCAGTGAATGTGTTTGACCCCTTTGTCAAAGATAAGGTGGCTAAGTGTGTTTGGAGTTGTTTCTGCATCTTTGAATCTGTTCCATTGATCCTCAGGATTGTTTTTTTTTTTTGCCAGTACCATGCTGTTTTTATCACAGTAGCTCTGTAGTATAATTTCAAGTCAGAGATTGTGAGGCCCCTTGCCTTGCCTTTGTTGCCCAGAATTGTTTTTGCTTTCTAGATCTCTTCTGATTCCAAATGAATTTTAGGAATGTTTTCTCTAGTTCTGTGAGGCATGCTAATGGTATTTTGATTGGAATTGCATTAAATCTGTATAACAATTTTGGGAGTATGGCCATTTTTACTATGTTGGTTCTTCCTACCCTTCCATTATCTGATATCCTTTTTCAGAGTACTATAGTTTTCAATGTAGAGATCTTTTACTTCCTTCATTAGATTGATTCCTAAGTATTTCATATTTTTAGGTGTGGTTTCCCTAATTTCTCTCTCAGTGAGTTTGTTATTTGTGTACAAGAATGCTATTGATTTTTGAGTGTTGGCTTTGTATCCAGATAAGCTACTGAATTTGGTTATTAAGTCTAGAAGTCTTGGGGCTGGTGAGATGGCTCAGCGGCACAAGCACCTGCCTGGCAAGCGTGAGGTCCTGAGTTCAACTCTCAGAACCCACATAAAAAGGAAAAAAAGGGCCAGTGATATCGCTCAGCAGCACAAGCGCTTGCTGGCAAGTGCAAGGTCCTGAGGTTGATTCCTGGTACCCACATTAAAAAAAAGTCTAGAAGTCTTTTGGTGGAGTTTTTGTGGTCTTCTATATAGAGCATCATGTCATCCACAAATAATGATAATTTAATTTCTTCCTTTACTATCCTTATTAATTTTATTTCTTTCTCTTGCCTAATTGCTTTGGCTGTTTCCAGAACTATGTTGAATAAGAGTGGGGATAGTGGACATCCTTGTCTTGTTATTGATTTAAGAGTGAAAGCTTTCAGTTTTTGACCATTTAGTATGATGTTGGCTGTTGGTTTGTCATAGATGATTGAGATAAAGACCATCTATTCAAATTTTCTAAAACAGTAGTTTTTTTTTTTTTTTTTTTTAAATCCTGAATGGGTATTGGACTTTTCCAAATGTTTTTCTGCATCTGTTGGGATGATCATGTGATTTTTGTCTTTGGCTCTGTTGGTATGGTGTATTACATTTACTGATTTGCATATGATGAACCATACCTGCATCCTTGGGATGAATCCTACTTGGCCATCGTGTATAATCTTCTTTATGATTTGCTGCACTCTGTTTGCCATACCTTATTGAGGAATTTTGTGTCTATGTTCACTAGAGACAGTGGCATGTAGTTTTCTTTTTTTTTTGGATCCTTCTTTGGTTGTGGTATCAAGGCAATACTTGCTTCCAGGAATGACTTTGGGAATATTGCTCCCCTTTCGATTTCATTAAAGAGTTTGATGAATAATGGCATTAGATCTTCTCTAAATTTCTTGTAGAATTCAGCAGTGAGTCCTTCAGGACCTGGGCTTTTCCTTGTTGGTAAGTTTTTAATCACATTTTCAATTTCATTGACTGATATTGGGTATTTAGAATTTTATATATTCTTGATTCAACTTTGGAAATTTATATGCATCTAGGAATCTGTCCATTTCTTCTGTGTTTTCCATCTTATTAGAGTAAAGTTTCTCAAAGGAGGTATTGATGATCTTCTGGATTTCTGCAAGATCTGTTTGATTTCACCCTTTTCATTTCTAATTGCATGAATTTGAGTCTTTTCTTTCCTTTTTTTTTGATAAGGTGATTGTCAATTTTATTTAATCTTTCAATGAACCAATTGTTCAATTCATTGATTCTTTGTATTGTTTTTGCAGTCTCAGTTGCATTAATTTCATTTCCCCCCTCATATGAGCTTTGGGCTTGACTTGTTCTTCTTTTTCTAGAAGTTTTAGGTTTAACCTTATGTTATTTGAGCTTGTTCTTTTTTTTATGTGGGTACTGGGAGTTGACCTCAGGACCTTGTGCTTGCCAGTAAGTTCTTGTGCCACTGAGTGATATCACCGGCCCTTTTTTTACTTTATGTGGGTACTGGAAGTCAAACTCAGGACCTCACGCTTGCCAGGCAGGCATTTATGCCACTGAGCTATCTCACCAGCCTTTCCTATTGGTACTCTTGGAATTGTGGTCTTTGTTATCTCTTTCAGAACACTTTGTAGAGCTGGTTTGGTGGTCATGAATTTCTTCAGTTGTTTTTTGTCCATGGAAGTATTTTATTTCTCCATTAATTCTGAAAGATAATTTTGCAGGATACATCAATTTGGGTTGGAAGTTATTTTCTTTCAGGACTTGAAATACTTCCCTCCAAGCTCTCCTTGACTTAAGGGTTTTTGTTGAGAAGTCCGCTGTGATTTTGATGGGCTTTCCTTTATAGGTGATTTGTTTCTTTTCTCTAACAGCTTTTAATATTCTGTTCTTGTGCTCAATTTCTGGAATCTTGATTATTGTATGCCTTGGTGTAGGTTTATTTTAGTTATGACTAATTGGAGTTCTCTATGCCTCACTCATCCATATGTTACATTCTTTTTCCATCTTGATAAGTTTTCTGCTATTACTTCTGTGAACAGGTTTTCTTTTTATGTCATTTGTGCTCTTGCTTTTTCATTGACTCTGATCAATCTTATGTTGTTCTTCTTTGCATTATCTTGCAGTTGTTGGATTGTTTTTTCATGGTCTCTTGCTATTTTTAAGAGATCTTTCTTTTCATGATTGCTAACCATGATTCTGTCTTCTAATTCTTTACTTTCTTTCATTCGATTTTGCAAACTTTCAATGGAATTTTTTTTTTTGTGGGTACCGGGGGGTCGACCTCAGGACCTCGTGCGCCAGCAGGCGCCCGTGCCACTGAGCGATATCACCGGCCCCTTTTTCGTATGTGGGTTCCGGGAGTCGAACTCGGGCCCTCGTGCTTGCTGGGCAGGCGCTTAAGCCACTGAGCCATCTCACCGGCCCTCAATGGAATTTTTAATTTCCTGGATATCTGTTTGAATCTGCTTCATGGATTCCATTTCTTTCCTATGTTGGGCATTCATGATTTCCATAATTTTTCTGTGCTCCTGTATTTTTTTTTTTTTAAATCTATGTCTACTCTAGATTTGCTGAGGTAGTCTTTCATTATGGTCATCATCTCTTTTTTTTACCAGAGAAATTATGTCTGTTTTGATTTCCTCTATAGCCTCATATATATATTTTTAATTTTATTTTTGCTGCTGTCATTCCAGAAAATTCAGGTGGGTGGCTTCTGATTTCCTCTATTTCATCATCCCCTGGATTTGTCTTGGGTGGGCTGGAAGTCTGGGGTTGCATTTTGCTTCAGTGTCTTGTCATTTTCTATTTTTTAAAATTTTAATTTGTTTTCTGTGTTGTTGCTTGCAATTGTCTTATGTTAGGTAGCTTTATCACTGGTCTTGAGGCTTACCTAGGAAATATCTATTCCTCCGAGATGTCTTCTGGTGTTGCTGGCTGTTGGTCTTTGTGTCTGTCTCAAGATCCTATCTTCCCACATTATTAAGGATGAGGAGTTGCTATTTGGCTTAGCACCCAGTCCTTTGGCACTGGACTGTGTGGATGGTTATGATTCCTGATTAACAGTGTTATCATACAAGGGTGAAAAATGGATTACAACAAGTATGGCATCCTGGCTATAGTAGTACAATTAGCAATAACAATATCATCAAGCACAGCCTAGAAACTGACAATCTGTGGTAGGTAACTGCTAATTTGGTATCTCTAACCATTGGAACAAGATCCATGATTATATGTAACAACAACCAACATAAACCAGAAACTTATATGCAGTGAGTTTCCCCTTGGTAGAGTGATTTTATTTTGTGGGGAAGGGGAATTTAAGAGGGATGGGGACAAAACATAGTGACAACTGAAGAGAAATGTAGTATAAGCAAAGCTGAAGGACAAAAGATGATCACCCACACTTTGGGAAGCTAGAGAAGAGGACAGGAAAGAAAGAATGAAGGAGAAAGCAAAAGAATATCAAGCTGAATGAGAAAGACTACAGACAATCTCTATTCATAAGAAAGTATCAGAAAATCAAGAAAGACCATTGAGGAAGGAGAGAGACAGGTCAGAGAAAACAAACCAAACAATAAAAGTCAAAACTAAACAATGCCTCCCCCCCCCAAAAAAAAAAACAGAAAAGGAAAGCAAAAAAAAAAAAAAAATCCCTTGATGCCATCAATTCTGTTAGTTCTCTAGTCAGAACCAGAGTCTGTACTGAGTAACCCCACCAAGTCTGCATTAGGGTTACTGCTGGGTGTGGGGCTGATCTTGGCCGTACCACTGACTCCTCTTACACATTGCTTCTAGGGTGGGGGAATTGCTCTCGTCCCATGGCCGGCCAAGGCCGTTTGCCTGCTTGCACCTCCAGTCACACAGCAGGAGGCTGCTTCCAGTCCTTTGTAGCTAGGGCTAAGACTGGCTTTTGGCGGCTACCAGAATGGAGTTGGGGTGGTCCCAGCTCCTCCTTCTCAGCAGAATTCCCCCAGCCTGCTGTCCAGCTGCCACTGCCTACCGTGACTGGAAGTCCCATCCCTCATTCCATTCTGTGGTGATGGCAGTGACCTGTGGGAGTTCTGCTGCTGGAGTTCGAGCCCCAAGCCCTTTGAAATAAAATGGCGATCCCACCCACCTGCTGCTGCTCCTCCATGCGACTATGTCCTGGGTGCCACTCTAGTTCCTTCACCAACCACTGACTTTTGGGGGGAGGCACTTGGGAAACAGTGTCTCATGTTCTCACTGCTGCCTCTGACTGCACAAGATTCTCCTCATCCAGGTTAGGTCTCAGTCTCCCAGTGAGGAGCGAGGTTGCTTTTGCTGCCTCCCTGTCTGGCAGATCAGCTACGCAGCCACTCTAGCCACACTGCATGGCCTCTGATCTGTAGTGGTGACCTATTTCTTCTGTAGCAATGAATCCTATTTTCTTCTCCTCTGTCAGTTCTCTCGTGGTTCCTGTGTGCCCTGCACTCCCTTTGGTTCCTCTCCAGGCTGTTGTTTTCCAGATTCTCAGCACTTTCTCCTGGAGAAACTGAGTTGCAGACACTCAGCACTCTGCCACGCCCCCCCCCCATTTAGACATTTACCCTAGAACTCATCCATCAGGTCTTTATTTGTATAGAAATAAACCAAATGATGTTGTCACCAGACTTGTTTTTTCCACCTCCCAAACTAGTCAGAATGTGACATTTGAGAATTGGTTTACCAGTTTCCAACTGATGTTACATTTGCTAACAGAGCACAAGTTGACCAGCATAGGAACCGTACACAGGAACAAAGCAGAAATTCCAAATGAAATGTTGCAATTTCAAAACAGAGAACTATATATTACAATCTTTGAATTTCAGAAAGATAGAACATTGGTCTCCTATATGGCAAAGAAAAACAAACTGGAACTGCTGATGTCAACACTGCACCACGATGGAAATATTCATAGGGAAACCTCAACAAAACAGAAGCCTGAGATGGTAACTTTCCACAACAAAACCAAAGGTGGAGGAGATGCTGTTGATGAGTTAGGCAGTGATTATGATCTCACTCAAAACACAAAGCACTGGTCAATGGTTATGTTTTAGTCAATCCTAAACATGTGTGGCATAGTTTGATAGTTTACAAAGAAAATAACAAGTGCAAAATATAGAGAAATTTTCTTAGAGTATTGGGACTGGAGTTTATAAGAGATCATTTACAGCAGGGGTAAAACGAAATGCTTCTGCCCAGGAACTATGCAAAAAAAATTGTGGAGCACACTGGCGAGCTGACAGGTGAACAGGCAGGTTCAGTGTCACAAAGACCTACTACAACAACAGGAAAACAAAAGAGATGTCAACTGTGCCCTACAAGAAAGTACAGGAAAATGAAAAATATGTGCTACCAGTGTAAGCAATACTTGTATATGGAACATGAAGTTGTCATGTGTGACGACTGCCTTGGGTGTGACAGTTGAAACAAAGCTTATTTTTGTGGTAGAGTTCCATTGGTATTTTCACTGTAGTTCATATAGGAATTTATTTCTGATGTTATCTTTTAGGTTTTGTAAGCAAGTACACAGCTAATGTGAAAATGTTGATGTTTATTCTAAATGCAAAATACATATTTAGAATTTAATTTATTTTATTGATATTTTATGTTCCTGTTAATTACACACTGTGTAATATAATAACATCCTGACAAAGCAGCAAAACCACTGAGATGTCAAGTATGTCCTACAAAAAGGCCAGGAAAGCAAAACACATGTGCTGTCAGTATAAGCAATATGTGTAAATGGAACGTGCTATTGTCATGTGTGCAGAATATCTTAGGCGTGATAATTGAAGTAAAGATTTTGTTTTTGTAAAGTGCTATTGGTATTTTCATTGTAGTTCATATAGGAATTTATTTGTGTTTTTTTTTTTAGACTTAGTATACCAAAAAACAGTCAATGTTGAAAATTTTGATGCTTTTTTATATACACTCAATAAATATTAAAAATTAATAGTTCATTTTTGTGATATTTTTCCTGTTAAGTACTCATTGTTTAATATAATAAAAATCATAAAATAAAAATTAATAATTCATCAATAGAAATATTCTAAAAAATAAATGTGGGTCTGACAGGCCCATGTTTCTGCACCTTGATGACAAAATTAATCTTGTGCCCCAAGGGTATTTCCTTACAATTCTGGAGGCTGGAAGTCTGAGGTGAATGTGGCAGCAGGTTTGGTCTCTCCTTAGACTTCTCTCCTTGGTTCAAAATGGCTGCCTCTCATTGTGGCCTCACAAGGCCTTTATTTGTATGCTTGAACCCCTGGAGTTGCTTCCCCTTGTTATCAGGGCATCAATCCTGTTGGATTAGGGCCCCATCCTTATGCTCTCATTTAATCTGATCACCTCCATAGGGGCCCTGTCTCTAAGTACAGTCACATTGTGGTTTAGAACTTCAATGTGTGACTTTCGTGGAACACAGTTTAGTCAACAATTGTATCCCCATTGCAAATAAGTGTAAAAAATTTAACATTTACCTTTCTAGACTACAGCAATGTGAAGTCTGGAGGCATATTTCAGGCCAATCCTCTCCATTTAACTGATAGCTGCTCAAGGAATAGCTCTGTCCTTGGCCGTAGATCTCTGCAGCTATGCGTGGGAGACAAGCCGGTTTAGTACTAGACAGTGGCGCCTGCTTGGGGAGCAGGTGCTGAGCATGGATGTTATGCAAAGGAGCTTCATTCTTCCTGGGCTCAGAGAAATGTTTATGCAACCTAAGAATATCCTCCAGGGAGCAGTGCGGCCCCTAACCATCCCTCCTCACTCTTTGAAATCAGGTAAGAAGTGGACTGGCAGCTGCCCAAATCTCTTCTCACACTGAATCATGGGCCAGAACACTTGTGCAAACTGAGCTTCAGGAGCACGTCTCCAACCCCGTGGTTTCTTCACATCAATGGTTTCCAAGCTGTCTGGTTTCAGGACTCCTCTACACTCTTAAGATCACCTGGGACACCAAAACCCTTTGTTCATCCTGTGGGTTAGAGCTATTAGTACTGTATGAGAAATTAAAACTAAGAATTTTAAAGAATACTTTTGAATTCATTTAAGCATAACAATATATGCATTATATACCAATATATTTTGATGAAAAATACTTCTGTCTTCAAAACAAAATGTTCAGTGAAAAGAATACCATTGTGTTATAGTTTTGCAAATCTCTTTAATGTCTGACTTACTAGGAGACATATCTGACCTTATACTGGCTATAGTTTTCCTTCTGTTACATATCACATATCAGGTTGCTTCCAGAAAACTCCAGAGTGTGCTTAGGAGTAAATGAGAGGGGGGAAAAAGCAAGTATCATAGTTATCCTTTATTTTCACCCCTGGGGATTGAACCCAGAGCTTTACACATTCTAGGCAAGTTCTCTACCACTGAGCTACATCCTCAGCCTTTTCAAAAATTTTTATTTTGAGACAGGGTCTTGCTAATTTGCCCAGGCTGGCCGCAAACTTGAGATTTTCCTGCCTCAGCCTCCTGAGTAGCTAGGATTACAGGAGAGTGCTGTTGTGTTTTATTATAAAACTAATGTCCTTGTTTTATTATGAAAATAATTTTGACTCTGCAGATCTCTTAAAATGCTATCAGGGATCTTCAGGGGATACTCAGATCACACTTTGAGAATCACTGCTGTAAGCCAATATGCAAATTTTCACAAGGAATGATTTTAATTTATGTCCTACCTAAAAGAGGATCTCTATGGTAAAGAGCAACGCCAACAGCTTTTGAGCAGTGCTTATATTTCATGATAATAAAATGGCCAGACATATGGGGAAGTTTTAGGGGATCATAAAAAGAATCAAAAACTAGAGGCCAGGCAATGAAATACCCATGACTGAGACTCAACAAGAAAAATGAAACTCTCACTACACAATATTGAAGATCCCAATGCGTACAAAAAGCAGGCAGCACATCGAAAAGCCAAAGCGACAGCAAAGGAGTTCTCTGTTAGAAAATATGAAAAGAGAAGCCAAAAGGCAGGCAAAAGGGTGGCAAGGACTGTCAGCTCAGGCATGTGGCATGAGCAAGCGGAGAGGGTTTTCTCTTCTGTTTTGTTTTAAGTAGAATCAGAATCTGGAGGGGGAGGGGCTTTCGACATTACTCAATGACATCATTTTACATGGAGGCAACTGAGGCCCTGCTCAAGTCCACACACCTGTTCTTTCTGCGGGGCACACGGGTGGGTCCGTGGAGCAGAGCAAACACCTCTTCCATCTCTCTCCATTTCTCTCTATTCATGTCCTCATATGCATGCAACATACACACATGCTTATATACATAAACTGCTTCCCAAATTCCCTCTTGACAAAGTCTAGAGAAACCTGTGTTACTTGCTTGATGATTTCTCTTACTTCCTCTGCATCCGAAACATGGGTGAAGCACCAGCTATTGCAGTTTCCAGCCTGTAGAAAGCTGTGTGGTGGCAAACACAGCCCTTCCTCTCTAGGGAGAAATCAAGTGCTGGGCTCTGTGCCTGTTGCTTTACACAGATGAACAGAATCCAGATCTAGTAGCGCGTGTTCAGACAACCGCAAGAGGGCAACACCCAAGGAACAAGAGAAGACCCCCAAGGCCTTCTGGAAAAGCACCAGAAGCTTCCCAGGAAAATGTGCTAACCTGCGAGTAGAAGAGCTAAAACTTATTGATGGTTTCCTTTTAAATGGCAAGCATACTAGGAGATTTAGAATGCCTGAATAAGGTTTGCACTTACTCCTTTTGGAAATGTATCTATTATGTCTACCTGTTATACCTTATTTTCAACAGAACGTAACTTGCCTCGTTAGTGACTTACACTGTCTGCCTTCTGCAGAACTTGAAATGAAACCTTAGGTTTCATTTTTCCATTTGTAATATGTGGACTGCCTATCAGACTTGACCTTGATGTCCTTGGATCTTTAATGCCCAGTGAATCAGTCAAATGCCCTGCTGTGCCCTCCTGGACTACAGGACAAGGCTGGCTTGTTGGAGAGGAGATCCTATCAGAAGTCTCTGACACTCCTAGGTTGGAGGACAGCTGGAAGAACTTCCCAGCTTCCAGGACCTCTGATCAAATCCAACCTGGGGGCTGCACAGCAATCTCACAAACCTAGGGACACACGTGAAACCCACACCCACTTTTGAAAGCAGGAAAGGTCAGAGTGCCCTCTGGGATGGCTTTGGGGCTAGATGCTCAGGACTTCTTGCCCACTGAAAATGCTGGGCTCTGAGGCTGACTTTTTTTTTTTTTTTAGACAGGGTCTTGCTATGTAGTTCAGGCTGGCCTTGAACTCACTATGTAGCCCAGGCTGGCCTCCAACTCATGGCAATCCTTCTGCCTCTGCCTCCCGAGTGCTGGGATTACAGGCATGCACTACCATGCCCAGCAGCTCAGGCTGAGTTCTGAAGCCCCTTCCAGAAGCTTTGTTGGTGCATCTTGGGGTCCTGAAGGGAGTGCTGTAATGTTGATAGCAAAGGTATTTTTGGAACCACAGCAAGATGAGAATAAATAGAGTGATTTTGTGGCACCCACTAAGACAGAGCTCAGAGAGAGGTTGAAAGGAGTGTTACCCAAATAAGTCATTCTCCCTGGTGTGGACCTCAGACCACCAGTAGCCCATCACTTGTGGAGTCATTAGAAACGCCACTTCTCTGTCCCACTCCCCCAGTCCTCAGCCCCCACCCCACCTCACTCTAACCTCTATTATGGGAAATTCTGGGCCTGAGGCCCAGCTATCTGTGCTCCTGCAGGTAATCTGGTGCTTGTGCAAGTGTGAGAATCAGCAAAGTAACACTTGAGGGGACATGTGCAGGGTTGCAAAGCCAAGCAATGCTTGGAGTATAGAGGAAATGAGAGTGAGAATATAGAAAAGGAATAAAAAACAGAGAGGAAAAATTCACAAGCAAACATAGGAAGACCTTTGTGTGCCCCTGCTTGGGTGTGAGAAGTGATAGTTGCACCTGCCCTGGGATATTAACAGCAACTTAATATCTAGCTAGAGTTTCCCACTCTGCTGCTTCAAATTTATTTGGCTAAATACAACTCTTGTGGTAGTGACCTTTTATTCAGCTAATGTTACTCTCCCCGATTCCTCCAAAGCACACAGAGGGACTGGAAGGCTGATGAAAACCCGTAGAGTCTGCTAAATACCAAAGCTTTCCCAAACACTATGTACTTTTCAGTTTCTTTTTATTGGAATTTCAGATTATTGAAAGGTTATCTGTCTTCTGTTCCAAGAGGGATTACAATGCAACACAAGAAAGGAGAACACATTGTGATGTGTGGTGCGTGCTGTCCTCACTCAGCGAGGGCAGCCACTGGGAAGTTGCCCACGCCCTTCCCGGAAATATTGCGGGGGCTGAGGGGCCGAAGTTGATGTGGATGGCTGGGGAGTAGCTCTTCCCAGGGTGAAGAAGTTCTCTGGCGTCCTCCTGAGGATCTGAATTCTTCCAGATTTCTGCAGCTCAGATGCTGGAGTTCCATGTGAACTCTTGCCTCAGTTTCCCTTTATGGGAAATGACATTAAGACCTTAGTACCTCGGTCAGCCATTGTACCCCTTATGTCCATCTTTAGTCCTTCTGGGCTCTATTCTGTGTAGCTATTATCTCCACTCCTTGAATTTCTTTTCTCTCATCCATCTAATTTATGCTGTTTCACAATTTTTAACTTTCATTTCATCCAGCAAGATAGTTGCTTGCTTTGTTTGTGTTCACCAAGTCTGTGCCTTGGGCTAAAGTAGACTTGGAAGTCAAAAGACTAGATTTTTAATCTTTAAGTAAATCAATTGAGTCTGGTCTAAAGTGTCCCCACTGCACATGCTTATCTTGTACTAGACAAGATCATCTCATTCAGTCCTCCCAGTAACTCTTAGAAATAGGTACCAAACAGCCGGGCGTGGTGGTGCATGCCTGTAATCCCAGCAGGAGGCTGAGGCAGGAGAATCACTTTGGGTTCGAGGCCAGTCTGGGCTACATAGTGAGTTCAAGGCCAGCCTGAACTACATAGCAAGATCCCGTCTCAAAAAACAAACAAACAAACAAACAAACAAACAACAACAACAACAAAACCAAAAAAAAACTAGGTACCAAACAACCTTGTCAAGTGGACACAACTAATAGCTCTATTTTACAGTTGAGAGAAAAGAAGCTCAGAGTGGTTGAGTCCCCAGGATCAGAGCTGGTAAATGGCAGAGCTGGGACTGCATCCAGCAGTCTGACCCCAGGGCTGTGCTCACAACACTACTTTGTACTAACAGTGCCTCTTCCTGCCTCACAGTTTTGTTATAAGAAGGAAATGAGACAAAATGTATAAGAACCTTTCAAAACAAGGTAAACTGCCATATAAAAGAGAGGAAGTATACTGTATTTCTCAAGCTGTATTTTTCAGATATAAGTCTGCTGGATTTTCTACTTTCAATCCCCCTGTCCAACTGTAGTTTCCAATCAAGGTGTCCGGGTAAGTCGCTTAACCAAAATGAGCCGATAAGAAGGAACAAAAAACAAAACAATTTAAAAAATCTGAAGCACTATTTCACAAACGGGAGCCATCAATGAGCCTGGGGCTGGTAAAGTCCAGGAGAGAGGACAGGTCTGCCTTTTCCTCCGTAGCCACATATATCCCCTTCCTGAAGCCAGGGTGATGACTCGGACATGCCGCAATGTGTTGTTGCAATCCCACTGTAATCTAACTCTAGGGGTCTCAGCAAATGGCATCTTCTCTTCCACTTGTAGTTCTCTGGTCTCTATTTTCATTTCTCTTTCTCTCTCTCCAATTCCCCTGTTCACCTTCTTTCTTTTTGTCCCCTCTATGTGACAGAGACTGCTCTCTTTTCTCTCATATGTAAAATACGGCTATTAGTCGTGTCTACTTGACAAGGTTGGTTGGTACCTATTTCCTAACATCCTTTTTCTTCTTTAGTAATAGGAGACTTGCAGCTAGGAGATTTGCACACGGTTGCTTAGCCAGGCACCATTTCCCAGCCTCCCTTGCAAGGATGGCTGTGTGACCAAATCCCACAAATAGATGATGAGAAGGGGTGGCAGCCATCACCCAGCTGGAGGGACAGCTAGAGTGTCAGCTTCTTGTGCTCTTCTGTCTTTCTGTGGACTGGAACCCCAATAGGCAGAGATCCATCCCTGACCATCCGTACAACAATGATGCCATAGAGAAAGAGAAGGAGAAGAGAGATATCTGACAACCAATCACGTAAGAGAGAAAAAACTTCTTTGTTCTTGAAAATATGCTATTGCTGAGTTTATTTGGTATGATTATAGCTTTCCCCTGGCCTTGGCCTCCCTAAACTCTTCTTTCTTGTCCCTCTTCATCTTTCATTCGCAAGCAAGATTCTCAAGATCCCATGACACTCACATAAACACTAGAGCTCTCCTTATTTTAATTAATAGAAGTTAGGGGAATGTGAATCTGGTTGTTTCTGTCTTATAGGACCTATCTCAAGCATCTGTTAAAAATATCTTTTTCCTAATTATAAAAGAAACATACTTAATTCAGAAAACTTGGGTGGTATAGTGGAAGTGAAAGGAAAAGAAAGGAACTAAAGAAAATAAAATTACTTACAATTCTACCATCCAGAAAAGGGGAAAGATGACTACAAACATGCATGTATAATTTCAGGATTTTTTTCATGGACACACTTTTCTCCCTAAACAAATTTAAACATCAGTTTACATTGGATTTCAAAGTCATTTTATTACTTCATGTCCTACTATTTCCATATTTTAACTGTTGATTTTGAAATCACAAAACAAATAATTCAAAAAACTTTTTTTTTATATTTAGAAAAAAGTCTATCAATTCACATACAAAAAAGAAAAAAATTCACCTGTTAGGTGGCACACTTCTGTAATCTCAGCTGCTTGGGAAGTTGAGGGAGGAGGATCACAAATTCAAGGCCAGTCTGGGCAATTTAGTGTGTCCCTGCCTTAAAATAAAAAAAATTTTTTTAAAAGAAGGCTGGGTGTGTAGCTCAGTGGTGGAGTGCTTGCTTAATCCCCAGAGTCAGACTAAAAAAAGAAACTCTTCAATAATAGTATAAATCTAAGAAAATTAGGGTTAATATCTAAAAAATTCCTTTAATAAAATTTAGCCAAAATTCATGTCCATAACATATGCTTGAATACAAGTTCTTAGTATTCCCTGACTCAACTGCCAGGCAGATGCATTTACTCTCTATGGTCCAGGTAGAGTCAGCCTGTCGCTGGCCTCTGGACACGTGCCCCGCCTGGGCAGGCTGGAAGGCCAGTTTCCTCTGCCCTCGGCCATTCTGCTCCTCCCAACTGAGGTGCAATCTGGTGCTGAAAAAGTACATTTTCAGCATTTCCTTCTCCATCATCCAGCTTACTTACATTACTCCTTTTCCAAATTTATTCTTTGTGGTGCTGGGGACCCACCCCAGGGCCTTGTACATGCTAGGCAATATCTCTAACCACTGAGATGCCTCTCCCAACCCCACTCATGTCACCTCTGTGCCATGCTTTGTTAAAGTATAAAAATGTGTTCTCTGCATGTGCAAAGGAACAATCTGCCTCATTCTCTAACCATAAACCACTGGGGCCCTATACCCCCAGAGGGAAACTTGATTTCCTTTTGCCCCATTAAAAGTGAGTCTAACCCATATCTAATCATCAATAGTTAATAGGGTCTGCTCCATCTGCCACAAATAATAGGAGAACTTTTTTTTGTGAATGGGAAGAAAGGGAGAAATGATACTTTTTCAGGTGAGTTTATGAATGAATTAAATGTGTACCTGATGATGTACTGACCCCTTGAGATGGGTTATTTTACTTAATTCAATCCAAAGTCATATTCTTATTTCCATCACAGAGTTGAGGAAAGTAATTCCCAAGGCCATACAGCTAGTAATTAACAAAGAAGGGTTTGAACCAAGGCCAACTGATTCCCTGGCCTTTGCCCTTTCTCAGCTGTTCTTTAAGACCAGAAATCAGTCCTGGGCAGCAGTTTCAGCCCTGAGGACAAAGGCACTGAAGGAAGCTTTATAATGAGGAAAGAGAGCCTGTGGTCCATTGGGCAGCACCACCTCGCCTGGCTTTGTCCTCCCCTGACACCTCCCCTTGGCTGTAGGATTCAGCCCTCTCTACCTCCCCCTGAAGGGCACTCCCAGGCCTCTCCTGCTCATCTGTGGATCACCATTCCCTGGACAGGGCCCAGTGTCAGTGATCGTGGGTGACCAGACTCTTGGGGCTTGTCGTGCCATTGGACATACTGTGCACACTTAAACTTCCCTCCTCCGCCAGCCTCTCTAACAAGGGCGGAAAGGACCAGAATCTTCCTGTGTGGCGGGCCCAGGGGGCTACCTCTTATCTTGCAGGCTGGGCCAGGGGATTTATTCCATGTTAGGGATGAGCTAGCAACCAAGACTGTGAACCCTGAGATTACATTAATGATGCTACTTTTTAAAAAGAAAGTGAGAGTTGCAATTTGGTTGAAACCCCAACAGCTTAATTTCTAAATGTATACCTTATTTTTCCAGCACCAGAAAGTGAAATGTCTCTTCTGAAACCCCATGGTTTTCTCCTCCAACCCCAGAGTCTATCCAATTCACAACATAGCAATGGACGATG
Source organism: Erethizon dorsatum (assembly GCA_028451465.1). Classification (NCBI taxonomy): domain Eukaryota; kingdom Metazoa; phylum Chordata; class Mammalia; order Rodentia; family Erethizontidae; genus Erethizon; species Erethizon dorsatum. The sequence goes on along the minus strand of CM051829.1, from coordinate 20,455,771 downwards.
TCATCGAGCTGGTCCTCTGTCTTCCGTGTACATAGCCATGTCTTTTGTATGAGGCTTTAGAGCTGTAGAAATACAGCACTAAGTACAGGTTGGCTTAAGCAGCACGTTACTGTCTCATGGTTCTGGAAGCCAGAAGTTTAAAATCGAGACATTGGTCAGTAGATTTCTCCTGAGGCTGTGTGGGAGAATTTGTTCCAGGTCTCTCCCCTGGCTTCTGGAGGAAGACTGCTGGTAATCTTTGGTGTTCCTCGGCTTACAGATGCATCCTTCTGATCTCTGCCTTCATCTCCATATGACATCCTCCTGGGGTGCTTTTCTGTTCCCCGAATTTCCCCTTTTATAAGAATATCAGTCATGTTGGGTATGTTACCTAATGACATCTACAACAGCCCTGTCCCAAGGTAGAGTAACATTCTGAGGTACTGATGGTAGGTTCTTCAAAATATGAATTTGAGGGGGAACATGATTCAATCCATAACATTTCTCAAAAATTTAGGTTTCTAGTAAGGTATTTCTAGATGTTTTTTGAGACATTATTTTTCACTTTTAAAAAGGTGTATAAAAGAACCTTTTTTTTTTTAAATGAACCTGCCACTACAACATAGCTGTCATTAAAGACGTTAAAATGCAAAATTGCCCAGCTAGATCACCATTACTTTCACCCTGCAGGGTGGCCCAGCTGGCATTGGCATTGGACCTGAATATACTTCCATCCTTGAAGTCTGTTATTTTTGTAGTGAGTTTCAGAATAAGTGGTAGAGACACTGCTCTGATGGGAATTGACTTCCCTACCCTCAGTTGGGTTCCACGTCAGGTCCAAGAAGCCAGAAGGAAAGCACTTTGCTCTTCTTCCTACACATGTGGGCCCATCTTTGCATTTCAGCTTGGATGGACTCAGGGGCAGGTTGCAGCAGGCCCTGCAGGAGAGCATCTTTCTTGTTTGGTCCCACAGACTCTCCCATGTGGGATGCAGAATCCTGACACAGTCTACAGTGTGAGTGGTCCTCTAAACCATAGAGTGGCACTGGCAGGCTATGGCATGACCTAACTGGAGGGTCACACAGAGAGAGACTTTATGGGCAGCTCAACAATGAAAGCCAAGGCAACTCAGCTTGGATGTGTTGCATGGCAAGGAAAGGATCATGTACAAAGGCTAAGCTGTCGTTCTTCACTGTTTCTAATTGTCTGGGTGCTCCTTGGAGGTGGTGCTGACATTCCTTCTGCTTCTCCTCCTTATCATGTCACTGGGACTATGAACTTTCTTTTGCACAGATCTGATGGCTGACATTTCCATCAACGGCCTTTTCTGAAAATCCAGTTGAAGGACTGTGGGAAAACAGATAATAAGGGAAATGGCTGGGCCCCCGGGGATACAGAGAGGCCCCATTCTGAGTAAGGCTGGACATCCACTTGGGCACATGAGCCTGCTTCCAGTGCCTGCATGTGGCCTGGCTGAGCAATCAGGAAGGCAGGGACTAAAGTAGAGTGGTGTCCACAACCTGCCTTTTCCTTATTATCTGTCTTCATTTCCAGGCAGGAACAATAATCTACCTCTTCTCTCCATGGTCTTGACCTTTGCCTGAGAAAGAGTTCTAGAAAAGTTCCTCTGATGAGCTAAATGTTTCTATGAGGGTCAAAGACTTCCTAGTTTTAGCTTTTAGCATCAGTTTTTTAATTTGATAACAAGGCACACGATATTGCATTGGGGCTATGGCTGAGGTCCTGGACTTAATTCTCTTGAATCCTCAGGGAAGTCTGGCCTGCCTACTGCTTCTCTGGGATTGCTAATGTTTTTCAAATGCTTAAATGTCCTACCTTCATCTTCAGTGTCCTTGTCCTTGTGTAGGGTCTGCCTCTCAACTGTCTGCCTGGTTTGCCTCCAACCCCTTCATTCCCATGGAGTCCTGGATGTTAATCTGGTCTTGATTATTCCATTACTCAAGAAAGCATCTTTCTGGAATGTATGTACCCACCAGGAATATTGAAGCTAGGGACAGGCACAGTGCTAATGTAGACCTGGGTAGAGGGACGAAAAGAGAGAGGAGAATGAGTGAGGAAGGACCTGGGTCAGGAAGGGAATGCTCATCGTCCATGGGGAAGTCTGAGCTGAGGAAATGGCAAAATCCTATGTGGGAGAAAAACCTGAAGCCAGAACCAGCTGGGACTGGTGCGGATGTAATTAAGAAACCATGTGTTTTGAATCCAGATGAAATGGACAGAGAGGAGTCTGCTGAAGTTGGGTGGATTCTGAAGGCCCGCATCAGGAGGTGTGGTTCATTGGGGGTCATAACACTAGCAGTCTCTGGAACCCCCTGGAACCCCCTGCTGAGCCACAGAATCCCAAAGCCTCGAGTCTGGGACCCTGACTTCCTTTGATCCTGTTCCCTCCCTTCTGCTCAAACTTCTGTCCTCTCTCCTCCCAAAACTTAGGGTTGAATTAGGGTGGACAAACCCAAAAATGTTGTTTAGTTTATGGTGTGGTGCAGACTCTGAAAACTGGATCTTTCCTGCAACATTTATATTGATTTTGTGGTGATGTGAGGTCTAATGAATGATATACACATTATATCATTCTCTTATCCCATAAACCAGTCCAAAATGATGAAGACAGTGATTGCCGGGATCAATAAATACAACACTGAGCTGACAAATAGGAAAGAACTGGTACGGATGTGGAGTGAATCCCTCTAATATTTCTGATCACAGAGTCTGGCAAGACAGCACGTTGCATTCCTTTTCACATTTCATAGAGGCCTTTTACATAAGTTCTTTTCCTTGCTCTTCCCTAGAGCTGAGAGGGCTGGTAGAATTATCCAATTTCCAAGTGATGGCCCTGCTCTTCAAGGTCACTTACTGGTTAGGACCTAACCAGGTTCAGATTGGACCCCGCTCTTCTGATCTCCTTTAGGACTTGGTATTGCCAAGTGCTGCTTTTCTTAGATCAGTAGTTTGTTTTGTGCATTTATTTTTAAGCAGCAGAGTCTTTTCTCTAAACAGAAGTAGAACCCAGTAAATAAGACCTTTAAAGGCCAAACTGATCCAGCAACAATAGGGTAAGAATCTAGGAGTCCTGTGATTATTTGAAGAGATATTGAATGACCTTTGTGCACCAGGTACCGTGCAAAGCTATCAAACTCACAGGTGCCTATAAACAGGCACAATCTCCCAGTTTTAAGCAAGCTGAGAATCTGAGGTTGAAAAGCCCCTCACATCACTCACCTGGTGTTATGAGTTGAACTGTATCTCCCCAAAGTTCAAATGTGGAAGTCCTAACCCCTACTACATCAGAATTTGACTACATTAGACATAGGATCATTGCAGATGGAATTAGTGAAGACAAGGTCATATTGGAGATGGGTGGGCCCTATTCCAACATGATTGTGCCCTTATACATGGGGAAAATCGGGCAGAGACAGATACACCTACAGGGAGAACACCATACAAAGATGAAAATAGCGATCAGTACACCTACAAGTCAAGGAATACCAAAGGGTGTCAGCAATCATCAGGAATTAGGAGAGAGGCCTGGAAGAGATTCTCAGCTCTCAGAAGGAACCAAGCCCACCAACACCTTATCTCAGACTTCCAGCCTCCAAAAGTGAGACAATAAATGCCTGATGTTCAGGCCATCCAGTTGGTGACACTTTGTGATGGCAGCTCTAGTGGACCAATATAAACTGAGCCACAGAGCCAGGAGGCAGATCCAGGCAGGGGTCCCATGTCCTTCTTCAGACTATAAGGATGGACAAGGTGTGACATTAGTGTGCTGGGCAGGGAGGACAGAGTCCCAAACAACACTTTGAAAAGATGTCTCAGCGGATTTTAGAAGAACCCCTGTGAAAGAGGGAGATGATGCTAGGTTATCTGACCTTTGAGGCTTCGTTTTGTGTACCTTCTGTTCTCCTGGCACGGGCAGTGAGAAGAGGCATAAGAATGATTCACAGTGGCTGGCTGCCAAGTGTGATGGTGGATGCCAAGAAAAGCAGGGGCGAGCAGGGAGTGTCTTCTAAACAAAGCAGTCCACAGACACACTTGACATGGTAACTAGACACACAAGTAATGGCAAACGTGGGTTCATCCCTGCCTTCCACCACCTGGGATTTGTTTGCTGCTTGCAAAGGTTGGTCCCTATTAACCCGCATGCTTCAGGTCAGCCACACTCTCCTGACCGACTGCCTTTCAGCAGGCTTCCTGGAGACAGACAGACCTAGACGTGGTTGTTTTATTTGCCAGGAAATAGCTGACAGGCTGTGTTGGTACAAAGGCCTCTAGTTGGCAAAGCAAATAAAGTGATAGAAAACACATTATTTTACAAATTAAAATAAAGTTCAATTGGGTAGAGGCACCAGGAAGATCTGTTTACCAAATACTGAGAGATCTGATCTCTCATGCAGATTTAGATCTTTGCTCCAAAGACAGATAATTTTTGATCATTCAAAGGAAGATGCCCCACCTCAGTCAAAATATGCAGGGGGAGTCTCAAGCAAGGTGACTGTGTTAGAATAGGACAGTCATTTTAATGAATTCTGTCCCGTTCTTGTTTGGCAGAGAGCAGGACACACAGCCAAAGTATAGATGGCTGTTTTTCTATGCAGCTCATTTGGTAAAAACAAACATTAAAAACATCCCCTTAAGTCATTCTTGAGAGCAGAATATTTGTGTCTGTAGGAAGGGGTGGGAATAGTAATTGAGCTTGTGTTTCTGTTTTCCGATTCTATTTAGAACTGCCCATCTAGGAGGGAGACTTCTCACTGCACATACATTATGCTTTTTGAACCCCAGTATGTGAATATGGACTTACTAAAAAAGGAAATGCAATTAAAGTGAATTTGTTTTAAAACTTCCTGCATATACAGAATGCACCATTGGCTTTCTTCCCCATTCTCCCTTGGAGGTGCCTTCCCACCCAACCTCTCTCTGGTTCTTGCTATTCACGTGCATAAGGGACATTCACTTTCCAGTCTGTGTGGAAATGTGTCAGGCTTCAACTGATGTGGTACAATTACTTGTGGAATAATTGCTAAGGGCCTTATCCCAAAATAGATGGTATGATGAATAGGTGAGATTAGACACAGCTGCTGCTGGCAGTGTTTATTGAGGTAATATTTCTTGGTAGATTTAAGAATACAAGGAATTTATGACTATGCAATAAAGAATCAACCTCCTTCAAAGAGAGGTGATGTCTAAGCCCTTGGATCACCATTCCCCACAGAATGTGGTTCTCTGGGGGCTTTGGGTAGCATAGTATCAGCTTGACCTCTGGAGGTGCTGAAGCTCAACCACATGGGCATCCAAAATGACTACATGACAGAGCCTCAATTAAAGCTCTGGACCCCAAGGCTTGGGTGAGCTTCCTTGGTTGACAACACTCTACATATGGTCATATAGAGATTAGGAATGTTATCCACGGTCACAGAATTGAGAGGGCTATGCCTAGAGCAAGGGTGAGAGATGGTTCTACCATACCTGGTTGACTGAAGGGCATCTGTGCTGGAGAGAAACCCTGTCTCTATCCCCCAGTGCCCAGCTCATGTGGGGAGACAGTGGGTAAACCTGTGATTCCCAAACAAAGCATTGAGTGCTGTGGGAGATAGAGTGGATGTCTGTTTCGTATGCCCATCCCAGATCCCCCTGCCTTTCTGCTAAGAGTAGCTCCCCCGAGTATTTTGGGAATTGCTCCTTTTCCCCTTCCAACCTGGCAGTTGCAGCAGGAGCTACTATGTCCTTATGCTCCTGGCCTGGGAACAGGCTTGCACCCCAGACCCCTGCTGGGGCAATCCTAAGACCCTAGCCATGGTGTGTTGACAAGGGGTGGGCATCTACCCCAACTCAGGCCAACCAGAGCTTATTCACAGATGGTAGAACTAAACTGAGAAAGAGTCAGTCTTTCTGTCTGGTGGTGGAGTCAGAAAATGTAAAACTTGATGGGTGTGGTGGTACATATGTTTAACCCAGCACTCAGGAGGCTGATGCAGGAGGATCACTGTGAGTTCAAGTTCAGCTTGGGCTACATAGTGAGCTCAAGGCCAGCCTGAACTACATAGCAAGACCCTGTCTCAAAAAAAAAAAAAAAAAAAAAAGTAAAACTTGAGAGTTCTTAACTGATATATTTGTGCCAAGTGGAGGAAGCTGACATACACTGAGAAAAAGGGAGAGATGGAGCTTCTCCTGAGAGGAGGAAAGGTGAAGAGAGAGAGAGAGAATGAATCACTCCCTGGCTTCAGTCATTTCACTTTATTAAAAAAATTAATTTTATTGGTACATTTTAGTTACATATAATGATAACATTCATTATATGGAATTTGTACCTGTATGTGATATATCTTGATTCATCTTTTTCTCCCCTTTCCCTCCCCTCCCTTCAACCCCTCTACCTCTCCTTATTTACAAAAGCTTTGTTTCTATTTTTCCTTCTATTCTCCACCCCCCATTTCTCCTTCCTATTTCAACATTTTCTTCCTATTTCACAATATCTATTATACATTTTGGTTGTTATTTACACTTTTGGTTTCTCACACCAGAGAAACAGTGTGATATTTTTAAATGTGTATCCAATTTATTTCACTTAAGAATATGGTCTCAAGGTGCATCCATTTAACTAGAAATGGCTCGTTTGTCCTTCTTTATGGCAGAGTAATATTCCATTGTATAAAATAACCACATATTCTTTATCCATTCATCGATTGATGGGCATTTGGGCTGTTTCCAAGATTTAGCTATTACAAACTGTGCTGCTATAAACATGGGTGTGCATGTATCGCTGTGGTATGATGCTTTTAATTCTTTCGGGAAGATACCAAGAAGGGGAATAGCTGGGTTGAATGGAACCTCTAGTTTTAGTTTTTTGAGGAATCTCCACACTGATTTCCACAGTGGTTGCACCAGTCTAGACTCCCACCAACAGTGGAGAAGGGTTCCTTTTTTCCCCACAACCCCACGAGCATTTGTTATTGGTTGATTTTTTGATAGCCATTCTTTATGGAGTGAGATGGAATCTGTGTTGTTTTAATTTGCATCTCTCAAATGACCAGTGATGTTGAACATTTTTTCATATATTTATTTGCCACTTCTACTTCTTCATCTGAGAAGTGTGTATTCATCTCAGATGCACATTTTTGGACTGGGTCTTTAAACTTGGGGGGGCTCTGAGTTTTTGAGTTTTTTATATATCCTAGATATTAGTCCTTTGTCTGAAGAACAGCTGGCAAAATTTTTTTCCCACTCTGTGGGTTTTCTCTTCACTCTCTTGGTGGTTTCTTTTGCTGTGAAAAAGCTTTTTAATAAGATGAGATCCCAGTTGCGATATCACCGGCCCTGGGACTAGCTTTAATCTTTGGCATGTGGAAAACCAGTTTTTCCAGCACCAGTCATTAAAAAGCCTATCTTTCTTCTGGTGAATGTGTTTGGCTCCTTTGTCAAAGATAAGGTGGCTGCAAGGCCGGTGAGATGGCTCAGGGGCATAAGCGCCTGCCCGGCAAGCGCAAGAGCCCAAGTTCGACTCCCGGAACCCACATATGAAAAAAGGGCCAGTGATATCGCTCAGTGGCACGGGCGCCTGCTGGCGCACGAGGTCCTGAGATTGACCCCCGGTACCCACAAAAAAAAAAAAAAAAAAAGATAAGGTGGCTGAATGTGTTTGGAGTAGTTCCTGCATATTCTAAACTGTTACATTGATCATCAGGTCTTTTTTTTTGCCAGTATTATTCTGTTTTTATCATGGTAGCTTTGTAGTATAATTTCAAATCAGGGATTATGAGGCCCCCAGCCTTCCCTTTGTTGCCCAGGATTGCTTTTGCTAGTCTAGATCTCTTCTGATTTGAAATGAATTTTAGGATTGTCTTCTCTAACTCAGTGAGATATGCTGTTGGTATTTAATTGGGATTGCGTTAAATCTGTATAACAGTTTTGGAAGTATGGCCATTTTAACTTTATTGGTTCTTCCTATTCACAAACAAGGGATAGCTTCCCAGTTTTTGATATACTCTTCTCTTTTTACAGAGTACTGTAGTTTTCAATGTAAAGGTTATTTAGTTCCTTTGTCAGGTTGATTCCAAAGTATTTCATTTTTTTGGATGCTATTGTGAAAGACATTGTTTCCCTAATTTCTTTCTCAGTGAGTTTGTTATTTGTGTACAGGAATGCTATTGATTTTTGAGTGTTGACTTTGTATCCAGATATGCCACTGAATTTGGTTGTTAAATCTAGAAGTCTTTTGGTGGAATTTTTGTGGTCTTCTATGTAGAGCATCATGTCATCCACAAATAATAGTTATTTAAATTCTTCCTTTCCTATCCTTATTAATTTTATTTCTTTCTCTTGCCTAATTGCTTTGGCTGTTTCCAGAACTATGCTGAATAAGAGTGGGGATAGTGGACATCCTTGTCTTGTTCCTGATTTTAGAGTGAAAGCTTTCAGTTTTTTGACCATTTACTATGATGTTGGTTTGTCATAGATGGCTTTTATCATATTGAGATAAAGACCATCTATTCTAATCATCTGTAGGTTTTTTTTTTAACCATGAATGGGTATTGGACTTTGCCATATGCTTTTTCTGCATGTATTGAGATGATCATGTGGTTTTTGTCCTTGACTCTGTTAATATGTATATTACATTTATTGATTTTTGTATGTTGATCCATACCTGCATCACCGGGATGAATCCTACTTGGTTGTGGTGTATAATCTCCTTGATGATTTGCTGCACTCTGCTTGCCAGTAACTTATTGAGGATTTTTGCATCTATGTTCATTAGGAAGACTGGCCTGTCATTCTCTTTTTTGGTTGGATCCTTCTCTGGTTTTGGTACCAAACTTGCTTCCAGGAATGAGTTTGAGAGTATTGCTTTCCTTTCAATTTCATTAAAGAGACTGAGGAGTAGTGGGATTAGATCTTCTGTAAATTTCTTGTAGAATTCAGCAGTGAATCCATCAGGATCTGGGCATTTCTTTGTGGACAGGTTTTTAATTACATATTCAATTTCATTGACTGATATTTGATTACTTAGAATATTTATATCTTCTTGATTCAGCTTTGGTAATTCATATGTATCTAGGAATCTGTCCCTTTCTTCTGTGTTTTCCATCTTATTAGAACACAGGTTCTCAAAGTAGGTATTGATGGTCTTCTGAATTTCTTCAGGATTTGTTGTGATTTCACCCTTTTCATTTCTAATTGCATGGACTTGAGTCTTTTCTTTTTTTTTTTTGATAAAGTTGGCTAAGGGTTTGTCAACTTTATTTACTTTGTCATAGAACCAACTCTTTGCTTCATCTATTCTTTGTATTGTTTTTTAAATCTCAATTGCATTAACTTCTGCTCCGATCTTTATAATTTCCTCCCTCATATGAGCTTTGGGCTTGACTTGCTCTTCTTTTCTAGAAACTTGAGGTTCAACATTAGGTTATTTATTTGAGCTTGTTCTGTTTTACTGCTGTGGGAATTTACCACTATAAATTTCTTTTATAGGACTGCGTTTATTGTGTCCCATAAATTATGGTATGTTCTATTGGTATTATCATTTAATTGTAGGCACTGTTTAATTTCATTTGTGGCCCGTTGGTTGCTCAGAAGGGAGCTATTTAATTTCCATGTGTTTATGAATTTGTTGTGGTCTCTTTTGCCTTTGATTTCCAATTTCACTGGACTATTATCTGATAATATACATGGCATAATTTCAATTCTTTTGCATTCACTTACGCATTTTTTTTTTTGAGGCAGGGTTTCACTATGTAGCCCAGGCTGGCCTTGAACTTGCAGTGATCTTCCTGCCTCACCCTCCTAAGTGCTGGGATTACAGGCATGTGCCACAGTGCCCGGCTTCTTGTGCATGTTCTATGAGCTAGTATGTGGTCTATTTTGGAGAATGTCCCATGTGCAACTGAGAAGTGTGTGTATTCCAATACACACTGGGGTGAAACACTCTGTAGACATCTACTAAGTCCATTTGTTCAAAAGTTTGGTTCAGCTCTGATATTTCTTTGTTGATTTTTTTGTCTAGTTGATCTATCTATTTGTGACAGTGGGATATTGAGGTCCTTCATTATAATCTTATTAGTGCTTATTTGATTTTTCATGTCTGTTTATATTTGTTTTATATAGTTGGGTGATTTGGTATTTGGTGCACATGTATTTATAATTGTTGTCTCTTCCTCTTGGATTGTTCCTTTAATGAGGATGTAGTGACCTTCTTTGTCCCTCTTGATCAGTCTTGGCTTAAAATCTACTTTGTCTGCAAATAGAATAGGCACCCCTGCTTTTTTCTGCATTCCTGTCCCATGGAGTATTGTTTTCCATCCTTTAACAGTCTATGAATTTCTTTTTGAATTAAAAGTGTTTCTTGTATGCAGCATATTGTTGGATCTTGTTTCTTGATTGACTCTGCCAGCCTATTTCTTTTGATTGGTGAATTGGGACAATTTACATTGATCGTTATAACTGATATGTATTGACATATCCTTGTCATGTTATTTTCCTGTTGCTGGTTTCCTTTCTTCCCCCTCTGTTGCCTTGCCTTGCCTGGTGGATTCATTATATTAGGGTTCATGGAGTCATAGTCCTTGTTATCTTCTTCTAGAATGTCCTTCAGAGTGCTGGACACATTTTAGAGTGCTGGTTTGGTGGTCATGAATTTCTTCAGGTGTTCTTCATCATGGAAGTACCTTATTTTTACATCAGTTTTGAAAGACAGTTTTGCAGGGTACATCAATCTGAGTTGGACATTGTTTTCTTTTAGGGCTTGAAATACTTCACTCCAAGCTCTCTTTGACTTAGGGGTTTGTGTTGAAAGTCTGCTGTGATTCTGATGAGCTTTCCTGCATAGATGATTTGTTTCTTTTCTCTAACAGCTTTTAATACTCTGTTCTTGTGTTGAAATTCTGGAATCTTGACTATTATATGCCTTGGTGTAGATTGTTTTTGATCATGGCTAATTGGAATTCTATATGTCTCATTCATCTTTATGTCAAATTCTTTTTCCATGGTTGGGAAGTTTTCTGCCATTAGTTCTGTGAACAGGTTTTTTATGTCATTTGTGCTATCTCCTGCTTTTTCATTGACTCCAATCACTCTTATGTTATTCTTCTTTCCATCTTCTAACAGCTGTTGGGCTGATTTTTCATGGTCCCTGCTATTTTTAAGAAATCTTTCTTTTCATGATTACTAACTGCAATCCTGTCTTCTATATCTGACATTCTGTCCTCACATTGATTCATTCTGCTGTGTATACTTTCAATAGAATTTTTAATCTCCTGGATATCTGTTTGACTCTTTCATGAATTCCATTTCTTTCCTATGTTTTCATCACTTTCAAGGTTTCCATCAATTTCCTAAGCTCCTCTATTTTAAAAATCTGTATCTACTCTAGATTCACTAACCATATTCTTCATTAGAGTCATCATCTCTGTAGTTATCTGAGAAATTATTTCTGATTTGGGTTTTTCTAGAGCCTCATTCATCTTCTTTGTTACTTCTGCTGTTACCACTTCAGAGAGTCCAGGTGGGTGGCTTTCAAATTCTTCCTCCTCATTGCTCCTGGGTTTACCTTTGGTGAGCTGGAAGTCTGGGGTTGCACCTTGCTTCCATGTCTTCTCCTTTTCCATTTTTTTAGTTTAAATCCTGCATTGATGCTTATAAATTGCTTGTGGTAGACAGCTTTATTGATAATAATGAGAACACTTAGAAAATGACTACTTCTCAGAGATGTCTTCCAGGTATAGCTGGCTTTTATTGCAAGGTTCTGCCTCTTCGATTTATTGGGGATTAGAAGTTTCTGCCTATTTGGCCTAGCTCCTGGTACTTTGGCTGTGGTCTATAGTATTATTTATGAGCTTCAGGCAATCTCAATCTTGGTATACAAGGAAGAACAACTGATTAGAACAGTTATATCACCTTGGCTAAAGTAGTACAATAAGTAATAACAATAGCATCAAACACAGCCTAGAAAATGACAAACTGTGGTAACTACTAATTTGCCACCTTTAACCATATGAATAAGTTTTGTAGTTATATAACAAAATCTAAATAAGAGATCAGAAAATTGCATACAGTAAATATCCCCTCAATATGGCAATTTTACCTTCAGGGGAGAAAATTTAAAAGGGGCTTAAGGGGGGAAAATAGAGAAATAGAGGAATAGAAAGAGATTACAGTCAAGGCTAGAGGACAAGGGAAGATTATGCAGGCTTTGGGAAACTGGTGAAGAAGGTAGGAGGGAAAGAAAGAAGGAAGGAACAGAAACAAGAACAGAACAAAACAACAAAAGCACCTAGAAACAATGTCCACACTCATATAAGAATAAGAACAAACAAGAAAAAGAGAAGAAAAAAAACAAAGAAAAGGAAAAAAAAAAGAAAAAAATATCCACTTCAGGGTGTGTCTCTGCTGTCACTGTTGGACATAGAGGGGCAGACAGATCCCAGATCTGTGTTCATTGATCCCAGCAAGCCTGTAGTAGAATTATGGTGAGGTGGTGGATAATCTCAGCAGGTCTGTGCCTTTAGTTCCACTGAAGTTCAGGCTACTTCTGGTTTCTGGTTCTGAGACTGGGACCCGAGTTGTTCAGCCCACAACACTTCTGGGTGCCTCCTGCTGGCTTGAATTCAGCTCCCTGATCTCCTGTTGGCTAGAAGTTGGTTCCATGACCTCCTGTCAGCTTGACCTCAGCTGTGCCTCACCCTGACACTGTGATTCACTAGCTGGAGCCAACCTGCAGCTGCTCTGAGTTCTGAGTTCAGTTGGCTCCTTTCCAAAATGGTGATTGGCTAACTGCCCTCTCCTGGGAGATGTCTGAACCCAGATAACTCACCAGCCACTGCAATCTGCTGCGTCTACTGCTTCATGCCACTGGTGTGTTTCTCCATGCAGGCCTTTTGGGTTGCCAGTAGTCACTGTGGGTCTCCAGGTTTGAGCTGCCCCTCCCATGCCTTGACCCAAGGCTCAAGGAGAAAGTGCCATTTGCCACCTTCCTCTTCTGTGCTGAGGTTCCTCTCTTCGCTCTCCCCATGGGCTCCAATTCTCAATTCAGATCCTTGCTAGGTCCCGGGGACCCATTTTCCTCCTTCTTCTCTTCCCCATGTTTCCATCGTCTGGACTCAGGGAGGCTGTTTCTCAGAGAGGCTGTTTCTCTGCTGCTCACCACTCCGCCATCTTCCCAGAAGTCTGGCTTCAGTCATTTCTGAGCTCACCCATCTCTTCCCTGTCTAAGTTTCTGGAGAAAGAGTTCCTTCAATTTTGGGGTTGGGCCTATGTTCACATGGATCTTTTTCTTTCTTCAGTGACAAAAATACATAAACAGATACATCATATGTACATAAAGATTTATAGATATTCTTTGTTTTCTGTTTGAGTAGATAAAAAAAATCTAGGTTCTGTTGGAAAGGAAGGTTGTTAATGGTGGCACTGGAGGAGGTTCATCTCAGGCAGGGGTAAGTAATGCCCATGGCCTGCCCCAGACTGAGATTGTGGCCAAAATACACCCTCTTCCAGACTCTGTTAGGTGTCCTGAAGGTTCTCTGTGCCCACTGCTTTGCTCAACAATAAAACTATTATTGCGAGTGACAATAATGAAACATAATAACCTACAACTCTACATGCTTGAATCCATTCTTTCCAAAATGACATTCCTGTCTTGATTCAGTGGGAAAAAATCAGGAGACCATATGCTGAGTTAAATGTTTATGTATATTTTAGGGGGTGGGGGTGTGATGCAGTGGTAGGGAGCTTGCCTAGCATGTGTAGGCTTGGGTCCAATTCCCAACACCACAAAAACCATGACAGCAACAAATAGAAGACAAAGAATATCCTTAAATGTTTATGTACAGTATTATGTATCTATTTATCTGCTTTGGTCAATGAAGAAACCAAGGATCCATATGAAATATAGACCCAATTTTCAGAAGCTATTTTATTATTTTTTTAAACTATTTTAAAGAGAAAAAAATGAACAAAATTTCAAAACAACATAATAGGAGGGTAACAATGGTTAATATATTACATACTGTTATCTTTAAATTAGTTACTCAGGGTACAAGATATCAGTATTCAGTTGTGCAAACAATATTAGTGTAAACCTTTCTTCTCAATGAACTAAACAAAATTAGTAGTATATCTATCTTTTTTTGGTGTGTGTGTGGGTACCGGGGGTCGACCTCAGGACCTCACGCGCCAGCAGGCGCCTGTGCCACTGAGGATTATCACCGGCCCCTTTTTCATATGTGGGTTCTGGGAGTCGAACTCAGGACCTCGCGCTTGCCAGGCAGGTGCTTACGCTGCTGAGCTATCTCACCAGCCCATAGTGTATCTATCTTAACTATCTTTTATATATATATATATATATATATATATATATATATAATTTTTTTTTCAGAAGCTATTTTAGACCAGTGAGGGAGAGAAAAGAATCACAGCAGACAAAGCAAAGCTGTGTGGCAAAGTCTCCTGCTTGGGTAGGCAGCCAACCAGAGGATGCGAGGACTTAGTGCATGGGAATTTTCTCCATCCTGAAGAAGGTGTGGAGGGACAAGGGCACAAGGGGTGACTGTGAGCTGCATAACTTGTGGTAGACAGCAGGGAGACAAAAGTATTTTCCTAAACAATTTATGGGGCATTCAGGAAGCTCTTTTGCTTTTTTATTCTGCCCCTTTACGCTAGGTTTTTCATTGATTTGCCTTAAAAATTTGTGTGTGTTTGTAAAATATCTCATCATACTTATAAAAGAGTGTATAAAGTACATTTCTAGTTTAAAGAAAAATAAATACCCATGTACCCACCACCAGTTTTGAGAAATAAATCATTACTAAGATCCTTGACTGTCCCTAGGAGCCTCACTCCTCTTATTCTCTATTTGCTTCCTTCAGTGATACAGAACCACTGTCTTGAATTGTCACACACATGGATTCCTTATGCCTCTCCTTGAACTGGCTTTGTCATTCTGCTGGTTCTCTCATTAATGAATTAAATAAAATGTTAATTATGTTCTTATTGTATAAGAATTATGCTTTATATATATATTTAAAGGTAAATTTGTATATTCTTGGGCCCTGTATATGTGGCTTGTTAAAAATACAGGCTTTAAGCCATAGGAATCAACACATGCCATCAATAGTATAGCTTATCCCCTGGGTCCAAGGTTTATTGAGGAATTTCTTTACTTTCCTGACAGTTCAACTGTGCATTCAATAAAAAAAAATAATAATTCAGTGTGCTGTATTAAAACAGCCTCTCTGCCATATTGATCAAAATGGATATCCTTCCAATTGACAATTTTTAGCAGTCAGGCACTCATTTTATTTTATTAACCGAGGCATTCCTAGATAAGGAAACTGTCTCTGTGGGGTTCTTATCACCCTCAAATTTAGTATATTTTTGGGCCCTAAAGAGTGGGAGGAAGACTGGGGTAGGAAGGAGAAGCATGGGTTGTCCTAAGCCTAGGTTTGGTACAGGGGGAAGGGTTTAGGGCACTGGAGGGGAGAAGGGAGAAAGGAAGGAGGTCAGAGTTGTAGGAGGGTCAGGTGCTTCATGCCCATGCTCAAGGATTATCCTTTGGGACACCTGGAACTTTCCCATGACTGCAGCTACTCAAGGCTAAAGAGGAGGATCACACAGAACACCATTAGCAATGCTCCTGCTACTCCTTGAACATCAAGCCCATGGTGGATTCTGCTGCCGTTCCCAGCTACAGGGCAACTTCCTTGATTGTTTTCTTCACAAAACTGGTCAATCTGCTTTTGCCTCTACTCTCTTAGAGTCCTGCTTTCTCCTTGGGATTTGAGGAGCTGATGGTAACGACCTTGAGAGAAGGTAACGAGCTTTAGAACTGAGTTGACTTTCTGGTTATACTATGAGGCTCTGAGTCTCTAATTTCCCCTTCACACAATATCACAGACTCTAGCAAGGTGAGGATGAGAGATTAAGAATAAGGAGAAAAGTAACACTATCAGGTTGTGAAATTTGATGTGTTTGAGCATGTACCACATGTAAAGTTCTGTTGTGAGAGTATACAGTTTTTTTTTTATTTTAAAGAGAAAAAAAACAAAACAAATAAAAAAAAGAACAAATTTTCAAAACAACATAATATGAGGGTAACAATGGTTAATGCATTACATATTATTATCTTTAAGTTAGTTATTCAGGATACCAGACATTAGCATTCAATTGTCCAAACATTATTGGCTCAAACCTTACTCTTCAATGAACTAAGTAAAATTGGTAGTGTATCTATCTTAACCATTTTATATATATATATATATATATATATATATATATATATATAAGTTTTTCCCCCTTTCCCTTCTTTCTTTTCCCTATTCCAGTCTCTCTTTCCTATTGACCAGTTTCTTTTTGATTCACCATGTCTATTGTACATTTTGGATCTTATTTACTCTTTCAGTTTCTCATACTAGAGAGACAATACGATGCTCACACATGTGCGTCTGGTTTATTTCACTTACGAGTATTTTCTCGAGTTGCATCCATTTACCTATAAAAGTCTCCAGTTTATCCTTCTTTATGACTGAATAGTACTCCATTGTACAAAAATACCACATCTTTCTTATCCATTCCTCAGTTGATGGGCATTTGGGTTGTTTCCAAGATCTGGCTATTACAAATTGTGCTGCTATAAACATGGGTGCACATATATCACTGTGGTACGTTTTTAATTCTTCTGGGAAGATGCCCAGAAGGGGAATAGCTGGGTCAAATGGGACCTCCAACCCTAGTTTTTTGAGGAATCTCCACACTGACTTCCACAGTGGCTGTACCAGTCGACACTCCCACCAACAGTGAAGAAGGGTTCCTTTTTCCCCACAGCCCCTCCAGCATTTGTTGTTAGTTGATTTCTTTATAGTAACCATTCTTTCTGGGGTGAGATGGTATCTCAGTTTTGTTTTAATTTGCATCTCTCGAATGACTAGTGATGTTGCACATTTTTTTGTATATTTATTTGCCATTAGTATTTCTTCATCTGAGAAATGTATATTCATCTCAGATGCCCATTTTTGGAGTGGGTCTTTAAATTTGGGAGGTCTGATTTTTTTTGAGTTCTTTATATGTTCTCGATAGCAATCCTTTGTCTGAGGAACAGCTGGCAAACATATTTTCCCACATTGTGGGTTGTCTTTTCACTCTGTTTGTGGTTTCTCTTGCTGTGCAAAAGCTTTTTAATAAGATGAGATCCCAGTTACTGATTCTTTGGGATAGTTCCCATGTGGTTGAGTTTTTATTCATAAAGTCTTTGCCTACACCAATGTCTTCAAGGGTTTTACCTATCTTACCTTCCAGCAGCTTTAATGTTTCTGTTTTAATATTTAGATCTCTGATCCATTTTGAATTTAGTTTAGTGCATGGTGAAAGATATGGGTCTAGTTTTAATCTTCGGCATGTGTAGAGCCAGTTTTTCCAGCACCATTTATTAAAGAGGCTATCTTTCTTCCAGCGAATGTGTTTGGCACCTTTGTCAAAGATAAGGTGGCTTAGTATGTCTGGGGTTGTTTCAGCATCTTCTAATCTGTTCCATTGATCTTCAGGTCTGTTTTTTTGCCAGTACCACACTGTTTTTATCACAGTAGCTTTATAGTATAATTTCAAGTCGGGGATTGTGATGCCCCCTGCCTTGCCTTTGTTGCCCAGAATTGCCTTTGCTATTCTAGGTCTCTTCTGATTCCAAATGAATTTTAGGATTATTTTCTCTAATTCTGTGAGATATGCTATTGGAATTTTGATTGGAATTGCATTCAATCTGTATAACAGATTTTGGAAGTATGGCCATTTTCACTATATTGGTTCTTCCTATCCAGGAGCAAGGGATATCTTTCAATTTTCTGATATCCTCTTCAATCTCTTTTTTCAGAGTACTGTAGTTTTCAGTGTATAGGTCTTTTACATCCTTTGTGAGGTTGATTCCTAGGTATTTCATTTTTTTGGATGTTATTGTGAAAGGTATTGTTTCCCTAATTTCTCTTTCAGTAAGTTTGTTATTTGTGTACAGGAAGGCTATTGACTTTTGAGTATTGACTTTGTATCCAGCTACACTACTGAATTTGCTTATTAAATCTAGCAGTTTTTTAGTGGAGTTTTTGGGGTCTTCTGTGTAGAGTGTCATGTCATCTGCAAATAATGATAATTTAACTTCTTCCTTTCCAATCATTATTCCCTTTATTTCTTTCTCTTGCCTAATTGCTCTGGCTAAAGTTTCCAGAACTATGTTGAATAAGAGTGGGGACAGTGGACATCCTTGTCTTGTTCCTGATTTTAGAGGGAAGGCTTTCAGTTTTTGGCCATTTAGTATAATATTGGCTGTTGGTTTGTCATAGATAGCTTTTACCAGGTTGAGATAAAGACCCTCTATTCCAATTTTCTGTAGGGTTTTCATCATGAAAAGGTGCTGGACTTTGTCATAAGCTTTTTCTGCATCTATTGAGATGATCATGTGATTTTTGTCTTTGGTTCTGTTAATATGCTGTATTACATTTATTGATTTACGTATGTTGAACCATCCCTGCATCCCTGGGATGAATCCAACTTGGTCATGGTGTATAATCTTCTTGATGATTTGTTGGATTCTGTTTGCCAGTATCTTATTAAGGATTTTTGCATCTATGTTCATTAGGGAGATTGGCCTGTAGTTCTCTTTCTTAGTTGGGTCCTTCTCTGGTTTTGGTATGAGGGTAATGCTTGCTTCCAGGAATGAATTTGGGAGTATTGCTTCCCTTTTAATTTCTTTAAAAAGTTTGAGAAGTAGTGGCATTAGGTCTTCTCTAAATTTCTTGTAGAATTCGGCAGTGAATCCATCAGGGCCTGGGCTTTTCTTTGTTGGGAGGTTTTTAATTACATCTTCAATTTCATTGGTTGATATTGGTTTATTTAGGATTTTTAAATCTTCTTGATTCAGCTTTGGTAATTCATACGAATCTAGGAATCTGTCCATTTCTTCTGCATTTTTCATCTTAGTAGAATATAGATTTTTAAAATAGGTATAGATGATCTTCTGGATTTCTGCAGGGTCCGTCGTGATATCACCCTTTTCATTTTCAATTGCATGGATTTGAGTCTTTTCTTTTCTTTTTTTAATAAGGTTGGATAAGGGTTTGTCAATCTTATTTATTCTTTCAAAGAACAAACTTTTTGCTTCATCGATTCTTTGTATTTTTTTTTAGTCTCCAATACATTAATTTCTGCTCTGATCTTTATAATTTCCTCCCTTGTACAGGCTTTTGGCTCAACCTGCTCTTCTTTTTCTAGAAGTTCGAGGTTCGCCATTAAGTTGTTTATTTGCACTTGCTCTATTTTCCTGATATAAGTATTTAATGCTATAAATTTCCCTCTTAGGACCGCTTTCATTGTATCCCATAAGTTCTGGTATGTTGTACTGTCATTATCATTCATTTGTAGAAATTGTCTAATTTCTTCTTTAATTTCATCTGTGACCCATGTGTTAATTTCCATGTGTTTAGGGAGTTTTTGTGATTTCTTTTGCCATTGATTTCCAATTTCATTGCACTATGGTCAGATAATATGCATGGGATAATTTCAATTCCTTTGCATTTACTTAAGCAGGTTCTATGAGCTAGTATGTGGTCTATTTTGGAGAACGTCCCATGTGCAGCTGAGAAGAATGTGTCTTCTGATGTTGTGGGGTGGAACACTCTGTAGACATCTACTAAGTCCATTTGTTCAAAAGTTTGGTTCAGTTCTATTATTTCATTATTGATTTTCTGTTTAGTTGATCTGTCTTTTTGTGACAGTGGAGTATTGAGATCTCCCAATATAATTGTATTAGTGCTTATTTGATTTTTCATGTCCTTTAGTACTTGTTTTATATAGTTGGGTGCATTGGTATTTGACGCATATATATTTATGATCGTTATCTCTTCCTCTTGGATTGTTCCAAGGATGTAGTGACCTTCTTTATCTCTCTTAATCATTCTTGGCTTGAAATTCACTTTGTCTGCAAAAAGAATAGCTACCCCTGCTTTTTTCTGGGTTCCTGTTGCATGGAGTATTGTTTTCCATCCTTTGACTTTCAGTCTATGAATTTCTTTCTGAATTAAATGTGTTTCTTGTATACAGCATATTGTTGGATCTTGCTTCTTGATCCATTTTGCCAGTCTGTGCCTTTTGATTGGTGAATTGAGACCGTTAACATTGATGGTTAAAACTGATATGTATTGACTTATACTTGTCATGATATTTTCCCGTTGTTGGTTCCCACTCTTTGTTTGTTTTTCCCCTTTCCCACTATTTAATTATCTGCCCTGCTTGGTGGATCCCTTCTGTTGGGGTTCCTATCTCTTTCTAGAATGTCCTTCAGAACATTTTGGAGTGCTGGTTTGGTGGTCATAAATTTTCTCACATGTTCTTTGTCATGGAAGTATTTTATTTCTCCATCAATTTTGAAAGATAGTTTTGCGGGGTACATCAATCTGGGTTGAAAATTATTTTCTTTTAGAGCTTGAAATATGTCATTCCAAGCTCTTCTTGACTTGAGGGTTTGTGCTGAAAAGTCAGCTGTGATTCTGATGGGTTTTCCTTTATAGGTGATTTGTCTCTTCTCCCTAACAGCTTTTAAGATTCTGCCCTTCTGTTGAATTTCTGGGATCTTGACTATGATATGTCTGGCTGAAGTTTTTTTTTGGCCATGTCTAGTTGGTGTTCTAAAAGCTTCCTTTATATTGGGGTCAAATTCTTTTTCTCTTCCAGGGAAGTTCTCCATGATAATGTCTTTGAACAAGGTTTTAATGTCATTGATGCTATCTCCTGCTTTTTCATTTATTCCAATTATTCTTAAGTTGTTTATCTTTGAGTCATCTAGCAGCTGCTGAATTGATTTTTCCTGGTCCCTTGCTGTTTTTAAGAATTCTTTCTTTTCCTGATCACTAATTGCAAGCCTGTCTTCTATATCTGAGATCCTGTCCTCACATTGGCTTAATCTGCTACAAATACTTTCAATGGAATTTTTGTTCTCTTGGATATCTGCTTGTATCTGCCTTATGGATTCCATTTCTTTCCTATGCTGAGCATTCATGGTTTGTATAGTTTTCTTAAGCTCATCTATTTTTTTGTCTGTATCAGCTATAGTGTCCTTAAGCATGGTCTTCATTGTGGACATTATCTCTGCAGTTATCTGTGAAATTATTTCTGTTTTAATTTTTTCCAGAGCCTCATTCAGTTGCTTTGTTTTTACCCCTTTAGATAAGCCAGGTGGGTGGCTTTCGGATTGTCCCACCTCGTTGCCCCCTAGGTTTGCCTTTGGTGAATTGGATGTGTGGGGTTGCATCTTGTTTAAGTGTCGTCTCATTTTTTCTTTCTTTAATTTAATTCCTGGGGTGATGTTTGTAAATTACCTATGGTAGGTTACTTTATTGCTAGTGTTCAAGATCTTTAGAAGATGATTACTTCTCTGCAGTATCTTCCAAGTGGAGCTTGCTTTTGGGTTTTGAGCTTTCTGCCAGATCCTACCTCTTCAATTCGTTGGATGTGAGATGTTGCTACCTGTTTGGCCCAGTCCTTGATTCTTTGGTACTGTGCCACTGTATTTTCTGTGTCCCTTAGTCAATATCAATCATGAAATATCAGGAAGGAAAGCTGTTTAGAACAATTATTTCACATTTGGCTATAATGGTAACTGAAGCATCAAACACAGCCTAGAAAATGACAGACTGAGCTAACCAGTTACTTACCACTTTTAGCCGTATAAAGTAGAGTTGCGGTTATATAACAAAATCTAAAACACACCAGAAAAATTATATGCAGTATACAAGTCCTTAGTATGTCAATTTTTTCCCTCAGGAGTTTAAATTTAAAATGAGTTAAGGAGGAAATAGAGTATTGGGAGAAGAGGAAGGAATAAGATGTAAGGTTAGAGGATCAAGAGGGATCCCACTAACATTGGGACACTGGTGCAGAGGACTGGTGGGAAAAAGAGAAGGAAGGGATAAAAGGAAGAACAGATCACAACCACAATCACAAAGAGGTTAGAGGCGCTGTTTACACTCATATAAAAACCAGAGAGAATAATGAAGGAAAGAGCAAATAGACAAACAGAAACAAAAACATAGACATAAACAACAAAGCAAACAGACAAAACAAAAATAAAACCCCACACGCACAAAAAAATAAAATAAAAACCCTTCACCAGAACAAAAAACTAATGAGAGAGAAAAATAAATAAAATAAAATAAAATAAAATAAAATAAAATAAAAATGAAAATAAAAAAATAAAAAGAATCAGTTCCAGGTGTTGACTCTGTTGTAAGCAGGCACCGTGTGATGACAGAGTCCTGTTATGTTCAGGTCCGTCCCAGCGAGCCAAGAGCAGCCCTCTGGTGGGGCGGTGAGCAGAAGCGTGGACTTTCAGGCGGAGACCAGTCTCGTTCGCCTGCCGCTGTCAGCGCACTGCTCCACCCTGCCCGGAGCGAGTTCCCAGCGCTGTTTTTGCGCTGCTCTGATTTTTGCCACGCCCCCCACAATGGCGCCGGGCCAGTCGCTCTCTGGCATGGGACAGGTGTGGCTGAGAGACCAGTCTCCTTCACCTGCCTTCCTCAGCGCACTTTCGTGGGGCTGAGAGGCACCGCACTGCCCTGTTCTCTCCAGAGCGCGAGTTCCCAGCGCTGTTTTCTTGCCGCTCTGATTTTCACTGCACCCCCCACAATGGCGCCCGGCCAGTCGCTCTCCAGCGCGGGACAGGTATGGCTGAGAGACACTCACCGCCGGCCAGCGCAGTTCGCCGCTCCCCTGCCCTGCCGCTGTCTCGCGATCCTCCGTGGGGGCTCCATGGGCGCCAGCTGCCACCGTGTGTCCGCAGCTTTGAGCTTCTGTCGCGCGGTGATTCCTGGGATGGGAGAAGGTGCGCGCGCGCGGGGTCTGCTCCTTCTTTGTTGAAAAGTACCCTTCACTGGTGCCGGGGGTCCCAAGCTGCGTTTCAGAACTTTTCTGGGTCCCGGGGAGGCATCTCCCCCCCTTCCTGCGCTCTCCTGGTCACTATATTCCCGTGGTCCAATGGCAACTTTTAGAGAGTTTTGCTGCGTGCTTCTTACTCATCCGCCATCTTTTTTCCGTCTCCTACAGTTCTTTAAAAAGTACAGATTTTCAAAGACAGATGTGATTTCAAGTATTCACTCTCATCAGACTCATTGTAGAACTTTGCCTCACTTTTGGATTGGAAACTGCAAGTGCACCCCGGAGAGCCCAGTCTTTCCAGTCTGGGTTTTGCTGTTGATTAGTTGAATAAGCAGACAAGGCATTCGCCCTCTCAGCCTCTGCCTCCTCTTCTGTGAGTCCACACCTGCAGAGTGGACACTTGTACTAGGCTCTGACAGGAACCTGCTCCATTTTATGGGAACCATGTATATGGGGGACAGTGTCCCTCTACTGTAGCCCTCCAATCATGGAGTTCACAAGGGCCCTACAGTCATAGTTCCTGTTCCCCCTGGTCACAGAGGTGGCATACATCTCACACCAGTTAGAAACCTTCAGAATTCTCCCTGGGATCAAGTTGTAGCTTTCCTTTCTGTCGGGGAAGCTGGAAAGGTAGTGGCTCCCCGAACTGCTGGCTACTAGATTTTGGCCCCATGGAAAAGCCAGCCAGAGAGAATAAAACTAACGTGTTCAGAAGACAAAGAGAAAGCAAGAAAAGGCAGGGCTCCTAAATCTTGAGGCTCAACCACCCTTCCCTAGAAGGTTGTAGAAACCGGTGGAAATGCCCCTTTTGGCTTAATCAACTTTGAGTCAGGTTTCTGTCACTCACCACCCAAAGAATTTTGACCACACCTGACCACAGGGGTTATTTCTAAAGATTATGAGTATTTGTTAAGCCAAACATACCATGCAAATGTGTGATGAAATTATTGTTCATTGATCCTGTGCTCAGATATAAGACTGATACATAGATATTTGATGTGGAATATATAGTTCTAGTGTGTGCAAACATATTCATAAATGTATAATCCACAAGTGGACAAAAATAGCTCCAATGAGCATGTCTGCTAGTGAGGGTGTGGCCTGAAGATGTTTTATGAAGACCCTTGAACTTATTAGGACCATGTTCTTTGTGGTGTGTGAAGCTGTTGGTCAGGACTGGGCTCCTGCTGCAAGGTATGCACAACTGAGAAAATGCTCCTGGAGGATGCAAAGCCATTATTATTAGATTCTAACAAAGAAGAACACTTGCTTCAAAGGAAAGATTGCTATTAAGAAGACAGCTAAAGCTCAAGTAATCTGTGTGAGGGGAGGGAGTGGTTGATTAAATAGCACAGAACACAGCTAAGAAGGGAAGGAAAAAGCAGTCTTCTTACTTTGTGCTGACTACAAACTGCAGAGGAGATGAATTTCCCTTTAGGGTAGGGTGTGGGCATGAGCAGCAGGAGGTCTGGAAAGGTGTGGATTTAGGAAGCCTCTTGTCAGCTTCCTGGGCTGAGTCATTCATCAGTGGCAGAGGCTCCCAGAGAAATGCATCTCTCTGGGGCTCACTGTGGGAAATCAGGAGACAATCTGCTAGGTCACCTGTGAGGCTCTCCAGGGCTCTCTGGGATCTTGTTCAATTTTAACTAACACGCAACCCTGATGTGCTGGCACTTCTGGCAAAAACATATTTTGGCAAATGCGAAATTGCTAATGAAATTAAATCACATTCTGCATAGCATCTGTTCCATGACCAATTTACCAGCCCCGGAGTACATTGGCAGTTGAGCATATTATTAGGCATCAGTCTTGGAGCCTATGCGAGAAGTAGGATAGGAAGTGTCACAGTTCATCATTTCAGTCCTTTGCTGAAGCCAGCACCCCCTTCAGTACCCACCACTCCAACTGAGTCCACCTATGTGACTGTGAGAATGTTTTGTATTGATTAAGATTTCTTGGTAGCAAGTGATAGAAACCCCATTTTATCAGCTTATGCCAAAAGGGGACTTTATTATGAAGACACCAGGCGGTCTCATGGAGCCTAGGACAGGAACCAGGTTATGCTGGGAACTAGTGGACTATGGAACTACTGGAACATGGAACTCGGGTCTGATCAAGGCTCTTTCTATCTTTCACCTCTGTTCCTGTGCACCTCTTTGGGGGCTCTTTCTCCCTCTTCTACAAATATGTGGCCTCTTGTGTGCTTTAAGGAGCAAATATGTTGGTTACCACGGGAAGGACTCCCCAGTCCAAAAATACCATGGAAAGGCTCACTGTGCAAGCTGAGTCAAGTGCCCACCTCTGGATGAGGCCACGGACTCCCTGGGGGTTGGCAGTGTGGCCACCCACTTGTGGTCAGGCACCTGGGACTAGGGTCAAGATCCCATGACACATGGAGGCTGATTCTGCAGCTATGCTGCTGCTGAGTGGAGGGGCCAGTTCCTAGGAAAAGAGGAATAGTGGGAACATAATCATAGACAGTCACTACACCTCCAGACTGGCCACACTCAGGTCCCTGCACTCTCTACTTTATTTTGGTTGCTATGAATTGCTCTTCCCTAAGACTCTTCTGTGCATATTGTCCTTAGCTCCCTCTCCTTTGCCAATTAGGTCTCAGAGACCAAGACTCTGAATATAAGGATCTTTAGAGTTCATCCCAACCTACTCTTTGTCAAATGCATATATTTATTCTATAGTTTCCCAGAAATCTGTGCTCATATGCCTCCAGGGACCAGGAACTCACTACCATCACAAGAACTCCTGTTCTATTTTCCTACTGGATTGTTAGATCCACTTTCCCTCTAAAGTGACATCTTTTGCTTATTGGTCCTGGCTCTTCCTTCTGGAGTCTAATGTCTGTCATTTCCTCCAACTAGTTTAAGGTAGTAATCCAATACTTCTTCCTTCCCCTTCTGCATGTCTTCTTATTTATAACCTAAATGGCATTTATTTTTTTTCATCCATTTCTAGTTGCTACTGCATTTTATTCCTCCCTCTCTATTTTCAAAGCTCTTCTCTTGATGTGCTGTTGTGTGTCAAGGATCCTCTTAAAGAGTTTTGATCAGCACTGAAAACCATGCCCTGGAAAAGCAGGCTCATTGCTGCACACACTCTGAAGCTAGTGTCTCCACTCCTTATTCCCTCTTTGGGTCTCTTTCATTGCACTCATGATTACATTCAATTTTCGGTCCACAAAAACTCATTTAG
The DNA here is from genome assembly GCA_028451465.1 of Erethizon dorsatum. Lineage (NCBI taxonomy): Eukaryota > Metazoa > Chordata > Mammalia > Rodentia > Erethizontidae > Erethizon > Erethizon dorsatum. Next base: position 20,429,671 of record CM051829.1, on the reverse strand, counting down.
CTCTACAACTTAGTCCAGGGGTTAGAGCAGGGCCAAACTCTACCCGACTTCTTCCTCTCACAGCTATCTGGCTCAGCCTTGCTGTAGGATCCAGAAGTCATCCCAACCAAAGGCAGGAGTAGGTCCTGTCCCAGTGATCTGGAGTCAGTTGACCGAGGGCTCCAGTTCTGAGAACTGCTTTCTGCTTTGTATCTGATATCTGGTTCCCATTCACAGTACCTAGGCTTTAGCAACTTGCTCCTTATTGTAGTAACCAGCTTAAAATCTCAGCCCCAGATTAATACCCTAAACCTCCGACTGGTGGGTGGGATGCTTCCCTGCTGAGACACGCCTGCGCACAGTCACCTGGACTGTCAGGTTCTCCCATCCCCCACCCAGGCTCTGTCCTGGCTCTTGCCCATCTCTGCCCTCAGATGTTGGCCCCCTAAAGCTGAGGGCCCCAGTACATACCTGCTGCTCTCTCCTCTCCAACATGGACTGCTGAGCTGTGTACACTGCTTCGCACCGTCTCCCAAGGCCTGTCATGGGCTCTGAGGACCCAAAGCAGCCCTGTCCAGGTGGGTAGATGTACGGTATCTTCCCAACTACCCTGTGTCTTTAAGAGTTTGTCCAAAGGAATTCTGTTAGGAAATCTATGGACATTTATAAAGAAAAATGGTCTTAGTGCACAGGTTAAAATGTGGTAGAATATAAAATGCACATAATTCTTTATTGATCTTATAATGGGGAAAAATCTGTTTTCCTATCTCCTAAGTCTGGGTGGCCCTGTGACTTTTTTCCTTACTCCCATTGCATCTCCCACTCCCACTCCTGCACCCATTCGTCCTTCTGGAGCTGCAACAGATTTCTATATGCGGCCATGGTCAGTAACAGTCATATTATTACAGACACTTAAAAGCAGTGTTATACTGAATTATAGTTCATCTACCACAAAATTCAAAGAGTATGATTCACTGGCTTTTATTATATTCACAGTGTTGTGCAACCATCAACACAGTTTTAAAACATTTTCTTCACTCCCAAAAGGAACCCTGAATCCTTTAACTGTCACCCTCCCTATTGCCTTTTCATGCTTCCCAGCCCTCCCAGTCATGTCCCTGTAGAGACATCAATTCTTTCTCTCTAGAGTCCGTCTCTATAGATTCACTTATTTTGGACATTTCATATAAATAGACTTATATAATCTGTGGTCTTCTGCAAGCATAATGCTTTCAATGTTCATCTATGTTGTGGCATGTGTCAATATAATATTTCTTTGTTACCATCCACTAGTATTTCACTGTATGGATGACCCACATTTTATTATTCACCGGTTGATGGATATTTGGATTGTTTCTACTCTTTTTGTTATGGATAATACTGCTTTAACAATACATGTAGAAGTTTTTGCACGGATACATGTTTTCAGTTCTCTTAGGAATAAGGAATTACTGGATCATGCAGTACCTCTATTTAACCATCTGAAGAATTGCTAGACTGTTTCTCAAAGTGACTGCATCAATTTATACTCTTATGAGCAATGAGACATTTTCCCTACCCAGCAGGGCTCTTCTGAGCCTTTTTCCTGATTTCCTCTGGTGAACCTGCTAGCTGCTGTGGTCTGAATGTCTGTGTCCCTCTAAAATTCATGTAGAAACTCGATCCCTAATGCAATAGTATTGAGGTGGGGCCTTTAGGAGGTGACTAGATCATGAGGGCTCTGCCTTCACAGATGGGATTAGTGCTCTTATAAAAGGACTTGAGGGAGCCTGCTTGTCCCTTTTTGCCCCTTTTGCCATTTTCCCCCTTCAACCATGTGAAGACACAGCAAGCAAGTGCCATTTTGGGAGCAGAGAGGGAGCCCTGACTAGACAGTGTGCTGGAGCCTTCTTGGACTTCTCAGCCTCTAGAACTGACCGCGTGGGATCCATTTTCTTGGCCACACTCACCTGGAGTGGAGCTTCTGTCAGCTGAGCTGGGGTGGGGACTGGGTTGCAATTCATACGCCATAAACTCTGGGCATAAAAACTGGGTCAATTCAAGGTGTTTTATAACTGAGTCTTCTCTGAGCATGAATAGATTTTCCTGAATAAGTGTTTCTTTGCTTGCTGTATGCCCCTTTGACAGTTTCCAGAGATTTTAAATGGTGTTTAAGTGATGAAGGGGTTTTACTTTTTTCACTAGGGTATGGGCCCACAGAGCTCCCCGTGCTACCATGTCACTATTATAGACTCTAACTCCTAGTAGAGGACATGGTCTTAAAAGTCGGGGTTTTTGATTCTAAGAATCAGAACCCCATGTATACCTGCAACCCTAGCTACTTGGGAGACTGAGGCAGGAGGACTGCATGTTTAAGATCATTCCAGGCAACTCTGTGAAATCCTGTCTCAAAATTTTAAAAAGGGGCTGGTGGTGTAGTTCAGTGCTCTCTGGGTTCAATCCCCAGGACCAGAACAAACAACAACAACAAAAGGATCAGAACCCATAAGAAAAATGTCTCCCCTCTTTTTTCCAAAAGCTTTGGTATGAAAAGCAAGTGCAAAATGATCTTGGGGACTGTTACCTGTCTTTCAATCTGTGTTTCTGTTTGCTCCGTACCCACTAAAGTACACTGAAAATTTGAGCATGTGTGTGTGCATGTGTATTTAACATGCTGTACCTTGAATGTAATTGTTTGTATGTCTCAATTCCTTTTTGCAGTGCTGGGGATGGAACCCAGGGCTTTATGCATGCTAGGCAAATGCTCTACTACTGAGCTGTACCCCTGACCCTGGTTCATGGGCTTTTTGAGGGCCAACACTATGATTTTTAAAAATTTTACAGCCCTTAGGGCTCTCCATAGGTGCTTATAGGATGAATGAATATAACTGAATAAATGATGCAAATAAGAATATCACTAAGTGACATTCTTTCGTCCCTACTTTCCTACATCCCTCTCTGAACGCAACTGCCTTCTGGGGAGAAAAAGTGGGGAGAAGACTGAGTTATAAAACATCTTGAATTGACCCAGTTTTTAAGCTGAAAGTGCTTATTTTCAGCTGCTGCTACGAAGACAGAAGAGGCTCTTTAATATAACTTTTCTAGAGTGCAGGAAAATAAAGTTAACATTTTTGTTCCCCAGAGGCCAGGCTTGCGAATCTTTGCAGAGAATATTAGAGGCTACAACTTTGTCTCTACAGATGGCAAAACTAAAGCTCAAGGAGTAAAATAAGTAGTTCAAGGTGGTCCCACTCAGTGTGAACATAGCCTGAAGGACAGTCCAGATGTCCTGTCTTGTTCCAGGCTGCCTCATTTCACAGGGTGTTATCTTCTTGTATCTATCAAATTCATGCACAAAGTATTGCGCCTCACCAATATATTATGCACAAGAAAACACCTCACTAGCATTTAAAAAAACAGAATATTCAATTAAACTTTGAAGCCAAATTTTAAGAGCTCTTGACTATTTCATGACAATCAAGTAGCATGCAACATAATATGAGAATCTTTTGTTAAGAACGTCATCGTCCTTTCTAACCCCTCTATCCCTTACTATTTCTGACTCTTTTCTAAGCATAAAACTCCCCGTGACTGGTTATAACAACTGCAAGGAGAGGGGAGGTAATCAGAGTAGTGAGCTGGGGTAGAAGAGGATGGTGATTTGCAAAATGGCTTATTTTGACAGGATCATTTAGGCAGCAGAGTGGGAAGCCTGTAGAGTAGGGAGAGGAGCCTGAACTTCCACCCTTGGTTATGACATCCCTGAGTAACAGCACAGTTCTGAAGTGCATCCTTCCACAGACACAAAAGATGGAGAAGGCAGGGGTGACTCAGAAAGCTGGTGTCTGGCATTATTAGCCAGGAGTTTCTGAATCAGATCTGAGATGCCTCAACTCCTTTCTACCCAAATGGCTCCAGTGTTTCTGCTAGTGCTGACCCAAGTCCAAGTCATTACTCAGATGTCTTCCTGTTTGTGTTCCACTTAGGAGTGAGTCTTACCTCTTTCCATCCAGCATGCACAGGCCAGGATCTCCACGATTCTGCAGTACTCGTGACTTGGAGTTGCTGCTGCTGTTTTCCTCCATCATCAGCCTATAGACAATAACTTGAACCCGCAAACTCTAAGTTGAAACCCAGAGGCTGTGTCTGCTCGTGCAGTCAAAGATAGAAGAGGATGCAACAGATGACAGTGAGTTTGGATTTGGCAGACTTGAATTCAAGTGTCATCTTTTAGCTCTTGGCTGTTGGGCACATTGCTTAATATCTCTGAGAATTGTTTATTTTCTAGAAAATGGGTGTTTCGTAAGAGTAAAGTTGACAATAAATATAAAGATGCACTTAAATGATACAGAAAAACCCTGCAAATCATGGCCTCTGTAGCAATTACTCATCCACTCATAAAGGTCACACTGATGTGCTAAGGGGCTCTAGACTAGAGTGCATACTTCTGATTGCAGCCTATCTAGTTCACCTGTCCCACTGTCTGCACCATTACAGCTTCAGCTGCATGTATGGACTGTCTTGTCCAATGCCCAATGGAACACTAACTTAATACATAAGGGAGTCACCCAACTGTTGTATGGAATATTCCTTAAAGTTCTATTTCTGATTATTTGACCTGAGGTCAGTGAAAGCACCTGGGAATTATTAAGAGAAGGTAGGTGGTATCATACTGTATTTACAGAATTTTGTAAGGAATATTCATGTTTATTTCTGCGTGGAAAAGGAGAAATAAAGAAATACTATATCTTGGTTTAAAATAGTTAAGTCAAAGAAAATACTCTGAGGATCTGTACAAATATAGGATTTTTTTTTGTGGTACTGGGCTGTCCACATGCTAGACAAGGGCTCTACCACTGCGCTATGTTACCAGCCAGAGGGATTCTTGATTTTTTTTTTTTTTTAATGTGGGTACCAGGAGTCGACCTCAGGACCTCGTGCTTGCCAGCAGGCGCTCATGCTGCTGAGCAATATCACCGGCCCTTTTTTTCTTTTATGTGGGTTCCAGGAGTCGAACTTAGGACCCCGCGCTTGCCAGGCAAGCACTTAAGCCGCTGAGCTATCTCACCAGCCAGGGATGCTTGATTTCTAACACAAGTTAATAAACTAGTTCTCCTCAGATATTGGCAGGAGAGCCAATAGTAATTCAATTCTGCTCCTTTTCAAAGATCTTTGGAGGAAATAGACCCACAGAGTGAAGACCCTCCATTTGATATTACAGCACACTTGGAGATAGAGAAATGAAGAGCTAGAACACAGAACAGAGCCAGAGAGAAGCTGAACCTCAGCACAGGGTGGGGTAGAGACTCGAGTGTTTCATGGCATTTTGAGACCTCACCTGACTTTAAGGATTGCCTTTGTAAGAACAAATCAAGCCAACACATGTGGAGACCCAGCAGCAACAAAAATTGGTCCTAGGGGGTCTTCCGTATCACATCTGTCTCAGCCACATTACTGAGTATGCCCTGCCCTGTGGACAGGGGTATCAGGCTGGAAGGATGGGCGGCTGGGCATCACTGCTTCTGCTTCTTTGCCTTCATCAAATGGGCCTCTTTCTCTGTTTTTAAAGGCCTACTATTATTAGGAGGTACAATTTTTTTTTCTTTATGTGGGTACTGGGAACCAAACTCAGGACCTTGCCAGGCAGGCGCTTATGCTGCTGAGCTATATCACCGGCCCAGGAGGTACAATTTGAACAGTGTCTAGCATAATTTTTGATAAGTGGTTAACCCCAGATCTATTTTCACTAGAAAATTTTGGAACTGTTAAGAAACATTTCAATAGGTGCTTCATAATTGCCTAAGCTTCCAGAGGAGATGCCAGCTGTGGGTGTAAACTTGGTCAAGATGGATTCTAAATCCCTTTGAAGTATTAGATTTGACAATCCTAACTAGAACAGTTGGCCAATAGCTGGGTGACTGAGGCTGCAAAATCACCATGGCTGAAACACATAGATTATTTTGTTTGAAACGCAGCACTATTGGAAGTGTCAAATGAAGAACTGCCTCGGTTCTCCACTCTGTTTAACCGAGAGGACTCACGTATCTAACCATTATTTTAAATGTAATTCCTTCAAGCCTAGCCCAACAATTTAACTTTCTCTTGGCTGATTGTGTGACACGGGTTTGGCTAACTATGTGACATCAAAAAGTCATTTCTCTCTCAGAACCTTAGGTTTACCACCAACAAGATCAAAAAGCTCTAACCACGTGATACTTATGGTTCCTTCTAATTCTGACATCTCGTGATATCAAATCTCTGCTGTGTAGGATTAGAAATTCATTTAGCATATCTGGAGGAACATCTAAATTTTAAATGTTCATGCTCTTTGGCTCACTAAATCAATTTCTAGGAATTTTATCATACAGAACCATCAACATATACAGCCACACACCCATGTGCACACAAACACATACACACACATCATTGAGACACTGTTTCAAAATCAAAAAAACGAAACAAATTAATTTGAGGGGAGAGGCTAGGAATGGAAGGACACACATCAAGCTCCCAAATAGCAAGTGACTGGGGTTGCACTGAGAGCTGGGATGAAGGGAGATTTCATTTGTGTGTAATTAGGGTTTTCAGAGGGACTGCTGATGTGTTACTTCTGTAATTAAAACAGTATCAGCAACAATAAACCTTATTGAGCCAGATAGTGTGTCTGGTGATGGGGACAGCTTCCCTCCTGATTATTTATACTAGTCAGTGTTCAGTCAAAAGATACATCACAACAGTAATTTCAAAAGGGAATAATTAATATATCCAGCAACTAGTAACTATGGATTAACTATGAAAGGATATAAGAACTAAAGAATACAGAAATGGCAGATACAGAGAGTAGAAACTATGAATAGAACTGAGGCAGATCACGCAAGGAAAGAGCAAACTTGGGAGAGGCGTTGTCTCCTGATAGCTGAGATTTAGATTTAGTGGGTGTGCCTGTGGCCCACAGGATAGCAAATAAGTTCTCTGAGGTGCAACTGGTTGGGATGACAAGAGGAAACTGCCCACTGAGGGGCCACTGAGAAGCCATCTGTGTTGTTGACAAAACTCAGTGGTAGCCAGTCTCTGGGATGCCACTGCAACATGCTGATGCGTAGCACAGGGAGTCCTAAAGGCCAATGACATCTATATAAAATAGGTTTGAGGGGAAAAAAGGCACAAGAAACTCAGGAAAAGGCCCTTTCTCCAATGTCCCTTGAGTTCCCTCTACAAACAAAGCTTAACAATGTGCCAGCTGGCAAAAGAGAAATGTTCACCAAGTTCAGCTCTGTATCACAAAGCAGGGTGCAGAAGGGTAGATTTAGAGAGGCCACAAATTGATAACTCTCAAATAACCATAAGGTAATCCCCAGAAGGGGAGTAAAGGTTTGGATTGAAGGAGAGAATGCAATAGTGCTGAAGGAGTTGGAGCCACCTGCTTATTCAGGTTACTGATTCTTTCTGGATCTGCCTGAGCAGAATACACACACACTTCACAAATACATCTTATACCATTTCCACATGGTAATAAATTCCTGCTGCTTCCATCCACCCTTATCACTAGGTGGGTCATAAAATAGTATTTGATGGGAAGTGTGGGCCACATGGTCATCTGAGGTTCCACCTTTGGGCTTTCAGGCTTTTCTAAGGACCAATGGCAAAATAGCTTTTTCTCAAAAAGAATCTAGTCATCTATGACAAAGGGCACGAATTTCCTCCAAAATCCTGAAAATTTGCTCTGTTTCTCATTTAGTGCTTGCCAGAGTTTTCCTACAGCTTTCATACTCATCCGCAACACTTAGAATTACTATCACGCTTATTGCATCATGAGACCTAAATATGTGGAATGTGCACAGAGCTGGATTTGCTGCAGAACCTTTTCTTGTTATGGTCACCTCTTAAAACTGGCAGCCTCATGAAGCACTTGTAGACAGGTTAAAGTAACATACTCAAAGTGATGTATGTTGTCTCCAAGTTCCAAAACGATGTACGTTGTGCCTCTTTCCTCAGAGAAAAGGTTGCAGGAAAAGCGGCAGCCTTCCACGTGTCAGGGTGGGGGTGGGTACTGATGTTCCGCCCCCGCCCCCACCTTGCCCTCGGAACACAGACTAATTTCTAGATCTGTACGTTTTAAACTTTGTTTCTCTCCCACCCACATCCTTCTGAGACTGGGTGCCGTAGGAACCCTCAGATCAGATACCACTACTAGTGCAACTTCCTGTCATGACATCAGGTGAACTGGTGCAATGGGTGACAATATTCCTAGAAGACATCATTCGTACACCAGGATGGCAGGAAATGACCACGAGCCACATAAATGTATCCACTCAACCCAAACTAAATGTATCTCCAGCTCAACTTCCCTTTAGCTGGATCCCCAAAATGCTCTTTGTCCTCCTAATAACGGGAGAGGTGTGATGGAGATGAAGTTGGAATGCGAAGAAACAGAACTTTTAGCCAATAACAATTCAAATATTGTGACTCACTTTGTCGGACTTATGAAAGAATCCGATTTATGAATGTTCTCCCGGAACAGAACTCGCTTGTAAGTCGGGGACTTACTACCTTGCTTTGGAAAATTTTACAGAACTCTAGGGCAATGAATGCTTCTTCCAGGACTTGGAAAGAGCCTTTGCAACAGTAGGGTTCAAAATCTTACCTTTCACTGCTTCACCGCAAGTCGGTTTCTGGCATATTTTAAATTGCAACATGCTCTTTTCTTCCAAAGCGTCTCATCCGGCTTCTCTGTTTTTCTTCTTTTCCTAGCACCATCACATCTTAGGTACTGTAGAATTTATTTACTCATTATACCTGCCCCTGGTAAAATGTAAGCTTCATGAGGAAGAGGACTTCTTGTTTTTTTAGGGATGTTTCTGAAGTGCCTAGAATAGGACCAGGTGGATAGTAGGTATTTTGTAAAGGTTTGTGAATAAATAAAAAATAAGTCACTCAATTAAAATCAGTTTTGCCACGTCTAGGTCATGGAGATTCAGAGAAGCTCCCTCCCATCCAAATCCTACAACGGGGTCGGTGAGATAGCTCAGCGGCGTAAGCGCCTGCCTGGCAAGCGCGAGGGCCCAAGTTCGACTCCCGGAACCCACATACGGAAAAAGGGCCGGTGATATCGCTCAGCGGCACGGGCGCCTGCTGGCGCGCGAGGTCCTGAGGTCGACCCCGGTACCCACAAAAAAAAAAAAAAAAAAAAAAAAATCCTACAACGCTTTCAGAGTAGGAAACCGACAGCTCCAAAACTCCCGCCTCCGCTAAGCCCCGCCCTCACCTTAGGCCCCGCCCCGATTCTGCAAAGCCCGCCCTCAGGGTAGAAGCCCCGCCTTCCCTTGCCGCAGCCATCCAATGGCCGAGATACACGGCTGGGTGACTGCGAGAGAGCTTTAGGTGTCCTTTTGGCGCCTGAACAGAGTCTTGGGAATTCCGTTCCTCTTAAGAAGTCACTTCCCCGAGTTGTCCCTAAGACGTGCGGGATCACCCACTGCCCCACATTCCCTCCGAAGGGTCGGACGAGGAACCTGAGCCCCTTCGCAGCCCTGCCGAAGAGCCCTGGGTCTTCACTGGCCGAGGCTCTCGCTCCGCGGCATTGTGGGAGAAGTAGTTTTTGCTCCTCTCGGATTTTCCCGGGCCGACTGGTGGCCAAGACTCGCGGGACTACGATTCCCAGACGCCCAAGCGGGCTTCGGGTCGTGTGGCTCACCAGGGTGCGAGCGGTGGGCGGGGCCGGTCAGAGCGCCGCAGCTGTGTGTGACACCTGGAGCCCGCGGGTCGCCGGGGCCCCCGGAGACGCCAACATGGTGCGCGCGGGCGCTGTGGGGACGCATCTCCCCGCGTCCTGCCTGGACATATTCGGGGACCTGAGGAAGATGAACAAGCGTCAGGTAACGGAGGCCAGGGTTGGGGGTGCGCCCAGGGGCCGGGACCGCCGCGGATGCCAGGGTTCAGGGGTTCCCAAGTAGGGCTCTGACAAGGGCACCTCCGGGTGACTGCGGCCGGGCGGCGACCCGGAGTTCCCGCGCTGTGCTCTCAGAGGCCCTGGGTTCAGATCCTCCCAAATCCGCGTGTGGGCAAGTGTGTGCGCTTTTTTTTCACTGACAAGAGCAAATTAGGGGAGGGCTGCTCAGGAAGAGGAGGAGAACCCGGTACAGTGGATAACAGATGCGCTTGGGAAAGCGAGGCCAGATGACTCAAGAGCGAGTGACAGCTGTCTGCGCGTATCCGAAGGGCCACTGCGTGAAGAGTAAGCAGCTGTCCTTGTGGCGCTCGAGGCCTGACGGCGCGGGTAGTGGTGGCAGAGAGGCAGGCGGAAGGGAAGAACTTTCTGAGAGTGGGAGCTGTCCAGCGGTAGCTCCCAAAGCATCCTCCTCCATCCCCAACCCCCGTAGCTTTTTTCAGGGACGTGTGTCGGGACTCAGTCATGCTCCTCGTATCTAGAGAGCTCCTAAGTGGTGCTCAGTCGTTGTGGACTGACCCAGTGTTCCCAACGGGATTCCAGAAGTCTCGAATTTCCTTCTCTGATTCCATCATTTTTGCAGCACCGTTAATCAGGAAGCCGTTAACTTGGGGATCTTTGGGCAGCTGGGGTTGATTTCTCACTCCTCTGGGAGAGAACCTCAGAGGAAAACTTCTCTTTTTGCCCTCTCCCCTTAGTCAGGTGTTGGCCATCATCCTTGTCTTTGGGTCCTTATCTCTTCGATGTAAGGCGAAAGCGAGTAGGTATTGGAAAACCTCTGCCAGGAAAATGTGATTGATTGAATTTCTAGATAGAGAATTGGAGGACTTATTGTGGCCAGATATCATGATGGCTATTACTGAAATTGCTACTAATAATAGTGGCAAGAAAAAATAGAACCTTTCTACCAGAGGGTTTTGATTGTCTTTGAAAATGGTGTTAATTCTCGTTATTTCGATGACATCCAGTTTCATTTGTTCCAGTATACAGTATCGAGTTGTAGAGTGATGCCAACGGTAGGGCACTACTAACTTCTTTGGGCATCTCCCTCCTTCCTTCCTTGTCTTCTCCCTCCCTCCTTCCTTATCTTCTCCCTTGCTCCCTCCCTCCTTCGTTGTCTTCTTCCCTCCCTCCCTTCTTTCCTGTAGAATTTCAGACTAGTGCAGCAGTGTGTAGAATCTGGTCATGTCTAGGTGTGCATAGCTGATCGATATCTGTGATTGTGATGAGTTGTAGAGAATATCACTAGTTCAAAACACCAATAGTTACTGAACTGAGCACTGATGTTCACAGGAAGGTTCTTCAGGAAATAGAGGTTTATTTTAAAATCTAGATTATTGATTAGATTTTTAAAACATCTCTCAAAGTGATACTGATAACTAATGGCTATAACTGCAGGCTATCAAAGAAGGTCTTGCCCTTTGGAAGGCCCATGTGTTCCCATTCTTAGTGATAGGCCTTTCAGTAGCTGGTTACGTTGCCCATTTTGCTAGTCTTCTAGTCAAAATTCAGAAGCTCAGATTTGCCCTTTGGTACTTTTTAAAAAAGTTTTGTCATTTTGCTTGTTTCTTTTTCTTCTCAAAATAGCATCCTGTGACACTTTGTCAGGCCTGCATGCTCCACCAATCTCGGAAGCAGGAATTCCTTTCTTTACTGCTCCTGCTTGCGAAGGCAAGAGCCATGTGCAAGACAAGGGCTCTTTGTTTCAGTAGTGAGGAAGAGAGGGGAAAAAATACAGTTACTGGCATTTCTGCTGTTTTGTAGCTAGAGTATGTGGTATGAATGTTTGTTTAAAACCCTTAGAAAGCGGTTATTTTGGTTTTGGTTGACAAGGACTGAGTGTGGGCCTACTTCCAAACTCTGCTGGGGTTGTTGAGTGCTGAGAGTACAAATTTGATAGCTAAAGATGAACAACAACAAAAGGTACCAGTGAGACATTGTGGTTTATGTTTTAGATCCCATTCAGCTTGTCAGTAGTTTGGTCAAATTTTATGTTTCTCGATACCTGGATGTCAGACCTATACTCAGGTTCATAGCTACCTTAGGGTAGGGTGTTGGAAGTGTGATCTATGGTTTTGCAGTTAGATTTTTTGTATTTTGCCATTTCCTTAGCTGACAGATGTTGCTCAAAGGAAGTATTTTTGAGGAATTGATTTTATTTCCTCTCAAATTTTTCAAGCATAGAAAACCACTCGAAAATATTCTTTGTACAAGGTCTGTAGCAGATAAGTGGCAAGAATTTATAATTTGCTTTCATTAGGGCGGAATCTGATGGTCTGGAAAAAAATCAATCTAAAATGGCAATCTTTGTTTAAAACCATGCTGGGGCTTTCCTAATCAGATCTGTAATTCATAATGAAACAACAGTTATCAAGTCACTTAAGCAGAGCAGGTGGGAAAGTTTTTGAATGTGAACTCCAATAAATGACTTCTGCTTTACAGTGATGTGAGGTGCCCTTTTGTTCTCCTAGGAATATAATGCTAGGTTCGTAATTTGCTACTAACACAGCAGCCAAGTAGTTAAAACATTGTGTGTAGCTTTAGCATTGAATTATAATATTCGTATTTTCGTTGATGGCGCCAAAATATCTTAACAGTTATTCTAATTTTCTTTTCATGTCTCTACTTTCAATTGTATCCTTCACAACTGCCTCAAATTACATAATTTCACATAGTTGTGAAATTGGTATTGGTAAGGAACATTTTTTAAACTCTGCCTTTTCTTTATCATATCGGAAAATGTTTTCATGTTTTGTGTATTCTTCAAAATGATTATTTTAATGGCCCCATAATTCTTTAAAATTGCACTTCCTTTAAACATTTGCCCCTTAGATTTCATAATTAGTGCATGTCAAATAAATTTTAAAGAGTAGGGAATACTTTAAAAAAGGAAATTCAATGATTCATAATTCTGCCATCCCAAAATCACCTGTGGTAGTAGGCATCTTGTGTTTGTTGAGCTCTTACTGCAGCTGCTATTTTTTACTTAACATGTTTTGAGTGTTTGGTCAAGTCATTAAAGTTCCTCATGTGTTTTTTGAAATAATGGAGTAATCTGCCATTTTCTACTCAGTCATTTCCTTATTATTGGTCATTTACAGTATTTCCTTTTCCACATTATTAGAAATATGACTGCTAAATATCTTTGGGCCATAATTCCCTAGTGCCTTTTTATAGAGGTAGAACTATTGAGCCAGGAGCAGCCTCTTCATACTAATGCCAGATTGCTTTCAGGATTGTTATATCAACTAGTGTTCAGTCTTCGTATTAAAAAACAAAACGAACCTTTAAGTCTCCTAGGGGTAAAAAAGAAAAAAGACAGGAAGGAAAGTGGGGGCAGGATTATTGGTTTGAACATTTTAAATGTTTATTTGATGCTTGTAGTTTCTCTTTGGAAAAGTTATAGTTTTAAGTTTTTATCTTTTTGTTGGAATTTTAATGTTTTCCTTACTGCTAATTTGTTTGCACTCACTATGTGTCTTAGTTACTTTTCACATTTCTGGGACAAAACACCCACAAGTTAAAAGAGGAAAGGTTTAGTTTGGCTCACAGTTTGTACAGGTTTCAGTCCATAGTTGGCTGGGTCTAAGACAGGGGGGCATGGCAGAGGGTCATCGCAGAGGAGAAATAATCCGTGGCAGAGTAGGTAGGAGGCAGTGAAGCAAAGCAAGCACCCTTTCTCTTTTAACTCATCCAGGCTACAAGCCTTTTGCGTGATGCCACGCACACCCAGGGTGGAGCTTCCCATTATCCACACCCAGAACTGTGCTAATCCAGTTTAGTTATCATACATAGTAGATCCAGCCACCTCCGAAAAGCCCCACCTATGAGTGCATGAAGCTTTGGGGAACATCTAGATACAAGTCATAACACCATGTGTTGAAGACATTTGTTCTATCACTGTTTATTGAACAAATGGAGTACTTTTTGCCAGACCTGTTTTGAATATTGGGTGTACAGCTCTGAACAAGGCTGAAATGATCCCTGCCTTCATGGAACTTACAGTCTAATATGAAAGACACCTTAAATAGCTATATGTGTTATTATAATGGTGAAGAATGTTGTAAAGAGGTACAGAATGCAGTGAGAATATATAACACAATGACAAGGTTAGTCTACAGCAAAGATGGAACTCCAGTGTTCCGTCTGTTTTTAGAAATAATGTTTTATTAGAGCATAGTCATGTTCATTTTTTCACATATTGTCTATGGCTGATTTCCTGCTAAGTGGCAGAGTTAAGTGGTTTTGATAGATACTGTATAGCCTGTAAACCTAAAATATTTATTGTCTGGCTCTTTAAACAAAAAGTTTGCTGACTCCTGGTCTAGCAGATTGGGCAAGGCTTCCCTTAGGTACTGATTTTGAAGCTAGACTTAAAGATGAATAAGTGGTGCGCCAAGCAGTTCAGGGAGGGAGCCTTCTGGGCAGAGGAAATAGCTGGGTAGAGGCCTGGGAGTGGAAAGAGGATATACTATTTAAAGCACTGACAGATACCACAGGTGCAGCTGGGTGCAGTGAGCTTCACTGAGGAGAAGGTCTCCATATCAGACAGGGCCTTGGAGGCTATATTAAGGTTTCTCTTTGTCCTCAGAGTAGTGGGGTACAATTGAAGCACTTTATTTATTTATTTATTTATTTTGTGGATACTGGGGGTCGACCTCAGGACCTTGCGCGCCAGCAGGCCCCCCCTGCCGCTGAGCGATATCACCGGGCCTTTTCTTGTATGTGGGTTCCGGGAGTCAAACTTGGGCCCTTGCGCTTGCCAGGTGGGTGCTTATGCCGCTGAGCCATCTCACCGGCCCCTTTAAGCACTTTAAATGGGGCATAGATGTGACCAGACGGGCTGATGTACATTTGAAAACAAGTACCGAATGTAGAATGGTTTGGTGTGTGGACATCAGGAGACCTGCAGGAGGCTCTTGCAGTGGCCTAGTGGGTTCTTTTGGTGAGTTGAGTGAGAGTGGCAGCAATGGGAATAGAGAGAATGGAATACGTTTTGAAAATGCCTAAAAGATAAAATGTATAGAATGGATGGGTAGGGAGTGGCTACAGACTGAGGCAAATGGCAGTGCCACTTACTGAAATAGGCATCACTTGCACTGACAGCTTTGGGGAAAAGATGAGTTTTGACATGTGGAGTTTGAGTTACCTTTAAAGACATCCATGTGGAGAGGACCTCAAGATGGCGGATGAGTAAGAAGCAGGCAGCGAAACTCTCTCTAAAAGTTACCATTGGAACACGGGAATATAGCGACCCGGAAAGCGCAGGAGGGGGGGAGATGCCTCCCCGAAACCCAGAGAAGTTCTGAAGCGCAATCTGGGACCCCCGGCACCAGTGACGGGTGACTTCCAACAAAGAAGAAGGAAAGAAGGAGCAGACTGCACGCGGGCACCTTCTATCCTACTATCCCGGGAGTTGCAGCACCGCGGAGGCTCAATTCTACGGACACACGGTGGCAGCTGGCGCCCAGGGAGCCCCCACGGAGGATCCTGAGACAGCAGCGGGGCAGGGGAGCGGCGGAGAACGGTGCTGACCGGCGGTGAGTGTCTCTCAGCCACAGCTGCCCCGCGCCAGAGAGCGACCGGCCGGGCGCCATTGTGGGGGGTGTGGCGAAACTCAGAGCAGCTCGAAAACTGCTCTGGGAACTTGTGCTCCGGACAGGGCAGCACGGGGCCTCTCAGGCCCACGAAAGTGTGCTGAGGTCAGCAGGCAAATGAGACTGGACTCTCAGCCACACCTGTCCCGCGCCAGAGAGCGACTGGCCCGGTGCCATTGTGGGGGGCGTGGCGAAAAACCAGAGCGGTGGGAACCAGTGCAGGGAACCCGCGCTCCGGACAGCGCGCTGAGCCTCTCAGGCCCAGGGATCGTGAAAGGGCGCTGAGAGCGGAGGCGAGCTAGACTGGTCTCTGCCTGAAAGTACGCGCCTCTGCTCACCGCCCGCCAGAGGGTGCTCCTGGCTTACTGGGACGGACCTGCACAGAACAGGACTCTCTCACCACAGGGTAACTGCCTACAGCAGAGTCAACACCTGGAACTGATTCTTTTTATTTTTTTATTTTTATTTTTATTTTTTATTATTTTTTTTTCTCACTGATTTGTTTTTTGTTCTGGCGAAGGGTTTTTTTGTTTTTGTTTTGTTTTGTTTTTTGGTGGGGTTTTATTTTTGATCTGTCTGTTTTATTGTTTTTATCTTCGTTTTTGTTTCTGTATGTGTATTTGCTCTTTCCTTCATTATTCTCTCTGGTTTTTTATATGAGTGTAAACAGCGCCTCTAACTTCTTTGTGATTGTGGTTGTGATCTGTTCTTCCTTTTATCCCTTCCTTCTCTTTTTACCACCTGTCCTCTGCACTAGTGTTCCAATTTTAGTGGGATCCCTCTTGGTCCTCTAACCTTACATCTAATTCCTTCCTCTTCTCCCAATACTCTATTTCCTCCTTAACTCATTTTAAATTTAAACTCCTCAGGGGAAAAATTGACATACACAGGACTTGTATACTGCATATAATTTTTCTGGTGTGTTTTAGATTTTGTTGTATAACCGCAACTCTATACAGCTAAAAGTGGTAAATAACTGGTTAGCTCAGTCTGTCATTTTCTAGGCTGTGTTTGATGCTTTAGTTAACATTATAGCCAAATGTGAAATAATTGTTCTAAACATCTTTCCTTCCTGATATTTCATGATTGAGATTGACTAAGGGACACAGAAAATACAGTGGCACAGTACCAAAGAATCAAGGACTGGGCCAAACAGGTAGCAACATCTCACATCCAACGAATTGAAGAGGTAGGATCTGGCAGAAAGCTCAAAACCCAAAAGCAAGCTCCACTTGGAAGATACTGCAGAGAAGTAGTCATCTTCTAAAGATCTTAAACACTAGCAATAAAGTAACCTACTATAGGTAATTTGCAAACATCACCCCAGGAATTAAAGAAAGAAAAAATGAGACGACACTTAAACAAGATGCAACCCCACACATCCAATTCACCAAAGGCAAACCTAGGGAGCAACGAGGTGGGACAATCCGAAAGCCACCCACCTGGCCTATCTGAAGTGGTAACAACAAAGCAACTGAATGAGGTTCTGGAAAAAATTAAAACAGAAATAATCTCACAGATAACTGCAGAGATAATGTCTACAATGAAGACCATGCTTAAGGACACTATAGCTGATACAGACAAAAAAATAGATGAACTTAAGAAAACTATAGAAACCATGAATGCTCAGCATAGGAAAGAAATGGAATCCATAAGGCAGATTCAAGCAGATACCCAAGAGATAAAAAATTCCATTGAAAGTATTTGTAGCAGAATAAGCCAATGCGAGGACAGGATCTCAGATATAGAAGACAGGCTTGCAATTAGTGATCATGAAATGGAAAAATTCTTAAAAATAGCAAGGGACCATGAAAAATCAATTCAGCAGCTGCTAGATGACTCAAAGATAAACAACTTAAGAATAATTGGAATAAATGAAAAAGCAGGAGATAGCATCAACGACATTAAAACCTTGTTCAAAGACATAATCAGGGAGAACTTTCCTGGAAGAGAAAAGGAATTTGACACCCCTATAAGTGAAGCTTTTAGAACACCAACTAGACATGATCAAAAAAAAAACTTCAGCCAGACATATTATAGTCAAGATCCCAGAAATTCAACAGAAGGGCAGAATCTTAAAAGCTGTTAGGGAGAAGAGACAAATCACCTATGAAGGAAAACCCATCAGAATCACAGCTGACTTTTCAGCACAAACCCTCAATTCAAGAAGAGCTTGGAATGATGTATTGCAAGCTCTAAAGGAAAATAATTTTCAGCCCAGATTGATGTACCCTGCAAAACTATCTTTCAAAATTGATGGAGAAATAAAATACTTTCATGACAAAGAACATCTGAGAAAATTTATGACCACCAAACCAGCACTCCAAAACGTTCTGAAGGACATTCTAGAAAGAGATAGGAACCCCAACAGAAGGAATCCACCAGGCAGGGCAAATAATTAAATAGCCAGAAAGCAGAAAAACAAAGAGTGGGAACCAACAACAGGAAAATATCATGACAAGTCAATACATATCAGTTTTAACCATCAATGTTAACGGTCTCAATTCACCAATCAAAAGGCACAGACTGGCGAAATGGATCAAGAAGCAAGATCCAACAATATGCTGTATACAAGAAACACATTTAATTCAGAAAGAAATTCATAGACTGAAAGTCAAAGGATGGAAAACAATACTCCATGCCACAGGAACCCAGAAAAAAGCAGGGGTAGCTATTCTTTTTGCAGACAAAGTGAACTTCAAGCCAAGAAGGATTCAGAGAGATAAAGACGGTCATTACATCCTTGTAAAGGGAACAATCCAAGAGGAAGAGATAACGATCATAAATATATATGCGTCAAATACCAATGCACCCAGCTATATAAAACAAGTACTAAAGGACATGAAAAATCAAATAAGCACTAATACAATTATATTGGGAGATCTCAATACTCCACTGTCACAAAAAGATAGATCAACTGGACAGAAAATCAATAATGAAATAGTAGAACTGAACCAAACTTTTGAACAAATGGACTTAGTAGATGTCTACAGAGTGTTCCATCCCACAACATCAGAATACACATTTTTCTCAGCTGCACATGGGACGTTCTCCAAAATAGACCACATACTAGCTCATAAAACCTGCTTAAGTAAATGCAAAGGAATTGAAATTATCCCATGCATATTATCAGACCATAGTGCAATGAAATTGGAAATCAATGGCAAAAGAAATTACAAAAACTCCCTAAACACATGGAAATTAAACAGCATCCTCCTGAACAACCAATGGGTCACAGATGAAATTAAAGAAGAAATTAGTCACTTTCTACAACTGAATGATAATGACAGTACAACATACCGGAACTTATGGGATACAATGAAAGCAGTCCTAAGAGGGAAATTTATAGCATTAGATACTTATATTAGGAAAATAGAGCAAGCGCAAATAAACAACTTAAGGGTGAACCTTGAGCTTCTAGAAAAAGAAGAGCAGGTTAAGCCAAAAGCCCGTACAAGGGAGGAAATTATAAAGATCAGAGCAGAAATTAACGTATTGGAGAATAAAAAAACAATACAAAGAATCAATGAAGCAAAAAGTTGGTTCTTTGAAAGAATAAATAAGATTGACAAACCCTTATCCAACCTTATTAAAAAAAGAAAAGACCAAATCCATGCAATTGAAAATGAAAAGGGTGATATCACGACGGACCCTGCAGAAATCCAGAAGATCATCTATACCTATTTTGAAAATTTATATTCTACTAAGATGGAAAATGCAGAAGAAATGGACAGATTCCTAGATTCGTATGAATTACCAAAGCTGAATCAAGAAGATTTAAAAATCCTAAATAAACCAATATCAGCCAATGAAATTGAAGATGTAATTAAAAACCTCCCAACAAAGAAAAGTCCAGGCCCTGATGGATTCACTGCCGAATTCTACAAGAAATTTAGAGAAGATCTAACTCCCCTACTTCTCAAACTTTTCAATGAAATTGAAAGGGAAGCAATACTCCCAAATTCATTCCTGGAAGCAAGCATTACCCTGATACCAAAACCAGAGAAGGACCCAACTAAGAAAGAGAACTACAGGCCAATCTCCCTAATGAACATAGATGCAAAAATCCTTAATAAGATACTGGCAAACAGAATCCAACAAATCATCAAGAAGATTATCCACCATGACCAAGTTGGATTCATCCCAGGGATGCAGGGATGGTTCAACATACGTAAATCAATAAATGTAATACAGCATATTAACAGAACCAAAGACAAAAATCACATGATCATCTCAATAGATGCAGAAAAAGCTTTTGACAAAGTCCAGCACCTTTTCATGATAAAAACCCTACAGAAAATTGGAATAGAGGGTCTTTATCTCAATCTGGTAAAAGCTATCTATGACAAACCAACAGCCAATATTATACTAAATGGCCAAAAACTGAAAGCCTTCCCTCTAAAATCAGGAACAAGACAAGGATGTCCACTGTCCCCACTCTTATTCAACATAGTTCTGGAAACTTTAGCCAGAGCGATTAGACAAGAGAAAGAAATAAAAGGAATAATGATTGGAAAGGAAGAAGTTAAATTATCATTATTTGCAGATGACATGATACTCTACACAGAAGATCCCAAAAACTCCACTAAAAAACTGCTAGATTTAATAAGCAAATTCAGTAGTGTAGCTGGATACAAAGTCAATACTCAAAAGTCAATAGCCTTCCTGTACACAAATAACAAACTTACTGAAAGAGAAATTAGGGAAACAATACCTTTCACAATAACATCCAAAAAAATGAAATACCTAGGAATCAACCTCACGAAGGATGTAAAAGACCTCTATACTGAAAACTACAGTACTATGAAAAAGGAGATTGAAGAGGATATCAGAAAATGGAAAGATATCCCTTGCTCCTGGATAGGAAGAACCAATATAGTGAAAATGGCCATACTTCCAAAATTGTTATACAGATTTAATGCAATTCCAATCAAAATTCCAACAGCATATCTCACAGAATTAGAGAAAACAATACTAAAATTCATTTGGAATCAGAAGAGACCTAGAATAGCAAAGGCAATTCTGGGCAACAAAGGCAAGGCAGGGGGCATCACAATCCCCGACTTGAAATTATACTATAAAGCTACTGTGATAAAAACAGTGTGGTACTGGCAAAAAAACAGACCTGAAGATCAATGGAACAGATTAGAAGATGCTGAAACAACCTCAGACATACTAAGCCACCTTATCTTTGACAAAGGTGCCAAACACATTCGCTGGAAGAAAGATAGCCTCTTTAATAAATGGTGCTGGAAAAACTGGCTCTACACATGCCGAAGATTAAAACTAGATCCATATCTTTCACCATGCACTAAACTAAATTCAAAATGGATCAGAGATCTAAATATTAAAACAGAAACATTAAATCTGCTGGAAGGTAGGATAGGTAAAACCCTTGAAGACATTGGTGTAGGCAAAGACTTTATGAATAAAAACTCAACCACATGGGAACTATCCCAAAGAATCAATAACTGGGATCTCATCTTATTAAAAAGCTTTTGCACAGCAAGAGAAACCACCAACAGAGTGAAGAGACAACCCACAATGTGGGAAAAAATGTTTGCCAGCTGTTCCTCAGACAAAGGATTACTATCGAGAACATATAAAGAACTCAAAAAAATCAGACCTCCCAAATTTAAAGACCCACTCCATAAATGGGCATCTGAGATGAATACACATTTCTCAGATGAAGAAATACTAATGGCAAACAAATATACAAAAAAATGTGCAACATCACTAGTCATTCGAGAGATGCAAATTAAAACAACACTGAGATACCATCTCACCCCAGAAAGAATGGCTACTATTAAGAAATCAACTAATAACAAATGCTGGAGGGGCTGTGGGGAAAAAGGAACCCTTCTTCACTGCTGGTGGGAGTGTCGACTGGTACAGCCACTGTGGAAGTCAGTGTGGAGATTCCTCAGTAAACTAGGGTTGGAGGTCCCATCTGACCCAGCTATTCCCCTTCTGGGCATCTTCCCAGAAGAATTAAAAACATCGTACCACAGCGATATATGTGCACCCATGTTTATAGCAGCACAATTTGTAATAGCCAGATCTTGGAAACAACCCAAATGCCCATCAACTGAGGAATGGATAAGAAAGATGTGGTATTTTTATACAATGGAGTACTATTCAGCCATTAAGAAGGATAAACTGGAGACTTTTATAGGTAAATGGATGCAACTCGAGAAAATACTCATAAGTGAAATAAACCAGAAGCACATGTGTAAGCATCGTATTATCTCTCTAGTATGAGAAACTGAAAGAGTAAATAAGATCCAAAATGTACAATAGATATGGTGAATCAAAAAGAAACTGGTCAAAAGGAAAGAGAGACTGGAATAGGGAAAAGAAAGAAGGGAAAGGGAAAAAAATTGTATATATATATATAAGATGGTTAAGATAGATACACTACCATTTTTACTTAGTTCATTGAAGAGTAAGGTTTGTGCCAATAATGTTTGGACAATTGAATGCTAATGTCTGGTGTCCTGAATAACTAACTTAAAGATAGTAATACGTAATGTATTAACCATTGTTACCCTCCTATTATGTTGTTTTGAAAATTTGTTCTTCTTTTGATTTGTTTTGTTTTTTTCTTCTCTTTAAAAAAAAAAAAAAAAAAGACATCCATGTGGAAATGTCAGGTATGTGGCTGGTAGTCTCAGAATTCGAGTACTTAGTATGATGGCACTGACGCCAACATTTGGTGGTCACAGTGAAAGAGGAAGAACTGGCAGAAGACAAAAAAGAAAGTGGTCAGAGTGGACTCAGATTTCTACCTGGGGTAGAAGCTCTTTTGAGAAGTTTGTTTATGAAAGAGAGCAATGTAAAAGGTGGAGGAAGATTTCAGGCAGGGGAAGGGCTCAAGATGGAACGACTTAAACTGATGGGAAGGAAGAGGTGTAGTGCAGTGGGTCTGCCTTCCCTGCGCATCAGAATTACTTGGCTGTTTATGAAAACTGGATGCCAGCCTCCCACTGATTCAATTGGCCTGGGATGGAAACTGTCTCCTACCTTCCAAAGAGTTCCCCACATTATTCCAGTGTGCAGCCTAAATTTATTATCAGTGGTATAGAGCAGTGGCTCTCAAACTGTGGTACCAGACCAGCAGCTTCAGCAACACCTGGGCACTTGTTTGAAATGCATTCTCTGGCCCACCAGGTGATTTTTAGTGCATGCTGATGTTTGGAAGTCCCTGCTATGAAGGACCATCTATACACTTGGGAGTCATCACCCTACCCAGTTACCTGGCACATCCCTATTATGCCTTCCTGAGTGTCTAGCCACATTTCTCCAGGCCCTGTGCATTTTAAGAACTGTATTTTAAACTTTAGAATAGCATTTTATTTTTAATTGACAAATAGTAATTGTACAGATTTATAGGGTACAATGTGATGTTTTGACCTGTAAGCATTGTATAATTTTCAAATCAGAGTGATTATGATGTCTGTCATGTCAAACCATCATCATTTCTTTGTGGTGAAACATGCATAATCTTCCCTAGTGATTTTGAAATAGATAATATGTCCTGTTGCACAGTGGGACTCCTGCACTTACTCTTAAACTATATTCAGAACTCAAAAAAATTCATATCCCCACATTCTATTTCTGTGAAAATTAAGTTTGGATATTTGAGGAAACAGTGTTTAGCATCACATGATCAAGGTCCTACTTCCAAACTCGCTTCAAAAGAGTGTTCTGGAGAGCTGGTAGGTAGCTAAGATGGGATCTCATTTCATTTTGAAACACCACGAAAACAACAGTAAGGAGATTTAAAAAGTCATGTTTTTCCAAGATAAGGAGTCCAGAGGAGAAAACAAGATGAACCAAATACTGGTTGCTAGGAGGCATACGGAAGAATGGTAGCTGACATAGCCTGAGAAAGTCAAAATGCTGAGTAGCCATAGGGGAAGCTGAGGGACAACCCTTCTCTGTTAGTGTTGCAGAATCCCCAAAGACTTTGGTTGTAGCTGATATCTCTGAAACAAGGTGAAAGGGAAGTGGGGCTGAAATAAATTAGATTGGGTGAAAAAGCCAAGAAGTGTTAGATCTCTAGCTATCCTCCCCACCCCACACAAATGCCTTCCCCTCCCAGGTGAACGTCTAGGTCAGTGGTGGCGAACCAAGTCGCTTCGGCAGCCAAGCATCAGATAACAGTTGTTTTTTCTAAACTAATACCTCAGTATTCAGGTTTAATCATGGTGTTGGCACTTGATGATAAATAAGTGGGTTTGGGGTTGCAGTTCGGGCACTCGGTCTCTGAAAGGTTCGCCGTTACTGATTTAGATGTTTATTTCCTGGGAGGGTAAACAGAAGGTCTCTGGAGTAAGGGACCTGCTGGGGGATGTAGAGACCACTGTGAGCAGCGTGCATGCTGCATGCTGAGGAGGGAAAGCAGAAGCGAGGGGTAGCGGTCCTGAGAGAACAAGAGCCCTAACATGTAGGTGAGCCCATGGTGCCAGGGGAATTAGAGATGTGGGCTTCTAGCAGTTTCCATTCCAGTGTGTGCTGCTGAGAGTGGATGGTTCTGAGTTGGGGAGGGAAGAAGGTCCTGGAGATGAGGTCCAGAAACTGAATTTGGAAAGGAGTTTGCAAGATTAGGGTTAGGCAGGTACCAGTCAGGTGCCTTCCTTCAGGGCAGGAAGGATCAGGCCCTGAGGGCTTACCTTTTGAGGAGTTACCGTGGCTTTAATCCCTATAGCCTCTTGGAGGATGGTGGACGTTTGGCTGACAATTTAACCACAGCTTAAAGGATGTTGGGGTATGGGTAGGTGTTGCTTTGCCATCCCCAGGGGTTGGCATGCGGCTGCAGTGAGGAAGAACTGGTGCTTTAGCATGTGTGGACAGGGAGGAAATGAAGGCCATCCTTATAGGTCATAATGAAGTGGTCGGAGGTGGGGTGAGGGCAGTTTAAACCTCTTTCTCATAACTAGCCATTATGTTGACTTGTGTGTTCTTAACCAAATATTTGCTGTTCTTGTTTATGGAAGATTAAACATGCAGGTATTTAATGTTTTTGTTCTGTTTTAACAGGTAATTTTTAGATGCAGAGGCCTCATCACTAATCACTGTCATACTGTAAGGCTTCCATTTGAGGCCAGCTTTGCCTGTGGTGCTAAAGGATTCCCACTAGATGCACCAGACGTTCAGGGTTAGACCCCTGCTCTTTACATGGAGCTGTGCCTGTGACTAGAGCTGGGTCCTGGCAGTGGAACCCTTCAGGGTTTAAGATGCTGGGAAATGTGGAGTGGTTAGTAGATCCTCACCAGGGTTTTAACAAAGCACACCCACGGATTGCTCTCTCCCCATCCTTTCACTGAAGGAGAGATGGTATTTGAAAGGCTTTTTCTTTGGGAAAAAAAAATTAAAACACTGCCTAATTTTTTTACCTTGTACAAATTAGTTTCATGTCCTAAAATCACATCTTTTTTTGTTTTATTTTAGAAGCGCATCCCTGGCTTTGGGTTGATGAATATTCTGCCAGTGGGTTTTCACTTTGGGTTTGGCCTTTTTCATTCCAGCTGTACTACCAGGTTTTAAACTTTGCCATGATCGTGTCTTCTGCACTTATGATATGGAAAGGCTTGATCGTCCTCACAGGCAGTGAGAGCCCCATTGTGGTGGTGCTGAGGTAAGTCTACAAGCCGGCCCCTGTCCTCTGTCACCCTGGGGCAGAAGGGTGGAGCGGACCTTGAGCGAAAATCTATGTGACAACCACTACTTAAGATTTTAATTGGATTAACTATTAGAACCTTCTTTATTGATATTTGTTTTGAGATTGTCCCATTTTTTCGTGATATTGGTGGAAAACCTTTTCTTTTTCAACAGACACTTTAAAGATTTAATCGTGTTGATACTAATGCATTTAATCCACTTATAAATCATAGTTTAACTATAACGCATTATTGTGCAAATTGATTTTTATTTTATTTTATTTATTTATTTTTTTTTTGTGGGTACTGGGGGTCAACCTCAGGACCTCGCGTGCCAGCAGGCGCCCGTGCCACTGAGCGATATCACCAGCCCTTTTTTCCTATGTGGGTTCTGGGAGTAGAACTCGGGCCCTCGCGCTTGCTAGGCAGGCGCTTACACCGCTGAGCCATCTCACCAGCCCACAAATTGATTTTTAAATAACTAAAAATGTTGCTTGGTTTTCTTTGAACCTAAAAGGCAGAGAGTGCCCAGTGCCTAGCAAGTGCCTCGTACTTTTTCAAGCTTCCTCGGTGATACTATTGTACATAGTTAATATCTTCTAGAGACTCTTGTGCTTATAAAAGTACAGCATGTTTATTTTAGAACAATAAATGCCAAAGTCAACTTCTTGTAGCCATAAAGTCACCCAAGGGAAAACTTAAGTCAATTTGAAATCGAATGACCATGTTTGGGAGCTGGTAGGTGCTTCAGGATGCTCTCTGTCCAGCATGTCTCAAATGATTGGCTCTTACTGTTAGTGAAGACACAGCCCCTTTGATGTAGGCGTCATAAGGCTGCAGCCATGTACATGCTTCTCCAGGCCACCCTAGTGCAACTGGCCAAAGAGCACACTTTCAGAGACAGTGTTTTCATAAATGTAGGTGCCTGAGGATAGCATAGCTCACAGCAGAGACGAGAGGACCCTGGCTCACTGGTGTTTACACTGCGCTGCAGTGGTCTCCTGGGCTCTGATGGATAGATAGGAAGGAGAAAGGGACCAGACTCCTGGACCCTTCACACCTTGGCCTTGCTTCAGTTGCAATAGTTCCACTTTTATGTATTTATGTGGCTATATTACCCAGGCAGGTTTCATTTGAAAGAAGGATTTTAAGGCTTTTTAAAAGGGGAATAGGAGTACAGTTCAGTGGTAGAGCACAGGGCTCTAGGTTCGATCTCCAGCACACACACACAAAAAAAGCCTTGAAAACTTCACATTTAGATGTTCCATCTCATGTAACAGATTGGGAAGGTAAGGCCCTGGGAGGCTGTTACAAGTGTCTCACAATTACTTTTGGCAGAGCAATGCCAAATCTGAGAACACCTGGCTCTTCTCTTCAAATCACATAGACATATTTGTACAAAGCTGTAATTGTGAAATTGCAGTGCACAGGAACTTTTTAAAAAACATCCTTTGTAGTTCAAAGCAATTTTTGTTTTATAAAATAAAACATTGACCTCCCTGAGGACTGCGTGACCCTGGGGGAATCCCTGGCCCAGGAGAAAAGCAAGTGTAAGTTGATATTAGGGAAACACTTCAAAGAACTGCTTTCCTGTTAGGACAGCTCAGATCCCTCCATGCCAAACGTCAGTGCACCCTTCTCACCTCTGAGACTTGTGCAGGGAGTTCTTTCCTCTCTGCAATCCTGTTATCATGGACCAAAACAGTTTTCTAGAAACATCTTCCCACTGTGTCTTCAGAAATTTTGTTGAAGGAATAAACATGAAGCCACAGTTGAAGAAATTATCTTTTTTTTTTTTGTGGGTACCGGGGGGTCGACCTCAGGACCTCACGCACCAGCAGGCACCCGTGCCACTGAGCGATATCACTGGCACTTTTTTCGTATGTGGGATCCGGGAGTCGAACTCAGGGCCTCGCACTTGCCAGGCAGGCGCTTATGACGCTGAGCCATCTCACTGGCCCCATGAAGAAATTATCTTAAGCATTTTAGCAATTGTTCTTTAAAAGAAAACACAACTCTGAAGCAATTATGTTTTGCTTTTGGAAGACAAAATAAATTCCGTGTTGGGAAACAATAAAGCCCCAAAGTTATTTTACCCAGTTGTTTTCTCTTTCTTTTCCTTTTGGTCATTTCTATTGCAAACTCCCTGTCCCTTTTTTATTCAGATTTCTTGGTTTTGAGCACCAAATCTGTTACAATACTTAGTGCACTGGTTTCACTTTAACGTAAACCTTCCAGCTGGTGCTCAGTGACCAGCCTGTCCCACTGCATGTCTCCTTCCTGCATTCTGCATCTGCTGGGAGGTTCAGGGGTACCAGGGCTGGGTGATTGGAAAGGAGGGCCAGTTTGGCGAGCTACTCTTTCTTGTAAAGCTCCACATGGCTTCAGTAGCCCACCCCTCTCTCCCTCTTCCTTGCTGAACAGACATTACTTATTCATCCTTGTTACGCAGCCCCTATCAAGCCATATTTTTAGGCCTGGTTCTTTTCTCATGTATTAAAGCATTTGTGTCTATACAATAATTTCTGGTTTTTTAACTTCAGCTCCTAGTAGATTGTAGTTCACTTTGAATCCACCAAAAATTTTGGTATGGATTTGAAGTGAGACCATGGGGATTATTTATTGACCTCCACATCAAAACTAGTCAATATTCATTAGCCTGGGCTTTTGTAGAATATAGTTAAAATGATGATGTCCCAGGAGGCAAGACTGGGGTTCACATTTTGTCCCCAGTTCCAGTGTGGCTTTAGGGCAAGTCTTGCTCCCAGTTTATTTATTCACTGTCTGCTTCTCATTCCATGAACAAATATTTCAGTATCTTAGGTGTTGGAGATATGCTGTGAAACCAAAGAGTTGCCCTAGCTGGAAGAGTCTGCAGTTCTGAATGAAGACAGTGATGTGTTTGTAGAGGTGCAGCTTGTTTTAAGGCTAAAAGTTGGTAGGCTTTTCTTCAAAGAGTCCACATTATTCTCTGTCCTTGTCCTACCTACTGTAAAGTGCACAGTGCTTACTCGTGCCCTTTTCATTCTTTAATCTAAGTAGAAATCTATTCCTCTCTCACATTTCATTATCACTTGAACTGAAGGAACCACAGTGACTTGGTTCATAGCTCCGGAGACTTAGCTGATTATTGATGAGTTTCAACTCTGACTGGTAAAGTTTATCATCATCACCTTTTGGATGCTGATGTTGACTTTGTGTTTCTTTCAGTGGCAGCATGGAGCCGGCCTTTCACAGGGGAGACCTGCTGTTCCTCACAAACTTCCGGGAAGACCCCATTAGAGCTGGTGAAATAGTTGTTTTTAAAGTTGAAGGACGAGACATTCCAATAGTTCACAGAGTAATCAAAGTTCATGAAAAGTAAAGAGGCTTTTTGTTTTTGTAAATTTTGGGAGATGGTTTTAATGGTTAATTAGATAGTAGTAAAAGCATGGGATTATATTCCTAATTCTGCCATTTACTAACTGGGTAACTTTGGAATAGCTACCTCACTCTCTATAAATTGGAAGTGATAATATTTTACTCACAATAACTCATAGGGTGATTATGAACAAATATAATAAAATCAAATGAACAACTGTTTACTAATGCACTCAAGTGCATTAAATTGCTGCACAAATTGAAGGTAGGGTGTGTTGTATTAGTTATTGAAGGAGTTGCAAAGAAAACCAAATCACAGTAATAAAGAATTACTTTGATAGAGAATTATTTTTTAATTGCTGAGGTTAATTTACAGTTATTTTTAAAGCTAGTTAAGCATTTATTATTGCCATTATTTTTTACATGATGTATTTACTATACATTTTTATTGTCTTTTTTCCTACGTTGTGTTGAATAGAACAGATTCTCTGGCTAGTTTAAAAATTATGCATTTTTATTTAGTTTTATTGTGAATTCCTTAAGTTTATTTTTATTAGTACATGATATGAGAATTATTTTTTGAAGTGTAACACAGCTGTTTTTCTGTGTCACTTTGGCCACAGTGGTATTTTCAGTGTAATATTAGCCCTACATGGATAAAAATTCCTTTCCCTAACTCATCTCATGATTGGTCATGGCATATCCTGTGTTAATTCTTCTCCTCACAGACAGCCTTGCTTTTCCCTTAAATGCCAGATAACTTATTAATATTTTAATAAGATCTGGTTTCTTTTTTTAAAAGCAGAACATTGACCTCTACCTCAAATATATAAAGTTTCCAAGAGAAAGTGAAAATGTTATACAATATTTCATATACTTGGGTTATTCATTTACCTTTCTACAGCGTAGTGTAGCTTTTTTTTTTTTAATGGGGGTACTGGGAGTCGAACTCAGGACCTCGCACTTGTCAGGCAGGCGCTTATGCCGCTGAGCGATATCACCAGCCCTAGTGTAGCATTTTTACTTACATGATTTATAGAATTACATTTAGGTATGTACATCTGTGTTTTTAAATAATGGAGGATTTCTCATCGTGTGTCTGTGTGTGTGTGTTAGATAACTGTACATTTATGGTATTAGATTCTCATTCCATTCACTGCTCCCAGGTGTTCCCCAAATATACTGATACTTAAAATATTTGCTTCATTTTATACTAAACATTGACAATCCAGTTGCAGTTTGCATTGATATCCTGGTAGTGCTGTAATGGTTACCTGATGTCTACTTGTTAACTTACTGAGAAAGAAGCATGTTCAGACATGATGTGACTCTCACCTGATTTTAAAATAATTTTTAAAGATGAAAAACTATTCAAAGTTGAGCGAATGCCGATTATTTGCTGTAACTTGCATGAACTGTGAGAGATTGCCAAGATTTTTATCTTCTTGATTTTCTATAACCATGGCTGCAAGTTAGTGTACTCTTTTTGACATAGTTTCAAATCTTCATGGGCTTTAAATATTTTCCTTCATTATAATGATACTTTTTTTTTTGTTTGTCTTATTGAAAGACCACCCTCCTTATGACTGCATAATGCTATAGTTTTGTGTTTCTTGTGTCAAGGCTATCTGAGCACCAGCTTAGAATGCTTAATATTAATCTCACATGTTTCTTTAACATACCGGCTCTATGCCCTTTGAGACTCTTATTTCCTTGCAAGCAAGATTTTTCATGACTGTGCTCAGTGGTGGAGGGAGTAATCTGTTAACATTAGGCGAGGAAAAGTTTGAGGGCAGCTAGGAGCACAGTTGCATTTAAATATCTTGTGCTCAAGTCTGTCCTCTGGGACCAAGTTTGTGTCTAGAGTGAAGAAGAATATAATTCATGCTAACAAGTGGCCCCTAGGGTCGGGAGAGGAATGAAAACAGTTCAAGTCCAACACAGATGGTTAAGTCAGCCTCATAGCCTGACTTCTGACTTGAGGTGAATGACTGAAGTAAGCCTGGAAAAGCTCCCTGTCAGCAACATTTGGGTGGGTTACGAATCTGGATATGATTCTGTGCAGGGATTGTCCACCTGATTTTATCCACTGATGAATGACACTAATCCTCATGTTTTCAGATTAAAAATAAGTAAGGTACTAGCTTTTTCTTTATGGAGTGAAGGCATGGAGCGAAAAGCAGATCTGTATTGTGTGTGAATCATTGCCTTCCTGGTGCCCTGGTGCTTTGCTGTGCTTTCAGTTTGTCAGGGTTATTTGAGTGTTTTAGAATTTAAGTCTACAAAATTGTCATTAGATTTGTGCTTCAGCTGAATGATTATCTGTAAGCAGTCATCTTAGACCAAAGGAAGGTCAAGTGTTCTTTGATTGCTTTCTAAATGTTCATGTCTGACCAGAATGTCTTAGGTAAACTAATATTTTTAATGATATTGTGCTGA
The DNA here is from genome assembly GCA_028451465.1 of Erethizon dorsatum. Taxonomy (NCBI): domain Eukaryota; kingdom Metazoa; phylum Chordata; class Mammalia; order Rodentia; family Erethizontidae; genus Erethizon; species Erethizon dorsatum. The sequence continues at coordinate 20,398,709 of CM051829.1, read as the reverse complement.
AAATAACTTTTGAGAGGATATTATTTTGCTTTCCAGAGATAATGGAGACATCAAATTTCTGACTAAAGGAGATAATAATGAAGTTGATGATAGAGGCTTGTACAAAGAAGGCCAGAACTGGCTGGAAAAGAAGGACGTGGTGGGAAGAGCACGAGGGTGAGGATGAACTTTTGAGTTATGTAGATGGTTCAGAAGCCAGGGAAATACATTAAAAAACAGAGAAACTAAATTTATAGGATAACAGAATCATAATAATATATGTCAGGAGCACTTTAAGTAGTTCTAGTTTATACTGTGAGGGCTAAAGAAAGCTTAGAACTTTCTAAGGACCTAAACTCTATAACTAAATCCAAGTATATGATCTATATCATAGGTTTAATTCTATTTCAAAATAAACCCTCAGTTAAGAGATTTATTAGTTATGGATTGTAATTAACAACTACAAGAAATCCTCTCAGAGATGACCTTTTGGTGAATGTTCTGGGAGCTCTCTGTGCCCAATAGAGGTGTGTATATGCACACATAATATACAGTGTGACCTCGAAGACTTGGGTTTTTTTCACAAAGAGGAAGTGTGAAATATTTACTTGTCAAATTTCTACCTTTATCTTTTAAAATGATTACATGCTATTCTAGTAATCCTCATTGCTTTTTTTTGCAGCATATTTATATAATTTAATTTAGGATTAATAAGTATCAAGCTTCCAGTTTACCAAAACAATTAAAAGCAATGCAAACATACAGGCATAGTCAGATAAACTCTTCTTCATTTTTTCTCTTTTTACTATGAGCTAGAGATTAGCACTGACTTGGGATGGGGTGGGTTTAAGGTTTTGTCAAGAGATCTATCCAGAATCGTCACTTTTGTAATCAAACATCTTTTGGTAGACATTTTTTTGTCATGGTAAATATTTAGATTATCTTCTACTTTTCACAACTAACTAAAAACAGTTTTGTGATAAATCTTTTAATATTAATTTGCATGATTGTTCCAGCAGTGAGTTCTGCTTCTGAGCCTATCTTATTAAAAAAGCAGCCAGGCGTGGTGGTGCATGACTATAATCCCAGCACTCGGGAGACTGAGGTGGGAGGATTGCCATGAGTTCAAGGCCAGCCTGGGCTACATAGTGAGTTCAGGCCAGGCTAAACTACACAGCAAGATCCTGTCTCAGAACAAAACACAACACCAAAACCAAAAACCAAAAAAGGACTTCTTTCAGTGATCCTTTTAATATTTAACCCTTGTTAAATATCTTCTTGTTATCTTAATTTGAATTTCGCCAACTATACAAGGCTGGGAGACTGGCTACCATTGTCTAAGATTTAGCTTTAATCATCGGATTGTAGTGTAAGGACTCTTGCTACCCCTCTTTAACCATTTTTCTAACCTCTTGGGTTTCCTCTTGAATATCTGCGGGGAGACAAGGAGGGATTCCCACTAGTCAGTCTTGTTTTTCTAACAGTGGTGCAAGTCTGTGGACAGGAGAGGGTCGGAAGCTACTGCTTGTTGGCTGGAGGGCACTGTGGGTGTGTTTCCTTGTTTGCTTTACCGAAGATGGTGAGATGGGTCGAACTGATGATGATATTAATATTGCCAGCACAATCATCGGCTCTGAACCTTCTCTCTCTGGGATCGTAATCGTATTTGAGTACAGGTTATGGGATTCTTGTGTATTTATTGCCTAATAAATGTATTTGTCACACCTGAAAAGCACTGTGAAATGAAAATGATGATGATTCTTCAGATGACAAACTAATTAGCTGTGTGCTTTAAAGCTTTATCCTGCAGCAATTTACATATGGGCCAGTTGAAATTTCTTTCCTTAAAAAAAAATAAGAAATAGATTTGTGAAAGTTATCTATTCTGTTTGTATGAATGGCTCAACAAATGATTTTAATTGTGGCGAAAGAAAACAAGTAGCATTGCTACCTCAGATCATGTGCTTGCTTAAAAATAAAATTATCCTGTTAACACTGATGCTTTTTACTAATAAAGCCCTTTGGGACAGGGGTAAATATTGCCCTTACAACCACAGTCAGCAGTATCATAATGTGGAAGATTTATTTCCTAAAGCTGACTTATAGTGTGTCAAGTATTACCGTAAACAATTATGTATTTCTTGCTTTTTATTCCCACAACTTAGGTTTTTACCATATGTTGGTATGGTCACCATAATAATGAATGACTATCCAAAATTCAAGGTAGGAATTTATATGTGTGTTTACTTATTTATTTTTGAATATTGGAGCTTTTATTTGTACAACTATAAAGAGGCAGTCATCTTAAAATATTTTGCCATTAATTTTTCTGCAGAGTGTATATAGTTAACTACTAATTAACATGATACTTAGGTTGACATTTAAATTAATTATTGAAAATAGCACCTTTCATCTTTTTTGTTCATAGTATATTCTAAAATGGCACTTGTGTATTTGGTGCTTATTATTATGGAAATTTTCAAACCTACAAAAAAGCAGTATAATAAACCCAGTAATATTTGTCTACCAGCTTCAATAGAAATGGTATGTCTATTTTTGAGGAAAAAAACCACTTGAAAAACAATAGGAAACCTACCTAGGAGTAAGCACTGCACTAAATGTTTGTCAGGTGTTTGATCCTTAGGTCACTGATATATTTTTGGGTCTTTAACCACAGTGTGGTATTGAACAGCTAATTTGGAGAACAAGGCATGGGGAAGAGGTCATCTTTTGATTCTGTCCTCAGTGCAGTATTGAACAGTCTTCATCTGAATACAGTACATTTATAAGCCAGATTTATTTGTAGACCTCACAGTAGTTTTCCATTGTGTTTTCTTTACAGTACGCACTTCTGGCTATAATGGGTGCATATGTGTTACTAAAACGTGAATCCTAACACGAGAAGCAGTTCCTGGGACGAGCCTGAAGTGAATTCTGTTGAAAAAGAGAAAAAGTAATATATTTGAAATGTTCCACTTTCTGTATAAAAGGAAACTCTGTGGAGATGTTTTTGTCTTGTCCAAATAAATGATTCATCAGGAAAGATTGTTTTCTTTTGTGAGCTCTGATTAGAACCCGCCCAGTCTGTCTGCTGCTTTGCTAGTCACTCTGCCCAAGTCTGAGGGTCTGCACTGCTTCAAGAACAGGGAGTGCAGGCGCCTGGCCTGCTAGTGGGGACAAGGCATAGCCCACGTGCTGGGGTCGTAATGCCTGCGTTTCAGAAATAAAACTTGCTTAACATAATGACATTTCTTGGGACAAACAGGCTTTTCAGGACGTGGATTTTTAAAAAAATTTATTAAAAATGTAATCTGGTAAATTAATAAAGCCTAAAACCCTTTAGAAGGAAGGGAAGCAATCTGCTTTGTTTTCGTGGTGTGATGTATCTTGAGGTGGTTTGTTCAGTTATTTGAAAAGTGTTTAATAATAAAACAGTGTACACACCCTTAAAGAAAACTGCAGATAAACATGGAACTGTGAAAGGGACACGTTCCTTCCCTCAGTCTCCTTTTTCTGTTTCCCAGGGATCTCTGCTGTGCTGTTAATAGTCCTACATCTAAAATCGTTTCTCATTCAAATATTTGTCAAGCACTTCTGTCTCAACCACTGCCTTAGGTGCTGGAAATACAAAGTCCCAGTCCTGTTGGAGGTTACAGTGTAGTGGAAGAGATAATAAACAAATCTGTGATTTCAGGTAGTGATAATTGCTATGAAGAAAGATTGAGCAGGGTAAGCAGATAGAGGGTGACGGGAGATACTGCTTCTCGTGTAGAGGGCAGAGCTGTCTGAGGAGGTGGGTGATACTAAGGAGAGTTGAAAGAAATGAGAGGGAGTGAGGCATGTCAAGCCCGGGGAACAGCATTCCAGCAGCGGGAAGCGCTGAGAAGGGAAGGTTGGTGGCAGGCTGCCGTGGTTCCTCTCACGGTTTCCTCCAGAGCATGCAGATTGCCCAGCTGTACTTAAACAGATTCTGACCAAGAGGTCTGAGGTGGGGCCGCGCTCCTGGGGGATGCTGAGGCTGCCAGTGCCCAGACCACATTGTGTTAGAGGGATAAAAGGAAGGCCAGGGATATTTAAAATATGCTTTTCAGTTTTACAAAAGTGTTTTGTTTTCGATTGAAGAATACAGCATTGACATTCAGTCAGAGCTCACCTCATTCGTTTAGGTTTGTCCAATCTAAGAATTTAGAAACCCTAAAAGTCCCTTCAGCTCTTGTATGGCCTAAGCAAGTTACTTAATTTCCTTCAGCCTCGAAAGGAGGCTGTGGGCTGTACTTATCACACTGGACCTTCATGGGCAATAAGCAGATAGTAACACTGCGTGCTTGCAGCACAGTGCCGCGCATGTATACGGTGTGCGTCAATGAAGATTACCCTGTGGTACTTTCTTCCTCTTTAGGGTAAGCCTGTGCCACATCACACACCTGCAGTTCCTCTCCCAGGGAGCTCCTGACTTGGGAAAGGCCAGCAGGAGTGCTCTGTTGGGGGGCAGCTTGCTCTCTAATCCTTTCTGTCTACTAAATAGGCTATTGCAACAATAATGGACCTCATCCTGTTGAAATCAGCAAAGTAAAAATTTACAGAATACTTTCTAAAAACATTATTTTCGTCTGCCCTTTAATAAACTGTTTTCTTAAGAGAAATGGATTTTTTTCTTCCTTTAACTAAAAATAGAATTTTAAAATGTTGGGTCAAAACTTCATTACAGTAAGTCCCCAACTCACAAACATTCGAGTTTCGAACTTCCACAGATAGGAACCGACCTCACATTATGAACATTCATAAATGCGAATGAATCACAGAAGCAGCTAACATGTCTGCTGTGTTAATTGACAGTATTTGTGTGTGTGTGTGTGTTTGGAATTTCTATGCTTTACATTGCAGATTTGTATCAAAGATATAAGACTTATGAACGAATCCGACTGAACAAATGTTCTCCCGGAACGGAGGTCGTTCCTAAGTCAGGGACTTACTGATTTCATCACCTTCTTGGGTTCTGTGGTTGGTTAATATAACCTTTAAAAAGGCTTTAACATGGCTGAGCTTTGGGTAATGTTTTGACATGCCTAACACTCTGAAGTGAACTTTGCAAAGACACCTAAGGGCCCTAACATGGCTCAGCCAGTGCCTTTTAATTATGGTTAAAAAGATCTTTTTGACCTCATAGATACTGTCAGTCCTTATGTGAGAAGTGATGAGAGTTTATACTGGACTGAATTTCTTTTATCTTAGGCTCTCAGTTGTACCCTCAATATCTGGAACACACCAAAAACCAGAACTGTATTTCTCACATGGTTAGGCAACTTTTCCACTTCATAAGAGCTTTGAAGCATCAAAGTAGAATGTGCCTATCGAACAAGTAATACCAACTAAGAGAGTGAAATGTAAATTGATACAAGCATTTCAGGATACCACATGGCATAGGGACAACCCACAAAGTCCTCACTATATTTTAAGGGGATGCATATTGTTATGACTTGTGTCCAGATGTCCCGCCAAATCCTCATGTGCTCATAGGTGGGGCTTTTCAGAGCTGGATGTGTGACACTGGGGTTAAGGGTGTGTGGTCTGAATCCACTGATTGGAATTAGCATAGTTCTGGGGGTGGCTGAAGATAGAAGCCCCACCCTTAGTATGAGTGGCACCAACCAAAAGATCTGTAGCCTGTTTGGGATAAAAGAGAAAGGTGGGCTCACTTCTGCTTCTGCTGCTTGCTGCCTTCTGCCTGCCATGCCATGGCCGATTTCTCCTCTGTGATGCTCCTCTGGCATGCCACCTACCTTGGAGCCAGCCGACTATGGACTGAAGCCTCTACAAACTGAGCCAAAATGAACTTTTCCTTCTTTAACTTGTGGGTGTTGGGTATTTTGTTGCAGCAATGAGAAAACTAAGATGCATAAGAAATTCAGTGGTTGCAACACTGTTTAAGATCAATTTAGATTTCCATCAAAACTGCCAAGTTTCTACTCTGGAGTAAGCTTCAGTTGTTTCGAGAGGTTAGTGGTAGAGCCTCAGAGTTCCTAACCCACAGCCTTTCCAACCTTCCCCTTTGGCAACCATTGTGTTCATATGCAAATGTTAAACAAACACAGCTCCAAGTATGCATGCCCCACACTCCCACAACCAGATTGCAGACTCTACCTGACTTCTCTGTTAAAAATTTGGACCTGCTGCTGTCCCCACAAAGCTGGGCTAATCAAGCATTGTGAGGAAGAGGAAGTCTGAGCTTTCTAAGTAAGCAAGGTGAGATTCTGTAGCAGGGGAAGCAAGCCCGGGCATCTGCAACTCTCTAGGTGACTAATGTGAGGGCAGAATTGAGAAGCACCAAGAAACAGACATCTGCACAAATTGGGAATAAATATGATTAGGATGCTTGGTTGTTCATATCATCCTTCTTGTCTTCATGAAGTTATTTTCAGTTTGCACAATGGGCAAAAAACCAGAAATGCACTGTTGCCTACATGCCACCCTCTCACCATTTCCCACCCGAAACTGATGCTAACTTCTCTATTGTGGTCATCTGGTTTCTGTTTGAGCACCATATCTTACAAAGTAGCCTTTGGCGTAGGGCCCTGAAAAATCAGTTTAGACTCATCCTGAAATTCTGGGCAGAGGTCCATCCATCACCATTCTTTGGGCTCAGCAGGCTCCCTCCATTTACAATGAGAGTAGGGTTGGATAAAAGAAGGATTTGGAGTCACATCATGGGTACGACCTTGTTTCTATCTACTTCCTAGACACTTTTAACCAGCTCAGACTCAAGTTTCTTTCTCTCTAGAATTAATATCAGGGCAGAGGAGGAGTTGGTTTGATACCTATATTTGAATAAAGGTTTACTGTTCCTTCAGATCCTCTTGAGTATTCTTTCCTATCCTCTTTGCCTATAAAATCCCACCTATATTTTCTTTGAACTTTTAATGTCTGTCCACACTGTCGCAGACATGCTAGGGCAGGGATATTTTCCCCAGAGCCTCTGCTTTAACTGGGTGAGGATTTAGGATGATGTAAGAGAGTATAAACCCTCTACACACTGGGCCTTGCTTCTGCACAAGTTCCATGCTGGTACGGGAATGAAAGGCTTCCCCCATGCTCTGAGGCCAGGCCTCCTACTCTCTCTACCATATGCCTCTTACCAGGTTTAATGATTTGCCTATAGGTGTTTGGCTTTTTCTATACTGCAGGGTTTTGCTTTGTTTTCTTGACGTACTTTATTTTTTAGAGCAGTTTTAGGTTCATAGCAAACTGAGAGGAAAAGACAAAGCTTGCCCACATGCTTCCTGGCCCTACACATGCACATGGCTCCCATTGCTGATACGCCTCACAGGCATGATGCGTTTGTCAGTGCTGATGAACCTGCATGACACAACTCTTGTCATCCAAAGTCCATAGTTTACATTAGGGTTCATTCTTGGTGTTAGATATTCTGTGGGTTTTGACACATATAAAATAACATGTACCCAGTACTATAGTATCATGCAGAGTAGTTTCATTGCTTAAAAAATGTGCTCCACCTATTCTTCTCTCCAAATCTTCCATTCCTGGCAACCATTGATCAGTACTATCTCTGGGATGTTACATAGTTGAAATTGTGCAATGTACATACACACTTTTCAGACTGGCTTCTTTAATTTGGAAATATGCATTCATGTTTCCCTAATGTCCTCATGGGTGGAAAGCTCATTTCTTTTTAGTACTAAATAACATTCCATTGTCTGGAGGTACCACAATTTATCCATCCACATACCAAAGGACATCTTGATTGCTTACAAGTAAATTTTGGCAATTACAAATAAAGCTACTATAAAGATCTATGCAGAAATTTTGGTATAGGCATAAGTTTTCAGCCAATTTGGAAAAAGTACAAAGGAGTGTGATTGGTAGAGTATGTTTAGTCTTGTAAGAAATTGCCACATTGTCTTCCAAAGACTAAGAATTCCTATTGCTCCACATCCTTAACATTTGTTGTCAAATGTTTTCACTTTTGGCTATTCTAATCGGTATGTGTGTATGTGTTGGGTATCTCTTGTTTTAAATTTACAATTTCCTAATGACATATAATGTTGAACATCTCTTCAACTTTGTTCTTCAATTGTCTTAGTTACTTTCCTCATTGCTGAAACAAAATACCTGACACCCAAAGTTAAGGAAGGAAAGTTTTATTGTACGAGTTTTGGTTCATAGTTGGCTGGTTCCACGGCAAGGTGGCATGGCAGAGGGGCATCACACAGCAGGCAAGAGGCAGCAGAAGCAGCAGCAACAGCAAGTGACAATATCAACACTCCTCTGTCCCTTATATTCTATCAGGGCTAGGTGCCCTTTGGGCCTTAGGGTGGGTAGCATTCACACCCAGGGTGGGCCTTCCCATTATCCAAACCCAATCAGTGGACTAATTTACTAATCACACACACTTAATCCCAGCAGCACACACTGTAGATCCAGCCACCTCTGAAAAGCCCCACCTATGACCACATCAGGCTTTAAGGGGACATCTAGACACAAGTCTTAACATCAATATTGTGTTGGCTATTCTGGGTCTTTTGCCTCTCCATATAAACTTTAGAATCAGTTTATTGATATCTATATATTGCAGAATTTTTACTAAGTATTTATGTTTTGGAAAAACATACAACTTTCCACTGCCATATTCCTCTGGAAGTTTTATGCTTTAACCTCTCCGTGAAGCAGAATTCCTCTTTTCTTTAAAATCTCAAGTTGACTTTTACCTCCCTCCCCTGATTTGTGCGTTGATATAGAAACAGCTCGGTCTCTTTCTCCCTGGATAATGATTTTTTCTGTTTTGCTGTGACATGCCCAATATCTCCCATGGCATCCGGTCAATCTGTTGTGGCTGGGTAGACATTCCCCCTTCCTCTTGGTTATCAATTTCAAGCCCTCTTGATTAGATCAGTGGATTTAAAGGCAGATAGATTGACTCTGACTTCTCACTGAGGAAGAAACAGATCATAACGGAACCAGCCTGCCATTTAGAGCTCCTACCTGGTGGAAGTGGGAGAAGTCACTTGAGCTCAATAGCGGATTAAAGACCCAAAGGAAGCCTGGTGATTCACTCTTAAATTTAACAATCATCGTTAGCATGAGATATTTCAGTTCCTGTCAGTGCCAAGCGATGCTTTGTGCTCCCACGTCATCCACTGTACGTAGGCCAGATGCCTTCTCAATCAACATGGGAAACAAAAATGAAAAACATCATTAAGAAATCATTTTTCACATTTTTAACTTAAAATGTTATGTTTGTCTGATATTTAATAAAGATTAAGTGAATAAGCTATTGAGAAACATTTTTAAACTGAAGGAAGTACCATAAAAACATCCTGCTTGCGTATGTGTAGGAAGTTAGAGTTTACTAAGTTCTTACTTGTTACTTGCTCTCTGGCTATCAGGAGGGTGGTGGGTTGCTGAGTTAGAAGATGTTAGAAGTAATCTTCAACTATTAAGAAACTAAATGGGATAAGTTGGTACCCATGGAAAATGTTCTTTGTAGTTTTAAAATTTATTTTCAAAGACCCTTTTGAATCTGTTACTTCACCGATAAACTTTTCTACCATATTCTGTTTATGAAGAGGGTATCTCTCAGATATTTCTAGACTTTCTGTCAGACAAGAGGATCCTTCTAATGTTCAAAGAAGTAGTAGAACTTCTAGGGAGGCTTGAATGCTTGGTGTTGAATATAGCATTATGTCTTCTCTCTTTCCAAATACCTTTTGATTTGTGGTAAAAAACTGTTAGGTTTAGTCAGCAGAACCAACTAGAACACCTCTCCAAGTATTTAGCCAGAGAATGAACAGGGGTTATCCACAATAACTTACTGTTTTCTGGACGTGAAGACAAAACTCTGCATAGCATCCCCCATTAACCAAGTAGAAAAGATCACACAGGAGCATGACAAGCAGTGTCTGGAGTGGCAGGAAGAATCCAGGACAGAGGTCTAATATGGAAGTCCAACAAAAGAGGTCCATGTACTCACAAGCAGCCATAGAGTCAAGTGAAAGAGAAAAACATTTGCTAAACTCTTACTGGTGACTAGGATGAAAGTTGGTTTAATACATCCCCACTGGCTTGAACCATTGGTGTTACATACATGACTGCCTCATTGAGCCGCTTTACCACCCAATGGGACTGTCCCATGCTGCTTGATGGGACAGTCATGCATGTATCATCCATGAGACATATGAATTATGGTGCATCATGAACATGTAAATAGAATGATGGGGCAGAAGTAAGAGTTTTTTCTTTTAGGTAGACTTGTACTGGTGAGTTTCTGCTGTTAAATTCTCCTACACAGGATATGGCAAGGATTCTTGAACTTCACTGCAATAAATAACATTGAAAAAAATGCAAATTCCTAGGCTGTGCTCCCAGAGGTTTTGACGGGGTAGGAGGTCCAGGGCTGCTCATGCAGAAAAAAAAATCATGCAAAGAAAGCAATGTCCTTCACACATGCTTATGTCTCTTCATTGTAAGCTGAGGACCAATAGAGTCCAAACGGTTTGATATCTAAAGTCTTGCCCAGTTCAAATGTTCCATTTTTTTCAACAAATATTCATCAACATTTTGGTGGTGCCAGTCCCTGACCTATGTCTTGGAAATATAGCACTGAGCAGGATGGAGAAACATGTTGTATCCATGGAACTTATATTCTAATAAGGAGAGAAAATAAGGGAAAATTAAAAAGAAAAATTGAGCAAAATATATGAAATATCACAAGGTGTTAAGTATGATGTAGAAAAATAAAGCAGGAGAGGAAGACAAAGAGTACTGTAATACTAAAAACCATAGCGTTGGGAAGCTTTTCTGAAAAGGTAGAATTTGAGCAAAAAGTTGAAGGAGAGGAGGAACAAGGAAGCATTTTCAGACTGAAAGAACAGCAAGTCCAAAGGCCCTACTAAGTTGGAAGAAGACTAGGTCAGCACGGCTAGACTGAGTGAACCTGGTGTTGAGTAGGAGGAGGTACAATCCAGCCAGTCACAGTTGTGGCCTTTAAGTTCATTGTAAGGCCTTGGCTGCTACTCTGAGACTGGAAAAGTTGAAAGGCTTTGACTGAGCAAGGAAGGGACTGATATCAATGACAGGTATGGAGGGATGGTGGCTTCTATCAGGTAATAGCAATGGGGTGCAGAGAAATGCTCAGAGTCAGGACTTACTTTGAAGGGTTCTAGGTCTGAGAAATGTGAAGGAAATGCCACTTACCCTAATGGTGAAGACTGAGGGAAGAAATGGGGTATTCTATTTAGGATACATTGAGTGTGCGATGCTATCAAACCCTCAAGTTGAGACATTGAATAGGCAGATGTATTCATGATCTGGAGTTCGAGGGTGGGTTTGGGGTTGAAAATATACATATGTAGGAGTTGTCAGCCTAATGATGCTCTCTAAAGCCATAAAATTGGGTGAATTCAAAGAAATGATTATAGACATTTTTGTGTGCCTGAAAAACTTATTTGTAGTGCAGGACTGCTGACTGAATTTTCTCAGCTTTTATTTGTCTGGAAACATTTGCCTTGATTTCGAAGGATATTTTTCTGTGTTAAAAAAAAAGAAAGAAAACCTAGGTTGACGGGTTTTTTTTTTTTTTTTTAATTCTTTAAAGATGCATTGCCATTATCTTATGGCTTGCATGATTTCTAAAATAAAGTCTGCTGTTCTTACCTCTGTTCCTCTGGAAATAATGCTTTTCTAGTTCCTCTGATTTCTCTCATTACTAACCCTGACCCTGGACAATAACTGCTGCCAGAGGCACAGCAGCCTCAGGGTCACTGGAAACTCTATGTGGCTGCCTTGGCTGCAGCCTCTGTGTTTGCTCAAGAGGCAAAAATCCAGTTGCTGTACATTTGACTAAGCCGAGGTCACATGTTGTGCCTTGCTAAACGGGAGTTTGAGAAAAAATAATGTTACACTTACTGCTTCTGTAGTAGGATAAGATCTCTAACTTCTACCAGGACCAATATGGTAGAATCATAGGTAGACATAGAAACAGGATCCAATGGTGAGAGTGGTACATTTCTCTTTACCCCCTGCATACACACACCTGGCTTGTTCTTCCAGATAAGAGGGAGGACACGAGGATGCAACGAGGTGATATTTGTGAACACATTTTATAAAGGATCAAAGATACATACAAAGGAAGAATGGTGCTTTTCATTCTGTTGTCTTTTGACCCCTGGGCAGTCTAAATGTCCCAGTGTACCTGATTGCTTTCCCAGTGCTTTCTTTTTATAGCTCAAAGTTATTAGCTGCTAAGGTCAGAGGATGTGACTGAGTGTTTGTATGCCTGAGGATGCCCACCGTGCAGGTGGCAGCCCAAGTTCTTTTTCTCACAACCAGCTTTCTCAGCAGCCTCCCACTCAGGCCTGCTCTGGAGCACAAACCGCTTCACTTTCAGAATGAGAGTTTGTACGCAGCAGAGATGCAGCTACTCCAGTCTGGGCCAACGAAATACCAAGGGTCTCCTCTCCTCTCTCTGTGTCCCCGTATAAGAAGAGTTCCTTTGCTTAAGGCTCATTATTGCCATCTTTGGAACTGTGGTTCATTTATGAGTGTGAACTTTTATACTAGAATAATTTCATCCTTACAAATGTGTTACCTTCTTTAAATTACTAACTTCTAATATTTTGGGAGTTTGTGCATCTGTTTGAAACAAACTTTTCCCAGAAGCCACCTGGAGATCTTTGAAAGCAGCACCTGCAGGATCCTAGGTGATCGCACCACTGAAGGAAGATGACCAGTGGGCACATGTGGGACTGCAGAGCCCGGTGTCATTCCTCTTATAGAGACTTGGAGATTGTTTAGCTCAGAGCTGCCTCTGCCCCTCCTCTTCCCAGAAGCATTTCTTGAAACAGTTAAGCTGGGTTGAGACACATGGCAGTTCTCAGTCCTGATAATTAAGCCACATGGGGACAAGGTCTCAAGTCTCGATGTGCAGCCACAGCAAACCTCAAGGGCAAAGCCTGAAGTGGAAGGAGGACCACTGCATGTAGTGGGAACCTCTACATGGTGTCCTGCGCAAATCAGGCTGGGTGCTGAGCCTTTGAGAGCTGTGACACTCACTTTTCTTGCCCACATGTTTCCTGAGTGCAGTTGCCATTTGTTCCTGATCATCTCTAGGACCTTAGTACTCTTCTAGGGCTGTGGGAATTTATTCAGGGTTAGTCCTTAAAAAAGTTGAAATGAACAAAAATTCCTTGGTCACTGTTTCCCCATCCCTTAATGCCACAGGGTTCCCCATAATGCCTCTTCCAAGTCTCAAGACTTGAAAGCATAACTTCTAAGGAAATAAGCAAAAAGAAGTGTATAGAGGCTTAATGTCTACTCTTAGGAGTATTTACATTTTAGTAGAGAATTTGTGTGACAGAGACAGAGTTTGCAAGAACTCACAAGAGGCCCCCTTCAATCCCCAGGGACATATAATACAAACAGAGTCACTGCTGATACCTTGATAACTGAGGTAGGGAAATTTGGAGTGTGGAGTATGAATTCCTCAGATCTACAGAGTCACATCTTTGCTTTCATTAGACAATAGGGATCATGTTGCTAGGCAAATGTAGATGATTCCTTGCAGAATCACACATGCCTGCAAGCTCTGCTTCCTACAGCCACTGGAAATTGACCCATGCAAAATGTCTTGCTTCCACCCACCCTGCTACCACCAGGCGTACGCGTGTTTGCACACACTCATTCCCTACATTCACGCATGTAAAGTTGTTTTTGATGTATTTGTTAGTTTACATTTTGGCCCAAATTGGTTAAATTAAAAAAGATCAAACTAACAAATTTGTATCGTTCAAGCAATTGATAGAATTTTTAAAAACCCAAAATCACAGCAGGAGCAGTGACAGGTAAGATATAAAATGGAGATTAAGATGTTTAAGAGGACATTTGAATACCAAATGGCAGGCAATAAAAAGATAAGTACCAAATTGTTTGGGAGTGGGGCTCCAGACAGCTTCTATAATTCTCTTCCAGGCTATAAGTTGAGCAATTCAGGCCCAGCTGCAGCAGGCCTGAGCAAGTTTGTGTCTCCTGGGGAGCTGTCATGGGTTTTTCCACCAGAAATGCTTCTCACCTGTGGCTATGGTAGATGAAACAGGATATCTGCCCCTAGAACCTAAATTCCTGGAGCCTCTACTTGGAGCCTTGGTACCTTCCTTCATTTCCAACTTTTGCCACATGGGGAGTGAAGGAGGGAAGGGAAGAGGCCAGAAATGGCTAGGAAGCACCAGGAAGATTTTCCAACAGCAACTTCATTTTTCTAAGAATTTCTATTGCCAGTGGTTTTCAGCACTGTATACCCACTGCAGTAAACTAGGCCCTGTTCCAGGCCATTTAGAAATGAGTTTTTGGGAATGTGACCATGCTTGGCACTTTAAAAAAACACCCAGGGAACTCTAACGGGCAGTCAGGGTTTAGCCTCACTAACATAAGAGTGGCTGTCTTACCTCTTCAGGGGGGGATGCCTGCTCCATTAGGCAGGTCTGGAATTCCTCTTCTGGAGAATGTTTTGAGGGCAAGTGATCCCTGCATCTCAACTGCCAGCATTTTAAAATCTATTTTACCCATGTCGCCTTTACCATGGGGCGAATGTCCCATCCAAGTAGCCTCTCCCTGACAGCCACCTTCTCCACCACCTCCCTCTTCAGGGTGTTCCCACCAGATCCCTCTCCTATAGCAGAACAGCATCTGAGGAGACATTTGGGTGGCTGCAGCTGGAGAAGGTAGTACCTAGTGCATTTGGGCTGCTATGACAAAATATCACAGACTGGATGGTTTATAAACAATAGAAGTTGGTTTCTCATAGTTCTGTTGGAGACTGGGAAGTCCAAGATCAAGTTACTGGCAGATTTAGTGTCTGTTGAGGGCTCTCTTCCTGGCCCATAGATGGCCATTTTATCATTGTGTCTTCATATGGAGGAAGAGGCTAGAGAGCTGCCGTTCATGAGGGCTCCGCCTTATGACCTAATCACATCCCCAAGGCCCATCTCCTAATACCATCACATTGGAGATCATGTGTCAACATATAAACTTAGAAGAACACAGATATACAGTCTGTTGGCAAATAAGGAAATTAGCACTTTGTTTCCCCCCTCATATAAATGCTCCCAAATTAATGTTTCTCAGGACTTCATGGTGCACTGGAAACACCTGGGGATATTGTCAAGTCCAGAGTGAATTCAGAAGGTCTGGCGTGGGGTCTGAGATTCTGGGGTTTCTAACAATGACCCAAGTGCTGCTAGTGCTCCTGGTTAGTGGACCCAGGCAGAATAGCAAGGCCCTGGGAGGCTGTTAGCCTGTACCACTTCCGCTGAGGTTTGAACCTCCTGGGCTAGATGGCTCCATTGGCAAGGGTACCAGGAGAAACCTGGGATCCTTGCTAGGGGGAGGCAATGACTGTATCATTCTGACTCAGATAAATCTGCATTAAGACTAATGCCCAGATGAGTAGGTGAGTTCACTCTTGGCCAGGTAACAGGGCTCTGAGGCTTATCCACAGAAAACCAGCCCTGACTTCAAGGGAGTATGGAGGACAGTCTCTCTCCTTGCATGCCTTGCTACTGTGACTGCCCATTCAAGGCCACTCTCTGCACTCAGGCTGACCTGCTTGTCCCACTGTCACCAGCCATCTGAACTTCCACCACCTCCCAGAGCCTTGTTTCTGTAACACTCCAGGACACAGTGAAGATAGGGGCTCAATGAGGTTTGTTGAGTGAGTGAGATTAAAATAATTTTCTTTTTTTTTGTTGTTTTTTGTTTTTTCGTTTTTTTTTTTTTTAAAGAGAAGAAAAAACAAAACAAATCAAAAGAAGAACAAATTTTCAAAACAACATAATAGGAGGGTAACAATGGTTAATACATTACATATTACTATCTTTAAGTTAGTTATTCAGGATACCAGACATTAGCATTCAATTGTCCAAACATTATTGGCACAAACCTTACTCTTCAATGAACTAAGTAAAACTGGTAGTGTATCTATCTTAACCATCTTATATATATATACAATTTTTTTTCTTGAATTTTGCACTCAGTATTTCCACAGCACCAGCATCAGAATGCAGTAGTGTCACCTAACAGGAAAATAGGAAGTGGGACCCCATGCTGCAAACATGCCAAGATGGTGAGCACTAAGGGGATGCTTTGATTTTACTTCTTCCCACGACACTGCCTTTCTTGGCTGTCAGGTTTTCAGTCTGTTTTCCCAGCTTCTCTGCATGAAGCCTGCTCCCCAGAAAAGGGATCAGGTTGGGCCTTACTGACGCTCTGAGGAAGGCTGGGGCTATTTGCATCTTTAACAACGAGGAAATTACTACCGACAGCCCCAAATAAAGCAGAATATTAAGAAGGATGAGCCAAGTTCCTGTACCAAAAGAAAATGGAACATTATTAAAAAAAATTTTAGAGGTCAGAGCATAGCTAGCTGTAAATTTTAAATTACGAACACATGGTTAAAGTCTGCATGGAATCAGTTACCTTTGTCCCTTGGGATTTGCAGAAGTGTATTATATTAGGTCTCAGTTGGCTATTTCAGAATTCTTTATGATAGCTTAACATATTTACACTTCTAATTTTCTTATTTTATTGTCCTTTAGAAATATCGGCTCCATCTCCATTTTTAAATTCTGTAAAAAGACAGGCAAGGAACACATCTAGGAATTGGTCAACTGGTTTGGATATAGTCCAGAGATTTGAATTTTCCTGCTACTTGTTTCTGGATGATGTATGCAAAAGAAGAAGGTGAAGGGAGATGACATTCAAATCTCAGTATATTTTGTAATTGTTTATTAAAATTTCTGGTGAAAACCAGTAGATTGTCAAGAATATTGAATTTACTGTCAAATTGCCAGTCAGTCTGGGGCCCCTTGGTTGTCTGTGGTGGATTCAAAACTTGTCCTGTGTTGGGTGAGGCCTGTGACATAGACACATGATGCTAATTCATTGGAACTAAAAGCCACTCATGAGTACAATAATAATCAATAGTAGTTGAATTAAAAAATAAATCCATAAATTCACATCCTGTTTTTATAGTCTAGTACAAAGGGCTTTTTGATGGTTTTTGTGTGCTGGAAATTAGAAGTGTAATATATTAAACTATCAAAAAGAATTCTGAAATAGCCAACTGACAGCTAGTATAATACACTTTTGCGAATGCAAAAGACAAAGGTAACTGAGTCCCACGCAGAATTTAACCACAAGGACTAATTAAGGATCAGCACCAATGAGACCTACCCCGATCTCTGCTGTGTGTGAAACTGAGCCATCTACGTGGGGATTTAGGTAGAGTCTCACTTGCTGAAGGCTCGCATAGAGATCAAACTTCTTGTTTAAGACCAACAAATATCCTTACCAAAGTCTAAATGAAACATTGAGTGTAATCTTTTCATATCCTAAAATTTTTTAGCCATGCGATCACAATATATTTAAATAACTAGAATTAAATATAAAATTAAACTCTGCAAGAAAATAAAAGGGAAACTCAGATACCTGTGGAGTATTACAGTAAAGACAGAAGAAATTCTTTGTCCACTGATGGTGGAGTTGGTCTTTAAGAATGGTTTTCTTAGCCGGGTGTGGTGGCACACATCTGTAATCCCAGCACTTGGGAGGCTGAGGCAGGAGGATCTGCGAGTTTGAGGCCAGCCTGGGCTACATAGTGAGTTCAAACCCAGCCTGAAGTACATAGTAAGACTCTGTCTCAGTCGCCCACTCTCCAAAAAGAATGGTTTCCTTCATCTTGGATGCTAACTATAAACACAGACTCATGGCTGTGGTTACTCCTTCCCTAATGCGTAATTTTTCCCAGTGGCTATGTGGGTCGAATTGGGGAAGTTGGTTAACTGTTGTACAGAGGCAAAGATTAAGGGTGCAGGAGAATGTTATGTAGGAAGGGTGTATTTTAATGGAGGCATAGGAAGCCCTGATCCAGTACGAAGTACTGTTTAGAGCTGTTGCTATGCCCAGCTGATGTCTGCCACTAAGGGGAAATGACTGGACTTTGGTGTTACTGATAGTTCATGCTTTGAAAACATCTTCCTCATTAGCATCACTCTTGCACCAAACCCTAGCAGATGCTGGGCTGCGGGCTCTTGGCCATAGTAGTGCCCAGGGCTGGTCTGGGGTTCAGTTCCAGGGGAGCCACAAGGATTAAGAATGCTAGGCAATAAGGAAACAGAACCAGCATCTCTGCCTAAAAGCAGAGCTGAGTGGGGCCTCCTCCACATGAAGAAAGGGCTGGAATAAACAGTAGCAATAGCACATGGGGCCCTGTTTTTTTCATGGCTGCACATCCAGGAAGGAAAGTAGGGGACCGTTGACACATCCTTTCCAGCGGGATGGGGGCAAAGCTGCTGCCTGCTTCCATGCTGCTCCACAATATCTCTGAGGTTTTCATAGGAGCTGGTTCTGGACCGTTTGTTAGGGATATGTGGAGGGTCGGTGGAGATAATATCAAAGCAAAGGCAGAAACAGAGACAGAGAGGGAGGGAGAGAGGAGAGGAGGAGGAGGAGAGGAAGAAGGGGGGATCCGACTTCTCACAAAAAGTGAATATAAAAACCAAAATTTAAAATTTGATCTCTGGGATGGACAATCAATATCAGGAAGAGCAATATAATTAATTGATTCCTTTTGAAATTGAAATAACATAAAAAAGTAAGAGGATTTTAAGTTATTATATTTAAAATCATTAAAGGCAAAAGATAGGAAAATCATTCATAAAAATTAACAAAATATGATGAAACAATAACCAGCATAAATGAATGAAGAAGGGGAGTATGTGGAAAAATAAGAATTAGAAATCTTAGAAATGAAAAATATAGCCACTCTAATATAAAAAAAAAAACTGCATAGATAAGATAAGTTCTAGGCTGGATACAGGCAAAGAGATTACTAATCAAATGAGGTATAACCCTGTAATGCACCTGAACGCAGGTAGAGAAACCAAGAGATTTGGAAAGAAAGAAAGGAGACAGGCAGAAAGACATGGAAGCTAAACTGAGAAACTGCAATATATGTGAATAATGATTCAAAAAAGTACAAAGAGAACATTCCAGAGAAACATTCCTTGAAGACCCCATAGGGAAGAACACTCTAGAACTGAACAGGCCCAGAGGGAGACTAGGGAGATGTCGGCCCAGAGGACCTGCGTGAAGCTGCTGCTTGCTTTTGTGGCTGTTCTGTGGTATTGCTCATGTTAACGGTACTGTCATGTTAAAGATATTGTCTTGATACTGAGAAAAATAAATAAAATTAAATCTATACCAAGACATCTTTGTGAAACTCAAGAACATTGATGATAAAAATGAACCTTTGCAGCTACCAGAGAGAAATAACCCATCATCTACAAAGCAATGTTTAAACTGAAGCCAACTTCACAGCAGCAGCAGTCTATTCTATAAGTTAATGGAACAAAATCTTCAAAGCTCTGGAAAAATATCTTTTAACCTGAAATTCTACTCAGCTTTCCTATACTAGGGCAGGCCATGCCAATGACCTCCACAGATGTACAGGAACCAACGGAATTTACCCACAGAACTGCACGGAACAGCCAGCCACCAAGCAAGAACAACAAATGTAGACATGCACCAAAAAAATGGAATTGAGACATACCAGCAAACACAGAAATGAAAAGGGAATTGGCAAATTTAATTAATTATTGATTACTGAAAGAAGAAAAACAAATGAGCACATCTTGGGGCATTTTATTTTGTTAAAGACAAGGTTCTGGACAATAACAAGGAGACACAGGCATGAGATTGTCAGTTTCTCATTGAATACAAGTTCTTCAGAGACGTGATTTTCCTTCGCCCTCCCCAGTGCCTTCAACCCTTAGCTCAGTGTCTGTCACATAGGAAGCGTAGCAGCTGACATTTAGCGGGTAAGTGTACTCAAGTTTTTGCCCTGTTCCAGAGAGGGATAGAGATACTGATAAACTTGGCACATTGTTAGAAAAAAATAAGGTTCATAGTAAAAGAATAGAAATACCATCAAGAGCTTCCAAAACAGGAGAAAACAAACAAAACAAAACAAACAAAGAGAATATGAAAACTTCTTAAACCCAATAGAAAGCAGAGAAAAAGAAACAGAAGAAAAGTGAAAAGCTGGTAAAGAGAAACCAGATGGTAGAAATAAATATAAATGTATCAGTAACCACAATAGATGTAAATTGAATCAACCTAACTATTAAAGGACAGAGACCATCAAATTGGATTAAAGCAAAAGAACAACAACAGACCAAATCCAGAAAACTTCTAAAACAAAGTTAACAGTAAAAGGTTAAAAAGAAAGTTTGGGAAATGATATTCAAGGCAGACATTTTAATCAAGAGAAGCTTTTACAATAAGAATAAGAAGTAGATAAAATTTAACTGAGAAAGAAGTTACTAAAGGTAAAGAAATTGGGATTGGGGATGTAGCTCAGTGGTAGAGTGTTTGCCTAGCATATTCAAAGCTCTGGGTTCCACCCCCAGCACCACTAAAAAAAAAAAAAAAAAAAGAAGATACTGCATTATGTTATAAAATCATTTTCCAGCAAGATACAGCAAGCATAGTCTTGTATGCACCCAAAATACAACTCTGAAATATATAAAGTAAAAATTAAGAGAATTAGAAAATAACAAATCATGGAGTGAAAGCTTTGAAACTGCCAGATTCAAGTAAGAAACATTCAAAAGTCTTCAGGAGACTTATTTAGTATCGTGAAAAATGTTTGGCATGAGAAATGGATACAGAGGTCTGTAGCCAATAAAAATACATAATATGTATTCACACAAATACACGTGATATTAAGAAAAAGATCATGTATTAGGATATAATTTTCAAACAAGTTTCTATTATCAAGTTTCTATGTTTAACAGCAACTGGGAAATTAATAAAAAATTTCAACATGTTTGAAAACTCAACCATGTACTCCCAAGGAACTAATGAGCTAGAGATAATTCTATGAATTAGGAAAAGTACAGGATAATTAGAATTGGATGTCAATAACAGAATCATATATTGTGAACCACAAGTTGTAATATATACTTATACACTTATAGGTGAATTTATAGCCCTCTACTTACATTAAGAAAATAAAGAAGATGAAAAATAAATGAATTGTTAAATTTAAGAATATAAAAAAGGACAGAAGATAAAACTCAAAGAATATAGAATAAACCTAACAATAAAATTAGAAGACAATTAATAACATGAACAATAGGATAAATATAAAGGGGTTCTTTTGTTTTTTAATTTTTATTTGTATTAGTAAATGTTTGCAGTACATTATTACATTTCTTCTGGGGAGTTGGTCCATGTACATAACACATCTTAGTTCTTTTTTTCATCCCCTTCTTCTCACCAATTCCCATCTCTTGGTCCCTTCCCTTTTGGAAAAGAGCTATCTCCCTGTTTCCGATTACCTATCTTTTCTTTTGCTCTTTAATTTACTTATATTTTGGGTTTCTCATAAAAGAAATCATGAAATATTTAAGCTTGTGTATCTAATTAACACTATAGTCTCAAGGCCCATCCATTGTCTTATAAATTACTTAAGTTTTCCTTTATGGCAGAGTAGTACTCCACTGGGTATAATTACCACATTTTTAAATCCATTTATCTGTTTATGGACATAGAGGTGACTTCCAAGTTTAGCTATTATGAGTTGTGCTTCTATAAATATGACTATGCATGCATCACTGTAATATGATACATATTAATATGATCTTTAACTCTTTGGGAAAGATACCTAGAAGGGAAATAGTTGGGTCAAGTGGAATTTCTATTTTTAGTTTTTTGAGGAATCTCCATACTGATTTCTATAGTGGCTATAGTAGTTTACATTGCCATCAACAAAGAAGAAGGGTTCCTTTTCCCTAAAAGTCTTGCCAGCGTTTATTATTTGATTTTATGATGATAGCCATTCTTTTTGGAGTAAGATGGAATCTCAGTGTTGTTTTAATTTATATTTCTCTAATGTTGAACATTAGAGATACTGAACATTTTTATGTATTTATCAGATATTTGTACTTCTTCTGAGAAGTATTTATTAATTTCAGTTGCCCATGTAAGATGGAGATAAAATTAAACAATATAAAGAATGAAAACAGATAGGATAGAGATTTTAAGTCATTAATGAACACTATGGATAATTTTATGCAAAAACAAGAATATACAGAGAAGAAGGATAATTTCCTAGAAATATACAAATTACCTGAATTGACTTAAGGATAAATAAAAAAACTAAATAAACAGAAAAAAATCATTTTAAAAAGCTAAATCACCAAGTAAATTCCCTGCCTTCCCTGCATAGATCTGGACAGTCTTGCCAGGGCATTTTATATAATATTCAGGAATAGATAATTTGTACACCACACATATTTTTCCACCAAATAGAAAAAGAGAGTAGATTGTTAGGTATAATAGAGAGAGAAGCTGCTCCCACTCTTATTCTTTGATTCCTGGACACAAGTATTCAGACTTTGCAAGAGACACGTTCACACACTAATCTCAGATACAAAGAAGACATCATACTTTCCAGGTGCCGCTTTCCAGTGGATGCGTAACTCAGTGTTCAATAAAACATTCAAGCCTTCAGTCGGGCCAGCCTCGTCTAAATGACAGGTACGTAGTGCGACCGGTTGGATCCATAGACGTGAACCGATGGCTACGTTTCCTTCACTGGGAATGAGTCCTTTAATTAGATGCAGTTCTATTCCATAATAGTAAATAAGGTGTGCAGGGAGCCGGTGGCGCTGACAGAGATACTACAGGCAGAGAAGGCAGGGGCTCATGCAGGATGTTTGTTTGTTCAAGTTAGACAAATGCTTGCCAAGCGCGTGACAGGAGAGGCCCAGGCTAATCAGGGGCACCATATTGAGGACCAGCGTTAATCTCTGCTGTTGGAAGATTAGGCACTTGCCAGTAACATGAGCCAGCTGACACGGTAAGGGGAATTCCCTTCTGTTGAGCCTATGCATAGCCCCCATACATGTCACCCCAGCCACCTGGTTTTTGCACCCACTAAGCAAGCACCGGGATGCCTATGGAGAGAAGTGGACTGATAGCTTCCCAAGCCATCATTTTGCAGAGCCTCTTCCGCAGTGGATGTCCTTTGGTCAACACTTATGTGAAACACAAATATCTTCATGATTTCTGTCCAAATACCTATTCCCTCAACTTCCTTGCCCCCAATATTTCAATTCTATTCCCTAGGTCCTGACTAGCTAGCCAAGCTATTAGCAACTTCCCGTAAATTAGTACTGTTTATTTGGCCATCTCTCATTCCAGATCCAATAAGCAACAAGATGTACTATTAAAGTTTTTCTATTGGATTTTCCTTTACTACTGTCCTTAAAAGTTGCTCCTGAATGGCCTGTTTCACATAATCTGTCCACTGTTGGGTGGTACCAGCATATTGTGCAGACCCATCTGCAGCCTAGGCTTGAAGGTTTTTTCTTCAGTCAATGCATCATATGGAAATTCCAAAGAGGCAATAGATATGGTTTGAGGGAGAGGAGGAAATACAACAGGAATAAGTGCTGAGGGACTCTAAGGTAACTCTTCATACAACTTACGTTTCAGACCTGCCTGGACTTGGTCTCTTATAAACCATCCCCACTAGATAATATACTACTGTTGTACCACCTGCTCATCCTTAAGGCCAGATGGATTAGACAACATGTAGTTCATTATAGGAGGCTCAGGCTTAAACATGGTTGTGTTTAATCTTAATCAAAGCCCATAGCCAGGTAAAACCTTGCCACTAAAGATAGTTAGCTGCAGAAGAGGGTGTAGACTTGCTCCTAAATCCTTAAGGTCTACACTGTCATTCTCCTATTGGAGCTTATCAGTGACTCTATTTGCCATGGACACTTCTAGCATCATCAGACTTGCAGGATTGTAAGAAGCAAATAGTAGGGAAGCTTGTACTGCAGTCAATGCATTTTTTCTCATCTTGGGCTCCACTCAAATAGGCATCGTTATGGGACATTCGTATTTTTATAAAAGCAGAATCCTCTAATGTGGCAAGTCCTACTTCTGAAACCCAAAAAGGCTAATCATGCTTTGTGTCTCATTTTTGTATGGTAGATGGTGCAAGGTGCAGCAACTTACTTTCCACACTGAAGGAAATAACTTGACATAGTTCAAATGATGGGACCCCCAGAATTCATCAATAAAGTGGTGAACCTCATTAGTGGAGTTTATTTCCAATGCTCTAGTTTTCGTATGTCTTCCTAGAGCATCTAACATAATTACCTACTTCCTGCTCATCAGATTCAATCAGAATAATGTTGATGTAATGCATCAGTGTGACGTTCTGTGGAATGTCAAGAAGATCAAGTTGTCTACAGACTCAGAGGACAGTAGAATTGACAAAGCCCCGAGACAGTATTGTGAGGATGGACTTTTGACTCTGTCAGGAAAATTTTCTGCTTCTAGTGACCACCACAGAGTCATATAAGGAAAAAGATTATATCTAGGTCAATAGCTGTATACCACATGTGCTAATTTTCTCAAGGTAAAGATACCATGCTTGAGGTGCCCTCCAAGTTCACGATGGTTCACGGTCATTATCCAAGATCCATTTCCCCAATAAAGTGGGGAAATCACTACTCCTTCATTTTCTAGTCTTCAGTAGTATAATTTTGTAATTTTTCCAGTGCTAGGGTATTATGTCTGATTTACCAGTTTTGTCAGGAAGGACAGTCCCAATGTCTTTCTCTTGGCTTTTCCTAACAAACTGGCCCTCAGTGTGTATGTAAGAGAGCCAGTGTGGGCCTTCTTCCCATTTCCAAGATGTGTGTTTTAATTTTACATTCAACAACTAGAGAAATAACCACAGGGCAGTCTGTGGATTAACTGGGCCCATCGTAAGATGAACATAAGGTAAGCCACCATCTATCACCTGACCACTTTAGGCTTTGACTTTTATTGTTGATACAGTGGCATTTTGTGCCCCTAAGAATTGGAATCAATTCAGGGTCAGTATCTAGAAATTCCCTAAAGCCTAGCTTACTTTCTTTTCCCTACCATCTCTCTAATAAGTGGCCTATGGTCCTTTGGGGGAAACTTCGAGAAAGATTTATAATATGTACATCAGGCATTTGTACACTTATGAGAACATATTTTTATGTTTATTTGTACATATATACTACCTTGAGGAGATCCAACTTCACCTCGATTAAAAGCTTAGTCTGGAAATTCAGGGAATGGCCATGACTCTCTTCTGTGATGACTCAAGTTAGGTTTTGGGGTATGAGAGATAGCATGTCTTGTCTACCTATTTTCTTTCTGTGGACACCATGATCAAGTAAACATCACTGAAGATCTTGGCCAGTCAAGGAATTCTTATTACCAGTACATCTGTGCCCCTCTTTACAGTGCCCATTGTAGCTTAGGTGGTTAAATGCAGCCTCCTGTCTTCTGCTACTCTAGGGTTGCACTGTCTCCCTTGAAATCATGGAGTACATCTCAGTGATAGCTTCCACCAGGCCATAAATATTCCACGAAGAAGAGCAACCATAAAACTTTTCAAGGATTCAGATTCTCCCCTCACTCATGTATTTCTCAGTGCCATAGTTGGAGGAGTGTCTTCTTGGCCTTCTTGTGCAAAGCAGATTGGGGTGGCAGAGTGACAACTGCACAGACTAAACCCAGTCCAGTGCTCCTAACAACAGTGTGACAGACACTTGTCCTACCAAGACCTGGAGTCTATACTTCTTTCCTTAAATCTACACAAGGACTTGGAACTACCTTGACCATGGAGTACAGTGGAAGTGATCTCTCTCTCTCTCCCTCCCTCTCTCTCTCTCTCTCTCGCTCTCGCTCTTTCTCCCTCTCACTCTCTCTGTAGGAGAAGGCAGCTGACATCCCATGAAGACACTCAAACAACCCTATGGCGAGATTACATGAAGAAAAATTGGAATTTTCTGCCAACAGCAACTTTCCATCCTTGGGAGGTGAGGCCCCCACAAAGTGGATCCTATAGCTCAGTCAAGCCTGCAGATGACTGCAGCCCCAGCCAACATTTGCTTACAATCTTAAGGAAAAACCCCAAACCAGAACGTCTTAACTAAGCTGCTCTCAAATTCCCAACCCACAGAAACCATGAGAGAACAGAAACTCCTACTGTTTTAAGCCACTATGTTCTTGTTGGGGAGATTGTTTTACATAGCAATAGATTGCTGTAGCTTATGGATACATGTACATTACTTATAGATACACACGTGTGTAACAAAAGCAGAGGAAATATGTATGGATGTTATTTCTACTTCAGCACAGTTGTGATTTCTAGAGACAGAAAAGGGGGATAGAATTGGAAAGAAGTTCAAAAGAAACTTCAGAGGTATCAGTGATACTTTACTTTTTTAAAAAAAATCTAGGGCCGGTGAGATGGCTCAGCGGCATAAGCGCCTGCCTGGCGAGGGCGAGGTCCTGAGTTCAACTCCCGGTACCCACAAAAAAAAAAAATCTAAGGCAAGTGTGACACAAATTAAACTTTATTAATTATTTCATATGTATAAAGTATATATAATTTTTTTGTTTTCTTTTTTTTTTTAATGTGGGTACCAGAAGTCGAACTCAGGACCTCGTGCTTGCCAGCAGGCGCTTGTACCACTAAGTAATATCACCGGCCCTTTTTTCTTTTTTATGTGGGTTCCTGGAGTCGAACTCAGGATGTTGTGCTTGCCAGGCACGCGCTTATGACGCTGAGCTATCTCACCAGCCCCCAAATATATATAATATTATTCTGTACTTTTCTGTATGTTTTTAAAATCAAGTTAAAGTACTGGAAGTGAGGGTATAAAAATACTTTTGTCTATATCACAATCTTGGCAAAGGTTAAGTTTCCTTCATGATCTCAATGGTGGAGTCTGATTTTACCCCTTGGCACTTTACCTAACCTACCTGGGCTTCAGCTTTTGCACTGAGATTCTGTTCTTGCTATGAAGAATATGGCAGAAGAATGTTTCCAAATTGCAGAGTCTGAAGCTGACCCATGGGAGTTTATTTTCTAAAGCCACTTGTACTCTAAAGTCACCGTTCATAACCTACACAAGGATTGCTTTTATATTTTTTATCTCTGAAAGTGAAATTGCATACGAAGAAGTTAAAGGAACATCATGTTATGGATCAATGAATTTTAAGGTGGAGAGGAATTCCTGTCTGCTCTCTTTTCCACAACAGGGGTGTCTTTTACAATGTCCCTGATGGGGTGAATCAAGCCTGCTTTAACACCTTACAGTGACAGCTTCTCAGTCCTTCATGGAGCAGTGTGTTCTGTGGAGCAGCATGGAAAGTGCCCAATTCCTATTGAACAGAAGTCCCTGTAACTCTCCCCCACTGCTTCTAAAGCAGCACATAAAAAGTTTACTTCCTTTTACATAACAGCCTTTCTAGTGTTTGAAAACAACAATCTGGTCCCTCTTGTGACTCCCTTCCTCTCAGGAACAAATCTCCAGTTCCTTCAAAAAGGGAAGAACTTTCACACTTCTCTATCTGCATTATATTCACTGGGTTTTTAGATAATCTTCAAATTCCCTGTGATTATTCACGTCACAGATAGGGAAATTGAGGCTTGGGGAACTTTAACTTATCCCATGGCTAGTAAAGCAGCAAAGCTAGTTTTAAGCCCATGGACTTTCTGCTATTCCATGATGCTTCTGAGACACAGAACTTTGTAGGACACTGTCTTAGTTACACTTCTTGTTGCTGAGACAAAATACCCAACACCCAAAGTTAAAGGAAGAAAGATTTTGTTTGGCTCACAGTTTGTAGAGGTTTCAGTCCATAGTTGGCTGGCTCCAAGGCAGGGCGGCACATAGCAGAGGGGCATCAAAAAGGAGAAACAGTCCATGGCAAAGGAGGGCAGGCAGAAGGCAGCAAGCAGCAAGTCCAAGTGAACTTAGCAGCTTCTTTCTGCCTCTTTTATACCCTATCTAGGCTACCGGGCTTAGGGTGGTGCCAAACCAATCAGTGGACTGATTTAGTAATCACACACCCTTAATCCCAGCATCACACACTCTAGATTCAGCCACCTCTGAAAAAGCCCCACCTATGACCGCACGATCTGGGGGGACATCTAGACACAGCCATAACAGACACCAACATCCTCCCTGCCTTCTCTGCTCCCTACATGGTTTACCGTGCTCCCCCTTAGATGTGATGCTGAGAACGGGATGTGACCTAATGGCTTATAATAGGGCTTTGTAATATTTTGGTTTCTTTGCTTCTTTCTCCAACTCTTTGTGATATGCAAGAAAGGCTTAAGAATATATATGTACAACAAATAACAAACTTACTGAAAGAGAAATTAGGGAAACAATACCTTTCACAATAACATCCAAAAAAATGAAATACCTAGGAATCAACCTCACAAAGGATGTAAAAGACCTATACACTGAAAACTACAGTACTCTGAAAAAGGAGATTGAAGAGGATATCAGAAAATGGAAAGATATCCCTTGCTCCTGGATAGGAAGAACCAATATAGTGAAAATGGCCATACTTCCAAAATTGTTATACAGATTTAATGCAATTCCAATCAAAATTCCAACAGCATATCTCACAGAATTAGAGAAAACAATCCTAAAATTCATTTGGAATCAGAAGAGACCTAGAATAGCAAAGGCAATTCTGGGCAACAAAGGCAAGGCAGGGGGCATCACAATCCCTGACTTGA
Source organism: Erethizon dorsatum (assembly GCA_028451465.1). Taxonomy (NCBI): domain Eukaryota; kingdom Metazoa; phylum Chordata; class Mammalia; order Rodentia; family Erethizontidae; genus Erethizon; species Erethizon dorsatum. The sequence goes on along the minus strand of CM051829.1, from coordinate 20,370,061 downwards.
AATTATACTATAAAGCTACTGTGATAAAAACAGTGTGGTACTGGCAAAAAACAGACCTGAAGATCAATGGAACAGATTAGAAGATGCTGAAACAACCCCAGACATACTAAGCCACCTTATCTTTGACAAAGGTGCCAAACACATTCGCCGGAAGAAAGATAGCCTCTTTAATATATGGTGCTGGAAAAACTGGCTCTACACATGCCGAAGATTAAAACTAGACCCATATCTTTCACCACGCACTAAACTAAATTCAAAATGGATCAGAGATCTAAATATTAAAACAGAAACATTAAATCTGCTGGAAGGTAGGATAGGTAAAACCCTTGAAGACATTGGTGTAGGCAAAGACTTTATGAATAAAAACTCAACCACATGGGAACTATCCCAAAGAATCAATAACTGGGATCTCATCTTATTAAAAAGCTTTTGCACAGCAAGAGAAACCACCAACAGAGTGAAAAGACAACCCACAATGTGGGAAAAAATGTTTGCCAGCTGTTCCTCAGACAAAGGATTACTATCGAGAACATATAAAGAACTCAAAAAAATCAGACCTCCCAAATTTAAAGACCCACTCCAAAAATGGGCATCTGAGATGAATACACATTTCTCAGATGAAGAAATACTAATGGCAAATAAATATACAAAAAAATGTGCAACATCACTAGTCATTCGAGAGATGCAAATTAAAACAACACTGAGATACCATCTCACCCCAGAAAGAATGGCTACTATAAAAAATTCAACTAATAACAAATGCTGGAGGGGCTGTGGGGAAAAAGGAACCCTTCTTCACTGTTGGTGGGAGTGTCGACTGGTACAGCCACTGTGGAAGTCAGTGTGGAGATTCCTCAAAAAACTAGGGTTAGAGGTCCCATTTGACCCAGCTATTCCCCTTCTGGGCATCTTCCCAGAAGAATTAAAAACGTACCACAGTGATATATGTGCACCCATGTTTATAGCAGCACAATTTGTAATAGCCAGATCTTGGAAACAACCCAAATGCCCATCAACTGAGGAATGGATAAGAAAGATGTGGTATTTTTATACAATGGAGTACTATTCAGCCATTAAGAAGGATAAACTGGAGACTTTTATAGGTAAATGGATGCAACTCGAGAAAATACTCATAAGTGAAATAAACCAGAAGCACATGTGTAAGCATCGTATTGTCTCTCTAGTATGAGAAACTGAAAGAGTAAATAAGATCCAAAATGTACAATAGACATGGTGAATCAAAAAGAAACTGGTCAAAAGGAAAGAGAGACTGGAATAAGGAAAAGAAAGAAGGGAAAGGGAAAAAAAATTGTATATATATATATAAGATGGTTAAGATAGATACACTACGATTTTTACTTAGTTCATTGAAGAGTAAGGTTTGTGCCAATAATGTTTGGATAATTAAATGCTAATGTCTGGTGTCCTGAATAACTAACTTAAAGATAGTAATACGCAATGTATTAACCATTCTTACCCTCCTATTATGTTGTTTTGAAAATTTGTTCTTCTTTTGATTTGTTTTGTTTTTTCTTCTCTTTAAAATAAAATTAAAAAAAAAAAAAAAAAACAAAAAAAAAAACCAATCAACCCTTCAGTGGAAACATTGGGATGCAAATCCAAGTCTGCACATTCAACATCAGCCATTTCCATTGATCCAAGATGGCGCTCTACAACCCAACATCTCATCAATATTAAGAATTGGTCCAAGCCGAGCATGGTGGTACATGCCTATAAATCCCAGCACTCTGTGAGGCTTAGGAAGGAGGATTGCAAGTTTGAGTCCATCCTAGGCAACTTAGTGACTTAGCAAAATTAAGGGGGGTGGAGCTGGAGATATACTTCAATACAAAGACCCTGGGTTCAATCCCCAGTACCGCAAAAAAACAACAAAAGAAAAAACCTAGTCCAGCTGGGTTTGGTGGCACCTGCCTATAATCCCAGTTACTGGGGGGTGGTGCTGAAGGACTGCAAGTTCAAAGCCAGCTTGGGCAACTTAGACCCTGTCTTAAAGTAAAAAATAAAAAGAGCTGGGGATACAGCTTAGTAGTAGAGCTCTCCCGGGCTTGATCCCCAGAACTACAAAAAACAAAACAAAAGAAAATAAAGTAAGAACTGCCCCAACCCTAATTCATCTGGACTTGAGTATCAGTTGACACAGCCTAAACTGCCCTTGATGTCTTTAGCAGCCATATGGCACAATCGTATTATGTAGATGCTGTTAGTAATTAACCCTCCCACTCCATCTCTTTTTCTGTTGCATAAAAACTGCTCTGATGTCATATGCTCTCCTCATGCAGCTGGGTTTGCACTAATCCTTGTAAAGTTTCTTCTTTCATTCATCCCACGTGCTCACCCTTGATGAGCACATGCTTGTTCTCATCACAGAGTTTATCACGGGGCTGGAAACCACATGCTGAGAGCTGAGCCCTTGGCATGGATTCCAAGTCCAGTTTCCTGGGGAAATACAATGGCGGAGGAGGGAAATCAATGCATACATGTTCAGATGCCACCACTGCACCATGACTGTGACAACCATGGGTGTGCAGAGGCAGGGCAATATCGTCCCTCCAAACAGCAGGGGCAGGCTGATGGATTTGGAAGGAATGAGGTGCACATGGAGACATCCCCCACATCCTTCCGACATAAAATCCTCACCCTAATTTATTACAGAACATGCTTGAGGTCACAGAAAATGATATTTAATGCTGTTGTTTTTCCCTACCCCTGCATTATTGATGGAATCCAAGTTGCATGAAAAAAAATTCCCTGCTTCCTTACTTTGGAGCTTCCTCTTAACTGAAGTAGATCTTCCTTGAACACACACACACACACACACACACACACACAGCTTGCATCTCTAATTGCTTAGCACCCTCTCTTGTTCCTGTTACAGTTTTCTCCCAAACAGATGGTGTTTATAGACAGGAAAGAAATGGAAGTTATTCAGCTGCAAGGCTGGTAATCAATACCCAGCTACCTGTCCTCCAAAGATGCCAGCTAGACAGGGGCTCTCATGGATGCTGTGAATACAAATCTCTGGGCAGAGCCCAAGGTGTATATATATTTCCTCATGGTTGGCATTGCCCTACCTCCCTTTGGACTCCCAGGGCTATAGTTCTGAGTATTACGTTTGCGCAGCCAGTAGCAAACAGAGAACTGCATTTCCCTGAACTGGAGATCAGTCACATGATGGGAGGTATTATGGAGCTCCTGCTTGATTTTTGTGTTCTACTCTTTACTCATTGCAGTGGAAGACCCAGGGGACACACCAGGGCCCTTAAGCTGATGAGCAGGCTGCTCTGCCACGGCTCTGTACACTTTTAGAAGTGTTCGAGGCAAAGATAGACATAAGAGAAGCAGTAGCGAGGCAATACAGGGGACAGTGTGTTTGTGTTCTTATATTGGTATCTACAGGAATAATCATTAAGTGTACAATGGGCCAGTGAGATGGCTCAGCAGTGTAGGCGCCTGCCTGGCAAGCACGAGGGCCCGAGTTCGACTCCAGGAACCCACATACGAGAAAAGGGCCGGTGATATTGCTCAGCGGCACGGGCGCCTGCTGGCGCGTGAGGTCCTGAGGTCGACCCCCCGGTACCCACACACACAAAAAAGTGTACAGTAAGACACATACACACACGCAATTGCATCAGGCATAAGACAGCCACATTCTTTAGTGCCTGCTTCTAGCATATGTCGATTTTATCAGCCTTGTCCTTTGAAAGTCACTGTAGGGACCATTTTGTAAGCTGAATGATGACAAATATGATGATGGTTTCAATCTTTTGTTTTTGTCATTTCCATACATACTACTTTAATGGCAAAGCAATGAAATTACTGGCATTAATATCTTCCTGTCCCCAGGCTCATTCCTGGATCATTTTGCCTGAGGTTGAAAAACAAAACAAAACAAATCAGTAAGGCATCTTTCTTCAAACTAGGGGGATAGACTTTGGTATTCATATTTTAAAAATCAATTAAAGTTGGTTTACCTGATTTCTTTAGAAGACAAGAAAGTTAAAAGTTGGGGGCACAAATTAAAGAATTTTCTAGTGACCAATTCTACTGTTAATTCAACCTGGCTAGTCAGGACAGTTAGGTCTCAGATAAAGAATAAAAACCCAGCACCAAGGGAGGATTAGAGGCTGAACTGTGAATAAATTCATGTCTGTACTCATAAATTACAGAAGGAGATTGGGAGCCCCTCTTGCCTAGGTGAAGCCGGGTTTATCACCCCCACTCTGCTCATAAGGATTAACAGTTAATTTACATCAAAAATTTCAATACAAGCAGTCACTCTAGAGAGCCTCTCCAGCCACACTGAACCTTTCTCAGTAATTTACTAATAGCTTTTAACCAGTTGTTTTTATCTGAGAACTCAGAATGTGGTGAAAGTCCAAGCATTTCAGACAAAAGTAAGCCAAATGAGGCATTACCAAGCCCCAGGCACATGGCACTATCTTAAAATGACCAGGAAAATTCTAAATGAGCACATATTTTGTTACTGCAATGTCATTTTTAGGACTGTGCCATGTAGAGATACTCAGAAATGTGTACTGAAATCATGAAATGAGGATACTCTTTTTTTTTTTTTTTGTACCAGGAATCAAACTCAGGACCTTGCTCTTGCCTGGCAGGTGCTGTGCCACTGAGCTATATCCCCAGCTAAAATGAGGATATTCATTACAACATTGCAATAGCAAGAAGTGGGCAGTAACTTAAACAGCTATTAGTTGAGAACAGGTGAAATAAGTGATAGATCTTTCATACAAAGGGATACATTTTTTCCCAAAATATCAGGTAAATTTATGTGTTGACAAGAAAACATCCTCAGGATATTGTTTACAGAATAAAGCAACCTTCAGGATAGAATGTGATCCCAACCCAAAAAGAAAAGGAAAAAGTGAAAGCATCTGCAAAAGCCATTGGTGGACAAGAGATATACTCTACAGTCAGAGAACTCTACTGAGTTCCAGGCATACCTTCACTGTTTATCCACAGGTCACCATGGGAATGTGAAGGAGGCCTTGTTTCCCCTTCTGTAAAGTGGGAATAGGCAAGCTTGCAGAAACCTACCAGACAAACCATTAGTAATGACCAAGGCCGGGAAGTTGGGCTTGAAGGGAAAGAGAACTTTCATTTTTACTATACTCCCCTCCTGACTAATGTTTGAGAAAAATGTTTAAACAGATTTTTAAAAAGATGTTTTCACTGATCTAGAAGCCATCTATCAATAGATGACAACTCTTGTCATATCCTCAGGAGACTGAGGTGCAATGAAATGTGAAGCTAACAGTTAAGTTAGGCCCAAGATAAAGAATAAAAGGCTCAAGATACACCAAGACTGTCCTCTTATGAGAGGGAGGTCTATAGGAGAGCCATGCCCACCAACAACTGCAAGACTCTAGTCACAAATGACTTCTTCCAACTTATGCACACTAAGAGACTTGAAAAAACTCTACCATGGCTTCCACCAGCCCAAGACTATGCCCCTAGAATGTCTCTTCAATATCTGCCTGAGAAAGCGTAAACATTGCCGAAAGAATTTACTGTTTGATCCAGCTAAACCTGACTATAGGCCCCTGACCTAACTTTAGAAAACTTAAATGATAAATTGTTTCTCTGCCCATTTGAGATGTAAGTCTTCTATCCAGAAGTGTTTTCTGAAGGTCCAGGGAGCCATCTGTTTGAAATGCAAACATGGAGGAAGATAGCTCCTTGGTCTCCCAGTCTATGTGGAAGGGTAAAAGCCTAAATTAAGTGAACACCTTTGCTCCAATTTGCAAGGTTACCTGTCAAAAAAAAAAAAAAAAAAAAAACAAAGAAACAAAAACATTTGTTTCTCCCCCAGGGAAGCACCAATTAGCAAGCACAGATGGCCTAATCCCATTGACTGACCCTCCCACACTGATACACCCTTCAGTGCTGTTCCGTTAGCACAGCCCAGAGTTTAGAATGTTTCCTGTCTTTTGTTCCAGTGGAACTGAGTTCAAGTTTACATCGAAGTCTCTTTTCTCTGCTGAATAAAACAACTGTTGCCATCTTTAGTAGCTGTCCAGCTATATCTTTTTGATACCACTTAGTCAACTGGAAGTCAGGACCATGGAGAAGGGCTTGGTGTCCACTGAGTGGGATTTATTAAACCTCTGCCTTCCAGTATTCACTAGGGAAGAAGGGGGCAATGGTGACTCACTATCCTGAATATACTAAATGGGCAAGAAGTTTCTTCCTTTATGTGGACATTGTAATGTCCCTTTTTACTGAGAACTCTGCAAAGTTCTAGGAAATATGCTAAGTCCTTCATATACAGCATCTCTTCTAACCTTACAGCAACTTTTACAAGGAAGGTGTCATTATTTTCTTGGAACCTAATCCTCAGAAAGATGAATAAACTTACCGAAGGTCACACAGCTTACAAGTAGCAAACCCAGGAGTCAAACTCCACTTTCTCTATCTCCGAAGTTTTCCATAGCCCAGATAAGAAGCAGAACATCTGTGCACAGAAGTACTGCTGACATTTGTTGCTTATGCCAAAGAGTTTTTTCCCCACAGAAAGTAGCTGCATCTTATTATGTGCCATTAGTGAAAGAATTCTTTACTAAAATTTTCCTAAAATCATAACAATACACATTTCCATGGTAAAACAGCTTTATTTCTCCCCAAACTGGGATTCCATCTACTGAAATGAATTGTTATAGTAACAGATCACAGAATGCTTTCTTTGAAGCATCCACTAGTCTCTGAAATGCCAACTCTCAGGGGTTATCTCACCCCCCAGCTTAAACATCAACTTCCTGTTGGCAGAGATTTTTGTCTGTTTTATAAACTTCTTCATCTATAGTGTCTATGCAAGTGCTTGGCCCATGGTTGGATCCTAATGCATATTGAAGAAAACAGGAAGGGAGGGAGGAAGAGAGGAAAATGGGGAGAGAGGGAAAGAGAAAAGGTAAATGGAAAAAGCATAAGAAGGAAAGAAAAAAGGGAAGGAAGAAGGGAAGCAGGGAAGGAAGGAGGAAAGGGAGGAGAATGAAATGGAATTTAAGAATTCACTATCTCTAGTACAATCCTCAGCCCCTCCCAGTCTTAATGATGAAGGAGCTGTGGCCAGAGAGGTAAAACAGGTAGCAGATCTCTATTTCTAGACAGGACAAACATTCCCTCTTTCTTAGAGCTGGCGATGAAGGAGGAGGGGAAGCAATGCATTACCATTGACATTTTGGGCCAGAAAACCCTTTTTATGGGATGCTGTACTGTACATTGTAAGGTGATTAGCAACATCCCTGGTCCTTCCCCACTCAATGCCCGTAGCACTGCTCCCCACCCTGTACTTGAGCGGTGACAACCAAAAATGTCTCCAGGCAGTTGGAGAGAGGCAGGGGTGGGAATTGTGCATGTAGACAACATTGGCCAAAATTGGGAACCACTGGCTTAGAAGATAGTGTAATCACTGGCTGCTAACAAGTTAAAGAATATCTAAAATTCAGTGTTCAAACAGAAGTGGGGAGAGATTTCAGGCTTTCAGTACTCAAAGCCATCACACAAGCTGAAGGAGAAAACAGGAATCTGGGACCTGGCTTGGTGCCACACTTTGGAGGCAGAAGAGTATTCATCAACATGATGACTCAGGAAGTGAATGTTCTCGTGGTCTGCCTGTCATTCCAGGTAAGAAGTTAAGAAATTTAATAAGAAAATTGATGTCTATGCACATGGTGAAAGAGAATCTAATGAGCAACAAGCCAGGCAGATTCAAAAGCTTCCAATTATTCTTCCTGATACAGGCACTACCATTTTTGAACACAATTATGGACTTGAAACCCCACAGGGGAATTCAGTGGAAATCATTTAAACATTTATTTGATGTGAAACCTCTGACCCATGCAATTTATAGAGTAATTAAAGAACTAGGGCCTGGAGGATTTGACAGTAACGTCATTTTGGGTTTTGTTGACAAATGGTCAATACAAATAATAACTGGTGGCATGTTAAATGAGATCCAAATGTGAATAAGAATTAAGAAAGTTCCCATAGGGCTCTATACCAGATACTGTACTGTCCAATCTACAGTGCTCATTAACAACATGGAGGAGACAGTAAATTTGACTTAGATTAAATTTGCAGGTAATGAAAAATGAGTGAGAAATGACAAATACAGAAGGTAAATTAAAGTTAAAATTACCAAAGCACCTGGATATTTGAGAAGCTTGGTCAGAACTCAGTAAGATGAAATTTAATGTGGAAAGGGGAATATTGCACCATGAAGTTTAGTTACACGCAAAGGTTCAAGTAATCAGATAACTGTATATGAGGGTAGGCGGAGGTGGTAGCAGATGAGCTGGAGGGAAACGTACTCCCCCAACACACCTTGCGAGGAGGCTTAATAACTTAGCAGAATGTGTGTCTCGGGAGATTTTGAGGCAAGGAAGCAGGAAGTAGCAGATGCAAACCTGCTTCTCCCGCTCTACTAATTCAGAGGAAAGAATTTTGCTACAAGAAAATGGAAATGCTGGTAGTGTCTACAAAGGGACTCAGTGCTTTGCACACTATCATTCTATCATCCTCATCATCACTGTCATCATCACCTATTGAATTCCTATAGGTAGGCCAGACTGTTATAAGAATTTTATTTTGCTTCCCTACTTCCTGCCAGCCAGGTCCTCCTAGCTATGAAGACGTTGGTATGAAGTTGTTGAGATGCAGAGAGTTTCAGTGTTTTTATTTCTTTGCTCCCTAAGATCACACAGTAAATGGCAAAGAAAGAATTATCCACCCATATTTTTTGGAAAACAAACTGCAGCAGAAGGAACCTAAAAGAAAACCTGGGAGATTCCCAGCACATTTAAGAAGTGGTAAATTCTATTTGTAGGCCAGAAGCCCTAATCAAAGAAATATGAAATTTGCTTTCCATCCGGTACAACTTTCCTTTTTAGAACCTCCTTCTATAGTCTAGGAATTTGTTTGGCTGTAATAAAAACATTAACAGGGTCTCAAATAAATAGGGGTTTATTTGTCACATGTAACAAGAAGACAGAAGTAGACAGATGCCAGTAATGATTTTGTTTTTCAACAACATGAGGGCTAAAACATCTTCATATTTCTTGACCTTTCCCTCCTAGCACAGGATGGCTGCTTGAGCTGATTGGAATGTCAACATTCAAAATGGGAAGAAGGTTCTGTTTTCTTTATCAGAAAGGGAAAATTTTTCTCCGGAGCCACACCAAACTGACCACCACTTAGAACTCATTGGCCCAAACAAGGTCCTGTGGCCACTGCTGTCCACGGGGAGAATGGGAAAGTAGGAAACAGGATTACTATGAATGAGTTGAAGCATAATCCATTGCCTGAGCCTGGGCCTTGGATTCTCCTTACAGGGAAGAAAGGAACAGTGGGTCTTGGGTAAGCTGGTAATGGTATCTGCCAGAACCTCTTTCTCTTGACCCTTCATCCACGCAACCTAATTCCCACAGTACCTTGATCTGAGCAGCTAAAGCCCAGGTCAGGGCAGCAAAGATGGGTCTATTCCTGTTGGTGGTGTTTGTAGAGTGCATCAAAAGGATTGGAAATCACAAATCTGTAGAAATAGGTTCTAAAAAGCTATGTCTTTCTGGGAGTGAGGGTACATGGAGGAACTTGAATATTTACTGGAATAAGTATTGACCAGGCACTTCTGTGGAGTAAGTAGAGTCAGAATTAGAGGCACCCCCAAATATGGAGGGAAACTTGATGGAGTCTTCAGATAGGGAGGATCAACTTTTGTAACAGGAAAAGATTCTAGCCAACAAAAAACAGTAATGAAAGAAACAAAACAAGAAAACACCAAAGGACAAAAAACTGGAAAAAACCCAAAACCATGAACTTGTGAATGTTATATAAACAAATTGAAGAGAGCCATACAAGGGAATAGTATGACTTGTTGGTAGAAAGGAACAAACATCTGATACATACGACCGTGTGTCTGAGTCTCAAAAAGCATATGGCAAATGGAAGACACCAGATGCGAAAGACAACATACTGCAGTAGAACATCATTTATGTGAAATTCCAGAAAAAACAAAACTGGTTTGTAGGAGCAAAAGCTTATCAGTGATTTCCTAGAGCTGGAGGAAATATTTGAGGTGAGAGGAATGTTCAGTGTCTTGATTGTGGTAATCGTATGTGTTTGTCAAAACTCAATAAAGTATCTTCTTAAAAATGGATGCATTTTGATATGCATATTATACCTCAAAATGTTGCTTTATAACTTTAAAAATCTTGTTTATGCCCCCTTCTTCATATTTTTTTTACTTCCTCTGCTCCTTCTAGAAAATTCCAATTTTGTTTTGGCAGAACTGCAGTAGAAGTGGTATTCATCCTGATGCCCTGAAGGCACCAGGGGTTACGGAGCACTGAGAGCAGTTGCCCCAGTTTGACAACAGGGAGTGAAAATGTGACAGTAAATTTTATCTGTCACTGTGGTTAGGTCACAGCATCCAGATATTTGGTCAAACATTATTCTAGATGTTTCTGTAAAGGCATTATAAAAAGATAAAATTAACATTTAAATTAGGAAACTTTGAGTAAAGTAGATTGCCCTCCATGTGGTGAGTGAACCATGTCCAATCAGTTGAAAATTTCACAGACAACGACTAACCTGTCCAAGCAAGAACAAGTTTGCCGGAAGCCCATGTTTGGACTCGAACTGCGACATCTACTTTTCCCTGGGTCTACGCTGCTGACCTGCCCTGCTCATTTTGGACTTGCCAAGCCCCCATGACTATGGGAGCCAATTCCTTAATATAAATCTCTAAATTCATTCATAGATAGCTAAATAGGTAGACATGTCTTGAATCTGTTTCTTGAACAATGCAGACAGGTAAAACTTGAAATTGCAGAGTGCTGTAAGGGTGTAGGCCCTCGATGTAAAGTTATCACTCAAGATTTAGCACTGAAGGCTGAGCGGGATGGCACATACCTGTAATCCCAGCATTCTGTGAGGCTGAGGTAAGAGGAGTGCAAGTTTGAGCCCAGCTTGGTCAACTTGGTGACTTAGTGAGATCCTGTCTCAGGAATTAAAAAAGGGCTGGGGATGGAGCTCAGAGTGAAGGCCCCAAATTCAATCTCCAGTACTGAAAAAAAAAAAAAAAAAAAAAAAGAGTGTGGAGTGTTTAAAAAGATGAACTCCTGCTTCATTATCTAAGACTCCCCAACTGCAAGAAAGGGACCCTAAAATCACCTGTGTACCAATAAAGATTAAATGAGATATCAATACAAAAGAATTCTCACTCTACCATTAATGATATTTACTACAAAGGATGACTTTTCCAAGGTCACACCCAGTTAATTAAGCTTCCCCACTCCTGGGCTATGCTCTGGATACCTATAGAGTGTCTCTTCTTTGTCTTACATGACAACTGCAGTGGACCACACTACTCTGAAACTTAAGAGGCCTGGTGCTAGTTTACACTTGAATTAAAATTCCAATTGTGGCAGGAATGGTTGCAGCACCTTTATCATATTATGTGCTATGATCTGGAGGTTTTTTTTTTTTTTTTTGTGGGTACCAGGAGTTGACCTCAGGACCTCGCACTTGCCAGCAAGCACTTGTGCCACTAAACGATATCACCGGCCCTGTTTTTTCCTTTATGTGAGTTCCGGGAGTCGAACTCAGGACCTTGTGCTTCCTGGGCGGGTGCTTATGCCGCTGAGCCATCTCGCTGGCCCTGATCTGGAGTTTTAACCTGCTGTTATGGCTTGTGTCTAGATATCCCCCCAAAACCTCATAGGCAGGGTTTTTTCAGAGATGGCTAGATCTAGAATGTGTGATTCTGGGATTAAGGGTGTGTGATTATTAAATTAGTCCACTGACTGGTTTGGCACCTGCCCTAAACCACTAGCCTAGATAAAATATAAAAGGGGCAGAAAGAAGCTGCTATTGTTTGCTTGTTGCTGGTTCCTTGCTTTTGCTGCCTGCCTGCTTGCTGTGGACTGTTTCTTCTCTGTGTTGCCCCTCTGCCATGCCACCCTGCCTTGGAGCCAGCTGACTATGGACTGAAACCTCTACAAACTGTGAGCCAAATAAACCTCTCCTCCTTTGGGTGTTGGGTATTTTGTCTCAGCAACGACCTGCTTTCAACTTATTTGCACTGACTTTATTCTCTTTGTTACCACGATCAGCAGGCTGTAAGAAACCCATGTATGTCACATGACACTGCTTTCTCAGCATCCCCTTCCTGAGCCTTCTCAGGGGCCCTGCAGAGAGGCTCGAATGTTCTCCGCCCTCCAAGACACCTTGTATCCACCATAATATATCTTGGTCTGAACACCCGGGTGCCTGAGTGCTAGGCACAATCAGCAAGGAGAATGAGTGAGATGGATAGATGTCTCTTGATTTAATAATTCAAATCAGTTTAAATTAATGGCATTTCAGAGACTTTTCTGAATAATTTTTTCCTTAAGAACTCGCTACTAAACTTAGTTTGCAACTTTGCCTGGCCAGAGTTGAAGGCTAAGGCAGGGGAAGGGTGGGGCAGAGGTGATGATTCAGAGATGATCATAGTTTACTTCTGGGTGTTCAGCTCTGTGGTAGTCAGGGTTTACAAGGGAAAAGATTTAATACAGGACACGTAATTTATAGGATTATTTTATAATATTCACCCCAAGAGTCAAATGCAGAAGAGTACGGGAGATCTGTCCATGCACTAGAGACCCAAAGAATCCAGCTGAGGGCCTGGGTCCCATAGCAATGTCCTGCACGAGTCCATCCGAAGACCTAGAGCCCATGGCAATGTCCTGCACGAGTCCAGCTGGAGGCCAAGAGCCCATGACAATGTCTCATGCAAGTCTGTATCAAGGATCTGCATGGGGAAGGCCCAAAGGTCAGTGGTGGAACCTAGAAAGTCTGCGCCAGTGGGGTGAAGGATCTGTGCCAGCAGCTGAGGGATCTGCACTGGAGCCGGGAAGCAATGCTCAAGGTAAGGACCAGAGCTCTCCCGCAGAGAAGTGCAGCCATCCTCAGTGACAGGGAGGACCCAAGCTCCTCCAACAGTGAGAACAGCTGAGTTCTTATCAGGAAAACCAGCATGACAAGCTTCTCCAGGAGAATCAACAGAATGCCATCTTCCCCTCCAGTTCTCCTTTTATGATGTTGGCAACAATGCTCAGGTGGGCCTTCCACACCCAGCACCATGCTGATTTGTTCAGCTGGGTGTTACAAATTGACTATTAGTTAATCCAGTTAATCCACAGCAAGCTCTTTCATGAAGAGTCTTCTAAGGGTCCTTAGAAGAAAGAAGCACAATTGCTCAGCCCCGGAAGTGCCAGCTCCACCTTTGACATCATCACCTGCTCTGCTTCCTATGTTACCTGAAGAATGACTGCCTTTGTCCTCACCTCTATATTATCTTTGGAGTGGGCAGAAGATTTGAGGCCTCCCAGTTCCAGGCAGGGTTGCTTGTAGTATGTAGTGGCTTTCATTTTCCCAGGCCTAAGTCCTTTGGCCAGGAGGCCAGCTGGCATAAGAATATGCCTAAGGAAAGTTCTGGAAAATCATGCCTTTTGCTCACCAGCTTCCTCAGTTCCCTCTGGGATGATCATGATTTTGTGGCCATGCTCAGCACCCTGTCTCTCATTTTCTCAACATTAAAGGTGAAACAGTCACATAGAGAACATTCAAAATCAGTCCCATCTGGATGGAAATGGGAGGAGCAATCATTCCATGTAAGGAGCTGCTGATAGTCTGGGAGTACATCTCACATGGACAGGAATGAGAGGTGGCACCAAGGTGTCTGTAACCACTTGAGGGACTGCCATGGGGACCAGAGCGCAGGATAGAATAGGACCATATCATGGACAGACACAACTAAGGTCTCCACAAGAGGCCTCTATCAGGCTCACTAGGAGGAGTTTTGTAACTTAGTATTCTCCGAAGATGGGAACCAGTGAGTGCTCTGGCCTGGAGATGACCAGGTGTGGATGCCAGCAGAACCCTCCAAGGATAGAGTCAGAGGATGAACATTTAGATGAGACCAGTGGGTCTCAACTGGGGACATATGGCAACATTGGGAGACATTTTGGTTGCCACAACTGGGGAAGGAAAGCATTGGTATCCCGTAGATAGAGGCGAGGGCTGCTGCTCAGCATCCTACAATGCACAGGCAGCCCCCATGACAATTATTTGGCCCAAAATATGACAAGTGCTAAGGTTGAGAAACTCTGGCTTAAATAAATTATAAGTTTGAATCCAGGGCAGTCGCCCCCTCCAATATGTCTGGTTACTCAGGAGACTGAGGAAGGTAATCAGTGCCATGCAAACAGTGTCTGGAATTCAGGAGGATCGTGCAGTAAGGTGCTCAAGTAGATGAGTCTCAGAAATAATTTTCAGTTTCAGACACTGTGGGCTATATTTTGGGACTCTGGCCATCCTTGCTGTAGCCAAAACTATGAGCCTGTTATTCTCCAAAAAGAACATTTTATGTTCCCACCACTTCTGCCTACTTCCACCTACAAGCTGGAAGGTGCCACACATGAATGTAGAGGCAGGGTGGGCTGGGGGAGGGGTGGAGAACAGCGCAAAACAAGCAGAGAAGCCTGCCATGAGGTTCCCCCTAAAGCCTCTAAACATACCCCCATATCACTTCTAAAATGATATTTTAATATTCTTTTTATGCCTTCTGGATGGCAAAATTTGTTCAATCCCAGAAAAGCCCTACTTCAAAAAAATTCATTGCTGCTAGATTTACCACACTCAGAGTTTGAGAATCAGATGGCTCCTAGGTCAAATCTTGGCTCTGCTGATTACTGTCTGGGTATCAGGCAAGTTATTTAACCTTTCTGATCCTCAGATTCCTCATTAGAAAGTGGGATGAATAACCCTGACCTCGTAGGTACAGCTGTGAGCATGAAATACACATAACAACTCCACACAGTCCCTGGTGCGTAATACTCACAACATAGCAGTTATTATTTGTATGATCACCTCCCCATGGGATTGAGATAACATGTGGTGTTGGGTTAGACGCTGAACAAGGAAACTATGCCATCTTGCAACTCACAATCTAACACAGAAATTAGCTTGCTCTAATGGCAGTTTTCCATTATTATTAATCGTAAAAATTAAGTAGTTGTCAATAGATACACATGATCTCATCTAATCCTCCCGAAAGCCGAGGCCAGGAGGTGTTAGTCAAGTCTACTTACAGATGAAGAGACTAATAGGCAGCCGCTAAGTGACGAACCCAAGGTCACATTTTGTAGTTCCTAAATGGCAGAGGTGGACTGGACCCCAGTAAGCCTGAGTCTTGAGCTCCTAACTGCTTCTTGTCCCCTTCTGAGCTTCTTCCTCTGTCAGTCCATGCCTGGATATCTCTCTCAGAGCCCCTCACTGCAGCAGGACAGACCCACAGATCCTTCACCGGCACCAGTGTGTGCCTGACCAGTGACAGTTGAAAGTGGTTCCCCTCAATGAGCTATTTTCATTTAGCAAAAATAGCCCCTGCAATGTAAAAGACTCGCGGCCTGTCATCTACAGATGCGTGAGCTACTTTCCATAGTCCAAGAAGTTCCTCTAAAATAACACACACTTACTCTTGATGAAGCCAAAAAGACTAAAATGCAACATTTCATTGATTTAAGCTGCAGACGCACCAGTTCTCTGTGGGAATGCTGGTTATTTCAACCTGCTTAGAAACCGATGAACAGTTCTTTATATCTTGTGTAAGTTAAAATGGGAAATTCAAATAGGACCTGTTTCACAGTAAGAACATCGCCAAATCTTGAACTTCATACGAAAAAATTTTTTAAATGTCTTTGGAGATGAAGTATCTAGGAGTCACTGAGCTAAGAAGACACAACACAAGCCACGAACAATCAAGCTTGAGACAACAGGCCTGAGGGGCTAGAGAGAAGGGATACTGTGTATGAAACATCTGAGTGCCTGCTGCACGTGTGCACAGGACACAGTCCTGCCCAGAGCCCTGCAGAGTGGGCATTATCACATCCACCACACGTGTTCCTGGACCCTGACCAGAGGGGACTGGAGGTACTAGACTCATTCATGCATAAGATCTTGGGTAGCCTATAACCTGCGTGGCTGGTTCAAAACAAAGAGAAAGACTCTCTTGGAAATCTAGACTTAGGAAACAGAGACAGAGGCCATTTTTGACAGAGGCAGAAACTAGGAAGCCATGTGAAACATTGCCCTCTGATAGAAGATGCTGAGGCGAAGGCTGTGGGCCACGGAATGGTCTGAAGTTATGCAGGAATAGGAGCTCATAGTTGGCACGGGAGTGCGTCTACAGACAGGGACGCAGAGGGAGAAGCATTTCATGAGGCCTGGGACCTTAGAGGTGGTCCTTGTTCCCTGGAGACTCAGCTAAACCACATAGACCCTATCTCTGAGTTTTCTGATATTTTCAGTGTATTTTTGCAACGAATCCTGCTTTGCTTAAGCTCACATAAGAGTCTCTCTTCTCAACACACGAATGAGCCTGATGAGATTAGCTTACCCATACCTTTAAGGAACCCCCCTTAAAATCATATCACAGAGCCATGATTTCCAGAAGAGAAAAATCGTAAAACAAAGACTGACCTGAAATCTTCATAAATCTATAAAGATATATATTTCTTGCCCTGAGGAGTAGAGATCCCACGGGGAAATAATTGTTGAATCTCCTTGGAAATGTCACCTGGAATTGGAGAAAAGGGCCCACAGCGGTGGGACCCCAGATGTTCCTTACAGTGACGCCAAGCCAAAGGTGAACAAATGCTGTTCTGTCGACCAGATTATTTTGTTGATGTTACTCTATATCTACTTTCTCTTCTCTGCCCTGCCATAGGTTGAAGCATTGCTCCATTCTGCACCTCTCCCCGAATCCACATCCTCATCATGGTTTCATGAGCAGCGCGTGCTTCCCCCCTTGACCATGGGCTTGCCCAGGCAGCTTTCACGTGACTCCTGATGACAACACGTAAACTCTAAGTCCAGGCCTTCAGGACCCCTGCCCAATCTGTATCGGCCTCACCATGAGAGGAGAATATTCTTCCCAAACTGCTGCTTCCAACAGAGTGAGAGACACATGCGGCCACCTAAGCCTAAAGCAAACCTTGGACTGGTGCCCAGACTAGTGGAGCCCAAGAAAGATCAGCAGAGCTACCCCTGGCCCAGTACAGACATAGGAAAAATAAAACTTATTGCTGCTGAAATGTGCTGTTGGCTACATAGCACTTCTATGGAAGTGGCTAGATGATAAGGTTCTTTTTTTTTTTGTGGGTACCAGGGGTCGAACTCAGGACCTCGCGCGCCAGCAGGCACCCATGCTGCTGAGTGATATCACCAGCCCTTTTTTCGTGTGTGCGTTCCGGGTATTGAATTTAGGACCTCGTGCTTGCCAGGCAGGTGCTTATGCCACTGAACCATGTCACCAGCCCTGATAAGGTTCTTTTAAAAGATTAAATCGAATGATCTTGCATGGGGATTTCAGTGAAGGAGCATCCTAGTTGGGGCCACAGCAGCTCAGTGAGTCCAAGGGATGCTAATTATGATGGTGGCAGAAACACCCCTAAGGGACTAGAACTTCAGGGCAGAGGAGGTGGGCTAGAGGTCCAGTTTCTCTTCCTCTCGAGGAAAGACTCTTCCTGCCCAACCGTGTAGATTTAGTTGTATTTTACTAAATAAAATTCGATAGATTTCCCAAGTATGAGGCTGGTTCTGTCAGTTTCTCAGCTGTCCATCAAATTTCATCAGCTCCTTCTTCCACAGTGATGCAAGCAGAACTTGATACACGATTATCAACCTTTCTGGTAGCTACCTGTAACCAGTGGGCTGACTTTTACCCAAAGCAGTATGAGCAGAAGAGATCGGTGCTACATTTGAGCTGGTATAGCAGGACAGTGGGCATGCCTCCTCTACTCTCCCCTTCCTGCCAGCTGCAACCCAGGCCTTGCAGGCAGGGACAGTGCTCTAGGACATGCTAATCACACGTGGTCTAACAGGTCAGATACTTGTTACCTGGGTACAGTGAGATTAAATCTTGTTCCAGAACACACACACACACACACAAGTGATAGCAACATTGCTTAGTTCAGCTGAGTTTTTTCCATAGCGAAACGTTCTGGACAGTACGTGGGTTTACATTTGGATGCAAGCTCCTAAGCTCTCTGCAGGCCAGCCAGCCCTTTGTGTAGCATTGTATTAGAAGCACAAGATGCCATGGATCCAGGTTCCTGAGTATCCACATGGGATGGGCTGCATACCAACTTGGAGAAATGGCCCTGGACACAAAAAAGAAACAAACTTTTCTTTTGGATGGGTCACTGCATTGTGAGATCTCCTTCTCATAGCAGTTTAGCTTTCCCCTAAAACAGGGGGATTGATCATCTCTATCTGGCAGACAGTTGTGACAATTTTTAAATGCACGTGAGAAGACACTTAGCCAAGATCTACCGGGGCTCATTCATATTGGCTGAATCAAACATTTAATGGTAACAAGCCACTGACTTTTCTGACTACAGGACTATACTCATCTCCTATACTTATAGGACAATGTATCCATCAATTCACAACTATTGAATCCTGCCTCTGTGCCTAGGCCTGGGCCAGGCACTGGATGCAGTGCTGTACAAGATTGTGATTGCTTCTCTTATAGGTGACAAAGCAGTTAACATGGATCAGTCCTAGTCTGGGGGTAGAAAGCTTGTGGGCTGGGGTATTTAGAGCAAAAGCTGAGATAAATAGAAGGGCCCAGTACTTCCTGGCTTGCAAATAACACACACATGCGCGTGCACACACACACACATGCACACACACACATGGTGGGCTGCCTGAATTAACAGAAAAGTTTTGCTTTCTGTGGAACTACTCTTACTCTTGAATGTCTTTACAGTGGTTTCCCCTCAGTTCCATAGGAGGAAAAACATCATTTAAAAGATTCTAAAATAATCTTGACTAAACTAAAGGGAAAGGACATGTTTCTACAACATAATCTGGAGAGAAAAGGCCTTAATGCTCCTCCAAAGACCTGCAGTTGTAGAAGGTATTAAACCTGAACATTTCTTAGATTAGTCGTTCATTCATCAGATACTTACAGAACACCACTATGATCTAGGCGCTCTGCAGGGATGGAGCATGACGGAGTTCCTGTGTGTAAGCAGGCTCCCGAGTGGGAGGTGGAAGCCTATGGATGATCGGTTACCTGTCAGGTAACATCTGCTCACAGATGGGGCCTGGGGATGGAATGCAGAGGCTGGGAACCCAGGAGAGATGGAGCCCAGGCCAACTGTAGACTCTTCATTTTGATTTTCAGTTAGATCACTCCCTCAGGACAGGCTTGTTGTATTTCATGGGCTATTAATCATGATCTTAAGATAAGCATTTTCCCCTTAGAGCTAGAAACATGCACAAAAATACTTTTCCAAGCCCAAGAATTCTGTCACGGAGTGTGTTGTGTGTGACCACCTAGGACGGGCACAGACGTATTGAATCACCAGATGCTCAGGCCTGAGCGAACATTTTCCAATCAGTATCAACACCATGTTGACAGGGAATACGGAGGACTCACCAGGGAGGCAATTTGCCAGCCCCGGGTGAGGAATAGACCTCCCCTGCTACAAGCACAACCACAGGACCAGTTCGGGCAGCCAAAATGTGGGCGACAGCTTCCTACCACCTTCTATTTATTGTTGCCCATGACATTTAGAAACTTGGGAATTGGGCTGATGACCCGTCTTCTGATCTGAGAACTGAGGGGCAGAGGAAACTTGAGCAGCTCTGGAGAGCTGTGCACTCAGCCAGTTGGACAGTGTGAGCTTTCAAGTAGGTTCAGGCTAGGGGGAGGCAGAGAAGCAGCACATCCTCTTCTACTGCACAGAAGCCGCGTTGCCTGTTGAAGGGACCATGTGTTTACTCCGACTAGCCTTAGCACTGATCGCACCCTCCTTGCCATATGAGGGTGTGTGTGTGTGTGTGTGTGTGTGGCTGGAAAGCCCTGGTGGGATGGGGAAGCTGCGTGGGGTACGGGGTGGAAATCTGCAAGAGGGAGACAAGATCTGAGGTCTACAGGGATGGCGAGGAAGTGGTCCCTGGGGGGGAGATGTCGGGAACATCGCAAGTACCGGCAATCACGGTTCCAAGCCCCTCTAGCAAAACCCAGCCCCAAAGCGTCCATCCTTGGCGCGCACCCCCATCACACCCTGAGATCAGCCCCTTAGGTCGCTGCTCCCTTTTGTGGGTTCCAACATGGAAGGCGCCCGGGTGAGGCCGGAGAGGAAGGAGTTCACTAAATTGGGTTGGAACCAAGGCGTCGAGGATGGGAGGAATTAATCCGATGTGGGGAACGCGGACGGGACCGGGAGAGAAAGGGAGCGGGGTCACTGTACATCCAGCCCGTCGTCACTCGCAGGAAGATGGATGATTTCCCAGGCCAGGCGTCCGGCGCCCCTCTCTGAGCGGAGACGTCAGAGCGCTCGGGTCCGCGTTGGAAGAGCCCCCAGCCCCTCCCCGCGCCGGGGCTTCTGTATAAAGTGGGGCCCTAGTGGAGGCTACAGCAGTGGCGCGGACGGCCGAGGTGGTGGCGGAGCTGCTCCGAGGTCAGGTCCTCCCGTCGCTGCTCCGCCGGGAGAACGCACTCGCCACCAGCCTCGCCCAGCCTCGCCGCGGCGCTCCGAGGGCTCCCGCCGGGATCATGCGCGGCCCCGAGCTCCCGCTCGTCCTGCTGGCGCTGGTCCTCTGCCAGGCGCCCCTGCGGCCGGCCGCCCCGGTGCCGGTGGGCGGAGGGACAGCGCTGGCCAAGATGTACCCGCGCGGCAACCACTGGGCGGTGGGTGAGTGTCCTAGCGGAGAGACTCGTGCGCTTTTGTGTTCTGAGGGCTCAGCCAGCCAGAGGGGACCTGGGTTTGGGTTTGCTCCGAAACACCTACGGCAATCTCCCAAAACTCCACCCCACCCTTCCCACTCCTGAGAGCCTGTAGGTCCGGTCCCTTGATCCTTTCCCGCTCTCTTCGCGTCTGTGCGCACCCTGTTTTCCCCAGGGCACCCCCGCCAGCGCGCAGCTCTTCAATCAAACCCAAGCTTGAATGCAGATTACCCTCCCAGTACCTCCCCGCACCTACCCAGTACCTGCTTCTGTCCACCTAATCTCTACCCTGTCTGGCATGATTCTTTCCTTGAGCAACTCTGGGGGGCGAGGTCCCCGGAGTGCGTCTCGGAGCCCTGTCCAGCCCCGCCAGGTCAACTCCGATCGCCAAGGGCTGGAACCTGCTGCGCGACTGCGCCGGGCGGAGCCACAGGTGTGAGGACTGCGCGCAGCGCTCCCATCCTGGGTTTCAAATCCGGTCAGCTACCTGTGCCTGAATCTCGCCTGCGTTTGTGGCTCACCTGGGTTTTCTCAGTTCCCTTCCCCTTGCGGGAAATTCCTTCCCTTGTCCGTCCTCCTACCTACCCCTCCCTCTTTCCACCAGCGCGCCCCGCACTTCAGGAATTTCGCCTGCTCTCCTGCTTTTCCTGGCCTCTCTGTTTCCTGGACCCCAGCTCTTTCTCCGTGTCTTTAGATCCACGACATCGCACTCTTCCCTCGCTCTTTTCCCATTTCCTCTGCCAACAAGTCCTGCTGTCCAGGCACGGCTCGGAGGTTCCTTAGTCGGCCCGGGAATCCGGGCGGTGAGGACTCCAGAGCCTGGGGGTGGGTGGCGGTGGGTGGGGGTGGGGCTGTCTGCGGGGTCTGTGGTCTGTGGGAGCGCGGCACCTAGAGCGGTCCTGCAGCTGAGATGCCACCAGCGGCCTGGCAGTATCGCCCTCTCCCGACGACGTCACCCGCAGTCTGGGCTCGCCAAGAATAGCTTCGGACAAAAGTAAAGGGTCCAAAGTCCTGGGCCTTCCTTCCAACCAGGCAAATGCAATAGCTTCAGCATTTCCCGGGAAGCTAGGCCATCCCTGAAGAGACTGAAGGTGTGTGTGTGTGTGTGTGTGTGTGTGTGACTATTTTCTTAATTATCTACTTAGAAGCAGGGAAAGTGTGTTGGAAAGGTACTTATTAATTCAAGTATCAACTGATTCACAGGTTCTCCTTGCCACCGTGAGGAAGAATTTTGGGGAAGGGTTGGAACTAGAACTGCTTCCTGGGCTTCTCAGTGTTGTATGTACTTTATCAGAGAAGCGAGATGCTGGGCTGCAATACAGCAGGTTCCGTAGTTCTAGAAGTATCAGCTGGCAAGTCTTGGCAGTCCCAGGGCCCAGAGGATTTGTGGGCAGCCAAGAACCCAGGAGCCCTTTAGCGAAGGGGTCGGTGTGGGGACGCTGAGAAGTCCTGCGTTTTCAGAATGAGGATACTGAGAAGGTGTCAAAGAACCCAGACTTAGACTTGACCATTTTTCAAAAGTGTCTCTGGGACCCGAGATCGAGCGGCTGTATGGTCTGGTCCAGCCACCAGCCAGTGAGCAGGAAGGGTGGGATGAGACTTCCAACTTTTTTTTCATCATCTATTTTTATACTAAAGTGATTCACTATTAGGTAACCATTGCAGGCCAAAAGGAGGACACTAGAGTTAGCTGGGAAGCCAGCATCAGATTATTTCTGGTGCAAGCTAAGCTGACCCCGATTTGCTGTTGTGGAGCACATCTGTCCCCAGGTGTTTAGGGCACCTTTGTTTATTTACCCTTCATTGTGGTACTCGGCCTATCTAAGCCAAAAGCGTATCATACAGTGGCGACCCCAAATACCATTTTAAAATTTATTCTTACATGCATACTTTTTCCTTTTTCTCCCTTTGCTGGCTGTGGAGTTGAGGAAGAGCAAGGGAAAGAGGGAAGTGAAGTAGGAAATCACATTTCGGCCTACAGCTATGCTGTACTTGAGGTTTGCTCAGGGTAGACACTCACTGTTGGCATACAGGCATCTGCAAGGATGAACAATGTCAGATTTCAAATTTAGCTTTCAATTATGCTAAAACAATACCTATCCTCTCCAATCACCAAAGACATGCAGTTTGAACTAATGTAAAAGTAACGTACATATTTTTGTCCACAAGGAAGCTGGCAGCACATTTGCAGGCTGGTTAAGTGAATTTCTTCTTCCAGCTGAGAGAAGCATGGTGCAGCAAAGGAAAATGAGTTAAAAGCTTGAAAACATAACACATTCCTATGTGGCCCGATGTTCATGGAAGTGTTTTGCTTGCACAATGAAAATATATGTAAACACTAACACTGGTGACTGTTCTCTCTGCTCCCATGAAATGTTCCTAGCTATGGCTCTAACTGTGGTATGAAGCATGTCCCAGAAGGCTGAACTGGGAAATACTAATATTCAGCTGCGGAATGGCTTGACATGGTAGTGCTGCCTCAGAAAACAAAATTTAAAGGGTGGCTCCAGAGCTGAGGGTGTAGCTCAGTGGTAGAGCACTTGCCTAACATGTTGTAGGCCTCAAGTTCAATCCTCAGCATTAGGGGCGAGGGGAGTGTGACTCCAGAAAAACTAGTGCTTAGAATGCTTTTATCTATATCTTGATGTATAGCTCCTTAAGTTACAATAATTTTCAGGTTTTGACTTTAAGGAAATTCATTTATGTTTATGTTTCCAATCTCCCCTTCAGTGGTATCTTTAAATGATTAAAACAGACAGAAGTTCCACCTCCCCACCCCCAGCAAGATTTAATTTTTCTAGAGCCTGTCTTTTGTCTATGCTGAGATCTCCATTTATTTGATATGGACATATGACAGATGATGATGTTGCCATGGAGACAATGCTTTGGATGACAGTAGCCAGCTCAAAAGTGAAATAGGACCTAGGGAGTGTGTGCCTCCCTGGGGTGTTATAGATGGCATGCTTTCCTTAATGACAAGTTTATAACTAGGGGTAGGGGGTTCAACACCACACATACCCACCAGGCAAGTCCTGAAATTAAGTCCAATGTCATAAGGATCTTTATTAAATAAATCACAGAGTGGGCAATGACTTTATCCTTCCATTATAGAAAAGTCCACAAATTTATTCAAGCATGACAAAAACGAGTTCTTATCTGCAAAAATGTCTCCATCACCTCTCTGCTTCTTTGGCAATAACTTCTCTCTCATTTCCAGTATCCTAACTCGACAATAGGCAATTAGGTAGGACAAGAATGACTGAGGTCATTACTGGGAGCATCAAGGTTCCAATCCTGCCTTCCAATCATCATGATTCAATTTCCCCCACATAAATGAAGCTGATGCATCAGTGCCTCCTGGGAAGCTGTGCAACAGTAATCACTATTGGGGCTGAACGCAAGGTTATTTAGTGGGTAGACAAGTTGACCAAGCAGATAAGTGAAGAACCAAGCATTCAGGATTTCAGTCCTTCAGCCCAGAAGTATCCTCTATAGTGCCTTGAGATTGTGTGACGTCTCAGGTCACAGTGACTTGGCAAGCGCTCACACTTCAGATCTCACTTGAAGGTTCCCCAGTACTCATAGAATTAATTTTTATGAGTCACATAATGAGACAAGATATACCAATATACAGTCCCTATTCCTTTTATAACATTAGAGAGCCTTTCGTAGACCTTATCCTTGTTTTCAGACCCAGGCATGAGGTGTTGCTTCCTTGAATTCTTCAGAAGTTAAAAGATACTTTGGGATAATATAATATCCTAGAATTTGGACTCGGAGCTGATTTCAGCTCTTTGTTTATACCTGTGTCCCTGCTGGCAAGACTTATTTTCACCAAATTTATTTTGGTGAGAACTACTATGGAGTGGATCAAATGAAACAATCCGCATTTAAACATTCTGTTCACTGTGAATTACAGGGCTATGACAGCAACGAAGTGATGCTAAAGCCTCTTTGTTGGCAGACAGAGCTGCTGGGAAGGGGCCTCTTTCAATTTTAAGTGGCTGAAGATCTTTCAAATATTATTTCTGTGATGTTTGCCTTAAATACTTCTAATACCAGTCTGTGGTGCAACCACAAAGACCTTTCCCTTGTGTGCTTTAAGCCAAAAACACCAAAGTTTTGTTTGATATTAGAAATTTCAAAGTGCAATAAAGCCTAGTTTCAGAAACATGGAGAAAACCAACTGAAGGAAATCAAATAATGTAAGTATGGTTACACAATGGACTAAAGTGTTAAGAATGCAGAATTTGAATTCTATACCCTCTTCTGATCCTGTATTGCATTGCATGTTTTCAGTGCTTTGGTCTCCATACCATCAGCTTTCATTTATTTATGTGGTAAGTACACATCCCTGGAGCCACCAAGACACATCCACTGGCTAATCACACATCCAAGAGAAATTTCTGCATTATATGTCTGGCAAGTGTTAGTCAGAACTTGTTTTCAACTTGTTTTTCATTACACTCTTAACAAACCATAATTTCTAGGTGACATTTCCTGGATTCAATCTCAGCTCAAGTTCTGAGAGAAACTTTAAATGAAAAATTCCTTTGGTACATTTGTATTACAGACAAGAGGAAAGCAACAATTTTTTTTAATCACACAAAGAAACACACCAAGACTTTTATTTTCAGCAGCAATTCACAATTGGCTGAGAAAAATGTTTAAATTTCATCTTTCAGTTGGGAACAGAAGTCAGTACGCACAGAATTGGTTATAAAATTTTAGATCTGGAAGCCTCCTTAGATTTAATCTAACCCACCCTATTCATTTTATAGTTGAGAAAATTAAAGACTGGGGATACTAGGCAACTTGGCTGAGGTCACCCAGCCAGTTAGTGGAGGAGCTGGAATGAAACCCAGGGTTCCTGGGGTACAATTCTGAATTCTGCCTAGCTCATTGCACATTATGAACAGAGAGCAAAATCCCTGCCTTCTATAAACTAATTCTTAATCATAAACTGCTATTCATTCTGCATTTAAAAGGAAGCAGCACAAATGCTGTATAATAGGTGTTTCTCGTTTGTTCGTTCATTCTCCTTGGTTAAATTTGTGGCATTCTGGTTTGTTTCTGTTTTTGTTTTTACAGGGCACTTAATGGGGAAAAAGAGCACAGGAGAATCCCCACATGTGCTTGAGGGAGATGGCCTGAAGGAACAACTAAGGGAAGACATTCAGTGGGAAGAAGCTACAAGGAATTTGCTGGGCCTCGTAGAAGCAAAGGGGAACAGAAGTCATCGGTCACCTCAACTCAAGCCCTTAAGCAACCACCAGCCCACTTGGGACGCAGAGGACAGCAGCAACTTGAAAGATGTAGGTTGAACAGGCAAAAGTGACATCAAGCATGCTACCACATAGGCCAACACCAATGCCTGGCAGGCAAACTAGTAGACAATTTCCATGCTGTATTTTCTTATTGACAAAATAGATTACTGCCCCTCTTCATACATAAAAAGGTTGTCGTTTCCAAGCTCCAGTGTAGGAGTTTTATTAGCAAATGTGTTTATTTGAAGTTATGCATTGTGAGTCTTACCAGAATATTTTGATAGTGAAGCTATGAACTACATTTGAGTAAATCGCTATTGGTCTACAGATATATTTAGTTTTGATAAGCACCAGTGGAAGGAGAAGGCTAGTCACAGATATTTTTAGGAGACAGTATTCTTGTTTATACGCAAAGAAGTATTTCTTCCTCTTTGTTCCATGATCATCTGGCTCAGGTTTAATTCTAATATTTCAAAGCTTGGTGAATACATCTGGGGTCAACTAATTTGCCCTGAATATCACTTTATACACGATAGGAAAAAATACTAATAGTAAATTCTAGCGATAATGAGATACAAATAAGTAAAACAAAGGAGAGAATATATTTTATAGGAAGAAAGCAAGACAACTGAAAATGAGGTAATTATCATAACTTTAAAGAAGTTTCTGTGAAATGTACAATAAAAAGTAAAAATAATAATTGCAATAATTATAATCGATAGTTTTATTGAATGTTTAGGATAATACAAGTAAACAGTTTATATCTCTCTCTCTCTCTCTGGCTTATTCTCACTGTAGTGTCAGTGGGAAGATTTTATACTCTCTCATTCTGGGAATTGAACCCAGGGCCTCCCAACATGCTAAGCACATGCTCTGTAACTGAGCTACAGCCCATTTTAGAGATAAGGGGACAGACCAGTCACAGAACTTTTCTTTGGTGAAATCAGGGCAAAAGCCTGTGTTCGGTCTGCCTCAGACAGTGTGTGCCTGCAGGATCTCCAGGGAAGGGTCCTCACTGATCTTAAATGTGCAGAATACCTGTATCTAGCACTAGCAGTCCTTCTTTCCCTTTGTTTCTGGCAATAAATAATTCTACTTGTCATTCGCAAAGCCTGGAGACCCTGCTGGTGCATTCTTTCATGGTGGCTAGCTCTTTGATTAATGTCACTTTGCAGAGCCTGGGAGCTGGGTTTGCCAAGTCTCAGCCAGCTTCTCTGGAGGAAGGCTGCTTCGCTGATCTATGTCTGCTGAGGATTCTCTATGCCAAATGCAAACTAAAAGCTAAAATGTTGCGTGAGACATCTAGAGAGAAAGCCTTCCATAGCTTTTATTCAGAAAGAAAATCTGGATTAAAGTAACCACTATAAAAATAAGTACCAACTTTATAGAAAACCCCAAGTGGGTCTCTTGTCACACTTGTGTGCAGGTGTTAGGTGATCAGCTCCATTTGTTTGTTGATGGATCACAGCTTTTGAAGGCTCTGTGAACTTGTGATTGACTTCTCAGCCCCTACCTGTTCATGCCTTTTCTTGGTAAAGTGCTTTGCTAGACTTCCTCTAGGTGGATGTCTAACTAGAGTGCCTTTCTCATTTGTTGGATAAATAACAAAAATTACCACCACAAAACCCCCAAAAATAACTTCTACAAACATTGGAATAAGCTTGCTCTTCTAGCTCATTCTTAAAACATTACCTCCCAACATGCACAATTGTGTTATTAATCTATAGTATTTCAGTTTTGGAACCAAACAGCAGTGTCCAGTTTGAGTTGCTTTGAAACCTAAACTTGGTTCTGTCAGTCTTGGGAATCCTTTGAAAAATTCAAGTCCTTCTTTGAGTATCAAAAACTTCCCTTATTAAGAAGAATATTCGATGCTTCAAAGACAATGATGAAAGACTGTCCCAAAAGGGATCTGAGTGGCAGTATTATAGGATGGATTGAGTGGGCAGCAATGGAGAATGACCACTCAAAAAGAGACAATATTTCTCCCAGTGTGAGGTGATTTTTTTTTTAAATCAGGCTTTGCTTTTTACTCTATCTTTTTATGTGTTGTTTTTCTCCTTTTTTTTTTCAAGTTTGTTGGAAAAATAACATTTTATTCCACCTCAAGATGAACAATTAGTTAGTACCTATATTGATCCTATTATTTTGGACATGTTTCCCAGTAATGTGAAAAACAAATTTGACAGCTCATTCTTTGTAGAGACCAAGATAGTAATTCATCACTCCTCTTGCTTAGGAGATTCTGTTTCAATGAAAGTATGTGGTTATGAGAATTGGAAACATAATTCTTATTCAGAAAGGAGGAGTGCCTGAAGAATAGTTCTATCAGAAATCCATAATTCTCCTGGAGCTGGGGAGAAGTTTAACAACTTAGCTGACTATTGCCAGAATTAGCAGCAGGAGCTTTCAGAGGCTGAAGGGCTTGGCTTAAAAATTAAAAACTATCCACCTATGCTGTCCTCTCCCACTATGGTAATAAAACACCAAATCTTGTTGCCAACTCTCCCAGAGCTGTAGTTAGAAACTCTGAGCATTTCCCATGTTTTGATGATAACAGTGCTTAATTCAGAAAGATGTGTGGGAATGTGCATTGAACCTGGACTACTTGATCATGACGTACAGGCTCCAGGACTTTGTGAGCAAGAATGGCCAAGAAGTTGCAAGGTTAACCTTAATCATCCTTTCACTTGTGCCCTTCTCACAAATCCTTTAATTCCATCCTGAAGTTAATGGAATTTTTGTCCCATGGTTTCCATAACATTAGAGGTGTTCAGATCCATTCCAGGGCCTAATTCATAATCCTCCACATGTATGTAGATTGTGCTGTGATAAAATGAAGAAGGCTTCAGTTGCCCTTGGGGTCATCTCGTAATTTGAGCCCCATCGCTTGTTCCTTGTAGCCTTAGGTTTTTCCTTTTATTTAGTGGACATGAAGAAAGGAGGTGGGGTTGGAGAATGGACACCAGAGGCTGTTCTGGAAAGCAAGTAGATGTGTAAGCTTGCCCTTGCTTTGAAGGGACCCCTCTCCGTGTCAAAGCACAGCAATCAGTGTGAGACATAGGAAGGTTTTGCTTCTTAATATTTGAAATGCTCCAGAAGTAGTTCCATATACAGAAAAAGCAACATGTACTACAGAATAACTAATGACCCTCCAGTTACCCCAATGGTTTCTATGAAGGAAGAGTGAAGCCAGCCCCCACCTCAAACACAGCTTTGCCCCATCTCCAACTGTCTCTGCCTCCGGGACCTTGATCTTCCCAAGTTACACTTGGAAGATCTTTCTTGTTTCCACTTTGCTTCTATTCCCTTGAGCCAAACCTCTCAATTCAATTTTTAGGGCGGGGTGGGGGAGCGCCTTTATGGATTTTTCCCCACACCTTAGCTTTATGGATTTTCCCTACACCCTAGCACCTTTCTGTCCAGAAGCTCCTAATGCAGGATGGATGGTGGCATCTCCAGGCGGGATGCCTGCCCTTAATGGTGCAGTCTGGGTTGGCTGAGGAAAGCAAAGTTAATTGGCAAGGTTGGGAATTGAGCCCCAGCCCAGGGCTCATTAGCATCTGCTGGAGAAACAGTCCAGTCACATAGCAGGCAATCATTTGCCTAAGAATAGCCGTAGTTCCTTTATTAGAAGAAATAAATAGCCAGTCTGGAAGTTGGGGAATCTGAATTGCCAGAGAATCCTGGGAAGAGTAATAAAGTCTAGTGTGGGTAAAAGATAATGAACTCTGGTTTCTCATCTCACTAGGGAAATATTGCTATAGGGGAGCAAAGAAGTGGTTTTTCGTCGTCGTTGTTGTTTTGTCTTTTTAAGTTACAGCTCTACTCTTTTTTAGTCTTAGTTAAACTGAGCAGAAGCCACAACAAGCAAACCACAATAAATTTAGAATTTTGGCAGAAACCCAAATGAACACCTCTTCTCAAGATGTCCCACACTACTACCATTTACAGTCTATGTTTGCTGTGTGTAATTTGGAAACTAGGTCTGATTGCTATAACGAAGCATTGCCAAAGTAAGCCAAGAGAGAATTCAACTCCACTCCCCTTCTCAGCTACTACTCTAGGAATAAATTCCTGGAGATAATACTTTTAACTTCTAACACTGGGTGAAACATACCTGAGTAATCAGATCGGGGCAAGTTAAGTGGCTACAACAAAAAGACCCCTAAAATGCAGCCGCTTAAAAAAGTGGACATTAGTATCATTGTGTCTCAAACACTGGGTGCTCAGACGCATTGAGGGGTGTGAAGGCAGATTGGCTGCCGGCTCCTCCTCCAAGTCAGTCAGAGTGAGGTTGACTCAAGAATTTGCCTAGTAAACTCCCCACTGACGCTGATGATCTGTTGGGAATGGGTTACACTTTTGTGTCGCTGATGTGTTTAACTCTTTCTGATGTTTTTTAAGTTGGTAGACTATCTGCTCCAGGCTCTTAAGGAGAAGGAAGGAACCCCCAGCTAAACAGCCAATGGTGACGATGGCCTCAAAGGAGCAGAACAAAATCCTTGAGAGACTGCGTTCTGCAAGCATCAATTCTGCTGGATCACCAACAAGATCTCCTTTGTGCAGAACACTGTGCTATTCTTGTTTCTTTCAACCTTGACTAAATTCACAATTCTCAAGCAGTATCTTCTGGTTTGAACTTGTTTGCTGTGAACAGTTGTCCAAAACAGAGCCTTCCAATGAATGCTTTGTACATCTAGGCTACTTGTTAATTAGATTCGGGGCCCCAGTCTGTTACCATTCACAATAAAAGCTTAAACACATTGTCCAAAGGACAGGTTGTTCTTTTATTTCAAATCCAAATGAGAGGAGAGTGTAGCAGAGAGTAGCAGTCCTTGCGCAGTCACAAACTAACTCAGGCTGAATTGATAGCATTGCCCTCTGAAGGCCACTTACCAAGTCCTCATGGTGTCTAATGGCCCTTCCAGAAGCTCATGGTCTTTTACTATCTCCATTAGATAGGCTAGATTGGAGACAGAGACTGGCCCTTTTTTATCACTAAGTAATTCCCTCCTCTTCAGTCCTTACCATGACCAGATACATTGCTGATCCTTTTTAACTGCCCTACAACCTGAGAATAATCATCCTCCTGTAGCAGATGAGGAAACAGAGGATTAGAGAAATCAGGGGACTTGCCACACAGTACATAGAACTGAGATCCAAACGTCCACAACTCACCAGATTTTCTGTGTTGCGCCATTTTAAACCTCTCTTTCTAGCTGGGCTTGGTGGCGTATGCTATAATCCCAGCACTCTGGAAGGCTGAGGTAGGAGGATGGCAAGTTTCAGCCCAGCCTGTGCAACTCAGTGATTTAGCAAGACTTTGTCTCAAAATAAAAGTTGGCCAAGGATGCAGCTCATTGAGAAGGCCCTGGGACTGATCCCTAGTCAAACCAAACCAAACCAAACCAAACCTTTTTTTCAGCATATTTAGCAAATAGCACTGTTTCATTGCCAGTCTGGGAGGAGAAATTTTCTCCCATGCCAGATTTAGCCAGCTCAGTGGCAAAAAGATAAGATGAATTCAAAGAATTCCTTCCATTTTGAAAGAATGTGGCCCGGTGGTTCGTGACCACTCACCAGCTCCATTTTCTCACGACATTTGCACATTAACAGATTTTGAAGTGCTTTTGCCATATGTTTAGATTGTCTTCATTTAGGAAAGCCACATTCACAACCTTAAAGAGATTTATCTTGCTCCTGTTTTGATTGCCGAAGAACCACTGAAGAAATGTTGTGTTCTTTCTAATTTCTTTTAAAACCATATTGAGTCAAAACTTATATAAAGTGAGGGGCCAGTGAGATAGCTCAGCAGCACAAGCACCTGCCTAGCAAGCACGAGGTCCTGAGTTCGACTCCCGGTACCCCAATTAAAAAAAGAAAAAAACATACAAAGTGAGACTTGGGGAAATACACAAAATGTGTCTTCAGTGTCCTTCCAGCCTCCCCCTCAGGGCCCCTCTTAGGCTTTTCCCCAGGAGCATGATCATGGGTTGTGTCAACTAAAGCCCCATGCAGCTGATGGTGGAGGGTGAGGCTCTCCAAAGATTCATCCTCTGATAGAGTTGAAAACTATCTTCCACACCCAGTGTGAGCTTTCTCTAACAATGGCACCACAGGCAGGGAGAACGCACTTCTTAGACATGAGGAAATGCTGCTAGAGTCACCCCATGTGCACTGTCACTTCTTTGGTTGTTCCATGTGAGTAGACATACGTGATCCTGTGCTTTGGCGGAAAGCATTTTTCCTTGGGGTTCAGGCTGAAAGATAAGAACAGCTCTCTCTGGGCTCCTGACCTTGCAGGGTTCCTCCCTGCTAAGCCCAGGTCAGGATTAGAATTCCATTAACTGAGATGTGCTCTTCCTTGCCTGGAGCGCTTTCTTTTTCTTTTTTTTTTTTTTTTTGTGGGTACCGGGGGTCGACCTCAGGACCTCGCGCGCCAGTAGGTGCCCGTGGCTCTGAGCGATATCACCGGCCCTTTTTTTGTATGTGGGTTCCAGGAGTCGAACTCAGGACCTCGCACTTGCCAGGCAGGTGCTTACACCGCTGAGCCATCTCACCGGCCCTGGAGCGCTTTCTTGAGCTTGTTTGTGTGTGGTGTTATATCACATACACACCTGTATGTGCCTACTGGGTCCTGTAATTTTTAGCTGCAGCTAGCAGCATCCACCTTTGATAGTTTAAGTAGAAAAGGAATTTATGAGAGGATATGAAACAAGGAAGAACAGAGAAAGGGGCTCAAGGCTTGAGTCTAAACTTGTAGGTTCAATACTCACAGCCTGCCCCTGATTCAGTTGATGCGATGGCTGCTCTAGAAGTCCCCTGCCCCTACCTCTGCATGGTGTCCTGAAAGTCTCTCCCACTGGGACTCACTGCCAAATCAGTCTTTACATTTTTTATTAGTATATATTTGCAGTACATAATAATTATATTTGTTTTTGGGAATTGGTGCATATCCATATTGCATCTTGATCATTTTCACTCCCCATTCTCTCTTCCTTCTTCTTCATCCCCTTCTTATCTCCCAAAATTCTATCCCCATTTTCTACCATCTCTCCTCTATTTTGCTCTTTAAATTATTTATATTTTGGGTTTCTCATATAAAGGACACCATGCAATATTTAACTTCCTGTGTCTGATTCTAAATCAGTCTTGAATAAGTATGCTTGATTAGTGGGACCTAAATCACATGCCCCCCTCTAGCTGCAAGGGCAGCTGGAAATGTAGCTTTAGTATTCTACTATGGAAACATGGAACTAAACTTGTGGGACCCTATCAAAAACAGAAAGGGTGTGCAAAAGATGTGGTCAACCACAAATAAAAGATGTCCCCTCCTCTTTTTGTTCAAAAAAAATTTTTTTTCCCTTCGATTTCTGTCCACCATTGCTAAAGATAACAGTTAGTGCCCAAGCTGGGATTCTGGGAAAGCAGGGTCTGGTGGCTGCTGCCCATGGCACACAGGCCAGGTGTGTGAGCACAAAGCAAAAAGATGTTTCTTTTCTTTTCTTTTTTATGTGGGTACCGGGAGTCGACCTCAGGACCTAGCGCTTGCCAGCAGGTGCTTGTGCCGATGAGAAGCTTTTTTTTATCCTTTATGTGGGTACCGGGAGTCAAACGCAGGACCTCGTGCTTACCGGACAGGCACTTATGCCACTGAGCTATCTCACCAGCTCAAAAAAGAGATGTTTCTGAGAGGTAACACTGTTTAGAAATCCTTGCAGCAAAGCAGGATAATCAAGAGGAAGAATCTAAAAAGGAAGAAAGCAATAATAGCCTTCAAATTTGGTCTTCTAAAAAGTCTTTTTCTTTTATAAGTGCTGCAGGGTGGATTGCTGTGGGTAATTTGGCAATTTCTGCTTATGATCAGAGATTCAGAAACACACTAAACAAGCATTTCAAGTAGTGAAGTACAATCTCTAGCCTCAAAAATGCCCATCTTTCAGTTCCTGCTGGGGGTATTTGATCATCACAGAGCATTTAAACCCAGCTTGAACGTGTGGGGATAATCTAAGTAGAAATGTGGGAATTGCGTTATTCACTTCCTCAGCCACAGGCGGCTTTAATGGGACAATATGAAATAACTGAGGGAGATTCACAACAGTAAACTCTTGCCATTCTCAAAGTAAAGTGATCACATGGCCTGAAAAGGCTCCATATCACCCAATTAATCGCCTTAGATGAGACTCAGGTAAAAGATAAAACCTCTCTCCACCATCCCCTCCTTTTACACCTACTCCATGTGGTCCACATGTGTTAAATAACGCATAGCCTGGTAGACAGAGAGGCAGATCGTTACCGTGGATAGCCTTAATGGCCGCCTGCTCGTAGTCTAAGGACGTGTCATGGCTCAAAGGACCTTTGCGCAGCCTCCAGGAGAATGAGCACCTCAGGGTCCCGCTCTCAACACTATAATCACACTCCGCTCTTTTCTAGAGGGCTGACATTCTTCATCTTGGAATAGATATCTATGAATTAAAAGCATACTTTGCATATAACAAAATGTGATTACTCATATTTTTAATAATTCTCTTGTGATCCCTATTTAGCTCTATGAGATTTTTTTTTTTAAGCGCAGAATATATTTACTGTGGGAAAGAAAACTTCTGTCCAAGAAAGAGAGAGACAGAAGGGGTCCCGAGTGGGCTGCCCAGCTCTGTGAGTTTTTAATGTGTGTGTGTGCACAAGCGCGAGTCTATGTAGGTGGGGGGGGGATTGGGGCCTCAGGGTCATTTAGTTCAGTTTAATGCGGTGACTTAAGATGAGGGTCTTTCTAACTTTTCGCTCTGCCAGCAGCATGTCAGACTTGTCTAAGACAACGTCTCTCATGGTCACAAGCTGGCTGCTGGAATTTCAGGTGTCACACCCAGGCGCAACAACACTCGGAGGAAGAAGATGAGAGGCCACCTCTTTTTAGGCTTTGTCTTCTTACTGGAGCTAACTCCTGCCCTGGAGGTATCTAACTCCCTCTCACAGAGACCCGCTTGCTCACACATTTGCCCAAACCCAGATGAAGAGGAGCAGACCGCTAAGACTGGAGTCACCCGATGACAGTGTGTCACATGGGAGGGGGACCAAGTGCCTAAGCCAGATCGAGACTCTCTCAGCAAGGAAGCAGGTTGGGGCTCTGGGATGGGCACCCAAGGGCATCTGCTACAAGCATAAACCTCATTTCTTGGGACCAACCCCAACTCTGGTTCTCATGATATAGCAATTTCAAAAGTTACTTGCTGCTACTTAGTGCAAATATTCTGCTTTATTCCACTGTCAAGTGCTCCCGTGAAGTTTTGGGGGAGAGGTTTTTTTCTTTTGTGGGTACCAGGGGTCGACCTCAGGACCTCCCGTGCCGCTGAGCAATATCACCGGCCCTTTTTCGTATGTGGGTTCCCGGAGCTGAACTCAGGACCTTGCGCTTGCCAGGCAGGCGCTTATGCCGCTGAGCCATCTCACCAGCCCTGGGGGAGAGTTTTAAGACCTCACACTCTCAGAGCAAGCAGCAACCCTTGCTTGAGGCGCGGGTACTGCGATTACATTCCAAGGCTATTGCTGTCCTTTGTGTGGGCACCTCTCGTCCCTCACTCCTATCTGCACCTTGGAAGACAAGTGGCCGTTACTGTAACAACGTAATTGCTGCTCTGCCTCCACTGCTGAAATAAACAGAAATGAAAAGGAAATGGAGAGCATCGAATCCTGCTCCCCTCTGCCTGGCAGCTTCCCAAGATACCTCCGCTCCACACAGTCGAAATGGACAGGCTGAGGACTGAACTGGAATTTAAAAAAACCAAAAACAAAAAGCAGGCCAGATTGGAGAGGAGTGCCTTTCTTCTTGCTTCACTCCTGGGGAGGGAGGGAGAGGAGAACTGTGAATAACTTGAAACATAATTTTACTCAGTAGCCAGGAACTGGCAGCCTGCTGCTAAGACACAGGGCAGGGTCTTGGAGATTAGAGCTAACTAGTCACAGACATTTCGAAATCAAAGAGAATTCGTATAAAAAAAAAAACCCTAGCTTTTGTCAAATCAGAAGACCTGCCCTCGGGCCTCCTTTCCCAGAACACTCTGGCACTGGTGCTGTCCCCATGAATGAGGAACACGGGCTCCACTTTGCCTCGGCCCCCAGCACACCCTAGTACTCCCCTCTGTCAGCGCTGTTTGTCTGTGTCCCCTGCCTGCAACATTCAAGGCAGAGAATTTACGGTCCCAGTTGAACGTCATCTATGTCAGGGGCACGGGGATTGCCCCAGGGTTTGTTCAGCTATCCTGCTTCAATTTCTGTTCCTGCTGCAATTCTCTAGGTGTGGGTGCAGGGTTTTAGAGGCACGGTGGTAATATTTGCTCCTCCAGTTGATTTTAAAGATTCACTTCTTCCCAGGCTGGTTCCCGGATAAGGAAAGAAGCTTATGGGAAGGAAAGAAAAAAAAAAAAATATATGGGAATGATTGCCAGGCAGCATGATCCACCCTGAACTGTGGCTGGCGATCAGGTCCCAGTGAGTAAGCGGCGCCTGGACAGAACCCAGTGAGAGTTTGGGATGAGACCATCTGGTTCCGGAGATCCTTTGCTGGGGGCACTCACTGGCTCTCCGAACAAACCCCAAAGCGGGCCCTATGTAGAATCTCGCTGAGCTCTGGCGTGTGCATGTGTGTGTGTGTGTGTGTGTGTGTGTGTGTGTGTGTGTGTGTGTGTGTGAGTTTAAATCTCAGCTGATCTCTCTTTGTCAAGTTTGGAGACATGGATCAGGTCTGGGTCCAGTTCTGGTCTGCATGGGGTGGCAGGGACTGAGAAGTTTCCTCCTTCTCTCCTAACTCCTGTCTGCTTGTTGAGGGCTGGGTTTGGGTCTGGCTTCTTTTATGTATATATACATCAGGAGTCGAATTCAGGACCTCGCACTTGCGAGGCAGGAGCTTATGCCACTGAGCTTTATCACTGGCCCTGGGTCTGGCTTCTTGTTCTGCTTTCTCCCTATCATTTTGTTCCTAAATCACCCAGGCTGAGCTCAAACTTGCAGTCCTCCTACCTCAGCCTCCCAGAGTTCTGGGATTACAGGCGTGCACCGCCATGCCCAGCTTTAGGCTGACCTTCTTAATTTGGGGTTGGCCAAATGTAAAAGATGCTACCACAACCTGCTGCCACCTAACAAGAAGCCAAGTCAGACTTTAAACCAACAGGACATTTGCGACAGGCTCACCAGCCTGGTGAGAATAAGATCACTACAGTGCATTGGAGGATCGTGAGGATAAACTTGACTCCACCTCCCTGCTGCAACTGCTGGATAAACACGAGGTTTCCAGAGTGCAACCAGGGAAAGGGAATCCCAGAAAATTGCCCAGCTGATGAGGTAAGTTGGGGAGTTAGTTTCCTGTGGACCTCAGTTAGGGTTTTTCAGCTGGTTTTATGGCTTCTCCTGAACCAGGAAGCTGACACTTAAAACAAATACTTTTAAAAATTATTTTTATTTATTTATTTTTTGCAGTCCTGGGGATGGAACCCAGGACCATACACATGCTAGGTGAGTACTCTATCACAAAAGCTATGTCCTTGGCCTCTTTTTTATTTTGAGATAGGGTCTTGCTAAGTTGCCCAAGCAGTCCTGAAACTTGTGATCCTCCTGCTTCAGCCTCTTGAGTACTGGGATTACAAGTGTATGGCAAAATAAACCTTTTATTGGCAAGTCTAAGCCTGAGATACAATATTCCTCTTCTTTCCTCTTTCTTTCCTTCCTTCCTTCCTTTCTTCCTTCTCTCCTTGCCTCCCTCCCTACCTCTCTCCTTCCCTCCCTCCTTTTGTTTTTATCCAGTTTGGCTATCAGGGTAGTGCTGACCTCATAAAATAAGTTAGAAGTATTCTGTCTTATTTTTTGATAGAAATTATGTAAAATAATGCTTATTCTTTAAATAAATTTTGTGAAATCATCTGAGTCTGGGGATTTCTTTGGGGGGGTTAAATTTTGAATTCCATTTCATTTATGATTATAGGGCTATCTCAACTCGATGGAGTTGTTTATTTGTTTGTTTGTTTGCTTTTAAAGAACTTAAATTCCAGGGAGATAAGTTCTCTGCCCTTAATTTTGTTACTTCCTTCCTTCTGCACTTTGCATTTTGTAGGAGGCCCCGCACCTTCAGAGATGTTCTCCGAGATCTGCTGCTGTCTGATCTTTTTTGTTTCTTTGTGGAACTTTCTCCTAGTGTGGTTTCTGGACAATCCCTGACTCACCCTCCCTGGACTTCACAGTCCTTGTACTCAAAATACAGACATTCACCACTTCAGGTTGATGGCTCCACATTCAGAGGTGTATTTTTTCTGGCCCTTTCTCAGATCTGTCTAACAGGGCTACCTCTTATCTTCTTTCTCCCATATAGCTTCCATGACAACCTTTATTATTTTGAGAAACACTTATACATTTTCTTAGTTTCAGTGCCCTCCATGTTGGAAGGTTTCATTTCTTCTGCATAACATCTGGGAAGAGAAAAAAGAAAAAGAGGTGTTGGTGTCTCACAAAACTATGTTCTTTTTTGAAATTTAATTTAATTTTTAAAACTATGTTCTTGCTGGGGCTCTTCCCATGGGACTCTAAGAGGATAAGAAGGATGCGCCTTTGGCTTTACCAGGAGGAACAAGGGCAGGCATTGTTTGTGTGGGCATCGAAGTCATGCCTGGAACCTCCAAGCAGATGATCCAGGTGAAAAAAGGATTTCAAAACAACCCTTAAAGTAGATGATATTATATAAAGCATAAGATTAATAATTTCAAATATATAATTCAAGAATTAGCCCAAGAGCACCTTATTGGAAAACAGGGATAAAATCACTTCATTTTCACTCCAAGGCATGTTCTAATTTACTATATCACAGCCGTTATAGCTTGTGTCTAGGTGACCCCCCAAAGCCTCATATGGTCATAGGTGGAGCTTTTCAGAGATGGCTGGATCTGGAGTGTGCGATGCTCAGATCAAGGGTGTGTGATTAGTAACTCAGTCCACTCATTGGTTTGGCATAGTTATGGGTAGGATTAAGGGTGCCCTAGCCTGGGTGTTAGTGCTATCTGCCCTAGGTATGGGTAGGTTGGATAAGATATAAGGGACAGAAAGAGGGTCACTTGCTGCCTGCTGTCTTCTGCCTGCTATTTCTTCACTGCAATGTCCCTCTGCCATGTCACCTTGCCATACAGCCAGCCAACTATGGACTGAAACCTCTACAAACTGTGAGCCAAATAAACCTTTCTCCCTTAACTTTGGGGATCAGGTATTTTGTCTCAGCAGTGAGAAAAGTAACTAAGACAACAGCTGTCTCTTAAATATCCCAAAGTCATAAGATAATTCCCTTCCTGAGATCATTAATGTTTGTTCTTGGAAGGAAATGAATGAATAAGGCACATCCTTAATATCCTTTCTCATCTATGATCCTTAAGCTACACCAGCACTGTGGTCACACACGTGCCAAGTGGTACCTGGTCACAAGAGTTGCTGAACTGCAAAATTCTCCCCACCGGATTGCTCATATGCCTCCAGTTCTACTGTTATTCCTTTGGGTTGGCCATCTTACTCTCAGAAATTTACTTAAAATGTGGATTTTCTAGACAGGCAATATATGAGAATATTTATGTCATTAATACCTTGGTATTAAACACCAAGTATGGGAGACTAACTTGAGTGGAAATCCTACAGTAAGTAATGTCTCATGATAAAACTAAACTCATTACTTACTTGTTTTGATTTGAAAGTGCCAGGAAGAGGCTGTTATGCATCAAATACATTTTTACTATCCAGGCATCTGAAAGTCTACCTTTAGTAGAATCTTTTTAATTGTTTAGATTTGAGTTCTGTACTTCTGGGCTCCTTTAATTTTTTAAAAAAGAAATATTTTCTCATGAGAGCTTTAAGAGATTAAGTCAACCACTTTGAATAAGTTAACTTGGAACCAGTTTTTTCCTGCCTGAACTTAGGAACAGTGGGAAGACATGGAAACATAGGTTTTCTTGGCCCTGATTTCTCCTAGAGTGCCCTTGGTGGTATAGGATCCTCCTGGTTGGGTTGGCATTGCCTGGATGAAAATCTGACTTGGAAGGGAGGAATTTCCATCCAAAGGGAAGCAGGAGTTCAAGAATTTGGAGTTGGGAGACTCAGGAGAGAAGGTCATTAACCGGCTGAGGGAAGGCCCTTCCTGCTGCTGGTGATGCTAGGAAGTAGGCATCTATCAGAAGCGCCTACTGCAGGAGCAACAGGTGAAGTTCTAACGATGGCCACCAGATGGCACCGTCGGCTAAATTACTGAAAAAGTTCCCTGCAGAGTTTTGAGACTGTTTTAGTCCGAAGCAAAGATCTTCAACCAGCGTGAGACCCCCTTTGCCTAAAGCCAACATCAAGTCAGTAGCGGAACGGGTTCCCGCGTTCTCCTGACAAGGCGCGCAATCGTCTCTACGTCAGCAGTCCGAAAGGAGTGTGTTCTCACCAAATCGAAGGAAAACAAGGTGCAGAAAAGATTGGGCTGCGATCTTAGTACTCTAACACCCGCCAGCGCTTGAGTGCCAAGCGTCACAGGCTAAAACTTAAAACTTGAGCCTTGAGCTAAGTTCTGGTCGACTATCAACTATTTACTGTGGGCAAGAAAGGTGGGGTGAGGACGGAGAGTGGAGATCCTGTAGGAGAGGAGTCTGAACTAGGAGCAGAAAAGTCCTCTTAGAGAGAGGACGCATTGTTTGTGCCCAAATAAGCGAGAACGGGCCGGGGTCCCCGCGGGGTTGGCCCTCTGCCGATGGGCAGTGAGCGGGCCTCCCCTGGGCCCGTGGCCTTGCTCTTCTTACATTTGCTCCGCACAGGACCTCCCCACCTCCCTACCACCCCCTAGCTGCACTGTCGCCTGCTGAAAAGTGTCCCGAGCCTGTACGTGGCGTCACACATTGTTCTCTTCCCCAGGAGAGCTGGCTTTGTCTCTAACATAGGATCAAAAGTCTTTGTCCACACTGAGCAATAGGAGAGGGGAGGAACTGGAGAGGTCAAGAAGCTGTGACCGTCACTTGCTCAAAGCAGAGGCCCCTGCTATTGAGAAGATCCTGGGACGTAGGATGCGTGATTCGCGCGGATGAGCCTTGAAGGCGGGAGACTCGTTGAACTTGGGAACTGCGGGAAAAAGTTACGGACCATATTTCTCACTGCACTTAGGACAGTAGGCTTTTAACATCTGTTAGCGCAATCTGTCCATCTTCATTGACTCTCACAGGCCCAATGAACAAGAGAGCAACAGGTCGAAAACGGGATTTAGGAAAAATACGTGAGTGTGGAAAGCAGCCCGAGTCTGGGGAGAAGACCAATGTTGTTTAACAGCTTTATTGAGCTATAAGTCACATGCCACACAGTTCACCTGTTTGAAGTTCACCTTCCGATGATTTTTTATATATTCACAGATATGTGCAGTCATCACCACAGTTTTAAAATGTTTTCATCACTTCAGAAGGAAACTCCACACCTTTTATCTATCATCCCCTCTATGTCTCCATGTCCCTGCTACCCAGCACTTAAAATGAGTCTACTTTCTGTCCCTATAGATTTCTTATGCTGGACTTTCATATGAATCTTCAGTTATTGTGATTGGCTCCTTTCACTTAGCATCATGGTTTCAAAGTGCACCCACATTGTAGCATGCTTTAGTAATTTACTTTTACATGGTGGACTAAAAATTCCACCATATGGATACATTTGGTTCATACATTTATCTGCAGGTGGACATCTGCATTGTTTGCACCTTTTGGCTAAATGAAAACTGTATGCCCATGGAGAAATACGTACATGAAAATTACAGTTTTCATTTCTCTTGGGTATATCTGGCCTGGGAATAGAATCACTGGGTCATACAGTAGCTCTAGGTTTTACTCATTTAAACAGCTGCCAGTGTGTCTCCCAAAGCAGTGGGCCCGCTTTACATTCCCATCAGCACTGCTGTGGGTTCCAGCTTCTCCGCATTACCAACACTTCTTCCTTAAACCTTCCTTTTTGAGTCTAACCATGCTGATGTGAATGTAAAGTACAGTAGTGTCTTATTGGGGTCTTTCCTATTTTCTTCATGAGTAATTATGATGACTGCTTTCTCATGTGCTTATTGGCCATTGGTAAATCTTCTTGAGAAATGTCCACCCAGAGTCTGTGTGTTATACATACACCTGGATTATTTGTCTTTTCACTATTAAGTTGCATTATTTACATATTGTAGATATTAGTCTCATCAGACATATGATTTGCAAATAGTTTCTTCCACTCTTTGGGCTGTCTTTTCACCTTATTCATGGTGTCCTTTGAAGCACACAAGAATGACATTTTGATAAAGTTCAATCATTAGTTTTTTCCTTTGTTGTTCATTCCTTTGGTATCATACTGAAGTCTCAGCAAATCCATGGTTATGATTTACCCCTAAGTCTTCTAGGAGTTTTATAGTTTTTGCTCTTATATTTAAGCAGTAGATCTATTTTGAGTAAAGGTTTATATGTTGGATCTTGATGGTACCCCAAGCCCATGTGTTAAAGTCTTAACTTCCAACATGGTGGCACTGAGAGGTGCTGGACCTGTTGAGAGGTGGGGCCTGGCAGGAGATCTTCAGTTCATTGTACCCTAGAAGAGGTAACAGACCCCAAGACTCCCCTTATTCTTCTCATGTACTGGCCACGAGGTAAGCAGTTTTGCTCCACCGCATGCTCCTGTCATGAGCTTCTGTCTTACCACAGGCCCAAATGCAATGCAGCCAATGGATGAGATTACAGACTGATACCTCTAAAACCGTGAGCCAAAATAAGCATCTCTTTAAAAGTTGATTTGGTTATCTCAAGTATTTGTTAATGGAAAGTGACCAACACATGGTGCCAGGGAAGGACCCGACATCATTTTTTTGCATGTGGATATGCAGTTGTTCCCACACCATGTTGAAAACACTATTCTTTCCTCCATCAAATGGTCCTGGAAACCTTACTGAAAATCAGCTGAACATAGATTTACGGGCTGATTTCTGGGGTCTATTATTCTCATGTATTATTCTATCCTTAGACCAGTACCGCACTGGCTTTGTATTGCTTTGTAGAATGCTTCTAAATCAAGTGGTGTGTGTCTTTTTTTCTTTGTCAGAATTACTTTTGGCTATTCTTGGTTGAAATTCTATATGGATTTAGGAATCCACTTGTTAACTGGTATGAGAAAGTCAGCCGGGCTTCCAAGAGAAGTGTTAAATTTGTGGACACATCAAGAGGGATACTGCTCTTTTCACACCAGTGAGGCTTCTCATCCATGCACGTGGGATGTTTTAATATTTTAGATCTTTTATTTATTTTCCCTTTGTGTGTGTGTGAGTGTGTGTGTGCGTATGTCACTGGAGATTGACAGTAAGTCAATCTCCACTAAGCTATATATCCCCAACTCCTTTTCTTTTGAGGCAGGGTCAGTCTCAGTAGGTTTCTGAGGTTGTTTAGGATGGCCTGGAATATGTGATCCTCCTGCTTCATCCTCCCAGGGTGCTGAGATTAAGGTGTGCATCACTGCACCCAGCTTC
Organism: Erethizon dorsatum; assembly: GCA_028451465.1. Taxonomy (NCBI): domain Eukaryota; kingdom Metazoa; phylum Chordata; class Mammalia; order Rodentia; family Erethizontidae; genus Erethizon; species Erethizon dorsatum. Next base: position 20,326,449 of record CM051829.1, on the reverse strand, counting down.
CTTTCATTTCTTTCAATGTTCTGTAGTTTCCAGAGTCTAAGTTTTGCACTTTTAGTTAAACTTATTCCCAAATATGTTGTTCTTTATGGTGTTATTATGGTTGGAATCATACCCTTAATTTCACTTTTGGATAGTTCATTGCAAAGCTTTTGTATATTGATCTTGTATCCTTGAAACTTGCTGAACTCATTTATTAGTTCTAAAGTTCAAAGCCTCAAAGTGAAAAAGCACATGGTGGGTCAGTGACATGCAGAGTGCTCTGATGTCACCTGGACAGAGAGTGAAGAGGGAAAGAGGGCTGAGTGGGGGACGTTGGGGACAAGCCTGGAAAGATGGGTGGAGGTAGAACAACTCCAGATGCCATTCTCAGGAGCGTGGCTTTTGCCTCATGGCCATAAGGAATTGTTTTTAAGCAGAGGAATTGTTGGAGACATCTAATTCTGACTGCAGTGTAAAAGGGTGTATTGAAAAGATTGAGGGATTATATCTGTACAGCTGCAGGGCTGAGCCCAAAAGCAAAGAACTCAACAAAAGTGTGGAAATGAAGGGAATGACTGCTGTATAAAATGGGACCATACGAGGTTCCATGGCAGGCTAGGCATGTGGGTGAGAGAGATGAAGCCCTGAGCTGAGAAGCAAGCAGAGAGAGGAAAAAAGGGGTAGATGAATGTAAGAGACATTCTGAAGTCAAATCAACGTTCTTTGCTAAGTTAAATAATTTAAGCTGAGTAATTAACTTCATGTAGGGGTTGAGGAAAGGAGGGAATGAACCAGATTTAGGTTTGGCAGATAGTGACCAAAAAATATAAAATAGGAAGTCCAGGTAGCCGTACAGAGCTAGTATGGTGCCCCACAGTGTCAAGGACCTGGGTTCCTTCTATCCTGTTTCTGAAGATGTCAACACAGGGCTTCCTGACATACGGAGGTGCCCACGACACCTGCACCCTAAGTCTACAGACTGCAGAGAGGGGCAAGAGCGGAGCCTGCTCCCAGCTTTCAGGAACTGCTTAACAGTGTTTTCTCTTCCCCAAAATGCATTTTTTAATCACATCTACAGGGAAAGGGAGCTGAAAGAAGTCTTCATTCTCTGCAGCCAAGTGATTAGCTAAAATCTGAACGGTGTGTAATTGAGAAGAAAGAAGGACTTTGGGATACAACTTGACTTAAGACGTCAAGAATTATTCTCCTTCTACCCATTGGTGGATGTGAGTGCAGAGGGAAAGGACAGCTTTAAGGAGTTTTTAGGAAGCTATAAAAAATGTTTTGTTTCGGACACATTTATTCTACGAAATATGAAACGCTCAGGGGAAGAAAACCAGTAGACATCTGGAAATACGGGAGTTGGGTCCTGTTATGGTTTCCATCTAAAATGGCTCCCAAAGCCTCAAGTTTGGAAGGTGACTGGATTATGGAACATTACAGCCAGCTCACTGTTAAGAGGTGGGGTCTGCTTGGATTAGGTGGGTTATGGGGGGCTGGCCTGGAAGGTTATATCTCCCTTCTGGGCTCTGCCATTCTGTTTCCTGGATGCCATGAGGTGAGCACCTTTCCTCTGCTGTGCCCCTCTGCCTTGGAGGTGGCTGACTTCGGGCTGAAGCCTCTACAAACTGTCAGCTAAAATAAACCTTTCTCCCTTTAAATTGTGGGTGTCAGGTACTTTGTCCTAGCAACCAGGAAAGTGGTCCTTATTTCCCCTCCTTAGGCCGTGCTCCTTGAGGGCTGAGACTATCACCATGCACCCACGTGCCTTGCAAAGGTCTCCAGCTTGGCTACAGATACCAGGGGGGGTGGGGATCTAGGGATCAGTTTTTGCTTTGTTTTGTTTTGTTTTGTTTTTTAATACTAATGGTTCATTTGCAGGAACAGGGATGGATCTTGAGTCCATAATATTAAGTGAAATTAGCCAGACACAGAAAGTTAAATGCCACATGGTTTCTCTCAATTACTCTCATAAATTAATTAGAGTAAAACAAAAGAGAGATTGTAGGACCAAGGAGGCAGATTTGGGAGATGGGGAAAGGGTCCAGGGGAAGGAAGGGTGGGTGGATCAAGGGATCAAAAATGATCAAGAAATGACATTATTGGTACCTATTCCCCAAAACGTAATGCAAATAAACACTAAAAAAAAAAAAGTGCTAAAAGAAATACTGATGGGGATATTATAGAACACAGCCACTGCTAGAACTGGAAAAAGGCTTTCTCAGACACCTTTGGACAGGAAGGCATTCTTGTATACAATTCATTCAAAATCCAGTAACATAAATATATTGTAACTAATTTTACACCAAATACAAAGCAGAGGAAAACTGTTTCTAAAATGAGATGCTACATTGTAGGTGTCTATGGTGGAGAGATGAGGGAGGGGAATCTTAGTCCTACAGCAGAAGTGCCCTCTTTAAAGGTCACACGACCAGGCAACGCCACAGCCACAACCCGACCACAGATGTCCCCACTTCCAGGATGATGGGCTGCCATTGCACCTGCCATTAACTAAAGCGTCCTGCTCAAGATGGTGGGGAAACAGCAGTCTCCCTGTCCTCTAGGGTTGTGAGGGACATAACCAAGGATCTAGATGATTTAATCCAGTTTTAAGAAAGGCGTTTTACAGTGAGCAATTATGGCACAGTTAAGGAATTAATCACTAATGAGTCATTAACTCTGTCCACTGTTCTACAGTTAACAAGCTGAGGCCACAAGATTAGAGCCGGGCCCCAGTTAAGGGGCATCATTGGCACACCACGGGCCTCCGGAAGGGTCTTGCACAGCCGCCTGGCACTGCCGGCCCTGGGCTTTCTCAGGTGGGTTTGAACCCAGAGGAGCTGCCGCGACTTGAATTTCACATCGTCTCCCCTGAGTCTTTCCCGTCCTCCCGCTGGAGGCCTGGATGCCATTCTTGCGGTAAGAATCTGAAAAGGAGCGCTTGGAATGGGGCCCAAGAAGCGGGCTGGACCAGGCCGAAGCGGGGTTAGGAGCCGGGCGACGCCGTGGGGCTGGGGGGGGGCAGCAGGCCCCGTGCGCCCAGGCTCGGTGGTCTCCGCCGAGACTCGCAGTGACCCGACTAAGCCGACAGACAGAGGCGCTGCCATCCCTCCCCTCCCTGCGCCGGGTTCTAGATGAACTGGAGCGGGGTGGGCGCCGGGCAGAAATCCTCCCCACTAACCCTAAATACAGCTTTACGGGAAACGCGAAGGGCGCCTCCAGGTCAGCTGCTGCCCGCAGGCGGAAGCCGGGCCCTCCCGAGGCGCCTCTCCCTGCGCCCTCTCCTCCCCAGGCCGCTCGGGGGACGCTCGGCCCTCCGCGGGCGGGACTCAGTTCCGACAGCCGGACCAGCCCGGCGCCGCGGCGCAGAACCCAGGGTCCGCAGAGGGGGCCTCGGCAGACGCCACGGTTCTGAAGGCCCGCGACCCAGAGGACAGTCCCGTCCGCTGGAGCAGAAACCAAGCAGCGAGCAACCCCGGCAGAGCCGAGCGCCGCGGCGCGCAGCGTGGACACCACCCCCGCGCGCAGGAAGAGACCGCTGCGCGGAGGGAGAAAGGCGGAAGCGGAGCTCACCCCCCCTGCTGGGCGGAGCCCGGCGCTGCAGTCCGCGGTTCTCCCCGGATCGCTGGGCGGTGCCTCCTCCCGACTCCGCCCCCCCTCCAGGAGCCGCCCAATCCGACGCGCTCTCCCCGCCCCGCCCCCGCCCCCGCTCCTAGTGAGCCCCGCCCAACCTCAGTCCGTGGAGTCACAGCGGAACAGTTCTGCGGATTCACCTGCTCCCCTCCGGCTGCTGGCGGGAGTCGTCGTCATCCCCGGGGTGAGGGGGTATCCTAGGCTTTTCCTCTTAGATTGTCTATTTTTTTTTTGTTGTTGTAAGTGCATATTTTGTGGTGGGTTTTTTTGTTCGTTTTGGTACCGGGAATCGAACTCAGGGCCTCGCGCTTGCCAGACAGGCGCTTGTGCCACTGAACTATATCTCCGGCGCTCTCTTAGATTGTCTGGCGCTCGGTGGGCCCGAAACAAGACCTGCTTTGATCTAGGTCCCTGCGCTTCGAACGCGCAGTACCTGTTCCTGAACTCCGTGAGGTCATCCTCTGCTGGTTCTTGCTTCCCTTTGGTGGCTTTTTGGCGTTACCCGAGCCGACTCTGCAGCCTCATTATGGAAGAGTCAAATACCAGTGGACCTGATTCTTGGGAAAGTGATGTAAGCTTACCGGGGAAGGCTTTTCCCTCCGGCTCACTGAGAGCTTTGTGGCTGTCCCACACCAGAGCTACCAGTCTAGCTGTGGAAGCTCTCGCCCCACCTTGGGGCCAGAGCCTCTTCGACGTACTTTTGTGGCCTTGAGCTTGTGTTTCAGAGCTGCCAGGCGCTTCATCACAAGCCGCTCTTCTCACAATCTGAGCCTACACAATCCCCGTCCCGCCAGCTCTCCTATTCTTGGGGCTGTCAGTGAATCTCCAATCCTTAGAGCTGCAGGACTGGACAGGGAGGGGTGCGTCTAAATCTCCCCAGAAAGTATTCACAGGCAGCACTCACACCTCCAGTCCCAGTGCCCACCACGGCCTGATGAGCTCTTAGGAATCCAGATAAGGAGAACCCAGGGCCTTGCGCTGCTGGTTTTCTGTTCATCTTTCTATATGCACTTTTTCTAGCACTCCCTCCTCCTCTTTAGTTTTATCTGAGAATGGATGCTCTTCTAAACCATCTGTCTAGGCAAAAACAGTGAGCCTGACTCGGATTTCAGAGACAAGTCCTTGGAAAATGATCATAAAATACTAAAAGCTACTGATCTTTGAAAGCTTGGTATATGCAAGCACTCGTCTAAGAGATTACATTTGCTCAGTTAAGCCTCACAACAACCCTAGTAGGAAGATATAATTGGTCTCATTTTATTTTATTTATTTTTTTGTGGGTACCCGGGTCGACCTCAGGACCTCATGCGCCAGTAGGCGCCCATGCCGCTGAGCCATCTCACCGGCCCTGGTCTCATTTTATGAACTGGGAAACTAAGGCAGGGAGGGTTTGCCCCGGTTTGCACTGTAAGTGTGGGAGCTGGATAACCAGAAGTGCGGGCCAGTTCGTGCTCACGGAGCATATGCAGGAAATGTTGCTATATAGTCTTTCCTTATTTCACTACAAAAGAAAAGTGGGGGGATTGGCAAAGAGCACACAGGATGGATAATTACGGAAATGATCTGCAGGAAATGAGGAAGATGCTGATGGCGGGAAGGGCCAGGTCACAGGAGCCCAGAACTGTAGTAAGGAGAAGGAGGGCTGAGCACGTGTGCGTACCTGGAGCCAGTGAATTTAGGAGTTCCCAGAGCCATCATCCCTCTTAAAAGTAGGACATTAAAGGATGACATAAAAGATAGAAGGTGGATAAAATTAGGAGAAATTTGCATATATCTTCACCCTATGTTTTTCCTTTCTTGCTAAGAGCTAAGATCACTTGGGCCATTCCATCGGTTTCCCACGGAGACAGTCTTATGAGGGAAAGTGCAGATACTGCACTCTATCTCTTAGGACAAATAACCTGTTCAATAAATCCTTACAGACCGCCTACTCTGCAGGGCACCAGATGGAGGCCTTTAGGTACCCAGCCTTGGCTACGTGGTAGCCTCTCAGGACCCAAAGGACAAGGACTGGATCCGTGATGACAATCCCCTACTCCCAGCCCTGGGATAATCATCCATTTCCCAAATAAATTTCAGAGACTGGAGAACAGCCCAGGAACGTTGTCAAGGTTCCAAGATTATGTGTATTGCTTTTTCGTCGGGCCCTCAGCAGTGTACACAAAACTTCAGGTGATCTTATTCCGCCTTTCTCACCTACATCAGGCACGATCCACTCAGGAAAGGGAACTGGAGAGCACCACTGCTAGGCTAACAGACGGCTTTCCGTGTTCAGGCTTTGGCCGCAGCCATACTGGGTTCCAAGGCTCCGGGCCTCTGGGCGGGGCGGAAGGGCCGGTGTTCAGCTCCAGGGTCAACGTCAGATACAGTGGCGTTCAGGCGGGAATCCTGGACTCTGCTTCGCCCGAGACTACGCTAGACCGCAGGGGCGTCTGAAAGCCTTCTGAGACCCTCAGATTTCTTTCCTGCACCCAAGCCCGCGCTCCCCACCCCGCCCCGCAAATGCGGATACTGACCACGAGGCGCCCTGGGGGCTGAGGCACAGAGCCCTCGGAGACTCGGGAGCGCCGCAGGTAGCCCACGGACTGACGGTTACCAGACCTCCAGGTTGGGAGGCTGTGTGCGAGTTGGAGAGATATGGAGAAGCTCAGGGTTCAGAAAGAGTCGCCCCGCTTCAGTCCTCGGACAACTAATGTCATCAAGTCTAGCGAACAAGTCCAGTGATCAGCAAAATAATCTGAGAGGGGCCCTTGGACGCAGGAAACTGGAAAGAGGGGAGCAGGGTTTTCTGGAACCTTGGGATGCCCTGGGAAGGGGGTGTAGACGCTTTCTGTCGGAGTCAAAGTAGCGACTGCCGCCGGGTTGTTGGCGTACGGAAGCACTGGGAACTCGCGGGCCCCGAGCCTTAGACCTCACACGCCCGGTGCACGCGCAGGCAAGGGTGAGATTGCGTCCCAGAACGGGGACTGTGCTCCGCTGCGGCAAAGTGTACCCAGGATTTACAGCACGAGGGACACCCGAGCTCCCGTACGATTCTCTTAATTCTCTGACCCACCCCTGTCCATCACCGCACCCCGGTACCTCCACGTCTACTTCTGCCCGGCAGCCCTGAGAGCGCTTAACCACATCAAATCCAAACAAGGAGATATTTAATTCTCCTTCCAAATACTTCGAACCTACTTGGACACTTTCTCAAACTCTATTTTTCTGATTCCCCTTCCACGGGAAATGCCAAGGTCGGGAGCCCGGGCCCCCTTGGGTCTGGAGGCGCCGGCGCCCGAGGGGACGGGGGTAGCGGGGCGGACAATCTCTTCCCCTCCGGCAGCAGGGCTGGGGGTCCGTGGTGGTAGCCTGGGGTCCTCCGCGGGCCTGAGACTTGGCCTTGCCCCATGCGTCTGGAGCAGGCGCGCGTCACTGAGCCCAGCCTGGTCCGGGAAGTGCAGGGGGGCGCGGAGAGCTGCAGAGCGAGAGGTCCGGGGAGAGCTCAGCACGGTGCGCGCGGCTGGGGGCGGCTCCAACCAGCACGCGCCCCAGGGCCCTTAGAGGGCCTGCCACGGCTTCCCGATGGCCTGGATGTGCTCCTTGGCTTTCAGGCGCAGCACCGCGATGCTGCTGTTGCGCGGGTCCGCCTCGTCCAGCGGGAACTTGTCCCCGAAGCCGGGGCCGCACGGGTAGGCGGGTGGCGGCGGCCCGAGCGGCTGCAGGCCGGGGCCCAGCGGCGGGGAGTTCAGGAAAGGCGGCGGCGGCGGCGGCGGCGGCGGCGTGTAGCTGGCGGGCAGGCTCTGCGCCGGCGGCCCGAAGCCCGGCAGGCTCTGCAGCGCCGTGGCGCCTCCGCCGGGCAACGACGGCCCGAGCCAGGACTCCAGCGGCAGGGCGCCCCCCGGAGGCCCGCCGCCGCCGCCCGGGCCCGCCCCGAGGGGCGCTAGGGCCGCCGAGGGTGGGGAGCGGCTGAAGGAGAGGAGGGGCGAGTCCTGCAGCTTCATGGACGACACCTCCAGCTTCTCCTGGCGCCGCCACTTGGCCCGCCGGTTCTGGAACCACACCTGCGGGGGAAGCACAGCGGCCGTCGGGCTGCAGCGGAGGCTGGGGCTGCGCCCGGGTCCCTGCGCCAGGGCAGCCCGGCCAGCTCGACTCCCCCATCGAAATATAATCGGGCCACACTATTCCACAACGGCGAGAGGGGCTCAGACTTTCCTTTCTTTCACTCCTTCCCGCTCCCCTCGTCTCAGTCTTTCCTTCCACCCCGTTTCTTTTCTTATCCATCCCGTTTTCTCCCTTTTGTTTCTTCCCTCCTTTCTTGCCTCCCCCAGTCTCTTTGTCCCCTCCTCTCCTCAGAGGCGTTCCCACCCTTTCCCCTGTTTCTCTCACCCTGAGCTGCTGTTACGTTTCCACCTCCTGACAGGAGCAGGTGCTTAGGAAAACAGTGAATTTAGCTCTGCAATTAGACCACCGGACCTTGAAACAAGCGACTGGCTTGTTGGCAGCCCTTCCTGACATTTCAGCCTTTGACTCCTTCCTCTGTGGTATGGGTTTCAGTTGCTGCATTCTGGTCTTCGACTGTGTGTTATCTACCCTTTTTCTCTGTCGTAGACATAGGTACAAATACTGGCACCATTAGACGTTAAAATACAGCTATTTCCAGGGATTATTGGTTATAATAGCTAGATAGAAACACATGGGTTTACTTAGCACATACATATTTCCATTGCTGCTTTAGTAAGTTGTTCATCTTATTTAATTGATATCTGTTTAGTATTTATGATGCTGCCTATAGTTACTTTCAAAGATTATCATGCTTAGGGGTTGTTATATTTATTTTTACTTTGTAGAGTTAGTTTTGACATTATCCTCAGATGTTAGCTCAATGAGGACACAAGGGGTTTCTCTTCTTCATATAGAGTCCTTGCCAAGACTTTTCTGGTGTCTTCCAATGAATCTTCCATTACTGATTTGGTAAAAGTGCCAGAAAGGGTATAAGAAATGTTACACCGCCAAGTTCCACTCTTACAAACAGGACACAAGGAACTGGCTTAGGTTAGTTGAGAATATGAAAGAATTTTGGCAAATCTTGTAGCTTCCATGTTACATTTATGAATGCAATCCCCGGAAGGGAGGAATTAGTTTTGTGTCAGTAAGGGAAATGCAGGCAACCCCGTAGGATAAGTGAGAAAATAGAAACCCAGCACCTGAGCACTGCAACACAAGTGTGTGTGAGGCTCCAATTTGGGAGAAAAAGGGAACAAAAATGTAAGTATTCCTGTCCCCTTCCCACAAAAAGTTTATCTACATAGTCAAGACCCCAAGCCACCAGAACAGATTTAGGTTCTGACAGTAGTGTGCTGACAGTAGAAAAGAAAGAGACAGAAGACCTGGGTTCAGGCTCCCATCCCTAGGGCACCCCCGCCTTTCCCTCTCAGTCCCCAGCCTCCTCAGCTCCAGCCCTCAGACCCAGCATCCAGGGTCTCAAGGCTGAAGCTGGAGACAGTCAGCTGCCATACTGCTGTCCCGCTGCTCTGGCGGAAGACAGCCCACCTGGTCCCCCCACAGCATTACACTCATGTGTTAAGAAGGCTGCATGTCGGGCACCGTGCTGCCCCCGTGGTCACTGAGCAGTCACAGGCACTGTTCTCAAGAATTTCACAAGTTAGAGGCAAAGCCAAACCCCTGAACAAATAAAGAGGCATGAAGGAAGGTGGGTCCAGGTAGAAAGTGGGCCTACATCCTGTATGGCGCTGCAAGTCTTTGCCTTGCCTCTTTCTTCATCTTTCTCTTCTATTTTTTGCTCTTCCTCTCCTTCCTCCTTCCCTAGAAAGCAGGTGCTAAAGCATTCCCTACTTTAATGAAATCATTTGTTGCTTTACTGCTTCAAATTTGGAGAAATGAACTGTCCTTGCTAGTTAATCTTAAGTCACATCAGGGAACTATTTTATAAAACCATGACTTTTACTCACTACTTTCAACCCTTACCCTAGGCAGAAGAGACAGAAGGCAAGAGCTTGCCCCATTTTCCTTTAAGTCACAGCTGAATGTGCCCAAACACCTGAGTATCCTTACTTCCTGGAAACCTAATTTATTAGACACACACAAAAGTCCCATCTGAGTTCCACTGCCTTTCAGATGCACTGAAATTGTTCCCAGTGTCTCCCTTTCAGTCCCCTGTAAACTCTCGCAATTTGGAAATCCTCCCAGATTTTTCACAGATGACTAGCAAATATTTAAGGCTTTCAAATATTTTAATGATCAGGGATTAAAGATAATTCAGCTTTAATTAAAGTGAAAACCCCTTTACAATAAAAAGAAAAGGCCTCTGCACCGCGAAATTTGGTTGGAAGGAAACCAGGGAAGGAAAAGTTAGTTTCTTAAATAAATTCACGAAAAGTTTCAACTGCAAGAGGCCAAGCCCCTGCCCTTAAACTGGGCTTTCGTTTTCAGTACTGTGTGCGGAGCTAGTGATGCGGGTGGCGGTCTGGGTCCCCAATGCGGGGACCCTCCAGCCGCTGCCTAAATTCCCTGTCCGCTCAGCACACCCTTCAAGGACTGGATCATGCCGTAAACTCGACTTTCCGAAGGGTGGCGAGTGGCGAAAGTCTGTGACGCTCCTTTGGGGCTGTGCTTGTGCCTAACCCAGGAAGTACCGGAGCACATTCAAGGACGCCCGCGAATTCGGAGGAGCGCTGACTGCATGTAAGGCCTCGGGCACTCTCAAGTTCCCTCCCCTCCAGCCAGGCGCTTTACCTGCACCCGGACCTCGGGTAGGTTGACTTTGCCGGCCAGCTCCTCGCGGCTGTACACGTCGGGGTAGTGGGACTTCTCGAACGCGCGCTCCAGCTCGTGCAGCTGGTACGTGGTGAAAGTCGTGCGGTTCCTCCGGTGTTTCTTCTTGGGCTGCTCCTCCTCCGACAGCTTAGCGTCGCCGGCAGCTGGCCCGACGGGGAGCCCTGGGCTCGGACGTGCCTCCCCGGGAGCCTTGGAGCAATAGGGGCGAGAGGCTGGGGCGACGAGGCCCCGCGGCGTCAGAGATACTGGGCCTACTTGGTCACCCTGCACTCCCTGGCCGGCGCCCTGCGGCTAAGAGTTGGCCTCGGGAGGTCAGGGATGGAAGCCGCAAGGTGGTCCCAAGCTTTCTCTGAACCCAAGTTGGAAGCTCCCGCCATAGACGGTGTCCCCAAACCCTTTGCCCAGTTGCCTTATTAAAAGTTAAGGAGGGGAGCGCTCCACTTGCAGGACGCTTCAAGGGCCTCGCAGCAGCGGGGGGCGCGCACTCACCTTCGTACTCCGGGACCGGCGCCGGGGCTGTCGGGGGCGAGGGCTCCTCGCCTCCCCCGAGGGCCTTGGGGCAGGCGGGCCCCGCGCCCAGCCTTCTCTCCCTCTCCTTGGAGCCCCTGGCGCCCCGCTCCACCGGGAAGGTACCAAGGATCCCGTCGTCCTTAGTAAACCCCAGGATGGCCTCGATACTGTGCAGCCGCGAGGTGCTCCCACCCGGGCTGCGGAGCAAGTGGCCAGCGAGCGAGAAGCTCCCCTCGGCCATGGCAGGCGCGCAGCCCGGCAGGTGCATGGGGGACGCCAGGAGGTGGGCGGGCACTTTGGAGCTAGAAGAGGCTGGAAGCCGGCTCTTCCCAAGCGTAAGTCAAGGTAGTTGGACTTCTCGAAAATGCGCAACCAGACAGGTTCTACCCAAGGTCAAGCTCCGCGGGCAGCCCCACCAGGCTGCGCACGCTGGAGGTGGGCGAGCGCTCGGCTCACGCCACTTGGTCCTCGCAGGAGGTGCAAGTTCGGCAGAGTAGCTGCGGCTCTGGGCGCTAAAGGCTCGGAGCCCTAGGGTACAGGGCTCCTCCTCTCAACCCGGACCCATCCCCTTTTCTAGGCTCCTCCCCACGCAGTGGGGCGGGTCTTTCTCCCGCCCAGCCTCTGGGTCCTTGTCCAGCCACCCCGAGGCCAGCCCTGGGGACCTCCCACCTCCCACCTCTAGATCGCTTTTAAACCCAACTCGAGCTCACTTCCCCCTCCGGCTCACCTCTGCGTGCCCGGCGCCCCTTGGAAGCGTGGAGACCCAGCCAGGCTTCCCAGCTCCATCCCAGCTTCTCAGTTGGAAGTCAGCCCACGCTCCTCCCAGTTTGGGCTTCCCCCCTCTTCCCCTCTTTCCCACCCCCACGGGGACTCCTCTCTTGTCTCCCTGCCCGAAGTCCTAGACATCGAGTTTCTTTCTGTCTGTCTAAATCTGTTTTAACTTCTCCCTGTACCCTCGGACTTGAGCTCAGGCAGCCTCCTTCAGGCCAGCGCGACCCCCAGGAGGCGGTGGGGCTATCTGTGCCCTCGGGTCTGAGTGACCTCAAGTGCTGGGGGTCCGACACGCTGCGGAGCTCAGGCCCTGCCTCCCGCGGACTGTCCTGCAGGAAGGACAGGGTCTTTCGCAGGTGTGGAAGACGTCTCCTACCCCCTCCCCCAACACTTCCCAGGCCAAGTAGATGACCCAAAGCTGGGGGGAAGACCTTCGCTCGGCAGAAGGTCTCACACTTCCCCTGGTTACCGCGTAATCCGCTTGCGTTTCTCCCCGCAAGGGGGAGAGAAGCCTTGAGGCCTCCGTGACCCAGAGGACTCAAAGGCTGAGCAGAAAGATGATTTGCGAGGGCAAGAGCGTGTTTCACATCCCGTGGTGCTGATGGACTATGGCACTGTGACCACTGCCCCCCTCAAATCGAGGCCAAGATCCGAAGAGAGCGCCCGGCCTCCTGTGAACTGTGACCTGGGAATGCAAATTAAAACGCTTTCCATTAGAAGCCGGAGGACGTGAAGAACCACAGTCCCAAATTCTTTTGGTAGGCGCTCAGATCTCCACTGATGTGGCCTCTTCTTCATCCTTACTTTTTGTTTCTTCCAGTCTACATTCCGGCTAGGGTTGCCCCATCCCTTCTGTTTGCTCAGCGTTTTCCTGGGAGAGGTCGTGGGCAGCCCACAATAAAGGAAAGACCGGCGAGCTGGCCTTGAGTTGAACGTCCAGTCTGTGAGACAAGACAAAGGAATACACGGGGAAAACACACCTCCTCAGATACAGGCATAAGGGGCGGTTCATTACACTAATAGCTCTTTTTAAAGAAAATTATTAGAAGGTAAACTAAAATTACAAACATGAGTGTGCAGTCGATCGAAATTGAGTTACTCAGGTCAAAATATTTAAGTCGAAGCAAAAGCTAAGTTGATGCAAATTAATCACACTGTACAGTTTGCAGAATGCTTTCCAATATCATCTGATCCTCACAGCTTTGTGAGGTGAGCAGGAATCTATTGGTTTCCACTTGCTAGAAGAAGAAATTGAGGCTCAGAGTACAACCGTTAGGAAGTGAAGGAGTCAGGACCCGAACTCAGACCAGCTGCCTCCCTGTCCAGTGTTTTCTGGCTGCAGCTCGGTAGTAATTGCTGTTGTGGAGTGTGATGTCTTTGAAAAGAATCAGAGCACATCTGAGCTTGCAGTCCCTCGAAGTCCTTCCCTGAGGGGCCCCTGCATTCTACATCTAAGAGGTGGCAGCAGGGCAGCTTTCCCATGAAAAGTCCCTAGAGAGTGGCCTCTGGGCCTGCTGTCTGAAGAGGCTTGCAAGCCCTTAAGGGCTCCCCAAAGACCAGATGAAACCCGCCTCGCTGGGCTGCTCAGGGTGCTGCCTGGGGCACTGCCCCTGCAAATGGCCTGGGGGCACCTTGGGAAGACTTTAGTGCCAGTTGCATGGACCAGGTGGTTTGAGGGCTGAAGTGACCAGAGGCAGCTGGAGGGGTAATTAATTGATATTTGTTATTTCCTCTCTGAGAATGCTTTTTATGTAAACTTCCCTAATATTAAATTGATCTCTATAATCGTCGCTAGAAGAAGATTGGCAGCGTTTTCTTAAGCTCCTGCCCACACAATGCTAAGGAGTTTATGGCCTTGTTTTCCAAAGTTAATTCCCTCTGGAACTGCCTAGCTCTCTCCCTAATAGGTCCAGGTGAGGTGAGCTTTTATTTACTGTTTATTTCAGGGTCTCAGAAGAAAAGCAGAAAAGACTCCAACAGCCACTGAGGGCCAGCCGGGCAGAGGGGAACAGGGGGAGCTTTTGTGCAGGACATAAAGAGCCAGTCAATACCATTGTGGGCACGGTGGAGGGTACTCCAAGCAATCAGCCGGGGGTCATTGTTAGGGGCTAATCTACATGTGTATTTCCCAAGAACTCGATTAGGGAAGATGAATGGACTGGGCCATGTCCCTAATTCTTCTAGCTCCAAGCTGCATTTTTCCAGCAGTTACACCAATTCATAATCAGCCCTGCTTCAGCAAAGTAGGGAGCCTGGCTTCTGAACTCCACCTCTGTTTAATTCATTAATTTATTAGATGGATCAAAGAAAACTCCCTCCTCCTAGCTCCCCCCCCCCCCACAGCTAACCTTCAACACAGATAGAGCCCCATTAGACTTGGCATAGTTAGAGACACACATTTCCAGAAGCCAAGAAGTACTAGAGTGGTTCTGTTACCTTAGATGTAGGCAAGATGTCCAATTTCTGGAAGTACTGTAGAGGCGCTGTTTCCCCCACCACGTTTTTAGGAGAAAGTGGACATCTCTAGAACGGTCAGGGAGAAGAGAGCTGCCAATGAATCAATGCCATTTGGCCACAGTCTCTCTTAGCAGTTTTATGTTCGGGTGAAAAATATCTACTTAAGGGCCTATGGGATGCCATTTCATAGAAAGTGTAAAACAACTTGATCATCTGTATGAAGAGTATCCCTTTAGTAGATGGGTTTTAATCTGGGAACATCCCTATTTGTGTCATATCACACTGGAGAACCACCTCCTACTACTATCTGATACGTGCGCAGGGAAGATAGCTTTAGTTTTAGCTAAGGCAAAACATAATTCATACAGTCTGTCTATATCTATATATCTTGATTCATATATATATATATGTACATACTAAAATTTAATAGATTCAAATGAAGAGTTAAATATACTGTAAGAGCTATGATTTATTGAATACTAGCAGTTGTATGCCATCTCTTTTGAGTTCTTTACATGGATTATCTAATTTAGTCCTTACAATAATCCTGTGAGGTAAACACTATTATTACCCACTTGCCTGAGGAAGAAACAGAGACACAGACAGGGTAAGTCACTTGTCCAAGGTCACACAGCTGATTTTAGTTGGTGGGACTTGAACCTGGGGGTCTTATTCAGCTTTCCATTGATCTAGCCACCATGTGCACCACCTCCCAATGTGGTATGCGTACATACATGTGCCTGTTAATTTTTCCAATGGCTGTGAGAGAACCAGCAGATAAAGAAGGAAAATTTGAGATTCAAGGAATATGGGAATAATAATATAGTTCAGAGTAATGTGGGAGTGAGGAAGGTATGATGAGTAGTCTATAATTTATTGTCAGTTGAAGTGATGACAGACATACTGAAAAGTATTAAGTGAAGGATACCATTCAACTCTCCAGGAGTGTCTTATGAAGGTTAGGGACTTCTGTCTGTCCCCAGAGTTCCAAATCACTCTCAGTGGTTCATGACCATATATATTAAGCATCTAAATTATATTTTAAGTATTTGCTTCTGATTCTATGAATTCTCCCCTAGATAGGTTGAGTATCCCTTATCTTAAATACATACTTGAAACAAGAAATGTTTTAGATTTTGGATTTTGTTTCCTGATTTTAGAATATTTATGTATAGGTAATGAGCTATCCTGAGGAAGTGGGCCCAAGTTGAAACATGAAGTTCATTTGTATTTTGTATACATCTTACACATATAGTCCTGAAGTTATTTTAATGCAGTAGTTTAAGTGAGCCTGCCTTTTGACTGCAACTTGTCACATGAAGTCAGGTGTGGCACTTTTAACTTGCAGCATCATGTTGTCACTGAAAGTTTCAGATTTCACAGCACTTCAGATTTCAAATTTTTGGATTAAGGATGCTCAACTTGTGTTGCATATTCTGTGTCATGGACATAAAACGAAGTTCACACTACCTCCCCATCCTTTACCAACACAATTACTGTGGTGTTTCAATTACTCTGCGTAATTGAAACACATTCCTTGGCAATAGATTTGCAGGGTATTTCGGCAAGCGATTGACATTCCTTCCTATCCATTGGTGTGTTGGAACCCGTTCTGGCTGGCTTGTGAGAGCTGATGATTAGCATCTGGCCCGGATCTGAGGTCAGTGATTCACATTAGTAGCTTGATATTAGGTGCACTGGGAGTGTTTTCATCACAGAAACCAATAAACACTAAAAATCAGAATCCCCCTCCATTAATGGTTTTTAAACGTTTGCTAGAATATCTTTGCTCTTGTCTTCCTAAAGAATTAAGAAATCAGGAAGTGTTTATTAATACTATTGCTAAAACTGAGATAAAAACATCATCTATTTGCTAAAAACTGGGAACATATCACGATCTCAGAATATGAAGTAACAGAGGGAAACTTGGATTTCTGCCAAAGAAACGGACTTTTTTGAGTTGTTAGAGGAGCAAAGCTATATTAAGATAATGCCTCTTTACTTGTTTTCTAATTAAACTAATTGAATTCAGAGTGTCTAGGGGGAAGCAGTAGAGACATTTATCTTGAGGGGATGATGGTCTTGGAGCTCATCAATCCTCTTAGTGCACTAAGAAGGCAAATCCGAGGACGCCCATTTGCAGCAGCCTTGACCCAGCCACCGCCGAGGCTGGCTCTGCCATCTTCCTCTTCTTTTCCTGGAAAGGAATCATTAGGGAGCCAGTCCCATTCACAAGCATTTGCTGATTATTTGCACTCCCATTTAGCACTCATTCTTTCTCCCCCTGAAGAGTGGTGGGCTTCTTCTTAAAATAGTTGAACAGGTTCAGTTTTATTAGTATTAATTTGGAGAGTGAAAAAAAAGCCCAAAATGCAGCCAAGCCCTGACAAACTGGGCATAAGCCAATCACAAACATGAACAGTTCCATGGTTAGGACTGTGTCTTTTACTTATGCCTTTTTTTTTAAAGGGTAACTGCATAACTAAAATTGTAGCATTTTACCCATCTTTAAGTGCTGGCATTCTGGGGCATTAAGCATGGTCATACTGTTGTGTAACTATCACCACCATCCATCTCCAGCACTTGCTAATCGTCCCAAACTCTGTACAGTTAAATAATCACCGCCGCCCAGCTCCTTTCCCAGCTTCCTTCTCTAGGAACTTGACAGCGCTAGGTACCTTGTGTGTGGAATCATAGAGAATTTGTACCTTTGTGATAGGCTTATTCCACTTAGCATAATGTCTTCTAGGTTCGTCGATGTTGCAAAATGCGTTGGATTTTTAAGCTTCCTATTGTTCGTGTAAATCACACTTTGCTTATCTGTTCATCGCTGGACACTGAGCTTGCTGCTTCTCCTTTCGGCTACTGTGAGTAATGCTGCTGCGAACATTAGGGTGTGCGCACCTGTTTGGATTCCTGCTTTCAGTTCTTTCGAGTATATTCCCAGAAGTGGAATTGCTGGATCATAAGGCAAGTCTATGTTTATTATTATTTTTTTAATGTGGGTACTGGGAATCGAACTCAGGACCTCGCGCTTTCCAAGCAGGCGCTTATGCCACTGAGCCATATCACCAGCCCTTAATTTTTTTAAGAACCACCATACCGTACTCTGTTTTTCACAGGAATCACACCATTTTACATTCACATTAGCAATATACACACAAGGGTTCCAGTTTCTCCCCATCCTCGCTAATTCTTGTTTTCTTTTCTTTTTTTTTTTTTATATGTGGGTACCAAGAGTCGAACTCAGGACCTTGCGCTTGCCAGTCAGGCGCTTATGCTGCTGAGCTATATCACCGGCCCTCTCATTTTCTTTTCTTTTTTTTTTTTTTTAAAGGCATCTTAATAAGTATGCAGTGATGTTCCAGTGTAGTTCTGATTTGCATTTCCCTAGTGATTGGTGGTGTTTGGCACTTTTCATATACCTGTTCATCTGTATGTCTTCTTTGAGAAAATGTGTCTTTGGGTTCTTTGCCTATTAAAAATCAGCTTCTTCTTCTTCTTCTTTTTTTTTTTTTTACTATTGTGATTGAGTTTTATGTGTTCCTTATATATTTTGGATACTAATCCCTCATCTGGTATATTTTTTTCAGCTATTTTCTTTCACTCTATAGGTTGCCTTTTCATTTTGTTAATTGTTTCCTTTGCAGTATAGAAGCTTTTTATTTTGACATAGTTTCTGTTTATTTTTGCTTTTGTTGCCTGTGTCATTACCAACACTAGTGTCAAGCAGATTTACGTTTTTTTTGTTTTTTTTTTTTTTTTTTTTTTTTTTGTGGGTACCGGGGGGTCGACCTCAGGACCTCGCGCACCAACAGGCACCCGTGCCGCTGAGCGATATCACCGGCCCCTTTTTCATATGTGGGATCCGGGAGTCGAACTCGGGCCCTCACGCTTGCAAGGCAGGCGCTTATGCCACTGAGCCATCTCACCGGCCCAGATTTACGTTTTTTTATAAATATTTTATAGGTTTAGTTCTTACATTTAAGTCTTCAGTCAATGTCAAATTAATTTTTGTATGTGGTATACAAAGGAAGGGTTCAGTTTCATTGTTTTGCATGGGATATCTAATCTCATCACCACTTAATAAAAAGACTATCCTTTCCCCATTTATAATCACGATGCCCTTGTTAGAGTTTAGTTCACGATGTATATGTGGGTCTATTTCTGGGCTATCTTGTTTCATTGTCTATATGTTTTTGTGCCAGTGCCATAATGTTTTGATCACTATAGTTTTCTAATATAGTTTGAAGTTAGAAAGTGTTATGCCCCCCACTTTGTTCTTTCTCAAGATGCCTTGGCTATTCAAGTACTTTTGGGGTTCCAGACATTTTTTAAGGATTGTTTTTCCATTTTGGTAAAAAATGTTATTGGACATTTTGGGTAGTGCAAATATTTTAATATTAATTATTCCAATCCAAGAACACAAGGTATCTTTCCATTTGTTTGTGTCTTCTTTAGTTTTCTTCATCAGTGTTTTGTAGTTTTCAGGATCTTTCACTTCCTTGGTTAAATGTATTCATAAATATTTTATTTTGTGATGACTTTGTAAATGGGATTATTTTCCTAATTTCTTTTACAAATACTTCATTGTTAGTGCATAGGAATGCAACTGATTTTTGTATGTTAATTTTGTATCCTGATACTTAATTTACTAGATTTAATTGTGTATGTGTGTGCACGTGTGTATGTGTGAAGTCTTTCAGAGCTTCCTATAGATAAGATCATGTTGCCTACAGAGACAATTTAAGTTGTTCCTTTCCAATTTGTATATCTTTTATTTCTTTTTCTTGCTTGAATGCTTCAGCTAGAACTTCTAGTATTCTGTTAGCTAGAAATGTGGGACTGAGCATCCTTGTCTTGTTCTCATCGTAAAAGAAAATTTTCAGCTTTTACAGTTGAGCATGATGTTTGCTATGAACTTGGCATATGTGGCCTGTATTATGTTCAGGTACATTGCCTGTATACATAATTTGTTGAGAGTTATGTAATAAATATTAGAGTGGAAATAAGCATAATAGGTACTAGAAATACAATTGAAAGAGATCAACAAGACCAAGAGTTGATTTTTTTTATAAGATAAAATTGACAAACCTTTAACCAAGTTAGTTTCACTGAGAAAAAAGCGAGGATTCAAATAAATAAAATTGCTGGTGAGATGGCTCAGCGGCATAAGCGCCTGCCTGGCAAGCACGAGGGCCCGAGTTCAACTCCCGGAACCCACATACGAAAAAAGGGTCGGTGATATTGCTCAGCGGCACGGGTGCCTCCTGGTGTGCGAGGTCCTGAGGTCAACCCCAGTACCCACCAAAAATAAATAAATAAATAAATAAATAAAATAAAATTATAAATGAAGGAAGGAATATGCCAACTGATACCAAAAACATACAAATGCAACAATGGCTCAAAATACGCAAATCAATAAACGTGTTATACTATATAAATAGAATGAAAGATAAGAAGCATGTTTTAATCCTAATAAGCATAGAAAAGTATTTGACAAAATTCAACATTCCATTATTCTTCATTTTCTAATTTAGTGCAAGGGTTGCCTGCTTTTTAGATTTTGTCAAACTCCTGCCATCCAAAAGACAAGTCAAATGGTTCATGACCTCTTTGTCTTTGCCCCTACAGGAAAGGGCAAGCCACAGCCTCCTGTCCTTCTGCTCTTTGCCCTAGTCATTGTGAATATCATGGTCATCTTAATTGCTGTATTGAGGCAGGCACCATGTGACAACTTTACATATATTGTCTTGTTTCATTTCCACAGCACCCCATTAAGTCAATATCATTATCATCTTTTCTTTCCCACACCCCCTGATTCAATCTCTCTATGAGCCCCTTTGGCTCTACTTCTCTACTGTGTAGGCCACCGTCTTACCTTACTTGGACAGAGTACTGAATTACCCATCTAATTGGGCTCCTTTCAGCTATTCTTACCTCCTCTCTCTCTACTTCCTACTCAGCAGCCAGATAACTATGCAAATATGTAAATTAGATCATTCCGCTCTCTGCATACACCCCATCCAAACTTACCATACTACTTACGATAAAGTGTAACACTTTATTAAGATTTACCCCTTTCCCACATCTCAGATATCCTAATTTAACACTTAAGACCTCTCTCCTGTCCTCTTCAATTTGCTCACTGAGCTACAGTCAAATTGCCTTTTTCTTGTCTTGAAATCTTCCAAGCTCCTCTCTGCCTCAAAACCTTTGCATTTACTGTTCTCTCTTTCTTGGAAATGCCCTCCCTCAAATAGTGAGAAGATGTTTATTGTTGTTTTATTTTCCCCACAGCACTGACCATTCTTCAAGCCTATATTCTCTATTACTTATTTACTACCTGTCTCTTCTCGTTAGAATCTAGGCTACATGAAAATGGGGTTCTTAAGTGCTGGATCCCGAGCACCCAGAACCTGTGTTGCAAATAGTTGTGGTTGATTTAATGAATAACTACAAGAAACTCTATTTTACACATGAGGAATCAAGTAACTTGTTTAATTTTACACAGCTATTAATTGGCACAAATATTAATTTTTTTCCACATTCTTATACTCAGTCATCTGGAGTGCTCTAAAATATTAATTATTTCCCATGTGTTTGGAAAATGTCCAACTGCTTTGTTTTCCTTCCCAAATAGCCCACCGAAATCATTTGATCACTTTCAAAGGCCATTGCAGTCCACTCCAGCCTTGTTAGCATCAGCGCTGTCTGGAGTTTCCTGCGCGCCTTTGATGTGCGCGTTCATTAAGGAGGGACCAGGGCCCCGGCAGGCTGCCACCATCTTGCCAAGTCCTCACCAGCGCAGGGCTGGGCGGTCCTTACCCAAGTGGCTCCCGCCACTGCAGATTATCTGCTTTTGTTTACTTTTACAATTTACTGTGATTTTATGGACATTTTGGGGCCTATTTTTATTGTGCTTTCTCCTTTGACCCCTTAAGCCCTAAAAGTGCTGATCCTATATGTCCAACGAATCTAATTAGCCCAGATGCATTCAATAGGGTCACAGATGCTCCCAGAAATGTCTTTATTCTGGGTCTGCGGCTTAGGTGCCTACTGCGGGGCTGGTACGTTGTCAGTCAAATGAATGATCTTCAGTGAAAGGCAACTTGCAAATCTTTCAGGGTTTCTGAATTGACCTAAGAAAACAGGAAAACATCACTTCAGACAGTTATGCTATCTTTCCATAGCTCAGAAATTAGAGACACCTTCTAAGAATGCTACTTTTATACATGGAGTCGTGAAGATATATAGTTTTCTATAGTTGTACTTTAGAGTTGGGTAAAGAAGATAAACAATGGTACCGGTGGATTTGTTAGGTTAATCTTTTAGCTTTTAGTTAGGTTTGAAAAGTTTCCATAACAAAGTTTTTTAAAGGGAAAAAAAACCTTACAAGATTTCTGAATCTGAATTTAATTTGTGTGATTCTAAATTCTATTACATTCCTCCAGCATAATTTTTGTGGCTCTCAAAACTGTTGTTCCTAACGTAGATAAAAATGTAGAGCTGATTCGACAATTCCACTTCTGGATATGTACTCAAAAAATTGAAAGCAGGGACTCAGATAGATATTTGCACAGCCGCGTTCTTAGCAGCATTATTCACAATGACCAAAAAGTGGAAGCAAACCAAGTATTCACTGAAAGACAAATGGTTAAGCAGCATGTGGTATGCACACACAATTGAGTATTATTCAGCTTGAAAAGGGAAGAGATTCTGATACATGCTACTACATGGATAAACCTCAAAGACATTATGCCAAATGAGATAAGCCAGTCACAAAAAAGACAAATACTGTGTGATTCCATGCACGTGAGGTACTTAGAGTGGTAAAATTCCTAGAGACGGAGAGTAGAAGGGTGGTTGCCAGGGATGGGGTGGGGGGGTGGTTTTCTGAGTGTCGCCTGGGGAAGGTGAAAAAGTGCTGGAGAGGGATGGCGGCGATCATAACAGTGTGAGTGTACTTAACACCACTAAACTCTATGCTGTAAAGTGGTTATGATGGTAAATTTTATGTTGTGCATATTTATATAATTAAAAACAATAATAAGAGAATTCTTCAAAATGCAAAAGTAAAAAACCTCTCAAACTTAGAGAGAGTCTGAGTTCCACTGCAGTGAACTCTCCATGTTTGTTTACATTCGTCTTTCCTTCTTTTCAAAAATTTATTATTTCTTGAGCCATGTTATGGTCTTGGAGAAAGAATCTCTTTCCCTTTCTGTCTCTGTCTCTGTCTGTCTGTCTGTCTCCCTCTCTCTCTCTCTTTCTGTACGGGAGATTAAATCCATGGCCTTTGCACTGAGCTACATCCCCTGCGACTTTTTTAATTTTAATTTTTAATTTTGAGACAGGGTCTTATTAAATAGCTAAGTTGCCCTGGGTGGGTTAGAACTCATGATCCTGCTGCTGCAGCCTCCCTAAGTGCTAGGATTATAGCTCTGTGCCACCACTCCCCGCCTGGGGAAGGAAGTTTTTTGTTAAAGTTTTCTAGGGAGTTACGCCATGATCGTGTGGAGTGTCATATCTCTAAAATTTTCAGGCAGACGTTTAGATGTGCCACCTGGTGATAGTGATTCTGTTCAAAGCGTGGGCTGCCCATGGCATGAACGAGGATGGGGAGGGAGGCAGTGAGCTCCAGTATCCCGTGTGGAGGCCCAGGGGAGCATTCTGGGGTTAGCACTGCACAGGCCCCATGCAAAGCACTCTTCGCACAAAACACCCGCTGCAGAACATTCTTCTTGATGCAAATGCTTGGGACAGTAGGCTTTTACATGCCGTAACATGCTACAGCAATTTACATATATCCTCCCTCCAGAATTCCTGTGCTTACACAGTGAGTATATTTATTTCACTTTTACTTTTAACACTTTTAATGGCATTAAGAAAGAAATGTGAAGATGGGGCCGGTGAGATGGCTCAACGGCTTAAGCACCTGCCCGGCAAGTGTGAGGACCCGAGTTCGACTCCCGGAACCCACATACGAAAAAGGGGCCGGTGATATCGCTCAGCGGCACGGGTGCCTGTTGGCGCGCGAGGTCCTGAGGTCGACCCCCCGGTACCCACAAAAAAAAAAAAAAAAAAAAAAAGAAAGAAATGTGAAGATGGGGCTGGTGAGATGGCTCAACGGCTTAAGCACCTGCCCGGCAAGTGTGAGGACCCGAGTTCGACTCCCGGAACCCACATACGAAAAAGGGGCCGGTGATATCGCTCAGCGGCACGGGCATCTGGTGGTGCGCAAGGTCCTGAGGTCGACCCCCCGGTACCCACCAAAAAAAAAAGAAATGTGAAGATGGGAAGGGGATCTGAGGATGGGGAGATGGAAGGGTGCAGAGGGGAAGGAGAAATAAAAATAATTAAGATGTGATGTGTAATTCTCTAGGATGAATGTAATTATCATGTATTGGAAACATGTACTAATTTGCATTTTTATGGGAATGATATTTGTAGTCAATGCTTTGAACTCTCAAATAAATTCCTGCATATGAACACAAGAATATGAAACAATTATCTGTCGACTAGGTAAAAATGCAAATTCGGTGGAGGAGGAAATGAGAATCTAAAATGCATAGAGAATTCCAAACTTCATCTTTCTGTTTCAGTCTCTTCTGATCATACCTTTTTCATTAGAGCTACTAACAAGTGGAGAAAGTTCATTCATCCCACCCTCAACATTTAATTATAGCATATAAAACATTTATTAAGAAAAATGTTAAAAAATAAAAGTTGAATATAGTAAAGTTGAATGGGTTATAATCATAAGCCCACCACTCAGATTCTAAAATTACTATTTTCTATATTGTTCTATTACATCGATTTAATAGTCCGTCTGCTCTGTATTGTAGCCATCAATATTTGTGGGGTATATGTGTGTGTGTGTGTGCTTTTTAAAGTGAATTGTAGACAATGCATTTCATCTGCAAACACCATAGCATATATATTATTAACTAGAATTCAAATTTTTTAAGGGTTATAAATTCATGTGTTAGTTTTATATTTTGTTGTTGCTGTTGTTTTGAGATAGGGTCTTACTATGTAGTTCAGGCTGGCCTTGAACTCACTGTGTAGCCCAGACCGGCCTCAAATTCACATGATCCTCCTACCTCAGTCTCCCAAGTGGTGGGATTACCGGTGTGCACTGCCACACCTAATTGTTAGTTTCACATGAACCTGCCGGAACTTTTTCCAAAATGGTTGTATTATTTTATACTCTCTCCAGTAATACACAAGAATTCTGATTGCCCTATATTCTCACCAGCATTTGTTATTGTCAATCTTTTTAATTGTAATCATTTCAGTGGATCCTTGGTGATATGCCATTTTGTGATTGGTTTCAACTTTGATTTCCCTGATATTTAATTGAGCACTTTTTCATATGATTGTTCATTTACATATCTTCCTTTGTTAAGTGTTTGCTCATTTTTGTTTTTCTTTTAAAAATGTTTTATTATTGTTTTAAGTCTTCTTTATATATATATATATATATAAATTATATATATATAAATTATATATAGTCTAGATCTCAGTACTTTATTAGATACGTACTTTGTAAATATTTTCTCCAAGTCTGCAACTTATATATGGCTTGGCTTTTGTAAATGGTGTTTTATGATGAGTAGAATTTTAAATTTAGGTAAAGTTTAATTATCAATTTAAATTTTTTCTGTGTTCCAAGAAAGCTTTGCTTACTCCAAGATTATAAGGATTTTCTCCAAGATTTTATTCTAAAAGTTTTACATCTTAGCTTTATGCTTAGGTATACAAATCACATTGAGTTAATTTTTTGTCATGGTGTGAGGAAAAGGACAAATTGTGATGTGTTTCAGCACATTAAGAAAAAAAGACTTTCTATTCCTTCATGGGATTGCACCTTTGTCAAAAATCATTTGGCTAGGGATGGAGAAGGTAGTGATTTCCAAGGGTTAGGGATAGAAATCTGGGGATGGTTATGATGGTGTTAGTACCAGGGAGATTTTGTGGTAATGGAATAATTCCATATCTTGATTGTGGGGGTGGTCACATGAGTTACACATGTGATACAATTCCTCAGAACTAAATACACAGTATGTGTACAAGGTCAATTCCCTGCTTAATATGATATTATATTTATATTAATGCAACCATTTAGGGAAGCTGGGAGAAGCGTACATGGGACCTCTTTTTACTATCTTTGCAATTTCCTGTGAAATTATAATTATTTTCAAGTAAAAAGTTTAGGGAAATCTGTTGTCATATAACTGTGGACCTATTTCTGGGTTCTATGTTCTGTTTCAATGATCTGTCTGTACCAGTACTACACTGTCATGGTTACTATAGTTTTATAGAAAGCCTTGAGCAAGTAAATCTTTCAGCCTTGTTTTTCTTCTTCCAGATTTGTTTCACAGGTGCTACTACATTTGCCTTTTAAGATAAATTTTAGAAGAGTTTCTCCCCTTTCTACATAGGGGAATTATGATTGACTCTGTAGATCATTTTGGAATATATTGACATCACGACAATATTAATTTATCTTCGATGCATTGACATTTTTTTAAGTATTCTTCAATTTCTGTCAGGAATGTGTTCTAATTTTCAATGCACATCTTCACAATTAAAAGTTCCATATCTTCTGCTGAATTTATGCTTCCTAATGCTGTTAGAAAAAAAAAAAATAGCTTCAAATTTCAGTTTTGAATTGTTTTCAGCTAGTATACAAAATATAATTGTTACATATTAACTTTGTTACCTGTGAACTTGCTAAATTAACTAGTTCATTCTGGTGGTTGTTTTATAAATTTCTCATAATTTCTTCGTGAATAATCATGTCATCTGCAAATAGAAATTGTTCTATTTCTTCCTTCCATCACTAGGCCTTTTCTTCTTGTTTTATTTTTATTTTTAAATTTTTAAATTTGTCCTTAATGCACTGGCTTGGCCTTGTTTCTGATGCTAGGAGAAAGTATTTAACACTTCACTGTTAGTGATGTCAGCTGTTGGTTTTTTTTAGTAGATCCCTTTACCAAGTTGATTGCTTTTCCTACTAATCGTAGTTCGCTGAGAGTTTTATTTTTTTATCCACGTTGGGTTTTGACATATGCCTTTTCTGTTAAACAAGTTTATGAGTGTTCTCCTTTATTTTGTTAATGTGATTAATTATATTCATTAGCCTTTGTTGGGGGAGGGGACCGGGAATTGAACTCAGGACCTCGCATTTGCCAGGCAGGCACCATGCCTCATGAGCTATATCCCCGGCCCTCATTAACCTTCGAGTGTTAGACTAACCTTGAATTTATGAGACAAACCTCACCTGTTTATAATACATTATTCTTTTTCTATATTGCTGTATTTTATTTGCCATTTATTGTGAAGGACTTTTCATCTACTTTCAACAAGGATATTGGCCTGCAATTTTCTGTTTTATAATATTTATGTCAGGTTTCAGTGTCACAGTTAAATATTTGCTACATAAAATGACTTGGAAAGAACTTCTCTATTTTCTGAAAAAGTTTTTTATTCCTCTTTAATCATTTGATAGGATTTACTGTCAAACAAAAACTCCAAAAAACCAGTAAAGTAATCTAGGCCTGGAGTTATTTCTCTGTTTTTGTGGGAAGGGTTTGGGGAATTATTTATGTTATTTTTGTTTTGTTTTGTTTTGTTTTGTTTTTAAAGACTATTTACCTTGAGAGAGCTTGTTTGGAGGTTCTAGAAGGGAAGCACAGCTACTCAAATGCCTTTGACTGACGAGCAGTCCTCCTCCTATGGGGGGATCATCCTTTTCAGCTTTGGGAGGGACTCACATGGATCACTGAGGGAGGAAGGGGACACCCGCCTAGCCAGCAAGATCAGCCAAATAAACCCTGGCAATCAATGGGTCGACAGATGTCACAGCCAGATCGCCCTCACATCCTATCCTATTTACCTTGAATCGGTATTTGTGAAGTATATTTTTATCAAGGAATTTGACAGTTGTCAAAGCTATTGGCATAAAGTTCTCTGTAATGTTCTCTTATTGTCCTTTACTGTCTATAAGATATATAACATAGTCTTTCTTTCGTTTTTGACAGTGGTAATTGGAGTGCTCTCTTGTTCTTGAGTAGCCTAGCTAGGTGTCTATTAATTTTGTTGATCTTTTTAAAGAACCAACTTTTTGATTTCTTAATTTTTTTCTATTGGTTCTTTTCTATTTCATTCATTCATGCTCTTCATTATTTCCTCCCTTCCACTTACTTTGCTGAGTTCTGGTATGTTTTTATGAAGATTATTCCCATTTACTTATGTATCCGATGTGGTTGTGCAATGCTGGACGTGGTGGTACATGCCTGTAATCCCAGCTCTCAGGAGGCTGAGG
Source organism: Erethizon dorsatum (assembly GCA_028451465.1). Taxonomy (NCBI): domain Eukaryota; kingdom Metazoa; phylum Chordata; class Mammalia; order Rodentia; family Erethizontidae; genus Erethizon; species Erethizon dorsatum. The sequence continues at coordinate 20,298,992 of CM051829.1, read as the reverse complement.
CAGGAGGATTGCTGCGAGTTCAAGGCCAGCCTGGGCTACATAGCAAGTTCAAGGCCAGCCTGAACTACACAGCGAGACCCTGTCTCAAAAACAAAAAACAAAAAGCAAACAAACAAAAAACCCCCAACAAAACAACAACAACAACAAAACTTATGTGTTTGGCCATCAGCAAACTTGGCTGGATTCGAATTCCAAATGCTGTTTCTCCTAAGTGGGCAGCGACCATTTGTGCAGCCTTACAGGATAGTCAGAATCTGCTTGATGCACACATGGATCAGCAATCAGCTAGTGTTTTGAATGGACTTTAAATGAAGGCTTTAGAATTCCCCTTTCATGGCTTGTTCCTTTTTAGGGTTTGCTCTTTCATCTTACAGTTGGGTGCTTAACCCCAAACTCTGTTGAGTCTTGAAGTCTGAAACGCTGAAGGTTTTCTACCTGAATTTTAGTTACCTTCAACTAGGTTCGGCCCTCAAATGAAATCTATAAACAAAGGAAAACTCACCAGTGCTTTTTCCTCTTCTAAGTCTAGATTTGACTCCTCTCTAGTGTAGACCTACTTTTTTTCAGAAAAATGTTCCATTGCCTTTAGGCAGGTGTTGCTTTGTATTTTGTCCAGAGTTTATACTTGTTATCTGCAGGGGGATTCATTTGAGAATAGAGAAGCCACATCAGCTTGCTCATTTTTTTTTTTTTTTTTTTTTTTTTTTGTGGGTACCGGGGGTCGACCTCAGGACCTCACGCGCCAACAGGCACCCGTGCCGCTGAGCGATATCACCGGCCCCTTTTTCGTATGTGGGTTCCGGGAGTGGAACTCGGGCCTTTGCGCTTGCAAGGCAGGCACTTAAGCCGCTGAGCCATCTCACCGGCCCAGCTTGTTCATTTTTTACCTCACTCCTCTCCCTGTCTCCAATGGTTCTCTTTGGAAGTGTTCATTTGGCCAAATTTCTAGTGCCAAGAGCAAAACAGAAGAGCTTATATAACACACAAACTGGATTAGCTGGCCTCTAAATATCTAAGCTCACTATGTCAATATTCCCTTAGAAGTAAAGCTCCTGATTCATTATGCTGTGGGAGTCCACATCTAATTGGGGTTAGGCTAACTCAAGGCAAAATTGGAAAGGCCATTTAATTTGTCTTTTGGCACTTACTCTTCAACTCTTTTATGGCTCTTTCTGGCTGAAAGGAAATGTTCCCTGATCTCTAGATTTTCTCCCCTTGTAGTAGATATCAGAGCTCCATCTCTCCTTACTTCTGGGGCCTGTTGTCTGGTTCTGTGGCAGTGACAATGTGTTCATGTGCTGTCTTTCACAAGTTAATTCTCCGTTTGATATTGATCACCCTGAAGTCATAGAATGAATCGTGGAATGTAAAGCAATACAGTTCCTTCATTTTTCCTATTTAGAAAATAAATTTCAGAGAGAGTAAATGACTTGTCTGGGGTAATGCTGCAGTGAAACTGGGGCTAAAATCTCACTTCCTGATCATGAGTGGAGGCAGGAATGGCTTCAATTGCTGAGTCCAGTGCCAGGGTGTGGAAGGTGACAGGATTGCAGTTTTCTGCTGGCTAGCATCACTCCTAGAGGGTGACAGTCAGAGTAGACAGTGATAGCATGGTTATACAGTGGGTTAACAGTGTCAATACTGTATGGTGAGAATTGATTAAAAGAAGGATATCTTACCTAGAAGAGAGAAAACTGAGTGGGGACACCATGGAAGGCCTGAGAGAGAACTCAGACGTATTCTTTGTAACCCCATACAATGGAACCATGACAAATGGCTGAAGATGTAGCCAATTTCCGCTTTGGACAAGGGAGGATTTGCTAACAGTTAGAGATATCTGCAAATGGAAAGGCTGATGGCTGAGTTCTCTTGGAGCAACCTATGGTAAATTCTGTACTCTAGAAGCTTTTGGATAAGGCTCAGCAGAGACAACTTGGAAGGCATTCCTTTAGTAGATGTGAGTTTCGAGTAGATTCCCTCCTAGTCATTTAGAATTGTTGGATTCTCTGCTCTGATGATGGAAGACTTTTCTATTCCAATCAACATCACAGGCATAAATATGACACTTATCTACCCTCTAGAGGGAAGAGGAGTCTCTGAAAGATCTAAAACACCACTCTCTCTGCCCCAACCTCATACACGTGGGATCTGGTGATGACTAGGATGGTGTGGCCTGGTGCGATGTACTGTGATGTGGTGAGGGATGATGTGATGCGGGATGGGTGTCATGATGTAATATGCTACGGTACGGTGTGATGTAATATGGTATACTCTATGGTATGGTGTGGTGTGACTTGATGGACTATGTTATGGGTTTATGTGGTGTGCTGTGGTGTGCTATGGTGTCGTTATTGTGTGGAATGTTGTGATATGTGAGGAATCATGGCCACAGTCTTTTAACAGCTGTGTAGCTCCATTGGGTTAGTGACCATGTGGTATTGGAGTAATTTTGGTTGCTATGATGGAATGCCACTTTAGTGATTTTCTTGGCAATGTTGGCTGCACCTTTTATAAGAAAGCAGGTCTTCTGTGTCACCCTGTAGCTGGTTGGTAGAATAATTTGGCAGCCATAGTATTATATGTCATAACAAAGTATACAAATACAGGGCCCATGCAGTACCTACCTTTCACCCACCCATCCCACCCACCCCATCAACAATAAGGAAGAGGCAGGCATCAAACTGAATATAAATATTACCTATTATTTTCTAGTTTTAAAAGCAATGAGTATTTTAATGTTTCATCTATAAAACAAATCATAACTCACATGCCTGTTCTGACAGAAGACAAATGTGGTCTCAAAATATACCTTAGGATGCTAAGGTTTGTAGATTGCGAGGCTGATCAGCCTCAAATACTGCACCAATGTTCTCCAGAAACTTCCACGAGGGGCTAAACTTTGCCAAGGATTTAGGTTCTGGAGCTGTAATAATTTGTGCTATTTGCATATTTTTGAAACACGGAGCAGCTTCTTATACAACACATTCAGGAACTCTGGGTATAGAACAGGTTCACTCCTGACTTCTTGGTCTTAGTTCCCTTTTCCTCTAATAGAGTAGTTCTTCATGAAAAAAAGTTGTCATTGGGCATTATTAACTCTATGATTAGTTTCTCTGGAAAACCACAATTTTGTTTTGGTTTGATGGGTAGTGGTTAAAGAACTCTAGATGTTTCATGAGCAAATCTACCAAGTCTTTTGAATAATTCCCTTTGAGGGAGAACTGTTGTTAGGAAAAAAGACGTCAATGTCAATGATGGAAGACGGTGGCACAGAATGCCAGTGTGATTTATTGGAAGGTGCTGAGATTGGGAGGGACAGGAGAGTAAAGGGGGAGAAATAGAGAGAAGGGAGATAGAAGGAGAGGAAAGGAGAAAAAGTAGGGAGGGGACAGAGAGACAAAGAAACCTTGATTTAACTTCCTTTTTTGTTGTTTGAGGTTTGCTTTTTTGAGACAGGGTCTCACTTTGTAGTTCAGGCCTGCCTTGAACTGACTATGTTGCCCAGGCTGGACTCAAAATCACAGCAATCCTGCCTCAGCCTCCTGAGTGCTGGGATTGTAGGCCTGTGCCACCATACCTGGCTCGATTTAATTTACCACTCTGTTTGTCTGCTCTCTTTGTTCCCATTACTATCACCAATTCAGACAAGAGGAGTTATACTCGACTCATAAATAGCCATAGCCTTCCTAGTAGTCTTTCTGCCTCTCCCTTTGCCTCCCTCAAGCCCAAGAGAATGGTGATGTCCAATCACAGTGCTGGTAAAGTCTATTCCCCACCTCCATTTCTCATCTTTGACCATCCAGAGCCAAATATGATTAGCATCATCATCAACATTAAGAAGCAGAGAGTAAGAGGTGATATAACCTCTGACTGCATTGGAGCTTGCAGCTGCGGCTCCTGGTGGATACCCCAATCCTCCACATCTTTCTCTGTGGGGACCTGATATTCTGCCAGTGGTTGGACATGGTGAGATGCTGCCTCTAAGGAAGAGAGCTGAAAAGGAAATGACATTTGCTTTTGTTTATTTCTTCCTGGTTGTTCTAAAGACCTTTAAGCAGATATGTGTTCTGCATCACCATTTATGGTTGAAATTTCATAATTACATTTATAACTAAAATTAAAGTATGTTTCCTGCTGCAAGGGCTAGCTAGATGCTCTTCCAGAAACATTTAGGGTAACCAAACTGTTGTCTACGAGTTTGTAGACAGCTTCATCATCATGGTTTTCCTAATGGCGTTTGCTATGTTAGGATACATGCTGCTCAAAATGCCCCAGAGGAGCCGGGTCTTCCTGCTGGTGGCTGATTCCCTCTCCCAACCCACCCACCCCTCACATCACAGAACACTTCTGCTCCGCTGACTGCTTGATTTCCGTGAAGGTGGCCTGGGCCTTTTCTTTTATGGTATCCAGGTCCATGTTTTGGAGATTCTGTAACTGCCCAAGAATAGAATCCTTATCTTCTTCCTCTTCTTGATCTTCATCTACCATTTTCCGAAGATCTTCAGGTAAATCCACATCATCCCCAGCCAAATGGATTTGAGTCTCATCCATTTCACTCTATGTGAAAAATAAATACACACAAAATAAAGTGTAAAAGCAACAGGAAAACGAAGATCTGCTGAGAACGAATAAACTAACGACATGTTTGACTGCCACACACCATATCCTTGTCCTGCTGGTAGTCAGTCAGGCTGGAGTTCTGGGTTTGGAGATCTCTCCTTTGCTGTACCTCAGGCTAACCAGATCCTTCTAACCTGGTAGTTCTCCAACTATGCTTAAATGGACAAATGACATTAGCATCATCTAGGAGCCAGTTAGAAATAAATTCTCTGGTCCGCCTCAGGCCTATAGGATCAGAAACTTGGGTGCTGGCCCCCCAGGTACTGGGTATTAAGAAGGCCTCTCTGTACATTGAAGGTGGGACATTCACCCTGCCTCCCCCATAGGGCATTTTGCAAGTTTTGCAGAACTTGCCAGTCCCATGCTGGCTGATTCCAAGGTCCTGACCAATCTATTCTAGGGAGTGGGGTTTGGATTGGCAGTGACCAGAGAGGGCTTCATAATTTTATTCATCATACTTTAGTGGCAAGTTCTGCTTAACTATTGCCCTTTCTCTTTCTTCTGTAAGCCCTTTGGGGGCCCAGTGTCATGTCAAACCCAAACTTACCCAATTAGTGCCTGGAACTGGGTCTGGCACACAGTACATGTGTGTTAAGGGAAGCATGGGGACCAAGGCTCCAGTTGGCACATTGTGCTGTGGCACCTAGCACCAGGTTACCCAACACCTTTCATTTTGTGGTTCCAGCCTGGCCACCCCAGGGTTTCCTAGTACATGCTGCCTGGTCTTTGGGAGTCCTTTGTAATTAGACTATAGAGCCCACTGTTTCCTAATGAGAGAACAACATGAAGAAATACATCTTATAGTAGCTAACATTCCCAGATGGAGGCTCTCAGATAATTTTTGGAGATCAGGTTGTAATAGGAATGAACTGGATTTCAGGAGTACAGAAGATTAAAGGATGTCTGAAAAGGTAATGATAGAAAAAAACCTACATTAGGGCCCACGTCTATAGGTTGTGATCAATTGTGCATTCATTACCAAAGCTATTGAAATCACGTAGAGATAAAAGGATCATCTTAATCAGACCACTGATTTGATTTATGAAAGACTGCAGCATCTGTTGAGTTCCCAGGTGGACTAAAAGCCAACACTCGGAGAAGAGCAGAATGCCCCTTATCTGTGTGTGAGTAGAAATGACCAGAAAGAAACATCGGCTGTTTCTAGGTTCAAGTGGCAGCCCCCATCTGTAAAGTGGGCTGGAGGGCCCTGACAGCCGAGATCTTTTGCACTTGGTGACTCCTTATTTCTCTAGCTGATGGTTGGAGAGGTGGAGCCTGACAGCCTTGTCCCAGCGCCCTCCTTTATTAGGTTCCCCAGTAGAGTGGCTCCAAAAGGAGCTGGGCAGGCACATTCTTGGTGCAGAGAAGATAAAGGCCCTAGGGGGTGATGATCCTTACAGGGGCCATCCCTGAAGACCTCAGGAGATGAGCGTATTTTCTCCCTGAACTTGGCTGAGGCCTCAGACCCTCCAAGTGCTTAACGGATTAATTAGTTCCTCGTCCAACTGTTGTGGGATTAATTAGTTAGTTAATCTCCAGGGGCCCCCAGCCAATCTTGCATTTGTGTTTATTTTTTATTTATCTACTCTAGTGGCTGCTTTCCTGGCTGATCATCCTGTGGGCATTTCTGCAGGAGGGGTGGGAAAAGCAGACATTACTGGGTCCTTGCTCAGTTTGTGTAAATGAAGATATCTGCCCTCTCTGATGCATCCCCAAATCAAATGTTATGGTTTGAAAAGACCATCCTGGAAATTCCGGCACCTTCCCCTTCGTTGGTAGTGAGATCCTTGTGCATGTCACCGGGTTTGACCCTGGACAGACTAACGGCTGTGGGTCTGGAGGTTCAGGCAGCTGGACGGCCGACGAAAGCTCTAGCCTTGTCTGCTCACAAGGGATGGGGCTCTCCTGTCTCCCACTCCAGGGGAGACCTTAGCAAAACCACCCTTGAGCATCCTGCTGCCTCCAGAGAAACTTTGGAATTCTTTCTTCCTTCAAGGGGAGACTTTGGGTTTTACTTTATCCAAATGCTACTTGCCCAGGGAAGGTCGAGTACTGAGATTCCATTTTGCTTTACAACTCAGAGAAGGGATTTTGATTGCCCCAATGTTTATCAAAGTGGTTCTCAAAGTGGGGTCCCCAGGCCAGCAGCATTAGCACATATGGGACCTTGCTAGTTTGCCATGTTCTCAGGTTCTGCAGAGCCCTGCTGGCTCAGAAACTCTGGGTGGGCTGAGCTAAACCTAGGCAGCCCTCCCAGTAATTCTGGTGCTGCCCAGTCTGAGACCCCCTGCTCTGCATTTCTTGAAGACCGGCTGCAGCTCACTCACTCTTCTTTCTGTCTCAAAATCCATTTTCCGGGTGGAGACACAGACAATACCTATTTATTCAGTGATTCAGGGAGCTATAGCAGTCTTAATACAAGGCAAACGTGTAGGCACTGTTTCGCCTTCCTTAAAGTTTTCATAGCTTCCTTGTTTTCATAGCTACATGCTCTTTCTGTTCCCACAGGGGCAGTGCTGCCTAGAGCGAAGGGCACTGGCTTGAGTCGCATTACCTGAGTGACAGCGTTAACTCTACTGCATACAGGCTCTGAGACCTGAGGCCCCTTACCTGACCTCTCTGAACATTGTTTCTTTATAACTGAGAGTTGTATTATATGCCTTAGAATTGTGGAGGATCAGTTAGATGATAATTGAGTTACTGAGAATCTGTTAAGCATTCAACTGGTGGTAGCTATCTATAAAAACTATTATCATCAGAGGTGAGTGGGAAATTTGCTCTGCCTAATCTTGCTGGTGGGGGTTAGACCTACCAGGAGGACTTGCTACCTGTGCACCCTACCTCTGGTCTAGGGATGACTCCCATCTTCACCCCACAGGCCCAGTATTCCTAACAAAGCCAACGTGCTTTTCCCTTTTGGCACTAGGCCATCAATTGTAGGGGAAGGCAAGCCGGCTAGCCAAGCCCTCCATTCCCCTGGCCTGGCCCAGCCTCATCTCTGAGGGCCGTGGAGCATGAGTACTGACAGAGGTCCCTGGCTTGTGGCCTGGCCTGCAGATTCCCCAGTCCACGGCTCCATCCTGTACTGGGAAGAGCTTTGGGGACCTGGTCTGTGGCTCCCACCCCACTCCTCAGGGTAGCAACTCAATGCACTTTCAGGAGCGCAGACCCACCACGCCAACAGGTGCAGGGAACAGTTACAGCACGTGGGGTCCTGAGCAGCCGGAGTGAAAGGGAGTGGGTGGTGTGGATGGCAAGTCCCTTGGGCTCTGCAGACGCCTCACTTGGTGTGAAGGGTTGTGGCTGAGGAAAGGCAGAGGGAACCTGTAGAGTGGGCCCCAGAGCAAGTAGCCCCAGATGTCCAGATCTAAAGGCAGCATCAGGTGTGGTCAGCGGCTGTGGTCAGAGTCCTGCACTCACCATTGTGCTAGAGGAACAATGCTACTCACCCTCCATCAGCACGGCTGCTTCAGGCGGTCATCCCTGTTCTGGAAGCAGCTGCCCTGGGCTGTAGCTGTGCTGTGGACACTTTTGACTAGGGCTGGGATAATGAACTGGGGCCAGTGAGTAGCTAGAGGACAAAATGAAGCCCTTGGAACTAAACCTGGGCCTCTGGCCTCATTAGCACTTGGTCTTCACCGAATGAGCTCGCCTGGGACCTTGGATTGGCGAGCAGGTCTCGTTTGTAGAATCTGCACCCAGCAAGGTGGCCTACAGCAGGGGCCAGGCTGTGGGACTTCCAGTCAGAAGACCTGGGTTCAAGTCCCGCATCTGTCATTCATGCCTTGTGTAACCGTAGGCAAGTTACCTCCCATGTCCAATGGCCAATGCGAGGGCCACTCGGAGGATTAGTGAGCAGGCTGGACAGGACCTGCTGTGAAACAGCCTCCTCAGGTTCCAGTCCTGGACAAAGGTGGTTGTGTTTATTAATATTTCAGAGGGAAGCATGCAGCGCTGTGTCCAGGTCCCTGGGGAAAGGACTCCGGGGCTAAAGAGCGCCTGGATGGTGAGCCAGAGGGTAGGAGAGCAAGGCCTCTAAGGGACAGGCGGGACAGAGCAAGCAATTAAGGAGCATCCCTGGGGCTGATCAGTGAACACTGCAGCCTGTTTCCGCCCTTCCTCATGAACCACTGCAGACAGGACCTTGTCTGCCATTCAGACAATGACTGTCTTGTCCAGCCTGTCTGCTGTCCACTGAGAAGTCTTAGGTGGTGGTGGCGGGGAGGAATATTTTGACATAATTCACACTTCAAGGAAAGGCAGTAGTGCTTCATTACAGTCCCCAGACACAAGTGCAGTCACAGCCAATACGAATCAGCATCACTGCACTGGCTGGAGGCATCCCGGGGTGGAGGCCGCGGAGGACAAGAGCCTGAACAAATGAGTGAGCCAGCATATGATTAGGGACTTATTTTTATAGGGTGCACTTTGTTCTTGGAGGCTCTGTTTCAGAGATCTCTTTTCTAGAAATCTTATCAACTTGGGATATTGTTCGATGTAGTTAAGAGCTAATTATTTTTATACCTGCTGGCCAGAATCCATCTTAATCTCTCTCTCTCTTTTTTTTTTTCAGTACTGGGAATCGAACTCACGACCTTGCGCTAGCCAGGCAGGTGCTGTGCCGCTGAGCTATATCCCTAGCCCTTAATCTCTTATTTTTAACCAAACTTATTATCTTTATTGCCAGAGCTTAATACCCCATTATTTAAATAGCCCCAATATCCTGCTGCTGTCATTTCTTGTATGTGACACCACCCCGGGTTTCAGACTTGCTACTCCTGGGGTCTTGACATGCTGACCTCCATCTTTGATTAAACTTGAGATAAACTCTCTGACTTCAATAAGCTGAGTATTCATTGCTTTTAGTCTAGTCAGTTAGGTGTGTGAACAAATACCAGTTTGACTGATGCTATGTAAATCTGCTTTTGGTTCTAGTGTATTTGATTGTTTTTGGTGTACAGCATACCAGCCGGCTAGGTGTATGAGAACTGAGCTAGGAGCCACTGTTTGTGCGTTTGTGTGGTCATTGCCTTCAGCAATCACTTGGCACAAGTCACTTCTCTTTGTCCTGGTTCCGAGTAAGGTGCTACCCTGAGAAGCTTCCCAGTTGATTCCACGGTGTGTCTTGGCCCGTGTCCGAGTTGCTGGCTGCTCCTTCCACTGCTCCTACTGCTGTCCTTCCTCTTAGTCACCAGTCATGTCCCCAGCCCACTCAGAAAAGAACAGATGCCATGGATTTGTCTTTTGGAATAATGGGCATCCGTTTTCTTTTTTTCTCAATTTTCCTTTTCTTCTTGTTTTGGTGGTACTGGGATTAAACCTAGGGCCTTGCACATGCTGGACAAGTGCTCTACCAGTGAGTCACATCCCTAGGTTCCTCTTTTTTTAAGATTTTGAGGCAAGTTTTTGCTAACTTGCCCAGGCTGGCCTTAAACTTGTGATCTTCCTGCCTCAGCCTCCTAAGTAGCTGGGATCACAAGCATGAGCTACTGCACCTGGCAGGGCACCAGTTTTTAATGTTGATTAAAATATGGACATTTGAGGCCTGCATGGAAGGGGAATTTCCAGACACCAACTGTGCACATCTTACATGTGTTTCTTTACAGGGAGTGAAGAAGCTCCTAGAGCTCACTAATCCAAGCTTCTCATTTACAGATGAGGAAACCAAGGGCTCGAGTGATGAAGATGTATTAGGAATGTGATTCCCCTTGCCCATGCAGCATGGCTGCCAGAATGGCCTAGCTGGGAAACATGGCCTATAGGGGTTGGGATCTGCTTTACCATTTATAGGCTGTGTGATCTGAGAAGCTGCTTTCCCTGGCTGAGCTGGTGTTCTCATGTGCAGATGGGAAGTGATTTGTATCCGCCTTCCAGGGACGACGGCTTGGGGACAAAGAGACTAAGGGGAGTGGCTGCAGAACACACATTGGAACCCTGCTTCACAAGTGTCCTAAGATGCTTTCTTCCTGCCCTTGTGTCCCTCTGGACATTCAGTCTCCTGCTCTTTCAAGGGTCCAAGGAGGAGGAGCAAATGGAACTGGGGCAGTGTGAGGAGGGGAAGGAAGACTGGGTGGCCGAGGGGACCTCTGGTGGCCTCCCCACCACTGGAAACAGCTGCTGCAAAGCAGGAATGTTTGGAGTCTCAGCCCTGCCGAGCAGTCCCAAGAGTTGAAATCTGAAAGAGGCTGCAAAGAAGGTTCCAGAATATTCTTTATTAGTTTTTAGGAAGCAACTTTAAGTTCAATTCTAGTGGAGTTTACAATGTGACTGTTCAAAGATACCTCTACTGAGGGTTTCTTCTATATTCATCTTTATTCAAAATGAACCATGCCCTTAATACAGCAGACAAACACCAGGTGTAACTAACTCGTATAGCTCAGCAGGAGCACAGCATTATTCTTCAGTGACTAACCTAGAGTGACAATTCTGTTAATAGGATTAGGGGTCATTGTGGAACTGTTTTCTCTTATTAATTTGGCTTGACTTACAAATACATTCTGAATTGGCTGGGGACAGGACCTATTTGCTTTTAGAAAGAATCTTATGGTTTTATTTAAAACACATGACTCCCTGTATTTGAAGAAATATGACATTTTGATTTTTATGTTTTGTGTTTTATATAAAATTATAGTGTCAATCCAGATTTTTCTTTTCATGAAAATTTATGGCAGGTTAATTCTCCCTGCTGACTTTTAATATGTTTGTTCTTTGGGTATATTTTCCCCTTTTCCAACTAATATCCATTCTTCCAACAAACATTGTGTGCGTGAGTGCATGTGTATGTGCACATGTGTGCGTGTGTGCACATGTGCAAAAATGTGGAACTTCTATGTGCCAGGCCCCATGCTAGGCACTGGGGACAAAGATGGAAGAGCCAGCCCTTCCGTCAAGGAGCGCACAGCGGGTGTAAGTATTCAGGATTGTAAGGTGATATAGAGACAAGCACCACGGTATCAGTGTTAATGGAGACATGGAAGAGGTGACCAATCTAGCCTTAGGTGGGGGAAAGGAGGTCATAGAAGTTTCTGGAAGAAGCAGCACTAAAACAAAATCTTACAAAAAGAAAAGGGACCGTGGGGAGCAGGTGCACAGCCAGAAAGGAGGGTCATGAAGTGAGGCCAGAAAGACAGAAGTTACACCATGGTGTGCAGGTTAGTCTCTGGACTTCATTTGAAAAAGTCACAGTAAGCCTTATTGTCAAAAGACAGGGAAGGGGCCCATGAGATGGCTCAGCGGCATAGGTGCCTGCCTAGCAAGCCGAGGTCCTGAGTTCGACTCCCGGTACCCATATATGAAAAAAGGCCGGTGATACCGCTCAGCGGCACGGGCGCCTGCTTGCGCGTGAGGTCCTGAGTTTGACCCCCGGTACCCACAAAAAAAACCAAAAAACCAAACCAAACAAAAAGACAGGGAAGGAACAGATCTACATCTTGGAAACCTCATTCCACAGTTCTGAGGCTCAAAATAACAACACTACATAGGATCTGCGGTCGTAGCAGAGGTGGGAAATGATGAGGCTCGCACTTGGGGCCAAGCTGAGAGTTGTCTACAAGGTGACTTAGGGCAACTTGTGTGTCACTGGGTGTGAGGCTAGAGCAGGGAGGGAAGAATCAAGGGTGACTTCCAGTTGCAGCCTGGCATTGGGTGGCCAAGAGAGCCACTAATGGAGACTTAGGGAGGAGCAGGTTGGGGGGATAATGAAACAGGGTGTTTTGGAGGTGAGTGTGTGCTGTTTTTGAGGTGTCCAGGTCTGGGGAGATGGCAGTGACAAGCAGGAAGAAGATGTGGGCTGGGGATACAGAACTGAGAGTGAGCTGCGTGGAGATGGGAGCTGAAGGCAACAGCCAGATGCAGCCATCCGGGGAGAATGCGCAGACACAGGTGAGGAAAAGAGCTGGTCAAGAGAGCACCCTGGAACATTCCAAATTTTGGGGGCCACCTGGGAAAGGGTAACCCATGAGAAACACAAAGAATGGGAGGAGAATGAGAACCAAAGAGGAGAATGAGAACCAAAAGAGCGAGCAGAAGAGGGAGAGGGCTTCAAGGAGGAGGTGACCACCAGTGCTAAACAAAGCAAAAAGCTCTAAAAGAAAATTCAGAACTTCTGCTGGGTGTAGACAGTTTGCTGAACATCTGAAGGAAAGTGACTTCTGCAGAGTGAGAACCAGTCTCGTTGAAGGACAGAGATCTGGAAAGACGTGGTCACCCAGAAAGTGCTGTGTGTGTGCATTGGTTGGGAGAGAGATGGGACCTTCTTCATAAAGGAGATGGCAGTAGAGAAGGAGAAGCTGAAGGTGCAGGCTGGGAATAATTGGTGGACATTGTCCCAAACTAACTTGAGCATGTTGGATTCCTTTAGTCTTCCAGTGATCTATAATTGAAAACTGCAGGAAACCAACACAAGGCTGGTATGTGTACATGAACATTGCAATGACTGATACAGATGTATACAAGCACATACTTCAGGTTACTGCAACATGATTGCTGCACTTCTTTGGCTACTTATCTGATTATTACAATTAACAACTGTCATCAAAAGACATGGATATGACAAATAGTATGTCGTCAGCAATTAACAATAAACTTGGACTGAGATCTTTTGCTGATTGTCTAGAGGGCTAGGGGCCTACCCCGTTCCTTTTTGAAGATTACCAATTTGCTTTCCCCTGTCAGCATTAAAGTGAAACTCTGTTTAATAGGAAACGCCAGCCAAATAACTTCTTTAGAAAATACAGTCCTTATTCCAAAATGTGACATAGTTATCCTCATTAGACCTGACAGCTCCCGGGAAGACATTTTCTCAAATCTGCTCCCCATTGGGCCTTGGTATGGGGAAGGATCCAGAACTGATTCCTGCTGTTGTGTAAACCACTGTGATGGTGACCCTGGGGAATTGTGAATGAGGTACCTGGGAGTCATCACTTGTTAGCCAGAAGACATGTCGAATTCATCCAGTTCCCTGCGGACTGTTATGTTACTACTATGATGGATTACCCAACATGGGTTATATAGGATGGCACAGGGCTACATATTCTGTAAATCTTGCAGGGAGGAAAAGGTTAATAGATGCCCACTAAAGTCCTGGTGACAGTTGCTCTCTGTCAGCATCATTGTCTTTGTTGGACAGTGCAATAGGCTCTAAAGTCTACCACCATGGGGAAGTGTTTAGAGGAGGAGTGAGGAGTTGTGAAACATTACTGGATGAAGAACAAGGAAGCCCTAGGCTCTGTTGTCACAGTAAACTTTGTGGTCTTCAGCAAGTCCCTACATTTATATAATTTTTAGGATTATGCATTGAGTGTGCACCTATGGTATGTGCTTTTCTGAATATAAAAAAATACGTTTAATGAAAAGAAATACCAATCAGACACTGGTGTCAAGAAGTCTAAGTATTGTCGTTGTCCAGGAACCCAAATTTGTTCTAGCAAGAGAATTTAGAGCGTTGAGGGTGAGAGGTAAGTAACGTGTTTCTGACATGACCCCAGAGTGGACCCAGGTAATGACTCAGATCTGTGGCTTCACTTCCAACCCAATACTTCATACCTGGTGCAGTCCTCCCAGAACACCTGGACTGCTGTGTGCCTGCCTCTCTCAATCGTTTCCCTCTTCTTGCTCAGGCTCGTAGGAGTCTGCAGCAGCTTTCTCCATCCCAGCCCTCGTGCCACAGATGGGCATCTCCTGGCAGTCCAGGGCCTCTGGCTCCTCAGTGCAGCATCTCCAAGCGTCTAGCTCAGATTTCCACTGTGGTTTTCTGAAGTTATCCTAAAGACTCCACTGGGAAGGGCTCCTTACAAAACCCTACGTGCCCTGCAAAACCCCCAGAGGCGTGACGCCCTGGAGTCAGTATTTAAATAAGGCCTGCTCTTCACGACCTGGGAGGTGATTATGCCCCATGGCCTTCACTCCCCCAGTCGTCTTCTCTCCAGGCTCAGTATTCCAATCCCTTCAGCTCCTCTGCAATTATTGTCATACCAGATTCTCACGGTCCTAGCTTCTGGGCAAACAGTAACACCCTATGGTTTGCTAGCTCTCTCTCCCAGGATACCATGGGAGCATCTAAAATCCAGTGTGATCCTGGGGAGCAAAAGGACGAACACTAAAAGAAAACAAACAAACAAAAAAGAAAACAAACAAACAAACAAACACTTGCCTATGAAGATTTATTTCTGGCCTTCCCTAGTCTTGCTACCACCGGGACCTGTCGCGGCTCCGGGGACCACCAGAGGGCGTCGGGGATCAGGTCCTGGCGCGCTCCGCCCTCCGAGGTCAAACCGGGAGCCGGCGGACCGGAGCAGCTGTTCCGCAGAGGAAGCCGCCCCCCTGGGTAACTCGTGTCCCCCCGGGCTCTTTCTCCTTATGTGGGCTATCAAAGGCCCGCTGTGCCCAGAGCCTCGTCGGTGGGTGGGGAGGTGTGTGGTGGTGGTGATGGCGGGGAGCGTGACAGGTGACAGCGTAGGAGCAAAGGAGGCTCCCAAGGGCCGGCTGCACAGCAAGCTGGGAAGTTAGCGACAGCCGGTGAGGAAGGACTAAGTGGAACATGATCTTGTTGTCTGATGCCCCTCCCCATCTTTGTATAGCTTCTACTAAGTACAGTTTTTACAGGTAGCTACGCTGGATTAGAATCTCCATGTGTTTTATAAAAAGCAAGCAATTGTATTTTTAGCATTTTTAGTACTTTTCACACCATGGGGAAATTCTTGAAATGTGTGTAGAATCAGTTCTTGCAAAATGCAATCATAAACCGAGCATAGTGACACACTCTTGTAATCCCACCACTGGGGAGGCTGAGGCAGGAGTATTACCTTGAGTTCAAGGCCAGCCTGAACTGCATAGCGAGACCCTGTCTCAAACAAAACAAAACAAAACAAAACAAAACAAAACAAAACAACCCACCAAAAATAAAAATGCAATAATAATATTAAAATGCCCAATGGAGGCCCCTATCTGAAAGCAACTCTACAACCAGTGAACGATGAGGTGTATGGACTACTTTCAAGTGAAATTCTCATGTCTGTGTTTGAATTGTATTTGAATTGTATTTTAGGCCGTCACACAGGATCCCATGGCAAACCACCTGACAAGGAAATGGATGCTCCCTGGCTGCTGCGCGTGGGACCTGGGGACACCTCACTGAAATAGCGAGGCAGTACAGGTTGTCCCAAATGTCTAATAGTGCAGTTTTAAGCCAGGTGGAATTCAAGACTGCCCTCCAACATTTGAAAACTAAAATTAAAAAGAGCAGACACATTGGACACAGAGGGAGTGATGTTCAAATCCTTTTGTTTGTTCTGTTTTCTTGGTTGGGAGGCCTGAGTTCCAATCCTTGTTTTGTGGCTTACTAGCTGTGGATTTTTGTAAAACTACTCAACCCTCCCAGGCTGCAGTTTCTTCGAGACTGAAATGAGGCTGTGGCAATAGATTATTAGGTGAGCTATAGGGTCTCCTCCAGGTCCATGAAAACAATCAGATGAGGTCGCAAATGTATTATGCATTTGAAGCAGCTACAGAAGAAGGGGCTTACGAGCAAGGGTAAGCTGTGCAAAGAAAGCTACTGGGTTCCACTGTTAATTTACCTACTTCCTTCATCCTCCTCCCCCAGCTGGCTTTGGGGAGCAGTAACCAATCAGATACAGTCACCAACATTCTTCAGGGAGCATCTGAATTTGCACATTTCATGGCTATAATTCTTTCCTCTTTTCATAATTTCTTCTGGAAAGGCTCTTGTCCCAAAGGATAGCTTGGTACAGAGATTTGGATTTTTTTCTCTCCCTCTGTCTCTCTGAGGAACTTCTAACCTTTGCTGCTGAGCCCAGAGGTGTTCACCCCTGAGAGTATGGAAATGAGAAACACCACCAGCTCACCATTATGGGAAGAAAAATATTAAAGCTCAGATTCTTGAGGCACAGGGGCCTCCAGTTGTTGCACGGATTACACACACCAATGTGCTCACCCAGTCCTCAAGACCCTTCGTTATTACTATCAAGAAATAAGATCAGAATGGCAACATCAGAGCTACCATCTATCGAGCACCTACCATTCGTCAGGCGTTGCATGAGGTCCTTTGTGTCATTTCAAGTAGAGCTTTACCCTATGAGGTTAGGTATTATTGCCCTCATTTTGTAGATGAGGAAACTGAGACCATCCAATGGTTTCTTAAAAGTCAGCTGAAGTTGTACCATGTTACAGTGGCAGAACCAGAATTGAAACCCAGTTCTCCTAAGATCCCCATTGACAGGTAACAGAGCGATTGTCAAGAAAACCTCAGTGAGTCCACCTTTTGTGGAAGATGCATGCCCAGCTGTGTATGTGTGTCTGTGTGTGTGTGTGTGTGTCTGTGTGTTTGATTTTGGCTTCATCTTAAATAAGATTTGTGGTGCTTAAATCAGGTGGTGCCAAGTGGGGAGGCCAGGGAATCTAACCCAGAGCAGGTCACATTGCCATTCAGACAGTCACATCTCAAGGAGTTTCAGGAAATGCGCTAGACAATCAGAATGAAGAGCTCAGGGGCTGGGGATATAGTTCAGCAGCACAGTGCCTGCCTGGCAAGCACAAAGTCCTGAGTTTGATTCCTGACACCAAAAAAAAAAAAAAAAAAGAATGAAAAGCTTCCCCCTGGCAAAATGCAAGTGTAGTGGACAAAAGTAACAAAGGTCAATGGTGGCGGGGGGGAGTCAAGGAATTCTTCCTAATTCATTTCATTGGTTGCAGATGATTTTAAATGTTATCGTAAGTTTTCCTCTTCTCACTGAGAGTCTGTGCCTCTCCCACAGGATGGGGATCTTTAACTCTACTGAGTTCAGCAGGGACCTCTCATGGACAGGTAGTGGCTCTCCTTTTGTTTAGTGCTTGAAGCTTCTAAAAGCAGCTTTTCCAAGGACCTACAGGGGTCCCAGTGAAGGAATCGGTTTAGTGACACTTTCTGAACCACCCAGACTTGGAAGTGGCTCTCATTCTTGGGAGAAGATGCTGCACTTTGGAGGAATCTTTTTCTTTGGCTTATCTAGATGGAAGATGCTCTCTAAAGGAGGGTACACCTTAGAATTGAAGTTGAACACCTACTCAAGGAGGTGAAGGTGGAGCCAAAGGAGCTGGGCGGTCTCCTAGGTGATGACTGGGAATGAGGTCAGAAGAAATGAGCCAGAGTAGCGGAGTGCTCAGCCCTCTGTTGTGCTGGAGACGAGACCGTGGAGAGTACGTCGGAACCGTGTCCACGCATCTTCTCCCCAGCAGGAACCTAGCTACAGACCGCAGTCTATAGATGGTCATCCTGTCAGCCAGCACTGCCCTGGATGTGATAATACTGGGTGACAACCATCACTACTATCTCATCTCCCTCAAGATAAGCAATTGATTGTCTCTTTTAAATAAAGACAGAATATCATGGGAGTTAAGACCCTGGGCTCTGCCTTTTTGGCTGTGTGGCTTATGGCAGGAAGGTATTTACTTAGCTCTGTTTCCTCCGCTATAACATAAAGGTGATAATAGGACCTAAATCAATTAATACATGCAGAGTGCAGTGCTTGGCACCAAGAAAGATCTCAACGAATGTCAGCTATTATGATTATCCCCACTGTGTATTTATGTACAGAATTTTTGTATTCTTTAGATGTATTTACATAAAAATGTCATCCATAGATATTGACTTCATTTTTCAGTAGAAGTGGAATTTTATAGAGGTTGAATAACTGGAGTCCAGCTTTTATGAACTCCTAGTTCAGTGCTCTTTTCACGGGCCAGTGAGATGGCTCAGTGGCGTAAGCGCCTGCCTGGCAAGCTCGAGGGCCCGAGTTCGACTCCCGGAACCCACATACGAAAAAAGGGCCGGTGATATCGCTCAGTGGCACAGGCGCCTGCTGGCGCGCGAGGTCCTGAGTTAGAACCCCGGTACCCACAAATAAAAAAGCTCTTTTCACCATATCAAATATGTAAATTATGACATTTACATATTCACATGCACCAGCCTTTGCAGGTACTCAAACATTCCCTGTTTTTTGTTAATTAGGAAATGATGAGGCGTGTCTCTGCTCAGAATGTCTTACCTTGGGGAGCCTGTACTTTTCCCTGAGGTGGACTCTGAGGCATGCCCTCTCTGCCTTTTTTTGTGTAAATGCAGCATCTCTTTCCATCCTAAAAGTTAAAGAATAAAATAAAGGATCATAAGGACATGGAGATTCAGGACATTCCAGCTGCTGTTCAGAGAAGCAGAATCCTGGGGCACATCTCAGCTCCTGTGCCAGCAGACACCTGGGAAATGTGGAATTTTCTCACGATGTCCTAAATGTCTGCTCTTCCATTACTTTACTCTCATCACTTAATACATACCTGAACCCCAAAGACAGCAAGGGACTGGGCATCTCTTTGTGATGTAATTGGAGAGCCAGGGTTATGGCTCCTGACAAAGCCACCCATGGACTGTGTGGCATAAAACCAGTAGCCTCAGAATTGCTTGTGACAAAGACAACTTCCTGGGCCTGATATCCATTCTGCTGGGGCAGAACCCCTGGCACAGGGGAGAAGAAGTCACATTTCTAAAAAGTCCCCTAAATAATTCTTAGCTAAGCAAAAACTGTTATCTGTTGTATCCAGCAGCAGGGCATCCTTTGGCGGCCCATGGTATTTGGGGATTTAATATAAAGTTGTTTCTCTTTGTTATGATGGCTTATTATATGCATTTATGAAAATACCACAGGGAAACCTGTTACTCTGTTATAATCACTATGCACTGATTAAAAGGGGGGTGATAATACTATCTTTTAAAAAGCTGTTTCCCCTCATTATCACCAAATCAAGGCCCCAATATAGGCAGGATTCCATTCCCAGTTACAAGAAAGTATCCAGAAACAAGGTAGAGAAGATTCCCATAATGCCATACTGGGATACTACTCTGTGGATAACCTAACTGGGCTCATGACTATTCTAGTTAGAAACAGACTCCCTTACTCATGATGATCCAGACAAATGGACACATTTTTGGGGATGCGTGCAAAACTTAAAAAAAATTGCCTCCATTCCCAGCTGTCCACAGAAGTGCACTATTGGTACCTACATTTGAACATGTGGCTTTGCTCTCTAGCTGTATTGGGTTGGACCAAGTTGAGTTAATTAAATCTGCTTTGGAATTTGGGATTGAGACTGAGAAAGACAGACTTGAAGGGTGGCTAGAACTGTAACAGGTGAACTTGAAAGCCTTGGCTGCTATTTTCCACTGGCCAGGTGGTCTGGGTAGTAGAGTGCAGAAAAGAAAGCTGGCTGCCGAGAAAAGAACAAAGTCGCCAGGCAGATTAGAAGCAATGGCAAGAGATGGGAAGAGTGCTTGTGGATTCTCAACAGCCTTCTGTAGGTCTAAGTGAGGACTGGAGGGATTTCTGCTCATGTGTTGGATGAAGCTTATTTGGATAAAGTATTATTTACATTAAAATAAATCCCATTTTCTTTATCAAAATTGGCTATTTCCTGATTCCAAGTTTTAAAATAATCTTAACAATTACATAGAATGCTGACTGCAAAGCAGCAAACAATTAGATTGAACTACTGGATCCTGCGTTCACATGCTCTCCGAATTCAGTTCTATCTGTGCTATATCTAGTCTGGGTTCAGCCTGCTAGTTTTGAGAGGAAAATAGGATAAAGTGACTTCTTTAAGAGACTAATGACCTGTGGCATAAAAAGCAGATCCTACCCCACCCCCAGTATGTTATTAGAAAAACTTTCAAACATATAAAAAGTTTGAGAGAATTTTACAGTCAAAGACCCATCATCTAGAGTCTACAATTTGCATCTCACTATACATTTTTTATCACTTATCTACCTTCCGTTCCTTTATCTATCTTGTAAAATTTTTTGGTATACATTTGCAATACATACTAATTACATTCATCTTGGGGAATTGGTAATGTACATATTACATCTGAACCATTTTTACTCCCCCTTCTCCTCTCTGCTCTGGCCTCTCCTCTCATCCCCCGAGTCTCTTCCCATCTCCACGAAGTCTACATCCCTGTTTCCTATCATTTTTCTTTTATTAAAAATATGAAACACTTCATGAATTTGTATGTCATCCTTGCCCAGGGGCCATGCTAATCTTCTCTGTATTGCTCCAATTCTAGTTATATGTGCTGCCAAAGTGAACACTATCCATTTTAATGTTTGATGTATTTTTTTAATGTATTTTAAAGTTATAGAAATCAGTACACTTCCCCCAAACATGTCAATATGCATATCATTATTTATTTATTGTTCCTCTTTCCTTTTGAGGCAAAATTTGTATACAGTGCTCTAAAATGTCTACACTTGTGTAACCCAAACCCCTATAAAGATATGAAACATTATTCCCACCTGATAAAATTCCCTCATCCCCATTCCTGATCAAACTCTGCCCCAGTTGTAGGGCAATTACCATCCTTTCTCCACTAGAGTCTGGTTTTTGACTGTTCTAGGACTTCATGTAAATGGAATCACATACATTATATTCTTTTCTGTAAGGCTTCTTTTTTTTTTTTTTTTTTTTTTTTTTTTGTGGGTACCAGGGTCGACCTCAGGACCTCGCGTGCCATCAGGCACCCGTGCTGCTGAGCAATATCACCAGCCCTTTTTTTGTATGTGGGTTCCGGTAGTCGAACTCAGGCCCTCGTGCTTGCCAGGCAAGTGCTTACGCCACTGAGCCATCTCATTGGCCCCCTCTGTAAGGCTTCTATAACTCACCATAGAAAACTTTCAGATTCATACATGTTTTATTTATCACTAGTGTATTTCCTTTATTCCTGAGTAGTATTTTATGTACAAATATTTCACCACTTACTCATTCTCCTGTTGATACACAACCTGAATTACTGGCTATTTTGGGTGATGGCAAATGAAGTTGCTAGAAACATTCTTGAACAAATCTTTTTATGGACATGTATTTTCATTTCTTGTAGGTAAATATCTAGGCATGAGATTTGTTGGGTTGTCAGGTAATTTAGTTGAGTATGTTTAGTCTTAGAAGAAATAGGTGGACCTTTTCCCAAAGTGATTGTACTATCTTACATCTCTTTAAGTGGGATGAGAGTTCTAGTGGTTTCACATTTTAGCCAACCTTTGATACTTTGTGTTTGTTTAATTCTAGCCATTCTGATGTGTGTGTGTAGTGGTACCTTACCGTGTTTTTAAGTTTTTTAAATTTCCATGAGGAGTAATGATATTAAGGAGCCTTTTTTTGCATGAACTAATTTGCTATGTGTATATACTTGTGAAGTCTTGTTCAATTATTTAGCTCATTTTTTGCTTTTATTATTGAGTTGTAGTTCTTTATATGTCCTAGATCCCAGTCCTTTTTCAGATACATGTTTTGCAAATATTTTCTCTCAGTTTGTGTCTTGCCTACTTATTTACTGAATGTCTTCAATGCACAAAATTTTTAATTTTGATAGTCTAACTTATCAAACTAAAACTTTATAATTATTACTTCCTGAGTCACAACAAACCTTCACTTACTAGTTGCAAAAATATTCTTCTGTTTGTTCTAGAAGTTGTATAGTTTCAACTTTTACATTTAGGTGTATGATGCATAGTGAATTAATTATTGAGTGTAGTGTATCATAGAGGTGAAAATTGAGTGTTTTTCAGTTATTTTGGTACCATTTGTTGAACCAACTTTTCATTCCCTACTTGTATTTTGGTACCTTTGTTGAAAATCAAATAACTGTAAGTTCATTGTCAATCCTAATGCCACATAGACTCCATCATCCAGAGATAGTTTAGAAATTATTCAGAAAAGCTGGTTGTGCTGTTGGATGTGGAGCTAGTTTCTGCTCAAGTACAGTACATATTTCTGCAGAAGAAAAACTAACAGCATCTACTAGGTACATTCCTCACAGATCCAGGCCCATAGTGAGAGGGTCCAGAACATGACTGAATGAAACAAACTTCAGAGTCAGCTTACAGAGGGTACTGTAGTAATAGTTGAACCATCACTGAAGGAGCACGTCTATACAACCGTGTAAAATAGAAGAGTTGGGCCAGTGATATAGCTCAGCAGCATAAGCGTCTGCCTGGCAAGCGCAAGGTCCTGAGTTTGACTCCCGGTACCCGCATAAAAAAACAAAATAGAAGAGTCAACAGACTATTGTTTTATTTTCTGTCCAAGAATTTCTCTCCTAAATCTTCTGTTTAGATATAGGCCTCTTTCAGCACCAATGTTGTCAGTAGTGAGAGAAAAAAATCTAATCATAAAAGGAAAATAAACATGAATGTACAGTAGAGGGCATCATTAGGTACTTCTTCTTCATTTACAATTAGCAGAGCCAATCCTATTACTTTTCTAAAAATCACAAGGGTAGATTTAGAGGCTTTTGTCTGCTAATGTTTTAGTTATTATATATGCTGCACTATCTATATAGCTCTCTCTACACTTGTGACGAGCAGGCATTCTGGATCCCTGATTCTTCATACCCCCTTCTAGGTAATGAAGACCCTGAAAACTCAAGTCGTGGGTGAGAGGTCCTCCCTCTTGCCATGGAGAAGGAGGATGCACACTGTCTTACCACCGTTTCTTAAATTAGAAGACAGTAAATTTATAATATTCTCATGCACACACGGAAGAAGCCAAGCAGTTCACAAACAACACAGTCTACAGATCAACCATTTGATTTGGCCATTTTGACCTTTGATCTGTCCATATACAAATTAAGGAAAGCTAAGACATTAAACAAATGCCACATCTGTGATTTATTGTGTGGACATATTAAATGATACTTTGCGTGATCATGTATATAATCTGAATTTCTGACCATTTTCATTAGCTTGCTTGAACTGAAAGTTTATGATGCTATTGTTCTACTTTCTCTTCATTATACTTGTTTTTCTTTTGTAGATTTTTCTTTTACATGCTGTAGGCAAAGCAGACCACAACTCAAAGAATGTTGCTTCTTTTGCCCAAATTTTATCTTAGCACCAACATCATTTTTCCACTTACATTTTCTTGCTTTCTTTTTTTTAAAACTGAATTTACTGCAGAACCAAGCAAAATACATTCTAGGTAGTTTAGAAGCCATGATTTCTTTCAGAAAAATACAATAGACAAGGTTTCCACTAAATATAGGCTTTTTACTTTCTTAGTTTCCTCCAGGTCATTAATCTTCTCACCTATAATCATCTAAGTGACAAGACTTAGGCAACTATTATATAATTAATCCTTAGCAAAATAGCCATGGTAGCAAAAAGAAATACTTTTCTTTTGTAACATATGATGAACATTTAAAGGGTACATTGACTTTTCAATTCTTAGTTCATTATTAAATAAAGACTTAATTCTATTTAAAGCTTTTAAAATTACACTTACTTTAAAGCTTTTAAAACTACACCTAGTTTTTGAATAGTGACCAATTATTATTGGTGATATTTGTATTCCATCATACTCAACCAAAATGTTACAGTAGTTACATTTCATTTTTATTATATTTTATATAGCCAGGAGAATGCCCTTATTTTTAGAGGTATAAGACTAAAATACTTAGGGGGGAAGTATCATGATAACTGTAATTGACTTTTAAAATGCAATTATGGCATGGTGTTTACTGTTGACTTTATGTCATCAGTATTTCGGGGCATGCATCATACTATTCTATTTTTCTGTGTGACAACATTTTGTAATAAGCAATCCACAAATTTTTCATAGTCTAATAACTACATCTATAAAAAAACTGTCATGTTGTGTTTTTTGCTTTTTTGTGCAAGATTGAGGAGGTTGCACTGTATGTTTTTAGGCTCTTTTTGAGGTAGAAAGTCTGAATTCTCACAATATGAAAGCTTCCTATTTGGTAGGAAGGTGAATTTAAGAAAGATTACAAAGATACACTCACCATGTTTTGTTTGAACAATTAAAATGAGGCCAATTAAAATATGCCTTGGCCAGGAAATGTTAAACTGCTTTAAGAACAACATATAGATTAATTTGTATTTTTTACTTTCATTCATACAAGTAGAACATAGGCATCACGGATGCTACAAAATCATTCACTTTACCCAAATAAATTTCCCCAAGTTAGAGATAGCGAGTCAGAGGGAAAGTATCCTAAAAAGCACAGGGAAATAAGCTGGGGAGCTGAAGAAGGTATGTCTAGAATGGATTTCCCTTGCTTTCAAAGGGAAATGGAGTTGTGGTACTCACTTCTCCTCAATCATTTGCTTTTGGTATTCCTCATACTCCTCTCTAGTCATCCCTTGAGCTGCTGCTGGGTCGGATGTGCCTCCTTCTTCTTTTTTTTCTTCTGCCCCACCTCCAAATCCTAAATTCTTTACTTGGTTACTTATCATATTTTTTACAAAGAAAGCCATTGTCTCTGCCCTAGAAGACTACAACTAAAACTCAGATAAAACCTGAAAACAAAATACACCTTAAATCAAACAAACTCAAGACAAAACCTCCAAATATCCTCAGCGACAGCAGCAGCACATGTAGCAGCAAGGGATTTTGCACAGCCTCCTCTATTCAAGGGCATGATGATAGGGAGAGTGGTTTGTTGGCCATAAGCTGGATTAGACTGCTGAATACCTTAATATTGAAGCAGATGGTTCCGATTCTAAAGCACACCATCAGATGCAACTGACCACCTTCTTCATTCATATGCTCAGCTAATTTCACAGGGAGGAAACCACTCATATTCTCTGTTCCTGTCTACCTCTTTCTAAAATAAAAAAAATTTTTTTTTGACAGTGCTGAGATTGAATTCAGTGCCTTCGTGCATGCTAGGCAAGAGTTCTGCCACTGAGCTATACCCTAGTCCGCAAATTTTAAATTTTAAATGCAGCAAGCCTTCACCAGAGTCTTGTTTCAGTTTAATCAGAGTTGACTGACGACATAGATGTTGCCGAATTTCCAAATTCCAGCCGTTGGGCACGTGATCCTGTTGAAAACTGAGTCCAATGGGACTCAAAATACAGAATGTTTCATTAAGCATTAAGCAAAAATAAACCTTTTGATCCATATTTTATCTCATCGGATTCGCAGCACTATGCAAGGATTTGCTTTTTGGTTTGCTTGAATTTTGTTCCACTTTACTGATGACTGCGACCCACACAAACATTCACAACTTGAGCATGTATGTCTAAAGGGTAAGCTCGGGGCCTTACTTCACACTGAAAAAATGCTTTGCCTGTCCTGAACAGAAGTGTCACTCATCTACCTGGAAAGGGCGTGCTTGACACTTCCAAGGCTCTGACACAGAGTAAGTACTCATGGGAGTTGAGTCAGCAGTATGATCTGGGTCACTTTTTCCTTTACCCACTTCCTGGGTGCTCTATTTAAGCTCACAGGTGTAGCTGGATAAAACTTGACAGTATTTTATAATTCAGCATGTTCTCTCTGGTGTGGTTTTCTTCAGGTCAAGGTAAGAATTGAGTATGGCTAAGACTTTAATCTACACTAATGTGTTTCTAATTAAAGCATTCCAGGAGAGAAAGGTGTGAGAGAGAAGAGCTACAACTTATTTGTAACCTATGCTCATTATTTTATCAGAAGCCTCTTAGAAAAAAGAAAACTATACCTCCGGTAGTATGGCATTGAAAAATCTGTATTTTTGCTTAAAATGCTTGCTTTATATATTTTAAGGTCTGCTTTTTGTTTTTACTAATCTATTTTAAAATGATGCTAAAATGCCCTCAATAGGAAAGACTAAAAAAGTTCAGGTGAAATATAAACTTTTCTCAGTGCCTTCTGATTGAGAGTGTATATTGCTACTTATCTTCACTTTCACTGTAGGGTGAGTTATATAAAACTTAACACATTCAAAACATTATCTCTAAATCCCATTTGTAGTAAACTGTATTTCATCGCCACTAAGGGATGTTGCTCATCACGGTCTTATAGCATTTTATAGACTGTGAAGTCCTAGATTTCTATTGTTTCTTGTTTTTCCAGTACAGCATCTGGAAATTCTCCTTTAGGAAATACTCGACAGATGTTTCATGCCATTAAAAAATACTTTTATTTTCCAAAGAACAGGAGAACCTGCTGAAGTCGTCCTCTGTAATAGTTTTGGTCTGAAAGTGAAATCTCAAAAGTTATGCTATTAGCCAACTGGATTTGAAGGGTCTGAATCAGAGGATTAATACTCTTCCCTAAAGAACAAAACAAAATAACAGAAATGAAAATCCATTTTATTATAATTATTAATTGGATTTATTATAAAAGTAATTATTAATATTCCATTTATTGAGCATTGGGAAATCCTGTTAGCAAGAGTGTCAATTCTAAATTCCAAAATAAGTCTGTAAAGCAGTGTTTCCCTGTCCAGTCCTTTTCTGTACGTATCTGGGGAAGAGGTGAGCAAGCATTATAGAGGTGGAAACTATAAGTGTGAAAACTGAATATCCCTATTTCTTTACTTTATGAAATCAAGTCTTATTTGTATCCCAATAGATAATTCTATTGAGAATAAAAACATGTCTCAAAACACTTTTGCTTCTCAATTTATTACAATAGTCTTTTCAGTTGGACATCTAGTAAGTATTTGCTGCTGTGTGTAGAATCTTTGTTGAGTTTGTAGAATCTTCCATTCTTCCAGATAGAGAAAATAAGACTTACGGAACGGTACCATTAGTATTAACCCCCACCCCATGGCTCCGCACATTGCCTGAATAAGATCTGTGCTCCTTTCTGTGGCCTGTGAGGCCTTACATTATTTGGCCCTTGCTGACCTGCCAGTCTCATCTCCCACATTTCCCTAGCCCAGTCTACTCTGATCAATGATATCCTTATTGTCCCAAGCTTGTTCCCACCTTTGTCCTCACAGAGCCTTGCTGATCTCCCTCTTCATTTGGCTTTCCCTCAGTTCAGGACTCTGGTCCAATTCACCCCCTTAGAGAATGCCCTGACTACCCTAAAATACCTTGCCTCCACCATCCCACCCTCTCTATTCATCTGTCCTACTATGTTTTTCTTCATAGCATTTGACTCTACTTGAAATATTATTATTGATCCAGATGTTTATTTTCCATCTACTCTATTAGAATGTAAGCTTCATGAGAGGCCAATGTAATTTTATTCTGTTTTGTATCCTTACCTCTGAGAATTATGCTTGGCACATAATAAGTAATTGATAGCAATCTTGGAGGAAAAAGAATGAATGATTGCAACCTATGATTCATAAGGTCAAATAGCTTAATTTTAAACAATTTGACTTTAATGGAGGTAATCAAAGTTCTACTTGGGCTGTGTGTGGTGGCACACACCTGTAACCCTAGCACTCTGGGAGGCTGAAGCAAGAGGATCCCAAGTTTGAACCCAGCCTGGGCAACTCAACAAGACCTTGTCTCAAAATGGGCTGAGGGTGTAACTCAGCATGGAGGCCCTATGTTCTATCCCCAGTATTACATTAAAAAAAAAAAAAATCTACCTGGGCATGTAGGGACATTTGGAGAATTACCTGGAGAGTAGGAGCACTTGGAGAATTACCTTTGGGCATGTGTATGATTAGTGCTTTACAAATCAAAGCCAAAGTGGTTGGTGCCTTCTTTGCTAGTTCCCAGAGTAAGACCTCTGGTTACAGTTTTAAAAAATCATGTCTCATCCTGATTTTTAATGGATCGCCTTTGTAAATACTGATTAGTTGTGATCTACTCAGCTTGACTGATTCGATGGTATCTGGCCTAAAATATTTACTAGAGAAGCAATAATCTCATTAGTGGAACTGAAATTTTGGAAAGATCACATTCAGACAGCATAAATCCACTTAGATCCTTCGTCTAGGATTTTCTTTTCACATTAAAGCTTAATTTTGTGCTTGTAAAGGTTGGTTTGTGGTACCTTCCTCAAGGAAATCATGGCTATTAGTTTGTGCTGGCTCAGTTGTTATATCCTCTGAGTAGATGGCACAACAGCAATTTGGAGGTAGCCAGCAGCTAAACTTTATGAAGAACAGCAGAACTGGCAGGAAAAAATGGTTACCAAGTGTCAAGTGTAAAGACGACTTAACGATAAGATACACTGGATAGGTTTTCAACCTCTATTCTAACTTTGGAAAGCTGTGATGTAAAATGAGAAAAAGTCCAGGGAACTAGAAGGACCATTATAGAAACTACAAACTAATTACACAGTCCTAGTCAGAATACCTACTGGAGAAATGTTAGTTCTTGTTTTACATCATAGAAATACATAATTAATAAACTGTATTGAAATGGCCTAACAGCATGGTTATTTTTATTTCTACAGGACTGGCTAATATCTCTGTAGACACAAACCTAAGATTATATACCAGCTATGCAAACAGATTTTGCAATCAAAACAGAATTTTCATTGACTTACAGGATTTAAGATCCTTTTCCACACCATCCTGTACAGTTATCTGATAGGCTGTGATATCATTTGGGATGCTATGGGTACCCAGCACATCTTAACACTTTTTCTCTCAAAGTGACTGTTTTTAGAAAATGTATCCCTTGTTCATCATTCCGATCTTCTATTATATTCAGCAGTGTAATGCCTGACTGCTTCAAAATCCTGAAAATATTTCTCTGGCTAACACTTTTGCAGCCGGTCTACATCAGATTACAGATGTCACTTCGTTGTATGGTCATAACTATATTCTATTCTGCATCCTATCACAGAGGTCTTATTCCTCTGGTGAGTTGGTTTTAAACTCAGTTGTTATTCTTAACAGGACATACTGGCCTTTATGAACTGGTTGTAAATCTCCACGTTGGTTCCATGTGAAAGAGGAAGATGGGCTGGGAAACAAAGACTAATTTCCTAACCATTTACATGGTGGGCTGGCCAGTTTGACCTGAGCTATGCCCATGCTTGGAGTTCAGGTACTTTTGGAAAAGTGTAACAAGTGGGGCGGCTGACAATTGGCCTATTTGCATACAGTACTAAGGAGGCTCTTGGGAGAAAACTCAACCAAAGCAGACATGTAAGCTCTTCTTGAGAAGACCTTAGTTCTCAGAGGCATGAGACATTTTGAACATAGTATCTTCACTCAGATTCACCCTGGCCCAGACCGATTAATTCATTATGAGTGTCTCCTACAGAGATGGACCTGTAATTAAATGTTAACAACTGCTGTCTCTGCGAACTTGGGCACTGAGGCCCACACATCACTGCTTTAAGTACTTTAGTAGAGAGTAACATGCGGATGCAAGAAAGTCATTCTCCATGTGGCCTGTGATGTTCTCCATTTAACCACCTGTGATGGTTATTTTGTGCTGACTTGACTGGGTCATGCCAGGCTAAATGTTATTTCTCGTGTGTCTACGAGAGTATTTATGGAAGACACTAACATTGAAATTGGTGTACTGAGTAAAGCACATGAACCTTCTCACCAAGGGTGGGCATCATCTAATCGATGAGAGCCTGAATAAAAACCCACAGGAAGCTGGGCATGGTGGCGCACGCCTGTAATCCCAGCACTTGGGAGGCTGAGACAGGAGAATTGCCATGAGTTCAAGGCCAGCCTGGACTACACAGTGAGTTCAAGGCCAGCCTGAGCTACATAGTGAGACCTTGTCTTAAAAAAAAAAAAAAAAGCCACAGGAAGGGTGAATTTTCTGTCCAGTTGCTTGAGCTGGGACACTAATATTCTGCTCATGGTACTCCTGGTTCTCAGGCCTTCAGAATAAGATAGAATCTATACTATTGACTCTCTTGCTCTCAGGCCTTTGAACTACACTGATGACTTTTCTGGGTCCTGTTGAGACAGGAGATCAGGGGACTTCTCAGCCTCCATAATCATATGAGAAGATACCTTATTTTACATGTATGCGCACACACACCAAACTGGTTCCTGAGAGCCTCCATTGGTTCTGCAGGCAATGGCAGCTGTAAGGGTGCCTGACCCAGATGGCAGAGTGGCTGTAGTGTCAGGAAGTGTAATTACGTCCAAGAGCAACAGTGGGACCTGCTGTGCGTGATGGAACAAGGCAGAAGCGGTGCTGTGGCTGGGCTGATGTGGCAGCATCTAGAAGGAGCAGTAATGGCCAAAGGGTATGCGACCATCAGGAGTAGCAGCATCCAAAGGAAATAAAAGGGGTTCAGCAGGCAAAAAAAAAAAAAAAAAAAAAAAGTACAAATGCCATGTGGTAGTTGACCAGGCAGCCATCTGGACTTGTGGGGACCTAAGAAACTAAAAGGACTCCCAACACTGCCTAGGACCATTCTTTTGTCAACAATGCATGAGCAGATACAGCCAAAAAGCCAGGGGTGCAGTGTTCTGGTTTAGCCTCCTGATTTAAAGGCCTGTAGAATCTTAGCTGACATTTACTGGCCACAGGTATCTTGTTTCTGGGCTCTGTTAATGACGTTCTGTGTTATCTCAGTGATCACCCCATCTTATAGATAATTGAGGCATGGATCTATCCTGACTCCAAGCCTCCTGACCGCTTTCACTTGGTTAACATCAAAATCCATGGCCCAAGTGGAACTCAATTTCTCCTTCCCTTCAACTCCTACCCTTTTTCTTGTGCTCCTTATTTTAGGGCACGCTACCACCTTCTATCCAACTCCCTAAGCCAGAAACAAAACATTATCCTACATTCTTCCTCTTCATTCCTCACTCCATCAAATCATAGGATGTTTGCTAGGGTCTGAATGTTCATACTGCCCTAAAATTCATGTTGAAGTCCTAATCTTTGAAGTGTGGTATTAGGAAGTGGGGGCTTTTGAGGCTGATTAGGTCATAAGGGCAGAGCCCTCATAAATGGGATTTGTGCTATTGTAAGAGGCCCAAGGCAGATCCCTTACCCCTTTTGCAATATAAGGACAAAGCAAAAGACAGCTGGCTAGGAAGCAAGCCCTTCCTTACCAGACACCAAATCTCTCAGTGGTTTCATCTTGGACTTTCCACCTTCCGGAACTGTGAGAAATACATATTTGTTGTCTATAAACTACCTAATGGATGATACTGTATAGCAATCTATATGGACTAAGACAATGCTATTATTTTTATGTCCATTTTCATAAATTTCTACTTCCCAATTTTCACTGTGTTGGCCTTTCTCTAGGCCACCATTTTCCTCTGGGACCACTGTATCTAGTCTCTGTCTCAAGGGTTCTCCCTGCAATCCATTCTCCATGAAGCAAACACAGAGACTGCAATGTCTGAAATGCAAATGTTCCCTATCTGCTTAAAACATCATGGCCTCTCACTGCTTTGTAGATTAAATCCAAGCTCTTTAAAATAGCCCATAGAGCACTCGGATTCAATCGTTGTCCCCTTTATCCTCTAGCATAAAAGAAATGCTCAGAGGGTCTCATATAAATGATACTGTTCCTCAGCTCCAGATTTTTGTTCATGTCACCTTGTCTGCCTGGAGTAGGTTCTCTCGCAGCCAGCCCCCTTTATCTGCACGGCTCATCAGTATCTACACATGCTTTACGACTTGGTTCAGATCTGTGGGAAACTCCACCAACCTCCCCCCACCTCCCTTTAGACTCGGGACTCTTCAAATGAGCATTTGTGCATCAATTTTGGAAAACTGTCAGCTATTAGTGTACTTTTGAAGTTTTTCTATGACTCTCTCCATTCCTTCTAGAACACCTGCTAGATGCTGTACCTCCTGACTGCCAATTTACTGCAATTACCCTATCTTTGTGTTGCATTCTCTAATTTTTTCAGCTCTAAGAATTCAATCATCTTTTCAACTATGTCCAACCTGGTATTCAAATTTAAACCCACTTCCCCCTTTTAAATTGTTTGGTTCTTTAGAACTCTAATTGTTCTATTTTTCAGTGTTCCAGCCCTTATGATTTCTAGTCTTTTATAAACTTCAGGCTTTTCAGTCATTTTAAGTGTACATATTATGGTAGTTGTTTTTGTCACTGTACTATTATCCCAGATTCTTGGAGGTGCTAAGTTTTCTATTTATTATGTCCACTGTCATTCTTCCATATTTTTCTTATTTGGCATATAATTTTTAGAGCTCATTTCAGTTAGGACTGGCTGTTCTATGGCTGCTTGATGTACTTTTGTTGTGGAATTATTGCTAAGAGTGCTTTTGTTTGGCTACCTCCTGCATTTTAGCAGACCAGAACTAATTTATAGTTTTGGGCATGAAAAATTCCACACCATGCATGTTGTTTGGAAGCCGTAATGGCCTGAAGCATAAGCCTTCAGTTTCTTGCAGGGAATTTTGTCTTCTGCCCATAACCCAGGTAAAGACGCATCCTTACATCTTCTCCAAGTTTCCAGGGCACAGATATGAGGTACTATTACTCCACTTCCACTGAGTGAGCAGCTTACCAGAGTCTTACCTTCATCCACTGTTTCAGCTCCAGCCTCCTGGGCTTTCCAGGACCACGGTCATATACCTTCCCAGCCTGCAGGCTTCCTGATCAAGCTTTATGTTCCCCCTGGCTTCTTTCTAACTCATTTATGTATTTAAATCTATGTGGCATTTGTGTTTATAGTAGAGGGTCCATTAACTTAGTATGCTGTTATTTGAAAACACTTCATAAAGACTTTCTTTCATAATGCTAATAACTATAGGATACCAAAGGTCATTTTCAGTAAGTGGCAGAACCAATATTAGAAATCAGATTTGTCTGATCCTTAAGTCTTACCATTTGGTTAAATAGTACTTACCAAAAAAAAAAAAAAAAAGGATTTTTAAGTTGGCATTAACTAGTAGTAACTAAGAGTTCTACCTTAACTACTTTTTTGCCCGTAGTTAGTTTTTAAAGATATATATTATTTTAATTAATATGTGCTTCTCATTACCAGCAAGGCTAAACATCTAGTCACTGTCATTTCTACTTTCTCTGATTATCCTTCCTTGAGTAGATTCCACAGGAGGCAGGCCACCTAGGCACCTAAGGTAGAGCACAGATCACAGATGAAATTTACCACAAATCAGGGCCCATATGGAAAATAAGTAGGTGTGTATTATCTGGGATCAATGAAGGAAAAAGCAAATTTACTAAAATATTTCTTTATTTAAGTAAGGTCAATGTCATTTTTTGAATTCCAGCTAGCATCAAATAACAATCAGAAAAAAACCTGACAAAATATTATCCAATTGAAATTGACAATGGATAGAAAACCTTTTTAAATTTTAAGTAATATCAGAAAAGAAATATATTAAACAGGCAACATATGGATCCAAAAAGTTGCAAGAGTTGATTTTTCACTAGATCTTATAAATAAAAAATGCCCAATATAATAATTTGTTCACTATCTTTCTTCACTAAGGACATGGAAAGGAAAAGATAATCACATCTTAATATTCACAATTGTTACTTATGTTCTTTGCAAAGATTATATCTTTGCAAAGCAGCAATCCTTTATTCAAGTAATTTCTGTTTTCCCCAAGTTATCAAACAGTACAGTTGTCTGAGATAAAATGTCACCACAATCACAACTAGGAAAGCCAAGCGCGTTAGCAGGCAGGTTTCACGATGGGAGATCTCATGGCCTGACCACGATCTCAAGATGATTTTGTTAGGTTTAAAAGCTAACAAAAGTACCAAGAGCTACAAGTAACAACCTGGATTTAGTTAGTAGTTGCTAAGGAATCAAGAGTTCTAGTAAGAGGAACACTAAAATTGTGAGTATAAAAGAATCAGTGCACATTTGCTAATTTCACTGATAATAAAAATATTATATTATGTTCTCAGTCAGATTTAAAGCAACAAAACTTCTATTTTGTTTCGTTTTTCCTTTTCATCCCCCACCTTGGTGGTTCTCAATCACTAGTGTGCTCTGAATCACTGGTGGTGCCTGTTGAACACCGATACCCTGAAGCCCCACCACAGTTTTGATGCAGATGGCTTGCAGTGGGGCCCTGGACTCTCCTCTTAACAAGCATTCCATGACCCAGATGGTCCACAGATCATACTGTGAGAAACACTGATACGTCTTTAATACGTAACAAACACATTGGTTATTCTCAGTGACTTCATAGTAAAGTTTCAAGCTGGATAAAATATTCAAATAATTAGAATACAAATAGTTACATGGTATTAGTCATTATGTAATTGCATTTTCTTTTTAAAAGTGGTATCATAAACACAATGACTTACATTAAAAATTTAAAATAAATTTTGTTTTAGTCCAAGGCACCTGTAAAATACTTGCTGGTGTGAGAGAAGTGAGTAAATTCAATTATACAAGAGTAGAGAAATGAAAGAATTCTGGCAGTGACTGATTTTTTCCACTGAAACAAGCTATTCAGTCAGTGATTTTGAGGAAAACCACCAAACTTCAAACAAGACAAACATTCCGAATAAACTATTATACTGAGTGATTTTTAAGCAAATTAAATTCATTAGTAAAAAAAACAAAGAGATTCATGTTCATGATCTTTCATAATAGCCATCTCCACTTGTCTTAGGAATGATCAGAATGATTCCCCTTGCATTTTAGCCTGAAAAATGTATACTGCACAGATCTGGTATTTAACGTTCAGCCACATGTGACCATGGACTTTATAACACTGGATTTGGCAGCCTTTTATCTCAAGAGGATTTCCCAAGTTTCACAGTCTACAACTTAAACATTCTTCTGAAGGTATTAATATTTTTTCATGGAATATGAGTAAATTCTGTGATGATGACGTCTCTGAAACATGAATTTCAAAACATTAACACTACAAAAGAAAAGTGTGAAAGGAGCATTTTATATGCTGAAGTGACTGAAGAAAGTGACTCATTAGTATATTCTCTTTCAGAGTCCTAGGATAAAAGCTAACATAAAAAGCAACTGATACTGCACACACCATTCTAGCTAGTACTGCTATAATGCAGAGTTCTTCATTAAATTTTTATATAGATTTTAGGTCGCTAGCCCAATTTGTAAACAACATTTGGGAGCAGAATTAGGAATGCTTGGAAGAATTCAACAGTACTATTTTTTAACAGTACTATTATTCTGGATACAGAATAATATATTACTATTATTCTGGATCATATGACAAAGGAAAGACAAGCCAGGAAAAATAGGTCTACAGGAGCTGTGAGAATAAAAATTAAATTTGTATTTTAAAATGTCGTTTCTCTAATACCTAGAACTATGTACAAAGACTATAAAATCTCCTTCCCACTCTTACCATTTCATGATTAAGTGTATTAACAAGTGCTTCACAGCATTCTTAGTTCCAATATTAAAAGGAAGAAATCAGAAGTATATACTCTATTTTTCAAATTTTCCCTTCAAAAATCTTAAAACTGCTATTTAAACAAGCTCCTTGATTTAAAAAAGTATACAACTAGTTAAAAACCCTTGGTTACATGGAGTAATATGAATCAGAATGCAGTGGGTAGGTTTTGTGAATTTAAAATATCTTTAGGACATGCAATCTGAGCTGAATTATAGGTTGGACAAAATGGGAGAAATAAAGTCCTTAAATTAAAATATTAATATAAAAATTATTTTTACAATATTAGCTGATACCAAATTGGAATGAAGACAATAAAAAATATGGGCCATCAAGAAATAAATAAATTCCCAGGCAAAATATCCAATTTTTTAGGCAAAAAGCAGCTCTTAATTTTTTCCCCCGACATTTTCTTTAAAAGTGAAATATAGCATTGGTATTCAGAAAGAAAAGGCATTTCGTTAAATATTCTGAAGCCTATTATTTACATCCTAAAGCTCTCAGACAAAATATTCTTTGATTCCAGAGGGAGCTGTGTTAAGATTAAAGGACTGCAGGACTGGTCTTATGTTAGGAAATTCTGACCCCTAAAAATGGATTTTGGTTACAAAATACACATGACAGGGAGCTCTTAATTTGACCTCATACACTGGGAAGCACGAAGGCAAATGTGTTTATGCTAAATAAAGAAATCTCTAATATTGGAGACTTAGGGTAACGCTCGTATTTAGGGGATGTCCCTTGTTTTCTATTATTTAAGCTCTTACTTGTCAATATTCTGTTCAGTGGTCGCAATCTATGGACTGAAATTTAAGCAGGTTTATGTGCTATCGACAAATTTACATGTGGTTTTCTTTGTTTTAATGTTTATTCTTACTGAAAATCAACGTTTCAATAGTTTTTATACAAAACTTAATAATTTAGACTACGAAGCAATTTAAATACTTAAATTCCCTCAAAAAGACATTTGTACATACATACATGATTGACACACATGAAAATGGTGGTCAAAAGAATTTCTTGGCAGCTGCTTCTTGTTGAGTCCTAAAAAAAGAAAGAAAAACTGAAAGAAGTTCTATATACTTAGCTTTGTAAAAAAACAGGATTGCTTAACATTAAAATATGAAAGCCATTTGAAGTATAAAATACATTAAGGTAAGCATGTATTCTAAATATGAACTCCCAAAATGAACTGAAATAGATTATAAACTTAATGTTATAAGTATTAAAAGTTCTATTGTGGTCATATATTACTTGATAGAATATTTTAAACTGAATAAAGAAAAATATTATGACGAATTTTATCAAAAGACTTACCTATACATGATATAACCAATAAACAACACTGTTTGTACTACTACAAATATAACAAAGTGTATCGTAGACAAACATGATGGAAATGGTGGTAGTTCTGGGCATTTTGATTTTTCATTGGATGGCTACAAGGCAAAAGAACATTCTATTATGATCATTCAAATCAGTAGTTTGGAAAAAAGAAATACATGTGAAACTTTATAAAATTCATGGTTTACTATACAAGCAAGTATTTTCATTTATATTCTCCCAAATATTTTCTATCCCTTTATCTATTTTACTTTTTAACTTAAAAATACTTTTTTTAAAAAATAGTAGTTGACATGGGAAGGCTTTCACTTTGTCCCTATCCAGTCACTAACTTACTGCCATCTGGTACCTATCTTCCTTATGGATGATAATTTTAATGTCTTTGAATATTCTAGAGTTTAGGGCCATCATAGATCACAATTCCCCTGCACATTTTCACTTCACACTTGCTGTACTGACATATTACTCATATTCCTTTGTGTCAAAAGTATTCCAGGTAAGACAATAAATTAAATGGTTACCCTGCAATGAATTATTTGGTAAAACATTATGGCTTTTTCTCAGCCTCTATCCTCTCCAATCTCACAGTATTCGACATTGCTGACTAGTGTTCTCACAAATGCTTCTCTTCCTGTTTCCATAAGTATTCCTTCTGTTTTAAGGAACTAATTAAATACCAAGGATGAAAATTTCCATCAAGGTATCCAGACATATGGCTTCTAAGATTAGTTGTTCTCAATATGGTTACATCTACTTGGGCAAAGTTCTTTAGTACACATATATCTGCCATAGCACCAAGTTGGCCACTGAAACAACGGCAAAGTTCGAGAAAAATAACCTCAAACAAAACTGAGATAATAATGCTTTAAAGCCGGGCATGATGGTACATGCCTGTAATCCCAGCACTTGGGAGGCTGAGGCAGGAGGACTGCCATGAGTTTGAGGCCAGCCTGTGCTATATAAATGAGTTCAAGGCCAGCCTGAACTACATAGTGAGACCCTGCCTCAAAAAGACAAAAAAAAAAAAAAAAAAAAAAAAGCTTTAGAGATGTCATGGTCAATAAGAAAACTACTAAGTCATCCATGTTTGCAAAAAAATTTGTATATTTAAATCATATACATAGAAATATAGTTTAAAAAGGCAGTGTGCAACATACCCACCACCTAGAGAACATCACAAAAAGAAAACCACTCTCAAAATGACACAACTATGAGTTATCTACCCTAACCGATCTTTCAACTCGAACACAAAAACACAAGAATAGTGAGAAAACAAGGCAATAAAATGCCACCAAAAATTCATAACTTCCCCAAGACTGATCCCATAGATATTTAAGTGAACAAACTTACAAAGAATTAAAAAAAGAATGATAGTTAAGACAATCAATGAGAACAAAGAAGATACAAATAAACAGTTGAATAAATTAAGGAAGACTACATAATATGAAAGAACACTTTGGTAAAGAAATAATGGGTTCTGAAAAACAACGAAACAGAAATCCTAAAAATAAATCATCAGTCAAATAAAAAACCCAACTGAAAGTATCAACAATTCATAAAATGAATCAGAAGAAAGAGTATCAGGGTTTGGAGACAAGGTGGACATACTAGAACATTCAGTCAGTGGTAATGAAAAAAAGAATGAGAAACAACAAAAAGATCCATGAGCTTATAGACAATTCTAAATGTACAAATTTAAGAATCATTAGCCTTGAGGAGTGTGTAGAAGTAGTGGCAAATGGCACAGAAACTATAGCAAATAATTGAAACTATAGCAAAATAATCTCCCAAATCTGGGCAATGAGATGGATACCCAATACTGGAGACATTTGCAACTCCCAAATTGTTATGACCAGAAAAGAACATCTCCACACATATTATAGACGAATTACAAAAATTCAGAACAAAAGAATATTAAGAGCTGTTAAAACTGCAAAATCACTTATCGTGGAACCCATCAGAAAAACAAGAGATTTTTAAACAGAAACCCTAAAGGTCAAGAGGGCTTGGAATGATATATTTTGAACCCTTAAAGAAAATAACTGGCAATCTACTGCATCTTGCAAGACTATCTTTCAAAATCAAAGGACAAATGAAGACCTTCTAAGATAAGGATAAACTAAAGAAGTTCATGACTGCTAAGTCGGCACTGCAGAAAGTACTTAAGAGAATTCTAAACACAGAGGAAGAGGACAACCACAACCATGAGATCAAGGGAAAAAATAAATCTCAATGGGAGAATATATAAATAAATGAAATCAACCACGAGAACAACAACAATATGACCAGAACGAATACCTACCTTTCAATAGTAACACAATGTAAATGGTCTTGATTCTCCAATAAAAGGACATGACTGGATCAAAAAACATTACTCAACTCTATGCTACCTACAAGAAACACTTCACCTGCAAAGACCTACACTCTAAAAGTGAAAGGATGGAACATGATACTACAAGCAACTGGAGCCCAAAATTAAGCAACATTAGCTTCAAACTGAAATCAGTAAAAAGAAACAAAGATGGCCACTACCTATTGGTAAAGGGAACAATTCACCAAGAAGAGCTAACAATTGTGCATCAAACATATGCATATATATGCATCAAACATCGCTGCACCCGATTCATAAACACTACTTGACATTATGAGTCAGAAAGATCCCAACACGATCATAGTGCATGATCAACAC
This sequence comes from Erethizon dorsatum, assembly GCA_028451465.1. Taxonomy (NCBI): domain Eukaryota; kingdom Metazoa; phylum Chordata; class Mammalia; order Rodentia; family Erethizontidae; genus Erethizon; species Erethizon dorsatum. Next base: position 20,259,278 of record CM051829.1, on the reverse strand, counting down.
ACCACTCTCAGAATCAAGTCAACCAGACACCTGCCCCCACAAATAATCAATGAAGAAACAACAAAGTTAAATTATATTATAGACCAAATGGACCACACACTTTTACAGAGTATTTGATCCAACAAGAATAGAATACACAATTTTTTCAGCAGCCCATAGAACAACTTCCAAAATAGGCCATATATTAGGTCATGAGGTTTAAAAAAAAATCCTGAAATAATCTCATGCATCCTATCAGATCACAATGAACTGAAACTAGAAATAAACAGCAGAAGAAACTACAAAAATTATACAAACCTATGGAGATTGAATAATAATTTGTTGAATGATGCACAGGTCATCAAAGATATTGAAAAAAATTTTAAATTATGACAATCAAGTGACAATGGGCTTTCATGTACTAATAAAATTTAAAAAAAAATTAAAAAGACAGAAATACAACATAACAAAATCTGTACATGAAGAAAGCAGCCCTAAGAGGGAAATGTATAGCCGTGAGTGCCTATATCAGAAAAAAAAGCAATTCCAAATAACCTAATGATGCATCTTAAGAGCCTAGAAAAACAAGAACAAATCAAACCCAAGTAGAATAGAAGGAAGAAATAATGAAGATCCGAGTAGAAAGAAATGAAATAGATACTAAAAGGATAATAAAAAGGATCAATGAATCAAAGAGCTGGTTCTTTGAAAAAATAAATGAGATTGATAAACCCTTAGCTAAACTTAGCAAAAAATAAGACCGAAATTAATAAAATTATAAATAAAAAAGATGAGATCACAACAAAATTTATATCCCAATAAATTGGAGAATCTAAAAGAAATTAATAAATTCTTAGACACAGATGACCTTCCAAAATTGAATGAAGACATAAAAAGTCTAAACAAATCAATAATAAGCAACAAGACTGAAACAATAAAACCCTCCCAAATGAAGAAACGCCCAGCACCTGACAGATTCACTACAGAATCTTACTAGACTTTTAAAAAGAACTAATGCCAACGTTTCTCAAACTTTTCCAGGAAATAGAAAGGGAAGGAATGCTTCCAAATTCTTCTATGAAGCTTGGATTACCCTGATAGCAAAACCACTAAAAAAAGAAAACTATAGACCAATATCCTTGATAAACACGATGAATTCAATACGATTCTTGCAAACAATTCAACAACATATTAAAAAGATCATATACCATGACCAAGTTGGTTTCATCCCAAAGTACTGATCATGTTAAAAAAAAAGTCACATAAATAAAAACAAGGATTAAAAACCCTATGATCATCTCAATAGATGCAGAAAAATGCTTCAACAAAATTCAACATTCCTTCATGTTAAAAACCCTGAAGAAAATAAGCACAGAAGGATCTTTTTTCCAATTGATAAAAGCTGTTGGTACATAACAAACGTACAGCCAACATCATAGTATTGACAGGGAATCACTGAAAGCATTCCTTTAGAATCAGGAATGAGACAAGGGTGTCCCCTCTTACCACTCCTGTTCAATATAGTACTTGAAACTTTAGGGCAATTAGACAAGAAAAAGAAATAAAAGGGATACGAACAGGAAAAGAAGTCAAATTATACTTATTTGCAAGTAATATAATCCTTTATATAGAAGGCTTAAAAAATTTCACCCAGAAGATTCTTAGATGTGATAAACAAATTCAGCAAAGTGGAAGGATACAAAAACAACCCACAAAAATTAATAGCTTTCCTACACACCAGTGATAAACCTACTGAGAAAGAAATCAGGAAAACAATTCCATTTACAATAGCTACGCCCACAATTTAAAGGAGGAAAGTTTTCTTTGGCTCATGTTTCAGTCCACAATCAACTGGCTGCAAGCCAACATGGCATGGCAGAGCACACAGCAGAGGACAGCGGAGGAGAGCTGCTCGGGCATGGCAACGGGGAAGCGGAGAGAGATCTAGGAGGAGCCAGGGAGGGAGATAAACCCTTCCAGGCCATATCCTCAGGGACCCACCTTTTCCGATCAGAGCCCACCTCCTCACAGCAAATCAGCTATAGATTCTGATAATCTGATCACCTTCTAAAAGTCCCTCCTATGAGCGCATGAGGCTTTTGGCAGACATCTAGATAAAAACTGTAACACTAGGCATCAACCTAACCAAGAAGGTGAAAGACATCCATAATGAAAATTGCAGAATACTGAATAAAGAAACTGAAAAGACGTGCCTTGTTCATGAACTGGCAGGACCAATATTGTCAAAATGGCCATATTACCAAAAGTGATCTACAGATTCAATGCCATCCCTAGTACAATACTAAGAACATGCTCACAGAACTTGGAAAAATAATTCTAAAATTGATATAAAAGCACAAAAGACCTAGAACAGTCAAAGCAATCCTGAGTAAAAGTAGCAAAGCTAAAGGCGTCATATTACCTGATTTAAAATCATACTACAAAGTCATAGTAACAAAAACGATATAGTACTGGCATAAAAACAGACAATAGACCAATAGAATAGAAGACAGACACAAAAACAAATCCATGCAGCTATAGTCACCTGATTTTTGACAAAGGGGACAGAAACATATGCTAGAAACAAGATAGCAACTTCAACAAGTAGTGCTGGGAAAACTAGATATCCACATGCAAAACACTGAAACCAGATCCTTATCTCTTACCCTGTACTAACATCTGATCAAAATGAATCAAAGACCTCAGTGTAAGACTGGAAACTTTTCATATACTGGGAAAAAACACAGAAGAGACAAACATTCAAAGCCGTAGGCGGGGGCAAAGACTCCCTGAATAGGACTCCAATAGTACAGAAAATAATATTTTTTTGGTACTGGGAATCGAACTCATGACCTTGCGCTTGCCAGGCAGGCACTGTGCCACTGAGCTATATCCCTGGCCCCAGGAAATAATATAAAGAACCAACAAATGGGTCTATATCTAATTCAAATGGGACTATGTTTGCTTCTCTACAGCAAAGGAAACAATCAACAAAGGAACAGACAACCTATAGAATGGAAGAAAATCTTTGCTAGCCACTCTTCTGATAGATTAATATCTAGAATATACAAAGAATTTTTAAAAACACCAAAAACAGTAATAACAACAACAAAACAGCCCAATCAATAAATGGACAAGTAGGGCCTGGTGTGGTAGCGCACACCTGCAATCCCAGCACTTGGGAGGCTGAGGCAGGAGGATCCCCACGAGTTTGAGGCCAGCCTGGTCTACAAAGTGAGACCCTGCCTCAAAAAAACCAAAAAAAAAAAAAAAAAAAAAAAAAGAGCCAGGCGTGGTAGCACATGCCTGTAATCCTAGCACTCAGGAGGCTGAGGCAGGAGGATTGCTACAAGTTTGAGGCCAGCATGGGCTACATAGTGAGTTCAAGGCCAACCTGGACTACATACCGGGACCCTGTCCCACCCTCCTCCCACACACACACAAAAAGAAAGGGCACGCACTGAATAGAGTTCTCCAAAGAAATACAAATGGCCAGTAAGTATGAAGAAATGTTCAACATCCTTAGCAATTAGGGAAATGCAAATCAAAACTATGCTGAGAGTCCATCTCCCTCCAATCAGAATGGCTATTATAAAGAATACAAAAAACAGTGAATGCTAGTGATGATGCAGGGAAAAAGAAACATTCTTACACTGTTGGTAGGAATGTAAGCTAGTACAACCACTATAAAAAACAGTATGAAGATGCCTCAAAGAGCTAAAGTAGATATACCATTTGCTCTAGCGATTCCATACTTTTATATTCTCTAAAGAATTAAAAACAGCATACAACAGTGACACAAGCATTCCCATGTTTACAGTAGTGCAACTCACAATAGCTTAGCAGTGGGAACAGTCCAGATGCCCACAGATGAATGGTTAAAGAAAATGTGAAATTATGAAGTGATGTCATTTGCAGGAAAACAGAACTGGAGACCATTATGTTAAATGAAATAAGCCAATCTCGAGGGTTAAAAATCACATGCTTTTTCCTAAGTGAGAAATCTAAAAATAAATAAAAACAAATAGAGCAAGAAAGGCGAGAGGACAGCAAAGTTGAATGTAGTCTTCTAGGGGATTGGGGGAGGGAGGAGAGAAAGGAGTGTAATGAAGATGAAAATAGTCAAAATGCTAAACCCATGTACCAATATGTCATCAAGAATATCATTATTCCATACTTTCTAAATGCAACAATATAAATAGTAAAATAAAAAGTAAAATGGACTGGAGGTATAACTCAATAGTAGAGCACACACGTGTTCAAGCCCCAATACTCCGATTAATAAATAAATGGCAGTGTCCAAACGTATTAAGGAAACAATATTAGAAGTTGAGCTAAATTTCTCCCGCTACCACTTACTAGTTAATGACCTTAGTAAAGTCAATTTATTGTTAATATTAACATATTTCCTAAAGAGTATCAAAGGTTTAAAATATAAAGCATTCCCAAATAAATCTTACACAAGACAATTAGCATAACAAAAAAAATTCCAATCCAATCCAATCTAAACCAAACCAAACCAAGCATATAAAACCTGACTGATGGGCCGGTGAGATGGCTCAGCGGCTTAAGCGCCTGCCTTGCAAGCGTGAGGGCCCGAGTTCGACTCCCCGAAACCACATATGAAAAAGGGGCCGGTGATATCGCTCAGCGGCACGGGCGCCTGCTGGCGCGCGAGGTCCTGAGGCCGACCCCCCGGTACCCACAAAAAAAAAAACCTGACTGATGGTAAGCAAAGCTAACAAAATTTCTTGCTTTCTTCCAAAGCAAGAAAGTATCAGATCAGAACCTTAGAGGAAAAATATGCAAATGAAATACACTTCAGAAAACCTGGATCACAGAAGATATCAAAATGGGAATCAGAAAATATTTTCATTGAATGATAATATAAATCCTCCATATAAAACTCCTGCACCATGCCTCTTTGCTCCTTCAGGGTTAACTGCCATGGGAACTGCTATTCCACCTTAAACAACTAGGAAATGAAAACATATGGACATCTGGAATATAGGGAACAATTCTATCACCTTGAACATTAAAAATGAGCATTAGCACTAATTAAAATGTTACAATTATTTACAGTACTGCACAGTAAAGTCAAATATGTGTTCTTCGTTCTCTAAATGCTATGATAATTGAAAAGGAGAAGGGAAGGAAGTTACCATGTTTCGCTGCACTAAGTTATCGATGTCCCTCTTCACTACGTGCAGGTGCTCCTTGATGTCCATGAAGTGCTGTGTTGTTTCGTACGCGCCTCCTGCAGAGCCCGGGTGCTGTATCCCACTCACCAGCCTGACAGTTTCACTCAGGGAAGTCCTGAAACAGAAAATCCCTTTATACGGTATCACTACAAAAATGATTTTTTCAGCCACATATTTCAAATAGTTATACCATTTTATGTCCAACCTATTAGATCACTCAAAACATAAAGAACTATTTAAATATTAAATTTTCTTCCAAATTGAAAAATAATTGTAAAACTACAATTTAACATTATACTTTTATTTTTTATTAAAGGTCACCTAAAAATAACCACATAGAGAATATTACTAAAATACTGTAATATGCATTAAAACCAACAAGGTAAATGGATATTGAATAACATAATGGATGGCACTTTAAATGAAGTAATTAGAAGTCTTTCCAGGTGTTCAATATTGTACAGTAAAGGATTAACTCAGCAGACCTGGGTTGTCCAAACCCTGTGGATTCCAAAGGTTTTCAGGACTGGCCCTTGACTACAGTTTAGGCAAACACTGTGATTTTTTAGTATTTCTGTTTCTGTTTGCCTGGGGCCTTTTTGGGAGACTGACTTCTTGGGATTGTAGACTGAGTACGTAAGGTCATTCTCTTGGGTGCTATGTGACTGACGACTCACAAAAACCCGAGACACTAAGGCCTGGGTGAGTTTCTCTGGCTCACAGCGCTCTGCACGGGCTGTAACTTATTGCTGGGAGAGTGAAGTACAGATGATCTTTGACTTACAGGTCAACAGCACAGTATGCTATGGAGTATTGGCTGTTTACTCTCTTGACAGCCTGGGTGACTGGAATCTGTGGTTGGATGACACTGTCCTGCACTGCAAGACATCATCATACCACATATTGCTAGCCCAGGGAAACAGCAAAATTTAAAACTGGAAGTATGGTTTCGAAAGCATACTGCTTTCGTACCACGGTAAAGCTGACAAATTGTTAAGCTGAACCACGCTAAGGTGGGGATCCTCTGCACTATCTATGAGACCAGTGGGAGTAGACAACTGGAAGCTCGCTCCTGGTTTTTCCTCGACTCCACTTACCTACCATTTTCTTCACTGATTTTACTTTGTATCTTTTTGTTGTAATAAACCATAACCTTAAGAACATCAACGTTTCTGAGTTCTGTGCATAGTCCTGGCAAATCACAGAACCTAAGACATCTTGAGGGCTGCAAACACAAGTGTAATTGTGTCTGCTTTTCTCTGCGGTTCTCTCACATGGCCCATATGTACAGACCCAGTATTTCAACTGGAAGCCAATCAAAGAAGTATCCACTTGTTCTAAATATTTTATGAAGGAAAAACTGGTTGTTTGGTATATTGAGGTATGGAGGACAGTCTCCAGTGTGGTACCTTTCTGAAGGGTAATTCTGATCTTATACGGCATTTTATCTTACATACTGACTTTAGAATACAGTCTCCATGCAAGATGTAATGCTACTCTTCAGATGTAAAATAAAGAGCTCTATTACTGAATGTAACCTTTAAATATGAGTCTGTAAGCATGATTACAAATGTAAAAAAATTAGACATTTTCTTTAATAATGGCAGAAATATGACAGGCTTACTAATAAAAGAATATAAATTTCAATTTTTACCTAGGAGTACTGAAGAAGCTCTATTAATGGCAAATTATTCATTTATGCTACGAATTATCTTCAGGTCTGGGGATTTTCTGTGAGGTGATAAAATAAGATTGGACTGGCAAAATGTGCATCACTGCTGAAGCTGACTGATGGGTATGCAGAGGTTCACTGTACTTTTCCTTCTACTTCTGGGTATGTTTGAAAATAGCCATAAAAAGTCTTTTAAAATCTGTAACATTCTCCATCATCTGTTAGCTGTTTACCTTTCTCATACACTACTCTCTTTCACTTGTCTTCACTCTCACCAGTTCCTAATAATATCCTTCACCCTTAGCCGCTGGCTTTGTGATCCTCCTCCTAGTCATATTCCCTTCCCCATATCTGTGGTCTACAGTAAAGCTCAGCTCAAATGCTACCTTCCCTTTACAATTTCCTTTCCTGGATCCTCTTCTGCCAAAGGCAATCACTACCCCTTCACCTTACTATTTTGTATCTGCGCACAGGGACTAGCATAAGCTCTTGGTTCATCTCTCTGATTTCCTACCAATGCCTTCAATAACTATAGTTCAATTTGAATGAATAAATAGAAAGCTATCTCACTTATCTCCCTGGAGTGAAATTTAGTTTAAAAAGGGTTTCACTGGAAGGAAAAGGGAGACTCAAATCTTAGAGTTAATTAGAAATAATACAATTACGTCAGACTGAATATTAAGTTTAAGTGTTTTTTTTTTTTTTGAGACAGGGTCTCATCATGTAACACAGGCTGGCCTTGAACTCGCAGTGATCCTCCTGCCTTAGCCTCCCGAGTGCTGGGATTATAGGCATTATAGGTGTGCGCCACCACGCCCAATGCCCAGCAAGTTTAAATTTAAAAAAATAGGGGCCAGTGAGATGGCTCAGTGGCGTAAGCGCCTGCTTGGCAAGCGCGAGGGCCCGAGTTCGACTCCCGGAACCCACATACGAAAAAAGGGCCGGTGATATCGCTCAGTGGCACGGGCGCCTGCTGGCACGCGAGGTCCTGAGGTCGACCCCGGTACACACACACAAAAAAAAAAAAAAAAAATTTTTTTTTAAATATTTGACTTATATGAACAAAGTAGTCTTTAAAACTATCAACAAATATCTTAAGTGCTTTTTGAATCAACTCATGTATTGATTAAAATTTCTCTCAATGGCACATGTGCTAGAGAAAACGTGTTTGGGACCATGAATTATAAACTGACATAGTATCTAACCTAGGCTCTCCTTGCCCTGCCTGCCTTGTGGGCTATCCCAAATTGTAAATTGACATAATTTCTGTCCTAGGCTCTCCTTGTCCTGCCCTTCTGGGCCAGATTGGAAGGCTTAAATTTCCCACTCTTTTCTGGTCACAGCTGAAAGCCCTAGGGCTAATAACCGCTGTGGCACTCACAGGGCAAGACAAGACCTGCTAAAAAGGATAAGGCATCTGGGGAAACTCTCGTTCTTATCCTTGTCCTTGCAAGAATGTTTTGATCTTCCTAGCCCACCCTAGTGTAATTGCCATTACTGTTCCTGGAAACACCCACTGCCCTTCACCCACTGTTTTTTTGTTTTTTTTTGTGGGTACCGGGGGGTCGACCTCAGGACCTCGCGCGCCAACAGGCACCCATGCCACTGAGCGATATCACTGGCCTTTTTTTCGTATGTGGGTTCTGGGAGTCGAACTCGGGCCCTCGCGCTTGCAAGGCAGGCGCTTACGCCGCTGAGCCATCTCACCGGCCCTCACCCACTGTTCTTGACTCACATGTAATGAATAAATACCATGGGTCTGGGTGCCTCATGGCCTTTTGTTCCTAGAGAGCAACTGGTGGTCCCAGATCCCCACTATGTACCCCTCTACTTTGTTTCTTGCTCTTTCTTTCCTTTCCCACTGTGTGCTGTAACCCAGGCAGGAGATGGGAACCCACTACAGGGGTCTCCAATAACTGGCACCATGGGAAGGGTCTCTAATAAAAATGCAGGGGAATCTAGGCTTTTTTACTAAAACACCAATTTAAGGATTAATTTTGATATACAGTACCTAAAATACTTAGCAAGACTAAAACCTCCCAGATAAAATAACTGTCTCACATATCTGAATTTAAGAATTTACCTCCCAGAAGCATGAACTTGTTTAGATAGAAATGCCTTTTGTAATATACAACGACTGAATCTCTTACTGGGCCTATGGGGGTGGAACTGTGGTAGAAGGGGACATATTTAGATTAGGGAATAGGTCAAATGAAAAGAGGGCTGGACAGAACCTTAAAGAAAAACACTTTTTAAAGGATAACAGAAGAAAGAGCGATAAGTGAAGAACACTAACAGAAGCAGAGGCCAAAGAGCATTAAAAGTGAATGGTATGCTACAAATCTTGAAAGGAATGAGGTAGGATTCGTATCAGTTAAGACAGTGCTCTACAGTATTAGCTTATGGAAACATGACATTTTGGCTTTTCTATTCTCCAGGTATTGAGAGATGTTACTCATCTGCAGAAGTGAATCATTCTTATTAGAAATTTATCATTCAAAATTCCAAGGAAACGATGCCTGCTCCAATTTTTTTTTTGTTTGTTTTTGGTATCGAGAACTGAACTCAGGACTTTGTGCTTGCCAGGCAGGCGCTTACGCCGCTGAGCTATCTGCCTGGCCTTACTCCAACTTTTTTATCTAGTCTCAGACACAAGATGGGAATGAAAAAGAAGTCATCAAAATATCTCCTTCAAAATGGTTTCATGTCATGAAAAAGAATCTTCTGCATCAAGTCTACTTATATTACTATCCTACAAGGCTAACCATGCTTATTTCTGTATTATATCTCAGAAGTGTTTTATATTATTTCATATTCTTTCTATACTTTCTAAATATTTCTGGCTCAGTCAAGAAACCGTGGCAAACCAACATTTTTTACAAGGTGCTAAAGCATTTTCTTTTCCAGCTTAAAACAATTAAAAATTTTAGATATTTGCAGTTTCTAAATATAAGCTCCTGTACTTATATTCCCTTATTTATAAAATGGCCCTAGAACATGATTCTTACCATAATAAAGTGCATGCACACCTCTCTTTAGGATAAAGACATCACATAACACTAACACTTCCCTTTTACATACTTACTTCATTTCATTTACTTGTCTCAGAATCTCATGCTGAGTTTTCACAACAGTATCTAGTTCCTGCTGAGTGATCTGGAGGAAAGAAAGATAACCAGGCAGCTTAATAATCTGGATTCTATGGGACCACAGAGCACAGCAGCATTTGTTCTCCTCTCCATCAAAGGCTGCACAGGGCGTATCTGCATATTTTGAAAGCTCACCTGCCCGTGCTGCCCTGGGATCCCTGCTCCTCTCTTAGAGACCTCCTCTGTCAATGAAGAGACGTATCTTCGCTGTTCATCGAGAATCATATCTAACTGTCGGTTCAGCTGCTTGATTTCAAGATGAATCCGATTCTGTCCTTCAAAGACTTGTCTTAGCTCACGATCACCTACACTCTCAAATATGTCATCAGCTGAAAATTACAAGTTGAAATTATCAGAATCATCTATATCTATGTGGTTTTTGAAATACCATAATTGGCCAAAGTGCCAACATATACCAAAATCAGAACATTACTAACGGTGGCACAGGTTCCCAAATAGTAAACGTGCAGGTAATTAATCCAATCATGACTAAATCATTACTGGTTTTGCCATCTTTAATGGATGAACACTTATAAATTAATGTATCTAAAAGTATATGAATAATTCTAAATGAATTTTGCACTTAAAAATAATTTCTTTCATGTAAACTTTGTGATTCTATCTGTATGACTAGGCAAAACTAATCTAGGGTAACAAAAATTAAAATGGTGATGAGCTCTATGGTGAGGGGCTTTGACCTGGAGGAGGCACGAGAAACTTTCCGGGTGATAAAAATATCCCACGCATTGCCCTGGGTGAGAATTAAGTGGTTGTTCACATTTGTTAAAATTCACCAACTGTACCCTTCACATACTTACTGCAACCAGCTTCAGGATATAGCCATAAAACATATGTCATGATGTTTATAACAAGTTCAAGAAAAGAAATTTATGTCTCATTTTTACCTTCATTAACTCTGAATCATACTGTTGATCACTGCAAAAACTCCACGCCACAGTGTTCAAATGCTAGCGACAGGCTTAATTATATTAAGCACAGTCTGATCATTTATGCTGATGGAGAATAACCCAAATAATAAAAACCAGCAGATACTATGATATTGCTCTATTTGATCTTAACATGCTGTATTTCTATAATGCTTGAAATCTTAATTATATTGGCTTATTCTAGTATTTTTAAATTTTCAACTGTTAAAGTCCAGGATTCTGTTAGTAGCAAGGGTAGACAACTTCACATTACTCACAATAATTTTCATAGTTTTCAAGTATTATCTCTATGTTACTAAGATAAATGTGTCATGGAAACATAAACCTTTTATGACTTCACTCAGCAAATACTAACCCTCAACTACTAGGGCAACACTGTTTTGGCTTTCTTAGAGAACACAGAAAACAAAATCCATGACCTTCACTATTTATCCATACAACCATAATAGTCTTTAGTGACGTGTGAGTACTCGCTCACTTCTAAGAACTTCAGATCCTTAGGGACTAAAGATTTGTTAGTTGTTTCCAGAAACTATTTAGAACATACCAGTTCAGAAAAAAAGAGGTAAGATAGATAACACACAGACACCTGAATTCAATATACAACTGCTGCTGTGGTACCAATGCCAGCCTCACTACAACTCACCAGGCTGCCCGTGGAGCTCAGGATGGTCCTTCTGGAATTCCTCTTTTTTTTTGTCCAATTCTTGTTGATAGTGCTCAAATTCCTCCTGATACTTTTCTTTTTCTTTTTCTGAAATTTCTTTATCTGGTGTAGGCTTTTTTGGAAGTTTAAGAATAGATCATAAAAAAGAGAATCAGTGAGATAGCTCAATATATGTTTTTTCTCATGTTCTTTTTGACACTGGGAATTGAACTCAGGACCTTGCGCTTGCCAGGTAGGCGCTGTGCCGCTGAGCTATATCCCCGGCCCTCTCATGTTACTACTAGCTGAAAGGTTAACATTTCTTACTGATCTGGGTGATGGTGAATAAATCACAGCCAGTTTACTCTTGCTACTAATGGTAACAACAACAATAATAATAACTATTATCATTTATGAAGTATTTAATACAAGTGCATTGTCTCATTTAGTCCTCACAGCACCATGAGGTATCCAGGACAAACATCTGTTTCATCAGTGAAGAAATGGCACACTAGAGGTTCAGCAATTTGTACAAGATCATACAATAGTAACGAGCAAAAATAGGATCCAAACCTAGATCAGTCTTCCTAACTTTTCACTCACAAGGCAACACCACTGAAAATAAACTTTTTTGGGAAAAAAAAAAAAAAAAAAAAAAAAAAAAAAGTGTATACTTACTGGTTCTTTTCCAGGCTCAGTCAATTGGAAAGTCAGAAAAGAAAGAACATCATGGTCATCTACAAATTAAAAAAGAATTCTGAAAAGGTTCCATAATAGATTATTTTGATAGCTGTGAGTTTATAGATATTTACTGCTCTAAAACTGTAATAAAAATTAGCTCTAATTTGTTAAGCGAGCAGTAGAACTCTATGAACTTAGAGATTAAAACTGATCTGAAAGACTTACATTTTTATTTATATTTATTTTCTTAAATCCTAACTCATAACATTTAGCAGTGTTTAACATGTAACAGATGTTTAATAAATGTCTGATAAAGAAGAAAAAACAAAGAAAGGGTCAAAACAAGTCCAGCGCCCAATCCTGGCATCATGATACTCCCATATTTCCTAAGTCTCATTCATAATGTCCCATCAAGTGAGACAAAATCCTGTTCATGTATTTCCTGTACCTATCCGACTCTGAAACTTTCTCACGGCACATTACTACTTTTTGCCTTTCCTATTTGTTTTTCTCACCGGGAGGACATTAATAGTTTTCTTTTACCTAAAAAATCATAAAAATATCAAATATCAATCCTCGTAACACTGAAACTAAAATACCAGTCCTGGCTAGTCTTATCCAAAGAGCAAGAGTAATTAATTTTAAGTGTGCAGCCATCTATGCTTTCTGTCACTCTTACAGAGATCCAGAGAGATGGACAGATTAAATAGAAAACTATAATACTATAGGGTAGACTGGGCAACTTGAGGAGAAATCATGTGGTGTAAAAGGGCAGGAATCAGAAATCTAGACCAAAACCTTCTTGGGGCTGAACATTACTTGTCATGTGACCTTCCAAAACTCCTTTTGTCTAAGATTTGGCAAACTCATCTAAAATAGGGAAATATGATCTCTCTTCCCTCACTTCCTGGGTTGTACAGAACATACATTTGAAAGTATTTAAAACTATAATGTACCATATAAACACAAAATCATATTAATGTGGAATAACTTCATTTATCACTGTATGTGGAAAAAACAGTAACTCTGTATGGTTAAAATTAGATTCTCAAATAGCATTTCCTCAGGTTGAGAAATTCATTTACATGGGATATGACAACTCATAGGGTCCTAAAACACTTGACAACGAACCTTTCATAGCCTCAACTTTAAGTATGTCTCTCCTATAAAAGAGCATCCAAACTGAGGCAGTAATTTACATACTTCTATGTAGCCCCTGCCAACTATACACCTACAGAACAGTTAAGCAAAGAATTAGCAGTCCCAACAGAGCAAGCGACTGGCACAGTAGACTATGGAATCATTGTTCCAAATAGTCTTAAAAGGTTAAATGTAAACATGTCTACATATCCCCAGAATATATTATTACCAATAAAACTCCATTCACAAACTTCCAATATGAAAGCATAGCACAATTTACCTGCAAGGCCTCCCGTTGCAGCAGATATTCCAAAATGTCCTTGTGCGGGGATAATCATATTTTCTACTTTGGCACAAAATTCATAATCATTTTTATCAGGTGTAAAGCCATTGTTGATCATTACCTAGAAAGACATACTATAACTATAGCTTTTAAAATGGACATTGTAAAATGAATTTGTTACCCAGTTTTATGACCAATAATATTCAATGTTGCTTCTTTCACTACAAAGTGATTTTAAATAAACCTCACTTAGTATCATTACTCAATAAAATATTTCACTTGAAATTTTTTTGCCTACTATGTGTCAGAGACTGAGGAAGAGAAAAATTCGATAATTTTCCATAAAAATCTTTCCAAAATCAAGTATGGTTCATCCTCTCTTGAAAAGATTTAGGGAACCATGGTTACCCTCTCTGAATAGTTCATATGGAAGAGAGATTACAATAGAAAGAGCTAAAACCATTAGGTTAAAGTTACAATTTTAGCTACTGCTGTTTGAGAATTAAACAGATTGCCTTAATAAATCCCCTTCATTAAATTCACGGAGTAAATAGATTGTTGTAGGTTAGCAGAGACACCAAAAGTGATGGAAATCATACTGACATAAAAGACAAAAAATGAAAACACTAAAAAGACACTTAAGTTTTTATTTTGCAGGATATACACTTGAATTTATGACCCTAATTTCTTAATAGAATCTTGGAATTCTGAGAAAGCACAAGAATCTACATGATGCATGAATACTCTTCTCATTATCCTAGTCAGGTTGCGGTTAGCCTCTTCAGTACCTTCCACTTCTAACCACCCAATCGCTAGCTCATTCTACGACTCCTTGAGATACAGAGCGGATGCAAAAGGAGCAAGTCCATAGCCCTGGAGCAAAAGCACTTTTATCAGTACTTCCCCACTAAAAGTTGAGAGTTAAGATTAAGTAACATCAGCTGAAATGTTGTAGAACTCTGTCCAAATTTTCAGCAAAAACATAAAATACCCATCAATACAAAGGTTAATCTCTATATAATATAGGATGGAAACTAATTTCTAAAGATCACCGGTAATTTAGTTAACTAATATTAATATTTGTTTCCTCTGATTAGAAATGTTCTTATTTCAGTTTACATCATTTACAACTGATCCTCCTCTACAGAGTCAAATCAGAACCAACAACCAGTAGGATAATTGCCTTTAAGGGTTAAAAAGATGCTTAGTAAATCACATTCTAATTTCAACACTAAGAACTTTCTTCAACTGTTCAATACTTTTTTCCTTCACGCTTAAGTAACTGAAAATCTATCAAGAATTTTTACTATCTAATTATAATATATATATATATATATATATATATATATATTTTTTTTTTTTTTTTTTTTTTTTTTTTTTTTTGGTGGGTACCGGGGGTCGAACTCAGGACCTCTGTGCCAGCAGTCGCCTGTGCTGCTGAGCGATATCACTGGCCCTTTTTTCGTATGTGGGTTCCGGGAGTTGAACTCAGGACCTCGCGCTTGCCAGGCAGGCGCTTATGCCGCTGAGCTATCTCACCGGCCCTAATTAAAATATTTTTAAGTGGGAGAAATGTTAGTCTTATAGTTGTAAAGCCTGTGTAAAGCATGTCCACTGATTTATGCCAGTAATACTTCTTTATGAGACCACTGATGACTTTCCTTATTCACCTGTAGTTTCAACCCACTGTTAAGTACATTTTAAAAATACGTATCTCTTGTTTTAACCATGTTTCCTCCAACAGCACTTCTTGATTTCAACCTCTCCTGTTTTTCCTTTCAATGCGAAAACAACTCAGACAAGCTAAGGGTACAAATATTAGTTATAAACACTTCTTCAGTACCTAACATGGGCACAATGTTAGGGACTATGAGCGTTAGAGGATACGATGCCTACCCTGAGGTTACAATCATATTGACAGAAAAGACCTACAAACACATATTTAACTAGCGATTTGAGACAACATACTTTAAAGGCCAAAGAAAGTATCAGAGAGAAAAAAAAAAGAATAGTTCAGGAGAAACAGATCATTATGAGCTAACTCTTGGGAAATTAGATAGAAAATGATCTGGAGCAGTATGTTCAAAGCGGAGCATGACTCTGCCAAGTAGAGAGGCAAAGGGAGAGTGTCACAAAAGGGGACAACAGACTGAGCAAACACGCATAGGCTAGAACCATACGTGGCATTCATGTGTCCAGCCGGGCTTTCTAATGTGTGCATGTCATACCACCTACCACCACAGATATCAGGCAACAAAGAATTCCAAGGCCAAGTAAATCTGAAGAATGTGGGCCTACTAAAGGTTTACTTATCCTTCATAGAGAAATCTTTAATATGCTAATACACACAATAGTGCCCATCTCATCTGACTCTGGAGCCCTTTTGAGAGTGCATTTTGCAGGCTATTACTTGGGGAAATGCTGGTGGATGCCTCACTGTGTTGAGTCATGTAGGTAGCTGCCGCCCTGTGACCTGGGAACTTGTCTGTATCTCCGCTCACCACGGCTATGGTCTGGGCTTTGCCACATGGAGGTAAGCGTGACTTACTGACTACCCTAACAAAACTATACAGGATGAATAATAATTACAGTGAAAGTCAAACCCAAGTCCATCAGACTGGACACCTCCTCTATTATGACACTTCTAAATTAGCTTGGAATTCAACACTGAGCCATATGAAATTTTCCAAAGAAATATCTTTTCCAGAGTGCTACAGATAGTAGTGGAAGGCTAACTCATGACTTAGGAGAAAAAAATTCATAAGGACATTTCTTACTTTTAAGCATTATTCCAAATACTGACATCTTTAGAAGCAAAGTTTACAATGCACTAGTGATCTTAAGTTATTTCAACAGCCACCTGTACATTACCCTAAATTCAATTTTTCTACAACAGAACTCATGACCAGCCCTCATTTCCCATGTTCCCCAAACAAATAAATACAAACCAGTGCTACTATTCTGCAAGTGAACCGTACCTACTAGTTGTCCACCTGGGCAGAAATTCAGGAACTCTCTTTGATCACATGACTGTATTCACTCCCAACCCCCACCAAATAAGAACTAAGTCCTTGAGTCTCCACCTGTTCACTGCTCCTCTATCATCCCTCTGTCATCACCTCTGCCTTCAGACCACAAGTGTGGTCTGTGGCTACGATGGAACTGGGACTGAGCACAGTCTTGTGGGTTATTTAGTATATCACTGTTCATGTTACTTACGATCTTCTGCATTCAATTTCCCTGCGCTCAAAATGGAGAGGCCTACCCAATAGGGTTATCTGAAAACTGCACATAAAGTACAAAGCACAAGGTGTGGTACTTAAAGAGGCAAGGAGTCTAAATCACCTTACCCTTTGCTCCTTTCATGAATACCTTTATGAGAACACTGGACCTAAGTCATCTTTCAAAATTACAAATCAGACAATTTCACTTCCTATTTAAAATTCTGAGCTTTCTTGTAAGCTCCTTACAAGACAAACTACGGGATATCCTGTGCAAGGCCTGTTACTGCCAACCTTTCAGTCTCATTTCCCCAGCTCCTCTGTATCCTCAAGCCATACCGAACTACTTGCCTTTCTCAAATATCTCAACTTCTTTCAAGACCCTCTGCCTGCTTTTTGTGCTTAGAAAACACACACCCCTTCTTCCCTACTCCCAAACTTCATGATCCTTGCTTTAAGGTGCAGCTCAACTCTGAGAACCTGTTCCTGACCTTTGTCCACTCTGACCAGAAGGTTACAGGTTCAACCCCATGATTCCTTTAACGGTGACTGTTTTGTAGTTTTTGTCACATAGCATAATTCTCCACGTCTCCCCCACTAGACTAGAAGCTTTCTAGGGAAAATGACCTCTGTCTTAGTCATGTCTGTATTCAGAAGATGCGGATGTGTATATAACATGTGCCATAAAGCAGGGTGCTTAAACACTTGCTGACCTACCAGCAAGGCTTTGCAATGGATACCTATGTAAGCCAGGCTTTGAAGCTATGTCTATCCTCTCAGGGTGAGTATGTGAACAATATCCACAGGTCAAGAATTCAGAAAGAAAAGTCATGCTAGAATATTGTTCGTTTAATTACTGTTACTTACTGTCAGCGTTTTCTGATAATATATAATCTTTGCCCGGACAGGATAGGGTTTATTACGAAAATCTCTCTGGCAACTTGCTAAAGCTTGACTGGCACCATCACTACAGTTAGAGAGAATGAAAATCAAGTAAGAACCTTAGAAAGCTTTTCGATCTTTAAAAAATTCAAGAGGATTAAAATAATACTAAGTTATGACAAAGTCCTGAGGTACTTCAAGTTATTTATTCAGAGGACAAAAGATTTTCCTGTCAGAACTCTTAGAAGTCCAATGCCACTGTGTGTCGGAGAGAAGGGAAGGGTATACCACTGTACATGAGACTTCCAGTACAGCAGTCCTCTAGTCCAGGGCAGATCTGAATCCCACCGTGAGCTTTTAAAAATGCAGGTTTGAGCCAGGCATGATGGCACACACCTATAATCCCAATACTCTGAGACGCTGAGGCAGGAGGATCACAAGTTCAAGCCCAGCCTTGGTAATGAAACAGCTTAATGGGACTATCTCAAAATAAAAAAAGGGCTGGGAATGTAGCTCAGTGTGAAGGTCCTAGGTTTAATCCCCAGTACTGAAAAAAAAAAGCCCACAAATTCTACCCCAAAATCAACTGAGGCAGAATCGAAAGGGGAGGACCCAGGTACCTCCAATTCAAACAGCTCCCCAGGAAGTTGTGATCAACTACCAGGGTTGAAAACCATCAAGGTAGGAAATAGTAAAATGAAGCATGGGTATTAATTTTTCATTTTCAAGCTGAATAATAATGTTCACTAGTTGGCTAAAATTCCTCCACAATAAATGTGAAATAAAAAATGTACATATCCAATTCATGTTTATTACAAATATACTGAACACTTAAAAGTTTTGTAAGCCACTGAGACTCTTCAAGTTAAGCAAAGTAAGGTTGACTAAGGTGGCATAAGCTGTGTGCTCATTACTTTGGTCAATGCTAAACTTCAGTTTTGAAAGATTTCTCACTTAATAATGAAAAAGCATGACTAATTAGCACCATTGAAAGCCAGGGACAGGCTATAAACCTTCAAAAGTATTATAATTTTAGGTTAAACATTTTATGTTTGAAATCTGAGGTGATTCACAGCAAGAACTTTAAGACATAACCAAATAAGACCTTTTTCACTAGCTACAAAATAACATTTCGAGAAAAATATTAATCTTATTTCATTTGGAAAGTGTTCAGATTTGAAATAATGTATTTCATGAGGTTTTCAAAGAGAAGCTGAAATGAGAAATAATATAAAAATTATATACTTACTTTTGATGGTCATAGTGGATTTGCCCATTGTTGCCTACAATTACTATAGCAGGATTATTTTTCTGAAAATAAAGAGAATATATTTGTTTTAAAGTATGCAGTCAAAAATTCTAGATTATTCTCAATGTGCAGTGAGGTCTCTTGTACTCTAAGTATTTAGGACTCACAATTTTAAAATAGCATGGCTTTAGCATTCAAAGAGTTATTAAAAGGTCACTAAATTGCTAATAGTGATCTCTGAAAATCAGTACAGAAACAACCAGCCACAGGGAAGAACATCTTACAGCTGCTAAACTACAAGTTGATGTTTCTAATACGTATGCACGTTTTTCGTTGTCTTTGATCACTGGCCTGATCAAGAAGGGTGGTTAACATATGAAGAGTAAATATATGAGCTAGCAGCAGTCACACACTTGAATACCATCATGAAAGCAAACTGTTAGTCTTCTAAACACTATTGCTTTCATTGCCCACATCTAAAGACTCAATGGTTACACATCATAATTACTGTGCGCATACAAGACTATGGGGAAGGAGTCACTGTGAAGTCCTTAGAGTTAGGGTTTCATTACAATTTCAAGTTGAAAAATCATGCCTGCATAGCTCTTAGCTGCTAAATGTTCTGCTGCACATAGACCAATCAAACTTAAAGTATCACATGAGGAGTTCTCCATTGTTAAACTCGTGAACGTGTCAAATAAGCTCTATTTCTCACAGCCTAACTTTGCTAGCAGGTGTATTAAGGTGGGTAACAGTTCTGACAATAAATATACCTTTCCATCATTGTCAAAAGAATCAAAAAATATTCCAACACCATCCCACATATCAGCTGATCCAAACACAGGACCTTCCAAGCCTTGATTTTCTGTATACCAAATTGCCTGAAAATACATAACAGGGAACAGTTAAAAGCTAGTGGTATGTGCATTTATATTCATTTTCTAAGTACAAAAAATGATCATACCAGGCCATCAGCTCCAATTCGACCTCTTCCAGTCACTCGAAATGTCACCTCCACTTCCCAGTTTTCAAAGGCTGCTTTTGCCTTCGTCCACACTGACCCTCTTTGGCTTTTCAAAGATGGTGCTATTCGAATTTGATCTGAACTTGGAATAGCATCTATAATAGCAATCAGTGAAGAAAAGCTTGAAGTTATAATTAGGTGAAATTCAACACATCATCTCCAAACTGCTACATGCACCTATAAAGATCAAATTCTAACTTAGTAATCTATACAATAATTTTGTTAGAAAATAATTTCACATTGACAATTTCAACTTTGAAATTTTTAGGCTAATGCTTCTTCTAAACAGTGGGATATCTCTGCAAAAATTTTTTAAAATTCAAAAATAAATTTATAACCATACACGAAAAATTCCAGAGGCAATGGGGAGAGGAAAGAAATCATGACTTAAAAGGCAAACTATTTGATTCTCACAATATCTCTTATAAATACCTCAAACATTTGCATATTATTTTAAAAAATCCTTGCAGTGTATTTTATCAGTTTACAAATGTTAGAAAGTTTTCAAACATTGTGAAAAGAACATACCACTAGGAATCAAGAGACTTGTTCCTAGTCTCAGTTCAGCTGTGACTTTGAACAAATAATTTTCTTACTCTGTTGGTTTCACCATATGTTCACCTGTAAAATGAAGGGGCTGGGCTTGATCACTTCTACAAACATGCCAAAAGTTATATGCAAAGTATTCTGCATATATACATTTTTCTAGGGAGAGGGCCAAATGAATTTCATCAAGCAGCTTTTCAGTACTGGCAGACTGTCAGCAACAATGCTTATCTCCAAAAATAGTCGTTTTCATCTCTAGGCTGTTTTCAACTCCCAGTTCTGCCACTTACTAGCTGTCTGGTTTTAGGCAAGTGATCCCATTTCTCTAAGAACTTCATAAATATGTTAGTGCTTATATGAGTGTATATGTAGGCATATCTTGGAGATATTGCTGGTTTAGTTCCCAACCAGTACAATAAAGCAAGTCACACAAATCTTTTGGCTTCCCAGTACATGTGATAGTTACACTTACACTATGTTGTAGTCTATTGAATGTACAAGAGCAGTATGTCTAAAGAAACCAATGTACTTATCTTAGTTTAAAAAAATACTTTATTGCTAAAAAAGCTGACAATCATCTGAGCTGTTGAAAAACAGTGCCAATACATGTACAGGATACAGGGTTGTCACAAACCTTCAATTTGTGAAAAAAAAATATAGAACTGCAATAAATGGATGCATAATTTTAAAAAAAGGTATGTTTATAAATGTTTCAATAATTATTACATTAGATAATTATTAAAGTACCTATCAGATAGGCTTGAAATTGGAATAATTCTAGCACATTCTCTGTTATTAACCATTCTGAATTTATGCTGGGAAATAAAAATAAAAGAACTATAAAATCATTCTATACATAGGAAAAACTGACAAAAAGAAAAGTTGAGATACTTTAGTATGGTCACTCACCATCACCATCACTTTCAAACAAAAGTTGCACGGAAGGCATTTAAAGAATATTGGACAGAGAACCAAAAGCCCTGGGTGGGTTTGAGTTCAACTGTTTTGATACAAACTATGTAACTCTTCCCAAGAACCTTAACCTTTCTGAACATCAGTTTTTCCCACCTTGCCTACTAAGATACAACAGATAACACCTACCTTGCTTACTAAGGATCAAATTAGAGAATAAAGCTGAAAGAGCTTTGAGAGCTGCTATGAAGTTACAAATTATCATTTTTTTTTACCCTGTGGACCTAAAGAGGTGTGCTGACACTACAACAGGATATTAGAGTTAATAAAGAAACACCACGGATTTTATCTAAATTTGGGACTGAAAACAAAGGACTGTGTCTAAACTACATCCTGAATTTCTCTATTTTTTGTTTGTTTGAAATAATGGATTGCAAGGCTAAATGAAAAGAGAAAAAAAAGAACGATGGCATTAAAAGAACAATGAGACTGTAAAATAACCAAGGGATACCCATAGCAGTGATTTGCAGAGTCAGCAGATAGATAAGTCATGGCTAAAATACTAATTTCTTTATTTTAAATTCAGTCTAGCCACACAGCTCAAATTCACTAATATGCATTATCCTGAATTTTTTTTTTTTTTTTCTTTTTGCAGCAGACTACCTTGTGGCTTTATAAACACAGTCAAGGTAAGTTGGTAGTTCATTAACATTCCTAATTTGCTGATGTATAAATGTGTGAGAAAGAGAAGCAGACAGGCAATGCAGAGGTGCAGAAGTGAAAAAGTGTGAACAAATTCATCATCACTACTGAAAATTTTATCATCATTCCAAAGAGAAAAACAAAAACAAGATCCAAAAATTTGTGCTTGGTATCATCTGTATCATCTTTGTGTACTAAGAACTTTATCTTGATAAGAAATGCCTAGCGGGCTCATAACAAATAACTACTGAGTAACAACATAATTACACTCTGCCTCACATACTTAATGACTTAAGTCATTAAATCAAATTGAAATTTGCGCTTATAATTACACATCAATTTGAGGGAAATGGCCCTTCAAGAAAGTGTGCTTCCTATCTAGGAATTACTTTCTAGAAAGAAAACATTTTGTTGAACATTAGACAATCTAAAATGACTGTACATAAGCTTTATATAAATGATCGCTTAATCGCACACGAAGATGGAATTCAAATTGCCAGAACTTCTCATGTCATAGAAAGGCATTTGCCGCTTGTTTTAAACGGTGCATCTGATGGTCACTGAACAGAGTTTAGGACATGCAGATGCTGTGGCGATTCCTTAGTCAGCAGTGACACATCAGCACTAAAAGGCACTAAAGCACTAAAGCAGGTACCTTTGCTTTCACAAACACAAATGTTGTAGCAAGGTTGTTATCTTTAAGAGTGCCAAACACAGAATGAATAAACACTTGAAGCAGAAATTATTTCGATTTTTCAAAAACTGTTTCTTAAAAAAAGATACTGTATAATGCTCACGTTCTTAGCCTTTAATTGAGAAACACCAATAAAAACCATATCCCTCTTCTAAATAAACGCCTGAGTGTGACTATAAAGTTACATAAAGATCAAAGACCAAGCCAAGTCTCTGAGAGAGGTTTTTTAAAAGGTGTAGTTCCAAGCGCCTAATATGGAATGTCTCCTGATATACAAAGACTTAAAAATTACTCTAAGACCAATTTGTGCCATCTCCGGGCCCTCTGAGGGCATCGGGTACAAACCTGAGCATTAATCACCGCTAACACTGGAGAAAAAAAAAGCAGGAGAAAGGAGGCTGCTGGAACACGTCTCAGGTTGGGATGGCTGGGGAACGTATTCCCTAGAGACGTGGCGTCAGGGTGAAACGTGACACCTAGAAGCAAGCGCGGTGCTGGGAAGTAGAGGAAGTAAGAAAATACCTCTAGATCAAATGCAAAGTACAGACAAGATCGAAGAAGGAAGGACAGGAGGGGGATGAGGGTCAGAAGGGGTAGAAACTCTCAGGGACGGGCAGGGAAACTTGTGGGCCACAGGGACCGAGAGGAGGAGCTGCCCAGAGTCCCCGCCACAGCACATATGCTGTGCAGCAGCTGGAACCGGGCCTCAGCGCACCAGAACGAAGATGAGAGGCGGAGAGACAGGGAGGGGATCCGGGCCCCCCGCCCCCTACCCCGGCTTACTCCCCGCGTGGGCCCAGAAGGGCACGTTCCCATCGCTCTGCACCAGGTGCGGCCCCTTGAAGCTGTATTTGTATTCGAAACGGCGATGTAGCACCGCGGCCGGGGTGCCCGGGGAGCCAGCAACCGCGGGGTCACCTCCCGTGCCATCGCCCCCGACGAAGTGACTGAGCAGAAGAAGCAGAGCGCAGGAAAGTTGCCGAGCTCTGGGTCCGGGACCACTTCGTCTGGATCCCGCCATCTTGGACTGCGGGCGCGGAGGCCGGCGGGAGAGGGAGGGGCGCGGGAGGCTGCGGACAGCCAACAGGGCGCTCGCTGATTGGTGGAGCCCGGAAGAGCCCTAGGGCAAGGGGTGAGTCCCGCCCCCGGTTTCTGCAATCCGGGTGGCGAGCTCCGAGCCTCTGTAGGCGGGGCCAGGGGAGGGGCGGAGTCTGAAGGAGGGGCGGGGCCGCGAGACGCGGTCCGTTAGCTGTGAGGGTCGGGGAAGGGGATTCCAACTTTCCCTTCCCGGGTGGCTGGGCTGGTGGGAGGAGCAGACTGATGTTTACCTGCAGGAGTTTTCCTCCTGCCCCCTACATTACCTTAGAGGAGCTGAGTCTTGCGGATTCGACCTGTAGTAAGCCAGTATTAGAAGAAAGGCATTCCTTTTCTTGTGACACCGATTATTCAGTGGCTGGTTTTCATTTTATGAACTTTTCAGAAACACAGCATGAATGTGAATAATAATAGTCCTAGCCTACTAATAGCATCTCAGAAGAGCCCTGGGGTCTTTTAGTTGGTTGAGAGGGGTTAAGGGGTGTTTCTATGAAATTGCCAATCAATTTTCACTTCTCAAAAATTAAGTCCAAGGACTTTTCAAGTTTTTGGAACCATAGCAATAGTGCACTCAAAAGAGTACGTTTTGGTTAATCTTGGTAAGAGGGATTATATGGTATAGATGGAGGAGTTAATAAAACCTGGACGTTTGAGATTGGAATGGCCTTTGACTCAACGTATAAATTATGCATTTTAAAGGAGATCTCCCTTCCCTTAAAAATACCTGTATTGTCAAAGTACTCATGGTCATCTAAAATTTTGTTCTTGATGAATTTTTAAAATCTGAGATGGCAGTATGAATTATTTTGTTCTTACACATAGCTTTTTTTGTTTTTATTTTTTGTTTTTTTGAGACAGGGTCTCCCTGTATTGTTTAGGCTGACCTTGAACTCACTATGTAGCCCTGGCTGTCCTTGAACTTGTGGCATTCCTCCTGCCTCAGCCTCCCCATTGCTGGAATTATAGGCATTTGCCACAAGGCCCAGGTTCATTCTTACACATAGCTCTTTATTGCACTATCCCTGTTCTTGTGGACAGTGAACACCATGCTGTTTCTAGGGACTGCATGCCCACATTATTTTAACTTTTCATTGACCATCCAGGTTCCTATTGCTAGACTCATGGCCTATTACCATTAAAGCTCTTTCTCTCTGTCTTAGTTATTTTTCTCATTGCTGAGACAAAATACCCGACATGCAAAATTAAAGGAGGAAAGGTTTACTGTAGCTCACAGTTTGTAGAGGTTTCAGATCATAGTTGGCTGGCTCCAAGGCAGGGTGACATGGCAGAGGGGCATTGCAGAGCGAGCAGACAGAAGGCAGCAAGCAGCAAAGTAGCAGCAGCAGCAAGCAGAGTGACAGCACCAGCACTCTTTCGGTCCCTTATATTCTATCCAGGCTACTCACACCCAGGGTAGGGCACCCTTAATCCTAGCATCGCACCATGAATCAATCCCAGAATCACATTCTTTTTTTTTTTAATGTGGGTATCGGGAGTCAAACTCAGGACTTTGTGCTTGCCAGCAGGCGCTTCTGCCGCTGAACAATATCACCGGCCATTTTTTTCCTTTATGTGGGTACCGGGAGTCAAACTCAGGACCTCACGCTTGCCAGGCAGGTGCTTATGCCGCTGAGCCATATCACCGGCCCAGAATCACATTCTTAATCACAGCATCACACACTCTAGATCAGCCATCTCTGAAAAGCCCCACCTATGACCTCATGAGGCTTTGAGGGGACATCTAGATACAAGCCATAATGCTGGCACTCAGATCAAACCTTCATGTTGAATATTAAGTTCTCCCACCTACTAGTATCCAGGTGTAAATTAAATGGAAGTACAATCCTTGAGCCTCATAGCCATCACAGCAACAGTAGTAACAAACATTTACCAACCAAATAGAAAGTGTGGGTCATTGCCCTAGGGCCAGCTCTCTAGGGCTTTAAATCTGTGGGATGTAATAGCTTTATCTTCTTCAGTTTTTCCATCTCTGTGGAAACAAACTGTATATCTTGCAAAGTAATATATATTTGTTAAGCAAACATTAACGTTAATAAAAATGGTGAACACTTACTGAGTGCTTTACAGTGTGTCAGAAACTGCACTAAGCCTTCTGCATAAGAGCTCCAGCAGCCTTTTAAGATAGGTGCCATTATTAGTATCTCTGCTTTGCAGACAAGAAAACCGAGTTACGAAAGGGTTAAATAATTTGCCCAATGTCACACAGTAAGTGGTAGAGTTAGCTTTCAATTCCAGGTATTCTATCATTAAAACTGTCAAAAGAACCATTCTCTCTTAGGCAATAAGTCCAATAAATATTTTCAATTTATTAGTCTGGCTTCAACTCTCAAGAGACCCGAATTTTAAGAACAAAAAACACAAGTTATAATTTATAATTTTGCTGAACTAATAAATATAAATTATTATGTTCTGTATAGCTATTCATTTAAAAATATTTTTTTTCTTTTGCAAATGGGAAGGGGACCAAGACATAGAGTAATTCAGGCTGGCTTTAAACTCACTATGTAGCCCAGGCTTGTCTCAAATTTCAACAGTCTTACTGCCTCAGTGTTCTGAGTACTGGGATTATAGTTGTGTGCCACCATTCTGGCTGATTTTTTTTTTTTTTTTTTGTCTTTTTGAGACAGCATTTCGCTGTGCAGTGCAGGCTGGCCTTGAGCTTACTTTGTAGTCCTCGCTGGCCTCAAATTTGCAGTGATCCTCCTGCCTCAGCCTTCTGAGTGCTGGGATTACAGGCGTGCACCACCACGCTGGGCTCTGGCTGATTTTTAAATGTTAAGCTAATGGCACATTTTGAATAAACTCCAGCTGGGTGATAGGTAACATCTTTTTAAAAATTCATTTTATAGATCTGTGAATTTTTGGTTATGATTTTTGCAGACAGGTTCATGAGAGAGATTAGTCTATTATCTTCTTTCTTATAAAATTTTCATCAGATTTTATAATCAAATTTATGATCTCTATTTCTGTTTGAAATTGAGTTTATTAAGTCTAGCTAAACTGTCCAGCACATACATCTTAACAGTCCTTTTTTGATCGCCTTATCAAATACTCATAGAGGTGATTTGTGGCTGCAAGTATTCCAGAATGTGGAGATTAGAAAGGTTTTCAGGATTCATCCTAAATAAATGTCAAAACTTTGGTACTTCTGAAACTAGAGAATAGGAAAATTACAAAACTCTGATTTGATTACATTAGGGAGAATGATGGCATGTTTGACATACTATGCATGGACATCAGTTGTCCCCATGCTGAAATATTACGTGGGATTTCAGATATCCATAGGCTCTCATATAATATTTGTCTTAGGAAGTTAATGTATGCAAAGATAGCCTTCTTGGTCTTTCTGTATCTACACGGACTAATGGACTGAATTCCAACCTTTATTTTTTTTATTAGGGATTTTGCTAAAATGTATATATTAGGCTGGGCACTCTTTGCTATAAAACAGAACTAAAGATCTTTTCTTCATTTTAGAAAAAAACAACAGTGATGT
The DNA here is from genome assembly GCA_028451465.1 of Erethizon dorsatum. NCBI lineage: Eukaryota > Metazoa > Chordata > Mammalia > Rodentia > Erethizontidae > Erethizon > Erethizon dorsatum. Next base: position 20,231,738 of record CM051829.1, on the reverse strand, counting down.
GACTCTTTATAATCCCACTGGGATATAATATTATTTTTCATCTGTTTGACAAATTCAAAGCACAGTTGAGACAAAAGAGAAGAAGAAAAGGGAAGCAGGAGAATAGAAAGTAAAAGAGGAGAAGGAAGTGTCTGGAAAGGGGAGGAAAATGTTCTTATTTGGACTGTGGTATACCATGCCATTTTGGCCATAGAATGAATATTTACAGATATTAATTTCCCAAGACAAACTAACAAGAGCAAGAAAAGAGCAACTAAGCAAAACAGTAAAACTGGGAATCAAGCTAAATTGAAAAAAAGGAGAATTGGCACATAGCCAGGGGAAATAGCACCCTTCACTGTATGCTGAAGACTGGAGTCAAAGCTCTCAGGCTTTGTATTCATTCCCCACAGACAGTCTTTGGCACACATTTGAAATGCTGGAGCATATTCAATATGGAAGCACAAATAAATCTCAGTGGTGTGTGAGGCGATAATAAAAGCTTCCTTCCTGGTGTGGTGGTGCATGCCTGTAATCCTTGCTACTTGGGAGGCTCAGGCAGGAGGATCACAAGTTCAAGTCCAGGCTGGGTACCTTAGAGGGAACCCTATCTCAAAATAAAATTTAAAAAGCTGAGGACAAAGCTCAGTGGTAGAGCACTTGCCTAGCATGTATGAGACCATGGGTTTAATCCTTAGTACTGCAAAAGAAAAAAGAAAAAAAAAAAAACTTGTAGTTACTGATTAGCCAGCTCAAAGATGAAATATTTTTCTACCTCATTCTTTCAAATCACCTGGTGTTATGACATCTGTGGCAAGATGGCACTGAAAAAAGAGCAATTTGTCAGTAATGATTATTCAGCAATGCATCTCTCCCACCAGACAAATAAATGCTTCATCAATTCAGGGCAGAATTAGGGGTTGCTTCCTTTCCTCTTGAGAAAATGGCAACCATTCAATAAATCCATATTACTTCAAATTCCAACAACTTGGAACTTGGACTATTTCACCCAACTTTGAGTTAGACTGATTTTTATCATTATATTGCTCAAGAAGAAATGTTTGCTAAGCACATAATAGGAGCAGATTAAATCTACTTCAAAAGTAGATGTTAGAAAAATTTGAATAGAAAATTTAACTAGCTAATTATTCAGGAGAAATGTATAACAATTATTATAGATTAGCTGATTTGGTTGTTAAAACAACTCTGTATTTATACTTGTTATCATAGTTACAATATGTAATTGAAATGAGTAAAACTTCATTCCTAAAATTTGTTAACATGCTGATGAATGTATAGATTAATATCTCATAAACAGTGCTACTCTACCCATGTCACTAAACCACTGGCTGAGTAAAGTTTTATTGTATGAGTTTTAAAACATAAATTTAAATCATTTGTTAAATCATCTATACCATTTGGGAATTCAAGGATAATTCAGTGTTAGGAAACTTATTGTAATATATCACATTAAGAGATATAGAAAAAAATTCTATTATAAAATAATCCTCACTAAGGACAAGATGTTTTAGTAATCTAAGAATAAAAAAGAATTCCTTAACATGTTGAAATGTATCTATCAAAAACCTGGAACAATCACTATTTTTTTTTTTTTTTTGTGGGTACTGGGGGGTCGACCTCAGGACCTCGCGCGCCAGCAGGCGCCCGTGCCTCTGAGCGATATCACCGGTCCCTTTTTCGTATGTGGGATCCGGGAGTCGAACTCGGGCCCTCGCGCTTGCCGGGCAGGCGCTTAAGCCGCTGAGCCATCTCACCAGCCCAACAATCACTATTTTTACTAATAAAATTTTAGAAGCATTTTTATGAAGGTGGTGAACAAGAAAAAATGTTTACTATCACTCTTATTTTTTTCTGGTAGTACAGGTTTGTAGTACATAATGGTTATCTTCCTTGTGGCGAAGTGGTACTGTACATAACAATCTTAATTCCTTTTTCATCCCCATCCATTTTCCTTTCTGTATGTGGATAGCCAGTGTTCTAAACACCATTTATGAAAAGGGCTATCTTTCCTCCAGTGCATTTCTTGGCCCCTTTGTCAAAGATCAAATAGCTGGATGTGCTTGGGGTTGTTTTTGCATCCTTTATTCTGTTCCATTGATCCTCCTGTCTATTTTTGTGCCAGTATCATGCTGTTTTTATCACAGTACCTTTGTAATATAACTTCAGGGATTATGATGCCTCCCACTTTTCTCTTTTTACTCAGAATTGGTTTCACTATTCTGGGTCTCTTTCGGTTCCATGTGAATTTTAGAATGGTTCTCTCTCATTCTGTGAAGAATGATGGGATTGTATTAAATTATTTCAATTTTGGAAGTATGGCCATTTTAACTACATTGGTTCTGCCTTTTCAGGAACAGGGGATATCTTTTCATCTTCTGCTGTCTTCTTCAATCTCTTTTTCATAGTACTGTAGTTTTTGTTGTAGAGGTCTTCCACTTCCTCAATTAGGTTAATTCCTAAGTATTTAATTCACTCCTGTTGTTTAATATTTTTTTAGTACTGAATTTATGGGATTAACTAATTCAAAAGCACAAGAAAATGAAAAAAAATGAAGCCATGATCAGTATTAGGAGGATGTAACATGATAAGAACAAAGAGTTTTCAGTTCTAGATTATGCCTGATTTAAATAATCAACTGTTAATCAGCAGGGATACAAAATGCCAGTTTTCCAAGGAAGGTAAACATGACATTGGAATGAGCCCTCCTCGGGCCTCCTCTCTTCAAGCCTTGTAGAGTCATTACAGTAGATCCCCTACTTACTAATGAGTTCCCTTCTGGGAGAACATTTGTAAGTCAGATTCATTTGTAAGTCTGACAACGTGACTCTTACACATCTTTAACACAACTATACAACATAAAACATAAAAAATAACCACACACACAAATACTGTACACTACCACACTGTACAGTGAGCACAAAGAAGCACAACTGTGACGATGTCAAGCAGACAAGTAAGCTACTTCTGCAATTTGTTTGAATCTAGGAACGTCCGTTGGTATTTGTGAAAGTTCGCAACTTGAATGTTCGTAAATCAAGGAATTACTATATTGTCTATGCAAGTCTAGTGCATAACTACAAAACAGGAGTAAAGTGGCATTTATTAGGGTCCTCCTTATAATTTTAATATATATAAATTTATTGATTAAAAATTATAAATGCAAAATATAAAAATTAAAATGAGGGAAAACAGCATAAAGTAGAAACAGTCCCCTCCTCCCCACCCTCACTTACCCTCGCTTTCAGAGGAAACCAATAATTAATAGTGTGATGCACATCCTTCCAAAAAATGTCTGTCCTATGCATTTGCATATATATACTCTGAGGTTTTAAAAAATAAAATCATACAACATAACTTTATAAGATCATATGACACTTCTTTTTTCATCAGTAATATAATCGGTACTCATTTCTATGTTTGTAAGCATACATCCACCCACTACCACCAGGATCTTTGTGTCCTGAGCAATGTGCCTATGAAAAGGGACAAAGGCAGGTGGCTATCAGCCCTCCAGCTGTGAACATGCAAAGCTGCACCCATCCTGGGGAGGTACTTTTCCTAACTCCTACAGAGGTGTCACATGGGCAGCCAGGAATTGCTTAGTTAGAGAGCTGCGGGATACTTTATACATAATAGATGCTTAAATGTTTTTCTTTCCTTATTTGTGGTGCTGAGGATCAAACTCAGCCTCATGCATGCTTGGCAAGTGCTCTATCACTTAGCTGCAAACCAAGCTCCTGCTTAAATATTTTTAAAGGAGGACATAGCTGAAGCAAATAATCCTGACCACACAAAACTTGATATAAAATCTGTCAAACATTCAGATTGAATAGAATTGTAGCAATCTGCCACCAACTCCTTCAAAAATCTGAATGAATGATTTGAGGTGTCAAATCACCAATGATGTTTATTTCTAATATGATTCAATTTAGTTCCATTTCCTATGCACCTTTTAGATGGATTCCTGTGAGATTCCAGGCTCTGTGCTTTTCCTAGTTTGAGATTTTAATGTTGAAAGCTATTCACAATATTTTAAATGTTAAGATAGTAGTTTATTGTTGTTGCTTACTTCTGGAATTCTGCTCAGCAGCTTCATTACAGTCTAAACGAATGAACATCTATAACACTGAATGCATGAGCTCTCATGATAATTCTCATTCAAGACCTGCATTTACTTCTATGGTACTTACTTCCAAAAAAGCATTTGAAGAGGCATCTCATTAGGGGCATCCTAAGGATCCCTCTCCTCCACTAATCTCCCTTTGAGGCCTCTAAAATGTTAGGGGGGACCCTCTAGTGCTCCAACATTTTTACCCAAAGTGTTTACTTTCTGTTTTTTATTAGTTTCTTTAATTCCCTTGCTTGTCCCAAATTGGTTCATTATAATTGTGTAAATGCTGAGTAAAAACCTGCAATTATGCTACAGATACAGTATGTCCTTAAATTTGAAGCAGTTAGTTATCAAAAGCAAATGGTTGCTGAATCTTGCACCAGAATGAGCCCGCTCAATATTGACACAATGAATTGTTCTGAGATTAAACCACAAAGAGAAAAGCAGGTAGAGGCTCAGTGAGTGACAGGGGCTTTATGGTGGAGGGGGGCAATGTCTCTCAAGGGGAGAGTTCATCTTCTTACTCAAAGAGACGCCTTCAGGGATCATGTAACTTGAATTCCCTATGAATTCAGTGTCATCTTAGCTTGACCAGTTCTGGAAGAACATATTAACCTCCGCTTGTGATTTTCAGAAAACCATTCTAATTTAGCAAGTAATTATGGGTCACATGTAGGACAAAGAGCTAGATAATCTTGGATTACCCACAGGAAGCTTTGTCTCCAAGGCAACCCCCAATGGAGGGGCTGTTAATGTGAAGGCCAGTCGGTTAATGAACTGGGAAAGGTAACTGGCTCCCAAACCCCTTAGAGCCAGAGAAATGGACATAACAATTATATTGCTATTGAAGGACTCTGAGATAGAAAATGAATGCTTCAAAAAGCCAGTTGAGGAAAAACATTTAGAGAACGGATATAATTGTCACTGTTCTGCTAGACAAAGCCTGCACTTCTACACTTGGCCTATGGGGAGTTCAAGCCAGGCCAATCTTTATGAATTTTTCTGAGTCTCCAGCTGAATACATTGGTTTCAGTACTTTCTATAACCTAATTGCCTGAAACCTGTTTTTTTTCCTGAGGGGCAGCCTCTGTTACTACACCAGTCTGGGAGAGTGGCCTAAAGGCCATTTAGAAGAGGAAACAACTGTGGGATTGTCCATTAGAGTCTTTGATACCCCAACCTGGACTGAAAAGGAAGACAAGGAGGCACAGATAAGGACTCTGAGAGGATTTAGGTCAGGTTGGTAAAGGTGGAAGAGAAGAGTGCAGGTGACCTAGCTAGGGAGATGCTCTGATAGGTGAGAAGAAAAACAAAAGCATGTGCATAAGAAGCTCTAGAGAGCCAGAGTAGGAAACTGAAAATTCAAGAGCCCTCTACTTCCTTGGTGCATTTTCTCTTCTCTTTAAATCTCTCTGTCTCTCTCTCCCCTCTCTCTTTCTCTCAAAATCTCTTTTAATGGATGAATTTTATACTCTATTGTCTGCTCTTTATAACTCTATGAGCTCTTATTAATTTCCTTTTCTTGAGCACTTCCTGAACCACCTTACGTGCCTAACTGTATGATCTCATTCCATGTGCATTAACAGTGTGATACACCTAGGTTTTAAGTCTTGTAGCTTGAAAGATTAGGTGTTTATTTAGGAAAGTAGGCTAATGATAAAGGAAATGCTTTAATTGATCTGAAATGTCCCCCAGAGGTCTGTGTTGTGAAAGCTCTATTCCCCACCCAGTTTGGTGCTACTGAGCAGTGGTGAAAATTTTAAGAAGTGGACCTCCTCCTCCTCCTCCTCCTCCTCCCCCTCCTCTTCCTTCTCTCTTGGTAATGAAGTGCATGGTTTGCTCTGACATAAATTCCTACTGTGATATGATGCCCTAGGCCCAAAGCAACAAGGCCAGCCAATCATAGACTTTTCAGTTCCTAAAACCACAAGCCAAAATAAGCCTTCTCTTTTTTAAGTTGATTATCTCAGATATTTGCTGTAGTAATAGAAAGTTACTGAACACAGGAATGAACACCCACTGTTGAAAAAAAGTGGAAAAGACAAAAGAAAACCTATCAACAAGATTGACAACTCCACAGAGGGAAATGCAAAAACACTTTTTTGTACACTAGAGACACAACATGTGAAGAAAACTTCTTAGATGGGGCAAGGTAAAGTACGCCATTCATGTGAGATATTCACACAACTGTGTGTGTTTGCCAAGAGAAATGGAAGTGGCAGAGGGGAAGAGGGTATCCTATTTTCCTCTCTTGGAGTATTTGTGAACAGATTTTAAAGTGCTAGGGTGGAAAGTAGACTTGGGAGCACAGAAATGAATGGGCTGAACGAGAGGCTGAGACCAATTGCAACAGTTGGCTTGTAGCTGTTTAGACGGTCTGGGAGTCTTCAGGGAGGTGCCCTATGTCTACAATTCTGATAATAATTGGTTACTTTCTTCGGATTAAATTTCACATATTCGTGGCCATGTATAAAAACCATGGAGACAATACAAGAAGAGGGGCCTGAAATTATAATGAACTCATTAATTCATTCACAAGTATTTCTTATACACTTTTATGAATAGTTCCTACTGTAGTGGCGTTCTAGGCATTAGTCACAAGGTGGTGAAACGATAGACGAAGTCTTGATGCCCTAGTCCTTTGCACCCATTGAAGAGATATACAATGGCAGGGGAGCAAAAAGGGGCGATCCCTTCAATGCCTATCACAGAGGATAATGGCAACACCCCTATAACAAAGGACAAGTGATCAAGAGGAAAGCATGATGTGTCTGGTCATGGTTTTATGTGACACAGGAGCCTTCACACCAAAGACCCACAGCTCATGGTGAACTATCCATTTTATGCTCAGGTTCAGTGAAACAGGAACACCTGTGGAATGTGATTGGACAAAAAGGGTCAGAGCTAATAGAAATGAGGGGGACAGTAATGCTGTCTGTACAGACCTTTCTTGGCCCCTCATTTTTGGCATTTCTCCCCATAGTCTGGACACAGAGGGTAGGAAGTTTTTGAAATGGGCATCTTATGATCTACTATGAGACAAGGAAGGCCAGATCATTTGTTTATGACCAACTCCAAGGCAGAAAGGTGGGTAAAGGTTAGAATAATATTTTTAGTCTTTATGGCTGGATTAAGAAGAAAAGGTTTCTATTTTATATGCCCCACATTGAGGAAGAGAAATTCCAATTTCCATGCTTGTATGGAAAGGAGGGGAGGAGACAGGAGAGAAGGAAAAGGGCAGAGAGAAACTTGACTGTTTTCTAAGGACTTCATTTTGGGGTATCATTTTCTGAGCCCAAGACAATAAAACTGTTAATAACTTTAAGGAAGTTTCAAATTGTAAAATTGATAAGTGCTGTGAAAATAAACAAGATCAGGGAAATGAGACAGAGAGTGGCCAGTGGGGTTAGGTGGGCAGGGAATCTGGTACTTTAGTAGATGGCTCTGGGAAAGCTTCTCCATGAAGGGACATTTGACCTGAGGCTTGAGAGATACAGAGCCAGCCAAGTAAGGATGAAGAGGGAGAGTGTCCCAGGCAGAAGGGACAACAAGTGCAAAGGCCCCTAGGTGGAAGAGCCATGGCACGGCATGTCTGGAGCTAGGAGAAGCCCAGAATGACTGGCATGTGGTCAGAATGGGGAGAAGGGGCTAGAAGCGCTGGCATGGCAAGGAGAGTGAGTTGTATTCTAATGTCAGTGGGCAGTGACTAGAGAATTCCAAGCAAGTAACTAGTATAATTTTTCTGTGATCCCTGCTGATAAATGAATTAGCAGCACTTGGGGGCTGTCAAAATTTTAAGATCTCAGGTCCCACTGCTGATCTGACTGTATTAGAATTTTAACAGAGAACACTGATAGGTCTGACCCATGTTTGCCTCCAGCTGCCCAAGTTCCTGGAGTGGCTGTTTCCAACTGCCTGAATCCCAAAACAATACCCACACATCCTTTGCCACCCAGCCTGCACTGCTAGGATGTGGCACACCTGGCATGAGAAGACATTAGCTGTTGCTATGTTAGCCATGTTGCCATATAGCCACTGCTTCTCAGCTAGTCTTGTTTCACTGATCCCCCAACACCCATCCGTGAAAACCCCACTCCATAAACTTGAGTTAGACTCCTCTTTGGAGTTACACCAGGAGGTCTCAGTCAGAACCTTCAAATTCAGGCTGGCTGTGTTCTTTTACTGGGTCACCACCATTTACCTAACAGACACATGTGTACATAAAACTTGGAGAAACTTGTGATTTAAAAAGACTCTAATGGACACCCACTGAGATAGTTATAATGTTTTTTTTCTTAAAAAAAAAAAAGAAAAGTAACAGGACTGGGATGTAGCTCAGTGGTGGGACACTTGCTCAGTACATGTGAGGCCCTGGGTTCAATCCCCAGCATGAAAAAAGTAAAAATAAAATTTTAGAAAAGGAAAATTACAAATGTTGGTGAGGAGGTCGAGAAATCTAAACACTGAACATTCACATATTACTGGTAAGACTGCAAAGTGGTGTGGCCACTGTGGGAAAGAGTTTGGCTACTCCTCGATAATGCAAACACAGAGGTAACCCATTTAGAACAATTCTACTTCAGGGTCTATACCCAAATGAATAAAAAACATCATCAAAGAAAAGCTGGCACATGAATGTTCATAGCAGTACTGTTCACAATTGACAAAAAAATAGCACTGTCCACTAACTGATGGTTTTTAAAAGACAAAGGTATGTCCAGGTAATGGAATATTATTGCTCCATATTTGCTCCATAAAAGGAGCAAAGTACTGAACATGTCACAACATGGATGGACCTTGGAAACATGCTCGATGAGAGAAACCAGACACAATAGGTCACATATTGTGTAATTGCATTCATTTGAAATAGCCCAAGTAGACAAATTCATAGACACAAAGCAGATGGTGATTTCTGGGAGCAGGGCCAGGGGAAAACAGAGTGGCTGTTTAATGGATACAGAACTTTATCTAGGGGCGATGGACATATTCTGGAACTAGACAGTGGAGATGGTTGCCCGACATTGTAAATGTACTAAATGTCACTAATGGCATTTAGTGCTATAAATATTTTACTATAATTTTAAAAACATAACAAGAGACTGTAAAGAGCAAGAGAGCAAACACACTAAATGATATTTCACCATTTCATTAGCTGCTTAATTATATTAATATTAACATTAATACAAATGATAGTCTGTTGGGCACTAAGATTGCGGAGAGTTAGATGTTCTCTCTCTTATGGCAGAGCTCACATCTAGGGGCGGAACATTGACTACAGTGCTGCTTCTTGGCAAAGACAAAGGAAGGGACAATGTTTCAGGGTTCTAGAAGGACTTCGTCTGCCCAGGTGGCAAACTAAGGTTTCAAAGATCAGGGGGCATCTGAGTAGACTAGGAGAGGAATCACTGTCATCAAGGGCAAAGGGAACAATACGTGCAAAGGTCAGAAGTATGCAAGAGTGTGGCTCCCAGAAGGAACCATCATTGGTTTGGTGTAGCTGACTAGGAAGTGAGGTAAAGATCCTACAGATGAGCTGGAAGGGTGGCTTTCTGAGCTTTTGGTATTTGCTAGCATTCCCTGGCATTTCTGGAATGGACGCGTCACTCCAAATTCTGCCTGTCTTCACATGACTATCTCCCCTCTATGTTTCTGTGTCTAAATTTCCTTTTTGTAAGGACAATAGTTATTGATTAAGACACACCTTTATTCTGCATGGCCTCATCTTGCCTATATCTGGAAAGTCTGTTCTGCACGAGATCACATTCATGGATATCAAGGGTTAGCACTTGATTCCTTGTGGGGAGGATACAAATCAACCCCCAGCAGGGCCTGACCATGTAGGGCAGGAGAGAGATGTGGACAGAGTTACATTTTCCATGGGTCACTCTGGTAAGTTGAGTAAGGAATCTGAAGAACCTTGAGATGCTGAAGGACCTTTACTGCAAAAGATGGAGATTGGTATATGATTGTGTATTAATATGCTTTTCTTAGTAGTAATGCACAGGAGATTTTCATGTATTTAATCGGTTGTAACAAGTTTGTATCTGATCAGTCCAGGGCCCAGGTGCATAACATGCTGTTCTCAGAGTGCACTGGTTACAGAGCAGGAGCCCTGTGCTCTAGTCACGCCATTGGCACAACCTACAAAGTAGTCACTTATTTTCTGGATCTTCCTCTATAGTCTTCAAATCCCCCTCTCAAGCTAAGATGCTGTGATCTTAATTTTGGCTTGCACATGCCTAGACCCCATATAAAGGTATTTTCCCAGTAAAGCCAATCAAATAATTGTATGACTAAGTTCAATTTAACTTTTATATTTGTGCAACTTATCAAGTCAATTTATAAAACCAAAAATGTTAAATTGCAGGTTCTGGGTTTTATTATCTTTATTTAAAATATAGTCACTGAACTGATGAAGGCCACATGGATTGACCCTTCTGCTTGCTCTTTCAGAAGCTGCAGCCAACTGGCAAATAGCTTCCCCAGCCTCCTGCTGGAGCATCTGCTAATGCTCTGCAGATTACCAGGGCCCCTCTGCCTCTACCTCACTCACCCTCCTTCCTCAGGCTGCTCATTAACTCATTAGAAGCTGCTACAATAGCAGCTGGGGAGGTTCTGCTGTCTGCGTCAAGCTCGGGATTTTCCAAGTACCTGCCTCAGTATCACCTGGAGTCTTAGATAAATATGACTGCGTACTCTGGCATTGCAAACAGAGGTACCGTGCATCCCCCATAGCATGATCCCAGGTCTTTGTGTAATGTCTGCCTTGTGCACTGAAAAATAAATCTCACCGGGGCATCGTATGTCACATTTTGCTCAGTCCCCATCCTGGGTGCTCAGTATTTGGGCATCCAAATGCTAAATGCATGAATGAAGAAGTGACCAAGTAAATCAGGTTGATGGAGAGTTGCCTGGACACAGTCACTTTTTTTTCGGTGTACAAATTGTCCATGTATAATCAAAGAAGGATTCCCCCCAATTTAAGGCTGACATGTAGGGCTATGTGTCAGTACCTGTGTGTAAATGATGTATGTGTGTGCATACCCCCCAATGGGTCTCTCCTGTTCTCATCTAACATAGTCAGAAACTTCAAAGCAGAAGGCTGGAAATTTCCTTGTCCTGTGATCTGCACACTGTTAGGAAAAAATAGCACCAATCTGTTGATCAAAGATCCAGAATCTGATGCAGATTCGGCCACTTTTGCTGACCTGCAGGATTTTGACTGAGCCCAACACTAAATCTGCAGAATAGCCATCTTGGGCCAGAGCACTGCAACCCTATATTCTCTCTGCAGGGAGTGTTAACTCACCCACCTAGAAAGAGCTCAAATTCTGTCAGGCTGCCTTCTCAGCCCAATATATGCAATCGACCTTGCTCACTCTAAATCTTCCCCACCACTCCCAGCAAAGCTCTTAGATTTACAGTTGTCCCAACCTATTGCTGTCTCTCTGGCCTTGCACAGTCATTTTTGCCATTTAGGACTCTGCTTCCCTGTTTTGTCTTCTCCCTCTCAGTCAGTTACCCCTGTGTCAACTTTAAATTACTGGCTCCTCACTGCTCACTAGGCACCGTTCCAAGCACTTGACAGGTATTGACTCATTTCCCAAGGATAAAACCGGATCCCACTAGCTTCTGCACACATCACGTGCTCGTATTTACTGGCTGACCTGTTCATGTCAATTTCATATCTCTTTGATTGATGCGCTGTCGCACGGCTGGATTTTACAGTAGGCAGCCGGAAAAGGTGATTTAAGCATTTGGATTCTTAGGTTGGAATGGAAGACAAACTGTAGGGTCACTGCCCTAAAGTAGGTTACAGTGTGTCAGGAAATTAACCTTCAAGAAGTGTTTGACTATGATATGAGAAAATACATGAAGTGCTAAATCCCTTGGTGTACTTTATAAATCCTCCAAGATACTTCATAAATATTTTATAAATCCTTGCAGGGGCAGAGATGGGAGTTTAGTGGGATCCTCTGTAACCCGCACACTTGATGCTTATCTCCAAGCTTCCATGGTCCTCACTTTCCAGAGGTCTTGTTACACAGCAGGAGCAGCAAGTCAGGCTTGGCACCCTCGAGATGTTTCTGGGAGCCCAATCTTCCACAGCACACCGCTTCTCTCTGTCTCACATGCCATTCTGATTCCTATGCTCCTTTAAAAAAATGGAAAAGCTACCTTGAATGAAGAGATGAAAATTTTATTTTTCAGACGATAAAAGTTTTATAGGCTTTTTCTAGAGATGTGGAAAGCATTAAAAAGTAAAAAGAAGCAAAAAGCAGTATGTCCCATCCCCACCCCCCAAGAAAACCCAAATCAGAACACGCCCGACTCTGAGTTTCATCCCATGCCTGTGATAAGAAGGAACAGTGTGAGACAAAGAGTGCTCTCTGCACGCAGAAGAGAGGGCATATTACATCCAAAGGGCTTAAGAAAAACTTTCCCTCTGTCGGCAGGAGGCTTGCCCCTCCCTACAATTCCTTCTCACGGTTCTGAACGGGAGCCAGCGCTCTGGGACATAAAGGTTTTGGCCTGAATTCAGGCCCAATGTGGGAATGAAAGGGCAGAAACCTCTGGATTAACCAGATTTATACTTTTCCAGCTGATCTGTGAAGATGCTGTAGAAAGATTTTGAAAAGATAATATCCTGGGTTCTACTTTCTCTACCATGACCTCCCTTGCACCCCCTTGGAGATGTACACAAACCACAGCTTTATTTTTGTCAAGCTACACTATATAGGTTTTCCCTCTTTTTTCGTCTCATTAACTTCACTCCCTCAGTCTCCCTCGCTTTTCCAATGATTAAAGTAGTGGGCTTTTTAAAAAGGTCTCCAATTAGCACCTCATCAGCTCCAATTAGAGGAGACAAAAGCAGTGTAAAGATAAATCAATGAGAGGGGCCGGCACAACATCATGTAATCACTTAAGACAAGCATTGAGGATACTCTTTGCGACCCACACTGGGCCTATTCACCTTTCTTTCTTCCTTTTGGATGCATTTAAGACTGTTTTGCTGGGAAGACAGGCCTCCCAGGAGTCTCATAATTCCTCATTCAGCGGCTACCTGTTTACAGCTCAGAGAGTCCAAGGACCTAAACAATCCTATATTGTGTGCCTGCGCTTCCTTCAAGCCCTGCTCCCTAATGGTGTGATTTCTGGGGTTGGCTGACTAAGTTAAAGGCTGGCTTTATACTCACCAGTGTTCTCCTTGTACTGTCTTCTAATTACAAGGGAGGGCAACAATGTATTTTTTTCAATGAGAGTTCTTTGGAGCAGTTAATTTGGTGCCTGTACTAAATGCCCCCAAACATTAATTAGGGTGGAAGGAACCCTAATTTCCTCAGCAGCTTTCCCCTCCACTTACTTCCCTCGTTTTCACATAGGCCTGGACGAGTCTCCATAATGAAATTACCTCATTAATGCCTTTATTCTCCACAGTAACTCATTCAAAACCGACCATTTAGCTTTAATTGAATGCTGTCAAAAGGAAAAGGGTGCATTCATGGCTTTGATTAGCAAAAAATTTTCCCCCCTAAGGGGCGGACAGATTTAAATTATGAAGATGGTAAGTAGTGAGTTATAATTGGGGACAAGCAGCACTTCAGGAAAGCTTAAACGCTTTCAAAGCCCAGGCTGGCGAGTCTGCGGACTATTAACTATGTCCAGCGCCTTGTTTTCTGTATTTGAATTGATGGCAACTTAACTATAAAAAATAAAATGGGGTTTAATTTTTGTTTAATACACAGTGGGGTTCTATTTACCCACAGAGCAATAGCTTTTTGATGAGCTAAGTCTTTGTTCCCTTAATAATTTATTATCTGTGCTTTCTAACACAGGTTTTGAAGGGCACAAAGCATATTGCTGTTTCTAGGGAAAAATAAAACCTGAAGTACACAGACCACGCAAGTGGGTGGCTGACCTCACACTTCTCCAGGGCAGCCCCACAGGTGAGCTCTGAGGCATTATTGTTTTTTAAAGTTACAGTACCTTGGGGATTGAACCCCTAGAAAACATCTTTCTCAGCATTTCTCATTGCTACAACAATCCTGTGAAGTAAGGCTTAGATGTCACGTGCCTGATGAAAAAGCAGAGGCTCAGGGGCCTGAGGCAGTTACTCAAAATCACAGTTAGTGGCCAGTGCAGGACCAGAGGTCCCCTGAATGGGGTAAAACATTGTACAGTATTTTGAAGGTAGAGCTGCTTTCTAATAACATCCAGAAAGGTCAAATGCGTGTACACTGGCTCAATCTCAATTTGTGTATAAAGAATACAGTCAGTATTACTAGGCAATACTATGCTAGTGTCAAGGTCTGTATTATATTTATATACAAAATAACATAGCATATGGGTCATGATGTGTCAGTGAATCATGAATAGATGGTATATAGGTCTTTCTGGACCCAAAAGTGGTGTAAGCACAAGGAAAATGGGGGGGGGGAGAGGTCTTACTTATATAAATGACTCACAGAAATTTATTTATCCATTCGTTCATTCATTTATAAACCTTAGACTAGTTTAGGAAAGACAGGGCTTACAGTGACAGGGGAGTTAGCACAACAAAACAAAACAAAACAAAACACATTGCTGTTTATTCAAAACCAGAAACCACCACCAATGCCATATGGAGGCTTGTCCTGACTTGTGTCTAGATGTCCCCCCAAAGCCTCATGGGGTCATAGGTGGGGCTTTTTCAGAGGTGGCTGGATCTACAGTGTGTGGGGCTGGCATTGATTCATGGTGCAATGCTAGGCTCAAGGGCATAAGGATTAAGGGTGTGAGTGCTACCCATCCTAAGTAGCCTGGATAAGATAAAAGGGGCAGAAAGATGCCGTTAAGGTCCCTTGCTTGTTTTGCTACCTTCTGCCACCAGGAATTATTTCTCCTCTGCCATGCCACCTTGCCTTGGAGCCAGCTGACTATGGACTGAAACCTCTACAAACGGTGAACTAAGTAAACCTTTCCTCTAACTTGGGGTGTTCGGTATTTTGTCTCAGCAATGAGAAAAGTAACTGAGACAGGCTCAGTGGATAGAAGATGAGACTTGGCTTCACAGAGATCTGGTTTCAAAGTCCCACCTCTGCCATGATCTCAGTCCTTCACTTTTCTAAGCTTTAGTTTCCTTGTTTGTTCAATGGAGATAATAAAACCCACATGTGAGGCTAAGATGAGGTAATTCATATGAACAGCAAACATATAAACCGTGTGTTGCAAGTTTGAGAGAATAAGGAAAGTGGGTATTAATAATAATTACTTACTTGAACCAAGCTAAATGCCTTCCTACCTTGGGAAAGCCTCAAGATACATTAATTTCTAAAGTTTTGCATTAATTCACATATTTATTATTTGTGGCTTACGAGGTATTAAGTGATAATTATTTCAAAACCATCAGACAGTAAGGGTGCTATTAAAATACTCTATATTTCTGGGTGAAGGTTATAATATTTGGGCTATTTCTCTGTCTTTCTGTCTCTCTCTGCTACTCTGGAGAATGAACCCAGGACTTTTGCGCTACATCTCTAGACCTCTTTCTTTTTTTTTTTTTAATTTTGAGACAGGGTCTCACTAAGTTGCTATGTTGCCCAAGCTGGGTTTGAACGTCAGTCTTCCTGCCTCAGCCTAACAGTATGGGATTGCTGGCATGCAGGCCATGCTTGGCTCAAACTTTGTCTTTAAATTATCCATATTATTGTATTTTATTTTGGCAGCCCTAGAAAATGAATATAAGTGAATATAAATATACCAGTATTTTAAGAATTGATTATTTAACCTCATTATAAGTAATGGGCCTCCCTCTTATGTCATTGTGATTATTTGTAATACAATCATATATCACGAGTCAGGTAATATGATTTTATCATACCAATGTTTTTTATTTGTACAATTGTTTTTCTTCCACAGATCTTCAAGCAGTAAGTTTTGTCATTGCTAGATATTTATTAGAAAAATTACATTTTTTTTTTCTTAGATTGGTAGAACTTTTTTATTAGTACATGTTTTCAATATATATCAAATAGATTCATTGTGGGGAATTGGTACCATATATATCTCATCTTAATCTTTTTTTGACTTCTCCTCTTCCTCCCCTCCCACCCATTTCCCCATCCCTAGATCTCCTTCCCATCTTTACAAAGCCTACTTTCTTGTTTCCTATCATCTATCTTTTATTTTGCTCTTTAAATTATTTAAATTTTGGGTTTCTCATATAATGAGAAACTATGTGATACTCAACCTTCTGCATCTGATTTGTTTTACTTAGCATTATGGTCTCAAGGCACATCCACTATCTTACGAGTGATTCAAATTCGTCCTTCACGGCTGAGAAGTACTCCTTTAGGTACATATACAACATTTTCTTTAGTCATTCGCCTGTTGATCTGCATATAGACTGCTTCGAAGATTTAGCTATAAGCATGGTATCTGTGTATCAGCGTTACACAGTGTAGAAAAGGATATTTCTGAGGTCCTCTTTCAATGCTCTCTCTGCTTCTTCCCTCCTCACTCCAGCCAGTGTACCCCAGCCAAATGCCATATCTCTAGCTAGCTTTATTCTGTGTGCTCTGTGGTGACCACTGAGGGAACCACAGGTATCAAAGTGACCCCTCACTACTAAGGGTGTCATTTTAATCTCTTATTGGTGGGATGAAGATGCCATGTACATTTCAAAACTAGGAGAAATCATGTATTTATCGCACTGACATATATTGAACACTGGATGGATGAGAATATTATCTAAAATTTATCGGACACTTACCACAAGTAGGCACTAAACTGCAAGCTTTACATGTATTTTCTCAATTTATTTCTCCAGAAAAATCCCATAAAGCCCTGTCTATTGTTATTATACAAGGAGCAGACTTAAAGTTCCAGGTGACAGTATACTGGGATTCAGCACAGTGAGGAGTGACTACAACTCAGTGCTCCTCTGGCCAGAAACTTGAGCTTCCTTCTAGTCCTTATCTTAGCCAAATCAGAGCTGAAAGCAACACCTGGATTTTTCCTGCAATGCATGCTTTTGATGCCTTTTATATACATGGTCACCAGAAAGGAGGAGATGAGTATGACCAATATTAAGCACATCATCTGCAAGGAGCCCAGGCTGCATAATTTGATGTATGTTACCTCTTTAATCTTGGCAGCTTTGTGAGGTGGGCATTGTTATGCTCCTTTTTGTATAGGCTGAACCTGAGATTCAGAGAGGTTAAGAGATTTACCAAGGCTACACAGCATGTGAATAGCAGAGCTAGCTTCCAATGTTGTTTTATCTAAAGTATATGTCCTTTGCACAACAACGTGTTGTAGGAGGGGAGAAAAAATGAGGATTCTTTCAAGTGACATGGGGACAATAGCCATGAAGTAGGTCCCTAGAGAGGACATGTGTGGATTGGGCTGTGAGAGCTCAGTATAAGAGGACCTGGAAAGGCAGGAGAAGAACCCACAAATAAAAATGAGCTCAGAGAAGTCAGAGTAGGATTTGCCCCTCTGATCTTAGAAATAATCCTAATTAGCAAGTAATACTGACAGTTAAAAAAACCTTTAAGGTTGCTCATCCAGAAGCTCAATATGGTCCAAGCACCACCAGGATAGTGGTATGCAGGTTCCTTCTCTGCCCACAGTGAGGTGAATGGGGATGCTGAAAAGAGTGATTTAGGGTTTTTAAGGTACCAGGATTCTTCTTCTTTTTTTTTTTTTAAAGAGAAGAAAAAAGAAAACAAATCAAAAAAGAACAAAATTTCAAAACAACATAATAGGAGGGTAACAATGGTTAATACATTACGTATTGTTATCTTTAAGTTAGTTATTCAGGGTACCAGATATTAGCATTCAATTGTCCAAACTGTACAGGATTCTTAAATGACAAAACCAGGGTGTGAGTAGAAAATCTTCTCCATAAATGAGAAACAAATTTGAAAGCATCTTATCCAATGACTGGGATTTAGTGGGTGCTTCATAAATATCCATTTCTCTCTACCCCTTCTCCTCTTTTATATGATGGGGCATTGCAATCAACATATAGAAACAGGAAGTAAAGCAGTAAATCCGACTGTAGTCATAGGAATGCATGCAAGCTGCTTAAAGAATTTTGTAAACTTGTTACACAAATTTAAAGTACACATGGTATGAGCTTACAGGAGCACCGAGGCATGAGCTCCAAGTGAAGCTTTAAAAAACGCAGGCCAGACATACCCAGTGCACTTGGACATAACCTCTTCCAACTCTAAATAATCATGTCACCCGGTGGTTCCTTTAAATGCAGTCTGCCTTGGACACTACCTATTTGCATTCAGAAATGATCTCTTCTAATGGACTGCAAGCTCTCAGAGGCAAGAGCTCCTATTCCTATTGTTTTGGGTTTTTTTTTGTTTTGTTTTTGGTCCATAATTATCATACTTGGTATTTGTTCCAAATATTCTCATTCCTAACTTTTCTACACTGTTTAAGTCTTTCCCTTTGCCAATAAGACACAAAGTCCTCAAGGACAAATATAAACACATGGGTACATTGTTATTACCCTTCCTGCTCTGGGGGACTGAACAAATTAACCTCCAATTCAAAGCCTATCATTTCTGGCAAAATCCTCCTGGATTTGTGCTGGTTTTCTCCATTGGGCCAGTGCCAAGAACTTTCAGTCTTACTCTGTGCGAAGGGTTTCTACAGCATAACTCGCTATTGGGCATTTTTGTGG
Source organism: Erethizon dorsatum (assembly GCA_028451465.1). Classification (NCBI taxonomy): domain Eukaryota; kingdom Metazoa; phylum Chordata; class Mammalia; order Rodentia; family Erethizontidae; genus Erethizon; species Erethizon dorsatum. Next base: position 20,212,944 of record CM051829.1, on the reverse strand, counting down.
GTGGTCAACAAATAATTATATATTGAAAGGGATCAGAGCATGCTACCCCCAAATAGGTCACTTTGGCATACAGATTGTTTTGAGTTTGAGGCAATTAGCTCTCGGCCTGCCTCCTTTTTGTATAAAAGCAGGGCATGTTTACCTTTGTAAAGGTAACATATATTAGAAAGGTGTCTCCTTCTCTTAGAATGGAAACAAAACTACTCTGTGACCATGCTTATCACCTGTGTGACACTTATATACACAATAGACCTTACTAAATGGCCCTTATTTACATACATTTCTTAGTCACTATCTTATATCTTCCCCCCCCACCCCCCCAGGCCCTAACCCTCTCTTCTTCATCTCACTTCTCAACTCTTTATCACTCTTTGTTAAGATGGTATATAATCTCTAAATCTACCCAGTCCTCCCACGGGTATTCACACTGCATGTATAAACTGATTTTTTCCTTGTTAATTTGTTTTTTGTCATTTTAATTTGCAGAGCACCAGTCACTGAATATAAAAATATAGAGGAGAAAGTTTTGCTTCTCCTATAGTATCAATTATAGTTCAACATATGATAGTTAAAAGTTGTGCAATTAGCAAGACAAAAAGAAAAAAGAAAAAAAATCATTGCAGTCACGTGACATTTGATGTTCATAAACAGTTTAATCATGAAAAGAACTGTCATAAAATTAGTGTAGGGAGTGATGTTGATCAAGAGCAAGTGATGTAAATCACTTAATTGTATTTCACATTCCTGGTCTAAACAATGAATACTATATGCGTTTATAGGGTTTAACCTCCTAGTGAATAAATAAAATTATGAGCCTGAAGAGTACCCATCTCCCCTGATTTCTGACTCAATTGATTCAGATCAAACTAAAAGCCCATTTTGGAAAACATGGAGACACTCTTTGCTTATGTCCTGGAAAGGGCACACTTACGTTCTCTTCATCCTGGCTGCACTGGAAGGAAAATTAACCTTAAACCCCTTCTGTCGCCTTCCCTCCTTGCTGCATCTGGTCACCTCTAACAAACACTACTAATGACCAGGTTATATCGGCATTACATAGTCAAGTAGCCCATTCAGCTTGCTCAAAAGAGCACAGACATAATCAAGCATGAGGCTGAATGAACAATTTACACTGAATAGGGCAAATATTTGGATTCAAGTCGAGGTCAGAGGCAACCAATTGAAATATTGATAAAAGAAGCCTGTGGGAACTAAATGTACATAAAAGAAAGAAAGAAGGAAAAGAAAAAAAGGAGGTTCTCAAGGGGCAAGGCAGGGCAACAAGACCACAGGGGGTGATTTGTCTACTCCACAAGTACCTAGGTGGCTTAGCTGGGCTAGTGAGCAAGCCAGCTGACGGCCTGCTCTTCAAGCTGCAGAAACTGGTGTATTCAAACTGGATTACCTGGTTCCAAAGTGGAATTCATAATTTTCCCAAAAAGTACCATGAAAATTGTTCTAATTGGAACCCCCTTGTCCCAGTCACCCAACTCGGAGAATTACATTAGAGTCTATGTAACTAAGGTTATTTTCATTGACACAAAATCACCCCCAGAGCACTGAGGATTCCTGGTAACCTCCTTGCCTTTAGCCCCTGCCATTTACTCACCCGTGACACTGAGCAAATCCAGGCTTCTGTCGCCCAAAGTAAATGTTTGTCACACTCAACCCATTCACAATGCCTGGCTTTATGGGCAGGTTAATTCTCAAGCATTCCACTCTGCATGTGGGAATTAATAGCCTGATACCACACTCAGTCACATCCTCTTTCTCCTAAAAGGGTCAGAAACCTAACTCTCCACCAGAACCAGAATACTTAGTTTACTTAGCACCCCTGAGACTTCTCTGCAGGGCTAGACAATTCCCCTGAGCTCTTCTCTGAAAACCCTCCAAGAGCAGCAATGGGGCAAAGTGCCCTCGGCTGCTCCCATGGTCTTCCCAAGCTGGCCCCCCTGTCCCCTGCCTTGGAATGGCACGGTGGCCATCAGTAAGGCAAGGACTGTGTACCAGCCCTGAGTTTGGGAGAAAGTAGGAGGTCATGGATGATCATCTGACATTTAGCGTTCCCTGCTTGGACATGAAGATTCTGTCCCCAGGCTCTATCCTGAGGTCTGTAGTGGGCTCCAGAGAAGAGAACACTGTGTGCCATTCTGAGATTATTTAGCTTCATATGGAACAGACTAAGAGAAATGACCCTTTGGCCTTAGGCTATTTTTTGAAAGTGACAGAAAGTCTGAAACCAGCAAAGCCCTATGGAATATGCAATTAATTTGTGATACATTTCTTCCAAAACCCAGGTAAGAAATGTCAGTTTCCTGGCAATCTATTAACCTGGCCTCTTTATTAAACTTGGAGCTTTAACCCTACTGGGTGAAGACAGCCAGTGTTTAGATCAAAGAACTGTAACATCCTCCCGTGTTGTGCTCAGAAGAAAGTGTTCAGTACAGTTGTGTGTAAGTGTGTGTGTTTTCTTTTTGCTGTTTATGGTATAGCTGATATTTACCCAAAAATCAGTGTCTATTTAACTAGACAGCCCCACACTCAGACATGTCAGATAACTATTGTTCTTGTCTTGGAATACATAGTTATTTAAGTGCTAGATATAAGCATCTTACCCCAAACCACAGGCCTCTCATTGGAGAGGCTGAGACGTTGCTCTCTCTTATAAGGACCTCAATCCACCAACCACATGTGTGAAACTTGGGATATGAAAAGCCTGAACAAGAGAATGTGGGGTAAGTCAGTAAAATTCACACTTGTGAAAGTCTGGGTCTGGGCTGGAGAAGGAGGCGAGCAGGTAAAGGCCCACATGCAGCCATCACACCTCGGGAAGGCTGCTATAATTGAATGGGGTGGGCCTAATCAACAAAGAAATTGGAAAGGGTAGAGTGAGTTATGGCGAGGGCAAAAGGGTGTTTTGTAGCAGGAAGACCAGCTGGGCCTTGCAAGGAAGAGACATGGAAGAAGGCCAAGCCACTGGACGGTGGGCTGGGCACCCTAATCCACACCACTCCTGGGCATCATGGTCTGCAGTTCTGCCCCTCATGATCTCACTGGATACCAGTGTGCCTTCAGAACAAAGACAACCCTCACATTTTGCTGATTTCTTTTTTTTTTTTTTTTTTTTGTGGGTACCAGGGGTTCAACCTCAGGACCTCGCGTGCCAATAGGCACCCGTGCCGCTGAGCGATATCACCGGCCCCTTTTTCGTATGTGGGTTCCGGGAGTCGAACTCGGGCCCTCGCGCTTGCAAGGCAGGCGCTTACGCCACTGAGCCATCTCACCGGCCCTCATTTTTTTTTTAAGAAAGGAAACTATATCAATTTTAAGATGCATTGGCTCTTAAGATCCACCATTAAATCAACTATCACTGAAAAAGAAAACCCAGAACCCATTAAGCCATGGCAGAGCCTTCACAATAGTCCTGGAAATGTACCAAGTGATGTCCCTGGACTGTCCTTTTTTTTTTTTTTTTTTCTTTTTTTTCTTTTTCTTTCGTCCATTCTGAGGAGTGGAGCCCTTTCTCCTACCTTCTGTTACATTTGCCATGAGCACCTTCTGTGAATCTCAGTAAACAAAAGGTAACATAGCTTTACTTGCTTATGGACATCTACCATTCTTAGATTTTAAATGATTTACAAGAAAATACAGAATTGTGGTTATGCTACCATTGAAGAATATTTGTTCTACTAATAGCAAATTCATATTCAGCTGTTTTAGTTCTGTGCCTTTTGTGGACACAATCACTTTCTGTTTCAATATGGAATAACAGAGGACTATTTTTGGAAACACGGTAAAGGGCAGTGAGATTCGACTTGAGGAATGGGAGCTTCAGGGACATAAAGGCCTTGATCAGACCGCATAGTCTGTAGAGCTATGTAGCGCTAAGGAGAGGCTGTGGAACATTGATCTGTGTGGCTCTTTCTCCATACTAGCCTCAGGGAATTTGCAGTGCCCTGGGGACAAGAGACATGCACAGGCAACCAAAGGCAGAAAGTTTCATACCACTGTCATGATGAGATGTTAAGGCTGGAATATATGTCAGAGGGACAAGCAGTGTACTGCTGGCGGGAGGTTCTGTGGAGAAGGGCATGTCTCCATGGGTGAGCAGTGCTTGAATCTGAGGAAAAGGGGTGGCAAGGGCAACTGAGATGTGGGTAGGAGAGGCATGGACCTAGCAAAGGCCTAGAAGCAAGAAACAGACAGAAGTAAAGATAACTTCCACTCGGAAGTGGGGATCAAATCAACCCAGTTTTCCTTGACTCCAATAGCCTTAAAAATTTATCCCAAACACCTTAGCTTCTCTCAGTAAGGAAATAAACTTAAAAAGAGTACTTAGGAGTTAGAAATAAAACACTGAAGTATTTATAGATTATATATCAGGGATAGGCTTTAAAATATTTCAGATAAAAACAAATCATGAAGGGACAGATACAACAAATGGAAGAATGGAAAATTTTGAAGCCAGCTAATATACACTGTAGGTTTTTGCACCCATCTTCCTACTTTTGTGTATGGCTGACAGTGTTCATTATAAAAATTTAAAGAAGAATCCACTGAAAACTTTGCAGCTTTTACCATCTCAAGACAGTGCTCTGTGACCACGGGTATCAGCTTCATCTGAGAGTTTTAAATGCAGTTTTCCAGGCCTCTCCACCCAGGTCCTTGGCACTGGGGTCCCTGAGGGAAAGCCCAAGAATTTGCTTCACAGGTACAGGTGGTTCTGACATTGATAGTTTGAGAACCACTACTGCCTTCAACCAATATACTTCGCGAGTTTTCTAGTACCACTTGAGTCAGTAATTCTTTCAGTTTTCACTCATGTGTTTCTGAAGTTTCCAGTGGGGCTCCCTAGTCTCAAGACTTGGAGAATAAAGTAATAAAGGGACAGGGGCAGGGATTTCTTTATATTTATCATCTTTTCCTTGCCTTGGTCCTTCTCTTTCCAGATTGGAACATCCTAATGATTCACCGCTGGGTGGTCTTTCTTTCAGTTCTGACAGAGAAGTTGTGATGGTTGACTGATTGTGTCAACTTGAGTAAGAGAAGCTCAACTGAATTGGCTCAGCAATTCTATGCCCAAAGGTGTGGAAGATCTGCCCTAAGGCAGCTCATTGCCTGGATGGTACAAAAGATAAAGGAAGAAAGACGATCTGCTTCTGTTTCTTCAAAGGAGCTGCAGTCTTCACCTTTACCTTGGACATCATCTCCTAGCTTCCAGCCCAGACTCTTGAGTTTTCCATCACAGACCCATTGGCCTCCTGATATGGATTCGCAGGGGACACTGCAGTGAGCTCCAGACCTTCGACTGAAACCTCTGTCTCCAGTGTACAGACAGACCCACTGCACTCTTCCTCATCTGACTCTGTGGGTGGCTATTGTAAGCCAAACTTGTAAATTCATATATATATTTGTATATCTTGTGTTATATCTGTTTCTCTAGTAAACACTGACTGATACAGATTTTGGTACCAGGAGATGCTCTAGAGAAACAGAATTGTAAAGATGAAATTCTTTAATGCCTTTAGGGGCTCCTGGAGTTGGCTGTCTAACCTGATGAGACCTAAAGACAGCATGGGCTCTCCTAATTCTGTGGGGGAATACTGATAATCCTTGGCGTGAAGTGTTTAAGCTAATATGATATGTACATCCATTTGATCATCCTAATGATCAGAGTGGGAAATAAAATGATGCTGGGTGGTTGGTCTTAGCATCTCTGGACAAACCAGTGAAGGAAAACATGAGCTCAAAATATCCATAGGAAATTTAAAGTCTTGTGACTGTGAGAACAAATTAACAAAGGAAAATAAGGAGCTCAAAGATTCAAATTTCCAGCTCAAGGGGACAGAAAAATGGTACAGTGGAGAGTGTCAGCAACTCAGCTTCTCCAGGACAAAGTGCCAAGAGTCTGGAAAACAACAGCCCGGAGAGGAACCAAAGCAAGTGGAAGACACATGGGAACCATGAGGGAACTGACAGAGGAGAAAAAGAAAATAGGGTTCATTGCTACAGAAGAAATAGCTCACTGCCACAGACTGGAGACTGCATGGTGTGGTAAGAGTGGCTGTGTAGCTGACCCAACAGGTGGGGAGGCAGCCAAAACAACTTCGCTGCTCACTGGGAAATGAAGACCTGACCTGGACCAGGAGAATCTTATGCAGTCAGAGGCAGCAGTGAGAACACTGTTTCCCAAGTGCCCCTCGAGAGTCAGTGGTTGGTGAGTGAGCTAGAGCAGTACCCAGCACACAGTTATGCTGAGGAGCAGAGGTGGGCTGGCAGGGTCACCATTTTATTTCAAAGGGCTTGGGGCTCGAATTCCAATAGCAGAAGGGGTCGCTTCACTGCCAATGTCCTGGAGTGGAATGAGGGAAGGGCCGTCCAGTCACAGCGGGCCGTCCAGTCACAGTAGACAGCCAGAATTTGGACAGCAGACTGGGGGAATTCTGGTGAGAAGGAGGAGCTGGGACCACTCAGACTTCATTCCAGTGACCACCAAAAGCCAGTCTTAGCCCTAGCTACAAAGGACCGAAAGCAGCCCCCTGCTCTGTGACTGGCGACGCAAGCAGGCAAACAGCATTGGCTGGTGGCAGGACAAGGGCACTTCCCCCACCCTGCTACTAATGCGTGAGAGGGGTCAGTGGTGGAGTTTCTCAGTACAGATTCCAGCTCTGACTAGGGAACTAACACAGAACTGGGGGCATCAGGAGAATTTTTTCTTTCTTTTCTTGGGGGAGGTTGTTTAGGTTTTCACTTTTATTGTTTGGTTTGTTTTCTCTGTCCTGTCTCTTTCCTCAAAGGTCTTTCTTGATTTTTTTTTTTTTTGATATTTTCATGTGAATGAACATTGTCTTCTCCAGGCTTTTTGGTTTGCCTCGACATTCTTTTGCTTTCTCCTTCATTCTTTCTCTCCTGTCATCTTCTCCAGCTTATCAAAGTTTGGATGATTACCCTTTTTCCTTCATCCTCGTTTCCACTATATTTCTCTTCAGTTATCTCTCTGTTTTGGTCCCTATCCCTCTTAATCTCCCCTTCCCCACAGGAAAAAATCACTTTACCAAGGGGAAACTCACTGAATACAAATTCCTGGTTTATGTTGGATGTTGTTATAAAACTATAGATCTTGGGCTGGTGAGATGGCTCAGCGGCTTAAGCGCCTGCCCAGCAAGCGCGAGGGCCCGAGTTCGACTCCCGGATCCCACATACGAAAAAGGGACCGGTGATATCGCTCAGAGGCACGGGCGCCTGCTGGCGTGCGAGGTCCTGAGGTCGACCCCCCGGTACCCACAAAAAAAAAAAAAAAAACTATAGATCTTGCTCCTATGGTTAGAGATACCAAATTAGCAGTTACCACAGTTTTTCAGTTTCTAGGCTGTGCCTGGTGATATTGTTATTGTTAATTATACTACTTTATCCAGGGTGCCATACCTACTGTGATCAGTTGTTTACCCTTGTATGGCAACACTGTGATAGTATTGGGACATAACCATCCCTATAGTCAAGTACCAAAGGACTGGGTGCTAAGCCAAATAGATAGCAACTTCTCATACCCAATAAAGTGGGAAGAGAGGATCTTGGGACAGACCCAAAGACCAAGAGCCAGCTACACCTAGAAGACATCTCAGAGGAATAGATATTTCCTAAGGAAGCCTCAATACCAGTGATAAAGCTACTTAACATAGGAAAAATACAAGCAACAACACAGAAGACAAATTAAAATTAAAAAATTAGAAAATGACAAGACACAGAAGCAAAATATAACCCAAGACTTCTAGCCCACCCAGGACAAATCCAGGGGACAATGAGGTAGAGGAAATCAGAAGCCACTCACCTGAAATTTCTAGAATGACAGCAGCAGAAGTAACAAACAAACAAACAAACAAACAGAACACATATAAATGAGGCTTAGAGGAAATCAGAACAGAAATAATCACTCAGGTAAAAAAAAAAAAAGAGATGATGACCATAATGAAGGACTTACTAAGAAAATCTAGAGTACACATAGATTAAAAAAAAATAGAGGAGCACAGGAAAATTATGGGAATCATGAATGCCCAACATAGGAAATGGAATCCATGAAACAGATTCAAACAGATATCAGGAGATTAAAAATTCCACTGAAAGTTTGATAAATCAAATGAACAAACACGAAGACAGAATATCAGACCCAGAAGACAGCGTTGTGGTGAGCAATCACGAAAAGAAGGATCTCTTAAAAACAGCGTCTTAGGGCCGGTGAGATGGCTCAGCGGCTTAAGCGCCTGCCTTGCAAGCGCGAGGGCCCGAGTTCGACTGCCGGATCCCACATACGAAAAAGGGGCCGGTGATATCGCTCAGCGGCACGGGCGCCTGCTGGCGCACGAGGTCCTGAGGTCGACCCCCTAGTACCCACAAAAAAAAAAAAAAAAAAAAAAAAAAAAAACAGCGTCTTGGTTACTTTTCTCTCATTGCTGGGACAAAATACCCAATGCCCAAAATTAGGGAAGGAAAGGTTTATTTAGCTCACAGTTTGTGTAGGTTTCAATCCCTAATCAGCTGGCTCCAAGGCAGGGTGGTGGGCAGAGGGCAACAGTTCAAGGACACAGAAGACAGAAAAAGCAACAAGAGCAAAAGTGGGGGAGAGCAAGCCTGTCTTCCTCCCTTACGTTTTATGCAGGCTCCCCATCCTGGGTGGCTGTCGCACTCACACGGTCTCCCTGCCCTCCTCTTGCAGGGGATGAGGTTGTTTACAGAGTGAGCACCCTGGCCCCCTGCTGAGTCACTTAGTTAAACTTCTAAACTTCTCAAGTTGACACAATGTATCAGTCATTACAAATAGCAAGGGACCATGAAAAAACAATTCAACAGCTGGAAGATGATGCAAAGAACAACATAAGATTGATTGTAGTCAGTGAAAAAGCAGGAGTCAGCACAAATGACATAAAAAACCTGTTCACAGAAGTAATAGCAGAAAACTTCCCAAATATGGAAAAAGAATTTGACATACAGATAAGTGAGGCATATAGAACTCCAATTAGCCATAATTGAAATAAATCTATACCAAGGCATATAATAATCAAGATTCCAGAAATTCAGCACAAGAACAGAATATTAAAAGCTGATAGAGAAAAGAAACAAATTACCTATAAAGGAAAGCCCATCAGAATCACAGCAGACTTCTCAATACAAACTCTCAAGTCAAGGAGAGCTTGGAGTGAAGTATTTCAACTCCTGAAAGAAAACCACTTCCAACCCAGACTGATGTATCCTGAAAAACTATCTTTCAGAATCAATGGAGAAATAAAATACTTCCATATCAAAGAACAACTGAAGAAATTCATAACCACAAAACCAGCTCTACAAAGTGTTCTGAAACATATTCTAGGAAGAGATAAGAAAGACCACAATTCCAAGAACACCAACACAAAGAACTCATCAGGCAGGGCAAGCAATTAAACAGAGGGGAAAGACAGGGAGCCAACAGCAGGAAAATAATATGATAAGGACAATCCAATACATATCAGTTATAACCATCAATGTAAATGGTCTCAATTCACCAATTGAAAGAAATAGACTGGCAGAATGGATCAAGAAACAAGATCTAACAATATGCTGTATTCAAAAAACACATTTAACTCAAAAAGAAGTTCATAGACTGAAAGTCAAAGGATGGAAAACAATTCTCTGTGCAACAGGAACCCAGAAAAAAGCAGGGGTAGATATTCTATTTGCAGACAATGTGAACTTCAAACCAGGAATGATCAAAAGAGATAAAGAAGGTTACTACATACGTGTTAAGAGAAAATTCTAAGAAAAAGAGATTAACAGTCATAAATATATATGCACCAAATACCAGTGCACCCAACTATATAAAACAAATATTAGTGGACATGAAAAGTCAAATAAGCACAAACACAATTGTAATGGGGGACCTTAATACCCCACCATCATAAATAGATAGGTCAATTAGCCAAAAAAATCAACAAAGAAATATCAGAACTGAACCAAACCTGTGAAGAAATGGACTTAGTAGATGTCTACAGAGTGTTCTATCCCACAACATCAGAATACACATTCTTCTCAGCTGTCCTTGGGACATTCTCCAAAATAGACCACATACTAGCCCAAAAACATGCTTAAGTAAATATAAAGGAATTGAAATTATCCCATGTATATTATCTGACCACAGTGCAATGAAATTGGAAATCAACTGCAAAAGAAACCACAAAAACTCCATGTCTTATTTACTTTTCTCTCATTGCTGAAACAAAATATCCAACACCCAAAGTTAATATGGGAAAGTTTATTTAGCTTGCAGTTTGTAGAGGTTCCAATCCATAATCAGCTGGCTCCAAGTCAGGGTGGCACATGGCACAGGGGCAACAGTTCATGGCAGGAGAAGACAGCAAAATCAAGAAGCGTAAAAGAGGGAGACAAGACTCTTTCTGTACCTTATATTGTATCCAGTCTACCAGTATTAGGGTGGTGCCAATCCAATCTGTGGACTGATCCAGCAATCGCCCACCCTGAATCTCAGCACCCTTAATCCCAGCATTGCACACCCTAGATTCAGCCACCTCTGAAAGAGTCCTATGACCGCATGAGGCTTTGGGGGGACATCTAGACACAAACCATAACACTCTATGAACACATGGAAATCAAATAACACCTTAAATAACACCCTACTGAACAACCAATGTGTCACAGATGAAATTAAAGAAGAAATTAAACAGTATCTACAATTAAATGGTAATGCCAATACAATATACCAGAACATATGGGATGCAATGAAAGCAGTCCTAAGAGGGAAATTTATAGTGGTGAATTCTCATATCAGGAAAACAGAACAAGCTCAAATAAACAGCCAAATGTTGAACTTCAAACTTCTAGAAAAAGAAGAGCAAGTCAAATCCAAAGCTTGCACAAGGGAGGAAATTATAAAGATCAGTGCAGAAATTAATTCAATTGAGAGGAAGAAAACAATACAAAGAATCAATGAATCAAAGAGTTGGTTCTTTGAAAGGTTAAATAAAATTGACAAACCTTTAGCTAACCTTATCAAAAAAAGGAAAGACTCAAATTTATGTAATTAGGAATGAAAAGTGTGAATAACAATGGATCACAGAAGAAATGGACAGATTCCTAGGTACATACGAATTACTAAAGATGAATCAAGAGACATTTCCAGGTAAATGGATGTACCTTGAGACCATACTATAAAGTGAAATAAATTGGACACACTTGTGTAAATATGGCATTGTCTCCCTGGTCTGAGAAACTGAAAGAGTAAATAAGGACTAAAATGTAAAATAGATATTATGAAATAGTAAGAAATTATTCAAAAAGAAGAACAACTAGGGAGTGGGAAGGGGGAAAGGAAGGAAGGGAAAAGGAAAAACAATTTAAAAAGGATAAAATGGAAACAAAACTTTATACATAGGGAAAGGATGAGTGATTGAAGGGAGGGGAGGGAATTGGGAAATAAAGAGGAGTAAAAATATATCATATACAGGTTCAAATTCTCTATGATGAATATGATCATTATGTATATCTAAATTGTACCAATAAACTTAATTTAAAAAAAGACGATATAAAAATTCTAAATAACCCAGTATCAGTCAATGAAATTGAAAATGTAATTAAAAACTTACCAACAAAGAAAAGCCCAGGTCTGATGGATTCACTGCTGAATTCTACAAGAAATTTAGAGAAGATTTTATGCCACTACTCCTCAAACTCTTTAATGAAATTGAAAGGGAAGCAATAATCCCAAAGTTATTCCTGGAAGTAAGTATTACCTTGATACCAAAACCCAAAGAAGGATCCAACCGAAAAACAGAACTACATGCCGGTCTCCCTAATGAACATAGATGTGAAAATCCTCAATAAGATACTGGCAAACAGAATGCAGCAAATCATCAGGAAGAGTATACACCATGACCAAGTAGGATTCATCCCAGGAATGCAGGGATGGTTCAACATAAGGAAATCAATAAATGTAATACACCATATGAACAGAACCAAAGACAAAAATCACATGTTCATCTTAATAGATGCAGAAAAAGCATCTGACTAAATCCAACCCACATTCATGATAAAAACCCTACAGAAAATCAGAATACATGGTCTTATCTCAACCTGATAAAAGTCATCTATGAGAAACTAAGAGCCAACATCATAATAAATGGTCAAAAACTGAAAGCTTTCTCTCTAAAATCAGGAACAAGACAAGGATGTCCACTATCACCATTCCTATTCACTATAGTTCTGGAAACATTAGCCAGAGCAATTAGACAAGAGAAAGAAATAAAAAGAATAAAGATAGCACAAGAAGTAGTTAAATTATCATTATTTGCAGATAACATGATACTTTACGTAGAAGATCCCAAAATCTCTACCAAAAAACTTCTAGATTTAATAACCAAATTCAGTCCCATAGCTGGATACAAGGTCAACACTCAAATATCAATAGCATTCCTGTACACAAATAACAAACTCAATGAGAGAGAAATTAGGGAAACAACAACTTTCATAATAGCATCAAAAAAATGAAATACTTAGGAATCAATTTAACAAAGGAAGTAAAAGATCTCTGCATTGAAAACTACAGTACTCTGAAAAAGATCAAAGAAGATGTCAGAAAATGAAAAGATATCATTTATTCTTGGATAGGAAGAAACAATACAGTGAAAAAGGCTATACTTCCAAAATTGTTATACAGATTTAATGCAATCCCAATCAAAATACCATTAGCATACTTCACAGAACTAGAGAAAACATTCCTAAAATTCATTTGGAAACAGAAGAGACCTAGAATAGCAAAAACAATTCTGGGCAACAAAGTAAAGTTGGAGGCATCACAATCTCTGAGTTGTAATTATACTACAGAGCTACTGTGATTAAAAACAGCATGGTACTGGCAAACAAAACAAAACAAAACAAAACAGACCTGAGGATCAATGGAACAGATTTAAAGATGCAGAAACAACTTCAAACACACTCAGCCACCTTATCTTTGACAAAGGGGCCAAACAAGTTCACTGGAAGAAAGATAGCTTCTTTAATAAATGGTGCTGGAAAAACTGGCTTTCCACATGCTGAAGACTGAAACTAGACCCATGTCTACCACTATGCATTAAACTAAAATCAGAATTGATCAAAGATCTAAATATTGAAACAGAAACACTAAATCTACTGGGAAAGAGAATAGGTAGAACTCTTGAAGATATAGGTGTAAGTAAAGACTTCCTGAACAAAACCCCAATTGCATGGGAAGTACTACAGAGAATCAACAACTGGGATCTCATCTTATTAAAAAGCTTTTGCTTGCAAAAGAAATCACTGATAGAGTGAAAAGCTAACACACAGAGTGGGAATATAATCTTAGCCAGTTGTTCCTCAGACAGATGACTAATATCTAGAACATTTAAAGCATTGAAAAAAATCAGACCCCTCCCCAAATTCAAAGACCCAAACCAGAAATGGGCATCTGAGATGAATACACACTGCTCAGATAAAGTACAAATGGCAAATAAATATATGAAAAAATGTTCATCATCACTGTCGTTTAAGAGATACAAATTAAAACAACACTGAGATTCCATCTCACACCAGTAAGAATGGCTATAATCAAGAAATCAACCAATAGCAAATCCTGGCAGTGCTGTGGGGAAAAAGGAACCCTCCACTGTTAGTGGGAGTGTAGACTGGTGCAGCCACTGTGGAAATCAGATTCCTCAAAAAACTAGGATTAGAGGTCCCATTTGACCCAGCTATTCCCCTTCTGGGTATCTTCCCAGAAGTATTAAAAACATCATACCACAGTGATATATGTACACCCATGTTTATAGCACCACAGTTTGTTAATAGCTAAATCTTGGAAACAACCCAAATGCCCATCAATCAATGAATGGATAAAAAAGATGTGGTTTTTAAAATACAAATGGAGTACTACTCAGCCAAAAAGAAGGATAAACTTGAGACATTTCTAGGTAAAGGGATGCACCTTGAGACCATACTCTTAAATGAAATAAATCATACACATGTGTAAATATCACATTGTCTCTCTGGTGTGAGAAACTGAAAGTGTATATAAGGATCAAAATGTATAATAGATATTGTGAAATAGGAAGAAATTGTTGAAAAGGAAAGGGAAAGTAGGGAGGAGAGAGGAGGAAAGGAAGTAAAGGAAAAAAAATGAGAAAAAACAGATAAAATGGAAACAAAGCTTTGTAAATGAGGAGGGGAAGAGGGGTTGAAGAGGGGGGAGGGGCATGGGAAAAAATAGAGGAACCAAGATATATCATGTACTGATACAAATTCTCTAAGATAAATGTAATCATTATGTATATCTAAATTGTACCAATAAACTTTATGATAAGAAAAAGAAATTTAAAAGTGTCTAAGTATGTCCTGAAAGAAAATCTCATGCCTCAGAGGAAACAAGCTAAAAATGGAGTCGCAGTGTTGTCAGGTGTGACTGACCCGGACTGTGAAGGGGAAACTGGATACTGCTCTACAATGGAGGAAAGGAAGAATATGCATGGAGTGCAGGAGGCCCCTTATGGGATCTTCCAGTATTACTGTGCCCTGTTATTAAAGTCAATGGGAAACTACAACCTAATACAGGCAGAATGAAAAACGGCCCAGAGCCTTCAGGAATGAAAGTGTGGGTCACTGCACCAGGGAAAGAACCAAGACCTGCTGAGGTGCTTGCTGAAGGCCAAGGGAATACAGAACGGGTAGTGGAAGAAGGTAGTTCTAACACCAACTACGACCCCGTCATCAGCTACAGAAGAGAGGATGGTAATTGTACTATTTCTCCCCTAATATGGTTCTAATGTAATATCATGTTGATAGACTTAATAGTGTTTCTTAAGGATGGTTAAACCTGTGTTATAATGTTCAAGTTGTGAAATGATAAGAATAAGCATCACCCAGGGAAAACTTACCTTCTATTCTGGGGAGGGAATTAGTGCATTTCCCTTTGTACACAGGAGTTATAACATGTTAAGTGTAATTATGAGCTTGTCTTTGTATCTGGTGATTGGTTTAAAGAAATATGTCTGGTTTTCAAGTGGACAAGGGATAGATTATGATGGTTGATTGATTGTGTCAACTTGAGTAATGGAAGATTAACCAAGTAAGTTCAGCAATTCCACATCCTAGGGTGTGGAGGTCCACCCTAGGACAGCTTGTTGCCTGCATGGTATAAAGGAGGAAGGATGGATCTGCCTTTGTTTCTTCAGTGGAACTCCAGTCTTTGCCTTCAACTTGAACGTCATCTGCTGGCTTTCAGCGCAGATCCTTCAGCCTTCTTTGCAGACCCATGGGCCTCCTGATATGGACTTGCAGGGGACAATGGAGTGAGCTCCAGACCTTTGACCAAATCCTTTGGTCTCTAGTGCGCAGACAGACCCTCTGCACTCTTCCACATCTGACTCTGTGGGTTGTAAGCCAATCTTTTAAATTCACATATATTTGTATATCTTGTGTTATATCTGTTTCTCTAGTAAACACTGACGATACAGAAGTGCTATCTGACATTCACCAGTTCCGCTGTATGGCATGAGCTGCCACAGCCCATGTATAAGCCATGAAGTTAGCTAAAATGGGATAATATATTTTGAATCTACGCTGCATGGTGGCCAGTATATTTTTGTCCTTTTGGAGAAAAGCAGGTCATTCATTCAAATGATCCACCAATTCACATTTATTGTGCCAGGTGCCACTGTCCTAGTGCTGGAGAGTCAAAGATGACAGCCTTGTCCTTCAGGAGTTCATGGTGGGTGGGACATGTCTGTAGAAGAAATACTACAACGCAGTGCAACAAGGGGGAAGGATGGCATCCATGCCAGATCCCTGTAAGAAACCTGTTTTGTCAGGAAAGCATGCTGCTTTGCTCTCTAATGTTTCTGTTCTGCCTCAGTGAGGACAGAGAATTATGACTACATATGACAATGGTCCATAGTTTTAAACTATAAGAGGGATTTCAAAAGGGTCATATCACCCCACCCCATTGGAGCAGTCACTAGGGTGTGCTCACAGAGTTTAGTTAAGTTTGCCTGCAAACTCCTCATTCTTCCCTCTGCCTCATGAATCAGCCATGAGAAATAGCCTGGGGTGGGAGGTGGGCCTGGATGAATAAAAGTTATTCCTTCTTTCGGAAAGACCCGAAATGTAATTTGGTGACAGCTGAACATTCTATAGCGTCTTTGGTGGAGCATATAGGGGACAGCAGAAAAACCCCTTTGGCTGATTTCCATCTCTTGAGGTCCAGAAATTTATGCCATACAATATATATTTAAAAGTGTGATCAAAATTCAGTAAGTGTTTAAAGTTTTAAAAATTTATTAGAGTAAAAGACAGATTCCCATTAATCCCCCTTGAAAAACTTCCCTGACCACTTTCTAAAGCAGTTCTGGGAGTCTTCTTTCATAAGGGTCTTTAGTTGCACTGTTGTGGCTGCCTCCATGTTCTGAATCTATTCAAAACACTTAAAATTCATGGTCACTTGGACTTTGGGGAAGAGTCAGAGGTTTCATGGTGCCAGATCTAATGAATAGGATGGATAAGGACACACCATCATGTTTTTATTTGACATAAATTGCCATACTAGAAGCAATGTGTGACACAGTCCCTTGTCATGAGGGAGGATAAAGCCATTTGCCTATTTCTCAAGCCATTTTCTAGATACATTTTCTGTGAAATAAAAATATGATCTCATCCACCTTATTCACTGAATCTGGCATCATGAAACCTCTGGTTCTTCCCCAAAGACAAAATGACCATGAAAAGTAAATGTTTTGAATGATTCAGGACGTTGAAGCAGCCATGACAGACAGCACGGTTAAAGACACTCACAAAAGTGGACTTCCAGAACGTCTTCAGAAAGTGGCAAGAAGGATGGGAAAAGTGTGTTTGAAACAAGAGGGAATATTGTGAGGAGGATTAATAGTGGTACAGCTTTTACAGTAATAAATTTTTAAAAATTTAAACATTTACCATATTTTTTATCATACTTCATATGTGTATGATATAAACATAATATATTAATATCTTATATACGCATGTCTGGTCTTGCCAAATATAAATGTAAAATCAAACCATGCTGTGCATGATTTTGGCAAGATCCTAAAACCATTCTTAACAAATATTTACTGAACAAGATGACCTAACCCTAATCCTAACCTGACCCTCACATACGTCCTTCATTCCGGGAACATCTTTTCTTCCATCATTTTCCCACAGGTAACATAGAGGTAAATGCAGTTGAACCGTATTTAACAAATGCAGGTGCCTCTTCTGTCAGGAGAGTAGTTGGTTGGTTAACTGAGAAAGTACATCAAATTAGACTTTTGAAAATCTAACATTTTCATTTAGCTTAAAGCATAGAAATGTATACTCACATCGACTTTATGACTCCTGTCTTTCCATTGCACAGGATCTATTGGTTAGAGATCTTCATCATTTGCTTTCATAAACCACATCCTTAACACACTGACAATAACTCCCAGTTTTTTCTTTAAATTTCAGAGATATTACAACACAATAAAAGCAGAGAGCTACACTAAATTTGAATTATCTCCCAAATTTTCACAGCAATCCAGTCACCTTTGATTTGATCAATAATCTGTTTTAGAGATTACTCATATATACCACATCTGTTCAAAGTATTCAATTTAATGTTCATGTACAGAAAAATCTTTTAGTGTACTGCTTTTTTAATAAAATTGGTCATCTTTTAATAAGCTCCAGAATTACACTAACAAGTAGCTGGGGCTCCTCCTGCCTGGCCTGACAGCCCTCACAGCCTGGGCTTCTCCTCATGTATCCTCGTAGGCCTTTCCCCCGTCAGAATCTATGCACAGCAAGTCCATCCTTGCATCTGCTTCTAGGAAGACTTCCAACAGACATAGTGCACGATTCAGTTAGAAAAATGGATGACAATTGAAGCAAAACATCAATTAAGCTTTCAGGAGGTTTCCTGAGATGAGAATCCATGTTAAACACAATCTGTGGTGCCTAGGTGTACACTCTTATCCTTTGTAGTGAGAATTGTTCACAAGGAGGAATCTGAAACCTTCTAGTACTTTTATTTTGTGAGACAGAGTCCCACTCTGTTGCTCAGGCTGAGCTCAAAACCCTGGACTCAAGTGATTCTCCATCCTTAGCCTCTCAAGTAGCATCCTCTAATATTCCTAAGAATAAACAAAAGTTCAATTCTCTAGTATATACTATTTAACTAAGCTAGGAACCTGGAATCATAGGCTTATTAAAGGTTTTTCTATTAATATAAAAATATGATTGATAACCACATAACAGAAAACTGCAAAATGGAAGAAGGAATTTTGCTAACTAAACCATTGCTCTTTCAGTGAAAGGTGAATTCATAAATTTTAGATAAGTCTTACAAGGACCACACCAAAGAGGACTGTGAATTAATTGTCCAGTAACCAGAACTTGACAGCTGGACTCAATTAACTGGAGTCAAACCCAGT
Organism: Erethizon dorsatum; assembly: GCA_028451465.1. Classification (NCBI taxonomy): domain Eukaryota; kingdom Metazoa; phylum Chordata; class Mammalia; order Rodentia; family Erethizontidae; genus Erethizon; species Erethizon dorsatum. Next base: position 20,194,468 of record CM051829.1, on the reverse strand, counting down.
GGCCCATGGGTTTCCTAATTGCCACACAGTCCTGGCTGGTGCAGTGCTGGACCAACCCTGGCATGGAGATATTCACAGGATGGCACCCAGGCCTTCCCTCTAAAGCCTGTCCAGATGGGGGTGTGGCAGAGGGTGGCACAGGGAATGGCCCAGGTGTCCCTTTGTGCCTGTGTTTCCCAGGTTGACTTGGGTGTGTTACTTACTGTGTTGTTCCATCCCAGTTCTGAGGTAATAGATACTTCCTCACGCAGACAGCTAGGGCAGAGCCACCTGGGGATAGAGCTCCACTGTTAGCAAACCTGTGGCTAGGTGTAAAAAGGCCTTGGAATTTGCAGGTGGAGGGATTTTAGGAAATCACCTGAAGAACTCAATACTTTCTCAGGGTTCTGGAAGGCAGCTGAAGGTCCTACCTTCCTCCTGAACCCTTCATACCAGTAGTTCTCCAGGGTGGCAATACTGCCTCCTAGGGGTTGTTTAGGAAGTGCGTGCGTGCATGCGTGCGTGTGTGTAGGAGAGGGCTGTTGTCACAGTTGGGGAATGTAGAACCTAACTGTATTACATTAAACACAACTCTTTATGGCTTTAACCTACACTAGTGTTGGCCCACTCAGGGGGCCCAAGGGAGATTTTCAAGGGTGAGGTCCCAAGGTTAAAGAACACACATGTGCAAGACATCAGCAACAACAGCAGGCAGCACGGAGCACAGCGCAAGAGTGCAAGAGCTGGAGCCAGAGCCACCTGCATCTTTATTGTGTAATTCTTTTTTTTTTTTTTGTGGGTACCGGGAGTCGAACTCAGGACCTTGTGCTTGCCAGGCAGGCGCTTATGCCACTGAGCTATATCAACGGCCCAATTGTGTAATTCTTATACAGGTTGTTATCTCATATTTACATTCTTACATAGTGCCATAACCAGTGCGTGCGTGTTTGTTTAGGTGTGCTAAGTCATGGTTACATAATTATATCCTGTGCACCTGCAATAGACAAGCGGGGTCATGTCCTCAGGTGTCCTTAGATACCCCTGAGCTTTGATGCAGTCTGAGTGGTTCCCTACACTAGTTGTGTGTACAGTAAGAAACAACTATGTTCGGTTGGAACTTTAGTGAGACTGTTCCACCTATACAGCGTAGCTCACGATACAGTATTTGAGTCACCAACACTTAGTCTGTTTGTGGCTGTCATAATTAATGCCATGCTACAAATAACAAGCACCATACTGTTTCTAATGTCTTCTGTCATAGTTGCTCGAGCATTTACACATTCGGATCCACATTAATTTATTATAATGACTTTACTCTTATTTTTTATATTACCGTTAGGATATTAGAGTGATTAAAGTAGCATGTGGGAAAGTTCTAGTATCTATGCATTATATTGTGGGACACTGAAGGAGTCACACAATATTTCTATAAAAAGGGGAGGCTTAGGTCTCATAGGGTTGAGAAGTTCACATGGATTTGCAGCTTCCAGCAACTTGGCAGTGCTGGATAATAGGGAAATTCATTATATTCTAGACGTCTGTGCCATGGATGCTGGCCTAGCACACTCGGCCTGCTCTGGGACTCCAGTTTATGTTGGTCCAGCTCTAACCGGCTTCCTGGGGCAGGGCACATGGGGCACTGTCGGCTAAATCATTGAAAGTTGGATGCTGTTCAAGCTCATATAATTCTGAGGCCTGGCGTAGGAAAGGAGACCCTCTATAAAAAGCTGCCGGTTAATATCCTATTCCAGTCTCACACCCAACCAGACCATTAACTTCGCCTCACCCAAGCAGACCGCGCGGTGGAGTGCTGACACGTTCTCCTGAATTCCAAAAGCTAAAAAGTCTTCTCTAAACCCAGGTAATTAGCACGGTCTTCTTCACAGGCAGAATGCTAGCTTGATAAGAACTTGAGGCCTGAAGAAGTGCCTGGGAAGGAGGCCCAAGAGCCTGCAGGAAGCAACAGGCACCTGGAGAGACGGCCCAACCACATCCACGGGAGCCTCGGGGCGGCTCGGGTTTTACCTGGAACTTCTGTTCTGCGACTCTGCTGTGACTGCTTTCTGCCAAGCCCACCGCCGCCACGTCCACCCTTGGAGAAGGAACGCGGGACTGTGCAGAAGCAGAGCAGCCCTGAAGAGTTGACTCCTTCGGCTGTGACTCAGGCCGGCCACGCCGAGGCTCTCTGTGCGTTTCAACTGCTCCCCCTGCCGGCTCAGCTCAGAAATGCAGAAGACGCTTCAGAAGGGCAGACCAGAAAGGGACGATTGCTGTGAGGGTCCGCAGGTGGAGCGTGCTGTTTATGACCCTGATGGCTCAGAACAACCTGTAGAAGGAAAATATTATTATCCCCACTTCACGTAGGGAAGCTGAGACTCCGAGGTTGTATTTCTTCGCTCAAGTTCACATAGCTGTTAAGTGGCACCTTTGACTTCCAAAGCCTTTCCCTAACAACGTAGAGGAAGCTGATGTCGATCAAACGCTGTGTTAAATGATTTCGCCTTCAGCGTGTGATTTAGTGCAGCAAAGCTGTGAAGCAGGTGCTCTTCTGATTTTTAGAAATGTGGAAGTTGAAACTTTCAGAAACCTTGGATAACTCATCTGAGGTCTCAAATTTGCTCCAGGGGAGCGTTCTGGCTGGTTCCCAAGGTTGGCCGTCTTGAATGGAGTGTTGGAGGTGAACACGTAGAGACAGAACAGTATTATACCTGTAAGCAAGGACCCCAGCTCAGTAATAATTCTAAATCTCCTGCCTCTCTTGCTGTTTCCCAATGAGCAGGCATGCTTTGCTTTACCTAGCATATGGAGATGAGAAGAGGTGTGGAAATAGAATCCTGGTAACCTGAAGTTCGTGTAGAAAGCTCATGACTACAAGATTCTATTGCAAATTGTTTTGTTGCGAAGAATAAAATTGTAATTTTTTGAGGGAAACTGATGTTCATACTTTGCATTTCTTGCAATTAAAAGGATGAATTTCATTCATTCATATATGTTCTCCTTATACAAATGAAAAAAATTACAAATAAGTCATTTGATCCACTTCCCCAGTAATCCAATCACACTATCCTAGTACACTTTCCAGAGGGAAACAGAGGACAAATAGAGGCAAATAGGCTATTTTCTATGCACTTCTTTCCTATCTTGAAAATGTGTTGCTGTGTTATGGAATATCTTTATATAAACAATGTAAAGTCTTCAAACTGCTTCCTCTTCCTCTTACCCCACTCAATAGTATGATGTAGAGGTTTTACCATGTCAGAACAGGTAATCAGTTTGTTTTTAAAAAGTATTTTACAGAATGGAAATATCATAGTTTACATAATTGATTCTCTATTGATGGGCATTTGGTTTGGTTCCACGTTTGCTTTTTTGTCTGTGCTATTATAAACAATGCTGCACTGAACATCTTTGTGCAGGCCTCAGTACACATGGGTATCAGGACATGGAATTGCCAGGCAGTAGGGTATGTGCACGCAAATATTAATAGATCAAATTTCCCTTCCAAAGTGTATATACTTACAAGCAGTATCTGCCTTTCCTATCACCTTCACCAATGCTTCTATCATCTTTAAACTTTGCCATTCTTTTGGGTGAGATCCCCTAAAATTTTTCAAATTTGCTTTTCTCTGATTCTTAGTGAGTCTGAATGTCTCTTCCTATGTTTATCTGCCCATTTTGTCCTGAATTGCCTCCTATACTCTTCTTTCTATAAAATTGTCTTTTTCTGTTGTTTCATAGAATTTTTCACTGAAATAAATATTGTATTTTGATGTGGTCATATTTAAATATTTCCCTTTATGGCTTTTAATTTTTATGGGTTGATTAAAGAAGTTTTACAGCAATATCATTACCCTTGGAATTCTAGATAACATTTATTTTAATAATTTTAAGTTTTTATATTTATGTTTAATCTAATTGGATTAAACCTGTGTTAATGGTGTGAATGAAAGGCCAAACCTATTTTTTTGTCTTCTTTCTTTCTTTTTTTTGAGACAAAGTCTCACTATGTAGCCCAGGCTGGCCTCGAACTTATGGCAATCCTCCTGCCTCAGCCCCTTGAGCGCTGGGACTATAGGCATGCGCCACTATGCCTGACCACACCTAGTTTTTCCAAATTGAAAGGCTGTACTTTAACAGCATTTATTAATGATCTATCCAAAACTCTACTAAATCTCTCTCTCTACATATATATATAATCAATAATATATATATATATTATCAATAATATATAAACATATATATTCTAACTTGATTGATTTTTCTATTTATTTTAATTATTATAACTTTATGATATGTTTATGATATGATTTAATATTAGATAGGGAAATTTATTTTGTTTTTCAACATTGGCATAGTTAATTTTGTATAGTTACTCTCATTTAGGGGTTTTAGGGTGAGTGTGTCAAGTTCCAAGAAAATCCTACTGAAATGTTACTCAGGATTGTTTCAAACTTACTTATTAAGTTTGGGAAGAAAGAAAATAGTATTGAGTCTTTCTGTCAAAGAGCATGGAATTTATTGCCATTTGTCTAGTTTGTTTTAAAATATTCATTGGGAGATTTTGTAGTTTCTACAATAAGCTCACATATTTCTTGTTCGGCTTTTTTTTGGATCCTTTATTGTGTTTGTCGCTGTGGTACACAGAATCTTTTAAAAATTATTTTCTAATTGCTTGTGGTTGGTCATGGCAAATTACGGTTGCTTGTATTTTGATTTTGTCTCTGGTCACATAATTACAAGCTTTTTGTCTCTTTCATTGTTGTTGTGATCTCTCGGATTTAAAAAAGAAAAACACACACAACAGACTATTGCATATTCTGCAAATAATGATAGTTTGGTCTTTCTTTTCCTGTGTTTATATCTTTGGAAATCATGTTGTTCTTCATTTTTACTATGAGTTATGTTTCTTTTCCACTTACTTGGATTTTGTTTGGCTTCTTCAATCTTAGAAATGTTGTCTTTCAACAATTCAGGAAGATTCTCATCGTTCTCTTCAACTATTTCCCTATCACTTCCTTTCTAATGGTTCCATCTAGATTTGCAATTGGAACATTTTTGTCCTTGTCATATTGTCCCATAAATCTCTTCTTCCATCTTCAATTTGCTCATTTTCTTCAAATCTTTCTTCTAGTTCACCACTTCTTCTGTGACTTACCTGATATTTAAACCATCAACTTCATTTTAAAATAATGATTGTATTCTTAATTTATAAAAGTGGTTTTTGGTCCTCTTCCAAATCTGCATGATCAAATTCAATAGGTCCGTGTTCCTGTTCATATTTCCAGTGATTTGTTTCTTAAGTCATATTAAATATACTTGCTTATTTTTTCGTATGTAAAATTTCTATGTCTGAATTCTTTGCCGTTTTATGTTAGCATCCCATTGTTTTCATCAACTCTTTTTGTTTCTTGAATGTTTAATGATTTTTGACCAGGGGCCCATAATTTTGGGAAATTTATATGGGACCTTTCTCTGAGGCCTGAGTTTAAAATAAAACATTTATCCAGGGGGATTTGTGTTTGCTTCTGCCAGGTGCCTATCAATCTTGGGTCATTTTAACCCAAATGTTCATCTCCAAGTGTTTGAGGCCACAGAAGTTGCTGAAGTGAGGTGGGTGATGCCTCTGTGTCGACTGGGTCCTCTATAGCCATTTTCTCCTCTTAGTTCACCCACTAAGCACGCTGTCCTTTGGGTGTTTAGGCGGTAGGCTAGGGTATAACCCAATTTCTTCCCTTGTATTGGTCCCAAGGGCTGCTGTAACAAAGTAACACAAACTGAGTGGCTGAAACAGCCCAGTTCTGGAGGCTGGAAGTTCAAAATCAAGGTGTGGGTGGTTGGTTCCCTCTGAGGGCTGTGAGGGAGAACCTGTCCCAGGCCTCTCTCCTAGCACTTGGAGGTTGCTGGCAGTCTGTAGCATTCCTTGGTGAGTCAGAGCACCATCCTAACGTCTGCCTTCATCTTCACATTGTATTTTCCTTGTGTGCATGTTCGTGTCCAAATTTTTCCCTGTCATAAGGACACTGGTCATACAGTATTGTCTACTCTATGACTTGTCTTAACTAATTATATCTGTAATGACCCTGTTTTCAAATAAGGTCATATATGATGAACTAGGGGCTAGAATTTCAACACATGAAATGTGGGAGGATGCAATTCAACCCATAACACCCTTGTTTTGTCTCAGACTTTGTTTTCCAGGCCATATGTTCAAGGTCTATTACTTCCAGGGGACAAGGGACTAGCAGACACCCAGGATAAATGCCTACTTGCCTCTCTGGCCTCTCTGTCTCTGCCTGCCTCTTTGCCTCTCTGCCTCTGCCTCTCCCTCTCCTTCTCCCTTTGCCTCTCCCTCTTCCTTTCTCTCTCTCTCCAGGGATGCATTATGTAGCCCAGGCTGGTCTGACACTCAAGATCCTCCTGCCTCAGCTTCCTTTTCTTTCTTTCTTTCTTTCTTTCTTTCTTTCTTTCTTTCTTTCTTTCTTTCTCTTTCTTTCTTTCTTTCTTTCTTTCTTTTTCTTTCTTTCTTTCTTTTTTTTTGTGACAGGGTCTTGCTATGTAGTTCAGGCTGGCCTTGAACTCAAAATGTAGCCCAGGCTGGCCTGGTACTCACAGTGATCTTTCTGCCTGTGTTTCCTTACTTCTGGGACTATAGATATGTGCCACCATGCCTAGATTTATTGTTTCTGACTTGCAAATAATTCCCTCATTTTCTCACAAAGTCAACCGTGCACCTAAAATTTAAAAAAAAAAAAATTTATTCACTACATTAAGGTTCACAAAAAAGAGTGGTTTTTCTGAATACTTAGACCAAAACATTCCTGGAAATGGGAACTCATTTTGGTATAAGGTGAATACAGAATTCCTACATGATTTCTACTTAGAAAACAACGAGAATTTCAAATTACTGATTTACCGTGACCAACATTTTTGAACAAATCTCCCAAATATTCTTCACCTTGCAATAGCATAAGATATGAAAGAGATGAAAATGAAACAAAATATAATCCTGACAAGAATTCCATGTTTAGAGAAAGAAACTATTTAGCAATACTATACACACCACTTAAACTAGTGAGATGTCAATCTAAATTGGAACTGTATAGATTAATTTTGTTTGCTCTGATACATTAAAAACATTTGACGTAATCCTCCAGTAATTTTTTATCCTACCAGCAAACTGTAGGGCTATAGAATGAAGACTATCAGACCACAATACACACAGGCAGTTGAATTTACTTATGTAGTTTGACGCTTATGTAATTTATGTAAATTGCTTATGTAATTTTAATGCATCAACTAATTTTTCAAGCATTTCCAGAAATGATGGCATTTGCCTCCAGAAATGATTGCAAATGATTTGCGTTTGCTTCTGCCAAAACATGGTTTCACAATAATTCAGTTCTCAAGTGCTAGCATGGCGATTCATTAAATTATGCCATTTAAAAAAAAAAATTGGGTTTACTTTTTCCTACCTACCTCTTTCACAATGGCATAGCAAAGCCCGAGTTTCTTTCGCCAGCTCCTCCTTTCCCCTCCAATCCCCATTTCCTTGCCTTCGCGGTCTGCCACGATGCCTCCGTGCCTCGGAAGAGCCTCCTTTAAAGGACCGTCTTCTTCCCAATCCCAGTGCTTTTTAAAATAAGATACATCCTACAGGATTTTTTTTCTTTCCCCCATACTTTCTCCTTTAATCTGTCTTTTGGGTAGAAATTGTTGTCAATGTAAATTTTTTTCTAGTCATTTTCCCCAGGGTCAAAGAGAAGAGCAATATCGAAAGGAGCCACTTATTTATTATTTCTATTTACAATCTAGTACAGGGGTTCCTAAAATGTAGTTCACAGAACTTGTCAAAAATGCAGATGTTCCAAACCTACTTTAGACTTGCTGAATCTCAGACTCTGCGGATAGAGTCCAGCAATCTTCTTTAACAAACTCTCTAGGTAATTCTTACGTACGAGCAGGTCTGAGAACCACAAGACTAATGTCTCCCTTTCTTTTCTGCTCTTACTCTGTGTGTGTGTGTGTGTGTGTGTTTGTGTGTGTGTGTGTTTAGCTCTTTCCAGATGCTCCTGACAGTGCTGACAAGCATCATCTCTTCTTACAAATGCTGGTTTGAGGGAAAATGTATTCCCAAAGGGCAAGAATGCAAGTCTAAGTGTTAGCTTTAATTACCTCCCCTTCCAAGATTAGAGTTTTTAGATGAGAAGAGAAAGCAAGTCTGCAAGCAAGTATTGTCCCTCCCAGAACTGAGGCTGAATTTTGGAGGGTCTCCTAACTGAGACTGAGGAATTTTCCAATCATTATCTGCAGAGCATTGGCCTGTTGAGAGTTTTATCAGATTAGATTAGTTTGAATGTCAATAATTCCAGTGGCTAAAGAGATGGAAGTTCCTTTCCTTATCACAATCAAGGTCGGGGTTAAGCAGCCAATGAAAGGTGTAATGACTCCATGGTCACCAGGGACCCTGCCTCTTTTCTTTCCTCTCTGGCATGCTTAATGGGCCAATTCATGGTATACAACATCTGCTTACATTCTCAATAAACTTTCAGTTAGCAGGAAGGAGCAAGAGATTTCTTTAAGGACACATTTTGGAAGTTAAGTGTACGGTTCTATTTACATTCTTTGACTAGTACCTTGTTATATGACCGCCTCTGGTTGCAAGGGAAGGTGGGGAGTGTAGTCTTTATTTTGAATAGTTTTAAGCCTAACTAAAACCAGAAGTTTTATTACTATATTTAGAAAGGAAAGAGCACATTGGGTGGTTCTTTCAGTCAGATGAAAGCAAAACACGCTGCCTGGTCACAGATATGATCCGGAATTTAGAAGCAATTCCAGCCAACCTTAGGGTGTTCTAAGGAACTGAGGCTCTCTTGCTCAAAAGCTTCCATCTTTGTGCCTTGAATCCCTAAACAACTCAGTGTGAGGCCTTGAAAGCCTTCATTTAGCTTAGCAGCAGCTCTTTCCCTGAGCCTGTCCCTTCTTAAAATACTTATGGGGTCCAGGCTCACCACTGCTCAAAGCATTTTTTTCCTAGATCTCCCAAATGTTATATCTCACAAATTTCTTAAATTTCTCTATAGCACATAGCCAGAATTGAGCCAAAATCTGCTCAATTATAAATCCCACAGCCATTTAACAATCTCAGAAGGTGGGTGTGATGGTGCATGATTGCAATGCCAAAGAAAAAATAAGAAAAAGGGTTGAGGATGTCACTCAGTACAAAGGCCCTGAATTCAATTCAATCCCCAGTTCTGTAAAACAAAACCCAATTTCTCTGAAATGTGAGTGTGAGTACGATAAGGAATCACAAATCTGCACCTGAAGTTGCAGTGTCCAATAACTCCAACAGAAATTAACTATTTTAGGCAACAAAGCACATTACTGGCTCACATAATTTAAAAGTGCCTGAGTCTGGGCATGTTCCAGGTATCCAGATCATGTGGTTTGGGATATTTCTTGGTTCTGCTTTCCTTCGTGTCTACTTCATTCTCAGGCAGGCTTTTTCTGGGAGGTAGAAAAGATGGCTTCATGCCATAAAAGGTAGCTCTTTAAAGTTATCAATAGTATTTAAAGTATAAAAGGGTGCCAAGCTCAAAAAGTTTGAGAACTGCTAAGATACATGCTCACTAATGGATCATCATTCTAGCCAGTATTTCATTTACAAATATTTACTTCTTGTATTCTAGGCACTGCTTGGCATTGGGATACCATGTAGATAGACCTGAGTCACATGTGTGTCCAGCTATGTGGTGGAAGTGGGATCAGCCATACCCCAACCCTATAAAAGATTTCTCAAAGGAAAGATAGGTTTTGTTATGAGAAAGAGGAAGAATTGGTGTGTAGCCAACGACAGAGATACTGTCACCCCATGCTAGGTGCTATGTTTGTCTGTAAAAACCAGTTTTAAACTCATTCTCATTGAGTGGAATTTATGAATTGTCTAAAGAAACAATTGAAAAATCTTCAGAATCTTTCCCCATGACATCCAAAGCCCCACTCCACTCATATTCCTTTTGTCCCAGGCCAAAGGGAAAGAAGAGAAACCGGTATAAATTAGTGGGCCCTACTGTGTAGAAGAGTCCTGAGGAAAATTCCACGTGAAGACTTTTAGCTTGTAGAGGCTGAAAAATTCTTTTCATGAAGGTCCAAACCTAATCCTAGTGTTTTTGCTTGTGGCCACAAGGAGAGGCAGGAAATGGCTGTGACAAATTCCCAAATAAATAGATTAGCCCATTAGGGATTTCTACAAGAAAAACCTTGCTCACAAATAGTGGCAAAGAGTAGACCAGTGGTGGCAAACCTATGGCATGTGTGTTGTTTTTCTTTTAAGACAAAAGATATTAATGTATGAGTTATTTTTTCTAAACTAAAACCTCAGCATTGAGGTTTAATTGAAGTGTTGGCACTTTGCGATAGATAAGCGGGTTTTGGGTTGCAGTTTGAGTACTCATCTCTAAAAGATTCACCATCATTGGAGCAGACAATTCAGCTTCCTCCACACATATTGAATTCAGGATGTAAGGAAGGAAAATAGAGAGTGAAAACCAGAGATATGGCATTTTGTGACTTTGATTTCTCTGGGGGCAGAGTCCTTTCCACATGATGAATGAGAACTTGCTCTAGAGATAGACTTGGAACTTCCCTAAGAGGGAGAGTCGCCTGCAGCCCATGTAGGTGCTGAACTACACAGTCTCTACTGTGGGCTTTCATTTGATAACTGGCAAGTGATTTTTTAAAATTACTAGATTCATGCAATTTTGAAAGGCTTTTTTTTTTTTTTTTTGTGGGTACCGGGGGTCGACCTCAGGACCTCGCGTGCCAGCAGGCGCCTGTGCCGCTGAGCGATATCACCGGCCCCTTTTTTGTATGTGGGTTCCGGGAGTCAAACTCGGGCCCTCGCGCTTGCCGGGCAGGCGCTTAAGCCGCTGAGCCATCTCACCGGCCCGAAAGGCTTTTTATTATATTTTCATTTTCAAACATTTACAGATGGAGAGAGACTATTATAATTGTCTTAGTTTGTTCAAGCGGCTATAATAAAATACTATGGATTGGGAAACTTAAATAACAGAAATATATTTCTCAAGTTCTGGAGGGTGGGAGTTCAAGACCAAGTCGCTGCCAAGTTTGGCGTCTAGTGGAGACTTGCGTCCTGGTTCATAGATGGCACCTTCTTGCTATGTCCTCATGTGGAGGGAGAGGCCAACCAGCTCTCTGGCACCTTTTATAAGGCAGCAATTCCTTTCATGAGGACTCTACCTTTATGACCTAATCACTTCCCAAAGGCCTCACCTCCTAATGTCATCATTTTGGGGGTTAGTATTTCAGTGTATGAATTTTGGGGGGAACATCCACCCAGTTTCAAAATCATAAGCCCAAATAAATATTGTTTTATCTATATTTCCACTTACTCCCTCAACCCAAAATATATTTTAAAGATATACAACAGACATTATACTATTTTAAATAATTATTTTAAAAAGATTTTGAGAACCATAAAACCCACATAAAGCATCTTAATGGTATGACAAACTAATCTCCACAATCTCACATATCATAATTAGATAAACATGGTAAAAAAAACAAAAACATTGTTTTTCCTTCCCATCTCTCCATCCAACTGCCCCAAAATGAGTCACCTCAAACAGAATAAATATGAGGATATTTGGACATCCCCAGGGCCAACACCATGATCTGATTATTGGTCCAAGGTCATAGAATTGTGCAGATAAATCCGCACATGTATGTGTTTCTCCCTCCCATTTTGAAACCAAATGACCCTAACATTTGGTTTGTCATGAACATCTTCCATTTTTCACTTGCCCCTGGCATTTGAAGGAAATCTTCGCCATGTCCAGATTTCCTCGCACACATTCCCTGAGGTACCATGAGTTATGAAATGCCAGATTGGTTACAGCACAGACGTCTCTTCTGCAAAGAGAATGCAGAGTTCTGACAGACAGCGTTAATGGCACCAGAATGCTACGTCTCCACGGGACAAAGACATGGGCCCAAGTTTTCTGATCCACAGCTTTGTGGGTATTTGGCTTGGACTCTGACTGAAACTCTGCAGCTTTCAAAGATAAAACACTAGGGGGCCGGTGAGATGGCTCAGCGGCATAAGCGCCTGCCTGGCAAGCGCAAGGGCCCAAGTTCGACTCCCAGAACCCACATACGAAAAAAGGGCCGGTGATATCACTCAGCGGCACGGGCGCCTGCTGGTGCGCGAGGTCCTGAGGTCGACCCCCGGTACCCACAAAAAAAAAAAAAAAAAAAGATAAAACACTATCTCCATGTATAAATAAAATAATTGAAGTAAAATCCCAAGTAACCATAAGGTAGACCTGAGAGTACTAGTTTAAAAATGCATCTCGTTTCTACCTGGTTTATTAAAAAGTATACATTAATTGGGGACAGGAACTGCTTTTAACTTTGGTGAACCCCTCTTTTCCCTTTCTGGCTATAGCTCTTTTCATAAAATCTTGCCTAAATTCTAACTTCCTAGTTACCTTTAGATTGAAGACCAACACTTGTTCATTTAAAAAACTTGAACCTTGACCTTGACTTAAAGCTTGGCTTGTCCCTGCTTCCTACCCCAGTGAAATCCAGGTCCACAGCTCTGGCTAGGAAGCATCAGTCTGGTTCTGAGCCTTCACTAGCACCTGCCTCTACTAAATTCCAACTTCTAGAGTGTTGGCGAGAGGCGGGATGTAAAGGGCCAGCTTCAGTGGCTGCCCTTGCATCAGCGTGTGGGAGCGTCTCTGGCACTGGGCTCCTGCCTTCCTCGCACCTCTGTTCCTTCACGCACAGGCCGGTCTCCTTGCACACAGCTGAGGCAATCATCATACGCATGGAAGAGGCTGCTCTCCCAGGCCTCTGACTTTAACAGATCAGGGGTGAGTTCCTATGCACAGCTACTGTATATCCCTTTTTTTCTGGGAAGATGTGCCAAGCACCCCTCTCTGGATGGAAAAGGAAAGCAAACTAGACTTGGTGACTCCAAAACCATCCTCCAAGAATGCTCATGTCTGGGCTTGCTCCAGCAGTAAATGACAGAGATCTTTGAGTTCTGCAATTCAGCAGCCACTTTGCCAGAGCACCAGCTGTCCTCTTACATTCTTAGGAGCATCCCAAATTATTACGAGAAATACTTTGGTGCTTCTTTTCACTTGGCTTCTTTTCACAGGGTAATCCTCCCTCCTCCTTAGTAATTGTACTCTATGACTGTGTACACCTCTCTTTCCTGGGTCCTCTTCTCTGTAGCCTGGAGTCAGTAGTTGGGGGGGTGAGCACACCTCTGAGCAGGAGCAGCTCCTTCAGCCCCAGGAGAAGGTGGCTGCTCCCCAGCTATCCAATGATGCTCGCTTCAGAATATGGGGGTTCCTACTGCTTTCAGCCTTGGGTCTAGAACAGTTTGGGTTCAATAGGAAATCCCATTTCCTAGGCCTTGCCAGTTGCTAATCCACATACAAGTTCATCCTTAGCACAGAAGAGTGAGTGGGAACAGCAGTCCTCCTGTTGTGCCTGACTGTGGACCAGCCGCTTAGCTGGGATTTGAGTCCAGTAACGTGGGAGTGAGGAGCGGAAGACTTCGGTGCAATGAAGTTGTTCATTATTCCACAAAGACTTGAGAAAGTGCTGCAGCTGAACAGATCACAGATAACATTTAAAAGGTGCCTGTGTGGTTGGGAAAACCAATGCCTGGGGGCCAATTTCATTTATTTTGAACATGCAGGTCAAATCATATCAACCCAAGGACTTTCATCCCACCCCCCGTGCATATTTATAGACGAAGCTTATGCCAATCTGTCTAGTGACATTGGATCCCAGCAGTCAATAACGCTGACAGAATAAGCTCTGACAGAAAAATGTATTTGGCTGCTGCCTTGGAAGACTGTTTTGATGAAACCTCTTTTTGAAATGTTTCCCATCTGTTAGCTCCTTTCTGAATAATCTGAACCTAATTCAATTTGTAGCACCTTTCTCTTTTCCAGATCTGTTTTTCAGAAGGCAAAATATCTGTAGATGGCCCTTCACGGTCATATATATATATGACTGGTCATATATATATATATATATCACTGGTTCTGGCTGAGATTTTTACTGAATTGTAAATAAATGACCCTGTCAGAACTCTGGGGAAGTAGTTCTTCCATACTACATGGTCCTCCAATTATAAGGCAGCATGGCAGTCTAGCAAGATGCTGTGTATCCTCTCCGGAGTACTGGGGCTGGAAGGCCCACAGCCATGTCCTAATGAGCCGGGGCAAGTTCGGCACATTACTGTGTTACTGTGGGCTGACAGATCCACAAATGCCCAGGGACTGCAGTTCAAAAAATAAAATTTGACTTTGGAAACTGTTCTATCCTCATACATCACACAAACTATAAAATGAAGAATTCCATAGATGCAACTTTCCTTCTGGTTTAATCATTTTCCCACTCAGCTTCCGTTTCCAGTATGGCTGTTAAGAGATGCACCTGTATAAAAAGCTGAAGGAAAGAGGCTGCAGGAGTGAGAATTCAAAACATAAGTTACCTGGCCAGAAATAAAGGAGAATCAGGAGTCCCTGCTTCACCAGGAGATGTTGGTGAAAACGACACGCTGCAGGGTCATTTGGCAAATCCAGCTTAATGGGGTCAATCTGTTGCTGAGACTGCATTTCTATCTTCCCTTCTCTGGGAACAGCATCCAAAATATCAGCTGCTGTGGCAAGGCCAGACCCCAGCCTTGAGAGTGAGCCAATAAAATAGGCAAAGCTTGTGTTTGCTACCTTCCCACTTCCTTTCTTCCTTCAGCTGGTATTGTAGCAGAAAATGCACCCCCCCAGCCCGTATACTTCAGTGTCTATTAGTTGCCCAGGTAACCTCCAGTTTAATTCAGTTCCTGTTACAGTTCCTGTTACTACTGTCTTCTAGAAATGGCTGGTCACTATGATGCATATTGTAAGAACCAATCAAAGACAGCCAAGTATTCTACCTCTGTACTTCCCCTTTGCAACCCCACAAAAACCTCCCTCCCTGAGCCTTCGAGGCCTGACATTTTGGGAATGAAAGCGGTCTGTGCCCTTTGACGTTAAATAAATCTGCCTCCAAATCCTGGGCAACATTTTGGTGTTTCTGTTTGCTGTTGCAGTATTATATTTTGTATCCAGATGTTTCCCTAAAGCCTCATGCAATTATTGGTGGTAACTTTTGGAAAGTGGCTGGATTATAGGGTTTACAGCTGACTTGCTTTTAGGACAAGGGGCCTGGTCAGAAGAGGTGGGTCGCTGTGGGTGTGACTCAGAAGTCTCCCTTCCCTGCTCCTCCCTTGTCTCTCACAGCTTGCTGTACGCCACGAGCTGAGCAGCTTTCCTCCACCCAGGCCCTTCCACCATGCTGTTTCCGCCCTGGAGCCAGCTGATTATAAGCCAAATCCTCCACCAAACATGAGCCAAAATAAACCTCTTCTCCTTTATGTGGTGGATGTCAGGTATTGTGTCCCAGTGATGAGGAAAATGATTAAGTCAGCAGCTATCACCTTGACTCCTAAAGTGTTACTGGAGTTTTATCCAGTGGTGTTTTACGAAACTACACAGCTGGACCTCAGTATCCTAGGAAGACCCTCTTCCTGCCCCCATAATAATATCTGAGGATATTCAAGTTCCTTATATAAAATGGCACAGTATTTGCACATAACCTATGCACATCTACCCGCATACTTTAAATCTTTACTTATAACTAGTGCAACATAAATGCTATGTGAATAGATGTTACAGATTGTTAGAGGACAAGGAAAAAAGTCTGTACATGTTCAGTACAATGCAGTTTTCTTCTTCTCACATGTTTTTGATCTGCACTTGGTTGAATCCATGGATGCAGAACCCATGGACAGAGGGACAATGACAATCCTTTTTTTTTTAAAGTGACGGACACAAGGGATTGAAAAATTGAGATATAATAGCCATATTTGAAATCCTGACTCTAGTTAAGAGCTCTAAATTTGTCCTGAGCATGTCTGAATTCCAAAGCAGATACTCCTACTGGAGAGACGAGAGTCTTTGCTACTCAGAGTTTGGGTAACAGAACAGCAGCACTGACATCCTAGGAGCTTGTTAAAATTTGAATCACACGTCCTTTGAATCAGAAGCTTTGTTTACATAAAATCTTCAGATTACTCATATGCATAATGAAGTTTGAAATTACTGAAATAACTGAATAGCTGCTCCTCATTAGTAAGTCATGACAGCAATTTAGTGGTCGTGACCAGGATTTAAAAAATTAGAGAATGTATAAGAGCTCATCCTATATAGTAAGAGTAAACACTATGAAACATCTTTCAATACACAAGAGGTGATAAAAATACAGTGAATGTTTACATTTAAAAGTATTACAGTAAAAGACACATTGCTATTAGTCACCCTCAAAATACTCAAAATGCGGGCCGGTGAGATGGCTCAGCGGCTTAAGCGCCTGCCTGGCAAGCGCGAGGGCCCGAGTTCGACTCCCGGAACCCACATACGAAAAAGGGGCCGGTGATATCGCTCAGCGGCACAGGCGCCTGCTGGCCCACGAGGTCCTGAGGTCGACCCCCCGGTACCCACAAAAAAAAAAAAAAAAAACTCAAAATGCTCCTTTTCACATTTAACACACTTTTCTATCATTTTTAGCAATGTGTCTTTTACCATAATAAGTTCTTTTAAAATTTAAACATTCACAGGCAGGAGGATTTCTGAGTTCCAGGCCAGCCTGGATTACATAGTGAGTTCAAGGCCAGCCTGAACTGCAAGCAAGACTCTGTCTCAAAAACGAACAGAAAAACAAAAACAACTTTCACCATATTTTTGATCACTCATTGTGTGCACATACATGTGTGTTGGCCCATCGTGTATATCATGTATCTTCCCAGTGAGTCATGGTGAAAAACACTTAACAACCCCCGATTTTATGATCTAGCTGGTTACTCCCCAAGGCAATCTTTTATTCATTAATCAAGTTCACCTGCCAGACGAATACCTGTGCTAACTTAACCCCTGTGCAGAAACTCCTGAACTAAACATGCTTCCTTACATTTCCTCACTGTTAACACGAAGCTTCATAAAGGACTGTGTTGGTCAAGGATTATTTAATCAGAACTTGATATATCCCTTCAAGTAAGAAAAACCCTCCTGAACTGTGTTTTCTAAGACAGTGTGTTAATCTATTATATTTGAGTCTTGACTTCCAATTATGTTTGAGCCATATGTAATATGAAGTAATATTAACTATACTAGCTTTGTTATTCTTTCATTTCCTTTTCTATTGAAGAGAAGTAAGAGATGCCTATATTAATAGTTTTATGATGCACTTGTTAGCCACCTCGTGAGGGAAGTTCAGAAAGGTTGTCAAACCAGTCCAGATTAGAACATTGGATGGTGGGAAACAAATGGCCCCATGTCTAGACAGTTTTCTTCAAGTGACCTTCTGTACCATGGAAGCCTCGTCTATGAATGGAAAAGCCTGAGAGAATGTGGAGCTGTGTGTTTGTGCTACTTCTTATGGACTAAACCAACACAGTGAGTTAATGTTTGTTCTGAAACACACCTTTGTTACCAACGTTCTAGCTTTGAGACATTGGGCAAGTTATCTTACCTCTTGGGATATGGAATAATAAAGGTACCTACTTTATAGAGTTTTGTGAAGACTAAATATTAATTCAGTCAAATTCACTATAAAAATATTCACTCAGCTCTTAGTACACACTGGGAAGTGTGGCAGATGCCAGGAATACAGTAGAGAAAACCAGAAAGCTCTTGCTCCTAAGGCCTGTCTAGTCAAGTAAGGAAGCCAATACACAATTACGTAGCAAGCTTTCAAAGAGGCAGACAGTGGACAGATAAGTACAGGGCTTCATTCAATAGTCTCTGGGTTTCCCCAGTTCCACGCTTGTCCCTTCAAACCCCTCCACAGGTCCGTTAGGAGATGCAAATTCTTAGACTGAGTCTAAGGCCTGTTTAGCTGCCATCTGCCTTTCCAAGGCATCTCCTATCCATCTTCCCCTCACTTACACTGTTGCTACTCTTTGAGAACACCAAGCATGTTCATCTCTGGGCCTTGCTAAAATCTCTGTGACCCACCTGTCCTTCTGTTCATGTCTCTGTTCCTACACAGACCACCCTTTTCTTGGTGAAACCTCTTCAGAAGATGCCACCTAAAGTCACTACTCTACCATTACTGTATTATTCTATTGTAATTTCCCCCACACCGCTCTTTTTAAAAATATGGCTAATATTTTGATGATTAATTTTATGCATTAACTTAGGCTACAATACCCAGATAGTTGGTTAAATATTATTCTCCATGTATTTCTTTGTTCTAGAATCTTCTCCAACATGCTCCTGAATTCAGAGCTGTTGGGGCTTTTGGAAGATGATTGTATCATGGGTTCAGAGTGGAATGTGTTGTAGGACGTGGAGCCTGGTTGGAGGTGGGTTACTGGGGGTGTGACCTGGAAGGGTATATCTCCCTTCCTACCTCCTCCCTTCACTCTTTTCCTGGCCACCATGGTATGAGCAGCTTTTTCTCTGCAGCCAGCCAACCATGGACTGAAACTGTGAGCCAAAATAAACTTCTCCTTCTTTAAGTTGTGGGTGCTGGGTATTTTGTCCTAGCAATGGGAAAGTAAGATTCTGTGAATTTTTTAGATGAGATTAATATTGAAATTAGTAAACTTTGAATAAGGCACATTATCCTCCATAATGTGAGTGGGTATCAGCCACCAGTTGAAAGATTTAGTAGGAAAAGACTGACGTCCCTCAAGCAAGAGGGAATTCTGCCAGCAGTCTGCCTTTGGACTTGAACTGCAACATTAATTCTCCCCTGGCTTTCCAGCCTGCTGACCTATCCTGCAGATTTTGGATGAGCCAGGCTTTGAAGTTGCATAAGCCAATTTCTTAAAATAAATTTCATTTTTAAAATATACATATTGTTTCTCTGGTGAGCCCTGATACACATTTCTGTGTGTCCTCCTGGACTAGAAGGTATCCTCTACAAGAGCTAGGACTTTAATGTTCACTACTCTACCCTTCCCCCTCGATAAACTTTTGATGAATGAAGTGAATAAGAATTTCATGTTAGAAAAAAATGCTATTAAAAGAAATAAGCAGGGTAATAAGAGTTAAAGGCTGGAGAGACAATTTCTTTTTTGCACTGGGTTGGTATCCCCGAACTTCATGTCTACTTGGAACCTCAGAATATGACCTTATGAGACAGGGTCTTTGTACATATAATTGAGACGAGGTCATACTAGATTAGGGTGGATCCTGATGTAATAACTACCGGTAGTATCTTTGAGAGAAAATACACACAGAAGGCTCAGAAAGGAGTGCTAGAAATGCCACATACTTAGAGACATGAGGGTAGAACAACTTGAGGGTGACACTGGTGGCAAATCATGCTAGGACAGTGGGCAGCCAGCACTGACTGGAAGGAAACATGGATGGCTTCTCCCTCAGACCTTCTACTGACACCTTGCTGTTTGATTTCTAGCCTCCAGAACTGTATGAATACATTTTTGTTTTAAACCTCCCAGTCTTTGGCGCTCTGTCATTGCAGCCTAGGAAACACCTGCACCTGTTCCCTAGGCTGCAGTCCCCCCTGTATCCTTGTGGTGTCACTTTTCCTTGTCTGCCTAAGGGCTCAGTAGTTTCCCACCTGGCCACCCCGTAGCCTTGCACCCAGACACAGGACCGGGAAAATCTGCATGTGGACCCAAGGTGGTATGCTATGGTTTTGGGTTGCAAAAGGGTAGCAAGCTTTTTAAAGTCTTCACTGTCTTGGCTGGGAAGAAACGAACTTCCAATTGTGCTGGGAATCTAGACCAGAGCACAGATGTCACCAACTGACTGCACAGTGGGACATCAGGAGGCCATAAGCGGGGTGTTCCCCAGCTAAGAGGGGTAAAAAATGATACACAGTACTAAGCAGTCTCCCAGAATTTCATTTGTACAGCTTCACCTAGAGCACTGTAAAGCTTCTCTGACAGGGGCAGTGAAGTCTCGGTGGCTGGTGTGAGTGCTGTCACTGTCAGTGCTGCGTGTGTTGGGTGACCCTGGAGGGGAAGCACCTGGGAGAGTGCAGAGCAGACCCACACTGGCTCTGCAGCACCTAGTACCTTGCCTTCATTGAGCTTTTCGCAGTTTGTAACTGCATTTTACGTGATTATCTTGTCTGGAAGGATCCTTGTTTGTTTAGCTAAAAATCCCTGGGAGGACGGGGAGTATGACCTTTTTGCTCTGCACTGTCTGTGGTACATAGCACAGTGCCCAGCTCACAATAGGCGCTCCATAATTACTGAATATATACATATTTTATAGGTTCATTTCAGGATACTGAAAGTGCCCTGCTAAGGATGGCTAAAACCCTTGAAGAGTAACCTTCTCTCTTTTTAAATCACTCTCCCTTCTCTATGGCCCAGCTAAGATTCCCTTCTTATCCATACATAGAGGACTCTAGCTACCAACTCAAGGGGCTTCCTCTTCCAACTCTATTTAGCTTATTTTTAGTCCCCTCCTTCTCCCCTGAGAGCTTATGTGAGATTCTAACTCAAAACAGATGCAAATGGGTCACTGGTAGTGGGAAGACAGGTGGGCGGGACCGGTCTAGACCTTCCCTTTGTGAGCTCTTAAGGCACTTCCAATAAGGCCAGCCTCTAAGGAGCCCCACAGAGTTTTTGGTTCAAAAAATTCCATCCTGGGGGACGGACCCAGAGGATCCACACAGCAGAGGAATGGGCCTCTGACACCCAGGCTCAGTGGTAACTGGGTCTTTAGTCTTTGATTTAGACTCAATGGTTCAGATCCCTTCCAGACCCAGAGCACGGATTCCAGCTGTTGAGAAATGTCCCTCTCCATCTTTCTGTATTCGTCTGGTAAAAGGATGACTCCTTCCACAGCACTGGGTGGCAGCACAAAACACAGTAGAGCCACATAAGAAAAATAACTTTGTTATTAAGAATATACAATCATACAAAAGTACTTCAGAATATCACATTCATAACTGTTTGAATATTAGCTTGACTGTTGATGACGTGTTATAAATAATGAACAGAGCTATTGAAGTATAAACTAGTTTCTGGGAAGCAAAGACAAACTCACAACGCACATGGAATTCCTCAGGGTCCTTTCTTTGGGAATTTGGCAAAGGATGCTGAGATCCCTGAGGGATATGTTGTAAAAGGGTCCTTTTCTATGATTTCTCTAAAGTGGCAACATTTGTAGAAGGACCACGTAAAGCCCATGATGCTATGCTTCAACGACGATGGCCATGGTGCTTTTTTCCAAATGAAAAACTATTTTTTATTTGTTATGAAACATACATACTGCTATGCCAGGAAAAATTCCATCCATTTCCCTGAATTCATGATTAATAACTTTAGATGGCTCCAGTCTACTAATTGTTTGGCCTGGATTCTTGCAAATAACTTTTCAGGAAGGCTCCCTGGAAGATAACCTCGCAGAACCAGGCTGCTGTGGCTGTCTCTGTGGGGCAGCTTGCATGGGTGAGGACAGAGGTGGCCAAAATATGATGGGGAAGCCTGGTGCCTGGTGAGGGAGAAAGTCTTTACCTGCAGGACCGTAATGGTCATAGCAAGGCAAGGCCAAGGTGGTTGTGAAACTTGGAAAGGGAACACAACCAATGAGGTACTACTCTGGACCTGGTATTTGGTGGGGTAATACTCCCTGCTTCCCCTTAATGCCGAAGAGCATCTATTATTTACGTGTTGGGGTATGGACATACCTGTTGTCTTAGTTTACACAGAAATTTCTTTGGTCAACTAATTCTGAGGCAGGTGTTGGGAATTAACACAGCAGGTGAGAAAAGGCAGCTTCCTCTTTGCATCCTCAACCCCCAAACTCATTTTTTGGGCACATAAAACTTTAATTTTTCCATCTGGAACCATGAGGAGAAGGATTTTCCTAAACTAAAATGCATGCCTTCCTTACTATTTTAACAGCAGAGTTTTATTACCATTGCTTGCAAAAATTTGATGTCAACATTTTTACTAAAGGGTCAAGGAGGTGTACAAAGATCTTTTTCTTCTGTGAAATAGGAAGTGATTTCACAAAATTGTGACAAATTTTAACTCCTCTCCCTCAAAAAAGGTTTTTGCACTGTGCTTTGAGCAGAAGTCCTGTTTAGACAGTGAAGCTTTGGTTTTGTATATATAACGAAAGCTATATTAGAAATAACAATGCCTTATGATGTCTTATCTTTGAAATATATAATTTGGGCATATAGAGTACATACTTAGTTCTTGCAGTAGTCTAAATTTTGAAAAGCTGAGGATTAATAATTTTCTAAATTGACCTGGTACAGCAGATAAAGATTATAAAATACAGGTTATTGTATGTTTTGTTGGAGATTATTATCTAAATTAGTCTCATGAATCCCAGATATTTTGACTTTTAGGTCATTTTTTTTATATATTTTCCTAGCCTCTGGCCAAACATGCAGTTTGCTTGCATTTTATCAGCATTTGACAATAGAGATTATATTTCTAAATACAGTTCACAGTCAAGAAAAAGCAAAGGTAATTAAATTGCTCATTTAAAAAAAAATTAAAGATGAACCTCATCATCTCTCATGGAGCCCCTGTAGGATTCTTTTTGAGCATTCATCCATCCACACCCTTTACACATTGTCTTGTACAAGTAGGCGGACCTTAAACATCCCAGGTGGGACTTAACAGCTGTTGAGCCCATCTCTCCATGACCTGTGGCTGGCGAGGCCGTCTGTGGCAAAGGTCAGATTCTGGAGAGACTGAGGGGGCAAGGGATGACAGAAAACAAGCACTGTTGGTGTGTTCACCTTCAGCTTCAAATGCTGGCAGTCAGCCACTGGGGATCTGCCGTGAAAGATCAGAGCCAAATGTTCATAAGACTCAGCCACGTACATCTCTAACATGGCGGAAGGAGGGAAGGAAGCCCGGTGCTACTGGAGATCTGCAGATGACCCTGTCCTCTTGTTCTTCAGGAAGAAGACTTAAAGTGGCATGCAAACTCAACAATGGTGGTTTTCTTCCAACAAGCAGTCACAACAGGGTAAGCAAATGACTTTGGTGCAAAGGATATGGAAAAAAGTCAAATACAAACCTCGGAGAAACATAAGGGGATGTTGCAGGATGAGAAAGAGAGACCCTGATGTGACAAACAGTCTGGTAATGACTGTGTGTGAAGCTCAATGTAAGGGATCAGATCTCCTGAATAGGAAGATAAGAAGCTCTTCTGTGTGTCCATACAGAAAGCGACCCCCCCAAACCTGAAAGCTGCCACTGAAACCAAGAGGTCGCCAACAATATAGAGAAGGAGTAGATCCTCTGGCTGGCTGAGTGTTCCCAGAGCCTGTGAATCCTAAGAAGGCCCTGATGGGAATATTCTTCCCTCTGGGACCCAGATGTATTCTGAGAATATACTGTAACTCCATGACAGGTTAGGAAATGTGCCTCCTTTTCTGAACTTCCCACATTATTGAGGGAAAAAACCAAGGAGAAGGCCTGAAAGAACTGGAATTTGGACTAAATTAAGGAAAAATTGAAATATCAAAACAAAAATTTTTGCCAACAAGGAAGCCATTTTTCTTCCTTCATAAAAGAGAACTCTTAACAGTGCATTATTCCCAGTATGCTGGAAGCTTGCTGGCTACAGACAAAGAGTTCTAATGCCCAAGGAAAGCAAATTTACCTGACTCTGCCAAGTTGGTTTCATGGGAGTCCTTGCCCAGGTTCCCCTGCCCCTCTGCCAACAGCCCATGCCAGCACCTCTTTCCAATTCACTGTACATTGATCGGCCTGGATCATGGCCCAATGGCACCTCTGGGCACCTCGTCAGAGGAAATTCTGCTCTCCCTCCTAAGGGTCAGCCACCTTATTTAACAAATAACTTATGATTTACGGAGCAGGACCATGCTTTTGATCAAATAGCTTTAAAATACCCTGGCCACCAGGAATCTACTGTTTTAATATGAATTGGGGAATTTCATTCCCTTATTGTCTTTGAAAAAGAGGATTTATTCCTATAGCCAGAGGAACATTCTTCTCCATGAAGGATTCTTATAGATAAGCATGGCATGAACACCTAGCTTAATCATATTTGAACTTTAAAATGTGACAAGCTATATGGCAATAAATATACAACTGTAATTCTCTATCTTCCCAATCTCCATTCTTTAATTCTCTCCTTTCTATAACCAAATTTGGGAAACAAGGTTGGATAACATCTGTAACATCTATTAGATGGATAAGGAAACAGAATTATCCCTCAAGGCGAATCTTTATGGTTGTTCACTCCATTTTAATTTAAGAGCTCTAATTTGGATACAAGAGGAGGAACACAACCTTTTTGTGTGGGACACGACACATTTTTTTTTTTTTTTTTAGAAGTTAGCCTCACGCTTTCTTAGAGCTCACCTTGCCATTTTTCCCTTTTTTTTTTTAGTATTGTGCCCACTTTTAAGATGTGACAAGAGGACTTAGCTCAGAAAGCCAGAAGCTCCTGAAAAAATAGGATGTCAAAGAAAAAAAGTCCTGATGCAGACCACCCAACTGCCTTTCTGCAAACATTGCACAAATTCATCATTTCCTCCCTTCTGTCTTTAGTAGGGCAGTCTGAAAATAGTATTTAGAAGAAGAGTAGTGAGAAGGCAGAAAAAGAATTAAGAAAATGAGAGTGTTTCTTTCTACGTCTCCAGTAATTTTTTCTTTAGATGCTTTAATTAAAGGCGAAGGTACTCCTCTTTTCTGTTGGCGTGAACATGTGGAATGTGCTAGGGCTGAAAGTCTCTGGGAGCTCCCAAATCTCTTGCCTCAGTTCTTCTTGGGTAGTCATCTCCAGAGCTGAAGTCCATGGTCTCTGGGTAGCTGGAAAGTTCCTGAGGTAAAGGGAATTCCTCTGCTGAAGAGTGAGTCCGGTGCCCGAACACCTTTTCCTGCAGCTCAGCAATGTCATTGCGGATGTCAGCCAGAATAAGGAGCAGGAAGTCGAAAGAACCTGGCGGTCCCTGCACAGTGGGAAGAATCAAAGCTGCAATTTACAATAGATTCACCCTGTGGCAACAATGGACTCCCTGGCCCCATGATCTGCTGGTCCTGTTGCTTGCTGGTAACTCCCTTCTTGGATAATTCTGTGTCCCAAATGGAGTAAGTATAAGGACTATGATAGCAATCTGGGACACCTGAGGTTGTCTTCTAGCTCCCCATATCAAACATGAACATTGGTGATTCATTCACGTGTTCTCTTTCCTAACTCTAGGCTATGTTAAAGCTGGCAGATGAAAGAATACGAGAACAACCCTCCTGGGTGACTTGCCAAAGAAATCTGGAAGACACTTATGAAAATAGTGGTGTAGTGGTTAAGAGGCTGAGGTTCTATTGGGTTTGAATCCCAACGCTCTCACTTGCAAGGTGTGTGGTTATTGGCAAAGTACTTGATTTCTTTAGGTTTCGGGTTTCCTCATCTGTAAATTGAGGCCATCTGCAATCCTGCAAATCTCCTAACTCTAGGCTATGCATTTGCAGACCTTCCATCTGCAAATCCTGGAAGTCAGGATTTAAATGACTTGATACAGGCAAAGGGTTTAGAGCGTAATAAACATTCCAAAATGTCTGTGCTTTCAAAATAAAATTAAGTTGTTTATAAGATGGTTGACTTATAATGGCAAGCTAAATGAGGCTGTAAAGACATCAATTCCTGGACTACTAGGGAAGGTTAAAACAAAAGTTTCCTAATTTTCCTATTTACTGAACATCCTTTATCATTATATAGTATAGCTTTAATTTCCATGCAGTGCTGTGGTGAGGTGTGAATAAAAATGCATAAACATGCATATTCTGGGCCTGTTACAATTTAAAGGTGAAATTGTTATTACCCCTGTTATATCTGTTGCTTCGGTGGCTACCACCTTAGAAGCAGCAGTTTACACTGCAAAGCACTTGGGCAAGGTATTTTGCTATCATTTGTCCCTCACAATAAGTACTCAAAGAGTGGCAGATCAAACTACCCTACTGGTACTGTACAAGCGAGGAGATGAATGACCAGAAATGCTAACTGATGTGCCTATGGTCAGAAAGCTAACAGACAGAAGAGCTGAGACTGCCTGTCTCTGTGGCCACAGCTGTCAGTCTTTCTTTAGATATAACACTGATTTCTTCAGAAGTAGTAGACTTATTTGCATTTTCTGTACTGTTGGGGATTACTAATTTCCATTTGGAGTCTCCTAGATACTGCTGATGTATGCAGTTAATTTCTTCTCAGGTCTCAAGCAGCCCCGCACATCTCTGACCTTTGTGAAGGAGCTGGTCATTTGACCTGTTGGGACTATACTGGGTTACATTCTCAAGTGTTCCAAGCTCTGAAAATCCATTGGTTTCTATTCTAGTTCTCTGAGATATTTCAAGATACATTGTACTGGAAACAGACTCATGGCATACTGGGCTTTATAGAATACATTCCACAGGAAGATTAATCATGATAAAAGTAGCAACGGGAAACAAATTTAGAAAGTAATCAAAATCAGCTGCTAAAGGCTTCCATGACGCTCTTCCTAACCACAGAGCTCTGCTTAGGTGGCTTCTGCTACGAGGACCCACTTTGGGCTGTCATAAGGCTAAGAGCTGCATCACTGAGAACAATCCCACTGTGGGAGCAGGACAGGTAATGCCACTTACAGGAGACCCTCTGGGTCCAGGTGCTCCTCTCTCCCCCTAAAAACAGAAAGGCCAGGGTTAGTGTTCTGGACCATATGAACTCCACCACCGGACACTGTTCAGATACTCACCAATCGTAGCCATTTTGCTGCACAAAACAAGCACTGTATTTAACACAGGAAACAAGCA
The DNA here is from genome assembly GCA_028451465.1 of Erethizon dorsatum. NCBI lineage: Eukaryota > Metazoa > Chordata > Mammalia > Rodentia > Erethizontidae > Erethizon > Erethizon dorsatum. The sequence continues at coordinate 20,167,641 of CM051829.1, read as the reverse complement.
TAGGAATGAAGCTGGACTTGTGGGACCGCTTATGTGAACAGAAATACTCAGGTCAAATGTTTTTCATGCTGATGTCCCCCTAAGTCATACATTTTCAAACCAGATCTGACAAGTATTTCCAGGCAGCATGTGGAATAATAGAAACTTTCTAAAGTATAACACACTGACTTCTTTTTGGGACCAATAGCAGGAACCCCTCAAAAGTGAAATCACCCGCTTGTATAGAGCGGAACTTCTGTTTTGACTTAATAATCTCAAAGAAATGGAGATATATTAAAAAAAAAAAACCCTACGATGAAACAACACTGGTTGATGAGAAAAACATGCACAAGTATCACAAAACAGAGATTTATTTAAGACTTAGAGGGATCATATTTCTTAGGAATGCTACCGGTGGTCATATTCGCTTTCAGGGTTCATTCTGTACTTTAAATTTTGTTCGTTTTGCAGGTAAACGTATAGGTTGAGTATCCCCTATTCAAAGTGCTTGGGATCAGAAGTACTGCAGATTTCAGAGTTTTTTGGCTTTTGGAATGTTTGCATAGACTGCCAGTTAAGCATCACTAATCTGAAAAATCTGAAATCTGAAATATTTCAAAATCCCCAAATTTTTGAGCACCATGTCAATGTTCAGAATTTCAGATTTTAGATTTTAGGATTTGGAATACTCGACCTGCATGCACATCTGTGTTTTAGTATTGGTACATACCACACAGGGAGGTAAATAGTGCTTATTGGACTTTACTTGGTGCCTGCATAGTAGGTGGAAACCGAGACCTTCAGCTTGTGTGGATCACTCAAGACTTACCTTAGAGCCATCCCTTCCTGGTGCGCCTGGTGGGCCCTACAATATACAAGGATCTGGTTTAATAGAGGAAAAGGCATAGGACACGTACTTTTCCCAGCCACAGTAGGTGAATCTCTGATAAGATACTGACCACAGGGCCCCTCCGCCCTTGCTTAATGTGGGATAGATCAGGAGATGGTCCCATGGGTCCCATTGAGCCCCGTGGGCCAGGCTGCCCAGGAGGGCCTGGCATACCAGGGAAGCCTGGGCTCCCCTTTGGTCCTGGTGAGCCTGTAATCAAAGAACAGCTCATTAGCTCACAGCCTGTGGGAAAGCAAGGGGTTCTGGCAGATGAGAGTGTCCAAGAGCTGCTTCAGCCACTTTTCTTTGCACTCTGCCCCTTCGCCTTCTGATACCACCACAAAGGTCTCCCGTGGGAATTTTAAACTTAACCTAATCAAAGTGACTTCCCCATCTTCCTCTGTTTTTGTGGACCACAGTCATAACAGAAACTTGGGAATCTGCCAATATTTCCCTATTTCCACAACCTCCTTACCCAATCAGTGCCCATCTCTTACCCCAATGCTACTTATAACTGCCTGTGCCTCTCTATCTCCTCCATCACATCGGGATACTATCACATATGGGTAGTAACCATCACATCTGGATAATGGTTAAGCGTACAAATTTTAGTGTCAGAGAGACCTAGGTCTGAATCTCTGACAAGGTGCTTGTACTCTTTGAACCTTAATTTCTCATCTCTAAACCTGGGCTAATAAAAAGCTTCTTTATAGAATGGCTGTACTGAATGAGATTTTTTTTTTTTTTTTTTGGTGGGTCCCGGGGGTCGACCTCAGGACCTTGCACGCCAGCAGGCACCTGTGCCACTGAGCGATATCACTGGCCCTTTTTTCATATGTGGGTTCTGGGAGTTGAACTCAGGACCTCGCGCTTGCCAGGCAGGTGCTTATGCTGCTGAGTTAGCTCACCGTGAATGAGATTTTAGACACACGTATATGCATCACTTAGCATAGGGCCTCACATATAGCAAGCACTAAAAATAAATCTGTTAGACCTTTGCCTTTCTTTTGTTTCATTCAACTCTTTCTTCATAGCTAGTGTCCCTCTATTCCCCCACCAATCTTATTTACTCCTCACCCATTCTTTACATTTCTATATTAATATTATTTCTAAAATAAGTCTTACTGTGTAATTTTCTTAATTGCAACCCTTTGGCACAAAAGCCTCAAGCCACTGAAATGGGGTAGCAAACTCTCTCTGCTGCATCCCTCCACAAATACCCACAGTGAGAGCAGAAATGTTGTCCTGTCCAAGATTTGCTACAGACTCAAGGCCTGTTGCAGGCAAGTGTGGGCAAGAAGATCTCATCTCAAGGTTCACATGCACAGCTCAAGCTCAGGATGACAGCTGTAGCAGGAGATCTAAGAATGTTCTCTATTTTCACAATTCTAGCATGGAGCAGGACCTGAAGTCTACCACCAGGGGAAGGGCAAGAGTATAGAGAGATATGTAAGAGCTACTGAAAACTGAGAGTAGAGTACAAACACCCAGAAAATCCCATTGGTATCCTTGTCCCCACTAAGCATAAGGCAATAGTATGCCACCATTGGAGGAATTTGAAAATCTGAAGACTGCAAAATATACCCTGGCAAAAGAAGAGGGTACCCATCTCAAGGACTAATTACTATGTACCCTACTGTTCCCCTAAAAATGATGTTCAGCATTCAATAAAAAATTTTGAGCCACATGACAAAAGCAAAAGCAAAACAAGCTACTGTGAAATGATAGAACAATTAGCAAAACCAGACTCAGGAGATGACTTGGATATGGGAGTTATCTGTCAGGGATTTTAAAGCAACAATTATTAACATGTTAAAGGTGCTAGTGGAAAAAGATAGATGGCTCGCCTCAACAGATAGACAATTTCAGCAGAGAGATGGAAATTAGAGGGGAAAAAGTCAAATGGACATAAACACAATATTAAGAGATGAAAACATTTTTGATAGGCTTATCAGCAGATTGGTCACAGTTGATGAAAATATCAATAAACTTAAAAGTTGCAGCAACAGAAATTTTCCAAAACTGTTAATGGCTTGGATATATGTTCTCCAGAAGGCTCACTGTGTTGAAGGGGTGGTTGCTGATGAGCTTTTGGGAAGTAATTGGATCATGAGAACTTTATCAAAGTGGATTAATCTACTGATGAAATTGTATTTTTTTTAAACACTGGTTAAATTTTGAGATATTCAGATCTTTCCCACATCACCCAATCATAGATTATGTCGTGACTATGAGTTACTAAATTTTATATCTCCCCAGCAACATACATCACTACTGAGCATACATAGCATCCTGTGGAGAACTTCAATCTTTGGTTACAGTGTTAAGAGCTCTTGGTTTCACAGCCCCGCACACCCTCTTTAAAGAAATCATAGTTTGATGACATTATTTGGAGATGACAGAAATGGGAATTGGGGCTTAGCTGAATAGAATGGATCATGGGGATGTGACGTGAGCACTATATCTGGTCCCTGACTCTTCCTGCTTTTCTCTATTTCTGCTTCCTGGTAGCCATGAGGTGAGCAGCTTTCCTCTGCCATGTCCTTCCGCCATGATGTTTCTGCCTCACCACAGGCATAAAGCAATGGAGCTGGCTGACTATGGAATGAAACCTCTGAAACCACGAGCCAAAATAAACCTTTCCTACTTTAAGTTGTCTTTTTAGGTATTCTGCCAGAGTGTCACAAGCTGACTAACACAAAAATGAAACACAAAGAGAAACCAAAAGTAAAACAGAAGATCCAAGAGTTGGGGTAACATCTGTCTAAATGTCACCAAAGTCTGAGGAGACAAAAACCCTACAGAGCTTCCCTCTGTATATAGTTCAAGCTCACAACATACTGTGGTAGCTCATTCTTGTCTTCTTCTCCAGGCACTTTTCCCACCGTCATCTCCCTTCTCATTACCTCTCAGCCCCACACTCCCTGAATAGACCCTGCTACTGCCCACCATCTAGCCTAGACTGATTTTCCGTTTGGCCTCCATCCTCATTTAATCACCATGGACCATGTACCTCCAAAAACATCTTAACACTCTTTTCCTATAAGAGAATTAAATGCTTACTTCATTTCATACCATTATACTTTATATCCAGTATGATGTGTACTATATAATGTATACATGCACAAACATACTCTGTATATGTTTATATTATATACATATATTTATACATATACATGTACCTCTGAGTACTCTATCTTAAAGTTAGGAGATTTCAATAAAAATACCTAGGCTTTTGGCTTCAATTTGAAAAGAGGAAGAACTAAAATCTGGATCACAATTCTGCCATTGGCACAAATGATTGGAGCTCTATATAGGGGCTTCCCTTTTAAATGGGATTTATACTCTGTTTAGTTCAATCCTCTTCCCTCTTGATCCCTTACACTCTGCCCCTTCATTCATTTGTGCCACCTGCCAGCACTCTGTAGATGTTGAGGGCCTTTTGTTGTTATTTTTGTTTTGAAAATTCTTTTCAGAGGCCTAAATCAACATAGCATTGGGAGTATATAAGTTTAAGAACAAGCTATTTAACTGTTTGATAATACTTGTTTGCATGTGTGCCAGATTTTGGTCATACCATTTTGTTCTGGAAGTTAATGGGGAAGAGAAGTATGCAGTGTTTATGCAGAAAGACACAATTATAAATGATCTTCTTGGCGTAGGCTGGGCTTTCAGTGAAGGTTGGGCATCCCACACTTTCACTGGGACACAGAATGGCTGCCACATAGGGAGGGTTCCAGGGAATGCCTCGCTGGTTCCTCAAGGGTCACAGTTGTGTGAGGTGTGAGGCTGCACCCTTCTCACCTTTGCACTAGACCTTGAATATTAGCCAGGAAGGATGAGGGAAAGGAGGGTGTGGATTTTAGAGCACCTCTTGAAATACTGTGGTGGAAAATAAACAACAAAAAATTTACCATCGTAACCACTGTAGAATGTGCAGGTCAGTAGCAGTAGGCACATTCGCACAGTTGTATAAGAGATCTCTGCACCTTTTTCATCTCATAAATGTGCAACCTTATGCCCACTGAACAATTCCTCCCAATTTCCTCTCTACTCAGCCTCTGGTAACCACAATTCGCCTTTCTCTTTCTTTTACTAGAGTTTTAGGGCAAAAGCCAAGGCTTTGGGGGGGTTCCAAGAGACTAGGCTCTGCCACCTGTCGCATAATGCTAATCAAGGAGATGGGCAGTGGCGAAGGGCAGGAAAGGAGATTTAATCAGCATAGCTATGCTGGGAAGCACAGATAAATAGTTTCAAAGTCTGTCTTAGAAGGCCTGATAGACGCTTTGAGGTTTTATAGAAAAGGGGAACAAAGGCAAGGGTAGAGGGTTTGTATAACCCTCTGACAGGTAATCCTTGTCAAGTTGTGGTCGGGTCGATCAGTATCTCAGACTGGTTCTGTGAGGTCCTGGGAGAGTCATCGCTTGAGGGGACAGTTTGGTTCCCATCATGAGATGATGGTTCCTGCCTAAGGGAGGCAGCTTTAGTTCCTGGCATGGGATAAATGTTCCTGGCTGGAAGGTGACTTCATTGTGGGGTGGGCTGGGAAGCTCTGATTTTCTTGGAATTCAAGATGACTGCAGGTTTAGGACAATGACTGAAGACTTCTGGGCACTGTACCAGGGCCTCTGGAGTTGTACTATGTACAACCTGGCACTGGATGTCCTAAGCAAATCCTGAAAATTAGTTACTTTTACCTTGGTATCCTCAGTCTTGAAGGGAGATGCAACAAACTAGGCAAATTTAAGGCTAATAAGCCTTTCATTATGGAGACTACTTAAGTGATCAACAATCACAACATGCAGAGTTAAGCAGGGATCTGACCCAAAGGTTTAAGCTAATAAAAGACAAATATAAAATAAAAGCTAAATAAATGCTAAGTTTCAGGCTACTTTTAATTACCCACTGGGCATCTGTAGGCTCTGTTTCTAAGTTCCTGTTATATTCCTGTGTTTGACTATTTTAGATCTCTCATGTAAGTGCAATGATAGAGCATCTGTATTTTAACTGACTTATTTCACTTAGCCTAATGTTCTCAAGGTTCGTCCATGCTGCAGTATGTGGTAGAATTTTCTAGGTCATGGAACAATTAATGGGAAGTTAAGGGTAGGCAATATTCCATTCAAATGCGTCTCATACCCCAGCTCTCACTACAGTCACGGTTACATCCTGAACGAGTTTATGTGGGAAGGGGAGGCCAGATCCCTCTGATAATTAAATATTTTATTTCCAATAACAGAAAGACAGGCTAGAGATAACATATTCCCTGTATTTACCTAATCAATGAACCGCAGAGATCACTGTATGTTAAGCACATTTAAATGTGGGGCCTTGATACGCAAACGAAGTGCCTCATATTCAACAGTGGAGGGTAGAGAGCAGCAGCCAGCCCCTCACCACCAAAGCCAAAGGATTCCAACCTGTATCTTTCCTATGTTGGTGCTCCAACCTGTGATTGATCACAGGCCTTAGAGTGAACTTTTATTTAAAGGTGAGAGAAACGTATTAGCTTTCTCGATGCTCTGATATATCTCAATGGAGAGCATCAAAAACACTAGAAGTAGGAAGTGAGAAATTCTCCATGTAAGGGCCTAGTTCATTGTAAAAGCTCACTTATCCTCAATCCTCTCTGTTCCATGAAGGATCGTGGACAGGTCAATGCATGTTAGAAACCAGACGGCAGCCTTGGAGAGCAAAGCCAGTAAGTCATTTATTTAAAAAAATAGACAGTCAGTGGCTCCCCTCCTCCTGTAGCTGTCCTTGGTCAGACACATGTCAACTGGCCTGGAGATGAACTTCCTCCAGGGAAGTAAAGCAAAAGCATTCCTTTATAGAAGGGTGGAGAACACTGTGCTGCGAATCAGTTTGTAAGGAGAGACTCTAGACTACTTGGAAGCAGCAAGAGGCTGCCTGTGTGAGGCATCTGCTGGAGAAAACTCTGCCACAACCCAGAGAACCTCAGGTCAAGGGAATGAACAGGAGAACAAACCCAAGTTGTGGGCCAGTTCTCTGTTCAGATTGAGACCCACGGCTCCTATGTTTGATGGCGATTAAGTATTGAAGATACACAAATCCTTTGAGAAAGACTCTGAGCCTTGATTCTTGCTGACTGTCCAGCCTAAAACTTATCCGTACCCTTTCTGCTTGGAAAAATTCTACCAATTGTTTATGTGCAGATCAAGCTCCAAATCCCCGATCGATGGAGGTTACAGCAACTTCTCCTTTCTTTCAGCTCCCACAGTAGGAAGTATCTGCACACTTACTTGGGGGCACGTGGAAACTCTTGTACTCTATTTGCATTCACAGCCTGTCTCCTGTCTTCCCATTTAGAAGGTCAAGGTATCATTCCGAACACTTAGCACACTGCTAAGCAATGATAACCCGTGATCAGACAATCAATGATTTACAATCACTTGCTGACACTAACGTCATTTCCTTTACTGATGTTAAAAAAAAAAATTGATCTGTCTATGGAGGGGCTCATGATAAAACATAAAACACTTTGTAACTGTTTTTTGAAGTTTTCATTGTATTTTTAAATGAAACGATAGGACAAAAAAAGGTTGAGGATGTAGTTTGGTATGAACGTCCTAGGTTCAATCCCCAGCGTTGCCAAAAACCCAAACTTTTTCTTCAAATTAATAAGGCTAAATCTCTAAAACTATATGCTAAATTGAAGAAGCCAGACAAAGAGAACACAAGCTAAAAAAAGTCCACTTATGTGTAGTCCTAAAGCAGATGAAGCTATGGTAAAGGAAAGCAGATCAGTGGTACCCAGAGCTGGGGATGGGGAGTAACTGACTACAAATGGGTACATGGGAACTTTCTGGAGTGATGGAATGCTACATCTTGATGTAGGGTGTTGGATACAAAGATGTATAGATTTGTCAAAATTCACCAAATGATAACTTAAAATGGGTACATCTTAAGTTATAGCTCAATAAAGTCTACTTATAAAGAAAATTATGTAGATAGATGTAACAATAAAGATGAATGTGTTAATAAGGGAAGATGGAAAGAGAATTGGGGAACAGTGGAAATAAGGCTGGCCATGAACTGGTAGAACTCAGTGATTATACCATTTAGTTTTGTATGTATTCAAATTTTTCCACCATGAAAGTAAAAAATAGCTTGGTGATTTTCTCTTAAAATGGTCTTCAAGAATCATATCTAGGGCCGGTGAGATAGCTCAGCAGCATAAGCGCCTGCCTGGCAAGCGCAAGGTCCTGAGTTCGACTCCCGGTACCCACATACGAAAAAAGGGCTGGTGATATCGCTCAGTGGCACGGGCACCTGCTGGCGTGTGAGGTCCTGAGTTCGACCCCCAGTACCCACACACACACAAAAAAGAATCATATCTAATCCCAAGACAATCACCTTTTCCTCCCAAATTACTATCAGTTGTAAGGGGTTCTCAGGCTGGAAAGCCTAACTTCCCAAGGCCCTCTCAGTATACATGGTGCGGCAGCTCTCTGAACACCTGCTTCACTTCTCAGGATGGAAGCTGGAGAACACCTCCTGGCCCCCACAGAACATGACCTCTTGTGACCTATCCTGGTGATTCTACCAACCTCCTGGGCCCCTCTTCGTACTTACCAGGCGGACCCTGGCCCCCAGGTAGGCCAGGAGGTCCTGGAAGGTAGGAATTTGAGGCCAGCACCTTGTTGCCCGTGATGTACTTGCCCAGTTCAGCAGCATTGTTGGGGAGCAAAGCAATCTGCAAAGAGAAGGGGAGACCTTGGTCAGAAAGCAATGGCCCCACTGTAAGGGAGGTTGTCTGCAAAGGCTGCAAGGCATTTTCATGATTTTTCTTTTTAACCATAGCTAGTTAGAGATCCCGGGGACTGTAGAGATCCTCTTCTTAGGCTTAAGTGCCTCCCAAGGAAAACAATGTACATGCGCTCCCTCAGCTAGTTAATTTGCCTAGGCACCATTAGAACTCATTACCATAATTAAAACAACCTATGTGTTCCATACTTTCAATCTATCAATCAACTACTGCATGTCTCAAGCTTTTATTACTTACCTACACAGCCAAGCTGTGTTTGGTTCTGTGGCTCCAATGGTGATCAAGACATGGTTAAAGAGCACTCAGCCCTGGGAGCCAGGACCAGGAATGTAGTTGACAGTTCACCCTCACTTTCAGGCTGGCTTTCTGTATCAACAGGCAGTAGTGATTGTGGCGGTTTTAAACATGTTCATAAGTTCTACGATGCTCCTTTTTCAAAAGTAGAGGCTAATTTTCCATCTCAAGTGTGGACTGGACTTAGCAAGCATTTTCTAATGAACAGAGTATGACAGAGGTGATGGTGTGCAGCTTCCGGAATGAGGACTAAAGGGCACTGAAGCTTCCGCCCTGCTCACTCTCTTGGACCACTCATTCTAGGGGAAGGCGGAAGACTGCACGAGTAAATGACCTTCACGTTCCTTGCAGTCAGGTTAACTGTGTGAACACTCAATGGCTGCAAACTCAATTTCCTCACTGGCAAAAGGGAAAAGTAACATCTACTTCTGGGGTCATGAGGTTTAAGTGGGGAAACGTATGCCATGTGCCCAGTACAGGACCTGGAACACACTAACTGGTTGATAAATGGTAGTTCTAGTCTCTTCCATCTAGGAAGCTAATTCAGGGTACAAAATCTAGTGGAGAAGGCACATTTCTAGGACTTACTCCACACTCTGGAGTCCTGTACGAACCAGGCGTCTCTGCAACTCTCCAAAGCATACTGCATTTGTCCCACATCCTCTTGGACAAGATCCTGTTTGGGGACCCTCTGGTCAGAGGGTAACACAGGCTCAAGGCAGCATATGGCTGATTCCATCTTGGCCCATTGGAGTGCCTTACAGCGCTTCCCATCTTTAGATCTGAGTTTTCGTAATACACCTACTACCAGAAAACGTTGTCTGGTGAGGTTTAACACCAGCACAAAGCACTAAATTAAAAATTCTGCAATTTTCTGCATCTGAGGATCTAATCAACTCTGAATTATAAATTTTGAGAGGAAGAAATGTACAGTGCAATGTTGATCTGAACCACGGAGTTTCCTTTACTTCTCCTCTTCCCGGGAGAGTCAGTACTTGTCACCTCTCACTTCCTTCCTCAGCGATACCCTCATCCTGCTGAGACTGCAGCCTCCCAGTCATGTTCCGAGGCACACTGCATGCGGTTACGTGAAAAACCCCGGGAAGCCAGGGCCTGACTTCACGATGAAAGACCTCCTTTTCAGGGATGAGGGCAACTGGCTTGATAGTAGCAAGTGGGGAGAGGAAGCGAAGGATGGTCACAAGATCTCGAATCGCTCAGGAGACCACACGGGAGACTAGGATACAGCTGCTGAACCTCAGCCACGCCGTACCATGAATGAGCACAGGTAGACTTGGAAAGATCCGCTGTCCGGGAAGTTCGCATCAGGCTTCAGAAGGTCCTCATCTCCGACACAGTGTCTGTTTTGAGCTTGGAGGATTGGCCTGATTGTTAGCAGCATTCCCATATGAAGAAAGCACAGTTCTGATAAAGACCTGTGGCCAAGACTCCACTCCCTTGCTGGGTAGCTGCTGGGTGTGGAGCCTTCTTGATATCGTTTGAAAGCTGATGATTGTTCTTAGTCACAAAGGCAGGTGTTCTTGCCAGAAGAAATCCAATATTATGTAAAAAGAATATCACGACAATATATGGTTTCCCCTTTAGCATCCACCGTTACCTGATACACCTTAGGGAAAATGAATTCTTCTGGTTCCTTTGTAAGGTGACTACCCTAATCCCATAGCACCTGAAATGTTATTTACAAGATAAAACCACAGACCATCTGGCTGTCCTGGAGTTAAGAGGGCCTATTTCCATTTCAACTGCCCTGTCTTATTTTGGCCAGGGATGAGCCCTAGGCAGAAACTTCAAGAAGATTTCTGTCTTCCCACTTGAAGTTCCAACTAAATCCAGGACTGCTAAGATCCATTCAGCTCAGGGTACAAGGATACTCTGGGAACAGGAAGCTCCAGGAATCTTCAGCTCTGTCTTCCTCAGGGGCTATACTTAGGACTCTTTTTTCTTTGTGGTACTGGGGATTGAATCCAGAGCCATCTTACTGAGTTACATTTCCAGCCTTCCTCTTTAAAACTTTTAATTTCAAGACAGGGCTTGCTAAACTGCCCAGCTAGGCTTGAACTTTCTATCTTCCTACCTCAGTCTCCCAGAGTTCTGAGGAAGGCATTAGAATCCTTTGGTGAGGAAAGCCTTGCAGATCCTTGGGCTAAGAGAGTCCCAGCCACCACTGTCTTCTAGATAGAAGTTTGTTCTCCTCACTTTAAGAAGATCTAGTGTTCCCTGAAAGATATAAGGAATGGCAGGCATCCTGCCAGAGATGTCACTCATTCAATTACCCTGTGACCATTTCTCAGAATCCAGTAGAGGTGACTAAGAATCAGAATTTGGTGCAATTTGAAAGACAACTTTGCACAACTTCAGGTCAGGGATGACAGTTCAGACACCATTAGGACACGGGTATGACCTGGGGTTTATTTAAAATGGTGCTGCCAATACACTGTCATGGCAATAGACCACTCCAACCTGCAAGTGGGTATCTGGAGTCCTGGAGAAAACCAATGAGGGAAACAGAAGTGAATCTCTTCCAACTGCAGGCCAGCAGGTCAACACTGGCAGCTGAAGATTGGTCCAATTTTATTATCTGCTTCCAGGTGAAAAACTAAAATGAGGATCCCATCTGTGGGCTCTGGCAGACTTGCATTAAAATCTCAGGCCTGCTACTTTCCAGCTGTGGCATCTAGGGACCTCATTGGTAAGACAGGGCTGTAACATCCATCAACAAGGGCTGCCACAGGGTTAGAATGGTGACGTCTTCAACATGCCTGAACCAGTGTCCAGCCATTGTCGTAGACACAGCATCACTGGTCTGCCCAGGCTTGCTTCTGGCTCTGTTCCTAAGTAGCTGTGTGACTTCAGGTGAGTCCTCTTACACTTCCGGCTTTTCCTCTTCATGGCTATCAATCAAGAAGTTTGGACCACATGACCACATCTTGCACATTACTGTACTTAAACATTTTGCAAGTAGGGCTGTGGATGAGAACTGCAGCTGTTAATGTCACGAGGTAGCCAGTAAACGTTGACCTCAGCGTCCCAACTGACCCATGCTGGGGAATCATATTGGGCTCCCTTCAACTCCTGCATCAGGCTAGGTGGGATGAGTGGAAAGTAAAGGCCTATAGGATGCCAGGTATGAGAGAGGAAGGCTATCATAATGCAGCCTGAGTCTTCATTTTTCTTGGGTTTGAGTAATGGAATTAAGAGTATCATTATCTTATATTAGCTTTGTAATGGCACATGAAGCTTACAGTGCTGTTGGCATGAATCAGTGAGATGCTGCCTGTAAAGTACTTTGTAAACAGTGCTAATGATTAATGTTAATTACTTATTTGGTAACCATTTATAGAGCTCTTTCTAGGTGATAAGCACTTCTCTGCATCCTTTATAAATATTAATTTGACCACTACAAAAACCCTATGTGGCAGGTATTCTTGTTACCCACTTTTTATACGACTGAGGCACAAAGAGGTTAAATATTCTTACTTAGGGTCACACGGTATGTGGCGGGGCAGGAATTTAACCCTAGCCAATCTGCTTCTAGACTGTGCTTTCAATCATTACACAAAGCAGCATCTCTTAATATTACAATACTTCGCTAAAAAGATCCACAGTCACTTTAAGATGAATTAGTCTTCCCAACAATCCTGAGAAGACTCATTTACAGAGTAAGTAGATGAAGGCAGCAGCGGAAGCCACAATCTACTAAGAAGCCATATACCTTCCTGACATCGAAGGTAGCACTAGAGTGACCAAGTGCAGCCAGCAGGCGGCAAATCTGTTCTCCTGAAATTGCCTTGACCTCTAAACTTCTCATGCCTGTCTACCCCTCTCCATCTGGTCATCATCCACTGAGTTACACTGTTGGCTTGGTTCATCATTAGACAGTAAATGTACTCGAGGCAGGACTTTATTCCATACTATTTTATGTTTCCTCATTTCCCAGTTCACTGCAGGGCACAGTAGGTGCTCAATAAACACTTCCTGAATCATTATTCATTCTTCTGTTGACTACATACCATGGGGAGAAGTTGCTGGTTTAAGAGTGAAGAGACCCCTGGCTCCCCACACAGCCACCAAAGGAGAATAAACATACCAAACATTTGGTCAATCTAGAACCCACCAAATCCAGGCTTGCTGGGAGGGTCATACCTCTCTTGGGTTTCCCTCTCCTGAGACCCTAAAGCTGCCCTCTCAATCCCTGCTGGAGGGACACAAGTGACGTTAAAAAAGAGGCAACAGACTCCTTGGCTCTCATTTTAATTCAGTGCTCCAACAAGACTCAGACTCATTCAAAGGTAAATAACAGATCTTTTATCTATCCCCAAATTCCCTTACTGAATCACCTGTTTTCTTCCAATATCACAGAAAAAAATGGAAGAGGTAGATGCACTGGGTTCTGCATTCCATTTGAAAACCTTTTTATTGAAAAATAAAGCATAGAATCTGGAAACCTCAATAAACAAATGTATTTCAGTAAATCATCAGAAATCAAGCACCCCTTTAATGAATGCTCAAGTTAACAAATAGAACTTCGCCAGTCCCTCCAGATTTCCTTTTCCTGTGCCCCATCCCAGTTTCCTCCCTTCCCCCCAAAATTAACCACTGTCCTGATTTATATTACTTCTTGTATTTTAAAAAATAATTTACCACCCAACGATGTACACCTAGACACTACGGTTTAGCCTTACTCATTTAATACATCTTTTAAGTTCCTTGTTTCTTCAGGTTTCTACTTCACCTGTCTTTTCTTTATAATTTATTCCTTGAAGAACCCAGGCCATTTGATGAGGAGTGTTTCCCACAGTCAGAATTCTGCTGACTGTACACTCATGGTGCAGTTCAACATGTTCACACACCATTTAATACTGAGGGGCTGGCCACTGTCCAGGACACCCGGTACTTACTTCCTGGCCAATGTTTATTTGGGCAGCTGTCCTGTGTTTTTTTGGGAACAGAACAGATGGCACTGCCAGCACCAAGCTGATGTTAAAACCAACTGATGACCCAAGCACCAGCACAGGAGAAGTGAGAAGAGCCGGTATTAGGTCTGGCCTTTTGGGCAATTACTTTATCTCCCTGAGAATATGACCATCTTTCTTACAGGGTTGTGGTAACAATTAAATGACATTCTGGTTATAAAACTTCTTTATGAACTGTAGAATGCAACACATTCCAACAGGTACTTTAAAAATGAACTGCTCCTCATAATGTTCCACGCATGTCGGTATTAGCTCAGAATTGTCATGACGCATGCGTAGGGAGAATTTGGTGTAAGGCAGAGAACAATTCTAGTCCAACTCAACTGCATGAGCATTACTGGAGCACTAATACAACATCGGGGATTTTTACGTAGATCTACAGCAAGATTTTTGAGGGTGACAGGTGTTTTGAGACAAACTTTTAAACTTTTTAATATTTCTTTTTTGATGGATCATAAAATTTCACACAGAGGTTAAGGGAAAGCCAAACTTAGCAAATGAATTTCCAAGCAACTTGTGATATTTAACTCCACTATTCCTAAAGATCACTCCAACTAGAATTTTCCTACAGCTTGTGGGTTATTTCCAGAAAAGGAAAGTGAGGGTAACCTAGCGTTATGCCTTGAAACAGTGATCACCTGCCTTCTCTAAGCCTTGATCCTTTAAAATATGAAATTTTCCCATGTACCCTCTTTTGGGTTCACTCAATAAATAACAGCATTAATTCAAGCTTAACCTGGAGATCTATATGTGCGATATATTTATTTATATCTCCCTGTGTTTTTACTGGCATATAATACAAAATTTTCAGCCTGGCCTCCCAATCAGATCACAAACTATTTAGGGTCATATCCATATTTTACTCATGTTTATACAGTACATATATACATGCTTCTACTAAAGTTGATGGCTCACCAACAAAGCACAAGAGCCCTGCAAAGATACTTTCCTTCTCAGCCTGTTGATTTGTTTAACAGGTAGCTGTGGTTCTCATTAGGGGCCAGCTGCTAGTTGGTTGGACATGGAAAAGAGATTTTTTCTCATGTTTACCCTTTTGCCCTGTAGAAGAACTGGTCACCAAAGTTAAACAGATTATATACACTTCTTTGATCTACTAAGAGACAAGTTGAAGCAATTAAATAAACAAACCAGTAAGTTTATGTTTCATCAGTGTAAGAGCAATTACAGACTTGCTGACAAGCTAGCAAATGGACTGACCTCAGGTGTATAAAGACCAGCTATCTGGGTTCAGGAGGTCATTTAAGAAATCAGGTCACCAGATTCATCACAGGGTCCTTACAGCATGATGATGTGACCAGAGAACTGGAATCCCACCAGGCACTCATGGAACCTTTCAGAGAGCGAGTCAGTCCTCACCCTTGGTGACACAAGGTACCCACATGCCTGCTTCCCTATGTGCACGGAGCTCAAAGTGCAGATCACAATTTTTAAATGTGAAAAATAAAGTTACCACAGAAGGTCCTAAGTCTACAGAAGTTTAGAAAGAGGATGATTTCTATTGACAGAACACAGATAAAATAAAATCACATAGGTCTGCCCTGGGTTCCATAAGGCTGCACATTCATTTCACAAGAAATTGCAGCAGTCATAGGGTTACCCTCTCTATGTGCCCCTTACAAAGGTCTATTTTGATAACCACCCCCTCAATTCTTTTCCATCATTGCCTGTGGTTGTCTTTTAGATGGCCAGCTCAGGAGGGGAAAGCATCCTAAGTCCAAACCCAGCTGTCATCAACCACAGTGAATGCTCAATACAGATAATTTATTTTTATATTGACCTTAAACTTTCCTGTACTTCATTCAGCCAAGTCCTCCTTTCATTACCCGTCACTGCTCCCACGTGCTCAGCAGTACCTTCTGCTTCAGCTGCAGCACCGTCTGCTTCATCTGGTGGAATTCCTTGCATGTGGCACAGCAAGTCCCGGCTTTCCCTGTGTTCTCAGACTTCTCCTCGTGCCCTGGGAAAGGAGACGGGCTCAGTTCTGTCTAGGAAACTGGAGGAAACCTAGACCCAGAGAGACTACATCAGAAAAGGCTGCCCTGGGGTGGGGTAGAATATGGGAGGGATTAGATGTTGAGGAGGTCCCACTTCTCAGGTCTCTGACAGCAGGCCCCGGGTCGGAGATGAGAGCCAGAGGCTCCAGGTTCTCTTTGGGCTCAGCTGTTCCTATTTAGGCCTCCCAACTATGTAAAAATGTGGCCAACATCCCTTTTATCAGTGCCTTTCATGTGTGGAAATGGGAACCATGGTGCTTTTGTCAGTGCCTTTCCAGAAGGCAGGCTCTACAAATCTGACATTATTTATGGTGCCCTCAAAAGGCCAATGTTCATTTCTGCAAATATCCCCAAGCCCAGGCAACGGGACTCACAAAGCTGGTCTGCATCACCTCTGCCCATCTCTGTCTCAACAGGGAGCACAGCTGGGTTGCATGGGGCCAAGAAGTGGAGATAGAATTAGGGTTAGAAGACAGAAGTGTTAAGACAAGCATGACCAGGAAGCACAGAGAGGGTCAGAAGGTGGCATTGCCCGACAGTCCCCATTTCAATGGAATGGATGAATGACCAGACTGGAATAGATGGATGCTATTCCACTGTCCTTAGGTACAACAAACTCAATGGGCCTGGAGCCTGTGTCACCTTTCCATGCAGGAATCCAGCATTTCCTACAGTCAGCACAGCCAGAGTTGACTAAGGCTGCAGATTTCCACCACAAAATACACAATTGATACAATCCCCTCCATCTATCCTACCATCCATTTGTATCTCACCCATCCATATTTCTAACCTTTTTATGTCTGGCCATCCATCCATCTTCCCTTCCCTTCCTCCTATCTATCTACAGAGGACCTACTATTAGGCCTTGTGTTAAGTGCTCCAAATATAAAATAGACGAAGATACCACTTTTCACAATTTACAACTGAACTTTGTTTTAAGAAGCTAGCCATGGTGGCAGAACTGGGCCACGAGGCACAAGAGTTAGCCCATCTTTGCCTTTCTACTTTTGCATACCCAGTGGAATTTCCCAGGTTGTTGTGATGAAGCAATTTGACAGTTTTGGGATAGGATAGACCTCCTTAACCAACTGCTAGGCTCTATTTCAATTGGATCATAGAATGTTAGAACTGACAGTTCCATGTGTATTATAGATAAGGCAAGTAAGAACAAGAGAAGGAAACACACTTGCTTTGGGTCTCCCAGAATGCTATGTGCAGACCAGGCACTTACAGGGCCTGGCTGGCTCTCGAGAGGGTGGGGGATGTGAAATAAGCCTGCTATCAGAAGTTCTGCTGAGAACAACTCAGAGCCATCTGCAGGCTCCAAGAAGGTGCTCTGCTGAGCCATCTTTTACACGAAAAGGTCTTTACAATTTTTTTGTTCCTTTGTAGAATTATCAGAAGATGGAGAATCAAGATTAATGTTATCCAAAAGACTCGAAGAACCCACTGATGCTGAAGTGCACAGCAGGATAGGAAGCAGTATGGATGCTGGTACATTCAGATGAACAGGATTTGAACCTCAGCAGTGTCATTTAGTGCCTTATAGGTTGGGCGAGGCATCAATTCCTTCAATGGTAAATGGTAATAGCACCTGTCACTGGGGTTGCTGTGAGGAGTCACTGAAATAAGACCATGAAATAAGTCACAGAGCAATGCCCTGCCTATGCAAGCACGCCACTCGCGGTACTCACTGTTATTAGTATTATTTATTGTCACTCTTTTCCTGCACAATTAGAGATGTGTGGTAAGCTACTTGACATCATCCTGTGATGATGAAACCTGGGTGTCTCAGAGGGTTTGAGGCTAAATAAGGACTCACATCTTGTTTGTATTATAGACTTTTAACACACAGCCCACTCAAGACAATAGGGGTCACCCAATCGCCTTGGAGCTGCAACTTGTCTACATTAATGTCAATATAGGGCTAAAAGTAATCTAACATACCCTACACTAACAATTTATTTAGACACCTAGGCAGATCTCTCCCTGTGTATTTTCAGCCTTCTTAATTAATGATGTGGCCATGTGTGTCTGGGAAAGGTCTGGCGAGGTATCACCTGATTTTGTTCCAATAAGGTGCAATATCATTAATTAGCCACATGGGGGCATGGAGCTCTAATTTTTACTGAAGTTGAGTCGCTTATACATACTATTAGAAATCTAACACCTTAGATATCATGATACCAGTATCTAATAATCTTAGAAAAACCAAAGAATGTTCTAAGGTATTTCAATTGGGCAGTGTCATAAGTGAACAAAGCATGTTTGTTTTCAAAAGTTGAATTGCAGATTCATACTCTAGTGCTGGTGCTCTTAGCCCTGGAGGCACATTACAAGCTTGTGTGTGTGTGTGTGTGTGTGTGTGTGTGTGTGTGTGTGTGTGTAATTCACTGCTCCCTGCCTACCTGGGGGTGGCACCGAGGCAACAGTACCAGCGTGCGTTAACAGTCCCCAGGTGGTTCCAAGGTTGAGAACCACTAATCTATAGATTAGCAAGCTTGAAAGTTATGTGAGACACCTGGCTGTTTCTCACACTTTGAACTATAGTTAAGTGACACTTGGGATTATGGGGATGTTATCAGAAAATAAACAAAAGCTGAAAAATAAAGACTAGTAAGGTAATGACTATGGAGCCGACATATCCTTACTTTGTCTCCCCATCAGTACTCCAGACTCCCTGGGGTGACTCGGCTGGCTCCAGCTCCATGTGTACAAAGGGGGGAAAAAAATCAAAGTGACTGAACGCGTATTAACCACGTCTGTGGACTGTAACCTCTCAATCATCAGAGGCCATCCTACACCCTTTCTATTCCAGGCCTTTGTTGGGGTTTAAATTCCTCATCTACAATGTTAGAGATACTGGAAAATGCCAAGTTTCAAAAAATGGAAGAGGGAGAGCAAATTTTAGATCACATGTGTTTATACTCAATAATCATTATATCTTCATAAAAAATGACTGTCATGAGATACTGGGCTTATTAATTAATCAAAAGCAGATAAAACTGCTTAGCTGTCTCTGATGTTCCAGAAGGCAGGGCTGTTTTTGCCCCTCACATTCCTTATTGCTAAGTCAAATGTTCAGATATGTACTTATTCATGTTTTAGATACTGTTGGAAAGTTCTCTGCTTAGGAGGTGTTGAAGCTGGGCATATTTGCAAGTTTCAGTACTCACTTAGATAAAGGACAAAAAAAAAGAGGACTGTGTAGTGACAAAAGGTTAAAATTCTCAGCACCAAACTTTTTGATAACACAATTTTGCCCACGATAGTTCAAAGTGTGAGAAACAGCCAGGTGTTTCACATGACTTTCAAGCTCCGCTAATCTATAGATGAGTGGTTCTCAACCTTGGAATCACCTGGGGACTGTTAACACGCCCTGGCACTGTTGCCTCGATGCCACCATGTGACTGGACATGCATGAAACACTCCACTAATGAGAACTAAAACCAGCACAAGATAAAAATAAATACAAAAATAATATTTTCCTCCCCTGAGCTAATGTTATATCTTTCCCCAAAAGGTTAAAACATACAGATACTGTTGTCTAAATTTAAAGAGCTTCTTTGAGGCCTTAGCCAGAGGCCTTGCCAGTTCGATACTTTGACGAACAACCTTAGATACAATACAGGTATTCCGGAAAGATTGAAATCAGGATCCCCTGAAAAATGCATTTCTGAGTTGTCTACATTTGCCAGCTCAGACCCTTTCCCTTATAAAAACCCCAATCACTCCCCTTGACTGTGCATTTCCTCTCTGCAAACTGGCTCGCTGTCCCATTTGACAGTGTACTCAGTGATCTAAATAAGCTCTTGCCATTCTTGTTGTCCTTGTCTATTGGTAAACTCTTTTCACCACCTGTGTCGCTGGCCCTCTGTACACTGTCTGGCATGGCAGACTGCACAGGAAATCCTAAGGTTGGCAATCAATCCTAAGGCTAGGATACTATTATTTAAGATCACACCAAGTTTTGAAAAAGATTTCAGAGGGCAAGAGGTTCTTCAGAGCTCATGGAATTTAACACTTTTGTCCAAAGAAGAGAAAATTGAGAAAATAAACAAAAATAAAGACTAGTAAGCTAATGATTACAGAGCCAACATATCCTTACTTTGTTTCCCTGTCAGTAGAAGCGGAAGAGCTGGGTCAAATGGGACCTCTGATCCTGGATTTTTGAGGAATCTGCACACTGAATTCCACAGTGGTTGCACCAGTCTACACTCCCACGAACAGTGGAGAAGGGTTCCTTTTTCCCCACAGCCCCACCAGCATCTGTTATTGGTTGATTTCTTGGTAATAGCCATTCTTTCTGGGGTGAGATGGAATCTCAGTGTTGTTTTAATTTGCATTTCTCAGATGACCAGTGATGTTGAACATTTTTTCATATATTTATTTGCCTTTTCTACTTCTTCATCTGAGAAGTGTGTATTCATCTCAGATGCCCATTATCAGATTGGGTCTTTAAATTAGGGGGGTCTGATTTTTTTGAGTTCTTTATATATTCTAGGTATTAGTCCTTTGAGGAACAGCTGGCAAAAACTTTTTCCCACACTGTGGGTTGTCTCTTCATTCTGTTGGTAGTTTCTTTTGCTGTGCAAAAGCTTTTTAATGAGATCCCAGTTATTGATTTTTTGCAATATTTTCTGTGTTATTGGGCTTTTGTTCATAAAGTCTTTGCCTACACCATTGTCTTCGAGTTCTACCTATTCTCTCTTCCAGCAGATTTAGTGTTTCTATTTTAATATTTAGATTTTTGATCCACTTTGATTTTAGTTTAGTGTACAGTGAAAAATATGGATCTAGTCTTAATCTTTGGTATGTGGAAAGCCAGTTTTCCCAGCACCATTTATTAAAGAGGCTATCCTTCAGGTGAATGTGTTTGGCCCCTTTGTCAAATATAAGGTGGCTGAGTGTGTTTGGGGTTGTTTCTTGTCTTCTATTCTGTTCTACTGATCTTCGGTATTTATTTATTTATTTATTTATTTATTTATTTATTTATTTATTTATTGCCAGTACCATGTTGTTTTTATTACTGTTGCTTTAGAGTATAATTTCAATTCTGGGATTGTGATGTTCCCTGCTTTGCATTTGTTGCCCAGAATTACTTTTGCTATTCTAGGTCTCTTCTGGTTCCAAATGAATTTTAGAATTGTTTTCTCTAATTCTGTGAGATATGCTACTAGAAGTTTGATTGGGATTGCATTAAATCTGTATACAATTTTGGAAGTATAGCCATTTTCACTGTATTGTTTCTTCCTACCCAAGAAGAAGGGATATTGTTTCATTTTCTGATATCCTCTTCAATCTCCTTTTTCAGAGTACTGTAGGTTTCAATGTAGAGGTCTTTTACTTCCTTTGTTAGATTGATTCCTAGGTATTTCTTTTTCTTTTTTCTTTTCTTTTTTTTTTTTTTTGATGCTATTGTGAAGGGTGTTATTTCCCTAATTTATCTTTCAGTGAGTTTGTTATCTGCGTACAGGAAGGCTACTAATTTTTGAGTGTTGACTTTGTATCCAGCTACATGACTGAAATTGGTTATTAAATGTAGATGTCTTTTGGTGGAGTTTTTGGGGTCTCCTATCTGAAAATAATAATTTAAATTCTTCCTTTCCTATCTTTATTTCTTTTATTTCTTTTTCTTGTCTAACTGCTCTGGCTAATGTTCCCAGAACTGTACTGAACAAGAGTGGTGATAGTGGACATCCTGGTCTCGTTCCTGATTTTAGAGAAAAAGCTTTCAGTTTTTGACCATTTAGTATAATGTTGGCTGTTACTTTGTCATATATGGGTTTTATCAGACTGAGATAAAGATTATCTATTCCAATTTTCTACAGGATTTTTATCATGAATGTGTGTTGGGTTTTGTCAAAGGCTTTTTCTGCATCTATTGAAATGATCCATATGATTTTTATCTTGGGTCTGTCAATAAGATGTGTTACATTTATTGATTTGCATATGTTGAACCATTCCTGTATCCCTGGGATGAATCCTACTTGGTCATGGTGTATAATCTTCTTGATGATTTGCTGCATTCTGTTTGCCAGTATTTTATTGAGGATATTTGCATCTGTGTTCATTAGGGAGACTGACCTGTAGTTCTCTTTTTTGGTTGGATCCTTTTCTGGTTTTTGATATCATGGTAATGCTTGCTTCCAGGAATGATTTTGGGAGTATTGCTTCCCTTTCAATTTCATTAGAGTTTGAGGAGTAGTGGCGTTAGGTCTTCTGTAAATTTCTTATACAATTCAGCAGTAAATCTGTCAGGGTGTAGGCTTTTTTTGTTGATAGGTTTTAATTACACCTTCAATTTCATTGACTGATACTGTGTTATTTAGAATCTTTTATCTTCTTGATTCAGCTTTGATAATTCATATATATCTAGGAATCAGTCCATTTCTTCTGTGTGTTCCAACTCATTAAAATACAAGTTCTTGAAGTAGGTACTGATGATCTTCTGGATTTCTGCAGGGTCTGTTGTGATTTCACCCTTTTCATTCCTAACTGAATGAATTTGAGTCTTTCTTTTCTTTCTTTCTTTTTTTTTTTTTTTTTTCATTAGGTTGGCTAAGGGTTTGTCAATTTTATTTAATCTTTCGAAGAACCAACTCTTTGATTCATTGATTCTTTGTATTGTTTTCTTTGTCTCCGCTGCATTAATTTCTGCTCTAATCTTTATAATTTACTCCCCTGTATGAGCTTTTGGCTTGACTTGCTCTTCTTTTACTAGAAGCTTGAGGTAGAACATTTGGTTATTTGAGCTCATTCTGTTTTACTGATGTGGGAATTTACTGCTATGAATTTCCCTCCTAGGACTACTTACTTTCATTGCATCCTGTAAGTTCTCGTATGTTGTATTGGCATTATCATTTAATTATAGAAATGTCTGATTTCTTCTTTAATTTCATCTGCGACCCATTGGTTTTTCAGGAGGGTGTTAATTTCCATGTGTTTATGAAATTTTTGTGGTTTCTTTTGCCACTGATTT
This sequence comes from Erethizon dorsatum, assembly GCA_028451465.1. Classification (NCBI taxonomy): domain Eukaryota; kingdom Metazoa; phylum Chordata; class Mammalia; order Rodentia; family Erethizontidae; genus Erethizon; species Erethizon dorsatum. Next base: position 20,144,699 of record CM051829.1, on the reverse strand, counting down.
CCAATTTCATTGCACTATAGTCAGATAATATGCCTGGGATAGTTTAAGTTCTTTTGCATTTACTTAAGCATGTTCTATGAGTTAGTATGTGGTCTGTTTTGGAGAACATCCCATGTGCAGCTGAGAAAAATGTATCTTATGATGTGGGTTGGGACACTCTATAGTCATCTACTAAGTCCATTTGTTCAAAAGTTTGGTTCAGTTCTGATATTTCTTTGTAGAAATTTTTGTCTAGTTGATCTATCTGTGACAGTAGGGTGCTGAGGTCCCTCACTGCAACTGTATTATTGCTTATTTGATTTTTCATGTCCATTAATATTTGTTTTGTATAGTTGGGTGCACTGGTATTTGGTGCATATATATTTATGATTGTTATCTCTTCCTTTTTGATTGCTCTTTTATGAAGGTTGTAGTGACCTTCTTTGTCTCTCTTAATCAGTCCTGGCTTGAAATCTACTTTGTCTGCAATAGAATAGCTATCCCTGCTTTTTCTGGGTTCCTGTCAAGTGGAGTATTGTTTTTCATCCTTTGACCTTCACTCTGTGAATTTCTTTTTCAGTTAAATGCATTTCTTATATGCAGCATGTTGTTGGATCTTGTTTCTTTTTTTTTTTTGTGGGTACCGGGGTGTCGACCTCAGGACCTCGCGCGCCAGCAGGCGCCCATGCCGCTGAGCGATATCACCGGCCCCTTTTTTGTATGTGGGTTCCGGGAGTCGAACTCGGGCCCTCGCGCTTGCAAGGCAGGCACTTAAACCGCTGAGCCATCTCACCGGCCCTGGATCTTGTTTCTTAATCAATTCTGCCAGTCTGTTTCTATTGATTGGTGAACTGAGACCATTTACACTGAGAGTTATAACTGGTAATTGATGGTATTGATTTATCTATGTCATGTTATTTTCCTGTTGTTGATTCCCTTTCTTTCCCCTCTGTTTAATTACCTGCTTTTCCTGGTAGGTTCATCCTGTTGGGGTTCATAGAGGTGTAGTCTTCATTATCTCTTTCTAGAATGTCCTTTAGAACATTTTGGAATGCTGGTCTGGTGGTCATGAATTTCTTCATGTGTTGTTTGTCATGGAAGTATCTTACTTTTCCATCAATTTTGAAAGATAGTTTTGCAGTGTATATCAATCTGGGTTGAAGGTTGTTTTTTTTTAGGGATTGAAATATTTTACTCTGAGCTCTCCTTGATTTAAGGGTTTGTGTTGAAAAGTCTGCTGTAATTATGATGGACTTTCCTTCATAAGTGATTTCTTTTGTCTAATTGCTTTTAATATTCTGTTCTTGTGTTGAATTTCTGGAATCCTGACATGCCTTGGGGTAGGTTTTGTTTGTTTGTTTGTTTTGGTTTTTTGATCATGGCTAATTTGAGTTCTATATGCCTACTTTATCTGTATGTAAAATTCTTTTTCGCTGCTTTGGAAGTTTTCTGCCATTAGCTCTGTGAACAGGTTTTTTTAATGTCATTTGTGGTATTTCCTGCTTTTTCATTGACTCCAATCAAATTTATGTTATTCTTCTTTGCATCATCTAGCAGCTGTTGGATCGACTTTTCGTGGTCCCTTGCTATTTTTAAGAAATTTTACTGGGATCCAGGTGAAAAGCACTGTGGAAAGACACAGAAACCGGCTCCTCCCATTGCAGCTACTGGGATCCAGGTGAAAAGCAGTAAGGGAAGGCTCAGAAACTGGCCTTCCCATTGCTGCTGCTGGGATACAGGTGAAAAGCATCATGGGAAGACACAGAAATCGATCCCTCCCATCATGGCTACCAGGATACAGGTGAAAAGCGTCATGAGAATCCTCAGAAACCGGCCCCTCCCATCGCGGCTGCTGGCATCCAGGTAAACAGCGTGGGAAGGCCCACAGACCGTTGGGAATGTCAGCCACACAGTAGGGCCCCCAGCCAGGGCACACAGGATGGACAGGTGGGACTAGCGCCATGAAATTGTAAGAAGCAACAGTAACAATACAAGCCAACAGGTGGTAAGTTAGGTGAATCAGTATTGTGCTCGGAGACAAAGACACACGGAAAAGAAGCAGGCGGGTAGGGCTTCCCCTTTTCACTTTTTTTTTTCTCTTTTTCTTTTTCCTTATCTTTTTTTTTTTTTCTTTCTCTTTTCTAAATGGCTGGTGAGAAATCCAGCTACAGAAAACTAATCCCATCCCCCAAACCCAGAAACCAAGTTCAGATAATCCCTTGCTTACTCTTTCATTCTTTCTCTTCTGCCCTCTTCTCTAGTTTCCCAAAGCTTGTGTGATCATCCTCTGTCTTCCAGCCTGGCTTCTACTTTCTTTTCAGTTATCTTTATTTTATCCACTATCTTTCTTAAATTTCCCCACCACAGGATAAAACCACCCTACCATGGGGAAACACTTTGCATACAAGCTCCAAATTTACAATTGGTTCTGTAATATAATTGTAGATGCTCCCATGGTTAAAGGTACAAAAGTAATAGTTACCACAGGTTGTCAATGTCTAAAGTGTGCTAGATGCTATTGTTATTGCTAATTATACTACTTTAACTAGTATGCCATATCTGTTTTAATCAGTTGTTCTCACTTCTGTAACAAAATTGGGAAGGGGTAATAACCTTACCACACCCCAGCATCAAAAGACTGGGGACTGAGCCAAACAGATACCAACATCTAACTGGAAAGGTAGGATCTTGGGACAGACACAAACCAAGAACCTCCACACAGAAGACATCCCTGAAGAACAGACCTTACCTAGAGAGGCCTTGATACTAGTGATATAGATAACTACTACAAAAACTTACAAGGATCAACACAGAAAACAACATGAAAACTTTTGAAGTGGAAAACGATAAGACACAGAAGCAAAATGCAACCTTGGACCTCCAGCCCACACAACAAGTCCAGGAGACAAGGAGATAGAGGAAAATGGAAGACACAAACCTGACATTTCTTTCTTTTTTTTTTTTTTTTTTTGTGGGTACCGGGGGGTCGACCTCAGGACCTCGCATGCCAGCAGGCACCCGTGCCGCTGAGCGATATCACCGGCCCCTTTTTCGTATGTGGGATCCGGGAGTCGAACTCGGGCCCTCGCGCTTGCAAGGCAGGCGCTTATGCCGCTGAGCCATCTCACCGGCCCGACATTTCTGAAATGATAGAACCAAAGTAAAGAAACAAATCCTTGAGGCTATAGAGGAAATCAGATCAGAAATAATCTCCCAGGTAAGAAAAGAAATGTCAACATTAATAAAGGAATTGCTCAGCAAATCTAGAGTAGAGATACATAAAAAATAGATGATGATAGGAAGAGGATGGAAACCATGAATGATCAATATAGGAAAGAGACAGAATGCAAGAAACAGATTCAAACAGATATCTAGGAAATTAAAAATTCGATTGAAATCTGGCAAAACCACTTGAACAAAACTGGAGACAGACTTTCAGACCTTGAAGACAGGATCTCAGCTAGTGATCATGAAAGAAAAGATCTCTTGAAAATAAAAAAATCAGGAAATAACAATTCAACAACTACAAGATGATGCAAAGAAAAATAATATAAGAATAATTGGTGTCAATGAAAAAGCAGGAGTCAACACAAATGACATAAAAATACTATTTGCAGAATAACAGAAAATTTCCCAAACATGAGAGCAGAATATGACATACAGATAAATGAGGCATATAAAACTCCAACTAGCCATAACCAAAATAAGTCTACACCCAGATAATAATAATAATAATAATCAAGATCCCAGAAATTCAGCACAATGACAGAATATTAAAAGCTGTTAGAGAAAAGAAACAGATCATCCCAACAGAATCATGGCAGACTTCTCAACACAAACCCTCAAGTCAAGAAGAGCTTGGAGTGAAGTATTTCAAGTCCTGAAAGAAAACAACTTCCAACCCAGATGGATATACCCATGGATATATGGGTATGGATATAGGTTTGAAACTATCTTTCAAAATTAATGGGGGCTGGTGAGATAGCTCAGTGGCGTAAGCGCCTGCCTGGCAAATGCAAGGTGCTGAGTTTGACTCCCGGAATCCACATACAAAAAAAAAGGCTGGTGATAATGCTCAGCGGCACAAGTGCCTGCTGGCACGTGAGGCCCTGAGTTCGACCCCTGGTACCCACAAAAAAAAAAAAATTAATGGAGAAATAAGATACTTTCATGACAAAGAACTGAAGAAATTCATGAACACCAAACCAACCCTACAAAGACTACTGAAAATATTCTACACAGAGATAAAAATGACTACAATTCAAAGAACAACAACAGAAAGAAACCACCAGGAAGGACAAGAAATTAAATAGAGGGGAAAAATAGGGAACCAACAGCAGGAAAATAACATGACGAACATAAGCCAATACATATCAGTTATAACCATCAATGTAAATGGCCTCAATTCACCAATCAAAAGAAACAGACTGGCGGAGTGGATCAAGAAACAAGATCCAACAATATGTTGTATAAAAGAAACACATTTAACTCAAAAAGAAATTCAAAGACTGAAAGTCAAAGGATGGAAAACAATACTCCATGCAATAGGAACACAGCAAAAAGCAGGGGTAGCTATTCTGTTTGCAGACAATGTGAACTTCAAACCAATAATGGTCAAAAGAGATAAAGAAGGTCACTACATACTTGTTAGGGGAAAATTTCAAGAGGAAGAGATAACAATCATAAATACATATGCACCAAATACAGGAACACTGACCTATATAAGACAAATATTAATAGACATGAAAAATCAAGCAATAACACAATTGTAACAGGGGACCTTCATACCTCACTGTCACAAAGAAATAGATCAACTAGACAAAAAAATCAGCAAAGAAATAACAGAACTGAACCAAACCTGTGAACAAATGGACTTAGTAGACGTTTATAGAGTTTTCCACCCAACAACATCAGAATACCATTCTTCTCAGCTTCATATGGGACATTCTCTAAAATAGACTATATACTAGCCCATAGAACATCTTATGTAAATGCATAGGAATTGAAATTATCCCATGTATATTATCTGACCATAGTGCAATGAAATTGGAAATTAATGACAAAAGACACACCAAAACTCCCATAAACACATGGAAATTAAATAACACCCTCCTGAAAAATCAATGGGTCACAGATGAAATTAAAGAAGAAATTAAATGATATGTATAATCACACAAAAATGCAAATACAACATACCAGAACCTGTGGGATGCAATGAAAGCAGTCCTATGAGGGAAATTTATAGCAGAGAATTCTCACATCAGGAAAACAGAATGAGCACAAATAAACAACCTAATGCTACACCTCAAGTTTCTAGAAAAAGAAGAGTAAGTCAAGTCCAAAGGACATACAAGGGAGGAAATTATAAAGATCAGAGCAGAAATTAATGCAATTGAGACTAAAAAAAAATACAAAGAATTAACGAATTGAAGAGTTGGTTCTTTGAAAGAATAAATAAAATTGATAAACCTCTAGCCAACCTTATCAAAAAAAGGAAAGAAAAACTCAAATTCAAGCAATAAGAATGAAAAGGATAAAATCACTACTGATCCTGTGGAAACTCAAATCATCAATACCTACTTTGAAAATCTTTACTCACATAGAATGTAAACACAGAAGAAAAGGACAGATTCCTAGAAATGTACTAACTACCAAAACTGAATCAAGAAGATATAAAATTCTGAACAACCCAATATCAGTTAATGAAATTGAAAACATAATTAAAACTTACCAACAAAGAAAAGCCCAGGTCCTGATGGATTCATGGCTGAATTCTACAAGAAATTTAGTGAAGATTTAACGCCAATACTCCTCAAACTCTTTAATGAAACTGAAAGGGAAGCAATTCTTCCTAACTCATTCCTGGAGGCAAGTATTACTCTGATACCAAAACCAAAGAATGACCCAGCCAAAAAAGAGAACTACAGGCCAATCTCCCTAATGAACGTAGATGCAAAAATCCTCAATAAATTACTAGCAAACAGAATGCATCAAATCATCAAGAAGATTATACACGGTGAACAAGTGGGATTCATCCCAGAAATGTAGGGATGGTTCAACATACACAAATCAATAATCGTAATACACCATATCAACAGAGCCAAAGGTAAAAATCACATGATCATCTCCATAAATGCAGAAAAAGCTTTTGATAAAGTCCAACACTCATTCATGATAAAAACCTACAGAAAATTGGAATAGATGGTTTTTACCTCAATGTGATAAAAGCCATCTATGACAAACCAACAGCCAACATCATACTAAATGGACAAAAACTGAAAGCTTTCAATCTAAAATCAGAAACAAGAAAAGGATGTCCACTATCACCACTCCTATTCAATACAGTTCTGGAAACATTAGCCAGAGCAATTAGACAAGAGTGAGAAATAAAAGGAATAAGGATAGGGAATGAAGAAGTTAAATTATCATTATTCGCAGATGACATGATACTCTACATAGAAGACCCCAAAAGCTCCACAAAAAGACTTCTAGAATAACCAAATTCAGTAGCATAGCTGGATACAAAGTTAACACTCGAAAATCCATAGCATTCCTGTACACAAACAACAAACTCACTAAGAGAAATTAGGGAAACCACACCCTTCACAGTAGCATCCAAAAAAAATGAAATACTGAGGAATCATCTAACAAAGGAAGTAAAAGATCTATACATTGAAAATTACAGAACTCTGAAAAATGAGATCAAAGAGGATATCAGAAAATGGAAAGATATCCTTTGCTCATGGATAGGAAGAACCAACATAATGAAAATGGCCATACTCCCAAAACTTTTATAAAGATTCAATGCAATCCCAATCAAAATACCATTAGCATACCTCACAGATCTTAAAATTCATTTGGAACCAGAAGAGACCTAGAATAGCAAAGGCAATCCTGTGCAACAACAGCAAAGTAGGAGGCATCACAAACCCTGACTTGAAATTATACTATAAAGCTACTGTGATAAAATCAGCATGGTACTGGCAAAGGAACAGACCTGATGATCAATGGAGCAGATTGGAAGATGTAGATACAACTACAAACACACTCAGCCACCTTATCTTTGACAAAGGGGCTAAAAATGTTCACTAGAAGAACATTTAATAAATGTTCTCTTTAATAAATGGTGCTGGAGAAACTGGCTTTCCACATGCCAAACACTAAAACTAGACCTATGTCTATCACCATGCACTAAAGTCAAAGTGGATCAAAGATCTAAATATTAAAATAGAAATACTAAATCTACTGGAAGAGAAAGTAGGTAGAAATCTTGAAGACATAGGGGAAGGCAGAGAGTTCATGAACAAAACCCAAACTGCACGGAAAGTGCTTCAAAGTATCAACAACTGGGATCTTATCTTATTAAAATTTTTTGCACATCAAAAGAAATCACCAGCACAGTGAAAAGACAACCCACAGAGTCAGAAAAAATTTTAGCTAACTGTCCCTCAGACAAAGGACTTCTATCTAGAACATATAAAGAATTGAAAACAATCAGGCCTCCCAAATTCAAAGACCCAATCCAAAAATGGGCATCTGATGAATATACACATCTCAGATGAAGAAATACAAATGGCAAATAAATATGTGAAAAAATGTTCGTAATCACTGGTCATTCAAGAGATGTAAATTAAAACAACACTGAGATTCCATCTCACCCCAGAAAGAATGGCTATCATCAAGAAATCAACCAATAACAAATGCTGGTGGAGCTGTGGGGAAAAAGGAACCCATCTCCACTGTTGGTGGGAGTGTAGACTGGTACAACCATTGTGGAAATCAGTGTGGAGATTCCTCAAAAATCCAGGATTAGAGGTCCCATTTAACCCAGCTATTCCCTTCTGGGTATTTTCCCAGAAGAATTAAAAACATCGTACCACAGCGATATATGTGCACCCATGTTTATAGAAGCACAATTTGTGATAGCTAAATCTTGGAAACAACCCAAATGCCTATCAACCGAGGAATGGATAAAAAAGATGTGGTATTTCTATACAATGGAGTACTACTCAGCTGTAAAGAAGGATAAACTCAAGGTATTTATAGGGAAATGGATACAACTAGAGACCATACTCATAAGTGAAATAAATCAAACTCGCATGTGTAAACATCATATTGTCTCTCTAGTGTAAAGTGAAAGCGTAAATAAGATCCAAAATCTACAATAGGTATTGTGAAAGGGAAAGAAACTGCTCTAAAGGAAAAAAACAACTGGGAGAAAAGAAGGAAGGGAAAAGAATGTGTGTGTGTGTGTGTGTGTGTGTGTATGTATATATATACATACACACACACACAGAAGATAGGTAAGATAATTATACTATTAATTTCTTTTAGTTCATTGAAAAGAACGGTTTGTGCATATATTGTTTGATCAATTCTGCATGCCTATATCTTGTAATCTGAGCAAGTACTTTGAAGATAATAATATGCAATATATTAACCATTGTTAATTTCTTATTACTTTGTTTTGAAATTCTGTATCATTGTTTTTATTGTTTTTTTTCTCTTTAAAATAATAATAAAAAAGAAATCTTTCTTCTCATGATCACTAACTGCAAACCTGTCTTCTAGATCTGATATTCTGTCTCACATTGGTTCATTTTGGTGCATATACTTTGAATAGAATTTTTAATCTCATGGATATCTGTCTGAATCTTTTTCATGGATTTCATTTTTTTCCTATGTTGGGCATTCATGGTTTCCATCATTTTCCTAAGCTCTTCTATATTTTTTATTTGTATCTTGTCTGGATTCACTAAACATGCCCTTTATTATGGTCATCATCTCTGAAGTTACCTGACAAAATATTTCTGGTTTGATTGTTTCTAGAGCCTCATTCATTTGCTTTGTGACTTCTGCTGTTATCACTTCAGAGAGCCCAGGTGGGTGGCTTTCAAATTATTCAACCTCACTGCCCCCTGGGTTTGTCTTTGAAAGTTCGGGGTTGCATCTTGCTTCCGTGTCTTCTCATTTTATAACATATAAAAATATATAACACATAAACTATATATATATATAGTTTAATTCCTACATTGATGCTTGTAAATTGTTTATGGTAGGTATCTTTTTTGCTAGTATTGAGAACTCTTAGGAAATGACTACTTCTCAGAGATGTCTTCCAGATGTAGCTGGCGTTTGGGTTTTGAGTCTGCTGCAAGATCCTACACCTCTACAATTTATTGGGGCTGAGAAATGCTGACTATTTGGCCTAGCCCCTGCTTCTTTGGCACTGGCCTATAGTACTGTTTGTGACCTTCAGACAATCTGAGTCTTGGCATGCAAGAAAGAACAACTAATTAGAACAGTTACTTGGCTAAAGTAGTACAATCAGTAATAATAGCATCAAACACAGCCTAGATGTTTTTCTCAGTAAAGTATAAAACCAAACACTAGTTCTCTGTATACAGGTGGGGAGCTCAGTGGAGAACAGTTACTAAAAATTAAATACTGAGAATTTTTTTTTTTTATGTTGCTACTGGGAAACGTGATATAGTAGATACTGGTCTTATATCAGGGTGTTTTGTGTTTTTTTTTTTCTATTTGAAATTCTGTATTTAAGGAGGAGGAAAAGGAGGAGGAGGAGGGAAGGGAAAGAGGAGACACTCCCCAGCCTAGTATTTGCAACGGCTTTGCGTTATGATAAGGTCCAGTGGTGAAACCAACAGATGGTTCTTCCTAGATTAAGCAGAAGGAATATCTGCCGTTTATGTCACTGTAACAGGAACCAAGGGTCTCCCAACATGGCAGAATGGAGGGGCACTACCCTGACTTCACTCATTAGATGCTGGGTACTCTACGGTAAATCACTGCCCATTGGACTTTGGCCACTCCGTTACCACTTCCTGGTAACAACAATCTCAACTGTGAGTCAACCAGAAAGCCTAGCAAGTTTGGCCCCAGAGCTTAAAGTTTTGACACAAAATTTTTCCAATTTATACTTTTTAGGGCACTATTACTTGTGAGATGTTTATTTGGTTTCTTGCAAAATTTTGTGAAATTCAGATTTCATCAAAGTTAACTACATTTTCTTTTCTTAATGTCAATTTCTTTGAGGTTTTAGTGCACTTGAATTGTGAATCATGAAGATGTGGGTGCAGTAATACACACTTCCTCAAATATCTGAGCACAGGACCATAAGACAGAAATATTTATTAACATCCCACATGCCCCTGAGAGTGCTACAGAATATAACATGGAGGAATGCTGTGACAAATGGCTGAGAAAAAAGGCGACTTCAAGTGTATCATTTCAGAAGGTACAAAGAAGGTGCAAAAACATATTCCTTTATAATATTGCTGTCCAGATTTTTCACTGAATTCTCAGCCATGGAAGCCAAACCGGTCATCTTGACCTCTTATGCTTGTCAGAGACTCTTTGCAAAGTTTTAAAGAAGTACAATATGTTTCTCAGGGGATAAAGCAGATGAGTGAATTCCTCATAACGACTTCACACATTAATCTTTTTGCTAATTTCAAAGATGCTATGAGACTGGCACACTTTTTCTCCTCCAGTCCTGCTGGGCCTACCCTTCCGAAGGTGGAGACATGGGAATGCCTTTCACAAGCCCGACCTTGTCACAGCACTCTGACTTGGAGCCATCCCTAGGCTAGCACATGGCAGAGAGACTGTATGAGGCTACTGCCCTGGGGACTGAAGAGCAATATGGTCAAGAAGCTAAGAATTACTGCAGGAGGTGGAGGCCACCTGAGACCCAGAACAAGCAAACTGAGCATATAAAGTCTTACATTAGCCTCTGCAGTTCTCTCTGGGCTCTCTGGTTGCTGCTAGTTATGGTCTGTCTTGCTGCAGACTATTCCACCCTACCAGGCAGGGGCTTCTTGTGGAAGGAGCCAAATGCTATTATTTGTACACCCTCAACATGGACTCCTGCCCTGATCCTCAGCAGCAAGGGTTTGTTATTGCTGTTCCTGAAGGTCACGCTCTGGGTTGGGTTGCTCCACTCTCCTTTTATACATTGGTAAAGGGGATTCTTCCTGCACATAAAGGTGAAGCAAAGATACAATGTACGTACTTGCTTAGTTGGACACACCATAGCCCACCACGCACAGGCAGCTAGAAATTCAATTACAAAATGAAAAATCAGAAAGCTGCTTTCTTGTGACTAATTCTTAAGGAGGATCACAAGTTAATAGATCAGTGGCTAAAAAGCTGCACCTAATTTTTCAACGAGATTCTTCCTTTCAATAAAGGACACAATCTAAGTAAGTTACATATCGTTGCTTTTCTCTCATCTTCTCTGCCTCAAGGACAACCTGCTGTTGTTTTAATTTTGAATGAAAAAACCCATAGTCTGTAAACATTATTTTTTCTCAGTCAACCCTTTTGCTCCGGAGACCCACTGACCCTTGCTTTAGGATCACTCTGGGTGGACAGGCTTTCCATGCTTCAAACTTCCAATGTGTCCCCAAGCCCAGCCCACTGGCTCATTCACGTGATGCCCAACTGCCCGGTCCTGAGTTGGCTCCAAATTGCTATTGTGCATTGACTTCTAACACAAGGCAGTTTCCTCGTGACTTAACCTAGTTGCTCTTTTGAATTTCACTTTGCAGTTTTCCATTATGAGGCAGCTGGTCCCCAGCTGTGGGCTGCCTCCCACCCCTTTTGAAGCTGGGGCTCCATCTCATGAGTGTCCAGATGATTCTGACTTGTTCATCTCACTGCCTTTTTTGGTTCATGTGATCTGCCCTAAGAAAATGCTCCCCTCCCAGAGATGGCCCGGCCCAGCAACTCTCTCCTGACCATGTTCCAGACACCTTCCCCTCTGAGGGAAGTTAGACAGCAGCTGAGCCCCGAACCTGGGAGATGATGCAGCTTCCTGGTCTTCAGTGGGGGTGCAAGGGCCCGTGTCATATGGGACTTGGCCTCAGGTTATCTTTGTGGCCAAGGACTTTCTTTCCAGGGAACTCATCTGCCAACCAGGTCAGCGTAGACTGTTTTGCTTTAAAGTTCATCCTGGTAGGAAAGTCCTTCATACTGGTACATACAGGCCAAAATCCTAAATTTTGAGACCAAGCAGGAACTTTTATCTTGGTAGAGAGATCAGAGTTAGTTCTCAAGTGAATGAGGTGATGGTTTGCCTACCAAGACACTTGTGAAACTTTTGACATCAGTTTTGGGGCTCTTTCCTCTTCTATCCCTCATTCTTTTTTTTTTTTTTTGTGGGTATGGGGGGTTGACCTCAGGACCTTGCACGCCAGCAGGAGCCTGTGCTGCTGAGCAATATCACTGGCCCTTTATTCATATGTGGGTACCAGGAGTCAAACTCAGGACCTCACGCTTGCCAGGCAGGTGCTTATGCCACTGAAGCCATCTCACCTGCCCTCCCTCATTCTTTTTTAAATCCAAACTAAAAAAAAAAAAAAAAAAGTGCTGGGCAAGGTAGCACATGCCTGTAATTCCAGCACTCAGGAGGCTGAGGCAGGAGGATCACTATGACTTTGAGGCCAGCCTGGGCTACACAGTGAGTTCAAGGCCAACCTGAACTACACAGTGAGACCCTGTCTCAAAAATAAAAAAATAAACCAGCACCGAGACTGATCAGAGGCCTGTGCAGCCAGACATCTCAGTCGAAGCTAGCTGACAGGACGTAAATCAGCTTCTCAACTCTGTGTTGAAGGACCAGTGTTAGGAATCTTTTCAGCTGATTGTGATTAATACTTTTCCAAAATACAAAATGAACTGCTTAAAAAACTCACACATAAAACACAAGCATAAATTTTTGGCTTTAAATAAAAGTACTTGGTCAAATTGGTATAAAAATTTCTAAATACTCTCAATTTCTGCTTTTATCCAATCATGAATCAACTAAATAGTGCATAGACAGGCACAGAACATGCTCTATAGTTCGAGTAGTGTTGATGAAGAGAGGTGCCTTATGTGGAAATGTTTCATATTCATATTTCAGCCCATTTTCTTTGACAGTACACAGCGCTTCTGGCCTCTTCTCTGCTCATCCTAGTTTGCTCTAAATAATAACATCTATCAATTTTGCTATGAATACACTGCCTTCTTCCATCCCATACCAGCTCACAACCACTGAAGCGAATGGGTATTGCTTCTATGTTGCACTTCTGTCCTCTCAATGCAGGTTCTGCCTACCATAAGTACCACCCTTCCTGCCCACTCTTTCCTTAAGAACCTTGTTGGCTCCCAAGCACCTATAGATAACATGCATGTTACATATAATGCATATTATATAACAGTACATATAACACATATAACACTAAAATATAATAATATATAATTACTATAACCATTATACATAATTATATTTTATGCACAATGATATATACTTAAAAACCTTATAAAAATACAAAATATATTGCATGTATATATGTATTATATATAAGCATTATAATACACTTATCTAACATAAAGCAAAACATTACAATTGCAGATAAAATTATGTAATAATATCTGTGAAATATATACATCTTTGAACTTAAAATAAACAATATGTGATGTAAAATGTACGCAGTTGGGGGTAGTTATGCTTGCCCCACTCACCAGTGTCATTGGGGTACTTTTCACCCCTGGTGCATGTCTTCCCATCCTCCGTGAGGATGTAGCCCTCCCAGCACTCACAGCGGTAGCTGCCCACAGTGTTGACGCAGACGTGTGCACACAGGGTCTGGTTGCTGGTGGCGCACTCATCAATATCTGGATTGAACCCAATGCAGAAACACTCAGTTTCACAGAAGTCACTTCAAATCCAACAGCTGACATTAGGCTTGGCCCCTCTGCTAATATCTGCAAAGGACACTGTCAGATCTTGACCAGAGAAGCCTGGAATAAAGTCAGGTGTGGGAAACGTGAGCCATTATAACATCAGCACCATGGACGTGGGACTGTTATTAAAGATGTGGTGGGTGGTGTCCCTGGCTGTCCTGTGGCTTGCTGCAGGCTTTGCTAGCCTTTGGAGAGCTCACTTGCAAAACAATGATGCAGCCTGCCCTCAGTACTTTCCAGGGCTCCTCTGAGGAGAGAATGAGGCCATCAGTTGATGGCAAGACAATTTGAGAAGCAGACCTTGAATCGGTGACTTTTTCCAAGTAGCCTAGTGTGCTGAGGCTTACCCCTTTGGCTGTAGGTTCCAAACACCGTGATGGTAACTCAAAGGTCACTTAGGAATGGACCCTTCCTAGTGAAGAGATACAATAGCACTTGGGATAGCTTTATTAGTTTCTAATAAAAGAAAAATAGTCATGATAGACCTGAGGGAGAAAAGTTTCCCCAGGAAATCTGTCTCATCATGACCCAGACAGACCGCTTAAAGGCTGTGGAAATGAGCCATGAGATCATTAAACAAGTAACCAGTGAAAGTCTGTGTTAACTGTGCACATCACAGACTTGGTCCCCTGCTGCATGGGGTGAAAACAAAAGCGAGGCCTGAGTTCACTTCCTATTCCCTGGCTGAAGATGCCAAGTTGCACTGAATAGGAACCAGGACACACAGCCCCAGAATGTGCACACGTGGTGGGGAGACAGAGCATAGCCCTGAACTTTCTGTTGCCAACGCCTTCCCAGCTGCTCCCTGGACAACCTGCCAAGGACCCAGCTCTGGCAGGCCCTGAGTACGCTAAGGAGAACGTGGTCACTTGGGCGTTCCCCTCGCAGTCCATGCTGTACCATAGCCTGGAGGTCCCCTGGCTCCATCCTCCTCTGCACTCCCTCAGGCTGTCTGTCTCCAGGTATCCCTGACCTAACCTGTACTGTGAAGCTGCCAGAGAGAAGACATTTTTCTTAACAGAATGCAAGTTCTGCTTCTCCCCAAACCTTCAAATGACAAGAATACAGCCTGGTAGCTACCATAAACTCAACTAAGAGCCCCTGTGCCTCAAACTGACCTCATCCTCCCTGTAAAGGAGATGGGGATCCTGTTTCCATCACTTGACAGTCTCAATTCCATTCTTTGTCAGTCTGAGGTGCCATTCCCAGATGCTGCTGGGGGGAAATCAGGGGACTTATGATTAGACCTTCTATTAAATGGCTTTCCCCGAGCCCATGCTGGGGCAGGGGAAGAAGGCTGCTCATTGCCACTAGTTTCTTACGTGGCTCCATCTCAGTTCATTAGCCAGAACTCATCTGAGCACATGAATTGCTAGACATTTGTAAGAATGCACACTGCCAGGTCCACCTTCAGAGTCAGTGAGGTCTGGAAGGAGGCTAGGATTTTTTAACTTTTTTTTTTAAAGCAAGGACTCAACTTGCTTCTGATAAAGATTAGCCAAGGCCTGACGACATGCTAAAGCACGATTTCTGGGGACAATGAGCCCTAAACCTGCCTGAGAAACTCAACAAGTGCACAGTGGGAAAGTCTAGGCAATGAAGGCAAAGGGGACAAGCTGGTGGCCACTGATGGTGGCTGGGGTGTTTGCTCAGCTGCAGCCCAGGTGGCTGGCTTCAGCTCCCTCTGAATTGCTTCCAACCTGCCTGACACAAGGGGACACTTCCGTTTTCCCAGTCATCTTCTGAGAATGCTTATTCGCCTTTTGTTCTGTGTTTTTGGATGTCTGACCATTATATTCTATTTTACACTACTCTAGTTTACATTTGGCAATGTTCCGCTTTTCCAGCTGTTGTATCTCACTTCTAGTTAGGTTTTTGCTTGTACCAGCTCCCTGAAGAATTCCTTGTATATAGTTTGATAACTACAGATGAAAGGCAGTGAGTGATCTGTATGTAAGATAAGGCCAAACACAATTCCACATAATAAATGTGAGGATGCAAAGGGAGGAATCAAAGAGGAGAGTCCCTCTACCGAGCTACTCCTGCCCGTGAAGAAGGTCCAACAAAGGACAGAGCTATCTGAACAAAGCTTGTCCTCGGGAGCTGGAAAATAATGTGCATTGCCAACACACCCAGGCAGTATGGCTTCTCTCGCTTCCGGTGTCTTTCCCGGTCATATCGGTATCCTGGGTAACAAGTACACAGCACTCGGCCGAAGTTATCTGTGCACTGCTGTTCACAGGGAGCCTCGGCACAGACGTCATAATCTGAAAAAGAAAAGTGGGAACTCACATCAGCCCGAGGAGGAGTCAATTAACTCAGCCCTGGCCTGGAACAGACTTTCTGAGCTGTACCCTGCTCAAGGTCAAGTATGAAGTGTGAGCAGCTCCATTCAGAAGAGCATTAACTGTTTCAAGCCCAATTAACTCTTTCACCTCACTGTCCTGTCCTTTGGTCTTTGTCACTGTCCAGAGAACAAAGATGTTTTATCCAATGCTCCCTGGAAACCTGCTTTGTCTTTTTCACCATATGACACAGAGTCCCTTCCAGCAGGAGAAAGGTCATCCCTGATGATAAGCATTGGTGTAAAAATGTGAGAGCAAGGGCTAGAAGTCAGGCAGGCTCAGAGAAGTGTGGGAGGCTTTGAAAGAGGAAGGTGAGAGAGTTGGTGGAAAGGTGAGAGGAAGGTGAGGGAGTTAGTGGCGCTCCTGTGAGTAACATTACAGGTTTGCATCGGTGTGGGGGTTGATCAGGAATGCTGAGGAGGGGTTGAGTAAGTTAACGCGGCTAGAGATCTCACGCTAGCCCCAAGTCTGTACAAATTTGGGTGGGTGCTCTATTACTTGTAAAGAATTAGGGCATCTGCTCTTCTCAGTTTCTATGAACTAATATTTAACAAGCCTCTGAAGAAACTTTGGCTCTAAGTCAACAGCTCAGGCTGAACATTTGCTCCTGGACCAGACCCAGCATCTCATTAATCACTGCATTATCTCCCCAGGTGCTGACAGATAAATCCTCCTTGGATGCAGAGGAAGCCTGGCTCTGCTGTGCAGCATATGAAGGTAAACAGGTGGCCTGTCAGGCACTGATGCAGGCGAGGTCACTATGACAGGATTATGCCATTCTCACCATGACCTAGAAAGCTGCCTTTGCTACATAGTCCTTCCCACAAGCATAATTCCAGGCCTGCTTTGCTTCTGTGGGTTCTGATCAACCCTACCAACTGTCTCTGGTTAAATATGTCACCCTTAACTAAGAATCAGCCCTAGGCAACCAAATTCTGTGCTCCTTTTGCTCAAGAGCAAGGGCTCAGCATGGCCAGCAAGGAGCTACCTTGTTTTGCTATCACCATCACTGAGCAGCAGCCAGGGAAAGGAGGAAAGAGGCAGAGAGGCTAAGTACCTGTGTTCACTGTGGTACCCAGCAAGTCTTGCTTCGAAAAGCTGCAGTTTCCAGTCTCCCCTGCCATCCCTGCTTCCCTGGGCCTCCTCTTCTAACTCTCTTAGTTGACTGCTTTCACATTCACTTGCCCATCTCTAAAAGTCAGCTTGCATTGCTTTTCTGTTATTTTAAGCGCTCCCTGTTGGCTTCCAGCTATGGGGAAGAGATGCATGTTAGCTTTTTCATTGCTTCCCATCCTCACCTGTCTAAGCACTCCACACTCTACTCCCTCCATCTGGCCAATAGTTTTATTAAAATTTTAGTTCATTAAATCTTTAGCATTTGTATTGTAATGACAACATAAAAGCTAATCTTTACTGAGTGTGGCATAAACGTATAGTCTAATTACTTATCCTTTCTTGGAGACCTTTTGGCATTATCTTGTATATTTTTTGGGTGCCAGTTACTGAACTTTGTCTATTAGCTTCAAACTCACCTGGCTTACTTCCCTGAGTTACTTTATGACATGAGACTCCGGCAACCATATTTCCTTTTGTCATTTACCAGCCACACCGCTGATAATAAGGGGTGTAGGGCTTTCCTGTAATGTATGATGTCCCTTAGTCATCACTGTAGTCTATTCATGGAATATTAAAAATAGTTCAATAGAAGCTCTTTACATATAGCTTTACTGTAAGTGACGTGGCCCGTATGTTCCAATGTCAATTTAAGACCCTTTTCCTGGGTTTTCTAGTGTGTCCAGAGACAAGTCCAAATCCTTGCCTGAGAAAGTAAGTCATTCTGGAACTCAAGGGAAGGGAGAAAGCTGAGTGTTTGGACATTCAGTGTGTAAGCATTTACTGAATGCTTCCATTTTCAGCATCAGACCCTTACTTTCATCCCTGACTGTCCTCCCTCAATCCCAAGAGCCTCTGGTTTACCTCTCAGAGGACCATATCTTCTGCCTGGTTGTGGATGGGGCAATATACTGGCTATGTTGTACACAGGCCAAGATCTGAGAGTACCACTTCTCCTTAGACTTTTAGTCAATCCTTCTGTTTTGACACCATTTTCACCCCCCATTTCTGTTTTTCTTGGCTTTCTGATTTGGTATAAACTCAGCAGCTTCTTAATTCTCACTTGTACTGGTCAAGGGCTTACTCTTCCCATTCTGCTAAGTATTTACCACGTCCCTATCTGTTTTCCAGCTTCCAAGGTTTTGTCGCTATTATTTCCTCTTCCTTTATGACTTTGTGGTATTATTGTCTTTAAAAAAATTTTTTTTTTTCCATTTTGTGGAGTTTCTGGAAGAAGTAAAGTTAATGAATTTATTCAGCCCTCCATTTCTGATCCTGTTTTTCTAAGGGGCTATCAACTTTCTGACCACATAGCTTTTATCTTTGAAATGTATCTATTTTCTATGCTTTGTGCCCTATTTTTTTGGCACCATTCTAACTCAGATCTTCAGACTCTCCCTTCTACATAGGATCCTCACCCCTTTAAGAACATTCTACATAGCACTTCCTGACTACCCTTCCCAATGCATAGTGCTGTGTATGTCACCCCTTGCTCCAAAAACTCTAAGCTCAATGTAGGTCGAACATCCCTAATCTGAAAACATGAAATCTGAAACTCCTTGCGCATTTCAGATTTTCAGATTAAGGATGTTAACTAGTAAATTCTACACAAATATTCCAAAACCCCAAAACTATAAAACATGTCTGGTCCCAAGCACTTTATATAAGGGCTACTGAACCTGTACTAACAACACTAAACCTCAATGGTCCATTCTTGCATTTGAGGTCTGGCATTATATTCTTTGGAATTTTTTTCTATCCTCTGGCACCTTTGACTCCAGAAGCCCAACATCTCTTCTTTTTTTTTTTGTGGGTACCGGGGGTCGACCTCAGGACCTCGCGCGCCAGCAGGCGCCAGTGCCGCTGAGCGATATCACTGGCCCCTTTTTCGTATGTGGGTTCCGGGAGTCGAACTCGGGCCCTCGCGCTTGCCGGGCAGGCACTTACGCCGCTGAGCCATCTCACCGGCCCCCAACCTCTCTTCTTCATCCTGGATCAAAAGCATTTTTTCTTATCTCCATGCTTTTGTGTACTGTTTTCACCTCCAATAATGTCCAATCAATACTTCTATCTGTATTCCCACAATTTGTAATTACTGGTATCCTACCCAGCATTTCAAGTGCCACTGTAAATATCCCCCACCCCCACCAGGAGGCTTCCTTGATCTCCTCAGTAAAGGCTACTTTGTCCTCTCCACATTCACAGGACTTCATCGTCTTTTTCACTCATGTGCTCTGCCATACTTAAGGAATGCCTGCCCTCCCAATTTGCTGCTATCTCTGTAATATCAGGTTCTTTAAGCCTCTATTTCCTTACCTGTAAAATACTGACAACAGTAATACCTATGTCGTGGTGTTTTTACAAAGATGAAATTGTGCTGGACACAATTTCAAATTTAAGGTTTTCTCATTTAAAATTTTGAGATGGGGTCTTGCTAAGTCACTTGCTTTTCTGTTCTGTTGCTGCTAGCTCTTAAGATTATTTGGCTACCTGCAGGGACTATGTCCCCTGGAGTAACCAGCACAATGCCCTCCCCACAGTTTATGTTCAATTCATTACTGTGGGTAGAATAAATCAGATTATCCTATCACCTGGCCAATTAAGATATCACTTACAGCAGGGGTTGGAAAACTTTTTCGGGAAAGGAGGCAGATCATATCTTGGCTTTGTGGGCCTCTGTTGCAACTATTAAACTCCACTGTTGTCATCCAGAGAAGCCACAGACAGCACTTCAGTGAGTAAGCACAGCTGTGCTGCAATAACACTTCATTTCCAGGATCACACGGTGGGCCGGATATGACCCGCGGGCTATCGTTCACTACCCATGACTTAGAGTAACAAATATGAGGAAGCGACACTTTTAAAAACTCCAATTATCAATTATCAGTTAGTATGTATCTGTTTAGAAACTATAGTTTCTTTTTGCTATCTATGACCGTAATTTTATGAGTCAATATGGCTGGGCCTCAGGACCCACACATTTGGTCTGGGGCAAAGTTCACCAAGAAGACGTACATGCCACTGTATCAGCGTCCAATACATGGTATAGTTTGTCCCATAATCCATAATCAGGAGTCACAGGACCAGAACTCATGGGATAAAAATGGGAGTGGCGTCACTCACAATTATCCTTACTGATCCACTAGCAAAACGTTTGCTTTTGGTTCTTGTGACTTTACGCATAGTTGGAAAAGGAGGAGCACTTCTACCAGGACACTGAGTAATGACTGACTGAACAACTGTCTGGTCACTAGGCTCCTCACGCTCTGCATCACCCGGGAAAAAGGCGTCACTGTGGTGGGGTGACTGCGTCTAATTAACAAGGGGAAACTACTGCTATTCCACAATAGAGGCAAGGACAAGTATGTGTGGAATACAAGGAACACTGTAGAGTATCTTTGTGAAACTAAAGTCAGTAGAAAACTACAATAAAATCCCCATTCGGGCAGGGCTAGTGGCTCAGATGTTTTGGGAAGGAAGGTTTGGGTTACCAGAAGAAGAACTATGACCAGGTGAGGTACTTACTGAGGGCAAAGGGAGTAGCAATGGATAGTGGAAGAAGATAGTTATAAATAGCAGCAATGACCATATGACCAGCTGCAGGAAAAAAAAGAACTGTCACTGTCATGAGTATTATTTTCTGAATATGTTTGTATGTGGGCAAACATCCTTGTTTTCCCTTACATCATAAGATGTATTAACTTTATATAAACACTGTCAATTTTTTTTTTTTTTTTGTGGGTACCGGGGGTCGACCTCAGGACCTTGTGCACCAGCAGGTGCCCGTGCCGCTGAGTGATATCACCAGCCCTTTTTTCGTATGTGGGTTCCGGGAGTCGAACTCGGGCCTCGCACCTGCCAGGCAGGCGCTTACGCTGCTGCGCCATCTCACCGGCCCCAACACTGTCAATTTTAACACAGTATTTAAGTTATAACATATCAAGGACAAAAAACAAACATCACGTTGCATCCTCCTCTAGGGAAAGGGTTAGTGCATTTTTACGTAGGGTATTTCTATCATGCTAGGTGGAAGTATGACCTTGTTACTGTCTTTACTTGAGATCAAGTAAAACTCAAGATATGTACAGATACCAAATTGACAAAGGGCAGATCTGTGATGATTAATTTTATGTATCAGCTTGGCTAGGTCAAAGTTCCCAGATATTTGGCCAAACATTAGTCTAGATGTTTCTGTGTAGGATTGATTGATTGATTTACCGATTGTGGTACTGGGAATTGAACCCAGTGTTTTCATACTGAGGTATATCCCCAGTCCCTTTTTAAAATTTTGAGACAGGGTCTCACTAAGTCACTAAATTGCCCAAGCCTGGCTTGAGCTTGAGATCCTTCTGCCTTAGCATCCCAGAATGCTGGCATTATAGGCATGTATCAGCATGCCTGGCTGTGTAGGTAATTTTCAAATGAGATTAACATGTAAGTCAGTAGATATTTGGTAAAGCAGATTGCTCACTCTAAATGAGGCCTCATCCCAGCAGTTGGAGGCTTAAAAGAAAAAAGACTGATCTCCTTTGATGAAGAGGGGAATTCCGTCAGGAGACTGCCTTTGCACTTGAACAGCAAATTTACTATTCTGTGTCTCCAGACCACCAGCTTAGTCTGAAGTTCCTGGATTTGAACCTCTACAATCCCATAAACCAAACTCCTAAAATAAATCTAAAAATCTGTGTGTGATATGTGTTTCTCTACACACATGTATGCTATTTGTTCCGTTTCTCAAGAACCCTAACATACAATCTTTTCCGAAATCTTGCATTTATGCTTTGTATTCTTGGTGACAGAAAACTTTATGACTAAAGACAGCTTTACTATTAGGAACAAATAAACACTGGTTTTATTCCCACAGATAAAAGCAAATCATCTTTAGAAAGTATTCTTTTGAAAAGCAACAGAGCAAAGTGTTAGTTACGTAAAACAATGTCCTACATTTCAGTGTACTTTTCCTGGAAATATTCAGTTCTTGGTTACATTAATCATAGTCTCGTTTTAAGGTGAGAGAGGGTAGTTTTAGGTCTGGAGGTTTGAAACCACAATATCTTACAATGACAGACACTCTAATATGTGATATCTATATAATGTGTTTTTAATTAGGATCTTAAACTCATTGGCCTAAACTTTTCCTCAGTCTTTGCAAAACTGTAATAAAGAGGACACAGTTGGTGACTGAGAAGAGCTGGCCTATAAAGGAATGCAATTTTTGTGACTCTTGTGGTTGTATCCACCAGGCTCTAACCAACAGAACTGCCTGGCAGAGAGATACTCACCTTAGAGAGACCCAGGGCTATATCAGCCATCATATGTGGGATGATTTCCTAACCAGACCTCCCATGGCAGTGTTCTCAAATGTCACAGATGTAATTTAATTGAATTTTCCATTCTTCAATAGAAGAAAGCAATAAACAGGACGGATCCATTCATTTCTAAATGATACAGAAGGTGTGCACCATGAAATGCTATAACAGAACTGGCTTGGCTGAGCTCCCCATGCTCTAGAGAGACTTGGCTTCCTGGACAACAGTGAAGAAAGCTATTTCACACACTCCATACCCACTGCCACCCAGCCTGAGCCAGCCAATCCCAGGCTCTTCACACAGCCCCCAGTGCTTTCTGTGTCCTGCTCTACCTGGCCTCCTCGGCAGCACTCTGCTTCTCCTAAGTCCTGGGGAGACTTCCTTGGTAACCTGATTTAAGTCTCCCCACCTTCCTAAGGATGACTCTGACCACTGTTTCTCTATGGCACAGATTATAGTTGCTAATAACAACAGCAGTCACAGCAGCCACCATGTATCAAGCACTTAATAGGGACCAGTCTGTTTCAGGTATTTGCATGTTAAAAAGTTCTTATAATACACAGGACTTGAATAACAATACCTGCCTGTAAAAACTAAGGGTTAGAAACTAACTTGCCCGAGGGTACACTGGGTATCTTGTGTGTCATGGCTTGTGTCTAGATGTCTGCCCAAAGCCTTGTTCAGTCATAGGTGGGGAGTTTTGAAGGTGGCTCGATTAGGGTGTGTGATGCTGGGATTAAGACTGTGACGCTGGGATTAAAGGTGCTGGGTGTGGATGGCACCACACAAAAGGCAGGTAGCCTGGATGGAATATAAAGGGAAAGAAAAAGGCTGCCTCTGCTAATGCTATTGCTGCTGTTGCTGCTGCTTGCTGCCTTCTGCTTAACCATGAGTTTCTCCTCTGTGATGCCCGTGCCATGCCACCCTGCCTTGGAGCCAGCTGACTACGGACTGAACCTCTACTGACTGAAACCTCTACAAACTGTGAGCTAAATAAACCTTTCCTCCTTTAACTTGTGGGTTTGGGTATTTTGTCTCAGCAATGAGAAAAGTCACTAAGACAATGTGGAAGCATGGTCAGACCCAAATCTATCTGATTCCATACAAGGCACCTCACTCAAAAATGCACCTCAGGGGCTGGTCCACGCCTTATATCTCTGTCTTCATATGTGGGCTGAGCACTCAGTGTTTGCTGATGGTCATATAAAGGGTTTCAAGTTCAGCACATGGAAAACAGATAGAGGGGTCAGGGAGGAGGGCTGAGTTATAATTGGTGTACAAAACGCTAATTAGGGAACTATTGCCTATTAAGTATAAAACCTGAAATATAAGAATGACTCAATGTGTAAGAGTATAGTGTGTAATGATTTAGACAAAGTACATAACATATAACCAAATAAGCATACGAAAATTTAAAGCCAAAATAGAGAATTATACACAAACACAATCAAACATAAATAATGCACATACATTCTAGGTGCATCTGAACTTTATAAACTTCTAGTGACTAATTATGAATGAAGTGGATGAGATCATCTTCTATATTACATACCTTCTGGGATGCATTGTCCAAGAACAAACTTGTACCCTTTGCAGCACTTTTTCCTAAAACACAAACAAAAAGGCATTTTAAATACAATGCTAGATCAAATATAAAATTATTTTCAGTGATTGTTTTGGAATGAAATAACCCGTTCTCAGGAAAAATTGAGGCAAATAAGTAGGGTGGAATATTTTAAAGGCAATCTGAGATTACAGGGAAAAATACCATCAAAACCATATGACCACATCTTCCCATACCAGGATTTGTTACATAATATGTAAAACTCAATCTTTTCTATCTTACAAAGTAAATTATGGATCTTTCTCGCTGGAACAAACATTCCCTCTGCCTCGCCCTGTCTCCTGCTTCTATTACTTTCCCTTTCCTTCTCTTGCAGATGAATCCACATAAGCTTCCCTTTACCACTTCCAGTAGCATGCATCAAAGGCACAGAATTAATCTGCAGTCAGTGAATCTGCAGCTCTAGAGAACATACTCCAAGACATTTTAATTGAATATAATAGCCATACTACCATTACAAAAAAAACTTTTTTTAAATAAAAGAAATTAGATTCCTATTACAATATCATTGTTATCTGTGTTTGGATACCTTTCCTAAGTGGGTAAGTTAAATACAGTCAGCTACCAGCTGGGGACTGCACAATACCTGCAGCCTATAAGGCCACCTGTGTAGATAGGCCATTTGTGTAGTGTAATGCCGAAAGGTCCACAGACTCTTGATATGGGAAATTAGGGTATCTGAGTCCTAAAGTAAGCCCCTACCTTCTTCAAATGATCACTACCACTGGATACAGTGACACATTCCTGTAATCCCAGCTACTCTGGAAGCTGAAGCAGGAGAATCATGAGACCAGCTTGGGCAATTTAGAGAGACCTTGTCTCAAAATAAAATAAAAAGGGTTGGAGTTCCATCCCCACTAATGCACAAACCACCACCACCAAAAACAACTGGAACTCTCATCCAGGCTGAATAAAGCCTTCTGTCTAAAAAAGAAACTTCATATGCTTGACTTATTTTTTTCATCACATTTTGAATAAAATGTGTAGAAAATAATGTATGATTATTTTCTACTTTTGCAAAGTGGGATAATCTAACTATATTATTGGTTAAATGAATTCGTGTGGCTTGTCTGCTTGATGAATTATCATTTATGGAAGAAACATAAGCAATCTCTTCCTAAAACATAAAAACATTATAAAAAGTTATTAAATTCTTAATTTATAAATGTTACATAAAATGTACTAAAAAGTCATACATTTCATAAAAATCACATTTGTAATAGAATTCTGAAGCCAAGATAGAGTAATGCCATTTTGTTCTTCTAGCAACAGTTCTCACTCACATGCAGCCTGGCTGTGGAAGATATCTTACTTCAAAAGCACTGAAGTGGATTTTCATTATAAAAAAATGAATTTGGGACACTCCCAAAAGAGCCCCCCCATTTTCCTGTCGATACTTATTCTTCCAATATAGACTAATGTATTAATCCATCCAATTTACTGATATATAATTGGATTTATAAAATATAAACTCTGGACATGTGGCAGTGTCCAGAGTTTTCCTATTAGATTTAACTTCCCAACATCTTCAACTAAAATATAATCTCACATGCTAAGGGAAGACTATGAGGGTATAAATTGATGATGATGATGATGATGATGATGATGATGATTCGGAACAGAAGCAGAGGATCTACCTTTACATTCCATGGAACTTAAACTTGGCCTAGTTTTCCAAGGTTTAAAAAAGTCCAAGCTAACAAAAGAAAAAGTGGTTTCACGGAGCACTCATTAAAATTTTATGGTTATTACCTACTTCATTACTTGAGGCTGTACTACAGAAAACCGTACAAGGAAGAGCGGTGCACCGGATAATTTGAAACCCAAACAGAGTCATGAGAAAGTTGGATGGAGAGAAAAAACATATGTCTTTGACACTCGAGTCTAATACCACATTTAAACATGTGGTTCTGTTTGTCTGTTTCTATTTAAATTCTGCTGCTAAGGTATACCCTCCAAGAGATTCCGAAGCATTTTTAAAAATGGATATGACCCTTGCAATCTATCCACATCCAAAATGTAAATCTTGGGCACTCTGACCTTTTTGAGCATTTCAAGGACTTGTGACCATCCATATACTGCAGTCAGAAACAACCTGTCATTTGCTTTTTTATGAAATTAAATGATAATGAAGTGATTTGATATGCTTTCAAAAAGCTTCCCTGTCAGGAGAAGAGCTGAGTTTCAGAATGGGCATGCATCATTTAAATACCTGCTCAGCTATGAATAAACTTCTCCTTTGGGTTTTTTCTTAACTGTGTAACTGACTCCAGCTCTCCGCTCCAGGGAAATAGTGCTGAGACTCCAGGGCATCAGCCTGCCTTCCCCAGAGGTCCTGGGAACACATCATTATTTTGCACATTAAACACTCACCAATCATAACTCGCCATTTAAAATAAATAATGATATATTTCAAACTAAACACTGGTCGCATGTATTATAACATTTCAAAGATTACTTACAACATAATTTACGTATCTGAAGTTGGGACAGCCAAGTGAAATCTTGTCATGCAAGCCAGGGCACTTGTCAGGCTAACTACAAACACTGCTGCGCAGTTTTTATCTTTAAGAAAAACAAACTAAGACGAGGGAAGTTCATGGGGACTCTGGGGAGGCGGTCATTCTTAATACACCTCACGTGTTGTAACTTGCTTTTCTCATTTTTTTGGCGAGGGAAAGTGGTGATCAGATGGTTTACACAGAAAAGGCCATGTCTGGTAATTAAGCCTGTGGATGTTTCCCCTGGGTGTTCCTGAGAATGATTACATGTAAAAATCTCATAAAGTGCATCCACAAATATGTCCCATCAGTCAGGTGTGTGAGAGCTTTTGGAGGGAAAAAACCAAATCAAGAAAGTGAAGACAGGGCTGGTGATATGGCTTAGTGGTGTAAGCGCCTGCCTGGCAAGCGCGAGGTCCTGAGTTCGACTCCCGGTACCCACATAAAGGAAAAAAAGGGCCGGTGATATCGCTCAGTGGTACAAGCACCTACTGGCAAGCTCAAGGTCCTGAGTTCGACTCCCAGTACCTACATTAAAAAAAAAAAAAAAGAAAGTGAAGATAACAGCAGCATCAGACTGTTTAGAACAGTGGTGGCAAACCTATGGCACGCGTGCTGCAGTGGGCTGTTCCTTATCACTGAAGGCTCTAAAAGGTTTGCCATCACTGGTTTGGAGTCTACAAAAGAGTTTTAAAATCTGCCTACAGAATTTGGGCTTTGGAAAGTACCTTAAAAAGTCAAGTGCTATTTAAATTCTTGCTGCAAATCAAAGGATTTCCTAAGATCTGCTTGGGGTTTCTCCTGCATAACTGCCTTCTCATGCACCAGATACACAGGATTTGTTTTTGAAAGAAACAATTGCATTTTGGAGAGTATTTCATAGGGTTTGGTGTCAAAGTATGTGTGTACGTAGTGGATAGAGCACTGGTTTGGGGTCTAGCAAAGCTGGTTTGCAATTTGGCTCTGATATTTAGCAGTGTGACCTCAGCTTTACTACTTAAACTTGCTGAGCTCCCGACTCCTTGTGGATAAAGTATAGATTAAAAATGTTCCTTATAGGATTATTGTAAGGATTACAGATAATATAATGAAAGTGATTAGTGCAAGCTTGGTCTGAGGTCAGAATAGTGTTCCAGCTGCAGCTTTATGAACGGAGAAAGCAAACATCAAAGGCAACTCTTACTGGTTGCTTTCACCTTGTAACTCAACTCTTTCTTCCACTTCTTACTGGATGACAGACATATCTCCTTCCAAAAACAAAATGGGGAGGAGGAGGGAAAGAAGCTTCTGATTGTGAGATGGCAAAGAGGTAATATTTTTATTCCTTCTTCTTTGACACATTAATCCCAAATGATGAGAACAAGAAATAAACTTGTAAGCCTCATACCGCATGATTTAGGAGACATCTCTCACCCTGAAATAGGATACAGTGCTACCTTGGTTCATGAACTCAATTCTCTCCATGATTCTGGTTGCAAACCAACCTAGACAAGAACTGAATCAAATTTCCCCATAAGGTCAACATTGAACCTAACCACTGAATTTGATTTGGTTCTCGTCCAACTCAGTTTATGACCAGAATCACGGAAAGAATCAAGTTTGTGAAGCAAGGTATCACTTACATGAACGTGGCAAATGAATGGAAAGATGGGAGGGATTTTTCAGAGTGGAGTAACTCAAATCTAGGTGCCTTCAGAAGTAGATCCTAAGGAGAAACTAGCCAGCCCACCCTGCAGAACCTCAGCAGGGCTTAGAAACTGGAGGCACCAGCTACTGAGGACAGTGGAGGCCAAAAGAAGACAGCGAGGTGACCTACAAGTCTTCCAGTGCCCAACTCCAAGCAGTCAGCTGGATCTTCTTTGCCTGCTATTGCTAGAGATACCTTCATGTGAAAGAAAGTTGTACCCAGAAGTTCAAAGCTCTGGGACACCAAGCTAGAGAACTGTGTGGAACCTACTCACCAGTAAACAATCCTATCCAGGCACACAATAGTTTCTGAACACTGCCCAAGAGCCCATTCAATGTAATTCATTCCAGAACTATAAGAGCCTCCTAAATGGCTTCTAATGGCAAACTAGAGGGTGGCGCCCCCCACAGATGCTCAGTCCTAAATGAACATAAAAGACTTAAAACTAGAAGAACCCAATTTGCATCATTTATGTTCATCATTCCCACCATGCTGCAGTGAGCCTGAGAAGGGAATCCCTAAGAAACTTCTGCCAGGAAGTAGTACACAAAATATGATCCTGCAGGGCCGATTTTAAAGGGCTGAGGGTTTAAAAGTAGTACGGAATTTCTTTGTAAATTTCCTCAGCGTGAGGAATCTTTCTCCTCTTCCTTTTAACTTTCTTCCCTTGCTGAAATCTTTACCGAGCTCTGCGTGACTTCGTGTGAGCTACTATAATTCCTTTCATGCTAAGCCCTGAGAACAGAAGTGAACACAATGACTCACTGGCCATCTGGGGACATTGCTGGAGCCTTTTAACCAGGAGTACTCCTCCCAGGCAAATGTAGCAGTACCACATTTCACACCACAATGACTAAGGGTAAACCTAAAATAACCCCCTCACCTATTTATTCATCCACATGTAAATTTGTTACAACCAAATCTTGCTGAGATCATTAAGAGAAATCATAAGCATATTAAATATAACTTGCTATTATATACACAGTTATTGATAGCATGATCCAGTGAGGAAAATAGTACGGGGTTCCCATGAAAAAGAGTTACTGCATGATTTAGCCATTCCATTTCTGGGTATGTACTCAGAAGAAATGAAAGCAGGAGTGCAAGCAGATATTTTTATATCAGTGTTCACAGCTGTACTATCTATAATAGAAAAAAGGTGGAAACAACCCAAATACCCATTGATGGATGGATGGATAAACAAAACAATGAAATATCATTCAGCCCTAAAAGGGATGGAATCCTCTTTGGGCAGGAGAGCTACACAGCACGACACTAGTCCCTGTGATGCCGTGAGGACAGGTTGTGTCTAACTTGAAGCCAGGCCGGATGGGAGTCTCACTGTGGTGGGGTTGCCGATCTTCCTGCTCTGTCACACTCCTGGTGTCCTTGAGGTGGGATCAGTGTGTGGAACACAGCAAAAAACCCAGCAGATTACTTTTTTACATTTTCTGTTGGATTTAATGTGTGCCAGTATATAGTAAACTCTTTGTGCATTCAAACTCACTAACCCTCACCCCAAGCTTGAGGGGTGGGTACTAATTATTATCCCATTTTACAGATTAGGAAATGGAGTTGGAAGGACTCTATATCAAGTACCCAAGGACTGCAGCTGGAAAGTGGAGTCTGGATTCATCCTGGGAAGTTCATTTCAAAGGCCCAGTGTTTTAGCCCCTAGCTATCCAGGTTTTGGGAGGCTGGCCTGGGAATTCACAGGAGATGCCCACCACGGCTTACACCGCGAAGTGGAGAACACATGCAGTCACCTTTGTGTGCTATTCCTGACAGCCCCTTTGATCTCCCCAGTATTATATGTCCCAGATGCACAGGGTCAAAGTACTGAGCAGATGGACAGCCAGAGTCCAGAGGGGCTTTAAGAGGTGAACCTCGGATTAACTTCCTCTTTGCAGATATGTCAGTGCTATACACTCTGGCTTTCTTCTATCCATTTTCCCCCTTCCTTACCTCCCCAAGTAAGTTTCTATCTTGTTAATTGTGATTATCTTGTCTGCTGGCTCTCTTTTTGCAATCCACATGAGAAACTAATCATTTCTGAAATGTAAGGGGGAAAAAAAACTGAAAAAAGTGAATTTGAGGGTATCTTTACAGAAAATAAAGTTGTGGAGGACACCTGGATAGCTCTCCTTGAAAGAAGAGCAGTTATCTCCATCTTGGCTGAACCTGGCCCGATTTCCACGTACTGATATGTACAGAGCTGGCTAGGACTTTTCCTTATCTCTTCAATGGGCTTTAAGCAATGCAAATCGGTCCAGCCCAGGTCCTGATGTGTAGTCTTTAAGCAAGGGGACAGGCCTGTGTTTCCCCGTCCCTTTGCTCCCAATACATGGTTGAGCCTGGCAGCATGGAGAGCCGTGCTCCATGCTCTTGGCTGGGATCGAGCCTCGAGAAAGAGGCTATGACTTCCCAGGGCATAAAAGATTACACATTAGAGCTGAAGCACCGACCCCAAAACATTAGATACTATCTTGAATTGTGTTATGCAGATTACTCCTGCTGCATATCCTTCCCTCTGCATATTGCAAAGGTGATTTCAGGCCACCTACCTAGGCCAGCTCACAGTACTCACGTACTTCCCGCCACTCTCACAGTCACTCATCCCCGAGCTACTCCCTTCCTCGAGAATTAATAAAACCCGGGTTCGGCTCTGGGTCGAGGCCTTTGTTCCAGTAACCATTACTCTGATTGGACCTACGATCCCCTTGGCTCCCCACAACTATAGATAGGCCTTAGTGTCTTTATTCTCGCCATGGGTTGCACTGGAAGTGGTAGATTGGAATTAACTTGCTAGAATTCCAATAACTTTTCCATGGGATTACAAATGTAAACTTCCTGGATGGCGACGAGGACCGGGAAGGGCTCTCTATAAAAGCGCAATAAAATAGCATATATGCATAAGTAGTGAGATGTTTATTTATTTATTTTGTGGGTACTGGAGGTCGACCTCAGGACCTCGTGCGCCAGCAGGCGCCCGTGCCGCTGAGCGATATCACCGGCCCTTTTTTCGTATGTGGGTTCCGGGAGTCGAACTCGGGCCCTCATGCTTACCAGGCAGGCACTTATGCCGCTGAGCCATCTCACCGGCCCGAGATATTTATTTTTATATTAAAGAAATAAGTATTAGGCTGGGTATTTGCCACAATATTGACAAGTGGTTCTCTTTAGGTGAGTTATGTAAAAGATGTTCCTTGTGTTCTTTTTTGTATTTTCTTTTTTTTTTTTTTTGGTAATGAAGATGACTTGATTTTGTAATAAAAGAAAAGAAAGAAAATAATAAAAGAATCATGATTTTTCAGTTTGGGTAGATTTCAAATGCCAGGCTTGGCACTGGCTTTAGAAACTTCCGGTACTGGGAGTGGTTTAAGTGAATGTCAATGAGTACACATCTCAGCAGGACCACACAGTGTCACAGCCACAGCAATCAAGTCACTACACGAGCCCTGATGCTGAGAGTTCACACTCCCAACAAAGTCACCCGCATGACCAGCCAGGTTTCAACTAACCTGCTTTCACCATGTCAATGGGAGCCAATACATGGTAATCAGTAAGAGGCCGCTTTAGGACATTACAGTATCATTTACTAGAATGTTCATTTTTTCTTACTCTTTTCACCTCAAATAACTGATTTAACAGACGTTTGCTTTAGAAAGAATTTTAACTGAGCAATTTTCCCACATGGGAGACAGGTTTAAACTGACCAACCTCTGCTCTTGTGTATTCCCACAGCTGCTAATTTCTGGAAGCAATGCCAGTTGTGACTCTTACTGTGTGGGTCACAACCCAGAAAGACAACAGGGGAAGGAGCAGACCCCTTGGCAGCAACAGAGCTCCCTGTGTACGGTGACGCTGTGGGACAAACCCCAAAGTCCTACACGTTTGTTTATTCTGATTAGATTCTTAACTCTCTAAGCATTCTAATAATAGCTGAGTGGGTAATAACACTTTGATAGCATTTATCAAGCAAGTCATACCTTTAAGCATTGTATTACATATGATAAAGCGACCAATATATTTGTATTCCTGAAAATTTCTCTACTGTTCCCTCGCTGCCTCACCCTCCCAACTCTGGATTTTCCCTGTAGTGCAGCCACTGCTTCCTTCTGCTTCTCTTCCTCAAACCAAGGTTCCTTTTTAGATTTTTAACTCTTACCTTTCTGCTCATGACTCCTAAACTGCAGACCTCTGCACATCTCAAATGCCTTTATTTTTCTTGCCTGTATTTTCTTAAGTTTTCTACAGTTATAAGGTATTACTTTTATAATGGGAAAATGTTGCATTTTAAAACAAATAGAAAAAGTCAATTTCTCACTGCCAAGGTAGAGAAGAATAGCCATCCTAAATATAGCTAGAGCACTAAGGGTTACCCACAAACCTGTTTTTAAATATTGCCTTTTATTTTTTGCCCCTCAAAATCCCAAATTACCCATAGTAGCTACATCTTCTGGTCACTGCTGTGACAGATAGCTGTGTCCTTGTATCTAGTTTCCTTTCTTCCCTACAGTAACAGAAACCCAAATTACAGCTGGGTATATAAACACCTACAATAAAAGGAACATTTCCTAGCCTCTCATCCCACCAGGTATGGTCTTGTGATTTATCCTGACGAGCAGGAACTGAGAGGCCATGAGGTTTGTGACTTTCAGGTGGTGCCTTTAAGTGGAAGGGTACATGCCCTTCTCCTTCTCCTTTTCATCTTTCCGTGGTGGGAGTGGAACAGTGATAGTGGTACACTACCAGGTCAACAGTGGGTGATGGGTAAATGAACACATAAGAAACCTGAGTCTAAGATACTGCTCAGTCACATGCAGGCCAAGGACACCTGACAGTTTTGTGTAATAGGGGAAAAAAAAATCCATCTTGTTTAAACTGTTATTTTTGGTTTCAGTTATTGGAGCTGAATACACACTCAAAGCCAAAAACGATGAAAGGAATTGGATCCCTGGGAAAAATGGCTACTGACATGCAAAGTTAGTAAGCCAAAAGGGGCCCAGAGAAGATAGCCTTTATTTCATCTGCTCCAGTCATAACTGAGCATGGGGTTTTTCGACCTTACAAAATGCTGATCCTTGCAATGGAAATGCCTGGAACCTTCCTTGTAAATTATCCAGAGCCGAAGGATGCTCCGCTTTGACAGGGCTACGACCTTTCTTTTCACCACGCAGCGGGCAGAATTTCACTGGCACTCAGCCACATTTTTCTGCACTTCACCATGGACATGAGGCACTTCCAGAGGGATGTCAGTACAGGAATATGCAAATACTATCTGCTGACTCAAATTTTTGCCCATAGGTCAGTCTCTTAGGAATTAAATGAGGAAGTCTGAGAGCTTTCACTTATAATGACTTTGAAAAGACAGAGAGAACTGATGACTGGTCTTCTTCCACAGACTAATCAGTCATGACGTGGCATGTCCCATTGCACACAGGCAGAAAACCCTTAAGGAAAAGGATATTAACTTAGATCTAAGTCCCTGGAGGGAGAAATTCACACAACACTAGAAGCAGGATTTCTATTGACAAATCATTTGCAGATGAGAGCAGGAATCTTCTATTTATTTTAGATTCTGAATTTTATAAACAATGACCCAAGGCTGCAAGAAAAACCTTAATTCAGATTATTTAAAAGTGGAAGCATTAAATTTGACTTCATTCAACCAACACTTAATTGAGAGCCTCTTGTATACAAAGCTATGCATTTTCCATGAATTGGTTAATTCCCACAACTTTTCCTTTTTTCCCCCTAGTATTAGGAACTGAACCCAGGGAGCACTGAACTGTATCTCCAGCCTCATTAATTAATTAATTAATTTACTTACTTATGAGACAGGGTCTCACTAACTTGCCCAGGTTGGCCTTGAACTGTGAGCTTCCTGCCTCAGCTTTCTGAGTAGCTGGGATTGCAGGCAAGTCTCACCATGTCTGGCTTCACCAAAACCCTGTCTTACAGACAGGAAAATGAAGCACACAGCACTCAACTACTCGCTACCCTGAGCCGTGAAGTAAACCCAGGCTGCTGCGCTCCAGAAGCTGCCTTTCCCTGAGGGACAGGTGAGTATGATTAGCACCTGGTCTTGAATGAAAATGTGGAGAAATACATGTGATAGAGCACTGAAAGCATCATAGCAGACATACACTGTGTTCTCTTAGTATAGAGGGAAGAGTATTCAGGAACCAAAGAAACATGGGACATGTTGAAGTTGCCCTGCCCCAGACACACACATCAGGTTCCATGTAAGGAGCCACCTCACACGGCGTATATAAGGCAGTCAGGATGGCTCGCTAACTTCCAATTCCAACACAGTTTCTCTCTAGGCAATACTTCCCTGCAACCCTGGTTCAGAATACCCTCAGGCAACCTTCAGGGTATTTCCCAAAACCTGAATTTAGTTAATTTGTAGGTCATGAAAGCCACTGTATGTGGCTAGAGGAAAGGCAGGAAAAGACTGCAGAAAGAATGGTTACAAAGGTGATTAACATACTTCAGCTTAGAGGATAAGAAAGTATCAAATAGAGCAGTGGGAATTAAAAATGAAGGTGGACTTTTAAAAATTTTTGGAGGTAAAATCTATAGAACTTTCTTTTTTTTTTTTTTGTGGGTACCGGGGGGTCGACCTCAGGACCTCGCGCGCCAGTAGGCGCCCGTGCCGCTGAGCGATATCACCGGCCCCTTTTTCGTATGTGGGTTCCAGGAGTCGAACTCGGGCCCTCGCGCTTGCCGGGCAGGCGCTTAAGCTACTGAGCCATATCACCAGCCCCATATAGAACTTTCTAACAGTGAATGTAGACACAAGAAAATCAGAGAAGTCCGTCTGGAGATGTATTTTAGTATTGCTCCTAAGGGATGAGATTGTGATTAGCTAACACGGATTAAATTTGATGATAGCTAAATACAAAGGATATTTAGAGCACAGATTTGGGGATGATTAGAAGGTATTATATTCTATTTAAATGTATTTAAAAAACTTGAGGCCTTAAGGGTGAGATGGTGCGGAGGTAGCGGAGATGCAGCCAAGCCATTGCCCAGGACATGACTTGGGGACATATCCTTCAGGAAGAACTGGACATAGGAAGAAAGCCAAAGAGAAAAAGAGAGAAGTGACATCAGACTGGTTCTATGATCTTCAGCAAATCACTCTGCTACTTCAGGAAAAAAATGGGCTTTGGACTTGCGTGACAGATAAGGTTTCCCTCAATTCAAAAAAAGTTTTGGCTCCAAGCAATAGTTTTACACAAAACTTGAAGTATCAAATGTTCCATTAAGAGTTTCTTTTTCCATACAAAAAGGAATAGAAGTTAAAATAAAAAGTAGACTTGCAGTCCCAGAGAAAAAAAGCAAGAATTAGAAATGACTATTGTACGAAATTAGTCTTTGATCATTCCAGATGTTGGTACAGGTGAGAAGATAGGATTTGAGAATGTTTTGCAAACACATGGGAAAGTAATAAGGACTCATGTATCTTTGGACGACATGTGCAGTAGGTTCTTCTGAGTACGTGTAAGTAGGCATGCACACTTGCGGTGCTGGGGACTGCACCCAAGGAGCCCTGAGCTACATCCTCAGCCCTTCTTATTATTTTGATACTAAGTTACTCAGGTGGGCCTTAAACTTGAGATCCTCCTGCCTCAGCCTCCAGAGTCAGTCCAGAAGGCACAAGCAGCCCCAGCCCTCCTAGAACCTGCAGTTCTCAGCTGGTAATAACCTTCAGACAATCGACTCCAGTGACTAAACTCAACAAGGGCTTCCAAGCTCCAGGACTGGATGTTCAGAGTGTAGTTGGACTTACTCTTAAAAAAATTTAGGCTCATTGATAGCTAAACCATAAAATAAGAAGGAAGGGGCTGCCCGCTATATTGAGTCTAATATGGAATATGGTCATTTATTGTTTTCGAAAATTTCAGGAGTGCGTGTTAAAGTCCTAAGTCTGATCTCTAACAACAACTATGGGTTGGGGCTCTGTGATCAGGGATGGCTTTCCGCAAAGTATCTTCTAGGTTATGGGAGGACACACACCTCTGCTATCACACAGTGACCATAAACTCTAGACGGTAGGGGCTGAACCTTAGTTCTCTCGAGCACTCAGCCCAGTGTCTGAACGATCACAGATGCTCAATTTATTCTTACTGAATTGAATTTGGCTAAAATTCTTTCCTTGTGAAGAACCTATCCAAGATACTATTTATAAAAATAAGGCTTATGGCTTTTTCCACTCTTCTTCTTTTCCCTTTCACTCTATCTCCTCTGGTCTCCTGTGGGCTCTCATTCTTCCTTGCTTCCTCATTTTCTGTATTACAAACTAGAAAAGGAATTAGGTATTGGCAAGAGCAATGGACTGACTCAAAACTGTGTCTGGCACATGGTGTAATCTCAGTAATGTTTCTTGTAGGAAATAATGACAAGTGGATCGTGTTTACCATTGTCTGCCTCCTGAGACTGAAAGCATTTAGCTTTATCTGGAGTAAATACTGTGTGCTGTTGTTTGTGATGAAGAGCTGGGAGACTCTTGTGGTCCTAGCAAGCTGATGGAGATTGCTTCGTGGTGCAGCAAAACCAAGAACCCAGTGGCTGATTGATGGCTAAGGAGCCACACTGTTCAGGCTAAGCAGCTATCCTGGACATGCATTTCATACCCTTCCTTAGTGGTAAAAATGGGCCTCTGTGTAGGTGAGCTGACTGAGTCAAAACTATTAACGAGGACAAAAATATGGGGACACTGCATGGCATTGTGGTAAGACTCAAATAAGAGCTTAGGACCTGGTCCCACCACTTATTTCATTTAACTGATGTGCATGAATATATACACTTCCGTTTCCATTTCTTCTGCAAAGAAGAATATCTGTACGTGTTTCATTAGAGTTCCTGTGAACATTAAATGAGATCCATAAAGCATGTATGCATACCAAATGCCCGAGGAAGAGTAACAATGGTAGTGGTACTAACAGAAGTAATGGTTATGATTTTTATCTTCCTGCAAAAATTAAATTTGAGGGAATTTAAGTGAATATTTAGAAGGATTATGATGAAGCACTATGAAATACAGGAATGACTAAAGAATAAACAGTACCTTTACATACAAGGAATCAACAAATACTAATTGCATGCTGATCTTGGACAAGCCACTGAGAGATGCCTAGGGGAAATACAGAAGTACAAGATAAAAAGAACTTAGGCTACCACTGAGAACGGATAATATCAGAAATGTTTACCAACAATATGAGCTTTAAAAATAATGAGATACCCAAGATATCAAAAAGCACTCAGTTCATTAACAGTTTCTGAAGGATGGAGCAGGCCTGGCCTGGCATGGCTTGAGGATTCTTCTGGAGTGTGATTTGGATCTCAGCATGGAGAAGGCCATTCAGGGGCAGGACAGAGAGGAAAGCACGAAGTGGTGCCTGCTGTCTTGGCCTCAGGACACAGCACTGTTTGACTTGATTGCTGCATGGTGAGGGACAGCAGTGTCTTACTAACAGGAACCTCTAATTAAGCCAGGTATCTCCTGACCCAGCAGTATCAGTCACACGTCTTTGGTCCACAGGTCTTTCTAAACAATATTGCCCAGCCCATGGTTCCTCTTGATCAGGGTGAGAGCATGGATGTTCTGACTTTGTACCATGAGGCAAGACACCTGCCCATTTGGGGTGAAGAGCCTGGGAAGAGCCAGCTAATCCATCCACGCACCCAGGACACAGCAAGGTGCTGAGCCAATCATGCACTCCCATCCCTAAGCTAACAAATGCCCGGTGATTAGGCCAGTTGGTTTTGATAGCATAATTTAGGAAAGGTCTGGACAGAGCAGAATAAGGCGACATTGAATGAAAATGAGGAGATGAAACTAGGCATCGAGAGACAGGAGGAACTACTCCTAGGACCACCTCCATTTCTAATGGCTTCCCTGTGTTAACCCCAGGTATCCTAACCATGACTTCCTTTATTCTCGAACTTCACACGGCATTTCTATTCTTTGCAATCAAGACTTTGTTCTTTTCTGGCTATCCTGGTGACATATAAAAGATCAAATATTTGAACATAATAGTGTAAAATACTTCTGATTTAGGTGTTAACCATAGGTAGGTTTCCGTGAGTGCTGTGTTTTATCAAAAGCTCAAATTTCTGTTTCTTGGACAGAAGTCACTTACATGACTCAAATATAAACATTTTAATCATATTGAGACTTGGATTCTATCAGTAACAGTTGAATGTCCAAGTGTTTTACAGCGTTAGTAAATTATTTACTGGTAACCTCGAGAAAGAATTGGAGCCCAAGTTTAAACAAAAAACCATCTGTACCAGGCAGAGCCAAGCAAACAGAAGAGTAGGAAAATATGCTTTCCATAAATGTGAGCTTGCTTTAAATAACAGGGAAGTTCTAGTGCCTTTGGCAACTTTAGTGCATAATTCATTGGCAATGCCTTGCTGCTTTCTGTCTTCTGTTTGGCTTTCCCTGGAGTCTGCTCCCAGCCAAATTAAATCCTCTGGGGTTCCACTAGAGAGCATAAGTGGTAAGACTGATAAGAAAAAGACATATTTGTTTCATGCAGTTGACCACTCTTGGTATATTATTAACCAATTCGCCTGTCCCCAATCTTTGAAATGCCTTCTCATCTGGTCTCCTGTTATACTCTAAGGCCAAGTGGCTCTCAGAATTTGGAGAGAGACTTCTTCCTCCATCCCAAGAATAACATTTAAGATAAAAAAACAAATAGTGTCATGTAATTAAATGATATGTGTAACCTTGAAAACTTGCCATAGTGGGTTCAGTGTCGTTTACTCATTTCCTCTAGTGACAGAGGATTCCATCACTCCGTTCTAGGAAACAGTGAAGTGAGTATTCACGAGGAGAGGTGGACACCCTGAGAAGAACTGACCATCTAGACACTGACCATAAGAAGGATGGCTTATCAACAAAGAAAAGCAACTTTTGTATGGAATTTCAGGCAGTATAATAAAGTGAAGAATCCTAAATATTGTGGTGGGAATGATGCTTTTGTGGGAAGGGTAAGGAGAAAGAGCTTGCTTTCTGATGTCTACTAAAGCAAGCACTGTCTTCTCTAGGCAGAACAGTGGTGCACTGAACCTGAGGTACCACTTCTTCACTGGGGAGATTCCTATCTTGTAACTCAGCTCCAGGAAACCACTGTTAGCAAAACCCTACATTTCCTTTTATGTATTTCCACTATCACAGACAAGGCAGCCCTCACGGCAGTGGGAGCGAAGTCTTCAAAGGTCAGGCAGCTACCAGGTAGCCGATTTCCCTTTGGCTTGTCTTCTTTTTGCCAAAGAGTGTGTTGACTCTAGTAGGTCAGGGTCTCCTGGATGTCTAGAAGCCTTTAGTAATGTAGGCCCAGAGATGATAGAAATATCATGTAGGAAATTGTCGATACAATCCTTCTAAGCTCCTATCCTATCTTCCTAAGGAGTTATCTCTACCTAGATAATAAAACACAGAAACAGGAGTGGGATGGCTTCCTGCTAGGGTTGTGATAATGGAAACAGCAAAATGGCACCAGCAGCAGCCAGTGTTTATTACTCCTTTTATGTGCACCTGACCATTCTGTCCTTCAGCAGGAAGAAACCAAAAAGCCAAAAGGAAATTTCATACTTAGGACCTTCCTGCTCTTCCTCCAAATGCTATGTCCTACTACTGTCAGATCCCTCTTCCCCGTGACAGTGTAAATATTGATGGGGTGGAAAAGGCTCTGCTAACGGTTGCTTCAGGGGGCTGAGTCACAAGGCAAGACAATACCACCTCATATGTGTTTCAAGGAATCCTCAGAACCACTGAAAACATAGTTTCTACAATTATCTCCATTTTACAGATCAAGAAATGGAGAGTCAGACAGCTTCAGAATCTTGGCCAAGGTCACACAGAAGGGTTAGATGGAGCATTTCAATCCCTAAGGAATGAAGCCCAGTGTCTGCCTCCGAATAGTTGCTCACTAACAAGATGTGAATGAGAAGAAAGGCAGCTGCGGACATCCTCATTTCTTCATTAGCAAGGCCCGCCCTGGGTCCAGAAGCACCGAGGACGCTTGAGCTGAGGTATCCAGCAGATGGGGCTTCTTGGGACCAGGTGCTGGGGCTGTTCTCTCCTCCCTGAGGCCAGCACCTCTCCTTCCCTCCCCATGGCTGTAGAAGGAAAGCACTGCTGCCTGTGGTTGCTACACTGGGACCAAAAAGCGAGAAAATCCAGTCCATCATTCTTTTTTTTTTTTCTTTTTTGTGGGTACCGGGGGGTCGACCTCAGGACCTCACGCGCCAGCAGGCGCCCGTGCCGCTGAGCGATATCACCGGCCCCTTTTTCGTATGTGGGTTCCGGGAGTTGAACTCGGGCCCTCACGCTTGCCAGGCAGGCGCTTACACCGCTGAGCCATCTCACCAGCCCCATCATTCTTAAACTATTGGTTAGGACTGTGAACATTTAACGAACTGAGTAAGTAGCCTAGCATGAAGTGGGAGAGTTGAAGGGCTGTTGAGAAGCTGATGAGCTGCACAGAGAGGAGACCCCTCTGGTCCTTGCTTGCTGAGCTGAAGTGTGACAAGTCCTCCTCTGCTTGACCCCCAGCATGTCTGTCTGCTCTTTGGGGTGAAGCTCAGCCCCTTCCTCCTACTCTCCTCCCTGAATTCCTATACACCAGGAAGGGATTTCTACTTCCTCTGAACATCCACATTTTTACCATCTGTGCCAATCTCAAGATATTTGTGGGGGAGGGGAAATCAGTGGTTCTCAATCCTGGCTGCATGCTAGACTCTACTAAAGAAAAACTTTAAGTGAATTTTTTTCTTTTGATGAAAAAAAGACTATGCTCAGGTTCAGTGACAGTACAATTAAATCAGAATCTCTGGGCTGGAACCAGGACTCAGCATTTTTAAAAAGCAGCCAAGATTGAAAACAAGGGCTATAAAACCTTGGAGTGTGAGCATGTTTTGGCCTCCCACCTGACTGGTACTCCAGGGCAAGGCCCCAGCCTTGTGTAGCGCTGCCCTTAGCACCCAGTCTGGGCCTCCCACATAGTTCATGCTCCTTAAATGAGTGTTGAGCGACAGCATCCTCACCCTATGTTCCCAACAATCTCCTGGTGAGATATGGAAGCATGTTTTGCTTTGTATGTAGGGTGAGGGTCATACGTGTGCCATCCTCTGATTTGGACAAGCCAAGAACATGATTTCCAAAGAAAATAATCTCCCCTTCCCCAGTTAGCATCCCAAGGGAGG
This sequence comes from Erethizon dorsatum, assembly GCA_028451465.1. Lineage (NCBI taxonomy): Eukaryota > Metazoa > Chordata > Mammalia > Rodentia > Erethizontidae > Erethizon > Erethizon dorsatum. The sequence continues at coordinate 20,103,162 of CM051829.1, read as the reverse complement.
GACAGGCTGTGTAGCTTGTTATCTCCTGCTTCCAATTAAGGAGCCTGTAGCCAGATTCCTCTGTGCGCCTCTAGGGCTTGGGCCCTGTAAATGGCACACTTTCAATTATTTATCTAAACAAAGGTGAGCCAGAGGGCAGCTCTAAACACTTGCCTAGTGAACTCGAGCCCGACTTCCAGCCTTTGGAATTCTCAAGTTTAACAGAACTTGGCTTTGGGGATCTGATTTCTTTTACTTAAAAAAAAAAAAAAAAAAAAGGTACATTAGGGACAAAGCCATAAATTCCATTTCAGAAACAAAGGCATGCCAGAGTGGAGCTGTAAGCACGCAGCACTTGGAGGCTGGCAGCGATTCAGTTGCTAGGCTGTGAAATCAAACAGTCCTAACTCTCTGGCAGGGAGGAAGGCTGAGTTCCTTCCAGTTTTGCACTGTCTTTCCCATCCAAGGACACTTACCATTCTGTGTCACCAGTGAATGACAAATCCCTTAGAAAGAGACAGAGACCACTGAACAACAACCTATGAATGTATGAGAAGACTCTCTCGTGTAAGACAGGCATCCTGTTTCTTATCAGCTGATGCTCTGACCTGTTTTTTCTCTTTTTTGGGGGGGCAGGGTTTGTGCTTATTCTTTTGAAGGACCAGCCTGTGATGTGTAAAGCCTGCTGTGATAGGGGTACAGTTGGTGGCCATGGAGAGAGCAATGTAAATTACCCAGGTGGGAATCAAGTGCCCCACACTCACCATCAAGTGCCATTAACAGTAATGACACTTGAAAGGGAGTTTGAGGCTACATCAGTTAGAAGTCAGGATAACTGGGTGTAATACCAGCAGCGGAAGCAACAACAACTATAACTTATTGAGCATATATTACGTATGATGAGTATTCTGTATCCTGCTGAGTACTCCAAACCATAGTACTATAGATAGGAATCATCCCTGCCTTACGGATCAGTAAGCTGAGGCTTGGGGAGGCTATGCAACTCGGCCAGTTCACACACCTAGTAAATGACAGGACTGGAGTTTGTTCCCAATTCTGCCTGACTCCAAAGCTTGAGTTCCTAATTGTGTTATTCTCCAATCCCTGTAGTCCCAAGATGACACCAGAATATGTTTCTGGCCCCCACTTTCTTCTCTGTCTCTGCAGCCAGCTACTTTAGTTCAGACCTTAAACTCTCTCACCTTCACCTTTTCACAGCCTCTTAACTCATTTTCCTGCCTCCAATCTTATTCCCTATTCCATCAGTTGCAAATATTTTTCAAAATATCTGTTTTATTATCCTATGTAATATAATCTCTTGGCTCCCCTTGCCTACAAGTAAAATCTTGATCCTCTGCAGAGCACAAATGGCCCCACTTAACTCTTCAGGCTTTTTCTATCACTCCCCACTGTGATCCACTCAGATCAAATGTTTAAATATTCCTGGAGGGCCTCAGCTCTGTACCTCACTCTCCACTTACGGGCCCACCCCTGAAGATGCCCTCTATAAAACACTTTCTCTCTGCTCCTTCAGCTCTTCTTTGTTGACATGTTTGTCATTTCGTCCAGATGATGAGCTCCTAGAAGACAAGAAGCTTGTCTTCTTCATCTTTGTAATTTCACCGGGATTTGGCAGAAGGTAAATGCTAAACATATATTACATAGCCAAGTTGCTCACTCACCGAGAGAAGAGAATCCCAGAGGTGGAAAAAAATTATCAAAGATTACTGAATTTTGACAGCTAAATATATATACATGGGGTCTCAGCATAATCAATCTTTACAATTCCCATGCTATAGTTTTATAGATTTATACATCTCTGGAATAATCCCAAGAAACTAGATTTTTAAAATTAAATTCTAGTTACACACGTTTTCTTGATATTGTAGTCTAGATTTATACCACTCAAAAGCATTTTCCTCAGTAAAAGTTTGCCATTATTAGTAGTAGAATCTGATCTTAGAATGCCTTTTTTTTCTTTCTTAGCTCAACTGTGATCTTCTTAATTAAGGATTGACCACTACTGTCTTCACCTTATGCCTAGATTAAGTCGACCAGGAAATTAAATAAGGCGTGCCTTAGAAGTACTAGCCAGTGGCACTTCTACATCCCACTCCAAGATGAACTGTCTCAAGTGACAACCCGCCTGCCCCATGGGAAACAGAACCTATCTAACCTCTACTCACACTTCATACCTATCTCAATTTTTTCTCTGTCTTTGATGCCTTTTCTGGCTCTGTCAGCCAGGCAAGCAGTTGCCTTCTCTCCCTCTCTAACCTTATGGAGCGCTCGCTCTCTGTGCCACTCAGACCCTGTCAAGGTCACATACAGAAAAGACACTGTCATAGGAGGCAAAAACCTGAACTGCCCTCCTGGCCACAACAGATGCACTGTGGGGCAGTGGGTGATGGACTCGCCTCTCTGGGCATTCATTTCCTCATTGCGAAATGAGAGAGTTAAACTAATTGAGTCAGATGGCCACTGTGCAGTACTTCTTTCCAGCTCTACATTTCTATAAAAAATGCCAGATATCATGGTAAAACTTGAAAGCTCCCTAGTGAGATGGAAGGAGAAGTGGGAAAGTATAGCACTCTGGGCCCCATTCAAGCTATTAGGAATCGAAAACAATGATTTGGCCGTTATTTTTCTCTACGTTTTTCCAAGGGGTCACGTGATGACATCCTCATACTAAACATGAGACCAAGAGGTGGCCAGCAGGATGGGAGTAGCCATCCCTGGGCCTGATGCGATGGGATGTATTAACCGTGGTGTCACACATTCATTATCATACAGCTGGGTTGTCACAATTGTATACAAACACCGGAAAAACTAAACATTCAGTCATAATCAACCAACATGGACTAAAAACACAATGTTTTTGATTAGCCACTGTGCAGTACATCTCTCAAAATGTGAAAAATAGATGCTCAAATTTGATTTGGCAGGAGAAAGATTGGAAAACCAGCAATTTTCTTACTAACTTACTCAATTTCACACCTCCTAAAATAATTCATTAAAGGCATGTAAAATGAGAATAAAAGTCATTCACTATAAAAGATAAATGTGGTAAACATTTAAGCCAGAGCGAGCTTCTACAGCTGAACACTGAAAATTTTCCTGAAAATTGAGCCCCCAAAGGAAGCGATAATGAGTTAGTTCTTATACAAGAGGTAAGAAATATCCTAAAAGGAAGTTTACCACTTAGCCTCCCAACCCAAAAGGGAGGGCACACTAGAATTAGGATAATTTAAGCAGGGGCTGTTTACACATGGCCTAGATTACAAATACATGGGTGCTGGGGCAGGGGAATGATGAGGCAAGCATGCGCTGACTGCACAGTAGAGCTGTGAGGTTGAATAGTGCCCCATCCAAAAATTCATGTTCACCCTATAACCTCAGAAGATGACTTTATTTGCAAATAGGATCTAGGCAGAAGTAATGAGGATTAGCGTGAGATCATACTAGGTTAGAGAAGAGCCCTATCTAACAACAGTGTCTGTATGAGAGAGCAAAAAGGACGCAGAGATTCAGAAAAGGTGGACATGTAAAGATGGAGACAGAGTGAGTGTACCATCTACAAGCCAAGGAACACCAAGGACTACTACAACCATCAGCAGCTAGGAGGCAGGCATGGGACAGTTCCTCCCTCAATGCCTCCAGAAGCAACCAATTCTGACGACACATGGATTTCAGACTTCTGGTCTCCTAAACTGTGAGAAAATAAATTTCTATTACTTTAACACATTCACAATGGGCTGCATTTGTATGTCTTGCTACTGGGTGGCTCTGAACCACTGATGGCACATACACGACTGTCCCATCTGGTGGTATGGGACAGTCATGCATATACCACCCGGGTACAAGCTGCCTGATGGGATAGTCATGCATGTACCACCCCTGGTTCAAACTGGCAGGAACATGTAATCCCCCAGCTTGTTGTCATTTGCCATGACAACCCAAGGAAACACTCCACTTCCTAAAGGGATGAGGGAGGAAGAGATAATCTAGCCCAGTAGGAGAAAATGTATTGAACAGATCACTTCACGTAGACGATGAGCTTTAGTCAAGGTCAGAGCCAGTCTGTGGCAATCTTGCAGGAGGGGAGGCACAAGGCAGAGGAGCCCTACTGGGGCAAGAGGTAGAAGAGTGGAAAGTGTGTATCTGGAGGTGCAGACCAAAGATCAAATCCATATCACACCTGGGACAACCAAGCTGGAAAGTATCAACCAGAATCTGCTTCCCATAAAGTGATTACTACTCTTCCCAGATGTAAGTGATGCTAAGGACCTATTCAGTCTCTTTTACCTGGACCAGGTGCTCTTCTCCTCCCATCCTTTTTGGGAGATTTCCTGAACTCAAGCTTCCCTCCTTACCCCTTTTGCTCTGTCCTCTGTCTCCACACACAGCCTTCATTGTGGCACTTCCTGTACCTGCTGATTCCCACATCTGCTTTGTCAGACCAGCCTCACTCCAGCTGTTGCATCACCAATGGATTCCCATAAGCTGTTCCAACTGAAAAGCAACCATATGCTTTTTCTAAAACCAACACTCCTTCACAATTGCTCATCTCATTTCTCTAAACCATCTAGCCTCAAGCCATCTAATTCATGCACCTTTTCTCAATATCAATGCCTCTCAGTTTATTTATTTATTTATTTTTGGCACCGGGAATTGAACTCAGGACCTTGCACTTGCCAGGCAGGCACTTGTGCCACTGAACTATATCCCCAGCTCACCTCTCAGTTTAAGGTGTTGCTTCTCACCTGTTTTCCTCCATTTCTACAACTGCTCCTGCTTATACACACAGCACGCCATCTGAGGATGGCAAACATGCTCTACCCTGGTATTCATACTCCAGGCCCCCAGCTCTTCCAGCTTTGCTGTGGCTGAGGCAAACTTACCTTGCTCTTCTTCAATTTCTTCCATGACTTCTCTGCCTCATGTCCTTCTTTGTTAGAGTCATAACCTTCCCCATGGCTTCTGAGGATCTTCCTATTCCAACTCCATTCTACTCTTTCAAACTACTTCTCAATAGGTGTCAACCAGAAGCCTGTTGTGGTTAGGCTACTGTGCTGTCTTGCCCTCACACTGTACTTATGCCCATCCCCTTATCCCTGGATGATATTAGCTACCTAAACTGCAGACACCAGGTCCACCACAACAGAACCAAAAGTATCTGTCAAAAATCCTACAACATATGCAGTCAGTATTTCCTTTGTAATCAGCAGTAAATATGCACCTGATCATAAACTCATACCTTTATGTCCTTTTTTCCAAGGTTAATCTGCAAGCAAAGTGTTACAGTAATTGGTATTTTTCTGGGAGCAAGAAAATAATACACGCAGCATAGTAACTAAGTGCTTGGTATTTGGAGACAGACAGACCTGAGTTTGAATTCCAGTTCATCCATATACTAGCTGTATGACCTTAGACCTCTTTTCTGTACCTGTTTTCTCAACTGTAAAATAGCAATATGAAACTCGCCTCATGGTGGTATTGTGTAAGTAAGAAGAGACAGTTTACATAAAATGCATACCACAGTGCAGGCATAAAATTAGACTCTTAATAATATAAATAACAAACATCCAAGTAAGGTAACTCATGCAAGGCCAACAAGTGAATGCATTTTTTAACTACACATAGACCAGGTATCAGCAGTTGGCTGCTAGGTTATATCACATGGTCTTTATTGTTATTTGCCTTGTTTTTTAAGGCCAACATTTTTGCTCAGCCATGCTGGGAACAAGTAGAAATAAGCTTTCAGACTGCAGATTTCCTAATCAGACCAACTTGAAATCACTGCTTTTGTGGTTTTCCAACTGTCTTATGTTAAAAAACAGAACAAAAGGAATAAAACAAAACAAAACAAAGCAAAACACAAAATGCCTCTCTGGCTACAGTAAGTAATGTGTGCCATATTATTTCCATGTTTATCAAGGTGGTGAGTTGCCCCTTGGTCACTGCTTATCATTAAAATCAAAATCTAATCTAAAGGTTATGCATCTATAAAGATGCAAATACAAATGAAAAATTAGATGCATATATGTAGTAGCTATAATGGTTAGCAATCTATCTGATCAAGAATCTTAAAGATCCCATCTACCCATCAACTGCTATCATTAATATGCAACACAAATTCTTGGAAATTATATTTTTATCCTTATTGTGTAGAGAGGAATAATAAACACTGAGAAAATGCTAATATTTTTATTTTGAATGTAATACAGACAAAAAGAAGGAAAAACAACAAAGAATTTGGTCTTTAACCAGAACTCCTTGTGGGCGCACACTGAAACAATGAGATTTTGGACCCATTTTGAATCTAACACATTTCTGAAGTTACCAGCGGCACACCACATGAAAGAAGAACTTCAGTGCTTAGTGGAAATGAGCCATTGTCATACAGAAGGGAATTAGAAAACAATTATTTCATATGTGCTCTGCAGTGACCTTCCTGAAATCCAGATGGTTTTTTCTCTCTGAAAGGTATTTTAAGATAGGGCTGATTTATAGAGTGTCACTATTAATAAACTGGGTGAGAAAAGAAGAAATTGTTGCAGTGAGCCAACTTGTTTTCAAACTTATGGGGCAGGGGTGGCTTAAGGGGAAGGTTGGGAAGTGGCGTGACTACTCATTTGCTGGACAAGGATGGTGGGATTTCAAAGGCAGGAAGCCAACCCAAAGCCAGTGAATCCAAACAGCAGGCGAAAGTAATGTTGGGAGTTCAAATCCTAAAAGCCATCATCATGGCAGAATCCAAATACATCTGACCTTGAGAAGCCCAGCCAGGGAGACATCTTTTTCCTTGACTACGAAGGACTAAAGTCTCTGGAATCTATTCTTTTGCATGACCATCAATTATTGCTGCCACGTGAATCATGGAGAATGCTGGGACCATTTGCCCCATCTGTCATGTGCATGAGTTTTTGAGGGAGAGAGCTGGTGACATATTAGGATTTGATTATTTTTGCTGTTCAGAATTCTGCCACTTCTGTTGATGCTGGTGCCATATTTGATTGAATCTGAGACCATTATCAATTAGTTCATGTATCACAATTTTTTAAAAGTTTCAAAAAAAAGGTTGCCAGTTAATGCTTAGTTTTTAGTTTTTGTTTTTGTTGTTCTTGTTTGTTTGTTTGTTTTTAAAGTGGGTACCGGGAGTCGACCACAGGACCTCACGCTTTGCCAGCAAGCGCTTGTGCCGCTGAGTGATATCACCGGCCCCTTTTTTTTCCTTTATGTGGGTACTGGGAGTCGAACTCAGGACCTCGCGCTTGCCAGGCAGGCGCTTGTGCCATTGAGCTATCTCACCGGCCCTGTTTGTTTGTTTTTTAAGACCAGGTCTCACTATGTAGCCCATGCTGGCCTTGAACTCAAAGCGACCCTCCTGGCTCAGCCTCCAGAGTGCTGGGATTACAGGCATGCGCCATAACACCCAGCTCTTTTATATTTACTAAAGTAGTTATTTTAATCCTAATTAGACAGATTATTGCTTTTCAAGATATTTACTTATAAAGGTAAACAAAATAAAGTTTTAAGAGGCTCTTAAAACTGTTTCACATGTGGAGTGGGTCTTGGGAATCCCTCTTGCAACTCATCAGCAGAGTCATCAGCACATAAACGCATCCTCCACATAAAACACTGCCCTTTATCTTTTTAGGAACACAGGTGATGTGGCATTTTTAGAAAAGAATCCCTAAAGAATTAGAATTAGAAGTCACTGGTACAAACCCAGAGCCCGCCTGTGCTTCCTGCTTGGAGAAAGCTACTGAAGATATTGAATTGGTCACCTGCCCAGTGCCAACACTGTTGGTATTTCCAATAGCTGAAACCCTGATGTGAGTTTTGATATAGTTGCTATTTGTGCACTTACAGGCAATGGTAACTCGATTCTAACTGCTGTTTGGCTTGAAATGAATGAAAGACATATCCCATTTCAGAGATTAAAATGCAAAAGATGACGTGTCTTAGAATCGACGACAGTTGAACATAATATGCTCTGGTTCCAGGGTAACTGACCTTCTCATAGCTCCTGAAAGCACAATGCCCTCCTCTGGTGCATCACAGTTCAGAGGCCCTCTCTCCCCCAGCCTTGAAGGGATCCAATCTTAGCTGGGCTGAGTCTATCCATTTGCTTAGGAATTTTGGGACAAGAAACTGATGCCATTCAGCTATAGGGAGCAGAGCCAAGCACCCACTGTCTTTTAGAGTGGGTGCGGCCATTTGGGGGACCTGTGCATGCTGAATGAGGTCAGGAAGATGAGAAGAAGCAAAATGGAGCACACCCAGAGAGGAGCCATGGGAAGACAGGACAGGAGTTTAAAGACATACAGAAAACAACCTTCGTCCTTGATTCTTGCTCATGTGAGGCTGCTGTGTACTGTACCTTCTGTCTTTGGGTTTAGTGGTTCCTTTGTGGCCTTGTAATCAATCCCCATTTTCACCTAGGGTAGGATGTATAGGGTTTTGGTTTCAGTAACCTCAAAAGCCACAGCGGTAGGAGCTAAGGCAAGGCAGAAAAGAACCCCAAGGTCCTCATCCCATAATGAGGGCTCCTTCTCCTACAGACTTGCTAGAGTGCTGTTCACAGAAACAGCAAGCTTTCTGAGATGAGGTAAAGCAGGGCTGAAGACGAGGGGGAAAATGCTGTCTTACTGGGAGATGTGCTTAACTCCATGAGGCCCCCGGCAGGAGGAGGAATAGCCCCCTGCTCTCACAAGACAGGTCAAGGGGTGAGAACATAGGCACCCACTTCTCATCTTCCTTCCAGGTTCCAGCCTGCACCCAGAACCGAGAGACTGTGTGGGGGAGACATCGGAGCTAGGAAAGTGAAAAGGAAAGAGAAAGAGACAAGTAGGACTGCCTTCTACGGGGATGTGTGGTTTTCTTGAGCACAGGGTGAGAATGGTCATTGCGGAGAACTGAAAGGGGTCTGGAGATAGGCACTGGGGAGATTCTGAGGGGAGCAATTCAAAGAGGGAAGGAAGTAGCCAGGCACAAAGCACCTAGCTGTCTGGCTGTCCAGGTAAGGCCAAATTTTGGCTGTCCTCTTCCGGGTGATTCCTCTCTCAAGCTGAGCAGCCCTAACCTCAGTAAAGACTCTGAGGCTTCAGTCAGGTATGGAGCCTGGCAGCAGGGGAAGATAGGCGGCCACCAGTCAGGTCCAGCCAAGCAGGCAGGAGCAGTCTGTTGAACAGGGAGCTCTAGGTGGCAGAGAAAGCCCATAAATCTGGAGGTGACAGCGAAGCTACTCTTTGGTTACCCTGTAAATTGGCACAGGCTACACTTAGGGAGAGAGAGAGAGGAAGAAGTGAAGTGGCGATATTTAGGTGAGAGAGTTTTATTTCCAGCAGAATTATGTGTCTGTATTAGAGATGAGGAAGTCGAGACTCGACACTGAAATTCACACTCATGTCTGACCGATGCCCAGCCGGCTCCACCTGTCACGCCACACCAACTCCCAGGCAGCAGGGAGAGAGCGACCTGTAGACCATGCTCAGCCACCATGGGTGGGCTGCTAGGGGATGAAGGGCTTGCACAGCTCTACCGAACCGCAGCTCAGCCTGTAAGACCGCCTGTGACCACAGCAAGAACAGTACTATTGCCACCATCTCACGCAAGCCACGGCTTTATGATACAGTCAACGTTCACGTACCGCACCACGCTGTGTGTCTGTCTCAAATTTGTGAGCTTAATTTATAAGCATTATAAGCAGGGACCAATTTTTCATCTTTGACGGCAACATTTGGGTTAGAGAACCGAATCTTAAGCAGAGTTTTGTACTGGGTGGTAGAGAAGAAAACTGAGGATCATAGATGCTGAGCCTCAGTTTTTTACAGTATCCAGTAGACTGCTGCCACACAGTACAGTTCACAGCGGCACAATATGTGCTGATGACCACACCTAGACTCCTGAGAACTCCCGATAGGGCTCCTTAGTGACACGCACCCTCCCGAGTGAGTAGACCCAAGGCCAGTATCGCTCTACTTTGATCTGCCGCTTTGTTTTCCTGCAGCTCAGCCTTCCATGTAGCCAGCACCAGCAACCTCCCAGCTAGACTGACTTGGAAAGACATGGGTGACATTATCACAGCTGGCTCATGCCCTGAGGTTGGAGCTCTGTGTGTGTAAGGGTAGCTGCTGGCCGGAGCTTTGTTTTCTATGGAATACAGACATCCCATGGGGAATTCAGGCATGTTTTCCTCTTCTGTTTTTTCTTCCCCATAGAAACTTTTTCTTTTTCTTTCCTTCTTTCTTTTAAAGCAGCAACCCTAATCTAAATGGCATCTGCTGACTTTAAAGAACATTTAATCTTTGTCCCAGAGCACCTTTGCCACGATGCAGAATGGCTTTTGGTTTCAAGCACTAAAACATCAGGGAAAAGTCATCAGTTGTTAACAAACACATTTTAAATTGTTTGGGTGGCAGTTTCTTACATTTGTGAGTGGTTGTCAATAAATCTCAATTATTCCAGGTTTTGACTCTCCTGATCCCAGTTCAATTGACCTCCGGAATTACAATAACCGGAGGGCCAAGTTCAGGTAAACGCAGTTCTACTTTTATTTCTGCAAAGCTGAGAAGCAGAAGGCTTTGACACTTACTTTATTCTTTAAACTTACACATGTTTAGCTAACTCCAGAAAAGATGTAAGGTTGTGTAAGGTAATATATAAAATACAAGAGAAAAAGAATAAGAAGTAAAGGTGTAAGAAATAAAGGATAGAACAATAACTTGGAATTAGAATGAGGCCTAAGGTAGAAATTGTGGATATGTTGTGATCTAAATACTATGATGATAAGCCCCACATTTGACTCAAAGTTTTCTAGCTGGCATTTGTAGTTATACAAATAACAGCTTTGTTTTATTTAAAGACTAATTATTCAGGAATAAACATAACAGGTCCTAATAATAAAAGCAGCAACTACACATTCAGTGCCTACTAAAAATGTACAGTACTAAACATTTTCTCTGCATATATGAGGTGGGGGTTACTTCTCCAAAGCAGGGCCTTGAGCTGCAATTTGCCCATAAAATGTATCATTTCCACATGGGGGCTCTTAAGGTCCTCCCCTGCCAGTTCCTTCTCAAGCTACTCTGTTCTCATTTCTGGCAGCAGCAATTCTGGTACTCTCTCTCTGAGCAGTACTTCATCTGGGTGGTCAACACAAGTCCTACTGAGAGAGACTGTGTTGGCAAAATTGCAGGTCAGGAAGTCACGGTAATCTATGCATCTGATGAAAATGAATGAGTTAAAAAAGAGATTCTTTGGAAACAAACCCTATCTTAAAAATTAAGTGGCTCTGTGTTGCCATCCTTATAAAATCAGCTGGGAGGGCCAGTGAGATAGCTCAGCAGCATAAGCGCCTGCCTGGCAAGCGTGAGGTCCTGAGTTCGACTCCTGGTATCCACATTAAAAAAAAAAAAATCAGCTGGGAAGGGAAGCGGTGGAGCAGAGAGGCTGCAGTGTCGGCCTGTCTGGATCCAGGCCCTGTCTGCTACTTTTCAGCTGTGACCTGGGCAAATTCATCTCGCTGAACCTCAGTTTCCTCATCTACACAGTCGGTCTAACAGGAGGGTCTACTTCATGGGTTAGAGGGAGACTGAAGCCTACTGCCTGCCATATTTTAGCGTTGGACAAACATTCACATTTCAAATTCGCCTTGCAGAACAGAATTACCCTTATTCATACAAGCCATGTTGCCAAGGACAGGGGACAAGCACCAAGATTTTACTTTTCAGAAGGCAGATATCTGCAACTCTTCATGAGGGCCAAGGGATAAGTGGAGCCAGTGAAAATGAAAAGGGCCAGCAAACACGCTGAGTGGCGATAGTAGCTGCCAGTGTTTGTTGTTGCGACGGTACCTCATGGATGAACTGAGTCATTAACATTCCACTGATAGAGCATGGAGAGGTCTGCTCTGTGCTGAAAGGAGAGTTTGGGGGTCAGCACAGTGTATCTTTGTTTACCCTCCTGTTATGACTCTTCGGCAGGGTCTGTTTCTCTTCCTAGGACATGCTGTGGCTCATTACCACAAGCCTCCTGGCTTGTGAGCCAAGTTTCTATTTAAATGATTTTCACATTGTGACCTGGTTCCTGATATTCCCGACTCTTTGGAGGCCAGCCGTCAGCCCTCTTGGGCAGGGCTACAGCTGACCACGTAAGAGTGTACTGCAAGGCGGTGGCCAGAATAACACAGCAAACCCTCAGAAGGCACCATTCATGCCAATATATAAGTTCATGCCAGGATAGAAGTCTTTTGGGGTCTTCCTTCAAAAGTACTGTGGAACCTTATTTCCTATCATTATCTCATGTATCTGGGGTCATTTTGAAATGAACCAAATACTAAGTTTCCTTTATCAGCCAGACTCCCTGAATGGCACTAGTTTTTCCTGGCATTTCCCCCTCATATCCATAAATTTAAACTACAGGGAGAAATATCTGTATTCTAAACTAGGAATGCAAGGTTTTCCCACAGTAAGTGGGAGAAGCAATTAAGCTGAGTCATTTAATTTCTATATCCCCCTTCCCCCCCCACCACAAATGGGATGAAACTGCCAAGACCTTTTTGAGAAGAAGAAACAGAGTGGGGACATCAAATAGGCTTCAGTCACCTCTACATAGACTGACCTTTTATATTGTTGCTATTTGTAAGAAACTTTGGACGTTTGGGATTCTTGGAAATTCAGTCTAACTACCTGGAGTCAGAGTTTCCTTTAACTGGAGAAGAAATTTTCACCTGCTTTCATGTTTTTACAAAGGTAAGACTCGGTGATAGCTATTTGGGCCACTGTTGTGAAGTTATTTCTTAATATGTAGATGATCCCATGCCATGGTGACACTGTACATAAATACATACACCCCAAACCAGAGCTCACTGATGCCCTTATAATTAAACACCATTATTTTGCTTTTGATCTGTCAAGCATCACTGGGCCAATCTTATCATTGTGTCAGTGTATCCATTTGGTGAAGCCATCCAATCAGCTCTGTTCTTTTCTTGCAGCATTCATCAATATGTTTCACTTTAAAACCAGGTGCTAACAGTGAGAAGGCATGGGAGGGAGTTCTCAGAGCACTGGTTTTTCTACTGGCATTAGCAGGCAGGCTGGCAGAAGGAGTCAGAGCCCTAGACACCAAGAATCACATTCTTAGAGAATAGAAGAGGGAATAAACAGTTTCCTGATCACTCAATAAACCTGGTCATGGGGACTGGGGAGTTCCAAAGATTAGCAGAGGGATCTGTCGCAGGACCAGCCGCTCCAGGATTACTGGGTGCAGGGGTCTTACTGCTGCCTATGTCACTGTCCGTGGTTCTGAACCCAGCAGGGCGTCTCTCTGGGAAACTAGGGAAGGCGGGAACTTGTGTCTTTGACCAGTGTCATGAGAAAGGAGATGATAAATCATGGACATGAGCAAGAAACAGTGTTCACCATCACACTGTCAGTTTCTACCCTGTAGCAGGCACAGGATTCAGTCAGTATTTACACACATTTCAGTGTAGTGTCATGATGAACAAGAATTATTCACTATGCAACTATAATCAGAATTCTAAATCAGTTGGTTGCTAATGGGGTCTTTCCTGTTTAGCCATTTCTTTTTACTGTTGGTTTTGGCTGTTATTCATGTAGATAAAGGCCCATATCATTAAACCTGTCTCTTTGCTAATTAGGAGGCTCATGAGAGGAAAAGGTTGTAACTTGCCTTCAACAAGCATAGAACATTGTACATGTGCCATATGGATGGAGTGGCCATTGTTTACAGGGAGGCACACTGCTGTTGATGCTATGGGGGTTCCACTCAAGTCCCCAGCAGACCCACATTTTCAGTTTGATGTTTCAACTTCCCACAGCCGGCACATCTATCACAGCCTGCAGAACTGCCCACAGGGAGAAAGTAGTGTGTGCCAGGGAATTACCACCACCCTGGGACCAGCTGCCAGCCAAGACAGGCAGCTTCCCCATCCCTCATTTGATACCAGTCCCAGCTGGATTAACTTCCAGGAACCCATGCGATAATTTGCTTTTAATACAGCTCTGCTGGTTGCCCTCGCTGCCTGGTCTCACTTCTCCACTTCCCTACATGTGCTCCCTGGAATCATCTCCCCAATCATCTGCATGCACTTAAATGGGTTGCTTCTGGGGAAACCAAAAAACCCAGTACTAAGTTTACCCACACTGCTATAAAGCAGCTGTAACAGCAGGCCAGAGGCGGATCAGGCAGCTGTTCCGACACTCTGTGAAAGAGGCTCCTCTCTGGTCTTAACCACCATCTAGCACTTTATCACCTCCACCAGGAGCTTCATCTAGATCAGTGCCAGCTCTGAGATCCCAGGACTTCCTGGGAAAGGATCATCACAAAAAAGAATGAAATGAAAAATAAAGAAGAAAAATATATAGATACCATGAAGTTGCAGACTAATTTTGGAAGATAGTCCCTAACAATGGGGTTACTTCCCAATAAATCCACCATAAATTACAAATATCTTAAGTTGAAAATGTATTTAATACACCTAACTTACCAAACATCATGGTTTGGTTTAGTATTCCTTAAACATATTTAGAATATTTCCATTAGCGTATAGTTGGCAAAATCATCTAACACAGAGTCTAACAAAGTGTTGAATATCTCTTATAACTTATTGAATACTGTGCTGAAGTTGAAAAAATGGTTATATGGGTACTTCTTTTTACTAAAATATATTTTAATAGCTGTTGTTAACAATTTGCATAACAAAAGCCCAATTATATTAATAACGTTTCATTCTGTAAGCCCCTTCAATTGAAAAACCTTAAATGTTTCCTTTAAAACTGTTAATGCTCTCAAAATTAATATGCTCTTACAAGCTAATAATCAACTGCAACTGTATGTATATTAAAGCAAACAGAAGCCAAACTACTCAATGGTTCATATTTTCATTTTTATCATGATCAAAGACCAGTAGTTCCACACATGCCTGTCATACTTGGTGCTGCTTCCAAAATCCTCAGCAATTCATTGTATGGAGAAGAAAGAATGAGATTATGATGCAGTTTTCTTTTTCTTTTCAAATAAATCATTCTCAATAGCAGCTGTGTTACGAAGTATATATTAGGCAAATTGGATAGCAGGTATCAAACACAAAAAGCATATGAAGCTCCCAGGAATATGCTGAAGTATCATAGGCAACTGGGGAGGAGACGTATCTAGGGTGTTCCTTTCAGGCCTGTGCGTCCCACCAGTGTAAGCATCACGGAATGATGATGGCAATGTCATCAGTCATTGACGGTTGCCTAGAAAGAGTGCATGGAATACAGTACTTGAGAGAGAGATTTGCATTTAAGCATCCATAAGTTAGTTTACGTAGCTTCTTACTGAAGTAAAGCTTTATCATCCTCATGCCATGTTACCCATGGCTATCATCTAGCCACTTGCAGACTATTAGAAGCAAACAGCTAAGGTATAATTAATTTATGAAGTGAAGTTCATCTTACATAGTGAATTCAGCCTTGTCATATAATTATTCTATCGTACAACAGATATTTTAAATTCCAAACCTAAAGTTAATATTTATACATCTCAACTATACATAAATCTACGAAGAACCTTTCAGAAATAGAAGGCACCATTTTCTAAAGTTCTAAATCATTAGAGGTAAAAGGCAATCAGCTATCACCATTAATATCAGTCAGGAGCATCCCACTCTTAATCACAAAAACACCAATTGTGTATAATAAAATATTACTATAGAACAGGCAGAAACTTGCTTGCTTGGATTTTTCCCAAGACCACAGCACATGTATAGGAAGCTCAGAGGAAACAGACTGGAAATAATGCTTGTAATCAGGAAAGTTAGCATAAAGTAGCAGTTTGTTGTTTCATGTGTTTCTCATCGATTAATTTCAAAATCAGATTCACTGAATGGAAAAGTCAATATATATCTGGGGATATGTGTCCTAAAGTTTAAGCTACACAGAATGTTTGCAGAGCAAGACGTTTCTGCTCTAAACCTTTAGGAATTACGATCTGATCAGAATCCAACTAGAGAGCATTTATTTTCAATAAAGACTGAGGTAGGACAAGACGTTGCATGTTCTTGAGGTTGTAACTCTATAGTATTGGCGTTGTTGCTAACACTTGTCAGGATATTAAGCACCTGAGCAGAATATAGGAAACACAGGTACTTTCACCACCATAAAATTGAAAACTCTTTAGCCATTGAAAGTCAGGGGGCTCTGAAGTAACAACTATGAGAATGATAGAGCCCCTGGATGCTAAATACCTGAGAGAACTTCTGAATGAGCTGGAGAAAGGCCACAAATACACAACTCTCAACAGTCTCTGAAGTTAAAATAATTTTAAATAGCACCCATTTGGTTGTAGAATTGTTAGACTGCAAGGAAAGAGGTAAGTTAGACTTAGTGCTTTCTAGTTAGGTCTGGTGTTCTCTCAGAAAGCTGAGCTGTGATGACAGTGACATTCCTCACCACTTGGCAATCTATGCGATTTGTGACTGAGATGGACTTATTTTTAATTTTATGGATATTCATAACTGAGTTTTTGGAGTTTGTCAACTCAACACAAAATTTTAAGTCTCACTGAATTGCAAATTGAAATTGTAATGCCTATTTCCTCTCCATTCATCCATATAATCATTTGTTCAGGGCATAGTCTGTGCCGGGTGTCATGGGAGGTAGTGGCGGAATATATCTAAGTCTGTCCTCAGAGCTTACAGCTCAGGAGAGGAGGATGATTTTAAATCTTACACACACAAAACTATATCTGCAAAAGGAGCTTTTTCCAAATGCTAATACCCAGAGTAGATGACAGTGTAACAAGCCTTCTCTTACAATGCTGGGTGACATGTAAATTGGTATAATTTTCTGAATAGCAACATATGAAAAAGTGTTAAAATCTGGCTCTTTCTGAAATCTAGGTAATGCTAATGTCTAGGAATTTATTCCAGCAAAATGATCATGAATATACACAGATTAAAGAATATTTTTGCTGCCACGGAAAATGGAAATAAACTCAATATAAATAAACTGTCATAGAAAATGGAAATAAACTCAATATCTAACAGGCTTACCTATAATCAGTGATATAATCTATATAGTGGAGTACTATGTGATTTAAAAAACGATAGTTTAATAATAAGGTAGTTGCAAAATATATAATGACCTGGGAAGTGGTTAGTAACAAATGAAAAAAATCAGACTATAAAAAGAATTATTGTATAATCTTAGTGTCCAAAAAATTACCCAAAATAAATGTTAATCAATGTTTTCTTTGTATGATTACAGTAATTTTCATTTTCTACTGTGGATAAGTAGTGTTTTCTAAATTCAATCCCCAGTATCACTAAAAACAAACAAACAAACAAAGAACAAGAGAGAGAGAGAAGAAATGAAGATATTTTACTTATAAAAAGTGAAAAGAGTGTCTTTTACAGTCTGTGCTATAACAAAACTTAAAAGTGGTGGGAAAATGTCTGATAACTAGATCTCCAGGATGTCAAGATTCTCCAGAAATCATGAAGCAGATACAGACACACCCAGAAGAGAGAGCCTCAGTGCTGCATGTCAAGCACTGACTCTCCTCTAAACACTTTCTGGGCAGGGTGCGCCTTGCACTGCAGAGTCCCACGGTGAAGACAAGAAAGAGAATAGCACGAGACTCTATACTGCAAGGCCAGACAAAAATCACAGCAAATATTACAGTACCTGTTTGGTTATTGTATTTTCCTATCTGGTTTCTTTCTTTTTTTTTTTAAAGAGAGAAGACAACAAAAACATTGATAAAGAATTTCAAAACAAGATAATAGGAGATTACCAATGGTTAATATGTTGCATATTGTTATCTTCGAAGTAGTTGCTCAGATTACAAAATATAGGCATGAAAAATTGATCAAACCTTATAAACACAAACCGTTCTTTTCAATGAATAGAACTTAGTAGTGTAATTATCTTAGCTCTCTTGTGTGCATATATATATTTTTTTTCTTTTTCCTTCCTTATTTTCTCCGTTCTCCATCCCAGTTGCTCTTTCATTTTGAGCAGTTTCTTCCCCTTTCACAATATCTATTGTACATTCTGGATCTTATTTACTCTTTGTTTCTTACACTAGGGAGACAATATGATGTTTACACATGTCAGTCTGATTTATATCACTTATGAATATGGTCTCTAGTTGCATCCATTTACGTCTGAAAGCCTCGAGTTTATCCTTCTTTATAGCTGAGTAGTACTCCATTGTATAAAAATACCAGATCTTTTTCATCCATTCCTCGGTTGATGGGCATCTGGGTTGTTTCCAAGATTTAGCTATTACAAATTGTGCCGCTATAAACATGGGTGCACATATATCGCTATGGTACGATGTTTTTAATTCTTCTGGGAAAATACCCAGAAGGGGAATAGCTGGGTCAAATGGGACCTCCAGTCCTGGATTTTTGAGGAATCTCCACACTGATTTCCACAGTGGTTGTACCAGTCTGCACTCCCATCAACAGTGGAGAAGGGTTCCTTTTTCCCCACCCCCTTGCCAGCATTTATTATTGGTTGATTTCTTCAAAGCCATTCTTTCTGAGGTGAGGTGGAATCTCAGTGTTGTTTTAACTTTCATTTCTTGAATGGCCAATGATGTTGAACGTTTTTTCATATATTTATTTGCTATTTGTATTTCTTCATCTGAGAAGTGCATATTTATCTCAGATACCCATTTTTGGATTGGGTCTTTGTTTTCAATTCTTTATATGTTCTAGATAGCAGTCCTTTGTCTGAGGGACAGTTGGCTAAAATTTTTTCCCACTCTGTGGGTTTTCTTTTCATTCTGTTGGTGATTTCTTTTGATGTGCAAAAACTTTTTAATAAGATGAGATCCCAGTTGTCGCTTCTTTGAAGCACTTCCCATGCAGTTTGGGTTTTGTTCATGAACTCTCTGCTAACCCCTATGTCTTCAAGATTTCTACCTACTTTGTCTCCAGTAGATTTTATTGTTTCTGTTTTAATACTTAGATCTTTGATCATTTTTACTTTAGTGCATGGTGATAGACATGGGTCTAGTTTTAGTCTTCAGCATGTGCAGAGCCAGTTTCTCCAGCATCATTTATTAAAGAGGCTATCTTTCTTCCAGTGAACAAGTTTGGCTCCTTTCTCAAAGATAAGGTGGCTGAGTGTGTTTGGAGTTGTGTCTGCATCTTCTTATCTGTTCCACTGATCCTCAGGTCTGTTCCTTTGCCAGTACAATGCTGATCACAGTAGCTTTGTAGTATAATTTCAAGTCAGGGTTTGTGATGCCTCCTACTTTGCTGTTGTTGCCCAGGATTGCCTTTGCTATTCTAGGTCTCTTCTGGTTCCAAATGAATTTTAGGAATGTTTTCTCTAGATCTGTGAGGAATGCTAACGGCATTTTGGTTGGGACTGAATTAACTCTGTATGGGAGTTTTGGGAGTATGGCCATTTTCACAATGTTGGTTCTTCCTACCTATGAGCAAGGGACATCTTTCCATTTTCTGATATCCTCTTTGATCTCTTTTTTTAGAGTAGTGTAATTTTCAATGTATAAATCTTTTACTTCCTTTTTTAGATTGATTCCTAATTATTTCATTATTTTGGATGCTATTGTGAAGGCTGTGGTTTCTTTAATTTCTCTCTCAGTGAGTTTGTTGTTTTTGTACAGGAATGCTATTGATTTTGAGTGTTGACTTTGTGTCCAGCTATGCTACTGAATTTGGTTATTAATTCTAGAAGTCTTTTAGTGTAGTTTTTGGGGTCTTCTATATACAGTATAATGTCACCTGCAAATAATGATAGTTTAACTTCTTCCTTTCCTATCCTTATTCCTTTTATTTCCCTCTCCTGTCTAATTGCTCTGGATAATGTTTCCAGAACTGTATTGAATAGGAGTGGTGATAGTGGACATCCTTGTCCTGTTCCTGATTTTAGATTGAAAGCTTTGAGTTTATGTCCATTTAGTATGATGTTGGTTGTTTGTTTGTCATAGAAGGCTTTTATCACATTGAGGTAAAAACCATCTATTCCAATTTTCTGTAGGTTTCTATCATGAATGAGTGAATTTCATCAGAAGCTTTTTCTGCATCTATTGAGATGATCATGTGATTTTTGTCTTTGGCTCTGTTGATATGGTGTATTATGTGTATTGATTTGCATATGATGAACCATCCCTGAAGTCCTGGGATGAATCACACTTGATCACGGTGTATAATCTTCTTAATGATTTGTTGCATTCTGTTTGCTAGTATTTTACTGAAGATTTTTGCATCTATGTTCATTAGGGAGATTGGCCTGTAGTTCTCTTTTTTGGTTGGCTCTTTCTCTGGTTTTGGTATCAGGGTAATACTTGCCTTTAGGAATGAGTTAGGGAGAATTGCTTACCATTCAATTCCATTGAAGAGTTTGAGGAGTGTTTGCATTAAATCGTCTCTAAATTTCTTGGAGAATTCAGCTGTGAATCCATCAGGACCTGCGCTTTTCTTCGTTGGGAGGTTTTTAGTTACGTTTTCAATTTCATTAACTGATATTGGTTTATTCAGAATTTTTATATCCTCTTGATTCAGCTTTGGTGATTCATGTTTCTAGAAATCTGCCCATTTCTTCTGTGTTTTCGATCCTATGTGAGCAAAGATCTTCGAAATAGGTACTGATGATCTTCTGAATTTCCACAGATCTGTAGTGATTTCACCCTTTTCATTCCTCATTGCATGAGTTTGAGTTTTTTCTTTCCTTTTTTTGATAAGGTTGGCTAGGAGTTTATCAATTTTATTTAATCTTTCAAAGAACCAACTCTTCAATTTGTTAATTCTTTGTATTGTTTTTTTTTAGTCTCAATTGCATTAATTTCTCCTCTGATCTTTATAACTTCCTCCCTTGTATGGGCTTTGGGCTTGACTTGCTCTTCTTTTTCTAGAAACTTGAGGTGCAGCTTACGTTATTTGTGCTCGTTCTGTTTTCCTGATATGAGAATTCACCGCTATAAATTTCCCTCGTAGGACTGCTTTCATTGCATCCCACAGGTTCTAGTAAGTTGTATTTGCATTTTTGATTATAGATATTGTTTAATTTCTTAATTTCATCTGTGACCCATTGGTTGTTCAGGAGGGTGTTATTTAATTTCCATGTGTTTATGGAGTTCTTGTGGTTTCATCATTAATTTCTAATTTTGTTACACTATGGTCAGATAATACGCATGGGATAATTTCAGTTCCTTTGCATTTACTTAAGCATGTAACATGGGCTAGTATATGGTCTATTTTATAGAACGTCCCATGTGCAGCTGAGAAGAATGTGTATTCTGATGTTGTTGGGTGGAACACTCTGTAAACGTCTACTAAGTCCATTTGTTCACAGGTTTGGTTCAGTTCTGTTATTTCTTTGCTGATTTTTTTCTAGTTGATCTATTTCTTTGTGACAGTGGGGTATTAAGGTCCCCATTATAATTTTGTTATTGTTTATATGATTTTTCATGTCTATTAATATTTGTCTTATATAGTTGGGTGCTCCTGTATTTGGTACATATATATTTATGATTGTTATCTCTTCCTCTTGAATTTTTCCCCTAATAAGTATGTAGTGACCTTCTTTACCTCTTTTGATCATTCTTGGTTTGAAGTTCACATTGTCTGCAAACAGAATAGCTACCCCTGCTTTTTTCTGGGTTCCTGTTGCACGGAGTATTGTTTTTCATCCTTCGACTTTGTCTATGAGTTTCTTTTTGAGTTAAATGTGTTTCTCGTATATGGCATATTGTTGGATTTTTTTTTTCCCATGATAACAACAGGACAATATTTATTGGTTTCAAGTGCACATGGAACAATATTTTCTTTTCATTAGTGCATACCTTGATTAATTTCACACTCTTTTACTTCCTTCACTCATCCCTTCCTCTTCTCCAATTGAACACTTAGAATATTTTCAAAGATTTTGTTTCTTGATCCACTCTGCCAGTCTGTTTCTTTTGATCGGTGAATTGAGGCCATTTACTTTGATGGTTATAACTGATATGTATTGGCTTATTTTTGTCATGATATTTTCCTGCTGTTGGTTCCCTGCTTTTCCCCTCTGTTTAACTGCTTGCCCTGCCTGGTGTTTTCTTCCTGCTGTTGTTCTTGGAATTGTGGTCATTTTTATCTCTGTCTAGAATATCTTTTAGTATTCTTTGTAGGGTTGGTTTGGTGGTCATAAATTTCTTCAGTTGTTCTTTGTCATGGAAGTATCTTATTTCTCCATTAATTTTGAAAGATAGTTTTGCAGGGTACATCAATCTGGGTTGGAAGTTGTTTTCTTTCGGGACTTGAAATACTTCACTCCAAGCTCTTCTTGATTTGATGGTTTGTGTTGAGAAGTCTGCCATGATTCTGGTGGGCTTTCCTTGTTGTCTCCTGGGCTTGTTCTGGGTGGGCTGGAGGTCTGAGATTGCATCTTCTTTCTGTGTCCTGTCATTTTTTATTTCAAAAATTTTTTATTTTGTTTTCTGTGTTGATCCTTATAAGTTTTTGTAGTAGGTAGCTGTATCACTAGTATCAAGTATCAAGTCCTTCTAAGTAAAGTCTGTTCCTTAGGGATGTCTTCTGTGTGTAGGAGGTTCTTGGCTTGTGTCTTTCCAAGATCCTACCTTCCCAGTTAATCAAGAGTGAGATACTGGTATCCGTTTGGTTTAGTCCTCAGTTCTTTGGTGCTGGGGCGTGATGAGGTTATTACCCCAGAGCTTCCCAGTATTGTTACAGAAGGGAGAACAACTGATTACAACCAATATGGCATCCTAGCTATAGTAGTATAATTAGCAATAAGAATAGTATCAAGCAGAGTTTAGAAAGTGACAAACTGTGGTAGCTATTAATTTTGTACCTTAAACCATAGGAGCAAAATCTACAATTACATTACAGAACCAATTGTAAATTGGGAGCTTGTATTCAAAGTGTTTCCCCTTGGTAGAGTGGTTTTACCCTGTGGTAGGGAGATTTAAGAAGGATCGTGGATAAAGCAAAGATAACTGAAAAGAAAGCAGAAGCAAGGCTGGAGGACAAAGGATGATCATGCAAACTTTGGGAAACTAGAGGAGAGGGCAGAAGAGAAGGAATGAGGGGGTAAACAAGGGATTATCTGAACTTGGTCTCTGGGTTTGGGGGATGGGATTAGTTTTGTGTGGTTGGAGCTGTTCCCAGCTGTTAAGAGAAAAAAAAGAGAGAGAGAGAGAGAGAGAGAGAGAGAGAGAGAGGGAGAGGGAGAGGGAGAGGGAGAGAGAGAGAGGGAGAGGGAGAGGGAGAGGGGGAGAGAGAGAGAGAGAGAGAGAGAATAGAAAAAGAAAGAAAAAAAGAAAAGAAAAGAACAACAACAACAAAGAGAATAGGGGCAACCTCACCTGCCTGCTTCTATTCCGTGCATCTTTGCCCCCAAGCACAACACTGGTTCACCTAACTTACCACCTGTTGGCTTGCATTGTTATTTTTGCTTCAGACTTTTCATGCCCCGGAGTCCCGCCTGTTCACCCTGTGTGCCCTTGTTGGGACCCTACTGTGTCACTGGTGTCCCCTCTGGTCTCTGGGCCTTCTGGAGCAATTCACTTCAGTCATGGCAGCAGCAAGGGGAGGGACCATTCTCTGGGCCTTCCTGGCATGGTTCACTTGGGTCCCCGTAGAGATGGTGGTGGGAGGGGCCGCCCTCCACATTGTTCACCTGGGTTGCCCCTATCTGGTTTCTGTATCAGTTAATATTCATTTTGTTTAAAGTTTAGGAAAATCTAACCAAATTGGCTTACCCAGCAAAGACACTTATTGGCTTATACAACTGGAAAGATCTAGGTCAGTGAGGGGCCTGGTCCAGGGTACAAGAGGGTTCAGGATCCCTATCTCAGAACTGAGCCCTGGGGATACTCCTTCTGGGGTTTGCAAGGAAGTGCCCTGCAGCTTCAGGCTCCCATCTTCACAAAAACATGTTCAAAGGTCTTACCTATCTTAGTTGAGTGCTGTACAAGTCCTGGGATTCTCTCTCTTCTACTAGCAAATTGGGCCTCATGCCTACCTCACCACCAATCACTGTAACTTGGATACTGCTTGACCAGCTCATGTCTCAGCCACATGCTCTGACTCTGGGACCAGGATGGGAGGTCCATCCGACCACACTCCCTGAGAACTGGAAGCAATATTTTCTCCAAAACAGAAGCAGAGTGACACCACTAGAAAGAGAGAATGGATGTCATGTGTTGAAAAAAAGTTCACCAAAATGGATACTTCAAAAAACAAAACAAAACAAAAAAACAACAATAAAAAAAAACACCCAACTGAATATACTACTCTGTTATTCCCAAGTTAACAGGTATTTGGTCAAGGAGGAATACTCCCCCCTTCCCTGCCTGAAGATTTCTATTGTAACTCATAGTTTACATATGAGAGTGGGTATATTTGTGTTTATTGCACACCCATATACCAGACTCAAGGATTTAACTTTATTTTTGTGGGTACCGGGGGTCGACCTCAGGACCTTGCACGCCAGCAGGCGCCCGTGCCGCTGAGCGATATCACCGGCCCTTTTTCCGTATGTGGGTTCCGGGAGTCGAACTCGGGCCCTTGCGCTTGCCAGGCAGGCGCTTACATCGCTGAGCCATCTCACCGGCCCGGATTTAACATTTTAAAAAGTTTAATTGTTTTTGAAATGTTTAAGAACTCATTATGTTATTATAAAAGTATGTTCATGCATCTAAATACATAAAATTTTAGAAGTTATAGGACGATATGAAGAAAAATATCCATAATTCCACTACCCAGAATATTGTCAGTTATCATGTTACTATTTTAGATAACAATTGATTTTTTGAGTAGGTGAGGTCATACTGATATATCTTTGTGCATGCTACTTCTTTCATTTACTGTCATAGCATGGCATTTTATCTCAAAATCTTTACTGTAATGACTACAAAAATCTCATTTTCTATTTTCATATTCTATGTTTTATTTTTTTACTTTATGTTCTATGCTGCATTTTATTTTATTTTTTTTGTGGGTACCGGGGGTCAACCTCAGGACCTCATGCGTCAGCAGGCGCCCATGCCGCTGAGCGATATCACTGGCCCTTTTTTCGTATGTGGGCTCCGGGAGTTGAACTCAGGACCTTGAGCGCTTGCCAGGCAGGCACTTATGCCGCTGAGCCATCTCACCGGCCCCTATGCTGCATTTTATACAGCCTATCATAACCTATTACCTCATCTTTAAGATTTCCTTAGATTTGATTACTTGGTCTAGGGTTTTGGATATTTTAAAGATTCTCACGGCTGAAAATTTTAAATTAATAGCAAAATAGTTGGCTTTCCATACTTCACCAAAAAAGTAACACTTGAATCTGATCAAATGTTACATAAAATCAGTAGCTTTTACTGAATATATCTAAGAGGAGTAAGATTTTTCTTCTTCTAAAGACATATTCTACATTATATAGGACTATTAGCAAAATTTCTTACTAGGTGTTAAATATAAACTTTGGTCCATCAACAGAGTTGAGTTTTGGTTTAAGTTGAATTTAGCACACACTATGTTTGCCTATTTGATTTGACAAAAAGTCAAGGTCAAATTTTTAAGTGAAAACATCTTTTTGAACTTTTGCTAAGTGATTTCTTGCAATGAACTTTACAGATGATTGTGAAAGATATCCATACAGGGAGGGGCAAAGAATTTCAATTTTACATACACACACACACACAGACACACACACACACAGACACACAGACACACACACTCACCAATTACCTGACAAAACCCATAGAAGGAAAGTTGACTAAGATTCAGAATATTAGAATTCATTTTTTAATACGATACCATCTACCGGATGAATGTATACCTAACTTCCATAATAATTCTGAAGTTAATCTGAATTTGGATGATTACCAAGATTAGCAAACTAATTTCCTTCTCTGAAACATTTTTTCAAAGTCTCAAGATCATTCACTGAAGAAATCAATCCAACACAACTGGATATTTCCTTGAAAGTGATTTTTTAAAAAAATAGATTTTTCTTAGTTTTCATCAGTCAAAGGGACTATAAAGCTATTTTTTTGGAACTATATTCTCTGAAGGCTGAAGTTGTCTTGTTACTCAATCCATCTGTCCTCAACCCTCAGCCAGAAGTGCAAATTTTATAATCTTAAGTGAAATCATTATCCTTCACTGCCAATAATCTCCTGTGTTAAATATGTATTCAAATATTGTCCCACAAGAGCAAGATGACTATTTTAAGCAAACAAGGATTTCCACAAAGTTACAGATTAAAAGCCAAATCTTAAAAAGCATTATACACACAAAAATCCTCGAACTCCGACATTGAAATGTATTAGAACTATGATTTTGGATTTATATCACGATTTCAACACAACTATATTTTCAATACAGATTTCCCTGGTTCTTAGTTGTGATGACAATGAAGAAATATATCCATAAGTTATGTGGACTGTAGATGAATCTGGACCAAATACAGCCTTCATATATTTTTTTTTCTTTTTGGAGGAAACATTTCCCAAAACACTGGGGGGGTCTGCAGGGAATTCCAAGAGGATCTTGGGAAAGCACATAGTCTTTGCAATCAGCA
Source organism: Erethizon dorsatum (assembly GCA_028451465.1). Classification (NCBI taxonomy): domain Eukaryota; kingdom Metazoa; phylum Chordata; class Mammalia; order Rodentia; family Erethizontidae; genus Erethizon; species Erethizon dorsatum. The sequence goes on along the minus strand of CM051829.1, from coordinate 20,076,616 downwards.
ATGTGTCCAAAGCCTCTTCTGTAGAGCCCATTTCTACTTCCCACCCACACATCTTTGGTTATTCCTGGCAGCCAAGGACCACCTCCTCCTGTGATGGCCTTGCTCTAGGCTCAGGTAAAAAAAAGTGATTTAAAAGGAGTCAGATATGGTCATCACCCTTTCCTCACAAGCCAAGCCACAAGATCTGTTTGGACTTTGGTTCTTTTTGGTATTTGTTGTTGTTAGTGCATACTTTAATGTGTACAAAATGCTACAGGAAATCTGTAGCCTTTGCAGAATAAAAAATCTGAGAAATTCTACTTTCGAAACAGTAGATTCATTAGCCATAGTGAACTTTTCTTGAGAAAAAAAAAACAATGTTTCCTTTTTCTAAACAAACTGTGAATATATAAGTATGGAAAATGTAAAGTATGAATAAACAACACACATTTTATAATCCTATTCATAAATACTGTTTATTTCATAATGTACACATATTTAAACAAAATGTGGACAGTATTTATTATACTATTTCATTCCTGGCTTTAGTGAGACAATACAAATACTTTTTTTCTGTTAAATATTTTGTGAACACATGGGCTACATTAAATTCTCTCAGAGGGCTAAAGCATTTTTTTCTCTTTGTTGTATATGTAGTCTGAATAGTGATGCTTATACCTATAATCTATTAACAGGTATCTTTTACAAAAAATACATAGGGGCTGGTGATATAAGTTCTTTGTGAAGGCCCTGGCTTCAATTCCCAGTACTACATATTCTAATCTATCCATATATAATTGTACTGTAATGATAATCTTATAACTGATTACCACTTGAAGATTGTCAAAGTAATTTCATGTGCATTTATTTCCTCTTATTTTGAAAACCATTGTGACTAGTAGGTCACAGTAAGACAGTATTAAATTCCTCTTAGAGAAATTGAAGCCAAGACAGAGGAAATGTCTCAGGTGGCACAAAGGCCAGAGCCAGGACAAAGTGCTCAGTCCTGGGCCCATCCCCGCAGGCTCTCTGAACTATACAATGTCACACGATTGCACAGGACAATCTTCTTCATGGGTGGTGAAAACTATTATAAGAAATCTAAGATAGGTACACTTCTAGATGCATTTGATTTGAAGAACTCTTTCTGTGATTAACTGAAGCTTGCTACCCTGGAGGAAGGTACCAATAGTGCACCTCCTTTATTAAAAAAAAAAAGCCTGTGCCTGCAGGGGGAGTCATTCTACTGTCCACTTACAAAGTACCTTCAGGCTTCCTCAACTAAAAAGCCACAAGGAACCGGGGTACTGAGATGCCTTCCATGAAGGGAGCCACACAATTGGCCAGTCGTAAAGGCAAATGATTAAGAGGGCACAGTGTACAGTGCCAATATCCTCGAATCCCAGCTGGCTGTGTAGCTTTTGATGATCCATGGAGTGTATGAGGACGCACCACTGGATCATCTCCTCCTCAGAGCCTTGTCCTGCTAGCTCAGCCCTATAAAATGCCCTTTGGAGGGCCGGCACTACCTCCAGGGGACTCCCCTTGTGTGTAGGATGGCTGTTTAGAAAAGGACACCTGTTGTTTGATGGGAAATGACCAAAGGTCAGCTTTTGCATCCTGCTGTATGAGTTAGAGCGAAGGCCAGGGAAAGATGAAACCAAACTGTTCTGGCCCCTGGACTGAGAATCTGCCTTTCAGCTCTCAAGACAGCAAAATGAGGTCCTTTTCTATAGCCTACAATGAGACTGTTTTTTAAGTCAAAGAACCAAAAGTTGATGTACCTTTTTTGCATTTAGATGGCTGCATACTGAACTGGCCGGTAAGCTAATAAAACCTATCTAAAACATGTGTATCTCACAAACACACAACCCCAAACACCAAAATAACTATGGAATCCTGATTTGGTTACTCAGACAGAATGAAGAAGTTCACACTCATCATTTGGTTTCAGATATCTCAGGTTCCTGCTGGAGCAGGAAACAGAAATTCTTTGTAGCTATTTGATCTGAGTTTACCTTTGCAACTCAGTGAGGGACTCCTCCAATTTAACCCTAAGAGGACAAAATAGCCAAGGCTTCAATAGCGTCGTAATGCAAAATTCCAAGTACAGTGGCTGTCAAAACACACGGTCATTGGCGTTACAGTCATGTTACCAACAGATGAAACATTCTGGATAGAGATGAAAGATGATAGGAATAAAAACGACGTGGCACGGCTGGTGAGATAGCTCAGTGGCATAAGCGCCTGCCTGGCAAGCATGAGGTCCTGAGTTCGATTCCTGGTACCCGCATATAAAAACAAAAAAAAAAACAAAAAAACGATGTGGTAAGTTCTTTCACCACACACATGCATTCTTTTGACTGCTTTCTTCCTTCCTGTGTAACAGGTTTGGTAAACTGAGGTCTAGGGTCCTTCCCTTTATTCCCACCAAGTGACATTATGGTGAGCTCAGGGCACACTGGGGGTTAATGAGATAACCCTGCCTATAGACTGGACCCTCAAAGCAAGCCCAGCTCTTCTAATGGGACTCTCTCCTTTGATAAGCAGGTCCGCTCTTAAATTATTTAAAGTTTGCAGATAAATAACAGGATATACTTTATTCGCATGTAATAGAAATTAGGCTTAAATACCATATTAAAATGAGTTTTAGTGTAGTAGTTTGAAATTATTGGTGAGACATTGAATAAGTTCAGATGTGTAACAAAAGGCTGATTATATTTTTGCTTGTATTTAGTCCTAAGAAACCTGAAATACAAAATTTTAATTTTCTTATGCTAAACATTTTCCCACTCCAACTAGAAGGATATACATTAAAAATCAGTTTTTAAAACTTATAAAATCAATACAAAATAAATGTAAATAACCTTCAAATTCTGGGTTGTTAAAGTTGGTAGTATTTTAAATCATGCTGTTTTCTTTTGTGTGTGTGTGGGTACCGGGGGTTGACCTCAGGACCTCGCGCGCCAGCAGGCGCCCGTACCGCTGAGCGATATCACCGGCCCTTTCTTCATATGTGGGTACCGGGAGTCGAACTCGGGCCCTCGCGCTTGCCGGGCAAGCACTTATGCCGCTGAGCCATCTCACCGGCCCTAAATCATGCTGTTTTAAAACTTACTATCACCTGGAAACACTGGGGAAAACTGTGCTCTCAAACCTAGTTTGTCTTGAGTGTGCAGAGTCTGTAACTGTGGTTTTCAAACATCATTGTACAACAGGTCCACTTAGAAGGTACATTAGAACAGAGGGCTCTGCCCCAAACCCACAGTTTCTGAGTCAGTGAGTCTGAGAGGGTAAAATGGATCTTTAAAAATTGAGCTGCTTGGGCCGGTGAGATGGCTCAGAGGCATAAGCGCCTGCCTGGCAAGCGTGAGGGCCCGAGTTCAACTCCCGGAACCTACATATGAAAAAAGGGCTGGTGATATTGCTCAGCAGCACGGGTGCCTGCTGGCTTGTGAGGTCCTGAGGTCAACCCCCGGTACCCAGAAAAAAAAAAAAGAAAAATTGAGCTGCTTATCTAGGCATCCTGGCATAGGTTTGTACTCTCAGTACTCTGGGAAGCTGAGGCAGAAGGACTGCAAGTTTGAGCCCAGCCCGGACAACTGAATGATTTATCATGTCTCAAAATAAAAACTAAAATGGGCTGACAAAAAAAAAAAAAAAAAAAAAAATTGTGTTGCTTTTCCAAACATCCTGAGGGCATAACTGCCACCACCCCCTACCCCCAGCTCAGATGAATGGACAAAATATGTAGACACTGGCCCCAGGAGGCTGGAGTCCAGTTCTTTTGACAAAATAGGGAAGGACCCAGGGATGGCAGAAGGATAAAACAAGTGTGGAGTTGTCCACTGTCTCGTCATGTTCCCTCTCTTCTCTTTACTATAAAAGCCCTGGCACACTTGCATACTGAGAGATGGTGATTTGAGGCAATAAGAGGCCCCTCCATTTCCTTTGGAGCTAGATTTCAGTAAGACCTTTTTTCACCAAAATTAATGGCCTCCAGGGTCCCATTAAAAGGTCTTCCCAAGAAGCAGCAAATGGTGAACTGCAGGAACTGAGCGACTAGTCCTAAGTCTACCGGCAGAGTCAGGAATTTGCATTTCTAAGAAGCATCCAAGTGATGCCAAAGTTGCCCATCCACTTTGAGAATTGCTGTCCTACACCATCTCCTCTCAAATTCCATTGTTTATGATCGCTGATAGATTGAAGCGAATGGGCTGGACTAAGGTCCACTGGCAGGAAGCCCTGCGAACACAGGTAGTCTGGACTTGTCGCGTCTGGGGGACGAGCACCACTGCTCTGCTGTCCGAGCAGCCCACCAGGATCATAACTCAGCCCCAAAAATAAATTAGAGGGACAAAGTTTAGTCAAAGGAAGACACTTTATTGATAAAGAGGAAATGAAGGGAGAAAGGAGAAGATAGCTAGCTACTCTGATAAGATAGAATCAGGGTAGGGGCTCCAGGAAGATGGAGATCTGGTGGCCCTTTGTTCTCAGCTGTCTTTATGAGGGAGGCGAGTGACTCTTTCCCCTCCACCCGGAACTTGCCATAACTGGATTGAGTCCCGGCCACCTCTACCTGATGTCATTTCTGTCGGTCTGCGTGCAGCTTCTTTTTATCTGTTTGTCTACCTGTTCCTGACCTACCTTTTAAGGTCTTATATTTGGGGTGGGCAGCTAGTTGGCAAGGGGTGCCTTATTCTTGGTTAGAGTTAGTAAGGGGGCATGTAGATATCTACTGTACTCTATAATGACTCTAGAGTGAATACACATGTATATAAGTGTGTATGTTAGTGCACAGGTGTGAGTACACATTGCCTTAAAGTTAGCTCACCTCTTTGCTTCTCCTATGTTTTATTGGAGGTGGGGGCAGCTTATCATTTGTTTACCCGGGTTTCTGTGTCCTGCCTGTCAGCTCTTTTTCTGGTCTCTTTGGTGCAAAGCCCAAGGCCATTTGGTGCCTTTCTTTATCTGATTTTTTTTCTTTTTTCTACCCCTGTCTTTGACTTGCTTCTCAGAGGAATCTCTCTAGTAAAGTTTACTTTTTAACTCCTTCTAGTCAGGATTAGCTAGAAGACTTAAGGAGGCTCCTATTTTATTTTCTCGTCTACAGCTCCCCATCCCTGCAGACTCACAGGGGTGGCGGCAGCATCCGAAATGTTCTGTTAATAATGGCTATGGATTCTTGGTTAACTAGAAAAACAAAAAAACATGGCAGAATTTATACGCTTAACTTGTAAAGTAGGATAAGCCATTTACAATTCCTTTCATGTTAGGATTGCTGTGGCCCCTGTGTAATTCTGGCTTGGCCACATCACTGTTTTCCCGACATTTTTACACCCTGAACCTCCATCTAAAGTTCATCAACTTCATTCACAGAGCTTCCGAATTCCATGGTACCTAAGGACGTGCTACTGTGTCTTAGAAACTGAACTCTTCCCCACTCTAAATTAGTACTGAGATTTCTTCAGGTTTACATGACCTAAACTATTTTGAAAAAGGCAAAAACACTCAAATACAACACTGTAAACATGTTCATAAAACTGTCATAGCTTCTGTAATTCTCTGGAGAATCTGGCCTAAGCTGTGACTCATGGTGTAAAATGTGAACAAAGATAAGGACAGTGATAAACACACAGTTTTAAAAAGCAAGGAAAGGGATTGTCCTTAAACACCACTTTTCCATTACTCTCATGTAGTTTTCTGTTCAAAGATCTTATTAATCAGTAGTATTAGATGTTACTGTTATTGAAGAAAATAGATTTCTGAAGTATTTTCACATTGTCTTATTCTAATAGTGCATCTATATTTTAAATTGCTTATGATATTAAGTGTAGTTTTGTATTTTATTTTTTGGGGGGGGGACTGGGAATCGAACTCAGGACCTCACGCTTGCCAGGCAGGCGCTGTGCCACTGAGCTAAATCCCTGGCCTAAGTGTAGTATTTTAATAGGATGTTTTATGGCAATGAGCAAACTCTTCCATTCTGACTATATCCAATGTCCAGGTAAATTGAGGGGTACAAAATTGTTGAAGTAAAATACCAAAAACCCAGCTATAGCATTCTTTAGCAAAGGCTGTCTTCTAAATACATCTGAGTACTCAGTGTTCTTCCAAAATAACGAGGGGTCATGGCACAACCTGAATGATATGATATCCCCAAAATCAACTTGTTGGCCATGCAATTACCAAAAAAAAAAAAAAAAAAAAACAACAACTCCTAACACTAAAAAAGAAATGACCCAGACACAAGAAACACTGTTTAATCCATGCCAAGCCAATGTGAAAGATGAGAACAGACACATTCGAAGATCAAAATAAAAACCACATTTACTTTCAACCACATGTGATGTTTTTCTTTCTCCTGTTCAAGAATTTCATGAGCTATGAAACCAGCCTTTTTTATTAGAATAAAAGAGAATGGGGAGGTGGCTTTGCCTTCAGAAACAAAAAGAAAATTATGGACTATCTATTATGTGCTTAACACTTTCCTGCTGGCTTGAACCACTGGAGGTCCACACACAACTGTCCTATCAGGAGGCTTGTACCACCCGATAGAACTGCTCCATGCCGCCTAATGGGACAGTCATGCATGCATTTCTGGTGGTTCCAAGCCATCCAGCAGTGAGACAATGAATTACTACCTTATTGTGAATGTGTTTAAAGGATTTGGTATAAAGCAAGAAGGTAATAGCTTCAATGGCAACTCATTCAGGGAGCCAAGACTCCTAAGCAAAACACGAAAAGGAGCCATTTGAATTAGTCTGTAGTACACAGTATGACTGAACAGAGGAACCTTCAAGGTTGCAGAGAATAGTAAGCAAACTGGGGGAAGCTGCCAGAAATTATTGTTGGAAGACATGGGATAACATTTGGGTCTTAAATAGTGAGTCAGAAGAGACATATGATAACATCTCAGGAAAGGCAAGTAGGCGAGCAAGAGATAAGTAGAGGACTGAACAAAGTTTGCCCAGAGCTTGGCAAAGGAATACGGTACAAAGGAGACACAGCTGGAGAGGTGGGGGGCAGGAGAACACAGCTGGAGGGCACTGGGTGCAGTATCCAAGTCTGATACGGTGTCTGTGTCGAGTGGTGGTAGTGGTGATAGTTAATACACTCATCTTTCCACATTAAAATCCTACGTTGTCCTAAGTACATCCCAGAAATACTTAAGGACAATGCAGTATCATGGAAAGAACACTAGCATTCAAGTTAGGGGGCTCAGCCCCAGTTCTGTCACCTAGCTCACCCTCCCGACTCGAGACACTTCACTGTATGTGCTGACTAATTTCATCATTAGGCATTATGGAGTCACGTGACCGCAGTCTTCACCCTACAGTTCTAACATGCAGGATTCCATATGATAGTACTTACCTCGCAGAGTTGCGAGCATAAAATCATATGAAGTACATAAAGCATCACAAACCCTGGTGCAACACAAACACTCAAAAATCAGTTGCTTCTTATGTACTATTATTTTAGCGTTCTGTTGCTTCATACAGTTATGTGATTCAAGTTAACACAGAAGTCAATAGATGATCTGTTTGCTCGGGGATCTGAGTTACAAACTTTTTAACTTATAAACTTGGAGAGTCTACCTAGAGGAATCTCACGATAATACATCTCCTCATAGAGCTAGGCCACGTCCACTGGAGGATGATGCTAGCATAGGCTGTCATCCTTCACACCTGAGCACAGTCTCTACAAGGAAGGTGCCAGGAGCACGCCCTGCATGGGCGAGCACTGCTGGACCACAAACCATCCTATTGGTCACTGCTCTGAGATGGACAGCCCAGCAGTGCATAACGGCTGCCCGTGACACTTGATGTGTCCTAATTGAAAAGCAAACAACCTGTAAAACAGCAGTGAAGGTAGCAGAAACTGAAGAAAACTTCCAAGTGCCCTGGACACGGTTCTTCTGAAGAGCTCCACAGTCCTTCATTAGCTTCCAGAAACAGCGCTTCTCTTCTGAGAGCGTTATTACAGTATTGCAGGAACATCAACCTGCCTGCTAGGCCGAGCTCTGCCATTGGTTCACTCACCTATGGGGAATTCACTTCTCCAAACAACAGGTAGCGTGCCAGGCGCTGGGAAGAGTGGGGATAAGTGAGTTCCAGCTCTAAGGACGGAGGGTGAGGAAACTCAGGAGGGAAAGGCACAAAGGCATGGAAGACAGCATCACTGCACGAACCATATCAGCAGAGCTTCTCAGAGGGGCCCAGTGGATGCCGCCTAGCTTCTCACTTAGGCCCTCCAGATGAATAAATGCTATCATAGTTGAGTTTGCTTCAAAAGCTCTTTTCCGTGTCTACCGGACACTGAAGAAATGCACTTATGACCATTTACAGAGCTATTCACTTAAGGTTATGTGGCCTTTTAAGTAGAGAATATTTAGAAGATTTATAGTAGAATTATAGTAGAGTTAATCCATTCTTCTTGATGGTAGCACCAGAAACATGGACCTGCATCAAAGTTCTACTTATCTATTACAAAGCTGCAGCTGGGAAGCTGCTGGTGCCAGGTTCTGAAGATCAGTCGGGGGCAGGAAAAGGAGGGAATTAACATTTACTGAGTGTCAATAACTTGCCTCACATTGTCTCACATGTTGTCTCAGGTCATCCTCAAAATCCTGTGACATGCTATGTTGCACACTCAACAGATTAAAGAATTTTTTCATAGATGTTATATTAATTAACTTGGATTAATTATAACAGTCATGAGGAGAGAATTTGTATATTTGATTTTAAACGTTCATGTCTTCCCACCACTTGAGGCTACTCCAGAATTCAGAATACAGAGAGTACAGACTAAGCCTTCAGCTGGAGGGAACATTTATATAAAAATTACTTGGGGTGCTATCTAGTTTTTGCTCGTTTTTGTCAAATCCTATTAATGGCACTCAAGACTGCTGCATCTGCCTGGCAACTGTGACCCTCTGCCTGGCAGGTCACCAGTGGCCGCAGGCTTCAGAACACTTTGGTGTGAACAGAGGGTCAGGAACCAGAATGAGGATATCAACATGAAAGGGAAGTATTGTATTTGATTATCTCCTTTTCATAATATTTTGAAACCCCGATCCTAGTTCCTTTCTCCTCCCTCCCCAAGCTATTCTTGGCTTTCATTCCATTACATTTAATATACGTTCAAACAAAGTTCTTAGAGACAAAACAAAGATTACAACTAGAAATTACATTTTATTCTGAGCAAAGTTCAAAGGGGAGGCCTTTAGGATTTTGGAGCAAGGCTCTGCCGTCACCTGCAGACAACTACTCTCCCTTTGAAAAACAGCTCTTGGCCTGCTACTGGGTCTTAGTGGAAACTGAACGCTTGACCACGGGGTACCAGGTCACCATGTGACCTGAGCTGCCTAGCATGGCCTGGGTATTATCTGATCCACCGAGTCATAAAGTCGGACATGCACAGCAACAGTCTGTCATCAAATGGAAGTGGTATATTCATGATCGAGTCAGGGCAGGTCCAGAGGGTACAAGTACATTACATGGGGAAGTTGCGCAGATACCTATGGCTCCTACACCTGCTGTGGTGCCTTCAGTATCCCAGCACGCACCTGTGGCCTTGTGGGGTGCACCATGTGATCAGCTGTCAGAGGGAGAAGGCAAGGGCCTGATTTATGGACGGCTCTGCACATTTTGCAGGCACCGCCCACAAGTGGACAGCTGCAGCATTACACCCTCTTTCTGGGATGTCCCTGAAGGACAGTGGTGAAGGGAAATTATCACAGTGGGTGGAACTTCGGGCAGTGCACTTGGTGGTACATTTTGCCTGGCAGGAGAAACGGCCAGATGTGCAACTGTATACTGACTCCTGGGGTGTAGGCAATGGTCTGGCCGGATGGTCAGGAACTTGGAAAGGACGTAACTGGAAAATTGGTGACAAAGATATCTGGGGAAGAGGTATGTGGGTAGACCTCTCCATGTGGACAGAGGATGTAGAGATATTTGTTTCCCATGTAAACGCTCAGCAAAAGGTGACATTGGCAGAAGAGGGCGTTAATAATCAAGTAGATAAGATGATCTGTTCTGTGGATAGTGGCCCACCTCCTTCTTCAGCCATCCCTGTCATTGCTCAATGGGCCCATGAACAGAGTGGCTATGGTGGCACAGATGGAGGTTACGCATGGGCTCAGCAACATGGACTCCCACTCACCAAGGCTCATCTGCTGAATGCCCAGTATGCCAGCAGCAGAGGGCAAGGCTGAGTCCCTGATATGGCACCATTCCCTGGGGTGATCAACCTGCGACCTGGTAGCAGGTTGATTATATTGGACCACTTCCATCATGGAACGGGCTGCACTTTGTCCTCACTGGCATAGACAAGTATTCTGGATATGGATTTGCCTTCGCTGCACGTAATGCTTCTGCCAAAACTACCATCCGTGGACTCACAGGATGCCTTATCCACCATCATGGAATTCCACACAGCATTGCTTCTGACCAAGGAACACATTTTATGGCCATAGAAGTGAGGCAATGGGCTTATGCTCATGGAATTCCCTGGTCTTACCATGTTCCTCGCCATCCAGAAGTGGCTGGATTGATAGAAAGGTGGAATGATCTTTTGAAGACACAGTTAAGGTGCCAGCTAGGTGGCAATAGCTTGCAGGGCTGGGGTAAGGTACTTCAAAAGGCTGCGTATGCTTTGAATCAGCAACCGATATATGGTACTGTGTCTCCCATAGCCAGGATTCACGGGTCCAGGAATCAAGGGGTGGAAGTAGGAATGGTACCACTCACCATTACCCCTAGTGATCCACTAGCAAAATTTTTGCTTCCTGTCCCCACAACCTTATGTTCTGCTGGCTTAGAAGTCTTAGTTCCAGAGAGGGGAAGGCTTGTACCAGGAAGCATAACAATGATACCATTGAACTGGAAGCTAAGACTTCCCCCTGGTCATTTTGGTCTCCTCATGCCTCTGAGGAAACAAGCTAAAAAGGGAGTCACAGTGTCGTCAGGGGTGATTGACCCAGACTTTCAAGGGGGAATTGGACTACTATGCCACAGCGGAGGAAAGAAAGAATGTATGTGGAGTGCAGGAGATCCTTTAGGGCACCTCTTAGTATCATCATGCCCTGTTACTAAAGTCAATGAGAAAGTACAACAACCTAATACAGGCAGAATGACAAACGGCCCAGAGCCTTCAGGAATGAAGGTGTGGGTCACTGCACCAGGGAAAGAATCAAGACCTGCTGAGGTGTTTGCTGAAGGCCAAGGGAATACAGAATGGGTAGTGGAAGAAGGTAGTTCTAAATACCAGCTACGACCGTGTGATCAGCTACAGAAACAAGGACTGTCATTGTACTATTTCTCCCCTAATATGGTTCTAATGTAATATAATGTTGATAGACTTAATACTGGTTAAGGATTGTTAAACTGGGTTATAATGTTCAAATTGTGAAATGATAAGAATAAGCATCACCCAAGGAAAACTTACCTTCTGTTCTGGTGAGGGAATTAGTGCGTTTCTATGTGTACGCAGGATAGCTATAACATGTTAGGCATAATTATAAGCATGTCTTTGTATCTGGAGACCAATTTAAAGAAATGTGTCTGGCTGCCAAATTGACAAGGGGTGGATTATTGTAATGGTTGATACATTGTGTCAACTTGAGAAGTCTAGAAGCTAAACTAAGTAACTCAGCAGCCTTACATCCTGGGGCTTAGAGGACATGCCCTTACTACTCTAGGATGCTGTTCATTGTGTCAACTGGAGAAGTTTACAAGTTTAACTAAGTGATTCAGCAGGGGGCCAGGGTCCTTACTTTGTAAACATCCTCAGCTTGTGCAAGAGGTGGGAACAGAGATGGTGTGGGTGTAAAGGTCCCCCACCCCATGGGGGGGTAGCCTGCATACAATAAAAGGGAAATGAGGAAGGACTGGTTGCTGGTTCTTTGGAGGAGCTCCAGTCTTCACCTTCAGCTTGGACGTCCTCTCCTGGCTTCTGGTGCAGACATTCGGCTTCCACCTGGGACTCTTCAGCCTTCTACTGTACACCCTTCAGCCTTCTGGCGTGGATTCTTCAGCCTTCTGGTGTAGACTCTTCAGCGTTCCATAGCAGACCTATCAGCCTCCTGATATGGACTTGCACAGAACACTACAGTGAGCTCCAGACCTTGGATTGGACCCTTTAGCCTCCAGCTTGCAGACACCCTCTGCACGCTTTCTCATCCAACTCTGTGGCTGACCATTCCAAGCCAATCTCATAATTTCTTATACATTTGTATATCTTGTGTTACATCTGTTTCTCTAGTAAGCCCTGACTGATACAGGAAGTATTGCATTTGATTACCTCCTTTTGATAATATTTTGAAACCTTGATCCTAGTTCCTTTCTCCCTCCTCCCCAAGCTATTCTCAGCTTTCATTCCATTACATTTAATATATGTTCAAACAAAGTCCTTAGAGACAAAACAAAGATTACAACTAGAAATTACATTTTATTCTCAGCAAAGTTCAAAAGATACTGAGTGATAGAATTCTGTTAGGTTAAATGAAACGGTAGTGAATTCACATGCAAATGATTTCCCATCAATTCAGATTATGAACTACATTTGTCTTCTAAAATTGAAAAGTAAAAACAGAAACTCAAACCAAGGTAGTCTCCCCTTCTCACTCCCTGGCCATCTTGGCAGCTGCTCTTGGTTGGGGGCCGTCCACACCTAAGGCAGGAAGATGATGGCCACAAAGAAGATGAAAAAAATCTCTGGAGTCCATCAACTCTAGGCTCCAACTTGTTATGAAAAGTAGAAAGTACATGCTGGGGTACAAGCAGATGCTGAAGATGATTAGACAGGGTAAAATGAAATTGATCATCCTTCCCAACAACTGCCTGGCTTTGAGGAAATTTGAAATAGAGTACTGTGCACCATGTTGGCCAGAACTCGTGTCCACCACTACGGTGGCAATAATACTGAGCTGGGCACAGCATGTGGAAAGTACTACAGAGCATGCACACTGGCGATCACTGATCCAGGTGATTCTGACATCATTAGAAGCATACCAGGGCCGGTGAGACGGCTCAGCGGTGTAAGCGCCTGCCTGGCAAGTGCGAGGGCCCGAGTTTGACTCCCGGAACCCACATACGGAAAAAGGGCTGGTGATATCGCTCAGCAGCACAGGCGGCGCGCCAGGTCTTGAGGTCGACCCCCAGTACCCACAAAAAAAAAAAAAAAAAAAAAAAGAAGCATACCAGAACAGATAGGTGAAAAATAAACCATGCAAAATTTTTCATTAATAAAACTTGCCAGAGCTTGTTTTAAAAGAAAAAAGAAAAAAGAAAGAAAGAAAGAAACTCAAACCAAGGTAAACTTTCTTGTTAGAAAATTTAAGTAGCTTAACTGAATTCTCCCATACAAGACTAACTATAAAAATGAAGATTGTAAAGATAATGCTTTATCTTATTTTACTTTTAGTCTAAATTTCATATTCACACAAAGTTAATACATAAAATATACTAATTTTGAAGACACATAAATCCTCTAAAAATGCAAGCAATATGAAAATAGTTTGATTTTGCTTCATTATATTTAAAGCATATATATATATATGAATGAATTAGCATGAAATTTATAGCATATTTAGCTAACTACTATTTATATTTAAAGCATATATATATATATATATATGAATGAATTAGCATGAAATTTATAGCATATTTAGCTAACTACTATTTATCAAAAAAGACCTGTGCAACATTATCCAGACTTATACACAGACCTTTACCAGCACCCTAAAAGCCCTCCACTGTACCTTCATCCACTGAATTATTTTTTTAAACAAAAAAATTTGCTTTTCCATACAAAGATTAGATTATTTCAGATGCAATGTCTGAGTTGTCCAGGTGATACATTTACATTCATGTAATACATAATGACAAAACCACATTTATCCATTTACCTAAATAAGTCATAACTGCACACTGGAATTGTAATCACCAAGTATTTTTCTATTACATGCCCTGGCCTTGTACATTCATAAACCCCAGAAAATCTAGTTCATTGGGAAATCCCCCCAAATAGAAAAGGCCTGATTTGGAGAACTGTCATAACCTCTTTGTCCCTCCTTCAAAATTGTGATTCATTTCTCATGATCTGCACATGGAAGGGACTTAACCAAATGTGGCTGAAAATAAACGAATGCATGACTACTAACATCTTAGAAATAGCTTGCCTAGCCACACAGTCCTAAATGTCTACCAACTATAAATAACACCTGTAACATTCATTTTATGTGCTAAAATCTTTGCTAGAATTTTAAAAGTTCAAATTCAAAATAAGAATGGCTCATTTACCAAATTCCTAGTCTCAGAGGGCCTGAAGCTTCACCTAACTTTACTTAATCTCATTCTTAGTGAAATAATTAAAAACTCATCCCTACTTAAAAATAAGTGGCTAGAAGAGACCTAGAATAGCAAAAGCAATTCTGGGCAGCAAGGGCAAGGCAGGGGGCATCACAATCTCCAATTTGAAGTTGTACTACAAAGCTACTGTGATAAAAACAATATGGTACTTGCAAAAAAACCCCAAACACACACACACACTCAGACTCAAGGAGCAACAGAATAGAACAGAAGATGCAGAAACAACTCCAAGCACACTCATTTACCTTATCTATGACAAAGGGGCCAAACACCTTCACTGCAAGAAAGAGCCTCTTTAATAAAATAGTGCTAGGAAAACTGGCTTTCCACACACCCAAGACTGAACCTGGATCCATATCTCTCACCATGCACTAAACTAAAATAGAAATGGATTAAAGATCTCAATACTAAAATGGAAACACTTAATCTGCTGGAAGACAAAATAGGTGAAACTCCCAAAGACATAGGTATAGGCAAAAACTTTAAGAGCAAATCCCCAAGTGCACAGAAAATACTACAAAGAATCAATAACTGGGATCACATCAAATTAAAAAGCTTTGGGACAGCAAAAGAAACTGCCAACAGAGTGAAGAGACAACACACAGAATGGGAAAAAATTATCAGCTACTCCTCAGACAAATGACTGAGATCTAGAATATATGAAGAACTTTAAAAAAATCAGACCCCCCAAATTTAAAGACCCAATCAAAAAATGGGCATCTGAAATGAATAGACATTTCTCAGATGAAGAAGTATACAGAGCAAATAAATATACAAAAAATGTTCAACATTACTGGTCGTTCGAGAAATGCAAATTAAAACAACACTGAGATTCCATCTCACTCCAGAAAGAATGGCTATCAAGAAATTAACCAATAATAAATGCTGGCATGGCAGTGGGGAAAAGGAACCTTTCTCCATTGCTGTTGGGAGTGTAAAGTGGTAAAATCACTATGGAAATCAGTATGAAGATTCCTTAAAAAACTAACACTGGACATTTTACCTAAGACAATGCAACAGAGAGATGTGTACTGACAAAGAAAGAAAAGGCTGTCTTGGGCTGGAAAATGTCAGCTTTCCTAGAAAAATGAAGTTGAGAGTGACAAGTGCCAGGCAAGACACAACTTGGTAATAACTGTGGTAGAGAAGATAAATATAAAAAATGATCAACATAAACTTTCATGAAACAAAAGTGCATTTTTATCTTTATTTTTTGACACTAAGCAATGATAACAAAGAACATTGTATTTTTCTTCTTTTAGGTGCTTCTGGTTGTATTTGGGAGACTTTCGATCCCATCAACTAAAACCTTCAAAACTAATTTTTGGCTGGTGTTTTTCAATAGTTAATCTCATCCATTTTATATTAGTTCTGATCCATTTTCAAGAATGCCATTTGTAATCTTGTCTCTAAATTTAAAACTCAGAGTCGGAGGGTGTACTGTATTAGAGTCTCTTTTAGACTATGCCAACCAAACCAAGGTAACACAAACTTGGAGTGTGGCTGCCAACTTTAGCAAGTAAATAAAGTACACAGCACTCAATGTGTCTACTCAAAAGGAACTTGGCTAATCCCTCTGTTTTCAATACACTTTTTATCTCATCCATCAAAATTGAATACATGATAAATCTTAATAGAATCTGACTTGTACTTTCACCCCTTCTGAGCTACGTGTTCCTGGGCAGGTCATTTAATCTCTTTTATGCCATTTTCCCTTTCTGTAAATGGAAATAATTATAGTGCTTACTTCTAGGAATGTTATGAGGACTAAATGAATTATTTAAAAATTATTTAAAGAGTACCTGGTACCCACTAAATGCAATATATATTTTTAGTGACTATGGTTATAATATAAGTCACATTGTCAAGGGAAGGTAGCATTTAGCAAAATATCTTGGTTTTCACTAAATATATCCAGTAGATTATGCACCTAAAGATTTATGCTCCCATAAACCAAAGGATGTCAAGAATAATATGAGTGCATTTAAATCAATATAGAATGGCTATAAAATGAATGAGCTCATTCTTAAAAACTCCATAGCAAATTTCAGATGTATGCCAAACTTCAAAGAGCTTCAAAGGAAGTTTATCTTCAGCTGCCAGAATATACATGCACACTTGTTTTCTCATCATTTCCATTCCTGTACGTCTCTGATAAAGTTATTATTCCTCAGAACAACCGAGCTCCATTAAACATAATCACAAGCAGTTCTGGTTCTCCTATTGGGATACTATCAAAAGGAACCAAAGACCAAAGAGCAGCTATTACAGCCAATGTCGCTAAACCTAGCACTCTTGCCCTCTTTCTACAATACATATTTTCTAGCTATTTTATTAAATACCATTCCCAAAAGGACAATTTAGTAACATTGAAATATTTGTACTTAATTGTAGGAAGTACTAGCCAAAGGGTGCTACATGTTACTCCCTGCAAATTAATGCCCAGTGTAGAGGAGGACAAGGCAAAACAGCCAAATGTGGGCCATATGTTGTGGAAACACTAGTGACATTTACAGGCAACTTCTTTACTGAAGGATGGGAATCGCCCGGCAGCAAAGAGAGGCCTCCCGAGAGGACTGTGGTAGGCAGATACATTTAATGGTCCCAATAACTCCGACCTCTCTGTACTTACCTCCTTGCGTAATCCTCTCCCCTTGAAGAGGGTAACTTGTTTCTGACCAACAGATTTGGCAAAGATGATGGGAAGCCACTTCTGTGATGAGGTTACAAAAGCCCCTGACCTCTATCTTGCTGGCTGACCGTCTCTGATGCCGTGTGGCTTTCACGCTTTGATGGAGCATGTGGCCACAGTCAAGAGGCCGGTCTGGCAAGGAATTGAGAGTGGCTGAGAGCCAGGGAAAAATTGAGGACCTTTGTCCAAATTCTCAAGAAAAACCGAATCCTGCCAACAACCATAGGATTTAGAAGCACATCCTTCTTTTATTGAACCTTGAAACAAATATGTTTGAACTAACACCTTACTAGAGCCTGTGAGGTAACTGAAGAAGAGGACTCACCTAAATAGTGTGCAAATTCCTCACCAACATCTACCAAATAAGAAGCATGTATTAAGCTGTTAAGCTGTGAGGTGTTATGTTACACAGCAACAGATAACTGACACAAGGTCCATCATCTAATGATGAAAATCAGACAAAGAAATTTACAATGAATGTCATCCTGATTCTTCAAGACTAAATGAGTCTGACCATATCTTCTAGCTCCTCAAAAGCTCTTAATTTCCATTTGTCAGTTTGGAAACTAAAACGAGGCAATCTTGTTCTCCCAAAATTTGTATTGCCTGAATATGCTTCAACACTTACATAATCATTAATAATCATGACTTTCAATTACTTTTTTTTTTTTTTTTTTGTGGGTACCGGGGGTCGACCTCAGGACCTCACGTGCCAGCAGGCACCTGTGCCGCTGAGCAATATCACCGGCCCTTTCTTCGTATGTGTGTTCCGGGAGTCGAACTCGGACCCTTGCGCTTGCCAAGCAGGCGTTTACACCGCTGCACCATCTCACTGGCCCTTAATTACTTTTAAATCATGCTCTACCAAACTAAGGTTGTTAAGTTTTTCTAAGTTATGCTTTGAACACAACGAATCTTGGTATTTTTGAAACAAAATTATTTTATAATAGACACGTGACCTTTTTTAAAAAATTCTATATGCCCTGGCCCCATATGGGATTCTACTTGTTAAATCCTCCCTACCTTCAGGATCATCTTTAACGCAAAATCTTGAACCCAGGAAATTCTGAGTTCAGAGATAATGAGCACTAGAAATAATTTACAAATAGGGCACATTAAATCCCATTGCCACCACCTTTGAGAAATCAAGTAACTCACAAGTATTCCTTAACATTTCTTTCATTGAGGAAATGTATGGAAGGCAGTTAAATATTAGGATTGTAGTTTTGTGTTTAGTTTTATACTTTTCAGAGGAGCCAACAGCCCAGTTTTCATCCATTATCTGAGAAAATTATATATAGGTCCCAGAAAGGCACTACACTGTAGGTCTCTTCTAAATAAACTGAAATAACTTAGGTCAAATGCATTCCAGTAAAGTAAAGCACCAATTGTGTCCATGTTCTAGTTGGTCTGTGGCAACCTTGCTTTTAAGCATGCGTGGCAATGCAGAGAGGGGACAGGGCAGGTGCTGCTATCATTCCACTTCTTGGGGGCTGGGGTGATGCTTTCTTACTTATTATTTTAAACTCTGTACTGATTTTCTTAACATGAGTACATCCACAAACGAACGCAATCTTTCTGTTACCAGTTTTTTTTAATTAACTCATGTTCTAAAACAGCTATCCCTCCATCTATTTTTGTAAATAAATTTTATTTGGAACACATTTATTTGGAATACACATACATATTAACTGGCTTTAACACCACAAAAGCAGATATACCATTATGACAGAGGCTATATGACCAAAAATGCCTGAAATACTTGATATTTGGTCTTTGGTACAGAAATGGTTTTCTGAGTTGTTCTTAAAAAAAATAATAAAGATGCTAAGAAATACATAGTGTTTGTCCAGCCAGTGCTTTATAATATAGTGGGGCTGCTAGAAAAAGAACAAACTAAGTCTAAGCCTAGTTATCTCTTCTCTAAAGGCAGAACTGATTCGGAGTCCAAAGAATCCCAACTGAATCTTTATTTCATTATTTCTCACGTGGGAATGTCTCTGAGGTTATTCCTCACTTATCAAACAAGATTAGTATCTGACCAATCTTCTAGGGATACTACAATGACATTATTTATATATAGGTAACATGCAAAACAGTCAACATTTCACCCCCTGATGTCTACTATTAAACTTGAAGAATTAAGTATAATTTTCTTGAGATAATTTGCTCATTTAAGCTCTATTTGGTGTTCTTTAAATGTCAGGGGAAAGCTAAGATGAATATTCTGATGATAGGAAACAGAAAATAAGGACAAATGGGAGCAGGTGACATTTATAACCACATGTCAGTGGGTTTTATGACAAAATTCCAGATTAAGTAATTTAAGTGGAGCTTTGTAATGAGACAGAGATATAAAGGTTATCTGGGATCAAAAGAATTTACTAAGGACAAGCACTTGCCAAAATCTACCTTCTCAAAGAGGATAACCAGTCTCATAGCTATTTCAGTACACACATAGTGTCCAGAAAAGGAAGATACCTTGGTTCGTGAACTTAATTCTTTCCACCGCCAAGTGATTTGGACAAGAACCAAATCAAATTTCCCCATAAGGTCAACATGGGAACTAACAATTGAGTTTGATTTAGTTCTCGTCTAACTAGGTTTGTGATCTGAATCGTGAAAAGAATTCAATTCGTGAACTGAGGCAGCACTGTAATAGTTTTGCTAAACTCTTCACATCTTAGAGACAGGATTCAGTCCCAGGTGTCCATTCTGAAGGGTCACTGATAGCTGGAGCTGTCCCGTGAGAATGGCAAGAGTGAGTGGCCCGTGACACAGGCCTACTGGAGAAGAGTGAAAGGAAAAAAGGTAGAGAAGGAAGACAGAATGATACAGTGTGGTCAAATATGTGAAAGGACGTGGACAAGACATAAAACTTCGTCCAGCTGCTCACCCAGCAGGGTCACAATTAGAAATTCAAATTGTAAGAGAGAGTTCTGCTTAATTAAAAAATATTTCCTACAATTAGAGCTGTTCTTAAACTGCACTATCTTTGTACAATCTGAGTACTTACTGCTGTAGATTTTCGGGAAGAAACTGAATAGTGTTGTATATGCTGATATTGAAAGTCTTGAAGGATGTAAGAGGTTTTTGGACAGTATGAGTTCTAACAACTTTTCTGAACATGAGGTTCTAGAATTTCTTTGAATGCATTCATCACAGAAAATTATTTCTGATACAAAGGCAGAATTGTTTCTCAATGCAAGCCTAAACCCTCAGATGAGACATAAACTGAATATAGTAGATATTTAAAATCATATAGATGGACATTTTAAAATAGGATCTGTAAAGACTGTAAAGAAATGATACTACTGCTTTAATAGGGCCGATAAGGAAGTCATTCTTAATGTTCTATTGCTTCACACTCATCTGAGAAATGGAATGTTCTATGAGAGGCCAGCACTGCTATAAAGAACTTACATAACACTGCTGGCAACTGGTAGCATTGCTTAAATGCACCAGGCCAAGAATCCAAGAAAGCACATGCCTCAAGGTTGCCTGGGGATGGCAAAGCCTCACCTTCACACATCCCTTCCTCCCCTTGGCAGTAATCCTGGCTTACTCTCCTGCCCATGCCCAGGGCCCTCTGTGGAAGCACCGCTTGTGACTGAGCTTGAAGCCCTCACTTGGCATGTCCCTCCTCTCATGGCCACACTTGGTTCCCTCATTACTGGTGAACTCTCAAACCCCACAAGGGAGAAAGACTCATTCTTCCAAAATCCCACCAAAATCAGGCCACCCAGAAGTGGCCTCTTCCTTCTTTTAAAAAAATCTTTACAACTTTTTAAAGGAACCAGCCAACAAACATAACTAGGATTCACCTCAGTATTTTGGCTGCCTTTCTCAGAAAGTCCCAGTTGTTCCAGTTGAATCCCAATGGTTTCTTACTTCATTGTATACTAAAGTTAGCTGGGAAGCTGGTTAAACTGCAGAATCCAGGGCCTTGTTCTTGATTGATGGGACTTAGAATTATACACAAGTTACCTCCAAAGGAACCTGATGCAGGTAGGTGCGCATGACACCTGTAGAAGCCCCACTGAAAAATCTAGAAGTTTGTGTCAGGCCTATGCAAACACTCATTAAACATTAGAGAAAGATTTGTGCGTGTGTGTGTGTGTGTGTGTGTGGGTACCAGGAGTCGAACTCAGGACCTCACGCTTGCCAGGCAGGTGCTTATGCCACTGAGCTATCTCACCGGCCCATAGAAAGATTTTTAAGTGCAAGACACAGTATTATTTTTCTTTCTTCCCCACTCTGAGAAGGACTTACAGTAAGTTTTTCTATGGCCAATATTTCAGGATGTCAAAAGTAATGGTTTGATTATGTACATATGATTTTCAGCACAGTGAGGCAGCTTATCTTAGGAAACTTTGATGGTGGATACGATGAAGACTAAATATTTGATGTCTTTTGCATATTACAAGGATTGTATCTATAAAATCAATATGTAGGAATCTGAAAACAATGCCAGGGACACACACAGCCTTGGGAAGCTCAGTGTATATTTATATGAACAACCCCATTTTTCATGAAAAATGTCAAAGCTGGAACACAGATAATTAAGGAAGCACTTTTAGTTTATTTTTTGCAGTCTATTAAAATAGACTTAGAAAACAAAATATTGAGTGCTTTAGATTTTGTTTACATGGTATAATGCACAAAAATTAGAATGTATAAAATACCTAGCAGAACAAAGATTATGTACCATATGTAGAAGCAACTGATTTCAAAGCATAAAAAGAACTGTGTTAGTTTAATAAATTGTATCAGAAGAATCACAAGTTCGAGCCCAGGTTGGGCAACTTAGCAAAAGTCTATCTCAAAGTGAAAAATAAAAAAGGATTAGGGATGTAGCTGAGTGTGAAGGCCCTGGGTTCAACCTCTAGTACCACAAAAGAAAACAAAAGTTTTATGAGCTACATACCATGTAGCTTCCCTAACTCCCACCAGGAGGGCAAACTCATTTTCTGTGCTACTTCTGGTCCTCCTTGAAGCTTAACTGATTCTCTCCATGGAACCATAAACAAGATATAATAGTTCTAAATACATTTGTGTTGGAAATTTAGTGTCTTCTGCATTTCATGGACCCTTGGCTTTGACCTAGAGATGGGAAATCCTTCCAGGTCTTTCTAAAATTAAAAAAAATTTTTAAATTATTGAATTGACAGATAATTGTGCATATTTATGGGGTACAGTGTGATTATTTTGGTAATGTGAATATTGTGTAAAGATCAACTCAGGATATCTAGGTTATCTATCATTTCAAACATTTCTAATTTCTTTGCAATGACAACTTTCAAAGTCTTTTCGTCTGATTTATATCATGCAACATCTGTAATCAACTTCTGTGTAATGAACACAGAACATATCCCTCCTACCTAGCTGTGTCTTTGTACAAGTTAACCCATTTCTCTCCTTCCCTTCCTTAGCTTCTGGTAACACCTATTCTCTACTTTAAGAGCTCAGTTTTTATAAGATACCACATACGAGATCATGCAGTATTTGTCTGTGACAGGTCCTCTTTTTTCCTTTTCATTTTTTTTTTCCTTTTATCTTCTAGGTCTTTTCTATTGATGTAGCTTAAAGAGAGTCACAGCACAAAATGAAAAATTAATGATACTGTTCTACTCTTTACTAAGAAGGAAAGAAGAGGGAAACAGGAAAGAATATTGATGGCACTGATTCGTTTGTGTAGGAGAAGTAAACGCATAAAACAAATGCTCATGCTGATTTATCACACAAGTTAGTTTGGATATTAAAGGGCCTATTTTTCCCTTAGAGCTTCTAGGAGGAAACACCACATTTAATTTGTACTTATTTTCATGTTTACGTTAGAGAATAAAATGAGCCATTTACAATGAACTGAGCATTTAACGAAACACTAAGTACATTAATGAGTCATAATTTTCTAAAACAAACAAACAAAACTCCAAAAAACCTTTGAGTCCAATATGAAGCTTAGTTCTAGACATTAAAAATGTTCATGAAGCTTTATGTTAACAGGATTAACATGCAATTTTAAAAGTTTAAAATTAAATCATTAAAAAATTGGGCCAGTGAGATAGCTCAGCGGCATAAGCAAGCGCCTGCCTGGCAAGCTCAAGGTCCTGAGTTCAACTCCCGGTACCCACACAAAAAAAGGGCCGGTGATATCGCTCAGTGGCACGGACGCCTGCTGGTGCGTGAGGGCCTGAGTTTGACCCCCGGTACCCACACACACACACACAAAAAGCCTTTTATTACATAAATTAGTACTGATGCACTGAGCTTTATTTTTCCAGAACAGAGAACAAGCTGGAGGGATCCAATGAGCACAGAGAGGAACACAGAGGGCACAGGCAGCAGATCCTCAGGCAACCGAAAGGCTTTCTCTCCTACATCCCCTTGGGCTGTACCTTACTTTCTATTTACTTATCTTTGTATGTGTGTGTATACACACACACACACACACACAAACACACACACACAATTTTAAAGGACCCTCCAGCTTTTCCTCCATCATGAAAGCATTACATATTCATTGTAAAAGGTGTTAAATACCGCATCCAGAAATACATTTAAAAAAGTGAAAATGAGCTGAGGATGTGCTCAGTGGTAGAGAGCTCACCTAACATGCAAAAGGTCCTGGGTTCAGTCTCTGGCACCACAGACACACGCTTACAAAAGCAAGGTAAGATACTCCACTAAATCTGAACTTCAGATAAAAAGTGAAAATGCATTCTCAACCAATTACATTTCACACTGTAGACCTTTTCCTCTGTATAGATGTAGCTATACACAAAATTCTTGTTTTCCTGAAATTGTGACATGCACATTATTATGTGAAACGCTTGGGATATCATTCTACATGAGTACATATTTAACTTATCTTAGTACGTCTTATTCCATAACAGAGCTTTACCATATTTTAGCCTTAATGATAGATTTTTATGTTCTAGTGTACTGTCATTACAAATAATGATGTATAAATATCTGTTATGGCTTGTGTTTCGATGTCCCCCAAAGCCTCACGTGGTCATAGGTGGGGCTTTTTCAGAGATGGCTGGCTCTAGAGTGTGTGAGCTGGGATTGATTCACGGTGCAATGCTAGGGTCAAGGGCTCTGGGATTAGGATGTGAGTGCTACTCGCCCTAAATAGCCTGGGTAAGATACAAAGGACAGAAAGAGCTGTGGTTGTCCCTTGTTGCTTTGCTACCTTCTTTCACCATGAACTATTTCTCCTCTGTGATGCCACCCTGCCTTGGAGCCAGCCGATACTGAAACCTCTATAAACTGTGAGCTAAATAAACCTTTCCTCCTTTAACTTTGGGTGTCGGGTATTTTGTCTCAGCAATGACAAAAGTAACTAAGACAGAAGAATTCTAACATAATACATCAGGGAACGTGCAGGAATATTTTTCTTTGCAAAAGTAGAATTTTCTAGGTTATGCACATTTCATATTTGCATATGACCTGCCAAAGAGCCATTTCAAAAGGTCACATTAATTTACACTTCCACAAAAAATGCATGAAATTCTCTCACATGAGTGTCAATACTAAATATTAAATAGATACTGAATGTTTATCAATTTCCTAATGAAAATAATCTTTCATTTTTATTTGCATATTTTGACTAATGGAATTTCTATTTTTCTTGTTTTATTAGTCATTCATATTCCTTCAGGAAATTGCCTGTTCATGTCTGTAGTAGACTATTATATTAGCAATTTCCAGTGAATCACACCTCCAATTTGTTCTGTCATATTCTTATCTCCTGTGCCAGTGATGGCAAACCTTTTAGAGACGAGTGCCCAAACTGCGACCCAAAACCCACTTATTTATCACAAAGTGCCAACACTGCAATTACACCTAAATACTGAGGTTTTGGTTTAGAAAAAGCAGCTCATACATTAACATCATTTTTCTTTAAAACATGTAACACTTGTGCCATAGGTTTGCCACCACTGTCCTACACTGACTCTGGGCTTGGCCATATGACTTGCTCTAGCCCACAGGGAATTCACAATCATTACTGAAGCAGAATTTTAACAAATACATGTGAGAGTGGGCTATTCCCTTTAGAAAGCTCACTCTTAGAATCTTAAGCCACCACATAAAGGTCCAGGTTCTCTAAGCAAAGACTACATGGAGGAGATGCCTGGTTGTTCCAGTGATCCCAGCTATGGCACCAGACATGTAGGTGAAGAAGCCATCTTGGTCATTAACTCTCAGCAGACACAAAATAAAGAACCACCACCCAGCTGAGCCCAACTCCAGACTACAGAATCATGAGACATAATATTCAAGCCACTTACATTTTAGGTAGTTTGTTCAATAGTAGTAGGTAACTGAAACAAAAGCCTTGACCTGCTTTTGTATTTTTTCCCTTATTGATTTGTAGAAATGCATCACGTTTGGGGAATACTAATCCTTTGTTCCATTATACATTCTGTAAGGATTTTCCAAGTCTGTTCTCTGCATTTTAAATGTGTTAATCTTCTGCATGGCAAAAGTTGTACAATCAAATCTGTTAACCTTCCAGGTTTTATGTCTATAATAAATTTTTGTTTTACAGTTACTATCTAAATTAACAGAACTTTGAGTTATTCACAGCAATTTCATTTTATCCAACCTCTAGAGCTTGTTCCTTTCCTGTTCTTCAAAGAAAGAAAAAAGTTTTAAAAGGCTTTACTTTATACCCACATGCAGGGGGAGGTTGTGCTACTGTGAGTTATCTGAACTCCAGAATTCTTACAGTCCAATTTACATTCATGGACATTCCTAAATATACTGTGAAGATATGTGTATTTATAAGACATACAGGGCCGGTGAGATGGCTCAGTGGTGTAAGCGCCTGCCTGGCAAGCTTGAGGACCCAAGTTCGACTCCCGGAACCCACATAGGAAAAAAGGGCCGGTGATATCGCTCAGTGGCACGGGCGCCTGCTGGCACGCAGGTCCTGAGGTCGACCCCTGGTACCCGCAAAAAAAAAAAAAAAAAAAGACATATAAAGGGTTTTATTGTATAATGAAAGCATTTTATTAACTAAACCATGACAAACATTCATTCATTTATTCATTCAACAAGTGTTAATTGGGTACTTATTCAGGGAAGGCCAGATTCATAAAGCATTCATACATAGTTTCTGGGCACAGAACTAAAATATAATCACAAACAATCATATGCCGAGGTCAGAAATACTGGTAGTCAAAGGAGAGATGAGCCTGAAGAGTGGGGAGGAGGAAAACGAATCACACTCCTGAAGTGGTGGTCTGTGAGCGGGGCCTGTAAGACGACAGAGTTTGGACACGAAGCGAGTGCACATCCGAGTCCTTCGGAAGGGTCAGGCACACAGTCCTGGAGTGATGGTGTGTTTGTGACAGCAAGCTGAGCACTTTGAATGTCAAAAGGATGGGGTGGGGGGAGGCATCCCTTGCCAGGTTAAAGAGTGCAGAGTTAATTAGAATGGTGCAGTCTAGCAAGATTTGTGTTACAAAGAATAACCAGGGAGTAAAACTAAGAGAAGGAGGTAGGTAAAACCGTTAGTCAAATCTTGTGAGAAGTATGTGAGGTTTCCAGTGGGACCACCACAGCTGTGGTTAGAGGAAGGGAGTAAGGGAAGGAGGGAAAGGAATTTCCACGATAGAATCAAAGGAATTTGGTAATGACTAATTGTTTGTGACCTCTGAGATACTGTATCTGAAAGACACAGCAGATAGAAATCTGAGGAATTTCCATGTGTGATAAGAAATCACATGTCTGCTACAGCAACATGGTGGTAGGAAACAAGGTGGTAGGAATTCCTGAAGCTTGCCAACAGGAGTTACTTTATACTATTTTAGTATCATGGCACTAAAATGTTAACTTTGTGGGATTATCTACCTGCTTTGACACTCTACCTAACTAAGCAATTTCCTTCCCTCAATTCCTCCAGGAGAAAAATTTGAGTGAGCAATGCCTACCAGCTGAAACCTTGGGAACAGCAGTCATATATGGTGATACCTTGACTCTGGCAATTTAATTAAAGACGACCAGTAGGGATTCAGGCAAACTACCATACTTACTTTAAGAGGGTGGGCACAGATCACCCTTGCAAGTCCCATACTTCAGTGAACATCTTTGTCCATACAGGTCTCTAGTAAGCAGGGTGATATCAATGCCTCTTGTGAGTGCATAGCCTTGGGAGGTTTATTTCTCCAACACTGAGGCATTTCCTGATGGTAAACCTACTTTCTTTTCCTCATTTGGAGCCATGTTCTTTTACTAACCAGTACCTGGTGACATGTTTAGGTCAAAGAGGTCAGTGAGGGCCACAGGAGAGTGTCAGCCACCTGTATGAGGACACATGACAGCACCTCTTACCATGGGACTCTGCTGGGGAACATTTGGTTAAACCAAGGAATGGCTAAGAAATTTTTTTCTTTATCAGCTTTTCTTGAAGGAACAGAAGTAATTAACTTGTCAGTGCCCTTTCACCTCTAACAAAACTTATAGTTTGTGTGAAATTTGCTAACGACCAGCAGGCACTCATCTCTATTCCCAGGTGAAACACAAAAGGAAAAGCAAAGACCCATGCATGTAAGGTTGCCTGACCCGACTCTTGCTAGGTTTGTGCTCGTCAATGCCCTTTCTCTTCTTACCACACCTCTCCCTTTCTGTCTCTTCATC
Source organism: Erethizon dorsatum (assembly GCA_028451465.1). NCBI lineage: Eukaryota > Metazoa > Chordata > Mammalia > Rodentia > Erethizontidae > Erethizon > Erethizon dorsatum. The sequence goes on along the minus strand of CM051829.1, from coordinate 20,048,920 downwards.
CGGCTATATCTGGAAGGAGAAAGGATGGCTCTCTTTAAACCTCGATTTTACATTTATTTCCATCATGGATGCCTGTGATTATTAAAATGCTACACACAATTTCCAATCCAGTTGGGCTGCTCCTTTTGCCAAGGGTGTACTCAAAGTTCTGAACAAAGCAAGGGCCTCAGGTGTTAGTCTCAATGCCAAGAAAACCTGAGAGAGACAACCTGGGGCCTTCAACCAGAAGAAAATCTATGGCTCTGTTCCTGGCAACTGAGATCAGTGTAATCCAACTGTAAAGGTTCCCTTAGGCTAAAGAAGGAAAACTGTTCTGCAGATCAAGTTAGGAATGGCATTCTGGAAGGACAGAAATGGGCTACAACCTTTGCGAGGGGAAACAGTCACAAAACACAACCCCAGCAGCTTCTGGAGTCAGTGGCAGAAGGGCACTAACTACTGTGATTATATTGGATGTTGCTCCGTAGTTATAATAGCTACTGGATTACAACGTAGCTAAAGAGGCCAGGCAATGCATGACACACCACATGACAAATGGGAAGAAATTCAAAGAACAGGGATGGTTGGAGAGTGAAATCTGAGTGGTCAGATAAGGACAAAAAAATTGGAGGGATTCCAGATGAAGTGGTCCCATGAATGAAGGCACAGAATTGCCAATGAAGAATGATGGCTGAGAAGGTCAATTTGACCATAGCCAATCACATGTCCACACCAAGCTACAAATATATAAAGAAATCTGGGACCTTAAAATCAATCTGTGAGGTTTTGATTTGCTTGCATTTACCTGAAACGAGGAAACCATGAAAACTGAACAGGAAGGCTGAAGAAGGATGAAAAAGTAGGCTAAAAAAATAATACTGTAGCTGGGCGTGGTGGTGCATACTTACAATCCCAGTACTTGGGAAGCTTAGGTAGGATTGCTACAAGTTTGAGGCCAGTCTGCTGAGCTCCACAGTCAGTTCAAGGACAGCCTGAACTATAAAATGAGACCCTTTCTCAAAAAAATAAATAAATAAAAATTAAAAAAAAAAGAAAAAGGAAAAGAAAAAGAAAAATCACACTGTAATGCAGGCAAGTGGTAATGAGAAGAGAGTGAAAGAAAAGCTGGAATGCTCTAGAGGAAAACAAGATAAAAGTCAGGAAATGCTGATGGTGGCAGGCCGACCATATGTAGGAGAGAGTAGTCACTTCTGAAGCTAGAGTTTACATTGGAGAGAATGGCAGAGCCTCTTGCAGAAATTAAAATTAGAAAAGTGAGCCCATGGGAGAGATGTAAGATGAGGTCCCTAGTCTTCAAGATGTCAACCTAGTGAGAAAACTGGCCCTAAAGGAGAGGACTGAGATTCTGATTTGAACATCAATAGCCACAAAAGCAGAGCAACTTACACTAATACAAAAGACAAAAGGTGACAAACATCACACTACTCATTAAAAGTGTTAATGGGACATGAGTCACATACCTGCTAAACCTTTCAATGCATGAAAACTGCTTGCCTCTAGCTGAAAACAATTTTGGTCTTTGAGTGCTGACTATAGTATCTTAGCCATAATCTTCATACAATGGCCTAAAAAAAGAAAACCAACGCTGTGAGACCTCCAGGGACCGCCATGGCTGTGAATGGCACCAACTGTGTGGGGGCTTCCCAGAACCATGACAACAAAAGTGGACACTGGGGCACCAAGCGGCTTGTCCTGCTGGGGTTACTACTGCTCCTGCAGCAGAAGAAATCTTAGGTCATTCTGCATCTGTGGGATGAAGGACAAAAACACAAACACTTGGTATCTTGGCCAGGATTTTGAAAAATTTTACTTAACACATTGTTCTTTTATCCTTCCTGTGTGAGAATGTAGGAACTGACACTAAGAGAATTTAAGAGTTTTAATGAACTAAAAATGCCTTCACAGTCACTATGCCACCAGGCAATGCCAAATATCTGCTGGGTCAGAGTGCCAGAAGGAACTTGGCATTCATCCAAGACAGTGTACTATTTTTTTTAATGACACAACTGAGGTCTGAGATCATGATGTTCCTTAGTGGTTCAGCTGGGTGAGACAAGCCCTATCACCCTCAGTATTCTTTATTTTAGAAGAAAGGTGTCCGTCCTTTTTATGACAGCAAGAGGAAACATTCATACTGATAGGAAGATAATAAAATTATACAGATACCTTCAGGATGCTCTGGTTTTCATTATTCAAAAATAATGAATTACATCTAAAGGAAGACTTCAGAGGAAGGACTTGATCTCCCAATCTATAAAGGTATAGAGTGGGTAGAGGTATAGCGGTATACAGTGGGTAGAGAATGCAGAGTTTTACTAAGTTGCTAGGGTTCTTTTAGGTGTGACAAGGAATAATTATGTAAGAACGAAAACTCCAGGTACCCACCTGGCAAACCTTGTGTAGGTTTGAAATCATGGACTGACAAACCATTTGCAGAAAGCCCTTAAAACTAAGAGCATAATGAAAGGAATACACTTTGTACTGTTATCTCTTCATTTCGCTTTGACTAATGCCACTTAAAAACGATCCACATTTCAAACTGGTACCATCTTACTCAAATATGGTAGTATCCTAGAAAGGAACATGGTGAAAATAATCCATCATGCTGTATGAAGATTTTAGCTAAGCCATTCTGTTTCTGTTACTCTGTAATTTCCAAAAGAATTCCTGCTAAATAAATCAAACTCCTGCTTGAAGGAGCAAATACTAATGACTACTCCCTGCCCAGGGATATAAGAGTTCCAAAAAGCAAGCTGAATTAAGAGCATGTAATATGCTGTTGGCTGTGATTACCCCTAGATTCAGTGATTGAGGCTGATTTTACAGATTAACTCCATCTGGTGTTTCGGCCCCAGGAAGGTCACCTCTGTCAGTCAGCTGTTTAAGCCATGGGGAAATGCAGACACCATGCTCCAGCAAGGCCCTACTTCCTTCTGTTACCCAGAGAGTGCCTGTCACGAGGGTGATGCCAAGACAGACTACAAGGTGACAGGCAAGGAATCCCAGCAGTTAAAGGCACTGCAGTGATCCAGTGCCTCGATGGGCAGTTAGCTTGTCTCCAGCCAAACTTGTTGGTAATGGACATAATCACCTACAGCTTGTCTCCACATAGGGAGATGATAGTCCTGAACTTGATTTCTGTTCACGAACATGGGGTGAAGAGAACACCAGCACGGCATAAACAGCCCACCTATTTTGCTGAGTCTGCTTCTCATCATCCTCCCCTTTGCACAGATAAGCAAGTGGAGACTCAAAGAAATGGGTCCCAGAACAACTGACGAAAATTGACATCGCCAGACAGCTGTTTGCCATGCCCATTTGCCTGCCATCTGGCATTCCTGAGTCCACTGAATTAAAAAGGACCCTTCCATGAATCCTTAAATGTCTTTCAGTCTGATTCGGTTGGCTGGTTACCCCAGCTTCAACATGCACACACGACAGCACCTAGAAGCTGTTTAATCTCTCCCATCCTCTGGATGCCCAGGCCACCAATGCAGCTTCAGGCTCCAGGTCACACAGCTTCTTCCTCCAATCCAGGGCAGAAAATTGTGACCCACAGACCACGTCCAGTCTACTACTCATTTTTATAAATAAAATATATTGGAACACAGCCACGATCATTTGTTTATATATTGCCTGTGGCTGATGAGCTACAACCAGGGTTGAACAGTTGTGACAGAGAACATATGTCCTGCAAAATCTAAAATACTTACTGTCTCTGGCCTTTTCCTATGTCCTGGACCTTGTGTAATTGGTGGCTTAGCTCTTTAAGAAGGGCCCTCTCCCTCACCCATGACTCCACAAGCTTCAGAACACCACCTTCTGCAGCAGACTGGCTTCCTAATAAAACTTTTCCTTCCTCAAGTGGATTGAGTTAGAAACACTTTACACTTACTTTCAATAAAAGCCCACATCTCAGATGAGCCATGAGCCATGTGACATAAGAAAATCAGCAACTGAAGAATTCTTTAAACACAAACCCCAAAGCACGAGTGATGCATTCTTTGAAAGTGTTTTGGAAAACATTACCTAATGAACGGAGATAGAAAAATAAATGGTAGAACAAAATTATATTTTTAGTACCCTAATACTATTTATGAGAAATTAAGCCTTTAAAAAACTTAACACATCCAGCAATTCAGAACTTTAACTCTGAAGTAGAGTAGTAGTTTTGACATGGACAAGCAAAAATCTGAAGCCAGAAAGATCAAGTTTAAATTATCAACCTTCAGCTCAGTTGCTTAACCTTCCAGATCCTCAGTTCCTTCATCTTTGAAATAGGGATCTATTGTGGTGTAAAATGTTAGCGAGCCCTTTCCAGTCCTCATCATGGTCTGGGAAATTTATATATATATATATATATATATATATATATATATATATATATATAGCTTGTCTCCAGCCAAACTTGTTGGTAATGGACTTAATCACCTACAGCTGGTCTCCACAAAGGGAGATGATAGACACTAAGGGAGACACATAGGGATAGACACATAGGGAGATAAAGACACTAAGGCATATTTATAGTTGTGGGGAGCCAAGGGGTCCTAAGTCCAGCCAAGATGGTTGTTACTGGAACAAAGGCCTTGACCCAGGGCCGAACCCAGGTTTTATTAATTCTCAAGGAGGGGAGTGGCTTGGGGATGAGTGACTGTGAGAATGGCGGGAAGTCCGTGAGTACCGTGAGCTGGGCTAGGTAGGTGGCCTGAAATCACCTTTGCAATATGCAGAGGGAAGGATATGCAGCAGGAGTAATCTGCATAACACAATTCAAGGCAGTATCTAATGTTTTGGGGTCGGTGCTTCAGCTCTGATGTGTAATCTTCTATGTCCTGGGAAGTCATAACCTCTTACTTGAGACTCGATCCCAGCCGACAGAGTGGAGCACGGCTCTCCATCCCGCCAGGCTCACCCAAATGTTTTGGGAGCTACAGGGGCGGGGAAACACTGACCTGTCACCTTGCTTCAAAGACTACACATCAGCACCTTGGCTGGACCCATTTGCATTGCTTAAAGCCCATTGAAGGGATAAGGAAAAGTCCTAGCCAGCTCTGTACATATCAGTACATGGAAATAGGGCCAGGTTCAGCCAAAATGTAGATAATTGCTCTTCTTTCAAGGAGGGTCATCCAGGTGGCCCTCCACAACATATCACCACAAACCTCAGTGGCTTAGAACTACCACTACTTACTTGCTCATCCCTTTTGAGCTAGAGTCAACTTGCCAGCTCTTGCTCAGCCTCATTCACGTGGCTGTAGTCACTTGGAAATTGGCCTAGGGCTGGCAGGTATAGGACGGTGCTGTGTACATAGGCAGCTCAGCAGTGCTGGCTGTGAACTGGGCCTCCCCTTGTGAGCTTCTCATGCCTCAGAAGTCTAACCTAGGCTTCCTTATTCAAGGGCAGGATGTTCCAAGAATGGGAGGCAGGGCCCTACAGCCTCCATGGCTTGAGGTCTGTAGTTGTACAACATCACTTGTCACTTTCTGTTTGCCAAAGAAAGCCACGAGGGGCAGGGAAGTGGATACCATCTCTTGATGAAAAGCACTGCACAAGACTGTGGCTGTGTTCTTCCCAGGATGTTTGTCCATATGTGCTTGTTGTGATTACAGAATACAGTAACACATACCAAATGTTTTAACAGAGGGTCAGTTCATGAACTATCTGGGGCATACAGAAAGAACTTCTTTACTCTTCATCCAGTTTCTGTCAAGATTACATGTCTTACTGACATTCCTCCTACTAACGTACATCCTGATTTGGGCTGTATCTGGAACCCATCCAGCATCTCCTTAGGCTTCAACTATCCCAGGCATCCACTTGCTTACTTAATAATTCAAAAGAAGCATACACCAAAGTTGGCAATAGTTCCAACCTAGATTTTCTATCAGGAAATCTGATTTGTGAAGATCACTTTACCATGGGAAGTTGTCTAAATAAAAAAAGAAAAATACCTGGTCAAACTCATTTATTACAATAAATAATGTTAAGTGACAGCCTAAGAAAAAATGTGTTGGGAGTATTCTTACTTGCTTTCTAATGAAAGGAACTATGTAATCAATCATCTTGAAAAAAATCACTGTACATCTACGTCCTTGAAATAAATGTTTAGATTTGGTTAACAGTGTAGTTTTTCCCCTTGAACCATAAAGCTGACTTTTCTGCTGATCTATCACAGTTATATCATATGGCCATCCAAAGATGTAAAACAGTAACACCGAGAAGATAAGGTGGCGATGGCACTGAGGTCTCCTCTAACCACATTCTAATGTCTTTTGCAGGAGATCTCCTCTGTGCATCAGGAGACATCCCCACGGGCCAAACTGGCAACAGCCTATGAACCGCATCGACCACCCTAGTCCTAGAATCAATTAAAGATGACAGCAAAGCCCTGGCAACATTAAGAAACAAAATTCAAAGACAAACAGTCTAATTCAGAGAACAAATCTCCTTTTGATCATCACAGTCATTAACTTGAGAAGAGGAGATAGTGTGTTACAGTTCAACCGATGCTACTCAATCTTACATAAGCACATGCGTACAGAATAGCACAGATGTTAGGCACACGAAAGACCCTTGCATCTGATAGATGAGAAAACTGAGGCCCACAAAGATCATTATACTCACACCCAGCCAGAGATTATTGCATGGACAATTACTGCATGCACAACCAGGCATATATAATTCAGAGGCAGTGACAGTCCCACCTTTGAAATTAACACACAGGCTGCCAGACCCTGCATGGGCATGGAGTCATAGTTGCTAGGAAATGTTTATGGTGCATTTTCAATAGTACCATAAACTCTAGCCATTAAAACCCTTCTCATTCCTGTGAGACAAAATCCAGAGCAGCCACAGTACCATTTCTATTAGGCAAAACAAAACTTCAGGGGTCAGCAGATACTGCCGTGTAGGAAGCCTCCTGCTACTGCACCAAAAACTCTGCAAAGACAAGTGGAATTGAAATGCTATGGCTCTGTAATCAGTATCTCAGCCAGATTCCAAGATATTCCTCCAACAATGCAGCCCGTCACCAGCACTGTGGTGACTTGGCGGGCCAAGGAAGGGCAATGCCTCTGGTTCCAGAGGTGTGGGTAAGTGTGTGGTGCTGTAAAGCATGCCAGTGGTGGTGGAGATTTCCATTCCTTTTCAGACCTGGGACTAGGCACTATTATGGACAACCAACATCTAGAAAAGAATTCTGGTTATGGCCAATGTTCCATGAAAAGATTATACCTTTGTGTAGATCAGAAGCCTGAACTGAGAGTAAAGGAATCAAGGTGCAGTGCTGGCTTATCATTTTCATGATTTTCTGCCTCTTTAGATTCTGATATTATGTGTGTGCTCCATGTTAATCCACGTTTCTACATGATTGGCTTAACATTTATCCAATACACACAGGCACTTCTCAATTTCACTTGTGAGCCAGAGGTCCTTTGGGCAACCCAACTAGCTTTGCTGTACTGACTGTGTTTCTGATGTCCTTTCTGCCTCCCTTTCAGTCACTGGTCCCAAGAGGCAGGGAGATAGGAAGACTTCTCAGTAGAGGAGCTCTAGTGAAGAATAATGGGCCAAAACAGCCAACACTTAAGGATGTGCTACATCTCTACACATCTCTAGAATTTCTTCTCTCCCTACTAGATTTTATGTGAGAAGGGAATGAGAAGATAGGTACAATCCAGCAGAGATTACCAGCCTCCTCCAAACTGGAGAAGACAGTCTTGTGGAGGTGACTGAATGGGAAAAGGGATTCCAGAGTACAGGCCATTCCCCTCTTGCTCAGTCACTACTCAGAAATGCACTCAGAACATAGCTGGACCACGGGTCTCCCACTGAGTGCCCCACTGTATGGAGGGAATAAAGCAGCCTCATGGTACAGTGGAGAGGAGACTGGGATAGGAATTCAGAGCATCAGATATCTAGTCTTTGCCAGCAACCAGCATGGACCTGATTAAGCCATGCAATCGGTTTTGTCACTTGGCAGCTACAGGACATCATGTCTTAGATTCCTTTGACTTAGACATTTGTTTCATTCTCTCCAGGCAGCTTAACTGACAGGGATGTGTCTTCCTCATATTGCAACATAAGTTGAAAACATGACCCATTATACCCTATTAAAGACACATATCAGAAAACAAATGATTTCAGAATCTGGAACACATTTTGAAATGACATTTTAAAATTCCTTCAAGAGGAAGAAACATTGCCTCAGACTCAAAAGTAAGGGCCTGAAAGTATAAAAGAACTTATGAATCCTTAGCTCTTTGTCTTGGGAGGGGAAGCTAGGGCCAGTGGCAAATCATAACAGGTATGTTAGCCACCAAAGCTGAAGGTGCCTCTATGACCTGTATCCTGAGCTTGTCTCCTCTAGTTATGTTTATAAACAGGTGGCATGTGCAGTCTATGCTCCAGAAGTCCAGGTCTAATGCTACAATTCAAGAATTTGGCTCTTGTGCCAGATCCTTACATTTCTATTTCAGGAATATTAAAATAGTGACCCAGGGCAGTTCATGTGATTTCCTTAGGAAGAAACAGTTATAAGGTAAGCACACAGTAGAAGCCATCAGCTCCACTCAGAAAGCACAAAAGTTTAACAAATACTGGTGTATCATGTAAGAATGCCAACAATCCTAGTGTCATTCTTTCTACTGCATAAAGGAAGTCACAGCTTGGACATCTTGAAGAAACAGACCAGTTCCATTTGTTATAAATAAAGTCTTGGCTTGGAAGTAAAACCATAGCTCAGGAGCTCGAGGGTATCACCAAAAGTGCTAGAGGAAGGCTTTACTCCTTGCAGTCTTGATGATGAAATACACTTTCTGCAGATCTTGAGGCATTCAGTTTCTCGCTTTCAGCATTCGGTCAGAAGCAGGATACCCATGTCTCAGCTAGGCAAGCTCCCAGGTCAGTCACAACATGGTGCAGCACCCTGTCCCTGCTTCTTGGTACCCAGTCTCTTGCTTGGTTCCTGCTTTGAATGACATCTCAGCATACCTCCCTGCCATAGCTTTGCTAGGGGCTGCTTCAGGAAACACATGATACACAGACAAGGCATCTTGCCCTCGAGAAACTCCTGAGATCTTAGGAGAGCTAAATCCAAGCTGTGGACAAATCCACATGGTACACAGGGCCCAGCTGTGTTTTATCTTCCAGGAGTGATTAAAGTGGGGGCTATGATCACGTGTAGAGTGCAAGGAGAGCTCCCATCAGCAGGACAGGAGAAAGTGGCATGCAGTAACATTTGCCTCCCCAGCATTCTTTCCTGGAGATGATTAATGAGACCTCTGGGAGTAACCTTAATCAGACGTGCTGTAATTACTTATTAAATGTGACCCAGCTGCAGAAGACAAAGGTATGCAATATTAAAGGCAGCTGGAAGCACAGTCCCCACAGCAGGGTATAAGTGGAAGGGCAGGCAATGACCTTATGTGTTGGAATTTAATTAAAAGGGTGCCTTTCTGCTCACAGAGCCAGCCATTTTTAGTAGGATATAATCAGCTCTAGAATTAATAATTTTATGGAGAATAAATATATAGTCACAGTAACTTTTCCAACCAACCCTGAGATATTTTTTCAATGAAATGAAAGTCCTTACAATTTAAATTGCACAGCTAGCGTAAGTTGAAAACAATGACAGAGTTGTTTGTATTCTTTATAGGAATACTTATACATTTTCAGATTCTGCTCCATTTATGCTATGTTAGCTAAGCTAGAACTGCAATCCTCAGAATCCCTGGCCCTGTGACGTTCCACAGTGGTGCTGACCACCAGGGGCATTTTGTGCATGATTTGGAAGGCAATGTAGCATCAGCCTACTTCAAACATTCTCAAGGTCAGTGAAGGGCACTGGTCATGGTCAAAGGCATGAGGCAGCAATGGGAACCTTCCCTCCTCTAACTCCTCCTGTGCTCATCTTTTAACCTCTCTCCATCCTGGACCAGCATGGGCAGCTCTGCAGCAAAGAACCTCAGTTTCCCTGAAGGTCATCAGCACAGCGGAAGTTGGAAGAACAAGATTCCAGCTTGTCCTGTGGGTTCCAGCTCACCCTTGGTCTTCATTCACATCTATCTTTTGTTCCTGAGTGCTGGCCCTCCTGGCCTGAAGCTCACCAGCAGATGCTGAAGCACCAGAGATTGTGTAATAAGAACCTATCTTTGCATAAAGTATGTACAATGAATTCCTCATCTTTCATAGTGTTTCTGCTTCTCTAATCCCTCACTGATATACATGCCTTTATTAAGATACACGTAACTATAATGGAAGAGCTGTGTGTGTGTGTGTGTGTGTGTATGTGTGTGTGTGATGACCATATCATTATCATGATCACTGCTGCTTGTCAAAGACAAGACACAGTAAGTGCTGGCAAGAAAACCCTCAAGACCACCATGAGGAAGAACTAAAATTAGTTTATTTTGATTCTGGGACATCTTGTGTCAAACAAAATATGCAGGCAGAGAAGACAGATGAAGGTTTAAGCCAACGTTATGTTCCATAAACTTAAGTGATGTTTATTGACTCATTTAAATAACACATATGAATTAAAAAGATAATAGGTTAAAATAATGGAATTCTACCAATAACCCAGTACCTCCCTTAGTCTTTATCCTGCTCTTTTGTATGTACACATCCACCTGTGCACACCCAAGCTGACTGGCATGACAAGAACACCAGACCCACAGGAGGCCAACCCACTAGGCAACTAGGAGCCAACCATAATCTACCTTTTTAGAATATTAACTAAGACATTTAGGAAAATGAATCAAATACAGCTGGGGAGAAGGGTGCCCATTTTCCAGCACAGACACGAAGGATACATATCCCAAGACAAGCAAGAACTCAACCAAATATACAGAGAAGAAACAAAAGACCTTGTGACCCAGAGGTCTGAGAAATGGAAAAGTGCAGGCCTCATTAATTATCAGTTACCATGTGACCTAGCATTTACTACACTTCACTTTCATAACTCCCTCATTTTTTCCCATAATAAAACTGATTTCTGCCCGAGTTACTTGGAGGAGACTTGTTTTCATATAACCACATGAGCTCTGAACCTACGCTTTTTATCTCTCATCCACACAGTTACTCTTGTTATCTGTCAGTCCCTGTGCAGGCCTTACTGGGTTAGGATTACCTTATGTGGCCACTAACACGCCCCTCTTTTGGGACTGCTGTGGATCCCCACTGAACTCTGCTGTGCCTATTTCAGTGGTCTTCACCCAGAGAGAACATGGAAAGCCTCCCTCCTGTGTGGTGCCATGTCTGTCTGGACTGACCTTTGTGTCACTGCTGAGCCCACAGGTAGGTTCCTGATGCTCTGAGTGGTAGTGCTCAAAGAAACATATCTTCAATATAAATCAGTTTTATGGATTGCTCACATAACATGAAAACAAGCCTGTTACACTCTTGGGGGAGTATTTATCTATTATTATTCACTGGCAGTTCTGTATCCAAGATGAGACCAGGCTGGTGGAGGGAACGGCACCACTCAGTGCCATCTGGTGAGTGATGAGACACCCAGAACCTCAAATGGCAACCACGGGTGCCTGTGCCTATGCAAAGGACAGACTACTCCTGACAAACAGAACACAACTTTTCTTGTTTCCAGTATAAAACCCCAAACATGCATGTGAAAATAAGTGTCTTGGGGACAGGAAGAGGACCAATCTGCTAAAATAAACATAATCAGCTATTTATGATTTTTTTCAATAGTATTTGTTTGCTACTCATTCATGCATTTGGCCATCTGGCCAGTACTCCTAAGTAGACAACCAGTAGCATGAACAGAGGGAATTCTTTTGATTATGGAAAAATATATGACAGAAAATTCCACATTAACCTTTTCCCCCATGAATCAGGAAAATAATGTCACTATTTTATTTGGGCTATGGCCCTCCTTGGTGTTGCTCAAAGGGCAACAGAGTCAGAAGCAGTGGCACTCACAGGATAAGGGTCTCCTGGTATGAGTGAACTAACTTAGGGCAGGGCATGGTGGTGTACACCTGTTATTCCAGCACTCATGAGGCTGAGGCAGGAGGATCACCACAAGTTTGAAGCCAGCCTGAGCTACACAGTGAGTTCAAGCCCAGCCTGGACTACATAGCGAGACCCTGTCTCAAAAACAAACAAAGAGTGAACTAACTTCAAGGGACCCTTGGAAGCTTAGTACCTGAGCTCCAATTCCAGTCACCATGTCCTTATGGAATCCCTATTGGGTACACAGAATTCTCATGCTACAGAGGACATAAAGGATGATTAGAAACCAGCTCTTATCAACAAAGGAGCTTAACACATAGAGGTCAGTAAAACATGAGTCCCACAAAGGACAAAAGTCCCACAAAGGCACAGAGTTGTGCAGGTTTCTTACCCCAAATTGTGAGCGCCTCCATATTTACAGACTAAATAGCACTGGCTGGGCAACCAAGGGCAGCAAATATGAGGAGTGGATTTGAATAAATGCAGAGGAGGACCTGAGGTTTCTTAGGAAGGGAGAAGAACATGAACTACGGCACAGATGTGGGAATAACTGTCTGGGATGATGAAGTTTTTCAGGTCAAGTGGAAAGCTCCAGAAGGTTGGCTAAGCAGAGGTGCATGAGCAGCAAAAGCAGGGCGAGGCTGAGGTGGTGTTCTCCTAAATGCACCCTGACTCCAAGAGCCACACAGTAATGACTATGCTCGTAATATCAGCAAGTTGGGTCTTAGCTTCCTCTTAACTTCTCTAACATTCACATTTTCAAAATGTTTCCTTTCTAATTACAAATTTGATATAAAGCTATGTAAACGTAAACTTTACAGAGGTTCACAATAAATAAAGAGTACAATCCCCTTTAACTATGTCTAGCAGAGACAAACATGATCATTTGCTCAATATAATTTTCCCAACTATAATTCCTATGTATCAACTAACATAAGTTAACATAAATGAGATCAAAAGATCTTATGCGCATACATGCATTGATGGTTTTTTACTTATGTCTTGTATATTTTCCAGTATCAGGACATACAGACCCATGCATTGTTTGAAATGCACTGGTCTTACCCGCAGTGAAGCCAACGCTGCCTGTACACAAAGGATAACCCAGTCCCCTGGCAGCTAAGGAGGGAAGACAGATTGTTATCACTAGATTTTGCTTCTGCACAGATAAACATCCTGTTCACATCTCAGACACACTGTTGGATTGCCAAACCTTTTCCCTTCCAAGGAGATCAAATGCAAAGGTCAACCCATTGCATAAAATAGTCTTATGGTGAGCTTTTCAGGCAGTAACACAGGGCTAGCCACGTGGATACGGTGGCATCATCAAATGCCCGAGTCACACTTCTAATCTCCAAGCTCTTAAAGGCACAGTTTTAAGACCACTGCAACAGGATATATTATTCTGCATAACAGAGAATATCTATAAGCAGCAGCCACATTTGATATCTGCTGGTGGGATATTCAGGACACACACTGCAGCAGCAATTGTGATAACAAAGGTGCCACAGAAGCAGCAAAGCAGGGGCTGGTGATATGGCTCAGCAGCACAAGCGCCGGCTGGCAATCGCGAGGTCCTGAGTTCGACTCCTGGTACCCACATAAAAAAATAATACTAATAAGTAGCAAAGCAAGTCAGCAAATCATCCCATCACAAGCACAGAGTCCTCACCATTCTCTACCATCATAGTTCCTTCCCCCCACAGAGCAGCACAAGCCACTACCTCCAGGCCCATTTGTGACATGTGTATTTTCAAGGCCTGTAAATCAGTCACTCCGTCATTTTGATCCTCTTTAAGGGGAAGGAAATTTCTGTTAGTTCTCAAACAGAAAACACCTTATAATTGAACAGCTTTGTTTAGCAGGCTGGTAAGTATTTTATCAGTCACACTAAGATTATCTGTACAAGTGTTATGAAATTTAAGCAAAAATAAACTAAAAATTGACCTAAGATGATCAAGGTACTGTGTTACTAAATACTGGCTACTGAAAAAGACAGTTCAATCCTTTATGCAGTTTCTTCAGGCATTTGTTTGGGAAAAAAAAAAAAAACACTGATATGAAAGTAGGAAAGCAGCACTTGACTATTCTCAGAAAGGAACAGATCTCTTCTGTTCTGTGTAGAATGCCAAAGATCCTATCTGCAGATACTGCTAATCTTATCTGAACATATTCATAAAATCCTTAAATCCTCTATTGAGAGACACCACCACTGATTCTGTGGCTAACATTTTCACTCCCCTTCCCATTCTTTTCTCTCCTCCCCCAACCAAAAAAAAAAAAAAAAATAATAATGTTCATTCCTGGAATGTCTAGCTACCAAAAAAAAATTTCTGAAGTTTCAAAAGACATTAAGAATAACGATGAAAGTCAGGGTAAAATGAGCAGTTAAGATAAACTACGCAGATTTTTTAAAAGATAAGCTTCATAAGACCACAAATCATTACCACAAATGATTCATCATTACCACAAATGATTTTGCAAATTATTCCTTCTCTACCTGTAGAGGCAAAAGGGCTAAGCAATTTCTAATGGTTCTCCTCGTCCTAATGTTCTGAATTTACTGAAAAAGGAATTAGATACATTTTCTTTCATTCACTATCTTTATTTCATTAACTATTTCTTGCTTGAGTGCATCTTTGAGGACATAAATTAAGTCAGCTAATGGGAAAACAAAGAAGGAGGTGGAGCAAATGAATGAGGTCATGTTTTTTCCTTGACTTCACCCTAAGACCCATCCTATGCTGCCACCCAAGCAGATCACTGATAACATGAGGATTTTATCTGTGACCAAGGTCTCTGCTGGTCACTGATGCCCCTTCTATGTAATTTTCCAGGGCTACTGTTGTCCCATGTTCTGGTTAGAATACTCTGAACCTGCATCCAAATCATAGCTAACTTTCCTTACCCACCACCACAAAACACTGTTCTGTTTCACTGGGATAGAGATGATAAAAGCCTAAAAATCATTGCCAATAATATGCAGACCTAGCTCAACTAGGTTTTACCAGTAGACTCCCTTTTCACACACAAAGACATCAATCCCTTTCCTAATGGTATTTTAAAGTTTCTGTGCTTGTTTTTGAACTTTCTACTTCTTCATAAATTTCTAAAAATTCCTGTAGCAGCTATTTTAATTTTTAAAATCTGAATTCACATAGTGCTAAGGCTTGTGTCTAGATGTCCCCCCAAGACCCCATGTGGTCATAGATGGAGATGTTTTGGAGGTGGCTGGATCTAGATCATGTTATGCTAGGATTAAGGGTGTGTAATTACTAAATTAGTCCATTGACTGGTTTGGCATAGTTCTAGGTGTGAATGTTACCTACTGTACCCTTAGGGTGGGTAGCGTAGATAGAATATAAATGGACAGAAAGAAGCTGCTATTGCTGCTTGTCACTTGCCTGGCCAACTTCTGCTTTCTGCTGCCATGAACTGTTTCTCCTCTGTGATGCCCCTCTGCCATGCCACCCTGCCTTGGAGCCAGCCAACCATGAACTGAAACCTCCATGAACCTAGCTAAATAAACCTTTCCTCCTTTAGCTTTGGGTGTTGGGTATTTTGTCTCAGCAACGACAACAGTAGCAAAAACACACAGAAAGAACCACAGCTAGGTAAATCCTTCTCAGGGCAAAAAATCAGTTCCTATGCTGGGGTATACCTGGTGCTTTGCAATCCTGAAACCCCCCAATTATGGCACCTTAAATTATCTGTAGAAGGCCGGTGAGATGGCTCAGCGGCTTAAGCGCCTGCCCGGCAAGCGCGAGGGCCCGAGTTCGACTCCCGGAACCCACATACGAAAAAGGGGCCGGTGATATCGCTCAGAGGCACGGGCGCCTGCTGGTGCGCGAGGTCCTGAGGTCGACCCCCCGGTACCCACAAAAAAAAAAAAAAAAAAAAAAAAAATTATCTGTAGAAATGATAGCTATTTGCTTTTTTACTTTCCAGGGTTTTAAGAAAATCTCCAGTAATGTGAGCCTTTCAATTTCTCCCTTGCTTAACCATGAGAACTAAGATGATGGCCAAACCAAGATTGGTCTCTTAAATAAACAATCAGCACCTGGTTAGTTCACCTGCACAGACAAAAACCAGGGCCCACTGTAGGTAGCCCTGCTCTGCCTGCCCAGGACCACATAATCCTATTGCATGGGCATGTGTCTCCTTCTCTGTCCCTTTCAAATTTCCTCTCTACAGAGGGGTTCATCTTGGGTTGTCTCTGAGCAAGTTCTATTCCATTCTTTCCTTTTATTCTGCAAGCAACTCTCCTCACCTGAGCAGCTGCCAAACAGCCCAGCTCTCCCTCCAGCACTCCAATTTGAAAGCGGTAGAATTCACCTCGCAGGAAAGGCTGGCTTGCCTGTAGCCCACTAAACAGGGATTATGTGCTTTGCTGTACCAGCTACCTCCGGGATCTTCAATGCTTCATTACACATCAGATCTACTAGCATTTTACTCTAAAGTGATACATCTATCAATAATATAAGTAGTACAAAAAGCAGGTATTATTTTCTAAGCACCTACTATATTTCAGATGCCAATGGGCCACCCATTAGTTGATTACCATTTGCATCTATCCAGCTATTCCTTCAGTTTTTGCAATACCACTGCAAGGTAAAAAAGGCTCCCATTTTACAGATAATAAAAATAAAGTTAGCTGAAATTACACAGCCAAAAAATCAAAGGGTCAAAATGAAGCACAAAGTCCAAATTATTGTTTATAGAAGGCTTTAAGCAAGTGTTATTTTTGACAGGTCAGTTCCCTTTTCTTACATAGGCACCATTACCAGATTCCAAAACCACTTCCTCTCATTCTCAAACAGGACAAGCAAATTGATTTTCTATTTCTTAAAATCTGCTATTGATCATTTGTCTTGTCATTCAACAAGTACTCATTGAGCACCTGCTCCAAGCCCTACACTGCCTCAGGAGTGGTAGGAAATGGCCAAGGGCAAAGTGTAATACATTCCTTTGGGAGCTCAGACCTGCTGGGCAGAGGGAAGTCCCTCCACATACACCCAGTCACCTTGAGAAGAATTAAGCAGTAATCTGTGCGCTACCGTCTAACACTGCAATTGCACACAACTCATAAGGGAGAAGTGACGATAGGGTGCCCTAGGGGACCGGAGCCCACAAAGGAGGCACAAAGCATTCAGTGAGGCCAAGCCAGCTGCCCTGAGAAACAAAAGCCACATGCTCCGTGGTAGGTGGGGCTTTGGAAGCCAGGTCTCAAGGCCAATACTTAACCAGGCAGCTGCAGGTTTTTGATCAGGGCAGTCAAAGCCATTTAAGGACAGTGTATTTACCCTGATCTGCTGGCTGAAACACTTTTGGCTTCTGCATGACTCTGCATATATTTTCCCTTGGATTTGACTTCTGTGCCAGACAACTGTGAGCAGGACTAGTTACCAGAATACTCGTCATCACAGCGAGGGAAGGACAGTCCTATATGACATGGCCAGGGCAGTGACTTCAAGGGAAGTCATCCTCAGGGCTGTGCTAGGATTCCAAGACCTCCTACAGTCCTAAGGCAGTTCATCAAGATGATATTAAAATTGCTTTCTGTGTGGTTTCTAGAAAGGATAAAGGGCAGAACTGCTGCTGGGCGGGGAAGCAGCACAACCCCAGCCCACTGGCTCCAGGATAGCCAGATGGCCTGAGGCTGCCCACCAACCAGGATGAAAATCCAGGAAACACAGCCTTTGTCATACATGTGGTCTCCTAGCAGTGCACTAAGCCCAGATCCCACAAAACTGGACCTTAAGCTGGGAGACATGCTGCTTCAATT
Source organism: Erethizon dorsatum (assembly GCA_028451465.1). Classification (NCBI taxonomy): domain Eukaryota; kingdom Metazoa; phylum Chordata; class Mammalia; order Rodentia; family Erethizontidae; genus Erethizon; species Erethizon dorsatum. The sequence goes on along the minus strand of CM051829.1, from coordinate 20,031,164 downwards.
TCATGCTCCATCAGAAAAGTATGTTGACTGCTGAGTTACAATATATGAACTTGAGGCAGAAATTCACCTTACCCTTCTGCTGATAATAATAGTCGGTCCCTCCAAAGGGTAATGTGCTCCTTTGTTTTTGGCCCACAGTACTGCAAGTCAGGATTAACTTTCTTCTGTGTACAGGTTGGTTTGCTGAGACATTAGGAAAACTGAAACATTTGGCACATGATTTATATATGTGGTATTTGCAGCATTATGTAACTTTCGTGTGTTTTTCACTTTTAAACAATTAGATTACAAAGCCTTTGATGATCTTTTTTTGTATCTGGCCATATTAGTCTCAATAAATACTAGAATGAATAAGTGAATTAATAGATGGATGAAATGGACAATCAGAAATCTGGAGGGCTTATAATGAGATTGATTCAACTTCCTAATATTTCCTATCACTGATACATATAGGAGAGTGTTCTCCATGTATGGTCCCAACATGGGAATCTGTCAGAAATGCAAATTCTTAGGCCCCATACTAGGCCCTGAAACCTGAAAGTCTGGGGTAAGGCTCACAAATCTGGATTTCAACAAGTTGGTTACAAATGCTGTCTAGACAATGAACACAGCTCAAAACTCTCAGGAAATCTAGTCTGGACTAGTCTTTAGTCACTGGAGAAACCCATTAACACTCTACATATTTTACAGAATGTCCTAAGTCTGACACCAGCATAAGTCTTTGCACTTGTTGTTTTGGCAGAAAGAGTATCCAGGGAAGAAAATAAAAATGCAGAGAACTTATTATTTGGGATCCCTATGGCATTCACTGGCATCTTCATAGTTGCTGAGCATGAAAAGAAATAAACCATGAAGTGTATGACAGTAAGTAAATGTATGTGTGTGTTTTTAAATGTCTTGCAGCATCAAATCAATCCCCTGATCAGCTTAAAACCAGGCTTTTTCTAGCCGAGGCAGTATTATTGTAGCTGTCACAAATTTTACAGTTTTTTTTCCTTGCCGTGTAAAGCTGGAACCAATTGTTGCTATAGAGAGACTAAATAAAAGAAGTCCCGGATTTCCTGTTATTACAGATTGATTTTTTTAAGATGCTAGGGTAACATTATATGGATTTCTTTGGTAACCTAATTAAACCCACATGAAATGGCACAGCAGACTCCGGCCCAGATTGACTGACAATACTCCCGAATGAAAACACAAGGAAGAAAATCACTGTATTGTAGTTTACACTCTACACATCCTCTATAGTTTCACACGGCATGGTTCAAAAAGTCCGCTTTGCAAGACGTATCAAAATACATAGGTTGGTCATGATAATTGATTGGTTGGATGAACCTCATTCACTTTCAAAACTTCAGTAGATATAGCTGCATTTGCTGGACAGGGAGGCAGGGTGACCCACAGGTCTTGGGATAGCTGCCAGAGGGTGGGCAGCTGAAATTCAGTACCACTTTCATGGGCAGAAACCACGACCTCTGGACATCTGTGCTTCATCCAGGATGCAGTCAGGAGCACACCAAGGAGTGGACATGTATGTGCCCCTGAGATGGTTAATTTTGTGTTTCGACCTTTTTAGATTATGGAGCCCAGTTTGGACAATCACCAGTCTAGATATTACTATAAATGTACTTTTAAAGATGTTATTAACATCTAAACCCATACATGTTGAGCAAAGTGACTTACCTTTAATAAGGTGGATATGTCTCATTCAAACAGTTGAAGACCTTAAGAGCAAAAATTGAGCTTTACTTGAGAAGGAATTCTGCCTCACACTGCAGCATGCATGTGCACACACACACACTCTGACCTTTTTCCAGCCTTCATTCTCAAAACTGCCACACCAAATCTTACCTGAATCTTTAGCTTGCTAGCTTGCTGTTTGGATTTCAGGCCTATAGCACCCACAATTATGTGAGCCAATTACAGTGGATCTTTGACTTAAAAACTCAATTCATAGGCCGATGAGATAGCTCAGCAGCACAAGCACCTGCTCGGCAAGCGCAAGGTCCTGAGTTTGACTCCCGGTACCCATATAAAAGAAAAAAAGGGGCCAGTGATATCGCTCAGTGGCACAAGCGCCTGCTGGCAAGCGTGAGGTCCTGAGTTCGACTGCCGGTACCCACATAAAAAAAAAAATGCAATTCATTCGTGACAGCTGACTGTAACTCAAGTTGGTTGTAAGTCAAGACTAGTTTCCCATAAGAAATAATGTAAATATCCATAATGCATTCCGAACTTCCCAAAGCACCCCTTAACTAACCTTTTCATAATTAAAAAAGGGTTGTATAATGTGTGCAATTTACCAGAAACACCATTAAATTTCCTAGTGTATTCACCAAAAAGTTATAAAATGTGCCTGGTTTACCAGAAACAACAATTCCATGCTGCACTCACCATTCAAGTTGACATCTTTGGCTTGCAGGAAGGGAGGATGGAAGGGAAGGTGGTTATTGTTTGGAAGGAGAGTCCCCTTCCGTAAGAACATCAGGAATCTGGCTCTCTGGTGTTCTTTTTCTCCTTGGGAGAGTTTGTAGCCCACTAGGACTTGCTTCTGGCTCAGTAGGTTTCAACCTTTTCAGAACTAAAAACTAAGGTTGTCTGTTTCTGTCTTTTCTATAAGCAAGTGAATGCAATGATTGGCTTTTTCTCTATCTGGGTGGGTCTTCTTGCCAGATGTTTATAGCTCTGTCCATTTTTTCAGGATTTCCTTTATTTCAGAAGAACTTTGCTGCACTGATTGTTGATACTCCCCCTCCTCTTCAGAAAGCTCCTCAGCTGCCACTCTCTGTTGCTCAGCTAGAAGTTGCTGAAGTTCCTCTGCAGACAGTTCCTCTGAGTGTTCCTCCACCAGTTCCTCAACATCACCACTGTCTACCTCCAAGCCTATGGACTCTGCTATAGTGACAATGTCATCAACCACAGTTCCTCCATACAGCCTTCAAAGTTTCTCTGTGCTGTACAATTTTAGGCCATACTTTCTTCAGATCTCAGTTTCCTTAGAGAGACACTGGCCCAAGATTTCTTGATTAACCCCACATGGAAAAGGATGTTGTAATGTTCCTTCCAGAACTCTTTAAGGGTTAAATCTGTATCTGAGACCATCTGGAAGCACTTCAGGAACAGTTCCTTGGTGTATAGCTTCTTAAAGTTAGCTATAACCTGCTGGCCCATAGGCTGCAGTAGATGAGTTGTATCAGGTAGGAGGAACTCAACTGAGAGCCATGGAAATTCTTCAGTCAATTCTTCCAAATCTCATGGGTGAGCAGGAGCATTATCCATGATGAGGAGAGCTTTGAGTGGTAAACTTCTAGATGTCCTCTAGGTATTTCTTAACAGTAGGACAGAAAGCTTCCCTGTTCCACTCAAGAAAAATACTCTTGTTATCCAGGCTTTTACATTAGGTCTCCATATGACTCCTATCCTATTCTTCATGACCTTATGTTTTCTGAACACTCTAGGGGGGTCTCAGAGTGATAAACCAAGAGAGGCTTTATCTTGAGGTCACCACTTGTATTGGCACATAGCAATAAGATTAGCCTATCTTTCATAGGCTTGTGGCCTGGCATTTTCTTCTTTTCCTGGGTAACGTATGTTCTCCTGGGCATTTTTTCCCGAAAAGGCCAGTTTCATCACAATTGAAAACTTGGTGAGCAAAAGCCATTTCTCTGTGTCATTGTTTCAAAGTCATGTATGTAACTTTCAGCAGCTTTTTTATCGGCACTGGCTGCTTCACCATGCCTGGTTATGCTATGAACCTCCATTCTCACTTTAAAATTGTAAAACCGCCCCTTACTGGCACAAAATGTTTCGCCATTATCACTCATTGGTGGATTATCCTTTACGAGATCTGCATTCATAGATAGCCCTAGCTTTTTCACCAATTATAGACTCAGATAGGCTAAAACCTGCCATCTGCCTTTCATTTATCCACACTAACAGTAGCTTTTCTACCTCATCTAACACTGTTGATCATGAGTTACTAATGTGAATAACACCTTTAGCAACACTAGCTTCCTCATACAAATCCTTTCTCTGTAAGATTATTGAGATGATGGATTTCGACATGCTATACATATTAGTGAGACTGGTCACACAAATGCTACTCTCACATTTCTCCACAATTTCCTTCTTCTTTTCGATTGTGATTGCTTTCTTTACTTTCCCTTCCTTCCTTAGCTTCTTTTCTAGCTTTTTTGGGGCCATTTTGATAGCAGTAATCATAATGATTATATAAAGCACTGACCGAAATCATATCCACAAACATGTGCATTTGGGCTCAGACCAATGTTTACATATGCTTACATATGCTTTTCTGGCATCATGAGTCTTTGTTTACAACTGCGCAAGTGGCTGGCATTTGGGTCATAACTCAATACTTTGGTCGTAAGTTAAACCTAAAATTCCAGTCACAACCCAAATTGCTCACCTGTGAGGCTGGTTGTAACTAGAGGGTCCACTGTACTTAAGTTTTTTTGTCTCTTTTGCGCTAGATACTGTGTACAGTCAGTCCTCCATATCCACAGATTTCACATACAAGAATTCAACCAAGGGGCCGGTGAGATGGCTCAGCGGCGTAAGTGCCTGCCTTGCAAGCGTGAGGGCCCGAGTTCGACTCCCGGATCCCACATACGAAAAAGGGGCCGGTGATATCGCTCAGCGGCCCGGGCGCCTGCTGGCGCGCGAGGTCCTGAGGTCGACCCCCGGTACCCACAAAAAAAAAAAAAAAAAAAAAAAAAGAATTCAACCAAGTACCAATCAAAAATGTTTCAAAATCTGCGTCTGTACTGAACATGTACAGACATTTTCCTTGTCATTATTCCCTGAACGATAGAGTATGACAACTATCTACACAGCACTTACATGGTATTTTGTATGAGAATATAAAGATGATTTAAAGTATACAAGTATACAAGAATATATGCAAGTAATATACCAGAGATTTGAGCTTCTGCAGGTTTCATTATCCACAGAGGTCCCAGAACCAAGCCCCCAAGAGAAGACTATATATTCTATGGTCCTGTTTCTCTGAGGAACCCAGACCAATATATAGTGCCAAACTCTTCAGCCATTGTCTCCATAACATTCACACTACTATTCACATCATTCCAGCTGAAATAATGTTGTTTAAATTGCAAAAGGTGGAGAGGTAATCAAAGAACTTCTAAGACTTATTTTAAATCCAAGTGGCATACCTTCCCATGTAGAAAATGAAGATATTGCTATACTATCATTACTAGAAATTACAGTTTACTAGAAACATATAAACATCCTGACTCCTGCAGAACTTCATCTATACTTCTATTATTTCATTTACTGAGTCATGTAATTCATCTTTTACACAACTAGTTTCCCCTTATTTCATCAAAAGCATCTCAGGGGCAGGGAATACCTGGATTTTTCTAAAATCTTCCTGCAATAGGCTTTTTCCTTTTTTTGGTAAATGAACTGTCAAAATCTTCAAAATAAATACCATTCAAACGCTCTTCTGGTCCTTTACAGATTTCCCCTCCTCAAGTATGACATGCTCTACCTGTGCCCCTGGGCACAAATGAAATGGCACCTGAGACTAGGAAGTTCACACAAGTGCCAATCATTCCTGACTTCAGAGCTGAGTAATCTCTAAGTTGGTCCACAGCAGTGTCACCTATGCCATCTGAATTATCATGATGGATGGTTTTTTCAGTGAGTCTGGATTAGGCTACAGTTCTTTGATTTTTTTTAGATGAAGTTAACTGAAGATCTGAAATGGACACTCACAGTTGTACCAGAAAATATCAGAGAAATGGGGTCTGTATTTAAAACACTGTACTAGGAATTCTATCATTCAAACAGGGCTTGTTAAAATTGGGTCAAAACCACTAGCAGAATTCCTGAACTTCCTTTCAAAGGTTATTTCATCTCAATTCTGTAAATAGATTCCATAAAAATGTACCTTTAATTTCCTATGCTCTATCATTGAAGAAAAGTTAAGTCAAAGCTTGCTTGTCGTGTCACTTTCAAGAAACACCCTTACAGGTATCCTTGCTATCATACGTAACCCACGTTTAACCTTGTTACAAAGCTGTCATGGCATCCACGTGTTTGCCCAATTGAAGGTGAGGAGAGACTTTTCGGTTTGCACTTCTAGGTTGCTGACACTTTTTCCTATTAAGAAGTATTTAATATAACCATTTATAGGTCGAACTGTGGCCCCTGAAAATTCCTATGCTGAAGTTCTAACCTCTAGTACCTCAGGATGTGACTTTATTTAGAAAATAGAGTGATTGCAGATATAATTATTTAAGACGAGTTCACCCTGGAATAGGGCAGGCTCCTAATTCTGTACAGCTGTTGTCCTTACAGAAATGGGCAACAAGGACCCAGATACACACAGAAAGAACACCATATGAAGATAAAGCAGAGATCGAAGCGATGGGTTCCACACACCAAGAAGTGCCAGAGATGGCCAGCAACCCTCCAGAAGCTAGAAAAGAGGCCTAGAGTGGATTTTCCCTCACGGCTCTGAGATGAAAACAATGCTGTTGAGACACTGATCTCACACTTCCAGGCTCCAGGTCTGTGAGATGACGACTGTCTCCTGTATGTGCTGCTCACTGTGGCACTTTGTTATGGCAGTTCTAGCAAATTAAGAAACATTTCTCCCTGCACGGCCCGAGTTTATGCAAAACATGCCAAGGAGTAGACTGCAGAAGGCATAGATTATGGAGTAAAAGGTCAAAGAGACTACAAAGTCAAGGACGGAGTGCATGCTTTTCCTAGGTTATTCGTAAAACTGGTACCCAGCAATAATAATAATAATAATAATGATAAAATTTTGTGAAGATGATCTCAGAGACATTACTCAACAATTTGTGGCCAGGACTTTGATACAATACTAGAAATTAATATTTAATATAGACAAGCACAATATGGTCAATGTAGACAAAGAATGGCAGAGTCTGAAAGTAAGGAGAAAGAAAGGAAACCAGATGATCCTGGTGGTCTTGCTATACTTAAGTTAACCGCATAGTTCTCATTTTGTTCAGGTGCCTTTAGTCTTTAACAGATCTATCATCATAAAGTACTAAGTTACAGTGGCTAGAGGTAAACACCTGCAAGACTGGATCCAATCCACTTTGGCAGCCACAAGTTTGATGCCCAGAGTAGGTAATGTGGGGTAAAAGCCCTCTCAACTCACACAGGTACAGTTCTGCAAGATTTGATAAATGTACACAGCCAGCAACTCGCATCACAATCAAGACGCAGGACAGTCCCATCACCCCTCAATGACCCTAAAGTTACCTCCTTTCCCTGCAGCCTTGGGTAGGCAGTGACCCACCCATTCTTTGCAAGAATGTCACAAATAGAATCATATAGTAGATAGTAGTTTTTTTTTTTTTTTTTTGCATTTTGTATTTAACATAATATATTTGCAATCCATTCATGCTCACATGTATATGTCAGTTTCTTCTTATTGCTAAGTAGTATTTCATGCTATGGATATATCACAGGTTGCACCACTCCGCAGTGAAGGACATCTGGCTTCTTGCCTGGTTTTGGAGATTAACAAATAATGCCCCTATAAACATTTGCATTAAGGTTTTTGTGTAAGCGTGTTTTCATTTCACTTCCATAAATACTCAGGAGTGGAAATGCTGACTCATATGATGATCATACTTCTAACTTTACAAAAAAATTTTAAAAAGCCAAGTGTTTTCAACATGGCTGTTCCACTCAGATAGCTGTTTTAAGGTAGCTCTTTCCCCCCTACATGGGCTTCCTATTCACTTCACATTCAGAAAAAGATTAGCGTCGGTTAACAAATCTTTGTGAGCAGCTTCATTAAAAATACCAATATTAAATGGGAATATGCCTATAATATGTCAAAAACCTAGATATTTAAGACTAAGGGGAGAAAAAGGAGTAAAGCTGTAGAGAGCAAAGGTATAAGTTAAAATTAAAAGCTGCCTCTTTCTGCCTGCATTTTGTTTTCCATTAAATGTGGGATTGAAATCACTTTTGCTGTCCCCCTGCTGTGAGTGGGGCCAGGTCATGGTTCCTTCCTGCCGCTGTTCCTGGTCTCCCCCTGCACTCCCATCATGGTGCCTCCTCAAGGCTTCTATTTCTGTGCCAAAATAATGATCACTCCAAAAAGCCTAAAGGAGATGCAATGCACCCATTTGTTAAGAAGTCGTTAAGTCACGCATGTTTCACTCACCGTGTCTTCCTTTGAGTTCTGTTTGTTGTCTTTTGAAGTGAGGATACTATCAAGTCTTTGGTGTTGCTTCTGCGTAACCTGAAAGCAGTCTTTGGCTCCTCGTTAATCTCTCCTCTCTGAACTTGACACCAGTCTCAGAGGTATCTCTACGGTCAGGACCCAAAGAAATCCTGGTAGTGAGCTCAAGTCCAGCTCACTTAAACATAAAAGAAATCCAGTACTCTAGTTCCTCCTCAGAAGGGTCCTCATGCAAACTGGTGTTGGTAGGGAAGCAGAAGTGTTTGTGAGCACACATCAGGATTTCATTATCATGGCTCTGGCTTTGGCATAAGACGGGAAAGGGATGGTGAAGTTGGAAAGAGAAAGTGTGAGCATTAACTACACACTTGGGGCCAGGAGGTACTCAGGGAGAGAAGCCTTTCCAGGGCCACCAGATGTGGCAGTGCTATGTGGGAGGCAATCCTAAGCCTCCCTCTGGGCGACAGCTCCAGCTGGAGTCAGTTTTCTCTCCAACAAAAGTGAAGTCTGGCAGGGCAGCAGGAGTTTGAAGATTAATTTAATAAAAGGAAAGCCCCCCTGTAAGGACATGAAGGCCTGATTTGGCTGCCTTTGACTGACGGCACTTCTGTTCTTCCCAGTTTCTCAAGCTGAATCGTAACAAAGTCTTCCCCAAACACTGTAGATCACATTTGATGAAAATATGTCCCAATTCATTTGCCAGTAGAAAGAAGTGTTAATAAAGATTTGTGGACTTCCACGAATCAATTCCATATGGATCTATGATTCTATGAGCACAGAGACATAATATAGGCCTGTGTGTGGTCATGGATATGCACACTATGTATATTACTGGGCAATGTATCGTAGCAGAAAATGCCCCCACCCCACCCCAGCCAGTACACTTCAGTTTGTTAGTTGCCAGGTAATAGTTCCTGTTGCAGGTGCAGTTGCTCCTGTCTCTTAGAAACAGCTGGTCACTGTGATGCATAGCTGGTCACTACGATGCACATTGTACAAACCAATACCCAATGGACAAGCCACTCTGCCTCTGTACTTCCTGCTTGCTTATCCCATATAAGCCCTAGACCATCAGAGATCAGGGCCTGATATTCTGGGAACGATCCCCATCAGTGCCCATCAACGTAAATAAATCTGCCTCCAAATCCTGGGTGTTGTTTTGGTGTTTCTGTTTGCCATTGCAATATAGATGCAACATTTGTGTTATTCTATTAAATTAATTCTGAAAAATAAAAGAAAAATAGAAGAAAATCAGTAACATGACTTGACTGAAGTGAACTGGTCACAAGGACAGAGCGAATCCACATAGCTAGAACAGTTTTATCGTGACTATGAAGATAATAAAATCACTGCATAAACAAGATGCTTGTCATATTGCCAGCTGAAAGACAGATTAATATCGGCGTCATTGACTGATGTCTAAATAACCAAATCTTACACTCTCAGAGGCAGAATACTAGAAGATTTCTTTTCTAACTTCTCTCAAAACACAAGAATCCTTTGGCAAAGCCCTAAAAGGCAACTTATGTTTTATGACAACTTATGAGCCTTTTTTGACTACTGCCATTGTTAGCCCCTGGGTTTGTTAAAGTTAGCTAGAAAAAAATAAAAGGAAATAAAGAACATGAAACAAGTGATAGTTTGCAGTTCCATAAGTGCGCAAGCTGGACATGGGTCTGTACCTGATCTACATTTCTCAAAAAAAGGTACTTTCAGTCTCAACTGAATATTGGGATCGTGAGGATCTTTAAATAACAAATTTCAGGGTGCAGCCACCACTGAGACTCTCTTGTAGATGCTCTGGTGTGTCGCTTGGGCACTGGTCACTCAAAAACACTCCTCAAAAACACTCTAGCAGCCAAGGTTGGAAACAACTATCAAAGTTCTGATCCCAGCTAAGCATACACAGTTTTAATTGACCGCCTCCATAATGCATTTTTCATTTGTAGCAAAAACCATTGCACCTCAGAAAATACGCAATTCCAGAGGATGTTCATTCCCCACTTTGTTTCTGGTGGTGGTTACCTGCCTGGAAGCTGCCAACAGGAGGAAATGTTTGGGCTCTTATTGCATTAGTGCCCCTGCCAGTGAGATCTCCCCAGGACTGTCCCTGAACAACAGCATTCTATTCCCCCGCAGGGATTTCTAAATGTTTCACCAGCGCACACTGACCTGACTTTCCCCCACTAAAAAAAGAACATGCTTGGAGTGTACTGAGTCACTAGCATCTACCACCACCTTTGTCACTTGAACTGGGGGTGCTGAGCACGTGGAGAGACATGATTCTCTGATCTGCAGAAAAGAGGACAGCAGTATAAGAATCTTACCCCAAGCTTCTCTGTTTTCCATAATTCAAAGACAGCAAGTCATATATGAGTTGAATAGAATTTATTTTCTCTGAAAACCAAAGGAAAAACCCTAAGAGTTTAGGGTAAAGCCAGTTGTTGCTCTGTTCTAGAAAGCCCCAGAGTTAAAAAAAATCTTTGAAATGACCTGGGCCCTGACTAGTGAGAGCAAGGCCCTTCTCATGTGGGTTATTAGGCAATGCAGTTCCTGAAATGTAAAGTGATGTGTCCAAGGTAACACCTGGGGGCTGGGTGGGGATCAGGGCAGGGATCCGCTAACTACATCCTGTGCTTCCAATGTTCTCTTCTATTAACTCAGAATTCTAAACAGCAAAGAAAGGGGAAAACATACCTATGGGAAGAAAAGATGTGGTCCTGGCCGGGGTGTGGGGTGCCATGTACCAGTTAGGGATCAGGGAGCATGCAGGTATATACTACATCCTCGCTAGGCCTGGCTTGTGATTTCAATCTATCCTGTGCCTTTCCATTAGAAACTGCTTACTCGATGGCTGAGAAAAGGCACCAGAGCTCTGTGATATTTCCTTTGGTTAGTTTTATTTATTTTCTCTAATTTGGGCAACAGTTGCCAACACGCTTGAAACCGAAGTGACAACCTTTCATACTGCTTAGCACGGAGAAGATGCCAAGTGGAGCACATGTGGACAGGAGAAATATAAACTTATCTGACAGGCTTTTTATTTCTTATGGAATAATTTCAAGGCATTTCCACTTGTGTGTTCATAACTCTGTTGAAAAGAACAGCCCCAAAGTGGCAGATATTGGCCAACAGAAGTGAGAGTTGTGCCTAAGGGCAACTCATATCCTGGTTTGGAAATACCCAGATTCACTTGGTGAGGAGGCACATTCCTACCTTCCAATGCTTAGAAATATTTCATGGCTGTTAATATTTTAGTTACCCAAGGAAAACAGGGATCAAAAAACGTTTTTTTGGTCCCTCCAATTACAACAACCACTGGGCTTTCTTGACCTCAAAACTACGGATCAAATACTTGTTTTGGGAATGGGAACTTTGTCCTATACCCTGGAGTCAGGGATTCAGCAAAATCCCTGGCTTCTATCTATCAAATGCTAGTAATAGCCACCTCCACTGTAACAACCAAAAACATCTCCAGACACTGCCAACAGTCCCCACCTCCCCATCAAGAATGCTGGGCTAAAGTGTCTTACCCAACCCCATCTGTATTTTCATTCAATGTTCTAGGTTTTTTGTCCTTGTCTGATGCTAAAAATATTAACTTATTAACCTTCTACACCACAGAGACTAAGTGTGAGGATTAACTGAGACAGTGAAGAAAGGTAGAAGTTACCATCTGACTCTAACTCATCTTCCAAAGCAAGGGCTCCTCTTCTGTCACAGAACCTATGACCCATTTGACCAGCCCTCTGTCATCATGCCCTGACTTTCTTCTTCCTTCTCAAAGTTCTCTTTGCCATGCTAAATCCTACCCATTCTTTAAGGTCCAAGTTAAAAGCAACCCCCTCTGTGAGGCCTTTCTTCACTATCTCTCTGTGGTTAGTCAGCTTTCTATTATTATGACAAATACGAGAAATAATCAGCTTATCACAAGAAAGCTTTTGGGTCGCAGTTTTAGAGGCTTCTGTCCCTGATCAATGGCCCTGATATGGCAGTACATCAGGACAAGGAACACACAGCAGAGCAAAGCCACTCACCTCATGGCCAGGAAACAAAAGAGGAAGAGGAAGAGGAAGGGGCTGAGGTCCCACAATCCCCTTTATTTTTTTATTTTTTGGTGGGTACCGGGGGTCGACCCCAGAACCTCACGTGCCAGCAGGCACCCGTGCCCACAATCCCCTTTAAGGGCACATACCCTCACCGACCTAAAGATCTTCCAGCAGGCCCACCTCTTAAAGGTTCCAGCACCTCCCAACAGCACCAAGATGGAAAGCAGGGCTTTAACACATGGGTCTTTGTGGGCCATTCCAGTTCTGCAGTTCTCTACGGTTCTCACACCTTTAACTTCCTTAGACTTTCTGCTGAAATTACATTCCCATGAAGAACAAAAAAGAAAGAAAATGATATGGCCACCCAAAACAATGCAGCCTCCATTCACTTTTCATTCTAGGATCTTAGAGTCTTTGACTTCAAATGTTATACTGTCCGGGCCTACGGCTTTACTGAGCAGAGCAGGTAGCAGCCTCACTGGCGAGACCGGCCCACACGCAAATGCCAAGTATTTTATAAGAAAATGGTGAAATTTAATTATGTTTTGTGCAAAGAGACTCTAAGTGTTTGGAGACCCTCACCACAAAATGAAGTGAGAGACTCTTGGTTTGAGAAGCCTGGCTCTTTACCACAGCATCACACACGCCCTGGAATAGCAAAGAAGGAAGTCAGCTTCTGAGCCCAACAGCTGCAAGATTATACCAGAGTGGCCAAAAGCACTGTTACCAGACAACCCCAAACCCTCATGGCCCTGCACTGGATTCACTTGGGTTTACTTCCTATCCTTTTCCTGAGAGAGGATAAACTCTTTTACAACCAGGTGGAAATTAGCAATCAACTTGCTAGCTACAAAGTAGTTATATATTTTTATCAACGAAAAAGTCAAGCTTTCAGGGATAGCTCATTATAGTCTGCGCTAAATTCTAACCTAGAATTGGATTCATTACCAGAGCTCAGTGCACAGATAAATTCTTCTAGTTAATCATATTTGCCTAAGTTGGTATTTATCCTTTCAGTTTCAAGTATAAGCTCACAGAAAAATTGGGGGAAAATATACACACAAGAAGAATTTTTCCTAAACTCTACTGAAGATATAAAGTTAGAAATTTTCATAGATGAAAGGGAACTTCAAGGCAATGCTCCAGCTCTCTATTTTAATGCTGGTTGTTTCTGAAATTTTTCCACATATCCAGTCAGAACTTATCTTCTGTGGGGGTAGAGGGCAGAACTCCCTCCTGTTGAGAAGCACAGAAAGACAAGAATATGCTCTGCTCTTTGGTCTTAGTTTTTCATTATCCCAGCAACCAATGTACTGTCTTCTAAAAATTTCCCTTAAGATTTATTAGTAAAGGAAAAAGCTCCCCTAAAAATAACATCCAGAGGCCTTGTCCCCTGTCTGCTCTTCCTGTGTCTTGGACTGCTGAGATCTTCCCACATGGAGAAGAATGAGTCTCTGGTCCCAAGTATGTGAACGGTCTTGTCTCCTTGGGTCCCTTTAAACAAACTCAAGACCTTTCTATGTGGCTAAGAGAATCCACCCCAAGACAAGTTTGACTCTGTCACGCTTTTGCTTAACATAAGCAAATTAGTGGTTTTCCATCACTGCAAAGCCAAGGATCAAAACAACACATGTTTTGCCCTTTATCTGTTTGAAAGATGCATCCCCCTCTTGGCCACAATGGTCTTTAGGATCTCCAGCATGCCAAATCCCCTCCAGGCACAAGGCCTTTCCTCATACATTCCCTCCATATGAAATCTACTCATGCTTCCTGTCATCCTTGCCACCCCTCCAAGAAATGTTCTCCGATGTCCACTCCACTCTCAAGGTACTCCAGTCTCTGTCATCAATATTCTCATCCCCAGGAAGTCTTTCAGAGTACTTCAATGCTATTTGAAACCACAATAGCAATTTCACATTTATTTGGTGGTTATTTCATTATTATCTGCTTCTCCACTAATAGAGTAGGCTCCTGAAAACAAGGGCTCTGATGGGTTACCACCAAACTCAAAACATCAGGCTCTGGGTCTTGCATGTTACAGAAGTTCAGAAGATAACTGGCAGATGAGTGGATAAAGAATCAAATCCATCAGAATTTTATAAGAACCATTCTCCTATACCTCTAGCTTCTACAGAGAGGAAGATGGTAAAATATCTTATTTTGTTAAGTATCAGAACAAATTTTTAGCAATCATAAACCCATATGGAGGGAAAATTACAGACAGACACTAAAGATTTCTGGCAACTGTTTTGGTTTATATCTAAATGTCCCCCCACAAGAGCCTCATGTGTGCATAGGTGGGGCTTTTGGAAAGTGAACAGCTGACTTGCTGTTGATGGGGGGACTGGTTGGAGAAGACAGGTCATTGGGGCGAGGTCTGGATGGGTTTATCTTCCTCTCCAAAGTCTCTCTTGTCTCTCTCCTTCTACTGGCCATGCCATGAGCAGCTCTCCTCTGCCCCCTGCCACTATGTCCTCCTGTCTTGGAGTCCTCCAACTACAAGCTAAAAACATGAGCCAAAATAAAGCTCTCTTTCTTTTTAAATTTTATTTTATTAGTGCATGTTTGCAATTCACGCAGTTTACAATCATCACGGGGAGTGGTTACATGTACATATTATAGCTTTATTTTTTTTCCTAATCTCCTTTCCCTTCCCCTTCCTTCCCCCTCCCCCTCCTCCTCTGGTTCCCCTATCACCCTTTACATACTTGTTGGTATTATCTTAGCTCACGTTATGGCATGTGTTTACATTGACTGGAGTTACTGGGGTCCTGTACATGCACATCTCATTTTCCCGTCCCCTCCTTCCTCACACCTTGTCCTTGTTCCCTTGAACCACTTCCTTATTGGATGAGATCTGTCCCCTGGCCC
The DNA here is from genome assembly GCA_028451465.1 of Erethizon dorsatum. Taxonomy (NCBI): domain Eukaryota; kingdom Metazoa; phylum Chordata; class Mammalia; order Rodentia; family Erethizontidae; genus Erethizon; species Erethizon dorsatum. The sequence continues at coordinate 20,016,029 of CM051829.1, read as the reverse complement.
TTTCCATCCATCCTTTATCATTTTCTTGGTTTGTACTTTGAGTCACTCAGGTGAGAGATACCATATGGTATTTAAACTTGTGTGTCTGATTTATTTCACTCAACATTGTATTTTCCAGGTCCATCCATTTTCCTACAAATGCCTCAAATTTGTCATTCTTTGTAGCAGAGTAGTATTCCATTATATATACATACCACGTGTTGTTTATCCAACCATCAGGTGATGCGTATACAGGCTGCTTCCAGAATTTAGCTATTATGAATTGTGCTGCTATATACTTGGTATGCACGCATAGCTGTAGTAGGACGACTCAAGCTCTTTGAGGAAGATACCTAGCAGGGGAATAACTGGGTCATATGAAATTTCTAATTTCAATTTTTTGAGAACTCTCCATACTGATTTCCATAATTGTTGTACTAGTTTGCATTACCACTAACAATGCAGGAGGGTTCCTTTCTTGCCACAGCCATTTGTTACTGTTTGATTTTTAATGATTGCCATTCTTTTCAGTTGTTTTAATTTGCATTTCTCTAGTGGCCAGAGATGTTGAAAATGTTTTCATATATTTATTAACTTTTTGTATTTCTTCCTCCGTGAAGTGTCTGTTCATTTCTCTTGCCCATTTCTTGACCAGGTCTATTTTAAGTGATTCAATTTTTTTTTAGTTCTTTGTATATTCTAGATATTAGTCCTCTGTCTGAGGAGTAGCTGGCAAAATGTTTTCCCACTCTGTAGGTTTTCTCTTCACTCTACTTATTGATTCTTTTGCTGTACAGAAGCTTTTTAGTCTAATACAACCCCATTTGTTGATTCTTACTGCTATTTCTTGCACAACAGAGGTTCTGTTTAGAAAATGCCTTCCTACACCTATGTCTTCAAGTGTTTTACCTATTTTATCTTCCAGAAAGTTTAATGTCTCTGTATTAATGTTTAGATCTTTGATCCATTTTGATTTTAATTTAGTACATGGTGAGAGATAAGGGTCCAGTTTCATTATTCTACAAACAGATAATCAGATTACCCAACACCACTTGTTGAATAAGCTATCTTTCCTCCAATACATGATTTTGAGTCCTTTGTGGAAGATCAAATAGTTGAGTATGTCTGAAAGCTCTCCTTCTTTGAGTTGCAGGTCTTGAGTATTTTGTCCCAATGACGAGAAAAATGACAGACACAACTTGATCTGCCCTTCACCCAATACCACGTCCCTCATACTGTGTGCCATGTGCATATTTTTTGTGAAGTCTGTATGAACAGCTTTCATCACACATGTAGGATGGACATTCTTTTAAAAAATGAGGAAAAAGAAGCCATTTAGTAAAAGTAGACTGTGCTGTTTAACTATAGTTTTTAATAGTATACACATATCAACTGGTACTTCTAAACCTACTTCCATCATTTCAAATGTGTAGCAATAAAATTTTGTATTAAAAAATAAATGTTGAGTCTCGAATATTTGCTACTAACTTCCTATCAAAATGAAAGCAATTCTCTGTCTCTCTACATTGGCTTTCTAGTAATTTTTCATCTAAAACTTGAAATGCTATTCTATGTCTAAAATGGCACAAAAAAATAAAATGGCACAAAAAACTAATTTCATGGAAATGAGCAAGTGTTCAACCTAACTTTAGTGTTCTCCTTTAGTCATAAGAGGTTTCTCATCTCACTTTTGAGTTCAATAAAGCAGCAGAAAGTTTTAAAAAGAAAAGTCACATGATACTGGTAAAGAAAGGGTACACTCTTGCATGATCTTTTTCCATTCATTTCCAACACACCAGGAGAGCAGGAGTAGATAAACACTGTGTGTGGGGAAGTGGGTAGGTAGCAAATCTTTAGATGCTCCCTTGAAAACAAAACAATCCCCATGTCTGAGCATATGGTGCGGGGCTGAAACCATCTATTCCATGGGGAGTGGCGCCCACTATATTTACGAAATGTGGCTACACATTTCTCAGAACATGACCTGAATCAAGCTTCTTGGAAAAATAATGAGCCAAGGGCCAGCTGGTATCTTATGTTCAAAAATTTAACATTCTCTTCCAGCTAAGGCAAAAAGGCCCAGCACTGCAAGTGAGCCCAGCCTCCAGGATCAGTGTGCATAATGCAGCCCACATTTCATGACAGAAGATTAGATCCCTTTACCGCTGTGCATCTATAGGTGACAAGCTGAGGTGTCCACAAAAACATAAGATGTGCTCACATAAAAACTGTTCAGCTTAACAGAAGACCCAGTAAGGAACACCTGGCAGACACAGCAGAAAAGGCAAATGACAAGATGCAACCTGATGAAAAAAAACGAAGTATACTGAAAAGTCCTTACAAGTAAATATTTTTCATTCTTTTTTTTTTTTTTAACGTGGGTACCGGGAGTCGAACTCAGGACCTCGTGCTTGCCAGGCAGGCGCTTATGCCGTGCTATCTCACTGGCCCCAGTATTTTTCATTCCTAAAAAGAGAAGGAATAGCAAACTTCCAATGAAGTTTTGTTTCTGGAGATCAGAAACCAATGACAGATAAGAAACAGTACAAATGGAAATCGTGAACATAAAATAAAATCTTTAGTTAAGATAAAAGGAATATTTAATTTTACTAGAAAAAAATGGTGAACTTGCAGTGAAGAAGACTTCACTGGCAAATTCTGCCAAATATGGACAGAATAAATCATTCCAACTTTATACAAAAACTTTTACCAAGAATGAAGAAGATGGGGGCCGGTGAGATGGCTCAGTGGCTTAAGCGCCTGCCCGGAAAGTGCAAGGGCCCAAGTTCGACTCCCGGAACCCACATACGAAAAAGGGGCCGGTGATATCGCTCAGTGGCACGGGCGCCCGCTAGCGCGCAAGGTCCTGAGGTTGACCCCCCGGTACCCACAAAAAAAAAAAAAAAAAAAAAAGAATGAAGAAGATACACTTCCCAAGTCCCTTCATAAACCATCATAAATGTGAACCTTACTAAATGTAAGGCTCGAATCAGACACGACTCTCCCAGCACCCAACCTGTTTGCCAGCAGAAGCACTGTTCTCAGTGGAGACTCAGCTCAGCACCGAGGCTGTCCTTGGCACATAGGATGCTGTAAAAGAGATAAGATAGGGCAAGGAATCCTGCAGGTTCCAGACATCTAGAGATACCCAAAAATTTACACCAGATGACTTAAGGACTTCGCCCACTTAGGTGCAAGACAGTCAGAGAACTCTGACCACTGATGTTTATTAACATCTTCCTGCCTAATGTCCCCTGCCTTCTTTCAGTTCCTATGAAAAAGGCCCACTTCTCTTTGTTCCCCACAGATGACCTTATGGCCCCCTGTCTGCCTGCACCCAGGTATTAAACCACATGCCTTGTTGCTTTTACAAAAGCTTGTCGAGTGCTCTCTGCCTTGCATTGTTCGTTAGTCTCTTAAAGAAACTGTGAAGCTAGGCATGGTGGCGCACGCCTGTAATCCCTCAGCACTCAGGAGGCTGAGGCGGGAGGATCGCTGCAAGTTTGAGCACAGCCTGGGCTACATAGTGAGTTCAAGGCCAGCCTGAACTGCATAGTGAGACCTTATCTCAACAAACAAACAAACAAACAAACAAACAAACAAGAAACAGAAAAAGAAACCCAATCTCAGTCATGGACATCAACATGAAAATCGTAAATAAAATATTAACATTCCAAACCCAGCAGCAAATAGAAAGAATGATACATTACAACTACTTTGGGTTTGTTTCAGGAATGGTTGTTTTAACATTGCAAACGATGAATATAATTTTCCATATTCATAGATTAAATAAGAAAAATATAATCCTCTTTTGACAGATGCCAGAAAGTACTGGATGGGACTCAATACTGATGGGTAATTATGTCATTTAGAAAACTAGGAACAGAAAGGATTGTTTTAGTCTGATTGTATTAGGACAGGATGTGCTACGGGAACCATCAGACTAAAATTTTTCAGCAGCTTAACATATAAAAGTCTGTTTCTTGCTTGTAGAAAGTGTGCTTTCAGTCTATAGGTATTTCAGGGTAGCTCTCTTCCAAGAAGTGACTCAGATCCAGGATAAATCTGTCTTGCAGCTCCTAGCATTCACTAGTTCTATTTAGCACTTTTCTGGAAATCTTGGCTACTGAGTTTGGCAAGAAAAAGAAATAAAAGATATGAGGATTGAAACCCAAAACCTATTAATCACAAATAAGATTACAAAACAAAATCTAAAAGACTTCTGAGATCTATTACCAACATAAGAGTTTATCGTGTTTGCTAGATATGTTTATATTTGAATTCAATCATGCTTTTTATAGAGGCAATAAACCAAATAATTTATAAAAGCCCCATTTTAATAACATGAAAATGTCATGTAACTATCTAGCAATTAATTGGAAAAAAGAACTCTACAAAAACAAATATAAAACTTTGATGTATGTTAGAGAAAACTAAATGAAATAGAGCTCCTAATAATGAATTGGAAGACTTACATTACACAGATGGCGGTTCTTAAATTCATCTATAGATTCAATGAAATTCTAACAGGTTTTTGGTAAAATTTGACAGAGTGATTCTAAAATTTACAGAGAATACCAAAGGACCAAGAATACCCAAAATTACCTTTACCTTTCAGTATGACATGTGTACTTTAAACATCAATTTGCATGAATCTTAGTGTATAGGTCATTTTCTACATACGTAGGTACAACATAACCACCAGACTAAGATGGAAACGTTTCCTGCACTCCATACAGTTCCCCTGTGCAGTTTCCAGATTATAATTCACCATTAAGAGGCAATCACTATTTTGACTTCTACCACCAGCAACTAGCTTTGACCCCCATAATTGGAAACATGCCATACGTTCTCTTTTTGGTTGATTTGAAAACAGTTGAAAAGGAATAAGACATCTTTTTCAGCAAACAGCAAGAAGAATTCTTTTTTTTTTTTTTTTTTTTTTTTAATTTTATTTTAAAGAGAAGAAAAAACAAAACAAATCAAAAGAAGAACAAATTTTCAAAACAACATAATAGGAGGGTAACAATGATTAATACATTGCGTATTACTATCTTTAAGTTAGTTATTCAGGACACCAGACATTAGCATTTAATTATCCAAACATTATTGGCACAAACCTTACTCTTCAATGAACTAAGTAAAAATCGTAGTGTATCTATCTTAACCATCTTATATATATATATACAATTTTTTTTCCCTTTCCCTTCTTTCTTTTCCCTATTCCAGTCTCTCTTTCCTTTTGACCAGTTTCTTTTTGATTCACCATGTCTATTGTACATTTTGGATCTTATTTACTCTTTCAGTTTCTCATACTAGAGAGACAATACGATGCTTACACATGTGCTTCTGGTTTATTTCACTTATGAGTATTTTCTCGAGTTGCATCCATTTACCTATAAAAGTCTCCAGTTTATCCTTCTTAATGGCTGAATAGTACTCCATTGTATAAAAATACCACATCTTTCTTATCCATTCCTCAGTTGATGGGCATTTGGGTTGTTTCCAAGATCTGGCTATTACAAATTGTGCTGCTATAAACATGGGTGCACATATATCGCTGTGGTACGATGTTTTTAATTCTTCTGGGAAGATGCCCAGAAGGGGAATAGCTGGGTCAAATGGGACCTCCAACCCTAGCTTTTTGAGGAATCTCCACACTGACTTCCACAGTGGCTGTACCAGTCGACACTCCCACCAACAGTGGAGAAGGGTTCCTTTTTCCCCACAGCCCCTCCAGCATTTGTTATTAGTTGATTTCTTTATAGTAGCCATTCTTTCTGGGGTGAGATGGTATCTCAGTGTTGTTTTAATTTGCATCTCTCGAATGACTAGTGATGTTGCACATTTTTTTGTATATTTATTTGCCATTAGTATTTCTTCATCTGAGAAATGTGTATTCATCTCAGATGCCCATTTTTGGAGTGGGTCTTTAAATTTGGGAGGTCTGATTTTTTTGAGTTCTTTATATGTTCTCGATAGTAATCCTTTGTCTGAGGAACAGCTGGCAAACATTTTTTCCCACATTGTGGGTTGTCTCTTCACTCTGTTGGTGATTTCTCTTGCTGTGCAAAAGCTTTTTAATAAGATGAGATCCCAGTTATTGATTCTTTGGGATAGTTCCCGTGCGGTTGAGTTTTTATTCATAAAGTCTTTGCCTACACCAATGTCTCCAAGGGTTTTACCTATCCTACCTTCCAGCAGATTTAATGTTTCTGTTTTAATATTTAGATCTCTGATCCATTTTGAATTTAGTTTAGTGCATGGTGAAAGATATGGGTCTAGTTTTAATCTTCGGCATGTGTAGAGCCAGTTTTTCCAGCACCATTTATTAAAGAGGCTATCTTTCTTCCAGCGAATGTGTTTGGCACCTTTGTCAAAGATAAGGTGGCTTAGTATGTCTGGGGTTGTTTCACCATCTTCTAATCTGTTCCATTGATCTTCAGGTCTGTTTTTTTGCCAGTACCACACTGTTTTTATCACAGTAGCTTTATAGTATAATTTCAAGTCGGGGATTGTGATGCCCCCTGCCTTGCCTTTGTTGCCCAGAATTGCCTTTGCTATTCTAGGTCTCTTCTGATTCCAAATGAATTTTAGGATTGTTTTCTCTAATTCTGTGAGATATGCTGTTGGAATTTTGATTGGAATTGCATTAAATCTGTATAACAATTTTGGAAGTATGGCCATTTTCACTATATTGGTTCTTCCTATCCAGGAGCAAGGGATATCTTTCCATTTTCTGATATCCTCTTCAATCTCCTTAAGAAGAATTCTTGATTCTGGCATGCCCTTGTTAGGCTCATGTCAGTCATGGTACCTCTCACAGTGTAATGGACCACGTCTGGCTGCTGCAATTAACTGCCTCTCAGCGCTGAGCTCCTGTAGCACTAAGTACTCTGCAGTGCCCAGCAACATCAGCTTCCCCTGGCATCTCCTTGAACAGCTTTGCAATTAATGACTACCAGTGAGGGACCTCATAAATGCATCCCTGATACCTCCTTAGGCGGCTCTGCAGTAGACAAGGAGCCATTCCATGAATGTCTTTCCCAGAAATCCCAGGGGTAGCTTAACAGTGACCTTCAAGATCTGGTACTGATTCCCAATAGATGACTTTCTCCAGCATCCCAGGGGGAGGATTTCTAGCAAGTTCCACTGGCAGAGTATCTTAGCAACTTCAGCATCCATTGAGCCACAGCTGTTGCCTTCCTGCAGGGTCTAGAGCTCACCACAGGGAGCCCTGGAGACCAGGAGTGGGGAAAGGAATCTTTCCCCGGTCTCTTCTCAGCTTTAGGGGTACTTGCTACTTCCTACGTTGTCAAAGTTGTGAAATATATAGAGTGCATGATGTCCTTGGAAAGTTCATCAATATGATCTACATAGTGACAGAAGTCTTGCACAAACTAGTTTTATGAGGAAAAAAGAAAGTTACCTCTCACAAAAGCACTAAACCCATATAGTTTTACTGAGTATTCTACTGAACTGTCAAAGACCAGATAGGTACAAAGTTGTATAAATGGAATCACTGATGGCACCAGCAAAGAGTATTATAACTAATATCACCTAAGATTATCACTGTAAAACTTTAAAAGACAGTAAGAAACAAACTCTGATCTCTCACTAACAGTTTGCCCCAAGTGTCACTCAGGCAGCATGTCTGTTTATGTACTGACTATCCCCAACTGTCATTCAGGCAGGTGTCATTTCAACCAATTGATTCTTTTTTTTTTTTTTTTTGTGGGTACTGGGGGTCAACCTCAGGACCTCGAGTGCCAGCAGGCACCCGTGCCGCTGAGCGATATCACCGGCCCTTTTTTCGTATGTGGGTTCCGGGAGTCGAACTCAGGACCTCGCGCTTGCCAGGCAGGCGCTTACGCTGCTGAGCCATCTCACTGGCCCAACCAATTGATTCTTATATTGAATAAATTTGATAAAATTATCATTTTTATATTTCCTGTTATATTAATCTTATAAAAATTAATGAAAAAATATGCAATTTTTGGTCATCTTGTATTTAAATAATTAGACTGGTAAGTGGTTAAAATTATAACGTACTATAACCAAAAAGGATATACTCCAGGAATATGTTTGGTTCAGTTGCAGGAACCTTTAGCAACATAAATATATCATAATAATGGATGCAGGCAGAAGAATCACAAAGTTATTTCTATAGTGCTTTAAAAAAATCCAATATCCATTCTTTGTCCACCACCAGACCAGAAGCTGTCATATTCCTAGGAACAGAGAGGCCAGCACTTTGGAGCAGATCTGCTGTGCCTCTCTCCCCCTTAAAATATGCCAAACACACAAAACTGGGCCTGCCAACACTAGGTCTTGGTTTACACACGCGCGCGCGCGCACACACACACACACAATATCAAGGAAATAAGAATGAATGGATGTACACCTTACTCATAAAACATCTCACCTAACTTTTTGTTAATGGGGAAATAGTAGAGGTATTTCTCCTATCATCAGAAACAAAATACAGGTGCTACCTCTGCTATTATGTAACACTCTATTATTTAACATTAACATTATTCTATTTAGCTTATTTAGTTAATCAAGATAAGTCAGGGCCTGTGAGCTAGCTCAGCGGCACGGGCGCCTGCTGGCACGTGACGTCCTGAGGTCAACCCCCGGTACCCACAAAAAAAAAAAAAAAGATAAATCAATTACAGACATAAGAATTGGAAAAGTAAAACTACATCCAGATGATATGATATTGGTAGTACACCTAGAAAAACCTGAGTACCAAAGAACAAAGTATCTCCACAGTAAAAGAATTCAGCAAAATAATACATAAAAGAGCCACTAGGATAACATACTTACGGATAAGGTTAACAAAAATTTTGCAAAACCTCTATGCAGAATATTTTAAAACACCTTTAAAAGACAAAAAAAAGTAGACTACAACAAATAGACATCCCTTGTTTTTGAACAGGATGACTCCATATCATAAAGACGTCAGATCTGTGCACATTAATTTCTAAATTCCAATAAAATTATCAGCTGTAATAAAAGTATCAATAAAAGCTTTGGTTTTTATGGAGCTTGTTGTGATTTACATCTAGATGTCCTCCAAAAGCCTCATGTGCTCATAGTGGGGCTTCTGGGAGGTGACTGGATCATGGGGGAGTGAAGTCTGATTGGAGGAGTGGGTCACTGGGGGCATAGCCTGGAAAAGTAGCTCCCCTTCTCTTTTCCCTCAATCCCTCTTTCTGCTGTCTGCTACCATGCCATGAGCTATTTCTCCTCTGCCATTCCCTCTGCCTTGGAGCCAGCTGACTGGACTGAAATCTCTACAAACTGTGAACCAAGATAAACCTTTCCTCCTTAGAGTTGTGGGTGTCAGGTATTGTGCCTCAGCAACAAGAAAGTAGCTAAGACAGAGCTAGACAGCACAGTAAACCTCATACAGAAAGACAAACATGCAAGAATAGTTAAGAAAACACTAAAAAGGGAAAGCTGGGAAAACATACTTACCAGATATGAAAACACACCATAGTGCCTTCTTAAATTAAAACGAAGTAGTACTAGTACATGAGGACAAAGAGACCAACAGAATAGAGTTAAAAATCCAGAAGTAGACCTGGCTACTCTGAATGTTTAGTATATGAAATATACTATCTCAAATCCCTGGAGCAAGGATGGACTTTTTAATAAAGTAATACTAGGACAACTGAATAGACATTTGCAGAAAGAGTCAGACTTCACTACATAAGCAAGAATAAATTTCAAATGGCTCTGAGACATAAATGTAAAAATTTACACCACAAAATTCTGGGGAAATTTCTCTATAATGTGGGTATAAAAAGCAGCTTTCTAAATAAGATCAAATTCCAGGTTTAATTTTTAAAAAGATTAATAAATGTGACTATGTAATTTTAAAACTTTGCACTGTGAAAAATGTCATAAGCAAAATCAAAGGACATGAAAAACTGGTAGAAAAGTTTACAACAAAAACTATAAACAAAAGGCTGATATTCCTTTTATATTGTATATATTACATACACATATACAAAATTAAAAAATTGAAGAGAGGGAGGCAAAGAGCCTAGCGGAAAAATGGATAAAATTCATTAACAGGCAATTAATAAGAAACAAAAATAAGAAACAAAAATGGTCCTTAAATGCATTAAAAGATGTCTAATTTTATTAATAAGAGAAAAGGAAATTAAAGTTAGACTGAGGTATCACCTCATGTATCAGGTGGAAAAATTAAAGAGCTCTAAAAGATTCTTGGTAAGGCTGTAGAGGAAAAGGCACACGCATGCTTTGCCGAAGGGCATGTAAACTGGTAAAACTCTTATGGAAGGCAGCAGAAAACACCTGAAACAAATAGATAAAAAACCTATGAATGCATTTCTGTCAACTCCAGTAATCTCAGTTTTAAGAATTCATGCTTCAAACTGGGCATGGCGGAGCACACCTGTAATCCCAGCGCTCTGGGAGGATCACTCTGGCGGGAGAGTCCCAAGTTGGAGCTCAGCCTGGCCAACTTGGTGACTTAGTGAGACCCTGTCTCAAAAAAAAGTAAAAAAGAGCTGGCTAGGGATGTAGCTCAGGGCAGAGACTCAGTATCAAGAGAGAGAGAGAAAGAGAGAGAGAGAGAATTCATGCTTCAAACAAAATGAGAAAAGTGCACAAGGCTATTATTGCAGGATTATGTACAATTCCAAAATACTGGAAAAAGTACCTATATATGCTGAATAAACTACAGCATAGCTACATGAATATTCTGCAGCTATAAAAAAATGAAGATCATGTACTGAAATAAAATGATTTCTACCCTATATTGATAAGAGCAAAAGCATACTGTGACTTGAAAAAGAAAGGGATAGAACTGTATATAGATATATGTATATGCTGATTTTTGCAGAAAGAAACATGGGAAAGAAACTAATGAGAATTGGTAAGTAGAAGTGGATAAAAGGGATTTGAGTGGTGACTGACAACTTTCAGTGCCCTTGTGAGCAGTTTTGTCTTCGGGAACTGCGTTAATGTTTCATGTAGCAAAAATCAACTTGGTAAGGTTGAGCGCATGATCAACAAAATTCAACTTTGGGAAACTCTCCAGACAAAAGCACCTAAAGAGCTTCAAGAGGCAAACTGAAAAAGGAGAAGACGTTATGAATTTTAAAAAATTCAACAGGCAAATGCTGCCACCAGGGCCTGCACATATGAGTGACAAAACAAGAAGAAATGCAAAAAGGTGCCAGTCAGGACAGAGTGACATGGGACGGGATGGAAGGATTTTCGCTCTAGGACCTGGTTATATGGAGACTTTTCAGGTTGCTGACAAAGTTGTATTTCTTGACCTGACCTGAGTGATAGCTACAGAGTTGTGCTGCATAGTGGTTCTGAATGGTATTCTAGATAATGTTTCACTTTACAGTAAAAAGCTTTTGGGGAAAAAAAAAAAAAAAACAACATTAAGTGCCTGGCTATTTCTCAGTTGCCTGGGCTATGTTTACATGCAGGCATCCTTAAATCATTAGTTAGCATTTTTCTGCTACTCAGCATGATTCTATAATATCATTAGATGGTGCACGATCAAAGAACACATTCTAATTTTCAGATTAGAATAAGAAAAACATGAATAAGAGGTTTAAAGTACTGCCAACAATAACTTTTGTAATGCATTCCAGTACCAACTATAAATTCAAAATTGTATACTCTATCAGATGTTTTAGATTATCTGCACTGCCATCTTCCTTCAGTAGCACAGACACTGAAAATATGATCCTATTTTGTTAAGAAAACCTAAGACAAGGTACAAGAGGCCTAGTGTTCTTACATGAGATAAGGCCTGAAGTCCGGCGAACTCCCTGGACACATCTGTAATCTTCACAATCTTGGCTGCAGATAGTTTTGGCTTGAATGGCGTTAAGATTCTTGATTTGTGCTGGCCTTTGAATATTTAAAACACTGGGGGGGGGAGTTAAAATCAAGGCATTTACCCAACGTTACCCAGCTTTTATCAGTTAGTTATGCGAACTGTAACTGATTAGGCCTGGTACCTTCTGAGAATCTGACAGATCACAGATCCAGTCTAAAAAAGAAAAAAACAGTGGAGGGGGGCAGTGGCCGGGGATATAGTTCAGTAGCACAAGCGCCTGCCTGGCAAGCACAGGGTCCTGAGTTCGATTCCCAGTACCAAAAGAAAAAAAAAAAAAAGAGCCCACACTTCAGTGGGTACCTGCAAGGCTGCCATTTCCCAAGGGACCGTCCCATTCCAAAGGCAGTATCTAACCCATTCTCTGTATATTCAAGAACCACAATCCCACCCCCCCACTAAAAAAAGCTCTGGCAGAACACAGTCTCTCTCTATCCTTACAGTCTCCAGAAGTCTGGATGAATCTACAGGAAATGTGGCTTCACCAGCAAGCCAAGGCAACCTCCTGTAAAATAGCAAGTTTTCTTTTCCCTCATCGTTCTTGTTACCTTGGGGCCCCAAACAAAGGCAAGTTTTATTCTATCTTCTGGTTACAGATAAGTCTTCAAAAATTATCCCAATGCCCTCCCTACATTTTTCTTCTAGTTTTTGCAAAAAAAGGCCATGCAGATGGGTTCCTGAAAATGTGTCTAAAGTTAAACAGTATGTATACATCTAATTATGATATTTACAAGAATAGGGCAGAGATAGAGCAGTCAAATTCCCAGAGGCACAAAACAGAATGGTAGTTGTTAGAGGCTGAAAGGAGGAATGAGGAGTCCTTATTTCCTGGGTGCAGAGCTTCAGCTGGGGAATGGAAATATTGAGGAGGCTGAGGGTGATGATGGTTGCACACACAAGTGTACTTAATATCACTGAACTACTCACTTCACAATGGTACAAATGATAAATTGTATGTTATGCATGTTTTTCTACAATTTGAAAAACAGACACAAAGGGTATCCCCTTGGATAAAACAAATTGTTTAGCAAAGTTCATCAAAGTTCAATTGCTCTGTTTACAAAGTAGTGGGGCTGGGCATATAGCTCAGTGGTACAGCTTGAGCTTGCATGCCTGAGGCCCTGGGTTCAATCCCCAGCACTCAAAAATAAAAAGTATGGATTTGCTAAAAGGGGATAGACTGGCAACTAGCTAGCACCAATGTAGATTTTTATCTCTTCTGTGCTGTGCACTGCATCCATGGTGCACTTTATTTAACCCAAATTTGCTCCTATATATGTGGGCATGTGAGGCTGTCTTTGGCACCTGCTGCTAGAGACAGTCCTGGAGAAGGGATTAACACATTCACGATAGGGTCTACATGCATGGCTGTCCCATTGGGCACTGGTGGTTCAAGCTGCTCAGTGGAATAGTCATGCATGTACCACTGGTGGGTCAAGCCAGCAGGAATGTGTTAAGAGTATCAGCTCTTGAAGGTGAGCTGACAGGAAGCGTGATGAGCAAAAGCTCCCTTGCACAGGCCTGGCTATACCTACTACTTAAACTTTTGCACTGTATTCTTTTTTTTTTTTTTTTTTAATGTGGGTACCAGTAGTCGACCTCAGGACCTCGCGCTTGCTGCTGAGCTATCTCACCGTGCACTGTGTTCTTAACAAAGATCCACTCTTTTCTTTTCCACAAAACCAGAATTCACCCTGTGGGTCACAGCATCAGAAAAACTTGATTTTGATCTCATTTCTGCCCATTAAGCAGGCAAATTACTTGCCTTTGATCACTTAGCACCAAGCCTCTCAGTGTGTGTTATCAGTGTTTTCTATTTTCATTGTCATCATTACCCGAGTTCTTCTAGAAGCCAGAGTGCCTTCCTTCAACCCAGATCATCTCTCCCACTCTTTCAGCTGTGTGACCTTGAACCCATACCATGAGCAGCTGCTATTGGCTTTCCAAATTTTTAGCATTAAAGAATAATGTACAAGGTAAATGTGTGCATAACTATGTAAAATATTTTCAAATATTACACTGTTTTCCAAGGCTTGGTGTGATTGAATGCTTAAGGTCTTACAAGTGGGTCCCACGGTAGCTCTCTCTATTGATACTCTTAAGACTTTGATGCTTCCAAGAAATGGCTGACCAGTGAAGTTAGGGTACAAAAACACAAATTTTCAGGAAATGTTCAATTTTTTAAAAATATGTTTTAAGGAAAATATACAAGATGTTCTACACGGTAGCCCTTGTTCTCTAGGTCTCTCAATTCTGTAGTCTCCATCAGAACATTTTGTTTACAATAATAGCAAACAAGTGTGGTAAATAAACAATGTCTGCATAGAGTAGTTGTCTGTGCTGTAATTTTCTTCCCATTTCCATAAAAGGAGCAGCATAAAAAAAACTTTTCAAAAGTATAGCTTGAAACATTCCAGTGTTTTGCTGCAAGAGGGATCTGGAGGAAGGAGATGATTGGACAGAAAGTGTAAAAGTCAGGGTCCACTTATCTGACACTAGGCCAGCTGAGAACAGGTCTCAATGGCAGGAATCTACTATGTAAAAATATTTTTGCTAAATTGTTAGTTTTCCTTGTCTGACTCTATAGGTAAACATGGAACCATTTATGTAAATTGACCATTTGGGAAATATTTGCATTTCACTCTCTGAATCATCTACAACAGTTTTAGATAAAAGAACACAGTATTTCAGAACCATGCTAGGACTAATCGGGCAGGAAATCATTTTTGGCTATGATACATGACAAGTTCTAAGTGGCAAATGACTTCAGTTTTACTATAGAAGCTAAATTGTCACATCAAATTCCCCAAACCCTCCAAGACAGTTTCTCACAATTAATACTGAAAAGAGAGTATCTCCTGTAGGGACTGAGACAAGGGTCCTGAGAAGCCTTTTGTCCATTTCTGTCCTCTACTAAAGGCTTGAGTTAATCCACCCACAGATAAGGTATGCGATTGAGAAACAGTGTGGCTCATTTGACTAAAACAGGGCTCAGCTGCAAACAAAAGCCACAGGTCAGACCTCTGAGGAAGCCCCCAGTACCATGTAGGCAAAACCTCTGTTCCAGAGCCCAGTACACACCCAATCACAATGTCGCCAATAAAAGGTGTTTGTCACAAAGATTCCACAAGGAACGCGTGCATAGCTCCATGCAAAGAAATGAATGCAGTGGATAAGCAACATGAGTTCCGAAGCCACATTAAGTCATCTTCACAAAGGAAAGGCAGCACATTTTATTCGAGTACTAAAAGCTTTTCTATGCATTCAGTCTTGTGAGCTGGCCAGAGTGCTTGGAATAAAGCAGCTAACAACCCAGTGCTTATGAGCTCAGGCTTTGATGACACGCTGGTAGGTTCACGTCTCAGCTCTACTACTGACTACGTGCAAACTTAGGCTAGTTACATCATCCTTCCAGGCCTCTATTTCTTCATCTATAAAGTAAAAGCACCTGTGTCATGAGGTTGAAAGGATTGAATGACTTAATTCCTATAAATCCCTTTGTATGGCTGGGCTCCAAAAAGAGCAGCTCAATTAACATTAGCTACTAATCTATGTAACATGGAGTCAGATAAAGAACAAACTGGGGAAGAATAAGTCTTAAAGGGGAAAGAAACACGCACTCGCTGAGTGGAACAGGCATATAGTATGCCAATCGGCCCTCACAGCAATCCTGTGAGGTCTTATTTCTATCCATTTACAGACGAGAGAATTCAGCTTCAGAGACACAGATCATAATTACCCAAGGTCACCATAGCAAGGTCAGAGATTCCAAAATATTTGAGGATCCTTCCTGATAATCTTGAAGACAAGGGTAGGTGGTTTACTTCTGACCTCTCCTTGAGAAACCTCTCTGCTTGAATTTCAAGGGAATGTAGAAAGAAAGAAAAGCAAACTTGAGAAAGGAAGAGAAAGCTGAGAGGAATGGAGTTTGGGTCAGTGGTGGTCATGGTGGCGCCGCTCCTCCAGCATCCATCTTTCTTCTATCCAGTAACAGTACTGTATGGGGTGGGGTCAGCAAAGGCAAGCAAAGACCGTGATAGCTACTTCAAGCACAAAGGGACTTATTACCAGGCATTACCTAATTTGCAAAACCAGTGATTTACAAAGTTTGGAGAAGGCAGCAGTAGGTTGAGCTCCTTAAAATGTCCCCATTCTCCAAGGATCACACTGCCCCCTGCCATGACCCAGACAGTCATTTGACACTAAGAAGCTGCCCTGTTAATGAAATTGCTGGATCCTGAATCACACTGCCATGGATGTGGGCTGTGCCAGCCAACTATGCCGCAGCTTTACCTGTCTCACCCAGCCCTGAATTCAAGAATTCACTTTCTTCCACTTTTCCCTCTCCTTCTCCTCCTTTATTACCCAATCTACTTTTCTTCTACTTCCAGTTTTCTTTTGTCCCTTGTTATATTTATGTCCTTTCTTCCAGCCAAATGAACTCCGGTCACACAGAGGATGGCAGAAACCAAGAAGGCAGCCAGGGTGGAAGAAAAGATGAAGACTGGGTAGTAAAGGATTTGTAAATTATATTATGAAAATTTAATAAATTACGGGCCGGTGAGATGGCTCAGCGGCATAAGCGCCTGCCTTGCAAGCGCGAGGGCCCGAGTTCGACTCCCGGAACCCACATACAAAAAAGGGGCCGGTGATATCGCTCAGCGGCATGGGCACCTGTTGGCGCGCGAGGTCCTGAGGTCGACCCCCCGGTACCCACAAAAATAAAAATAAAAATAAATTACTAGGTACTGGGCCTCAGGCTGGATGCCATTCATTCCATCATTTTATTGAGAATTAATGAGTTAATTTAAGAAATACTATATATGCAAGTACTGAATTGGGAACCATGTAGTTTGGGATCCAGCAGGCATCTAAAATTAATACAATAACTGTACCATGAGAGAACAGAAGCAGCAATGAATTACATACAGACTAAAACTGAAATAGCGTGTGTGGATGTGTGTGCACATGTGGGTGTGTATGTTATTTGTGGTACTGGGGACTGAACACAGTGCATTCACACTGAGCTACATCCCTAACCACCCTTTTTTTTTTTTTTTTTTTGAGATTGCCCGCGCTAGGCTCAAACTTGCAATTCTCCTGCCTCAGTCTACCAGAGTTCTGGGATTACAGGAATGTGTCACCATGCCCAGCTCACAATTGTTCTTCTGCAGTTCATCCCCTCCATCTTCATCACTACACTGTACGGAATGAGGTGCACAGGGCTCACCATGTAAGCTGCCAAGGAAACAGGTGAGTCACTGGAAAAGCCCTAGTCTTGCAGCTGTTTCGTTGGCAGGTCAGAAGAGTCGAGTGTTTTTTCCTTTAAATGAACTTGGTAGGTTTCCTGAAGGATATTTTGGGAAATAAAGGTGAGGATTGCAATACACTCCAGGTAGTGAAGATCCTCCAGGCCCTAAATTTCCTGTCTCAAAAGATACTTGCTTTATAACTTAAAAAAATAAAATAAAAACAAAAAAACCCTATAAATTTAATTGTACGTATTTATGGGGTACAGTGATAATCTGATACATGTATATAATTTGTAATGATCAAATCAGGATAATGAACATTTTTAGCTCCTTAAACCTTTAAAAAATTAGCAAGCAATTAGTGCACATTGCATACATATATTAAAATATCACTTTACCACATAATATATGCAATTATGTGTAGCTTTCTCTTCCTGCCGCCATTCCCCTCCAGCCCCTAGGGTGGTCATCACCAACTTCTCTGCTTACAGTGTCTCCCTTCAGAGCAGCTTCCTTCCGTTCCTTAAGCACAGCTAGTTAATCTTCTGCCAAGTTCTACACTGAAAGTCTTTATCTCTGACCCCAAGCCTAGGAATCCACCTTCCTTAAAAGATTTCAAGCATGGCAAGGGTGGCAGGGAAGAGTACAAATGATAGATTTAGTAAGTATGACAAAGGAAAAAACTATTTCCCTGCTTTCAGTGGAGAAAAGAGGGCTCAAATTCTACTTAAATGGGGGCTTTAAATGTTCTACTACATTTTATTAGTTATGTCTCAGTATTCTTTTAATGGTATTCATTACTTACTATCTAACAGCAAAACTTGTGTGGAGGAAGCACATATCTAGCTCAGAACACTATGGAATTGGAGAGGGGACACATTCCATTTTGTTAAGCCAGGAATTTTCATTAAATGTTTGAAATTTTAGGAGAAATTCTATCTCCCTGTCATACTCAGCCTTCAATATTCTTCTTGCCCATTTTCCCAAAAGACCTTTCCTACTTTGCCCATCTTTAAGTAATTAGCAAATTCATCCACTAATCAACTTGCTTGTATAGAAAAATTTAAACATCCACAGATAGGAAACATTTAAAAATAGATAATATACCAAGATTGGATAAGAAATATCAAAAAGGTATCCACCCCTCCCCCAATTCATGTGAGTGCCCATCATTTGCAAGAGAGTATTTGTTATTTCACATGTGAATTCCATTTGGTTTTCTTTACTAACACTAATGGAGTGGTTTTCATTAGTTTCAGAGGACCCAAAGGAGAATGCAAATCTTAGAATCCTTTAAATTGACAGGAGGATAAAGAAAGCAAGTGCTGGAGCAATAAAATGAGACACATTTCTCACGACTGTCAGCCATCTTTCTTTATTCTACCTCTGCCTTTCAACCACCAATCAGGAGAGAGTATGCAACAAGGTTCCCAACATTCTCCTCTTCATGGGGTCTTTTTTCTTCCTTCCTTTTTCCATCATGATCCATTAGAATTTCACTGAAGATTCACAGCAGTGATCTTTATCTTACATTTATTTTTTTAAATTTTTTACATTCTTAGTATTCATGTGCAGAGTACAACCACCAGATGGATAAATGCTATGGCATGAGTACCCCGTGGGAGGTCCTCAGGTCACTGAGGGCGCATTGCTCGGGGAAGGAATATCAGTCACCCAGGAGCAAGTTATAATAAAGGCCTGACCCGGAACCTAACCTGAATCTCTCTCTGACTTCCTGTTTGAGATGTGATCCCTCACTCCCACACATGGTCCTGCCATTGCCGTCCATCACGATGTGCTGCAGGGAAGAGGATTCTCACCAGCGCTGAGCCAATGCCTATGCTGTGCCCTTCAACTTCCAAGACTCCGAGCTAAATAAATCTTTTTCTTCAGAAATAGCCTACCTTGGGTATTCTGTTATAGCAATAAAAAAACCCTAATACCATGTTATGATGTACCCCCAGAGCCTCATATGTTCATAGGTGGGGGCTTTTCAGAGGTGGCTGGATCCTGGGTGTGCGAATGTGGATAAAGGATGTGTGAATATGGATTAAGGGTGTGATAAAGTTAGTCCACTGACTAGTTCAGCATAGTTTTTGTTTGTTGTTTGGTTGGTTGGTCTTTTTTGAGACAGGGTCTCACTATGTGGTTCAGGCTGGCCTTGAACTCACTAAGTAGCCTAGGCTGGCCTTGAACTTGTGGCACTCCTCCTGCCTCAGCTTCCTGAGTGCTGGAGGTTCAGCATAATTATGGGTGTGTATGATTGGAAGGCCCACCCTGGGTGTGGGTGGCACCACCCAAAAGGCGTATGGGCTGGATGGCATAAAAGGGAAAGGAAGGCTTGCTGCTGCCACCAGTGCTTCGCTGCCTCCTGCCTGCCCTATCATGGGCTCTTTCTCCCCTGTGATGCCCCTCTACCTTGGAGACAGTCAACTATGGACTGCAGCCTCTACAAACTGCAAGCTGAAATAAACCTTTCCTCCTTTAACTTGTGGGTGTCAGGTATTTTGCTTCAGCGATATAAAAAGTAATCAAGACATACAATAAATTAATATGTTTTCCCATATACAAAGAACTAGGTAAGACCACACTGTGAAAACAAAATGCATGTAATACAGATAGTGTGAGTATAATAAGATGTTGTATAAAATGAAAAATCCCGAGTGAAATTTCAGGGAGGTGCAAGCAGCATAAACCAGAATAGCCATACAAGTCTTCACGAGAATCTTTGAAGCATGAGGTAGACTTGGAAAAGTGACAGGCACAGGGAAGGGGACTGACTACACAGAGAGAAACCAGGTCTAACTAAGGAGGTGGCATCAGAAGACCAGAGTGGTCAAAGAAGCCCAGGAACTGTGGGACATAAATTGCCTTGGAGAGGAAAAGATATATGAAAGACCATTGTTTCCAACCCCAAATGAGAACATGTGGTCTGACAAAACAAAAGATAGTGCAGCCTAATGGATAAGACCTCAGGTGTGAAGTCAGATAGAAACAGGATCAAAGCTCAGCTTTATATTTATAGGCTCAGTGCTCTTGGACAATTTACTAAACCTCTCTTTTTGTCTTGAACTATAAAATAAAGTGGCAATGCCAATCTCATGAGGTTATTCAAGCAATTTAATAAGTGAATGCTGAAATTGCATGTACATGCTTCCCAGAAATGAAGAATACTTCATTTGTTATTTATTATGACACACAAACAACTAATAGGACAAAATATTTAAACTCTCCTTAAACAATTCTAGGGTATGTGTCTACCATAGCCAAATGCTAAGCAGTCACTCAGAAAATTCCAGAATGACCACTAAAAGAAAGTAAGTGGTTACTCCCAAAGCTTCCAATGTCAGAGCATGGAATTTGGGGCTTGAAGCTCTCCTGTTGAAGAAACGAGAGAAGCTAAATGCTGCGAGGGTTCATGAATTAATGTCAACTGATCCATTCAGGTCTTTGGCTGAAGGTTTTAGTAAATAAGGTTTTTATTATTATTTCTAAAACAATCATTCTCTTTCACCCATGTAAGAAGGCAGAATTTGTCCTTTAGAGATAAAGACGGCTCATCTCTCCATAAAAACATCTGACTTAAATGGTCTCTGGCCTCGTCCAGGGGGAATGTCTCCCTTCTCCAAGACCTTTCACTTTCTGGGTTATTTTTAAGTTTTTGTTCATCTTTAAGTAATTATAGAATTATCTACTAGATAATTATATGTTCCTACATTGTTATTAAATCCATCAAGAACACAAAATAAAATTAGCATTCTCTTCCTACTACAAAGTTGTTGTTAGTTCTTTCTCTCATCCCAGAAAACTCTTGTATTTTGTAAAGAAACACACCAATTTTGGTTTGAGAGACAGAGAACGTCGTACCCTTGTTAAATTACTGGAGACCGAGCCAGTGATTTACCAGACAAGAGATAACCATTTAAGGAGGTAGTGCCCAGTGCCTGAGGCAGACATCTAACACCCTGTCCTGACTTTCTCCTTCTAAAGGTCTTCAATCTCTCTATGCCTCAATTTCTAAATCCATAAGGGATGAATCGGTAGGGCTATTTTAAAAATTGAAGTGGAAAGCTTGACATTCCAATGACTGTCTGACCAATGACCGCTGATATTACTTTATTCCTTTTTTTTTTTTTTTTTTTTTTCCTAATGAAAAATAGGAAAAGGTCTCTCTCATTTCTCTCTGGTACTCCATCTCCTCTTAGGCAGGCAAGTGAAGAGGGTCCAATAGAGAAAGTAGCACCAGGTCTGTGCCTCCCCTCCCCCAAAACACACACACATAAGGCTTCATGGTAGAAGCACCCCTTGAGCTAAGACCCAAAGGACAAAAAAAAAAAAAAAAAAAAAAAAAAAAAAAAGTGATCAAGGTGGATGCCAAGAGGATAGCAAAGCAAAGTCGTTCCAGGCAGAGGAAACCAGTCCCTGTGATAACTCCTCAGTGGGTCAGCATTTCTCTTCATCATTCTGGTTGCTCAGTAATTCTTTCCTGACTGTTCTCACTGCTAATGTATCCAACATAATGAATACAATCAGAACATAAAAGAATGGAAAAAGATTTATAGTAAGGAGAGTAAGGATGTCTTCTGTAAAGAAAAAATGTTCTCCCTGAACAAAGGAAACATGGGAATTTTATTTGGAGAGTCTATATATACCCATATAAGAAAGTGCTTTAACTAGAGAACACATTATTGAACATGCATAGTTTTTAGATTTACAGTTCTGAGCATGCTCAGTTTAAGATCATGGTTCAAGAAGGAAAGATGGTGGACACTCTTCTGGGCATGCTCAATTTAAGGTCAGAGCACATGTTCAAATTAAGATGGTGGGACAAAAACACTTCTGGGGATGCTCAGTTCAGGGTCAGAAACATGGCATACGCAAAGGTTTCTAGGCATGCTTAGCTTAGAGTCCTGACAGGAAAACTTCTTACAGTTGAAACAAAGAAGTAGATACTCTGAAGATTCATTAATATAGATGTTTGCCCCAAAAGGTCCTTGTCTCACTTTAATGGCTAACACTAAGATAGTGCTGGGAAGCCATGGGGAATAAAGATGACACAGAGCTTCTTTTCTTCCCAACACCCAGGATGGCTGCCTATCTAGAGCTACTTGGGACAATGCCTACCCACATATCCCAGTGAAACATTTGTAGGCAGAGGCTGAAACAATTCATGCTCCCAGCAAACCCTCAAACTGAATCCTAAAGGGGTCCTTGGGTGACCAATTAGGAAGAGACAGAAGGCTCCAGAGCCAGGAGAACAAGTGCTCAGAGGGCAGCCCTGGGATCATCATTCCTCCTCCTGGCATGTTTTGGGAGAAAGGTAAAGGTGAAAGTGAGCTCCTCCACTGAGAACTGCCTAGGCCAGGCCCCAGCTGGAAATCTGCTACACAAAGAAATCAGGATGCTCACCATCCAGCTTTCTGCCTGAAGCACATTATAGCTCTGCAGGGACAGTGATGATCTCAACTTCTATGCTGCTTCAGGATTAAACCCTACCTACCCCAAAGTTAAATGACTGTCTTACAAGTATAGTTTTCTTAGTAGCACAAGCTTAATTGTTAACTGTTCACTAATTTTTTCAGCAAATGCTTCCAGAACTCTCTTAGGGCAGTAATCATAGCTTCTTATCTTTTACATGCTCCATGACAGACCTTAAAGGCCTTAGAAATTCCACAAACAGAGTTTTTACGTCCTTAGGATGGGATTCTTCAGCTGTGACAGAACACAGTGACCCTGACATGGAAAACCAAAAGACGTCTGTGACAAAGAAAATATCCACAGCACAAATACAAAGTGCATGTGCATGAAATGCTGACTTCCTATGTACCTTTTTCCCCCCGTTTCTGTTTATAAATCAGACTTTGTTTTCATTATCTACATACTTAACAAGCCTGTTATGACATCCCATTACAAACCCTTCAAATGAAGCAATAAACATGACTTTGTTCCTCAAGATAACATCCATATGGGAACCTCTGCCATCTTTGGGCCATGTCTTGGAGGTCACTGAGCACTTAGAAACTAAGCATCTCCACTAAGCAACAGAGTAACATAAACAAACCTTGGCAAGGTGTCAAGAAACACCACCAATAATTTCTGGAGGCTGTACTTTAATCTTGGATCTTTTGTTACCCTGGCTGTTTTCAGAATTAAAAAAAAAAAAAAAGTAACTTTTATCTGAGAAATCTGACTTCAAGCAAGACTGCTTTGTTAAGCAAAGTGGGATAGCCTTATGTTGCCAACATGAATGCTGTTTCCTTCACTTCACATTTTACTCGCTGGTCAAAGAAACGTTTTGTTATAAATGCCCACACTCTAAATGAAAACACACCTAAGTCAACTCATTTTGCTGGACAAAGAGAAAAGCATGGTACTTAAAAGGTTGATCCAAAATCCTGTTCAGGACGCCTGGAAATGCCCAGTATTTTTGCAGATGTAGATTTAATTCTCTAATTTTGCATGCTTCGGGCTGGTATTTAGATAAGCACGTACTAATCAGCACAGTGAAGAATGCTGCGTGAGCTCATGTATGACATGAATGTTCTCTTACAGTCCAGGATCTGATAATCTGTGAACTGGTTGAAGGATGGATATCAGATGAGTGAGACCACAGAATCCAATCACAATCATTCTAAATTTCAAAAGCACACACAATGAACTAAGGGATACAACTCATTTATTAACTGGGAACTGTCAAGATAAACTGCAAGACACCATTACACGGTCCTGTAGATCACCCCATAGCTGGGTATAGCTGGAAGGCAACATTCCTCTCTTGTTCCCTTCATCTGTCCTTGGCGGCCTATGATCTCACCCACAGCTCCACACTGAGAATTGAGATCCAGTGTTGCACAGTGGTTAGACATGGATCCCAGGGTTTTGTTATTAATCTCCTTAAACTTCAGATTGTGGGCTTATCATACATAAAATAACAAAAGTATGTATGTGAGGGGCTTATATTAAAGAGAAAAGTATGTAACACACAGCATTCAAAAAGCATAAGATGAAATTACTATTTATAGAATTCCTTTTCCAGATTTTTTTTTTACTCCCTATAAGTCAACACTATAATTAACTCTGCTCCAGACCCCCAGAGCTCTACTTCCTGTTGGTGCTAAATAGGGATTTAATAAACTCAGGACAAGGTGTTAATGGAAGACAAAATGATTTGGTATTAGTCCCAGCAAATACAGTGGCACCTCGGTTCACAAACTTGATTCTTCCCACGATTCTGGTCGCAAACCAAACTGGACAAGAACCGAATCAAATTTCTGCAGAAGGTCAACATTGAACCTAGCCATTGATTTTGATTCGGTTCTCGTCCAGTTTAGTTTGTAACCAGAATCATGGAAAGAATTAAGTTCATGAACTGAGGCACCACTCTAGTACCCTTCCATTCTAAAGGGAAGCACTACATTTAGTGTTTCCCACCCGAAGAGATGTGGTCTAGGGACAGCATTGAAGACTTAATTTTAATTTTCATATCATCAATGGAATGATCTGGGGAAAGTTTCTTTGAAATTAAATTTGTCAACTACACAAAAGAGTTCAAAATTTCTGAGGGGAAACTTTGAAGACTGGATAGAGATGGATGAGATTTCATCTAATTCCTAAAGCACCCAAGTTTCACTGCCTTAACACTCAAAACAGATCAATGTATCCACTCTTTTGTTCATTCTCTTACCCTCTTTCACTTTGTTCATTTAATTTTTCCACAACCATTTATTCAGCATCGCTGTGAATCAGACACTAATCTGGTTAGTGGGATACAAAGATGAGGTTTTTATATATTTCAAAGCTGTCTTTGAAGTAGTCCACACTACAGGTGAATAACATCAGACTATCTTGAGAAAGGAGTTCAGAGAATAACTGCCTAACTTAGAAGGAAGGCTGAGGCTTTACTGAGGGAAATTTTAAATCAGCCTGGAGGCCAGCAGATCTTTCTGCAGTGATGACATGGTCTGCATCTGCAACATCCAATACAGTGACCACTAGCCACATATGCCTACTGAACCTTCAAAATGTTGCTAATGTGAGTAGCAGCTGAATTATAAAAGTGAACTTAGTTTTTATTAAATTAAATTTACACAGCCACCAGTGGCTAGCGGCTGCTGCACTGGTCGGTTCCTGACAAGGCGATGTTGAATGACTCACATAACGAAGGCTGCTCAGCATGGGAGGTAGGGGAAGGAGGATGCCTTTAGAGCAGAGTGGCAGAAACACCCTCAGCTTCCTGGCCTCCCACTTTCTCCACATCCTCTCTTCTTCTCAGTGGAAATGAAATTTGTTCTTACCCAAGGCTGATCCTTCCACCTTTCAGATTCCACATATTCACACTCACTGATTTGTCAAATCACTCGTTTGTTCCTGGTTAAGTTTTCCTTCTACATGTTTCCCTTTCATACATAAAAGGGAATGTCCATGCCTCTATGTTCAAAGCAAAACTCTCCTTAACCCTAAATTATTCCTTGCTGCCTTCTGTTCTTCTTGGACCCAACCAAAACTTGACCCATTAGTCTATATTCACTGCATCCTTTCTCTCATTATCCCAGTCTTTGCTTACATATAATCTGGATTCTACATTTAAACTCCACTGACATGGCTCTACCAAGGTCACCAATGTCCTCTATGATGCTAAATCTGATGGATTTCTTTGGGTTCTTGACTTGAACTCATTACATTTAATCATATTGACTAATTTTGCCTCCCATTGACCGATTTTGCCTCAGGAGAATACTTTTCTCTTTCCTTTCTAGCCACTATCCTCCAAACCTGTTTCTGGAATCTTTGTGTTGTGTCTTTAGCTATCTTCCCTTCTCACTGTACACACTCCTTAGTGTCTTCAAACCCCTCCCCCATATTCCAGTGACCCTCAAAAGTCCATCTCCAGTTCAGAAATTGCCCCCGTACTCTAGACTCACATATGCAGTTGCTCGCTGGACAGGGCCTCTTGCACATCTAACAGGGGTCTCAAGCCCAAATCTGCACCGATTACCTTAATATCCACCCTCATGGCCATTAAAACAGTTCCTTCCTAGGTGTTCTGCATACTAGAGAAGAGTTCCATCATCTACTCAATAGATCAAAGCCAGACAGAAGTCAATATTGGCTCCTCCTTTACCCTTGCTCTCCCACCTGGTCCACCGAGTAGCAGAGCTTCTAGCTCCTCAACATTTCTTAAATCCTTATATTTCTCTCAGTCTCTACTGCCATGTGAAGTCAGGGACATCATACTTCTTGGCCTAATTCACTCTAACAGTATCTTTACCTCAAGTTGGTTTTATCCTCCTTCAATTCATTAATATGTCACATTTCATTATTTAAATAATTTTGCAAAGACATCTCCTATAAAGAATCTAATGGTTTATTTTTTAAATATTAGGAAAGCATAAGTTTCCCAAATCTTAAAATATACCAGGAAACCTACCCATATAGGCAATGACCCTGTCATTTCAATATGACCAGTACATGTTCTTTCTCTGTACAAATACATGTTCATTCTCTGACTTTGGTGTATTTATGCAATGGGGTATTATAGAAAAATGCCAATGAGCTCTAGCTACATGAGGCTACAGGAATATAGCACACAAACCTAACATTGAGCAGAAAAAGTCATACAAGAATACTCAATATTTAAACAAAGGTTAAAAACATGAAAAATACCACCATATATCACTTAGGGGTACACATATAAGTGAAAAAGTAGAAAATATGTAGGACCAAAAAAATACTAAGTTTGGACTACTGGCTAATTCTAGCTGGAATAGAGAGGGCTGAAATCAGGAAGGGGTGACCAAGAGGCGTGTTAATGTCAAGGAAATATTCCTGATCTTAAGCTAGGTGTTGGATACAGAAATATACTGTATGATTCCTTATTCTCTTTGTGTGTTGAATATTTAGTACTTTCTCTCAAAAGTATTTTCTAAGAAAAGATTTTAACATCATTCTGGGCTCTAGTGCCCCTCCTGTCTGTCTCCTAAAAAGCTACCTTGTAATAAAAGTGATAAACCATTATACCACTGGAACAGAAAAGCTTGCTAGACTCTAGCCAACGGAAATCTCATCCTCAAGAATTATTTGATTACCAAAAAAAAAAAAAAAAAAAGCTTCAGAATAAAAATTTTGGAATCCACCAAAATACAACGTGTTTTCCCCAGATTATTTGAGTGCCCCTTTCCGGCAGGGCTCTTGGTTTACTTGCCTTACATAACTGCACTTGTCTGACCTGTCTGAACAGAAAAGCATCATTGGCGCCCGCAGCCATTTCCTGAGAAGGCTCAAAAGCTCATCCAGAACACTATCCTCCGCCCCCGAGATGGACACATGCAAAGCTGACCTCACACAGAGACCAAAGGTGAAACGGTACACTGTCTACAGAGCTAGCCAGCAATTTCAGGATCCAGCCCTCCCTCTCCACCACACCATGGGGGATTCACAGACTGCCAACAGGCAAGTGGCAAGTGTTCTACGTAAGCATGACTCACAGTGCCCCAGGATGCCCCACACTCAAAGTCTGAGAGACTCTAAATCCAATACTCTTTGAGTCGGGATCACTCAGCTTTCTGAATTGTTCTTGCCATATAGGACCTCATACTTCAGCACGGGGAACTCGAGGCAAGGAAGCTGTCTACAGCGGCATGCTCAGTGCATCTAGATGGTACTGAAATGTCAAGGGACAAATCTCAGGGCTGGCTCTGGCTCTTCCACTGTAAGGACAATGGCGG
Source organism: Erethizon dorsatum (assembly GCA_028451465.1). Lineage (NCBI taxonomy): Eukaryota > Metazoa > Chordata > Mammalia > Rodentia > Erethizontidae > Erethizon > Erethizon dorsatum. Next base: position 19,988,178 of record CM051829.1, on the reverse strand, counting down.
CTTGACACACGCCCTTTGTAATTTATTAGGTGTCACTCTGCTGCTGCATTCAGCATCTTCACTTGCTTCTGTCTGTGGGCTGGCAAAAGAACCAGTGGGGGATAGAGAGAGTGCTAGAAGGAAGGACTCCCAGGATTCTGGTCTGCACAAAGCCTTCATCTGAGCCACAATGCACCACCAAAAGGAAAAGCAAAACAACCTTAGGTTTTCAGAAATCAGGAAGACCACAATGCAAAGCTCTTTCTGGGTGGAAACCACACCTGGCCAAAGTAGAGGATTGTCTTCAAAAAGCATTTTTCTGTTTACTGAGGGCAGAAAAATGGCATTCATGACATTGAACCAAAGGCTTCAAGACTGAACTGGGGCTTGAACTCACACTTCAGGTTTAGTGATTGGAAAATACAGTCAATGAGAAAAGAGACATCTAAAAAGTCTTAGTAGGGAGAGGTCTGCTGTTGGCTTAAATCTATTTGGTCTGCACACTGGAGTCCTGCACAGGATAGGCCGCTGGGGGTTTCCATGATTATGCTTGCCCTGAGCCAGTGTGTGCTCTGCTGAGAGTTCCTAGAATTCACAGGTCCAAGCAGGAAATCAACAGAGGAGACGTAGATAAAAGATGCTGTCTTAACCAACAAGCCTTTGATCCCCTTTGAATAAGAGTGAGGCAAGCCCCAAGTGTCAAATGAGCTCTTCATTCTCTGGCAAAAACAGTGGTTCTGCATACTCCCTAACTTCTGTATTTGTTTGGATTCTCTAGAGAAAGAGAATCTATAGGAGGGAAATATATATATATATATTTAGATTAGCTTACAGGATCAGAGGCTGGATTGGACAGCCCATAATAGCCATCTGCACACTGGAAAACCACACGAGCTGTTTAGTCCAAGAAGCTGGAAGCCCCAGGACAACAGGGACAAAGGATGTGGCCTCTGCTCCCTAGGGCGCTGCTGCTGTGCGTCCGCATTGCAAGACTAAAAAGCTGGCATCTGATGTCCACAGGCAATGGCACAACAAAAACAGCAGAGCCTTTCAAGCAGAATTGGGCTTGTAAGTGCCATCTTCACTTACTTTTTCCTCTTTTTGGTCCACTGGTGCTGCAAAGCCTACTGGATGGTACCACCCACCACAAACAGGGGGGTCTCCCCTCCATGCTTTGTTTGCCTCCATGCTAATCACAGCTGGAAACACTCCCATAAACACACCCAGAAGTGTGCTTCAGTAATCTCCTAGGCATCTCTCAATCAGGTCAGGTTGACAATCAAGATTAACCGTTACAGTCTCCCTCTCTCTAGTTGGTGTTGTGGTGGAAGCTTAGAACAATGTGCTCCAAGAGCTCAAGTTTCTGCCTTTTCCAAGGCAGCAAAAAGGCAGGAGTGATCCGAGGGTCATAGTAGAGGGACACTGCTGCTACAGCAGCTGCCCCACTGCTAGTCCCTGCCTCCTCCCTCTGGCCTGCCCAAAGAAGAACATCCTCAGCTGGAGATGAATTCATTCTCCTCTTCCCTAGAAAGCTTTCTGGCCAGTAACAGTGAATATTTATGGAGCTTTATTATTTGCAAGGCTCTGGGATAAGACCTGCAGAATCTGAGGCTTGGACAGCTGAAATAAATTAGCCAAGATTACATGGCTAAGAAATAATGGAGGCAAGATGTGAACACCAACATAGTTTGATGCCGCAGCACAATGCTATATTCTGGGAGACACTCAATACAGACTATATTCTTAAAGCACACCTTATGGGACTTCCTGTCCCCAAATGTGGTTACACAAAAAAACTCAAAACATGGTCAGTCAAGCCAAGAATTTTTTCTTTTTTTAATTTTAACATATCTATTATACAGCGGGCTGGAATCAAGATGTAAGGAATAAAGAAGAAAGATAATTTCTGGTCTGTTTTGGAGACAAGTTTTAAACACACTGAAAGAATTAGAGACTGTGACAAGGGGGCATTGCAAGTTATGGATATTCAACCCCAAAGGAATCCGAACAGAAGACAGACCTCAAGGAAGCTCTCTGACCAGGGGCTTGAGGTGGAGAGAAGGGTGGGGAGGGCAAAGACCTGCACTTTAGGGGGAAAGGATCGATGTGGGCACATGAATGTGGGAGCTGTGGGGGAGGGTGAGCCAGGGGAGGACGACCTCACCACCCCTTAGTGGCAGGCATCATTTTGCCATCATTCAAACAAAGTGAAAATACGAACAGTGAAATATAGTTTCTCTCAATGTGATTTAGTGCCCTTCAGAGTATTCTGTACACAAAAGTTACTCAAAAGTTACTATTTATCTTATTTTAAAAGTTACTGGGTTCATTATATTCAAGTTGAAGTTCAGGTCCCTACTTTTCTCTGAAGAATTAAAATTCACCCTATGAACTTTTGTCTGTCTCAGTAAATTTTAACATCTGTAAGGCAGACTTTATAAATTTTACTCTCAATGTTTTAAACTACATTCAGAAATTTTCAGTGTTCCATTCTTTTTAGAGTACAGTACTTCAATTGTCTAAAAACTTCTGGAATATTAATTTAAAATGTCACGATTTGTTCTTAATGTCTCTCACGTTCCCTTGCTTATAAACTTAAATCTAAGTCTCTTATTCATTTACCGTTTTAAAATTAAAGCACAAGAATAATATTTTTCTCTAATGGGCAAATGTGCTGAGTAAAGTATCACTGATATTTAAAATGCAAACCTACACTAATGAGCTCTTATTGAGCTCATTAAGAACTCTTCCTTATTTTTAGTAAGAAAATAGATGCTTGATTTACTTTTTAATCCTAGTTTAAATTTAAAACATTTGCCCACTGAAACAAGCTGTCTTTGCAAATAATCTCCCAGTTGCCTTTCCAAACTCATTCTGGAGGACCTTCTGCAGGGGCTAGGTTTTAACATGCATCAGGATTTGCAGCAGCAAACACCTGGGGACTTTTCTCAAGCCCCCATGTCGTAATTGTTATGTTTAACACGATCCAAAGGGAAGGGTCCCAGGAGCACATCCCAGCACTCACATACAAGAGACTGGGTTCTCAGTCCTGAAGAGCGAATGCCAGGACTGTAGCTAATGTCCTTCAAGCCTAGCTTGCAGTTTCCATTTCTGTGCCTCGTACTCCATCTCTCAAGACCTTGTCTGCTTTAACAGACACCTTATGGTCAATGTGGTAACACTGAGCTGATAACATAAATCTGACTTCTGTTCACTTGCTATATAATGCGGTGATATTACCCCACCTACGTGTGTCTCAGGTGATTTTAGAATGAATGTTAATAGGTGAGAAAGAAATGTGTCCCACTCACAAGTCATTATGCCCCTCGCCATCTCTCAGTGACTGGCACATCTAGACATGCAAGCAAGAAACCCCAGAGGCTTCTATAGCTCCCTTCTTTCCCCCTCAGCACATCTAATTACAAATGCCTCATAACTGCATATCCAGTTTTCTTCCGCTCCCCTTCCTCTTCTCCACCACCCGTCCGTAGAGTCCAGGCTCTCATGAGGTCTTGGCGAGGAGATTCCCCACAGCACAGTATCCTAATCAGTCTCTCCTGAACATGTCATCCACTCTACCCAAGTGACTTTGGGAATGCGAAGTTCTGTTGGTATCAGCTACTGAGCTTTAAAGCCTAGGATGTTTTTCCATTGTCTGCAGGGTCATCCCTCAGGACATTTATCAAGACTTTATCTCCAGTCAGAATCCTTTGCTCTTCTTTATTCCCTGACACAGCAAGGAGCACTCATGCTCAGTACTCTCCCCAGCCTGCCCAATTCCTTCTCAATAGAACAGCCTTCTCTCTGTACGCTTGCCAGAGATCATTCCTTATTCCAGGGTCATTTCTGATGTCACCTATAATAAGCTGGAAAAAATTCACCATAAATCTTACATATTTCCATTAATTCAGCATGTACACTGATCATATTGTAAGTTTATTTCTCCTAAGTAGGTTGTGAGTATAGCGCAGTTGTCTTCTTTGTCCAGTAATACTTGCCTGATTCCATAAAGTATGGGAAGTTATTCCTGGCAGAAAGTAAGTGCTAAATAAATGCTTCTCCCACGCACACCCCATTAACCTTAGAAGGAAAGATCTACAAGGGACTTTTGTTCATGGACATGTCTAGAACAAAGGCACATACCAGGCACATATTTATGGAAGAGGATGAAAAGGAAAATAAAGATGAAAGCAAGCAAGCTCTTCTAGGAAAAAAGAAGACACTTAACAAGGAGACTATTACTATTAGGCATAGGTTACAAAAATAAACAATCCCACTGCCACGGCCAAGAGGAAAGTAAAGGCACCACAGAGACAGCAAGAGAGCTCTGCTGTGGTCCAATAATAGGTCACAGAGCCTACAAAATGGGCACCAGGCACACACTTGGTGCCTCCTCCTGCACCTGAGCCTCATCAAACAAGGCAGGCTGCTCTGGGGCCTGTGCAGGGGAACGTGTAGTCCTGGGAGGAGGGAGGGAGAAAGATGAGGAGATGACAGATTTGGGGAAAGTTTGTTTTTAAATGAAAAGTTGGCAAAATGGAAAAAGAAAACAGAAAGGGGAGCCAGAGGCAGCCCTGAAAATAGTGGCCTCGTGATTTACGAGAGACCCCAAATGTGGTCAACACAAACGCTGAGGTAAGAAATCACAGGTTAAGTAGCATTATCTAAAATATTTAGCAAGTTGGATCCACTTCAAGTATAGCTATTAAGAAATTGACACACTGAACAGCTGGCCCTTTCTCTTCTTCTCGGAGAATATGCCTCCTCAGGGAGGAAACAGGTCTTTGTGGCTGGAGGGAGGTGGTGCCATCTTGGCTGGAATGTGTCTCTTGCGAAACTCCCAGGCTCTGGGCCAAACCTGCTCCTCCTTCAGGGCTGGCTCCTCCAAAGGCACACAGTCCCTTTCCTCGGGCTCCACCCAGGTCCACAGGGTCGGTGCACTGAGGGGAGTTTATTACGGTTGAAAGGGTTCCAGGATTAAACAAGTTGCGTTACACTTCCCAGACACCTATTCTTAATGCAATACCCAAAGAATTTTACACAACAGACACAATACGATAAATGGAGTGGCAAAGTGTCATTGCAAAGCCTGCTCTGATGGAAGAAGCCTTGGTTTCTCATGCTAACTCTGCCAGTAACAGGTTGTGTGGCACTGGGCAAGTCATGTTCATCACTGCAGGCTTTGGCTTTCATAGCTGCAGAGTGGGAATGGCATTGCCTGATATGCCCACCACACTGGGTACTATGAAGCCCGCGATTCTCAACCTAGGCTGCATTAACCAAATTATCTAGGTTTCACCTTAATTTCATCAGAATCTTGAGGACTGGAACCCGAGTACTAGTTGTTATAAAAGCTTCCCAGGTCATTCAAGTAAGAAACCCAAAGCAGGGGACGAGTGGCACTACACCAATTTACAAGATGATGACAAGGGCAATAATGACAGAGATCATCACTAGATAATCACATGATTTAGGAGTTGGAAGAATTATTCTGGAATGTCCTTAGGAGGAGGGACCAGTTTCTTCTGTATTTCCCATTGTTACCTGCAAACTATTAGCATTCATCAACTCCTTTGATGTCCAGTGTAAATTTAAAATGCTTACAAATTTTCGTGTAAGATTCTTTGTTTAGCAAAACTACCTCTGAAGACAGCACCTGCAAGCCCCTCCTGCAGCAAAACCATCATCTTAGCACTGGCTTCTTAGCCCACAGGTCAGCTTCACAGAAACAGAACAGGAAATGTGAGAAAGGTGATTCTATTGAAAACAGAGAGAGAGGCAATTTTCCATCAGGGAGGTGATTGACTGTCTTTATCTGACCAAGAGCAGGTCACAGGGCAGGAGGTGGGATGAAAGTGGGAGCCAGACACTGCTTGAGGCAGCGTTTTTAGAGATTGGTCCCACTGGATTAAAAGCAAAGCCTGTGTTGCCCTGGCTGGCCTTTGACTCACAGCAACACCTTTTCCTAGAGATTTTGCCATGGATCCTCTTAATTTTGAGGCTTGTAAGGCATCTGGATTAGAAGAAACATCTTTCAAGACAATTCTTCTGACATGGGGATTACTGAGGTCAGACCTGAGCTGCTCTCATCACAAGGCCTCCACCTCTGAAAACTGTGTTTGATCCATCAGCCCGCAGGCTGTAAAGAACAAGGCACAGTGCCTGGAGTAGGCAACCCAGCAGGAAATCTCCCTTCCATGCACAATTTAGCAGACCTTCCATGAGCCAGAGGATGGATCATGCCACTCCTCTCAAAGTAAAATCTGAATAAGCAGATCGAGGATCCAATTGATCTGTCAGAGTTAAGTAGCTAAACAACCAGGAAAACTAAGAAATGGATCAGTTTGAATTAACTACACTTGATTATGAAAAGTTAAATGGCCCCCCAGTCTATGGATCATGTTTCTTTGTTGATTGTATGGTAGGCTGCATGCAACTTAAAGATGTAAAATTTGGAGTAGTCGGTGAACTCCCAGGAGCCTAACAGGGTCATGGGATACAAACATCTAACACATCCTCCTTCGAAAAGGCCTTTGAACCTTGAGGGCCATCAGCAAGTGTCTGTGTCTCTACTCGGGAAGAAAATAAAATGCTCAGGATTATGTATGTGTCTGTGACCTGTCCACATGGTTTTCTTAAGGTACAATTTGATTTGATATTGAGAAATTTTATGTAACTATATTTTACTTTATATATAGCGAGGAAGATGTCTGCTACCTTAGGTATTATGAAATACTGGATTTCAATGTTTTATTGGGACTGTTAACTGCTCATAATTATAAATCCTCTAATAAAGACCTATTATGAGTTTTTAACAGAAATTAAAATTGCTTCTTTTATAATAAATCCATAAAAATTAAAGGAAAATAAAAATAACTTGAGAATCATAAAATATGTATTAGACCCCAAATATGTATTCACCTCAAAAGCATAAATATTTTAAACAATCATTATGGAAATGATGCCACCACCATACATATTTACCTAAAACCTAAAATAAAATTTCAAAATATATTACTATTTCTCAATCCCTAGTGTATTGGTCAGTTTTTCAGTTGCTGGGACAAAATACCTGACACCTGCAACTTAAAGGAAGACAGATTTATGTTGGCTCAGTGTTTCAGAGGTCTCAGTCCATGGCCCACTGGCTCTAAGGCAGAGGGGCCTGGCAGAGGAAAGCTGTTCACCTATGGCAACAGGAAGTAGACAGCAGTGACTCCACCTCCTCCAACCAGGTCCCACTTCCTAACACCATGTTCACTATGAACTCATAAATCAATGAACCCACTGGTGAGTATAGTGCCCCCATAATTCAATCACCTTCCAAAAGTACAGCCTCTGAACACATGAGAATTTGGGAGGACATTTAGATCTAAGTCATAATATCTAATTACTGGAACTAGGTGCTAAACTTTTTTCAGATTGAAAGTCAGTTGTTCTAAGCCTACATAAATAATTCATTGTTTTGTGATACCTGATTTATTATATATTAATGTCACAGATGTAAAGTTCTTTCTTTGATTTATGCTATTCCATTTAACTTTTTAACCAACATAAACTGAAAAATGATTTTTAGCACTATATTTTTTATTATCTGGTCAGAGTAGCCACATCTCATAATTCTCCTTGCTTGGAATTTTCTTTCATATGCTCACTAGTTTATGGCTCCAAATGAATTTTAGATGTTTTTAAACCCATAGATTTTTTTAAAAACTTTCCTTATTTTCATAAGAGAAGGAGGCTTTAAACTACTCCAGCTGAATTTATCTAACTTCAGTTTTGATGAAATCATTTTCACAAACTGCTAATGGTCTACATCACCGAAAGAGAGAAATTGTGGTTATTTCAACACAAGCCAGCCAAGCAGGTGGAGGATTTACAGCAGAGTTGGACGATAGAGGGCATGCATTCCCAGTCGTGGTCCATGTTCCTACAGCTCTTGGCTTTCATTACCATAAGCTCAGTCATAAGAGGGAGAGAAGAAAGAAATGGAGAGGGAAAGAGAGGGAAAGGAGAAAGGAAAAGGGATAGGAGGAAGGGGAGAGGAAAAGAGAAAGAAAGAGAAGGGAATGTGGGGGACATGCTTATGCAGAGAGAGATGGGCACATACCTTTTTTCCCACATTGTAAGCCTTGAGTCTTGGGGTACCATCTTAGGTGGCCTACAAGTTTCTCCTTCACTTCAGACCTTGGTGCTTCCTCATTCTGTGCTGACTTCTAGTGTGCTGACAGATTGCCCTGGACCAATAGGATGGCCCCATTTCTAGGACTTGCTGGACATACACCTGGGTAGAGGAAAAGAACTCTGGAGTAGCTAGAAAGGTGCCTTGCAATTGTCAAAAGAAAAGGCCGAGCTCCCTATTATTTTAAAATAAGCTCTTTTTAATCTATACGGGATTGTACAAATCCTCATACTGTATGTGGCAGGATCCCAGTTTGGGTGCCAAATGGGAAGGGTTTCAGAATAACGTCCCTGTGTTGGTCAGAACTGTCAGGGCAACTGGCCTTTACTTCACTCTATTACTGAAGAAGCTATAGAGGAATAAAGCAGGTAAGATCTCAAGAGGATGAAGGGACAGAGTCCAGGGAAGTTCAACTCAGCAGCCCAAGTCCTGGCAAATGTGTGGCATGTACAAAAGGCCCAGAAGGCCCATGTCTCTCTTTGGAGGGCTTTCCAGAACTCTAGAGCCAAACTGAGCATGCGATTGGGCCCAGGGGCTGCTGGGAAATGGTGTGTCACTCACAGGTAAACCCTGCTCTGAAGTAAACAGCTAAAAACAAACACACACACTCAGAGACCAGAGGATGCAACAGGGTTCCTTCGGTCATGCTCCATCTGCGGGTATGCAGAGGGACAGTCCCTCAGGACAGGATGAATCGGCCCTTGCACACTTGGATTAATCAGTTTTCTTTTGAGATGTCTCCACTGCTTGCAATGGCACAGGGGCCACTGGAAGTACAGGTTTTGTCTTTATAACATTAAGCTTTTCACAAACAGATGATATTGCTGAGCTGACCCACCCCTTGCACATGAAGGAGACAGAGGGAGAGTACATAACCCTAAGCAATGACTGCAACCTACCGAGCATCCATCCACATATGCTGCCCATCACCCAGGATGTAGGCAATCCCAAAATGATCCTTCAAGAAACGGAATTTTCTCCATTTTCTGGTGGGCACAAAGAGACTCAGAGAGTGACTAATCTGCCCAGAGCCAAGTCATAGTAAGTAGACCAGACCCAGATCTCCCTGACTCTAAGCCTAGTGATTGTTCTGTCACATATACAGCCAGAGCCCTTGGGAAAGAAAGGGAAAGCCTATTTCTGGGATCTCAGCCACTCTGCCTTAATTCTTTGTCTTAACATCAGATTGCAAGCATCAGTACATCATCCGTTTAACGCCATGTGGGGAGCCTGCTGCAGAAGCGGTAAACAGTAACCACGCACTGACACCATGTTTGGCTGGTGTCTAGCTATCGCCTTACCTCACGCTCCATCCACATGAGACCCCATCACTATCCTACACCCTCAAAGCCAGGAAACAAAGAAATGCATGCTCTGAGACCCACAGGTCTTACTGTCCTGACACTGATGAGTTCAAAGCCACCCTCTCTTGGCCTTTTTCATCCTTTTCTACCCTTGGTCACCTTCTCTGGTCAGAGTTCATCTATGTACTTTTCTCTTCCATGGTGATCTCCAAGGGTCTCTCTGTCTGTGATAAAAGTCTTCAGCAGCTGGGTGTGGTGGTACTCGCCTGTAATCCTAGGACTTGGGAGGCTGAGGCAGGAGGATCGCCACTAGTTCAATGCCAGCCTGGACTACATAATGAGCTCAAGGCCAGCCTGCACTACAAAATGAGACCCTGTCTCAAAAAAACCAAAAAAAAAAAAAAAAAAAAAAAAAGTGTCTGCAGCAAGGCTGACACAAGGCCACTTGGCCTAAGTCCCATATAAATAAAATAATGAGTACAGCCCTATAGACTAATCTGTTCACATGAGCAGCCTGCTCTCCAAAGCAACCACTGTAAGATATACCGATATCTTGCTATATATATAGTACATAATATATTATATATTTTGTATAATATATATTACATATTATAGATGTATGTATATGGCAACAATCCTGCCATTTCTCAGCTTAGGGGGAACTCATGTATTACAATATTTTTACAGTCTACAACATTCTTTTAAATGGTCTCAGGAGTAGAAACTTTCAGAATTTGTGTAGATTTTTGGTAAAGGTCAAAGGGCCAAATCTGATTTTTAAAATGGGTAACACTGCCTGAGATTTAAAAGATGGTATGAAAAGGCTACATGATGTATGATTCAAACTGCCTGACATTTGGGGAAAAGTGAAACTACGGAATTGAGGAAAAGACTGGCAGTGCCAGAGGTTGGGAAGAGGAGGGCTGAACAGACAGAGTACAAAAATTTTAGAGCAGTGAAGCGACCCTAATACTGTCCTAGTGGACATTTGTTGTGATGCATTTGTCCAGACCTGTAGAAAGAACAGTGCCAAAAGCAGCCCCAGTGTAAGCTGCAGGGGTTGGGGGGGGATGATGTGTCCGTGCAGGCTCATGGCTGAAGCAAAGGTCCCACTCTGGAGAGGGACGGTGGTGGTGAGGTGGTGCATGTGTGGGGTTGGGGTAGGCGGAAACTGCCTGTGTCACCTTCTCAATATTTCTATGAATCTAAAACTGGTCTAAGAAATAAAGTCTAGTTTTACGAGGTGGTAAGATCAGGCTCACTGATTTCACTGCTGCTGCTGCCAATTCATTTTGCAAGTGTCATTTTGCAAGTGTCTATGCCAGGTCCTTTGAAAGTACTGTCTGCTCTTGACTGAATCAAGTAACACCCTATCCCAGACTCCCACTTTATAAAAGGAAACTGAGGCATGGTGTGTGGTCAGGACACTTGTCCAAAACACAGAATTATGAGATGGCAGAGCAAATACTGCCACCGGGTTCTCTTCAAACGCCCCTGCGTGCTGCCTGCACTGAGTCAGCCTGGCTGGCTGCAGAAGGACGAGAGGCCTTCATGGGCAACCACTTGGCAGAACCGTGCTCACAGAACACATAAACCCAGGTAGAAAACTATATAAACGGCTGTATGCTGACCCTATGCACTCACATCTCCTCCTGCTGGGGGCTCCACCTTTGCCTACAATGTGCAGGAGGGATGAAGGGGGACACTTGTTTACAGACTATTGCTTACCATTCCCTCCCCTTGGAAGGAAGGAAGGTAAAGGAGCTCACCTGCAGCCCGACGGGAGTTTGCACTCCTCAAGCAGGATGGTGTGTTTTTAAGGACACACACAAATTCAAAGGAATGCCTGCTTTTGCAACCAAAACACACAAACTGAAAATAGAATAAAAAGTCACCAGCAGCTTCTCGCTTCAAGAGAGATGGGCCAAGGCTGTCAGGATGAATTGTATGGTTCTCATTAAGCACGCTTGTTCCCTGGTGTGCAGGGACCCAAACCACAAGAACACAAAGGATAAGGTGGGGGGTAGAGGAGTAAACCTAGCAGGATTACCTTTCTGGACAAAAGGGAGGGGGGGTCTGTTCAGGCCATGGCTAAGGTTCCCCAGAATGCAATTTAAGACGACACACAGCTGCTCCCCGCTTTGTAGAGCTTCTGGTAAAGAACGGCACTTACGCTCTAGCTGCCCTCATCCTTCGCTGCACGGCTGCAGGCTGGACAGGAACATTAGTGATGTTTTCTTCTTGTTGGCTTGACCATACCAGTTCAGCCCAAAATTCCCTTTGGCCTGTGATACAGCCATTCCAAGGCTATGAGAGAAGCTCAGCCCCGGCCACGAAGGCGAGAACATCTCAGAGAGGGGAGGAGGGAATGAGTGGGAGTGGGCAGCAATGGAAAAAGACACGAGACACGAAATAGATTAAGGTTGTTTTTAAAGTTTTAAAAATATGCTTGTGATTGTTGGAACTACCGACATCTAGTGAACACAACTTTCCAACCTCGATACGCTCCAGGGCCTGAGACGACAAAATGCAGAGTTGGGCTTCCTGCTGCTTACATGGGGCATTGCGGGGTTTTTCAGCACCGCTTTGCAGGTGATGGTCACAAAACAGGATGACCCAGGTGCACAGGAAGCTTCGGCTTCCCCTTAGTTCAAGCACACACCCAGTGATGTTTACCTTTGTAACCACGTGGGCTAGTACCATCCACTGACCTTAAAAAAGCAAGGATTATAATAGATAAAGAAAATAGTAAATCATGATAATAAATTGATGGTAATTGATGATGGCTGTGCATGAATAGCAACTGTGCAATTACAAAGGGATCACACAGCTCAATCTCATGGGGAGAGGCTCCTGAACTCCCAGCATTCATTGCTTTAAAAGTTCATCAGAGGGTCGGGAGTGTAGCTGAGTAGGGGAGCCCTTGCCTAGCATGCACCAAGGTTTGATCCACAGCACCAGAAACACAGCTCATCAGGTATTTCTAATGTGCTATACCAACCTAAGGTCAACACACTGGGATAAAATTGTAGCCATATACCGATACCTGGAGGGAGCTTTAGAGACTTCCCTTTATTCAAAACGATGTATTAGAAAAGATTAAAGATGGGCACGAGGCTGGGAGTGTGATTTAGAGGTAGAGTACTCCCCTAGCATGCATGAGGCTTTGGGTTTGATCCCCTCTTCCGCTAAGAAACACACACACACACACACACACACACACACACACACACACACACACGGAGTCCCTTAAAATGTAAATGGAAAATTAGCTCTGAAAAAAGAAGCCACTTTCTCATTGTTTGACTCAGCGTTCTTCTTGAATGTAGAAGCAGCAGCAAGATTTGGGGGTTTCCCGGGAGCCTTTCAAATTCTTACACTCTGTAGTTGTAAAATCAATCATTACCATGTAGGTAACTGCTGTGGTCTGAATGTCACCCCAAATTTATGAGTTGAAACTTGATCCCCTTTTGGGGGGTAGTGAGAGGACCTCTCGTTAAGTCATGAGGGTGGATCCTCTTAGAGGCTGGAGGGAATCAGTTTAAGCCCTTTCCCCTCCCACCATATGAGGACACCTAGATGGTACCATCTATGGGAAACAGGCATTCAGACACCGTACCTTTTGGAACCTTGATCTTGGACTTCCCAGCCTCCAGAATTATGAGAAACACTTCTATCATTTACAAGTTACACATTATGTGTTTACAGCAGCAAAACCAGACTAAGACGATAATACTCCACAAGAAAACAGTGGGGCTTGTGGTGGCACCCATCTGTAATCCCAGCACTCTGGGAGGCTGAGGCAGGATGATCGCAAGATCAAGCCTAGCCTGGCAATCTTAGCAACTTAGCAAGACCTTGTTTCATTTTTTAAAGGGCTGGGGGTATATAGCTTGATGCAAAAGCCCTGGTTTCAATCCCTAGTATAGGAAGAAAGAAAGAAAGAAAGCAGAAAAAAGGAGAGAAATAGGAAAGGATGGAAAGGAGGAGGGGAAAGAGAACAAAAGAAAACAGTGGAGGCTAAAATGCTGTGCAAAAGTACAGAAAGCACAGAAATGGAAAATTTGGGATCCACGATAGACCAAGGAACAGAGGACATTCAGCTTGCCCAATCTTACTGTTCAGCTCACTTTATGCAAAGAATTCCTAAACAGATGGTCTACACTGAAATTAGTTGTTAGTAAACTTCCACCTTCAAATGCTAGCTGATTTAAGGACTCCCGCTCTAAGTCCGTGGGTAAGCTGGACCACCACTCAAGCATCCGTTTTGAAAGTGCCAGCTTTCCCAGATGCAAAAGGCCCCATCAACCATCGGTCAGTACCTAGATGACAGTGGAGAGGGCAGGTGACAGAGTAGCTTAGTGGGCAGGAAGAGAAAGACACAACAATGACATGAGTAACTGACACTTTTCCTATGGCTCTGGCACTCACTAAACATTTTAATATGGAACACCATTTCGATAGCACTTATTCTGTGCCAAACAATGCTCCAAGAACTTCCAAAGTATTCACTCGTTTAACTCACTCTTTACAATAAGACATAGATGTTATCACTGTCCTCATTTTACCAAAGAGTAAACTGAGGCACAGAGAGGCTAAGCGGCCAGTTCAAGGTCACCAAAAGACAGTAAGTGGTGAGGACTGGCCTGGCCTGTGGGTCATCTGATTCCAGAATCCCTGTTCTCAAAGACAGTGTCTCTGCCCTCTCCATGCAAATTAACTCATTAAATCCTGAGGATTCTGTGAGACAAGGAAAATGTCTGGTAGACAGGAGAATGGAGGCCTGGACAAGTTAAGGTCCCTATAAGGAGTCCAGCTGGAAGACTGCTTCCCACGGAGACTGAAGGTTCTGCAGCCCATGGTCCAACTGCAGCAGTGGGTCCTGATCTGTGTTGGTTCTGAGCCTGCTTGAGTGGGTGAGTGAGTGTGCAAGAAAGTGTGTAAGTGTGTGTGTGTGTTACTGAGATTGACCCACGGGCATTCTACCACTGAGCTGCACACCCAGTCCTTTTAATCTTTTTATTTTAAGACAGGGTCTCACTAAGTTTCGTAGGCTGACCTTGAACTTGTGATCCTCCTGCCTTAGACTCCCAGAGTGCTGTGATTACGGGCATGCACCCCACTCCTGGCTAACTAAACCTGTGCTCTTAATCACTATCATCTTCAGCCTCCCGACTTGTCCACGGTCTAGAGAATATGTGTGTATCTTTCTCCTAGGTAAAGATCAATTCCTGTATTACTCTTTTGAATACTCCTCATTTCAGCGGAGTGCAAAGCAGACCTCCCCGTTAGTTCAGCAACTCACAGGTGTCCTGGGTAAACACAATACACTTTAGTCCTTCCCTTTCACATTCTCCTGCTAATAGAGAATCAAATCTCAATGTGAAATGTCAAAACTGGAGGGGAAAAAAGTTAAAACTTGTTTGAAGAAAGAAATGCCAAAGAAATGCCAAATCCATCTAAATAGCTATTTAAATGGGTTATTTTGTAACCCATTACAAAGATGAATGTAACCCATGAGAAAGATGAATTTCTCACTTTATACTGCAGACTACAGCCCATTCTATTTTCCTTTGGTGTTACACTGGATAGAACTGTGCCCTCCCAAAAAGACAGGCTCAAGTCCTAATTTCTGATACCTGGGAATGTGACCTTATTTAAAGACAGGGTCTCCAAAAATGCTGTCAAGTTAAGATGATGTCATATCTCATTGAGCTGGGCTCTATTATAAGAGGGATCCCTTCAGAAGAGGGACTGTGGACACAGACGCACAGGGAGGCAGCCGTGTGAAAGCTGCCGCAGAGGCAGGCCGGATGCATCTGCAAGCCAAGAACTGCTGGCAACACCAGAAGCTGGAGGAAGCAAATACTGATTCTTCCCCAGAGCCTTCAGAGGGAGCCCAGCCCAGCGTGCACTTTATCTTCTGGCCTCTGGAACTGTGAGGCTATACATTCCCATTGCTTTAAGCCACCTCCTTCGTGGTATTTTGTTACAGCAGCCCTGGAAAATGGAAACAAGTATATTGAAGACTATGTTCAGAAAGTGGATTAAAAATGCCAGATTTGGACTTCCATCTTTTGAGGCAACACTTTCTACAAATAAGTATTGAATAAAGATCAACTAAGTAGAAGCCATTATTTTTCTCATTTGAAAAGTCAGAATAAGAAGATGCTTTTCCTTTTGCTGGCATTGCTCAGAACAAAACGGTATTTTTCCTAATTGTTTTTTTCTTCCAGTCCCACTGCTCCTACCCGCAAGAGTCACAGTGTGTGGAAAAATCTTCCTTCATGCCTTTCAAACTTAAATACATGCAGTAGCAAAGGACAAAGCTCTCTACATGGTCACGCCAATGGCCCGGGGCATGTTCAGAGTCAACAATGCTGCCACAGGCCATCCTTGGATGGGACTGTGAGACGCCTTACAGCCTGCCAGCACCACCACATCCACGGCTGTGTGCAGCAGACGGCAGTCCTAAGACATAGGCTGGAACACATTCTGAAACGCAGAGAAAATCTGTGTGCCCACTCTGCTCTGAGGCCTCCTACCCTAACTTGAGACAACCCAGCAGCCTTTTGGGAAGAGAGCATCTCGTGCAAGTCTGGTCCTCATCCCTGACCACCAGATCCATGTGTCCAACAACCTACTCATCTCTCTTTGGGTGCCTCGCAGACCGCCTTCCTATGCTGCTCTACCTAACACTTAGTTACAGACCAAAATGCACTCTCTGCAGCCACTGTCTACCTCTTCAACTGCCATGGGCTCAGTTGTCATCAGCTGTTTTCCATATCCCTGCAGCAGCCTCCTAGGGGACCACTGGTTTATATCTTGCCTCCTACAGTGTACTCACAACCAGCAGCCAGAGTGATCTGAGCTGTAGTCAGATCCCGTCACTTCTCTGTTCCAACTGTCCTGTGGTCCCTGGACGTAGAACAATGGCCCACACCATCCTCTGAGCTCATCTACTCATGACACTCACTCCTGCTCCCTGCTCCCAACTTAAGGTCTTTGCGTGGACAGTTGCTACTTCCCAAAATCATCTTCCCCAAATATCGTTTAACTTGCTCCCTCATCTCTTCCTGTCTTTGTTCAAACACCATCTCCTCAAGGAAGATGGCCCATGTTATTTATCACTGCCATTCCCAATCCCGCTCTGTTTTTCATTTCATTTACAACTTTCTTAGATAAAGTATATTCTAAGTATTTACTATACTTAGAATTCATTGTCTCTCCCTCTCCCTTTTAGAGAGTAAATTCCACAACCACAGGAGTTTGTTTTGTTCATGAATGTCTTGCCAGAATCTAGAATACTGTCCAGCACAAAATAATCTCTATGAATATTTGATTGGGTGAAGAGGGAGTGGTGAGCGGGAATCATAATCTCAAGACGTTCTTTCCAGCAAGATGTCACTTGCTTTTGTGAAATGGAATCAGGAAGAGAAAATAATGCAGGGGAAAATAAGCTGGGGACTGCTTCCTGGGGAGGTTGTTGGTTCTCAAACACACACGTATGTGCACAGTCATATGTCCCTGGATGTTCTGAATGGCCTACGGGGTATGTGGAATGGAAACCTCAGATGAAGGTAAAAAGGAAACCAGGACAAGTGTGTAGGTCAGAAGAAGTGGGCTGGGTATTTAGGCTCATCACAAACTTCATTCTGGTTCTCACTCTGTCCAGTTATTAACAAGACTCTGTAGAAACGACAGGCTATGCTGGGCACAGTAGCAATTGCCTGTAATACTCAGGAGGCTGAGGCAGGAGGACTGTAAGTTTGAGGGCAACCTGAGAAACTTAGGGAGACCCTGTCTCAAAAATTTAAAAGGATGAGAGTATAGCTCAGTAGAAGAGCATTTATTTGCATATGGGAGGCCCTGGGTTCAATCCCTAGCACTTCAAAAAGAAAAAGAAAAAAAAAAAAAAAAAGTGACAGACAATAAATTTAAAATTCAGAAGAAAAAAATAAATTACAGGGATTCTACTTTCTATTTTGCAACACTACTGAGAGAACACTCTGCTGGCCTGCCAAGACCCCTCTGCATGAGGAAACAGAAGTTCTCCAGGTCCCTAGGGAGCTGCAACCCAGCCACCATGTGCAGCAAGGCTGTGACAAGTGACACTGTGGCCTGTGTCTCTTGCTCACGCTGCCTGAGGCTCCCCAAGATAACAGGGGCAGCTTGCCAGCAAGCTGCTCACAGGAAAGACAAATTCATTAGTTGAAAGTCTTTTGGGGAAAAGTCACTTAATTTCTCATCATAAACAGCTCTTTTATAAACACCTTTTGAGTTGAGATCATATCTTTGGTCTGCATTTTCTCATTACAGCACTGAAGAGCTGGTGGTTTGCTCCAGTAACCTATTACTGGATAAATTTAAGGCTATCCCCAAATTTAATGACTTATAACCATTTGATTCTGACCCTTTGGTGGATCAGAAATTCAGGCAGAGCTTCACTGGGTAGTTCTTCTGTTTGGTGTGACATCAACACAAGGTTCCAACCATCAACTGGCAGATAGGTTGACCTGAGCTGGTAGATCCTTTATGGAGATGTCTGGGAGGCTCTGCTGAGCTGGGACTGTCTACCAGGGCACCTATATGTGGCCTCTCCAGCATGGTAGACTCATGTTGAGCTTCTAACATAGAGATCTAGGCTTCAAGATCAAGCATCCCAATGTTAGGGCTGTGTGGTCTTTATGACTTCTCTTAGGGATGTCAATTCCATTATGTTCCACTGGCTACAATAATCTAAAGCCTACTAGGATTAAAGGGGGAGGAACACAGGGCCATCTCTCAAAGGAAGGGGTTATCAAAGTACTTGAGGGGCCATTACACAATTGTTCCTAAATTCACCTACACAATGTATCTTTGATTTTCTACCTCTCTCTTAGATGCCCAAAGGCCTCATGGTGGTCACTGGCCTCCCTTGCCACCAATTCTTCAATCATTCAGCCATTCATCATTAAGCCTATCTTAGATATCTAGAAAAAGGCAAACACTGACAGACAGCAAAGCAAATGACACACTGTCTGCAGTGGCCAAGATCATGGACATGTGTTCTTTTTGCTTGTCCAGCATCTAAGGCTCCTTTTGGGAAGGGCATTTCCATTTTTCTTTGAGGAATAGTCTTTCTCCTTTTTGTTTTATGTGACTGAGGTGGGCACAGGATCTAGACCTGGTCAACCAGAATACAATTCTTCTCATCTTCACCAAAGCAACTAATTCCAGCACTGACACATGATCCATTAGGAACAGCTTCTGGCACTTTCACATGATTTGAGAAAGAAGGCAGACAGCAAGCACGCAGGATGGGAGAGGGGTGCCAAGTGAGAAAGTAGCACCTGAAAGCAAGTCAAAGAGCAGAGTCAAGAGATCAAGTAGGAAAGAAGCTGACCCGGATGATATGACTTACCACACGCCTCAGCAAGCCTATCCCTGGGATCCCAGCAAAAAACTCCCTCTATTGGCTCTGAACAAGTATGAGTTAGGTTTCTTTCACCTGCTATTGAAAAGTCCTGATTTGTATCCAGTTGACAACAAGAGAAGGCAATGTAACATAGTCATCAATGGATATATTGCCAAAGAGAAAAAGGCACCATGGAATTAACCACTAAAGACACGAAAAGCCACAAGATAACTTTTGAACACTAGACCCCAGATCAGTTACCTTCATTTCCCACCATGCAGGGTGTAGCCTCCTGTGCTATGTGAAAGAACTGAAGTTGTTTTGTTGCAACTCACTCCAAATTACCTACTTCTCAGCCTTTTGAATTAAACCAAAGAACATGGGGTTAAGGAGCGTGGGTGCTGAAGAACCTACAGTTGCCACCTCTTCCCACTAGGTGGCACCCCTGCATCAGGAGGCAAAAATCTGGGGGTTAACAAGCTAAGGAGAATTAGGACCCTTAAAAACTACCTACTGGTGGTTTTGATCAGATCGTTGAATGAGAAAATAACAGGAAATGTAAGACAGCAAACCTAAGATAGCCATCATTTACTTAGTGGCCACTCTGCATTCAACACCAGGACCTTTGGTCCTATGGATTCAAATAAAATCTAAAATGCATGACCATAGGAATCTGTAAGTCATAGTGAGAAGCCAAGACCAACCTGTAAAAGCTTTAAGGTCCAATACAAGAGCCCTGAATTTTGTGCCACAGGCTAAAAGGCCAATAGGAATCTCGGTAAACTTGGCATTAGAGTCACTGCAGGCCATTCATCTTACTGATAAGGAAACCAAGACCCCCAACATTGAACAATGACTTCAGAAGCCCAGAGAGCTAAGAGATTCAAGGTAGACATAGGTTCTGGCTGTGACTTGACAATTGAGAATGAGTTTACAAAGCAGAAAAGGGGGTAAACTATGAGACCCCACAAGGACAAGACAGGCATTCTCTGTTTAGATCTAAAATGCCCCCTGCCCAAAGACTCATGCGCTCATGGGCGAAGCTTCTGAATGGTGATAGGGTTATGGGGTATTACAGATGACTTGCTGCTAGGAGGTGCGTCTGGTCAGAGGAGGTGGGTCGCTGAGGGCATGACCCGGAAGTTTATGTCTCCTGGGCTCCTCTCTCTTCTCTCTGCTTCCTGGATGCCACGAGGTGAGCAGCTCTGCCTAGGCGCTTCCACCATGCTGTTCTGCCTTGGAGTCAGCTGACTGTGGAATGATATCTCCACAAACTGTCAGCCAAAGTAAACCTCTTCTCCTTTAAGTTGAGAGGTCAGGTATTGTGTCTCAGTGATGAGAAAAGTGACTAAGCCACAGTCACTCCAGGGACACATCTTTTTTTGAAATTGTGTTTATGTGTTCTGTGCTGAAATAACTGTCAGTAAGAAGCGTGATCCAAACAACTTCCTTCTTTCCCAGCCACCTTTCAAGAGTTTTCAGGTAGAACATCTAAAATCCAGCATATGACAGAAATAGCCTCCAGTGACAAATATAAGTAGCAGTTATGAAGCAGTAAAGCATTATACAAGTATTGATATTGTTATACAAGGATAACAGCAGTATTGTAATTATTATTAAAAATAAACTTCTCTATTCGTCCTTGCTAAACCAAAGACCAATTAGTTGCCGGCAGCCATGGTACAGCTCTCCGTTCTCTGCTCTCCATTTCTTCCCTGGGTCTAGTTTTTCCTCTAGGATCACTGCTCTGAGAATCACTGAAGATCATTTTCCCAAAAACATTAATTTTCTCTAGTCCAAATTCAAGCATGTTCTTGTTTCGTTATTTATTACTGATAGCATTAGTTTTTCCTCTGGCTATTGAGCTCCTGTCCCGCTGAGAATAGAACACATCCCTCCTTTAGCGCCATCTGTACATGTCGTTAAGCTGTGTTTCCAGGATCCTTTGGACCCATGAAGCAGTTAGTGAAGTATTCTCAGCCAACAGTAACCCTTGAGGCAAAATATTGAGAACACCATCTAAATACTTCAGCGGCTGAGAAGCCAGGAGAATGAAGGGCAGCCAACGTACCCAAAGACACACTGTTTCTTCTGTATTAAACACACACACTCTTAAGATTATTTTTTAAATCATAAAAATGCATTACGTTTTATGATAAAATACTGGACATCTCTATGGCATCAACATTCCACCTGACATAGAACCAATATAAATGACAAATTTTGTAAACTGCACAAACACCCAAAAAGGGTTCCTATCTTGACTTCGCACAGGAAGGACTCATCCAGTTGTGGATAAGCATCTGTGGGAATGCGGCCAATACGGGACATAAAGGTAGCTTGGCACATTTGTCTGCAAATTGTAAGAATCTCTTTACATATGAGAGAAACAAATGAGGGACTTCTACACAATCTGGGTTTCAATGGCTGAGTAAAATCTGGAACAAATGTGACATGCTAAAACAAACTGAAGGCAAATATAGTCATTTTCAAAGTGGAAACAAGGCCCTCAAAGGGATACACTCTTTTCTTTTTTCCCAGTACTGGGAACTGAACCCAGGTCAAAGGGATACACTTTTAATGAAAGCATGGGTTAGGAACCCCTGCCCACCGACAAGGGGAAGCAACTGGGAAACTCCTCTGTCCGGGCCTTCGCTCTAGGTAAACAGAAAAGCTCTCCCCACAAAGAATTTGCAACCCTAGACTGTGTTCAATCAGCTTCAGAGTTTGCATTTATTCTAAATGCATGATCTTGGAATCCTCCAAATTGCAAAATTAATTACAGTTGTTCCAATTTCGGCATACCTGGCAAACACAAGTTCCCTTGGAGGAACATGTCCTCAAGCCAGGCCTTCCAGGACTCCCACACATGATGACTAAATATGAGTTCCCAATACAGAAGAAACAAACAGAGCTTAATCTAGAGCTGACAAAAAGCAAGGAACGGCAAATTAAGAGTCAGAACACCTAAGAATTCTTCAGATGACTGGAATCTTTAAATGCACAGTATAAATTAATCAAACCAGATGTATTACCCTCTTGAAAAAAATAATTGGAACCAAAAAAATGAGCAAGGAACAACAAAGTGAAATGACCAGGAAGATTTGAAAAACGAATAGAATTTCTGGATATGTAAAATATCTGTATTTAACATATTCTGAAAAGTCAGAAATGGGCTAAATAGATTAGACATGTTGAACAAAGTACTTCTCTGAGAAAACATTCAAGTACATAAAACAGAAAAAAATATGGGATTAAAAGACAAGAAGATAGACTAAGGTGTAACACATATCTAATTAGAAATTCGAACGAAAGTACAGAAAAAATAGAATTTGAAGAGATAACAGCTATGAATTCCCAGAACTGATGAAAGGCAAAAACCTTCAAATTCTGACAGCAAAATAAATTCTAATTAGGGAAGGAAGGAGAGAAGGGACCTAGATACAAACAGATTAAAAACAGAGAAAGCAAAGAGAGTTTAAAGGGAAAAGAGATTCCTTCAAAGGAATGATAATTTGATATTAGTCTTTAACAGCTCCAAATGGAGGCCAGATGACAGTGAAATTGTAACTTCAAAGTGCTGTTAGGAAATAGCTATCAATCTGGAATTGTGTACAAAGCTAAACTGGCATTCAAGAAATAAGGCAAAACGGTATTTTTTAGCAAGCAAAACAGGAGAAAGTATGAACAGTATCACCAAAGAAATTGCTAAACGATGGATTGCATCAAAAAAGACAACACAGGACCGGTGAGATAGCTCAGTGGCATAAGCGCCTGCCTGGCAAGCGCAAGGTCCTGAGTTCGACTCCCAGCACCCACATACGAAAAAGGGCCGGTGATATCGCTCAGCGGCACAGGCACCTGCTGGCGAGTGAGGTCCTGAGTTCGACCCCCGGTGCCCACAAAAAAAAAAAAAAAAAAAAAAAGACAACACAAAGGTAATCTAAGATGAAATAAGGAAAAGCAAAGAAACAAATGTGGAGAAATTCAAAAAAATCATCTATTATATAAGTCAATCATAAAAAGTATCTAGTTTGGGGAGCTGAAATGAAGCTATTTCTAAAATATTGTGATAAAAAATAGATTGGAAAGGGACAATCAAGTTAATATAGTCTAATGAAATTCTGCATTATTCAGGAAGATAAAAGGATATTTGTTCTTTTTCAATAAATGCTAGAACTATGTACTTATGAGTAGTATTCCCCTTAATATACTTTCATAAATAAGAAATGGTTAAGAACAGTTTATGTAAGAAATATGCACCCATAATCTAAAAGGTTAATATCAGCAGTACAGCTGGAATTTATATATACAATTATAGATCAAGTTCACTTTGTTCTATGACAACATCAACTAATCTTTTTTTCAATTTTAAAGAGAAAAAAACAATAAAAACAATGATACAGAGCTTCAAAACAAGATAATAGGAAATTAACAATGGTTAATATACTGCATATTGTTATCTTCAAAGTAGTTGCTCAGATTACAAGATACAGGCATGCAAAATTTATCAAACAACATCATCAACTAATCTTAATTGCTCTGGTATTTAGTATTTCTGTCTTTGGTGCTTTGTTTTCTTGAACAATTAGTCTCTTAATAAATTTTAATGTTTAATGACTCATGTTTTTATCCAACAGAATTAAAGTTAACAGAAGTTTCACCAAAACAAAACAGAGAATAAATCAAGAAAAGAAGAGAGATAAAGTTTAACTGTCTGATTTACCCATCAATTACTGACAGGTGTGTTAAAATCTCAGTCCAAAAGGAAGTTTAAAAAAAAAGGCAAAAGGATGACAACAAATAACCCACTATTAGCCTACGGATACAAATTAAAGAAACAGAAGAAATAAAAAATAAAGAGTACAAAGCAATGAGAAAATAAAGTTTGTTCTTTATCAATACAAAATAGGCAAACTCCTGGAGAAATTAATAATCAAAATAGAAGACACAATATTGGTATTGAAAAGTGGGATATCATTTCAGATACAGCAGAGATTTTAAAAATAAGAGCATAATAATTTCATGCTTATAAATTTTAAAACTGATTTTAAAAATTATGAAAACATGAATAGCTTTTATCAAAATACAACTTGAAGGTTATTCAGCAGAAAATAGCACACTTGAATTTCTGTAACTATTCAATAAATTAAATCCAATCAAAAATTTTTTCAAACAAAACAAAAACCAGGTCAAGATAACTTGCTAGCAAGTTCTACCAAACCTGCAAGAAAAGACAATTCCAGTTTACACAAACTCTTCCAGAAACAAAAAAGTGAGAACAATTTCTGACTAAGTTTATGAAATTAGTGTAACCTGGATAACAAAACCAGGTTAACTAGGACCCTATAAGAAAATCTTACTCATTAAGCATAGTTGCAAAAATTTTAGCAAACTTAATTGCACAAGGTACAATAGCGTTAAAGCATAAGAAAGATGAGTTTATCCCAGGAATACAACATTTACAGAAAATCATATCATCTCATAAATGAAGGTGATTAATAAAATTTGACATTGAGTCATAATTTCAAAAAATACACTCAGCGAATAAGAAATAGAACCATACTTTGGCAGAGAAACCTCACACACACATACTCCTTGCAAAAAACACACTTGATGGTGAAATTTCTAAAACATTCTTTGAGATAAAGGACATATAACTTCACCAATTCAGCTGTACACTGTAATCCCATCATTCTGGGAGGCTGAGGAAGGAGGATCACAAGGTCGAGTCCAGTTTGGGAAACTCAGCCACTTAGACCCTGTCTCAAAAAATAAAAAAAAGGGCGGGAGCGGTAGCTCAGTGTGAAGATCCTGGGTTCAGTCCCCAATAACCAGTTTGATACTGGTGCAGAGAGACAAACAGGTGAATGGAACAAAATTAAGAATCCAAACAGAAATATGCACATATGAAAAACTAAGTGAATGCATACATCAGACGAAGTATTGAGATCCAGAAAACTGGCTTTCCATAAGAGGAAAATGCAGTTGGATTCCTATCTCACACTATATATTAAATCAATTTTGGGAGGTCTTACCAAGGCAAAACTATAAAACTTTAGGAGACAATTCAGGTGAATATCAGGACAAAATATAAATCGAAGGAGAATATACATAAATTCAATTAAATTAAAGTCACAAAAGTCCTTGTCAAGACATCATAAAGAAGTTGTGGACGCTAAAAGAAAAAATTGATCTCTTACAGGAGAAGAGTAGATTAGCTGTCATTAGTGACTGGGAAGGGAAATAGACCTGGAGTCCAGACTGTGATAACGTCCTATCAAGTACTTGCCTTTCTGTCTTCCTCCAGAGGTCCTTTATTTGTTTTTATATACCAACACATTTCTCAAATGTACACGTCATATTATTTATCCCAATTTTGCATTATTCATCTTGATTATCTTTCAACCAGACTTTAAATATTGGACTTCTTGTCAAAATGTCCCTCAAGATAAAATAAACAACGAAGAGATTATTCAGGGAAATTCTCCATTGGGTGGAAAGAAATGTAACCAGTTAGAAAAACATTTTTGAAAATCACCTCTTTTGGAAGGAGTTTCAAACCCCCCAAAAAGTCAGACACTATATGACCAATGCACAAATCCTAACCCTAGAGTTAGAGGGTGTTCCTTGGTCAAGAAATTTAGGGAAATGCTTTTTTGATCCAGTTAAATGAGTTTCTGAACTGCAAGTCATCTTAGAACTTCAGCATGCTAATGTTCACTGTGAACACACAAATCAAGAATAAAACAAGTAGTGCTCTCTGATTGTATTTCACCAAGTACCCTTTGCTCCCTCCCACTCTAACATCCCATAGCACTGATGGTCAATGGAACACAATCTGAGATACAGTGACCTGGATTATGTATAAATTTTGTTGTTCCCATACTCTTTGGCTATACAAAGCTCCTGTCCCAGATGTTAGCCCAGTTAGTCACTGTTTTCTGTCTCCCAATGAAGAGCTGCATGCTCCAAAATTACTTTTTCCCATTCACAAGTACCATCACTTCCCAACAACCACCATAAGAACAATTTGATCATTCAACTGAATCCTCTTGTAGTTAATCTTGTCAAGGACTATTTGCCATTTTAAATTGCTAAATGAAAACTTATCTTTAATTGGTAAAATGTGCAGGGAAATGGTTCCATGTATAGATGTCTCCCTAATACCTCTTATTCCTCAATCTATATTTTCACTAATGCCTAGCTTGGTGGGTGGGACTAGGAAGATAGACTCTCCACACACATCACCCTCTCCATAAGAATAACCTTTCCGGGCCGGTGAGATGGCTCAGCAGCGTAAGCACCTGCCTGGCAAGTGTGAGGGCCCGAGTTCGACTCCCGGAACCCACATACGAAAAAAGGGCCGGTGATATCGCTCAGCGGCAGGGGCACCTGCTGGCACGCGAGGTCCTGAGGTCGACCCCCAGTACCCACAAAAAAAAAAAAAAAAAAAGAATAACCTTTCCAATTCCTCAATAAAAGTATCATTTACAAACAAATTAAAGTCTGAAGATTTTCTTGCTTCCCATGAACTGTTAGTGGGAAAAAACCAGGTATCTCAAATTATTGCTGTCCATTCTCTGCTTTTTCTCCTAGATCTATAAATGAAAGTGAAGAAAAATTATATTCATCATATCAAAAGGCTACATTTGATCCAAATCTAAGTCATTGTTGGTTTAGAAATCCTGTAATAACACAATTCCACATTTGGCTTCTGAAAACCAGGATTTTATATCTGGATATTTGCAACATGCAATATGGTGGGTTGTAGAATATGTCATGCTGATGCTGGACAACTCCCTCCTGCTGCTCAGTGAGGAAACAAAAAGGCAAGACTTTAAAAACCACCTGCTACCTTTCAGGCTCAGTCCTATCAAAGTCCGCAGCACTCCCATAGCACTTCTCTTATCCTAATCATTCCATCCTATATCCCATATTCCCTTGAGGTCACTCTACTCTCAGCCATAAAAAAATGCCATCTAGACAAAGATGCTACAATGGAACACTTTTATCTCAGGTTTTCTTGAAGCATCATAAGTCAGAACAAATTCATCTGTGGCAAGGACTCTCCTTATAGAAGCTATACACCACTCATGTAACATGTACTAAGTAGTTCAAAATCAATTCAGCCAAGCTTTGTTCATCACCTGCCTCACAAGATAGTTTGAGATATGGAGAATTTTGTTGGAGAAGATTAATGGACTCCAACTCCCCAGATCCCATTTGCCTCAAATCAAGTGACAAAGGATCACATTCAGAATTTGCCACAGCCAAAGAACTGAGCATTTCCTGTGAGCCAGATATGGACCTAGGAAATGGAGCAGAACCGGACTTCCCTGAGGAAGATCTTACCCAAGAGAGATGCCTGGGGGAAGGAATAATTCCAACCGAGAAAGAGATGGCTGAGAACTAGCCCCAAGGAAGGGAATTTGCATGGGCATAAGGAGGAATCATCGCCAAGGCCAGGGAACACTGGTGAGAGAGGGATTGAGGTCTCCTGCAGAGAGGTTAGAGCATCTAAAAAACAAAGTCTTCTTAACCTGGGAGCAAGCTTGGACTTCTGGGGAACCACAAATCCTGTGAAATTAAAGTAGACTTTCATGTGCATGTGATCAATTCAGAATCTCAAAAGGGTCTGTGACCTAATGTGAGTAAGAACAGCTGCCCTAAAGGAATAAGTAACTCACAATATTTCTCAGCAGAAATTTGACAAGTCTTATGGAGGAATAATTTCAAAACTATCCTTCCTGAGGGCCTGGGTTACAGCCTGTCTCTGCTGATGATGAAGTGCTGATCCATCTGCTTTTACCATCAGCCAAGCTGTGAATGGGACCACCAGTGTCATGTGAACACAGAAGACTCTGTGACGGGGACCAGGTCCCTGAAGCATTTCCTCCCAGAAGGTTGTTTTCACTCCACATGAACCCATGATCAAGCACTGAGACCACTAGCCTTAGCAAAACCATGCATCTGGCTGTGGTCATTCTGTGGGCCTAAGGATGGGAGCATAAATTCCAGAAGGGACCTGCTGAGTGGATTTTATCTAATAATAGAAATAGTGACTAAAGCAAAAAGCCAATGTTACTCTTCACAAAAACCTTGGTAACAATTTCCCAGACTTTTTTCTTTTATCTCTATTTACAGTTGGCTTCATTTCTGCCTAAAAATATCTATCCTGTACTCTCAATAGATTCAGCCTCAAAATGTTCAACAGAATGGAGTTTATTAAATGTAATTCCCAAATATAATTATTCCATATTATTTTAGTGGCTGTATAATTAGTGGCATGGGAACTCTCCATCATATAATTTTAAATGAGAGAAACAGTAGGCTGATCAATGGATATCAAATTATGTTAAGAGAGAAGAAGTCCTGCTGTGTCACTGCACAGTAGGATGACTACACATAACGATAACATGACGTGTATTTTAAAAAGCTAGAAAAGAATTTTGAATATTTTCACCATAAAGAAACGATAAATATTTGAGTAGATAAGTTAAATTTGATTTAGACATTATACATTTTATACATATCGCAAAACTTCATGTGGTACCCCTTTAATATATGCAGTTTTTATATTTTCATGTATTAAAATTAATTTAAATTTGGGGCCGGGTATAGCTCAGTGTAGAGTGCTTGCCTAGCATGCACTTTTGCCTCCTTGTACTTGGCAGTTTGGAATATGTTGCAGGTCCTCTCACGCATAGCCAAAAGCTTTGAGACCCTAATACCATACTAACTGCTGTCATTTGCTGATACTGTTTAAATCTCTTTGATCCCTACTGACACACAAATTAACTTTAGGAATTTCAACACAGAACAAAGGAGAAGGTTGAGAAGTGGTCCCTTGGGATGTGGACATGACAGGCAGGTGCTCTGCCACTGAACTCCACCTGAACCCCAGGGCTGTTTTTACAAAGTTCAGTGCACACTTCCAAAAGCAGACAGGAACCAACCATAAAATACAGCACACGATTACTGTTCAGTTACAACACAGGCCCCTCTGAACCTGAGGGTCCTCCCTACAAGGACTTCTTCAGTCAGCGTTGTAAGCCCAGCAAATATGCGCCACACATTGATACCTGATGTCCAACAGTTGACACTGACTGAAATGCAGTATGAATGCATACCCACTCTTCCTCCTAAAAGTTACCAAAATGAAAAAAGTCTTAGTAAGTGAAGGCTTTATGCTTACTTGCAGCTACTGTTAACAAAATACTACAACAATATGACAGGCATTTGAGCACGTTAGCTTATAGCATCCTCATAGCAATTGTTTTATTGATGGGGCAATAGCCTCAGGGAAGTAAGGGGTCCACTGCCTACAACTATCAAGGGGCAGAATCTGGATTCACAGTCTCATCTTTCTGGATCCTGAAGCCCACGCTCTTTCGACTGTACTATCCAGCTACCTCAGACTACAGTTGGACTTCATGGCCACAAAGACCCTTCTATTCTTTTCTCATAACCAAAAACAAGGAGGGGGAGCTGGATGGCTTATATATTTAACCCTTCATTTAGCACCAGCTGCAGAGCAGGAACCACTATAGTGTGAGTGAAGTTCTTAAGAGTGACTGGGGCAGCTGGGTATGGTGGTGCATGCCTCTCGGCACTCTGGGAGGCTGAGACTGGAAGATCTCATGTTAAAGCCCCACCTGGGCAAATTAGTGACTTAACAAGACCCTGTCTCAAAATAAAAAAGGGTTGGGACATAGCTGAGTGCGAAGATTCTAGGTTCAATCCAAATTGCTATTAAAAAATAAATAAATAAAAATAAATTCAAAGAACAGTGACTGGGCTACGGCTACCATCAGGGAACCCAGAGCCTTGTATCTGTAAATTGCCGGAAATGACCTTGAAAAGGTAGTTTCAAGGGCCAGATGGTAAAGAAGGGAGTGACCTGGATAGGCCTTGTCCACTCATTTTGGGTACAGTTTAGGAGGGCTCTGTACCCAGCTAGGGAGCCACCTCCTGTTGTCCTCCTAGGTGTAATTCCCAGCTTCAAGGCCGTAGAGGCAGTTTGGAACACGCTGGAATACACAGATGGAACTACTTCTCAGAGAAGGGATTCTGCCCACAGAGCCGTCATAATTCTCACAGAATCCTAAGAGGACCTTAAAAAAAACAGATGACCAGCAATAGACTTCTAGGAAAGCTCCTAGTGCCCACCTCTGCCAAACACCAAAATGGACAGACAGATCACACCCAGGACATCCATAAAGCACAGTGCCTCTCTCCAAAGCAAAACAAAGGCTCCAAACCTCCAGAGTGATGGGCTTCCTCCCTGTGAGTGACATTTAACCTCCTGCTGTTCTTCCAGCTTTTCATCATTCCACGGGAAGCCTGCTAACGTGATGGGGTTCAGAAAGTCCGTGACATGTTAAATAAAAGGTGCCTAATCCTTTTAGTGTAAGGATAATCATTTCAGAGAAAACTTCAGCTACCACTTACACTCAGGGAAATTTCTTCTGAAGTTATTATCCCTGCTGGAATTTGAATTGTAAAGCATTTCTGCTGCTCTGGGAAAGCTCAGGCAACATTCCAGGCCTACGCTTCTCCCTCTAACCCATTCTCAGCTCCAAAGGTGCGACCGTCTCTTTGGCCACCAAGCATCTGTGTTAATTTCAAGTTCTCCACTTAAAACTGCCTCGCAGGTCCCACCTTAGAACATGCTCTCCCCTACACCCCAGCTAAATGGCACCTGGGCGAGGGGCTCTGAAGCCTGAAGGTGGGTTAGCCCTCCGCAGTTAACCAGCAGGAACAGATGGATTATGAAGAAGAAAAGATTTCTACACATGTGTGCCAGCAACAGTGGAAAGGGGCACCCCTTCAGAGAATCTCAAGCAACACAGCCTGGAGTAGCCTGAGAAATTCTAGCACATAAGGTTGGGGTGAATTTCCAGGCCATGGCCAATTAATGAATCTGGGTATAAAATGATATTTCTTAATATCAACCACAATTGTGACAACTCTATTCCCCTTCTCCAAAGGGATAAACAAAAGCACCCAAACCTAGGGTATAGAAAAGGAAGGACCTATACTGCACCTCCAACTTACAATGTGTTCTAGGTAAAACCTTCCAGCTGTTTTGGGAACACTGCATCGAACAATGTAGGACAGCTAAGCATAGGAGTTGCAGGAACTAGGGTTTCCTGCAAGTGTCCAAAAACAGGAACACACTGCTGAAACTCAAACAAAACCCAGCATTTCTGATTGGAAAAGTGCTGGCTATTTTCAGTTTTGGCTGTTACCAGGGCCCGTTCTCTCCATGAGCAATTGGGCTGGCAGTCAGTCAAAGAATTAAATCCAGATTTGTCTGCACCATCGATTTTCTTCTGAGAATCGAAGAATTTGCTAGCTGTGGTTCAGCATACCTTAGCAAGGGTCTTCTAGTGAGATGGAGAGTGATGGGCAGAGACCGAACTAATCTGTGGGTGTATACAGCATTTTTCTAGGCAAGACCCTCAGAAAAATAGATGTGCTCAATTTATATACAAAGTAGAGCTGCTGATATGACAGTGTCTCTTTAAATTTGAGAGAGGCATAGGCTGCCATCTTGCAGTTCAGGTAAGCATCAACCTTGGGGAAACCAAGTCAAAAGCCAGTGCAATCATTTACATAACAGGCTTTCCCCATAAGTCTCAACCCTGGAATCAAAGAGTCAAGGGACACTCGGGCATCTCCCATGGCTGATGGGTTTGAACAAGTTTTGTGATCCCAGCTGACTACATGTTAATGGATCTCCTCCCGTGACTTAGGCAGTGTGTTAGTCATATTTCTGTCCCCATGACAATACCTGAGATGAGCAACTTAATAGAGGAAAGGGTTTATTTGGACTCATGGTTTTGGAAGTTTCAGTCTATGGCTGCTTGTCAGTTGCTTCTGGGCCTGTGGCAAGGCAGTACATAATGGTGGGTGCACACAGTGGAGCAAACTGCTCACCTTCAGGCAGCCAGGAAGTAAAGGGACAGAAAGGGGCCAGCGCCCAATATTCCCTTCAGGGGCACATCCCCAGTGACCTCAGACCTCCCACCAGTCCCTGCCTCTTAAAGGTTCCACCAAGTCCCACCATCTAGGAACCAAGTCTTCAACACAAGGGCCTTTGGGGGCGCTCGGGGTCCAAACTATATAGAACCAGGGATCTAACGTAAGCCCTTACAGTAATGGGGTGCATGTCTCAGGCTGTTTCTAAGATCAGTAAAAGTAACACACAAACTGACTACCTTTTGACTTTTTAAATGTAAAACCTATATCCCAAAAGATAATGCTATAATGCCCTAAGAATGCTTGGGTCTATAAAATGACATAACAATCGCATAAAGAGGGCAGCAAAGAAGCTGCACCCACGATGGAAGAGCACTCAGACTAGGACTCTGAGGCAAGTGAGAAAGCCATTTCCCCTACTGCAGAAAGGAATTTGTTTCAGTATAGTTTGATGTCTGCCTAGAAGTTATTTATTTTATTTTATTTTATTTTATTTTAAAGAGAAAAAAATAGAACAAAATTTCAAAACAACATAATAGGAGGGTAACAATGGTTAATACATTACGAATTGTTATCTTTAAATTAGTTACTCAGGGTACAAGATATCAGCATTCAATTGTCCAAGCAATATTAGCACAAACCTTTCTTTTCAATGAACTAAGCAAAATTAGTAGTGTATCTATCTTAACTATGTTATACATACATATATATATATATATATATATATATATATATAACTTTTTTCTTTTCCCTTCTTTCTTTTCTCCATTCCCCCATCCCAGTTTCTCTTTCCTTTTGACCAGTTTCTTCCTGTTTTACCTTATCTATTGTACATTTTGGATCTTATTTACTCTTTCAGTTTCTCACACTAGGGAGACAATACAATGTTTGCACATGTGTGTCTGGTTTATTTTACTTATGAGTATTTTCTCGAGTTGCAGCCACTTACCTATAAAAGTCTCCAGTTTATCCTTCTTTATGGCTGAATAGTACTCCATTGTACAAAAAGACCACATCTTTTTTATCCATTCCTCGCTTGATGGGCATTTGGGTTGTTTCCAAGATCTGGCTATTACAAATTGTGCTGCTATAAACACGGGTGCACATATATCGCTGTGGTATGATGTTTTTAATTCTTCTGGGAAGATGCCCAGAAGGGGAAGAGCTGGGTCAAATGGGACCTCCAATCACAGTTTTTTGAGGAATCCCCACACTGATTTCCACAGTGGCTGTACCAGCCGACACTCCTACCAACAGTGAAGAAGGGTTCCTTTTTCCCCACAGCCCCTCCAGCATTTGTTATTAGTTGATTTCTTAATAGTAGCCATTCTTTCTGGGGTGAGGTGGAATCTCAGTGTTGTGTTAATTTGCATCTCTCAAATGACTAGTGATGTTGAACATTTTTTCCTATATTTATTTGCCATTTGTATTTCTTCATCTGAGAAGTGTGTATTCATCTCAGATGCTCAATTTTGGATTGGGTCTTTAAATTTGGGAGGTCTGATCTTTTTGAGTTCTTTGTATTTTCTCGATAGTAATCCTTTGTCTGAGGAACAGCTGGCAAACATTTTTTCCCACACTGTGGGTTTTCTCTTCACTCTGTTGGTGGTTTCTCTTCCTGTGCAAAAGCTTTTTAATAAGATGAGATCCCAGTTGTGTATTCTTTGTGATGGTTCCTGTGCCACTGGGGTTTTATTCATAAAGTCTTCTCCTGCACCAGTGTCTCCAAGAGTTTTACCTATTCTATCTTCCAGCAGATTTAATGTTTCTGTTTTAATATTTAGATCTTTGATCCATTTTGAATTTAGTTTAGTGCATGGTGAAAGATATGGGTCTAATTTTAATCTTCGGCATGTACAGAGCCAGTTTTTCTAGCACGATTTATTAAAGAGGCTATCTTTCTTCCAGTGAATGTGTTTGGCACCTTTGTCAAAGATAAGGTGGCTTAGTATGTCTGGAGTTGTTTCAGTGTCTTCTAATCTGTTCCATTGATCTTCAGGTCTGTTTTTTTGCCAGTACCACACTGTTTTTATCAAGTAGCTTTATAGTACAATTTCAAATCAGGGATTGCGATGCCCCCTGCCTTGCCTTTGCTATTCTAGGGCCCTTCTGGTTCCAAATGAATTTTAGCATTGTTTTCTCTAATTCTGTGAGATATGTTGTTGGAATTTTGATCAGAATTGCATTAAATCTGTATAACAGTTTTGGAAGTATGGTCATTTTCACTATGTTGGTTCTTCCGACCCAAGAGCAAGGGATATCTTTCCATTTTCTGATGTCCTCTTCGATCTCCTTTTTCAGAGTACTGTAGTTTTCAGTGTAGAGGTCTTTTACATCCTTTGTGAGATTGATTCCTAGGTATTTCATTTTTTTTGCATGTTATTGTGAAAGGTGTTGTTTCCCCAATTTCTCTTTCAGTGAGTTTGTTATTCATGTACAGGAAGGCTATTGATTTTTGAGTGTCTGCCTGGAAGTTAAAGATGCTTTTACAGAAAGCTCTCTGAAGTAACTGCATCACCTTATTCTAACTACTTCTTAGCTCCCTCTCTCATCACGTTCCACAACAATCACATAGATTTGTGGCAGAAGCCTGCATAAAATCTTCCCACTGACATCTTACCCTTCCTCCAGCTCTCTCCAAGAATCCCACTGTTCTTGTCCTCTATACCACAGGGTTGGCCCACAGCCCTCCTGCCCCGAGACCTGGTGAGAGCCTTTCCGTGGCTCCAGAACACAAGAGATGGTCTCTCCTTCAAGGAAGGAGATGTCACACCCAAATAAAAGTAAAAATTAACCTGTTTTTTAAATCCACCTGCATATCCAACGTGCTCGGTTTACATACATGTTTGAGGGCTCATCACTTATCTAACCAAAAGCCATAAATAAATCACAGTTCAATGGTTTCTATTTGGAGTGCTTTACACCCTATACTCTACAGTACTACGTGCTTTTATTAATATTTTTCTGCCAATCTTCTCAAAACAACCCTATGAGATTAGCGCTATTATTTTTATTTCACAGATAAGGACGTTAAAGCTCAGAAAAGTTACAAAAATTGCAGGGTCATGCAATGAAGTCCTGAAATCTATTCTTTCAACATCAGTGCTGTATCAGTGCTGCTCTATGCTGCCCAGTAGAATAAAAAGATCTCATGCTGACATTCAAGGGTTTAAAAAATTCAAAATTAAGCATAATACTGCTTTTTACTGGGCTAATTTTTATTACAATCCAAAATTAAATATAAATTTGAATATAAGTTACTACACAATATCTATCTCTAATGCGAAAATAGTAAATCATATCAAAAATAGATGTTATGACTGCACATTATTTACAAAAATTAAAAGCATTATAAGCATTTAATGGGCATGTCATAAAACATCAGCTTACTAAGGAATATTTATATAAAACCAGATTCTAGAAATTGTATAGGCAGAAGGCTTTACACATTTCTAAGATATCACACTAAAGAGAAAGAAACAGTGTTTTAAAACTAGGCTGGGAAAAAAACTAGCATGACCGACAAGAAGTGTTAAACATTTTATTCTGTTTGATGGCTGAGTACTAATTGGATAAACAATAAAGAAGGAAACATTCTAAAATGTCCAGGATGTTTGCTTTTTCTTTGGAGCACAAATCATTTCTCTCCAGCTGATCTGGCATAAAGTCATAAACAGTATAAAGAAAAAAGAAAATTTTCACTATAAAGCAAAAGCTTACTGAACATGTGTTCTGTCTGGGCATGTGTTGCTATGTGGCAGCAACATGGTGCCATGGGAAGAGAACTAGAAAGAGGGTCAAAGGCCCAGAGCAGACCCTAACAACAACGAGCTGGTCGTATCACCACAGGCAGCCTTCAACTTCCCAGCATTCCTCCTGTCTCAGTGAAAGTGCTTGACCATGAGGAGCTGGCTCTCTTCTAGGGCTAAAATTCTGTTTCACACTTTTAGATAAAGTGTGATTGTACCACTGACATTCCCTCATTCAACATGGAAGTCCAAACACAAAATCTGAGGCCGCAGAGGAGAGGCAGTCCCTGAACACTTCTCTGTGTGCCTGTTCACTTGCCAGGAGAATCATGAGGCAAAAGCTGGTGATAAAGGTTGAGCCACTGGGCAGAAAGAAAGCAAGTGTCATGAGAAGTCAAGTTTCAAGGACTCATTAAAAAAAAATAATTTGAATAGTTTCTCTCTACAAGTTTTCAATAAAGTGCCAAAAAGTAAATCTTTCAGGCTTTCTGGGCCACAGGTCTGCTTCAGCAACTCCACTTGGCTGCTGTAGCCAGAGACAGCATGCAAAGGAACGGGTATGGTTGTGTTCCAATAAAACTTTATTTAAAAATACAAGAACAGCCAGATTCTGTCCATGTGCAGGTTTTGCCAACTCCTGGGAAAGATGATTCCTCTGAGTCAAAACATCTTGCAAAAGGCTGGCAAGCTGCAAAGACACTGACAACAGTCATTGGCCAAAGTCCGCCTCCACATGTCACTCCTAGGGACTGCCGCACATTCTGATTTTGGAGCCCCATCTGAGCACTCCAGAAATAAAACACACCACCACCACTCAGCAAGCAAAAAGAACACCACGTTCACTTCTTATGAAGCCTGCTAGCAAGTCCAGGATGTTTTCACAAACCCATAAATAACCTTGTCTGGTGATTTATTCCCAATGTTGACTATACTGTTAAATGTGATAACCACTGTCACAAAGCACAAGAGGTGGTGGGAAGAAAAGTCAGGGAAGATGAGGTATCGCAAATAAACCTTCTTCTGAGTATTTCAGAAAGACTAATGACTATCCCCAAGTCAGTCAGTGAACTTACTCAGAGTAATGTTACAATTAGATTCTCAATAAGCAGGCCCCTCTTCAAGTGAATCATTTAAAGGATGGGGAAGGATTTGAGGGCAAAATAGTTGACTGATATTTTCTCTCCTTAATGAAAAGAGAAAGTATATTTTGTACTATTTATAAATAATAGTGTTTTTTTTTTTAATACTAGGAAGGGTTCATGGTTGTGTCTCATTTCACTGTAGAACAGTTGAAGTATTTTGAGTTAAATCTTAGAACTGGCTACTTGAACACTAAATTATTTTCTTGGGTATTTAATAATTGCTAGTTTGCAGTACATTTTAAGTGGAAGGGAGGTTAATTTACCTTCCACAGAGTCATTGCTTTAATTGGTCTTAAGGAATTTAAGAACACCACTCTGAGGTAATAAGTTCCAGGCCATTAGTTTTAGTTCTTAATAGTCAGGTAGAGCACCTGGGCCTACTTACATGCCTATGCATCTAGTAGGTAATTATTTGGCTAATTAACATATTTGAGAGGTCAGCATTTTTTGTAGAGTTGTAAACACAAGGCTTATTACTTTGGCTAGAGTTAAGTTCTTTATATAGCAGATGCTAATTTTGTGGGTTTCCTCTACTACAGAAACTACTGTTACTAGTTTATCCTAAAGCAGCCATAACTTTGCTTACAGAATAGAGAGAGAATCAAAACCTCCATCCCAGGCACTTCAACATCCAGAGACCACCACTGTCATCTGCCATTGACTAAGCCCAAAGATCCCAGAAGGCAGAAAAAATATTTCAACTAGGAAGATGAACACATGGTCTAGGAAGCAGTTCAGCCTCTTCACAGACTCCTCCAGGGAACAATGGAATAGTCCACCCTGGGCCACCAAATGGCTCTATTCCTAGTCTTTCACAGCCTCAAGTTCTACCTTGAGTGTTCTATTTCCTCAGTCCTAGCATCTCCAGAAGTCCTTTGGAAAAAATCAAGTTACCCCAGACAGCCATCAATCATAGGCATATGCTGCAGTGCACACTGGTTCAGATACAGCCAAACAACCCCGCGAACTTACAGAAGACCTGAGACAGATTTGTAGGACTGAAGGGGGGTAAAACCCTCCAGGCAGTCCTCGGAGAGAGAGGTACTTCTGTAGTGTGGGAACCAAACAGTCAGAGAAACTAAGAAAGTGCCTGGACTAAGAAATCCTGAAAGGGAGAAGAGAGAAAGAGAACAGAGACCCCCGGCCTCATCTCTATTCGTGTCCTACGTGATCAAGAGGGAAACCTACATGGCAGGTCTTTCTTCACACATGAGGCATAACAAACTCTCAGAATCCTGGGTAATTTTTTAAAAGGTTGCAGTCAATTGCTCTGATTCTTCTGTTAAGTTTCAAGGCAACTAAGACACCAATATTTAGGCTTAACAATCTTTTTTAAAAGATGTCCGGTGAAATAACAAAGAACAGATCCATTACAGGTTCTTTGTCACATGGTTATGAAGGAGGTCACATTATTGCTATCAGAGACTGTACATCGGACAATAAGCTAAGAATGTGGGCTGGGAAGGCAGGTGCCCACATGAACTGTGTGACCTTGGGCAGGGTACATACCTTTTCTTGGTCAGTTTATCAATCTAAAGCCTAATTTTATTAGATACCTCTTATGACTCCTATAAAGATTAAATGACTTAAGATATGTAATGCTTATTCAATGGTACTTGGCACATAAAAGTACTCAGTAGAAGTTACTAGAAACTGTTATCTTTCTTTATGTCATTACGTTCCAAGAAACAAGATCTGATGCTTAGGGCTGTAGAATCAAAAAGACTCAGCCAATTTGTATTTCTATCAGTACCATAATGGTGTCCAGCTCCCCACAAATATTAATCTTTAAAACTGAACAAAAACAGCAGTCAAAACCCATGCATGTCATGCAATCCTCTCTCTGAAGGGCTCACAGTTATGAGATGGTATTACTGAGGAAATGGGACCTCCCACACTGAAGTGTGAGCACATCCCATAAATGTTCTTAGTGGGTTCAATCAGAGGAATATACATGATTTTTTTATAGGACCCAATTTTGAATGAAAAGCTAGTACAGACACCATTACATGACACGTATGTTAATGACACACATGTCTTAACATTGTTTGCAAACAACAAAAGCTCTCGGGCACTGAAAGGAAGGAAGGTAGGCAGGTGGAAATCTGTTTCCAAAATTGCTAAGTACTTAAAAGAAATGATTTGCTTGTATATTTAGCAATTATTATTCATTGTACACCACAGTGAAAGAAAAAGATGTCACAAAATAAAATCCATCAAGCCTACCTAATATGTAGCCAGAAAAGACAATGCCAGGTATGTACCTGACTGCAACAATGGGATTTCTAGGACACCTGGGCCCCAGTAATACACAGCTGGGCCTGGCCACAGTGCCTACTAATACATGGCTGTGTCATATGCACAAGTACATAAAGGAAGTAAGAATGTCTGCTCTGAGTGGACTGAAGCAGAAACTTTCCCCACCAGCATCACCAAACTACATGAGCAAACACATGGATTAAAGTTCCTGGACCACAGTTTGTTCATCCGTGAAATGAGGGCGTTGTGCACAAGAGCAAAGCTCAGCAGTCTCTCCCAGTTTTAAGTTTCTATGTTACCGAGTCCACATCCCAACAAAACATTTTCCTTTTCTTGTTAGCCATGTCCTTAAAGTCAGATCACGGAAAATACATGATTTTAGAGACCATGCATGTTTCTCCAGATGTCCACTCCAGTGGCTCCTCCAGACCCCAGGACTCCATACAATTGTGCAGCTTCGTTGTGCACATGGACACCCAGCTAAGGGAGGCACCGTGGCTTAAATCCAGCCTGCAGTCACTAGCATCAGCCAAGAAGAAGGGATGCCTATTCCCAATGCAAACGAAGTCATTTTACAGACTAGCTACAGCTCAGTCTGGAAACACGAGCCTTTCACACACAAGCACAAAACTACCTAAGCAAACAAATGATCATTCAGTCCAACATGAGAGTAAAAAGAAATGTAAATACCCTTGAAATAAAGACTCTGGGGCAAGGGATATAGCTCAATGGCACAAGCACCTGCCTGGCAAGCACAAGGTCCTGAGTTCGATTCCCAGTACCAAAAAAAAAAAAAAAAAGAGTGTTTAAATAAAGACCCTAAGTTCTTGTAGAGATCCCCATTCTTCCTGTTTTATACTGATATCAGTCTTGTTTATCGGGGGAAACAAGAATCTCTTTAATACTTTATTCTTAGTGGACTGTATTCCAATGCCTAGATGTTAGCTTTAATTGCAGTTCCCAGAATATTCCCCTTATGATATTCTGGGTATGTTTGTGCAGTGGGCAAAGCTTTTTGGAGCCTAAGTTAAGCATCTGGTATACACAAACTATTTGAACCACACTAGATAAATATTGCCCAAGTCTTTGCTTTGACATTTCTATATGTGTCCTTCTTACTGCTTCCTCCAGAGGGGACTTCATTTAAAATAACGTCCACCTAAGTCAAAGATTCTATCTCCATTTTTCTGCTTCCAAAAAATAAATGAAAACCCACACAATTTGTTTTACAAACATGACATGAAGTAACCCAAAAATACTTCCTGAAATGCTTAGAAAATTGGCTTCGTGGAAGCAATTAGCTGGAACTCTTCTCTTGCATTAGAATAACTTTATAATTCCATGTCCAAAAGGTCAACCACAAATTTACAAATGTCCTTTTCATTCAGACATCCCTATACCTGGCAGACTATGGGACAAAGGGAAATATATAAATAAACACATCTTTGTGAACTATTTCCTCTCGTGATTATTCAATGGCCACGGACTGGGATTTTTTTTTTTTTTTTTAATGTGTCTTCCCCCCTTGACCAAAGTTATTTTCCCTGGAGATGTTCCAACAATATACTGTTAACATACTCCCATTGTGGAATTCATCTGGAAAATTTTGCAACTTAAGAAAACATTTCAAATATCTAACAGGCGTCTCTATGGACCTGCAGACTAGAGACCAAAAAATACAGTAAATATTTTTGGTCAAGCTCAAAAAGAGTTTGATGATTTGTGCAGTTGAGCTAGCTTATCTGTTTATAATAATGTACTGAAGGAGTTAGGATACTGTTCACATGCATTTGGTTTAGAAGTTAAGGATCCAAAGGGTCAAATGTATACAGTGCCTGACTCGGATTGGAGGCTCAATAAATATTTGTTGAATAAATGAAAGTTAAATCTTATAGTCATTAGCTGACTGCTCTGATGTAAGACATTTAAATCCTTGGAGCCTTAATTTGCAAAATGAAAGAAATTGGGCTACCAAGCAATTCTCATTATTTGAGTAGTTATGTCTTATAAAGTTGCTGTCAAATTAGAGAATACTGAACCATATCTCCTAGAGGAAATACAGGTTCAGGCTCCTGAAAGCCTCTGGTCATAACGCTTTCAATCCATCAATCAAACCATAACCTCGTGTGTTATGTTTCTACTTAAAGACCTTATTTATAGACATTGCTGATTCATTAACATTAAAGTCAAAGTGAACCAAACTGTAACGCATGCTTCAACAAGGCTTCGCTAGCACATATACTTTCTGTGAGGGCCACATCAGAACCTCCCTGAGCTCAGGAATATCACACAACACTTCGGCACTACACTTCGAGCCATTTTCAATAATGATGTCATCAATATCTGTCTATCTGTTTGTCTATCTGTCTATCTCACAGAGCTCCAGACTGTAAAGACATTTTTCACAATATGAGAGCTGAAACAAAAAGAGCACTATCCTCCTTCCACCTCAGCTTGGAACACGCATCTGGAAGAGTAGACTCATTCACGGCTCCATCCATGTCCTCAAACGACCAGAAAAAGTACCGTGAGTATTGATTTTGGGGGTTACACATAACATAAATTTTAGGTTATGCAAATTTGCAATGTGAATTACATTATTTATAAACTGCAACTAATGAAGACTGGTGCCAGGTGTGGTGGCACACACATGTAATCCCAGCACTCAGGAGGCTGAGGCAGGAGGATCACCATGAGTTTGAGGCCAGCCTGGGCTACATAAGTGAGTTCCAGCCTGCACTACATAGTGAGACCCTGTCTTAAAAAAAAAAAAAAAGAAGAAAAAGAAGATTGGCTATACTTTATTCATTCCCTGAATATTAGCTGTCTCCTCATTGTCAGCCAGCAGACCAGAACAGTATAGGAAGGTGACCAGAAGAGTGTCCTTCCTCTAATAGTCTAGCTGGGAGAAAAATTACACTAATAACCACCCAAATATGTAACCACCAAATGTGATAACTGCATGATGTAGAAGCCACAAGAATATAATTTAACAGCAAGTTCAGAAAGACTTAAATGGTATGTAAGTCCAGGCAGGAGTCAGCCAGGTGGAGTGGAGGCAATGCTGGCTGAGCAAATAAACACAAATGCCCTACGGTGAGATTGGGGATAACTAACACAGGTAACAAATTAAAGTGTTTTATATATTCTAAAACTCTGTACAAATATAAGGTTCTATCTTAAAGGTACACAATAGCAAAATGATTCCTAG
The DNA here is from genome assembly GCA_028451465.1 of Erethizon dorsatum. Lineage (NCBI taxonomy): Eukaryota > Metazoa > Chordata > Mammalia > Rodentia > Erethizontidae > Erethizon > Erethizon dorsatum. Next base: position 19,945,968 of record CM051829.1, on the reverse strand, counting down.
AAATGACTCCCAAGTTCAATACACCTCGTTTTAAAAGATAGAGTAATAGCTTTAAAGATTTTCTGAATATTTCCCATGTGCCAGTCACCAGGCTTGGTGGGAAGAATACAAAGAAAAATAGGACAGCGTTCTCACTGTCATGGAATAATTGCGGGGAAAGATGCTTAGTGGGAGGTAGATCCCACTACCTCCCAAAACAATGACAGACACTGGGGAGGAAGCCAAGTGTTATTGGGGTGGTAATGAAAAGATGCACAGCATAGGTAACATCTGCGCTAGTTTCAAAGATGAAAGTAGGAATCGGCATTCTAAGGAAAAGGGGACATGGAGTGAACATATGTCCCTGTTGCCTAGGCCAGTGCCAGTGTTTGTCTATTATAACAATGTAACTATTAATAATGTCCCTTTCATTTTCAAAAGTGTCCCAATTTGGATGAGAAACTTCTCACTGATGTTGCAGAGTTCTATGAGGCTGCATCTGGGCAGAGGAGACAGTGGAAGAGATGGAGTTATGTATTGATGTCTGGGGATAGGGCAAGCTAAGAGGATGGCTCTGTAGCAATGCAGAGCTAGTATATTCAGGTTGTTTGTCTTAGAGAGATGATTGCCAGAAATATGGAGTCAGGAAGACAACAGTATTTCAGAGGCTGTGACCAGAGGCTATTATTTAAGGCAAGAAACCAGCTGAATGGCAACAGAGGAGGACAGAAAAGACCTAATGCATGAAGTGGCAGGACTTGGTAATCAATTGTGTGAGCGTAGAGAAGGTTGAAAGGCAAGGAAGAAATGGATAATTCTTGTGATTGCAGTTTGGGAGGCTGGGAAGTTGGTGGTGAAGCCACTAACCAAAATCTAGGACACTGGCAGACAGGGAAGAGCACCAGAAGAAAAGTCTGCTTTGGAGGCGATGTTTGTGGAGCCAACAGGGCTGCCTCAGTCTGTTCCAGCTGTTATAACAATGTACCACAACTAGATGACATGAACAGAAGCTGCTTCTCGCCACTCTAGAGCCTGGAAGTCTGGTGTCAGGATGCCAGCATCGAGTTCCAGTGAGGCCCTCCTCTCGGTTGCAGACTACTGTGTTCTCACCATGTCCTCACATGGAAGGATAAGAATATAGCTCTCTAGGGTCTCTTTAGAAGGCCACTGATCTCATTCATGAGGGCAGAGCCCTAATCACCTCTCACCTTCTAGTACCATCACCTCAGGGCCTCAGTTTGAACATACGAATTTTGCGGGAACACATACCAAGACCACATCAAAGGCCTTCAAAGAGAGAGGCGCAGATGACTGGAGCTTCAGAGAGGGGAAAGAACAGCACTTATGCATCTGGCAGTTGAGGATAAAATAACAGAGGAAGAGATAACTAGGAGGAGGAAGAAGAGGAGATGGAGGAGGAGGGACAGACCAAGAGAACAGACCCACTGTAATAACCCCAGGCATTAACACCCCCTAGATATTCCCTAATACTCAACACTCAGTAAACAAAATGGGTGTGCTACTCAAATATCACTTCAACATAAACCCTCAGGCTACCTCCACTCCTGGCCCTTTAAAGTAGGCTGTCACAATTAAGTACCTCTTCCTATTTAAGAACTAATGACCCCTGACTGATTCTGAAAACACCAACAATTAAAGGGTGAGCTGAGGCAGAAGCTAAATCAAAGCCTGACCAGGAACAGGTGTGAAGGAGGTGCCTCGTCACATAACCTACATTGGCTTCCTCTCTTACGAAACCTAATTCCTTGTGGAAGTCCAGCAGCAAATGTAGCCTTGACTTCAAATAAGATTCCACTGTGGTTTTCTCCTCGTGCCCTGTCCAGTGTGCATAGAGTCATTTTATGCAGAGGGCAAAACAGTTACCTGCTGCAGCTGGCAGCCTCTCAGTGCATGTGTGACCATCTGAAAACCCAGGCGTGTTGCAGAGGCCTGGCCTGCACTGCCTGCTGCAATCAACCAAGGTGCTCCCTCTCAGATACAAGTTTCTCTTAAGGACACAGACAAAAATCCATTGCAAGCTAATAACTGCATCTTCAGGTAACAGAATGTTTCCTTTGCTCAGCACTGTGAACCCAATTCTATTGGTTATGGTACAGGAAATGTGTGGACTACTTCTCTGTTTATACCCATTAAAGGCTTCCCATGGTTAACAGCAACTAAAAATGCAGATTAGAAAACTGGTAATAGCAGGAGAAAAAATGCCACACAGGCATTTCATATTCCATTCAAAGTGTTGAATAATCACTGTTGAGCTTACTCAATGGAGCAATCTAACATGAAAATTCTTTAAAAAATAGAAGTATATAACATTTTAACCACCAATTTATCTGGTTTAGTTCACACTGTATATAGATCCAACTGTAACATCTTAATGTTCATGGAAACATCTGGGCATCACTGTTAGACAACAGGAAAACATGCTTTTCTTCTGAAGGCAAAATACAAGCTAACTTCTAACATCAGGAAGCATTACACTGAAGAGCAGCGATGTTTACAGATCTGAGTTGATGGATACACCCTGAGCCACGCTCTTCCTGGTTAAGTGTTTCCCACTGAAAAGCGTACTGCTCACCAGGAGCTGAGCCAATGCATCTAGTGTGCAGCTGTTTGGTTAGCGGCTGTTACTATCAGCCGAGAAACTTGGCTTTAATGGAGCAGGAACACTGGGAACCCAGTGAATCCATCAGCTCACCAGCATGTAGGCTACATCACGTGCAAACCGCTGTCAGGCAAGTTCTGGGGGTGGTGCCAAGGAACAGGGGTGAACGATCCAGACTACCCTTGGGGAGATTGGTCTCTTCAGCGATAACAAAACCACTAATATTTTAATGGGCAGCAAAAAAATTCCCTCTATTTTTGCAAAAGCCAGGAGCCAGTGACATTCTGTGTGCAGAAGCTGCATTATACATATGAAAAGGCTTGCTACTAACACCAAGCTTCTAACGAAGCCACAAGGCATGTTTTTAAAGCTACAAGGTATGTTTCTTTACTTCAATAACAATGTATGCTCACTGCAGAAAAATGAGAACTCATAGATGCATTCTTCTGGGGCCCTAGAGGTAAATTTTGTGATGAAGCTATTGACAAAGGTGTGCACAGGGTTAGGAAAACCAATCCAGGACCTGAAGCAGGAAGCTGTTACTGCAGGAGAACAAGTGTCTGCAAAGTGACGGCCTGGTGCCAGGGTAGACAGCATGGCCCTGAGGGAAGACTGTGTGAGGCTGGAGTTGTCAGGCTCATAATTGGAACCTGTTTCAGTCATGCATGTGTGTCCAGCAATGGGCTGACCCACATCCCATATGACTCCACCTGCATAACACCTCTGTACTTCCAAGTGGCCTGCCTTTCTCTTCCTTAACAAGCAATTCTACATACTACCAAGCACTCCATCACCTACAGCAATCTCCATACATAATTTCCAATCCTATCACTCTGTTGTAAGAACCATTTTTAAAAATCGGTAAAATAAGACATAAACCCGAAACTGACATTCAAAAGCTGTGCCATAATTTGGCCTCAAGCAGAGCTCTGCAGGGATCATCTGAATAATACTGTTTAATGATCACCTTAAGGGGGGCTTCTCATTTAAATAACACAGAGTTTGGGTGAGGCAGGTAGTAGCTGCTGACAGGTCCTGAATGCTAGGAGACCAGTTCTAGTATCTGGCAATTAGTGACTGGTCTGAGGGGAGGATCTTTGATGTTTTATTAATGATAATTCCAGAGACCAGCAGCTGTGGAAAGAATAGAAGGAGTAGGAAGAGATAAGACAGGGAGGGTGGTCACTCTGAACAACTGTTAAGTGAGGGATGAAGTGACACAAGCCTGAACATTAGTGAAGGGCAGAGGAAAGAACACCCAAAGGTTGTCATTACATCAGAACGGATGGGAGAAAGGATGGTGGGAAGGCAAAAAAGGGCTAGCACTCCCAGAAAGCAGGTAAAACCAGCCAGGAAAATGCTCACCCCAAGGGCAATAATGAGTAAGTGGGCAGAATGCTAGTTCAGAGATAAGAGATAATGAACTCACTAAAAGAATGGCAAACTTGAACAACATTCAAAAGGATGGGAGAAAAAAAAGTAACAAGGACATTAATGCATGGGGAGCCTTAATCACATGGAATTTTAAGTGAATTAATGTAGGTACAATGTGACTAGTACTTGGGTCCAAGGGCTCTAAATATGTACAGAAAAGAAAAGAGAAAAAGAGAATTAGAGATACCAAAAGTGATTAAGAGTTGCTGTTTCAAAAATGAGAACAGCCCCATGAGACCAGAAGAAAAATAAAAACGTTACATGAAGGATTATAGTCCAATGGGGTGGTGTTTAGAGACTGACAGTGAAGACAGCCATGGTAGCACATCTGCAGTAACGGCCACCAACAATTCTTCCATTCCCAAGCCACCCTCCCTCCATCTGCACTGGCCCTGTCATGTGCTTTGAGTGATAGTGTGCAGTTAAAGTGACTGCTATTTTGGTCTTCAGTAACATAGGCCTTCAAATCTTCTACCTCTGCTTCCCTCCTGAGCACCTGGAGTGCTGGTACCACTGTGCAAGAAATCTCACGTGTATACTGAGTGACGCGGCCCAGGTGCAGAGAGGTCAGCTGGAAAACACAGGCACCCCAGCTGGCGGCCAGCGCGAAGGCCCAAGACATGAATGAGACTATCTTGGCTCCTCCAGCCCTGGCTGAGTCTCCCCAGACAACACCACATGGAGCACAGCCAAACCATCCTCACTGGGCTCTGCCCTAATTACAAACCCACAGAACTCTGAGCAAGGAATAATTGTTATTTTAAGCCACTAAGCGATAGGATAGCTTAAGCAGTAATAGAAGATGGATATGAGAACCAAGTTCTTTTGAAAATGACTAAGAAATGACTAAAGAATAAACTGTTGAATTCAGTTGAAAACACGACTCCACTACTTAAAAGCTATATGACTTTTAAGTTGCTTGACTCATCTAAGCCTTAATGATCTCATCTGTAAAATGAGAATTAAAAAATCATTTAAGATTTGAGAAGGGTAACATATGTTACCTGGGACACAGTAGGTGTTCAATACAAACTATTTATGATTATTAAAAACAAGGCCAATAAGAACATTTTTGAGTACAACAAAAAATTATTATAAATAAATAATAATTTATTATGTGCTTATTTGGAACTGTCCAGAAAATATTTAACAAGCACACACTCTTCTGCTATTACACAATATTTGTATTTCTAAGATATTTTGTGTAATCAACTGTGTTATAAAAATAACTGCTCTCATAAGGGGAAAAGAGTTTAGGATCTATAAAATTTCAAATTTATAACAAGTTATTTTCTGCAGGAATTTAATAAGTAATCATAGCTTTTAGCTGGGCAAATCCAGTATTTAATCATATGCAGGTTTACTCCAAAAGCTTTTCATTTTCTTTCTTCAGCAAGACTACGATTTGCACTTCCCTACATATTTTCTGATCTTTGTCACCCACAGCTTTTCATAGAGCACAAAAAATAGAAACAGGATGGTTAATAAAAACCTCCCAAGTTAAACTGTAGCTTGGATCATAAGACAACGTTAAGGGAAAGAACCAAAGCCCATCAGCTGGCTGCCCAAATTTAAGTATCGCCAAATATCTTTGTTGCTCTGAGCAGTTCTAGTGCCCAGTGAAGAAAGCTGCATTGACAGTGAGAGCTTTGAAGCAAGCAGAGCTCCCTAAACTCCATCACTTCCAATTGGTGGCACAAAAACTGATTCTAGGGCCAGGGATCTAGCTCAGTGGTACAGCGCCTGCCTGGCAAGTGCGAGGTCCTGCCTTCGATTGCCAGTACCAAAAAAAAACCTGATTCTACAGGAGAAGCTACTATATTGTATCCTAGCTATGCCACTAAATAAATTCTGCCGATCATTCATAACAATGATTGGTATATTCGATGCCTTGTTGTACATTATATAGAAAAAAATAACAACTAAAACCTCTAAGAAGGTCATCTGTCACCATGCACAGTCCGAGGACTACTGAACTGTCATGAAGGTTTCTGGAACTCAGTTTTGCTCCAAGCAGCTGTATTCTAAGCGGACAGCTCCCTCATGAAAAGACTGTTTTACAAAGCTAAGAAAGACAACTTCCTGTCTCTTAAATCCATTATCTTTAGAATCCCCGGTGATTGTGAACATGAACTCATTCTTGAGTTAAAGGAAAGCCCCACAACATTCAGAAGGTAAACAAGAAAATCATGCAACAGAGCAGAAAAAGCTGGTCCCTCCAGAGTCAGGAGATGGTTACCAAATGTGACGATGAGGAAGTTCAGACATTCTTGAAATACCATCTGGGAACCTAACATCCTTCACACAGAAGATGCTGCTCGAGGAAGTATACACCAGACCTAGGGACAGAGAGGAGGAATGAGAAAAGCCAGAAAGAAAGGCAGCAGGGTTTCTGAGATATGCAACAGAAGGCAAATAAAAAGAAACAATGCAATAATAAAAATAGTATTTGATTAGGAAAATAGAGGAAGTTACTGAGAAGTGCAACCAGCCTGCCTGTGCACATGTAGGTGAACTCCTGAAGCAGGCAGTGGTATAAACAGCAGCAGCAAATACACTGTCATACAGCACAGACAACCTGGACAGCATCTTATGGGCCCAATTATATGTCAGCCCAAAGTACTTGGCAGGACAGCAGCAAAATATACTTTGAAGGTCTTTAGAAGAATGTTCCTGTGAAATTTGCCACGTTTATTAAATGACAATCTTCATCACATTATACTCTTTTTATAACCACCCTTGGGTGAAATTTCGCTTTGGTCTTAATACAAAGAAGAGTTGTAGTTCTCTTGGGTACTGTTCTGTTTAACCATATGGGCTTGGAGAGCTGATCTTTTTTCAGTAGATGATGGGAAGCTCAGAGCCAAATGGTCTACCCATAGCAAGCCTATGGCTCCTCATGGTTTACATTCTTAACTTCAACCTTGGCTCTACTCCTAAGCCTCATGTCCTGTTTATCTTTTCTTGTTCTTTTTGTCCTCTAAATTTATGCTATCTTCTTCTATTTTATATATTATAAACTATCTTAAATATATGGAATAAATCCAAGTGTAGATTGAAATCTACAAGTAAGACACATGGCTTTCTTTCTGAGACAATCTTACTGCACAGTAACGCATGTATCTACTCTCTCACAAATATGGATTCTGTGGGAACAGCCACTGTGCTGAGTACCAGGGAAGCAAAATAAACCCTGTAAACATGATCCCTGCCCTGACATCTTGTCAGGAAAAACACCTAAAATAAGTTACAAATTGTATAAGAACGACAACAAAACAAAGGGCCGAAAATGAAGAACCATGAGGTAGGGATGGGAGATATTCTCCTTCAAAAAATGTTTGGGGACATCTCATTGAGTAGGTGACACTGGAATTAATTCTAAAGGATTAAGAGATGGGATTAGGAATTTTTAAGTGGGGAAAAATTCTTTAAGCAGAAAACAAAATTGGTAACAGCTTGAGGAAGAGGGGAGTTTTGTTTAAAGAAATAAGACTAAGCTACACTAAAGAAGAGCAGTGCAACATGAGGATGGAGAGACAGCAGAGGCCCGGTGACTCAGGGGCTAAAAGGGCAGGGTATGGAATACAGATTTTAAAGGGCAGTGAGAAAGCACTGAAGGATGTTAAGTCTGGGTCAGATACAGCACATTTGTTTTTAAGGTTCAAGATCCCACATTCTGCGACCACCATCGGCTACCGACCTATCCCAAAGGAAACTAACTACAGTATGAGAATGCAAGCATGGAAAATCTGTATGTTTAGGGTGGCTGTTGACAGTGAAATTCTCTTGTTCTAATAAAGGTGGTAAGAACAATGATAGCAATTTTTTAAAGATAATACAGTATAAGCAAGTTTCTTATACTATAGAGGAAAAAGCCAAAACAAAAAGGATTAAAAGCCCAAAAGCAGTTGGCACGATAAAGGATAGGAAGGACCTAAAGAGATTGAAGGCCTGATGTCTTCTCATCTGTGGAGTTATTCAATTCTAACCTCTGTAACTTAAATACCTCAAACTGAAGTTAAAGATATTTCCAAAAACTGTAGCATTAACCACAGATTTGCCTCTAAATATGTAAAATATTAAAAATGTGTAGGAACAGATGTCAGAATATAAAAAACAAAAAGCACTATGATTACAGATGCCTTTCACTTTATAATAAAGTTATTTGGTTTATATTAGAGAAACTATCAAGTGTCAAGAAATCCAATTTTGCTACAAGACTTTGTGGAATTAGATGTAAAAGGATGTAAGATACAAATACATAGATGAGCAAAAATAAATTGTTAGCTTCCCTGTACAAGCTACATTTTCATCTGGCAAGAACACATCCTCTCCTGTGATGGTATCCTTTGTAGGCAAATGTGTAGAACTGCCTTGAGGCAAAATAAGCTTATACTTGAGTTATTCTGAAACCAAAGCAATTAGCTATCTTCCAGTAGTTGTCTCACACAGATCTGCTCTACTTCAAGTAGTGGGCTATTCCAAGGTGTGCCACAAACTGGCTTGGAATTAAGTGCACCTTAAAATGTACAGCCATTCATTAGTGATGACGGAAGTACCATTCATCCATGCCTGAAGAGAAATAACTTCATAAAACCCATTTCATCTGGTGGAAAAAATGTTTAAAAACAATGTTCACATTGAGAATTTTTTTAGTGTGATGATGACATCTTGGTAATGCATAAAAACACATTTCTTAGAGATGTATACTGAAATATGTAGCAGTAAAATGATATGCCTGAGATTTGCTTTAGAATACTTTAGCCAAGGATAAAAGCAACTGTCAAAGCATTTGTAAACATGCAGTAAATTCTTGGTAATTATTCCATCTTGGTAGCGATCATATGAAAATTCATTATCAAACATTGGATGGTAACTTGGTCCATGAGTGTTCTGCGAAACAAGCAAATATTTTGAAGAAATTTTAACCCAATAAAGGAACAATGTTTTGCAATATGAATAGTACGTTATACCAAATGTCACGTGATCACAACTGGTTCTTCTCTCTCTGTCTCTCACTGCTTTGATATACAAGTGCTTTGGATTACAAGTGGAACAAATTATTATCATAAACCAAAGTTTTACTGTGGAATGTTACTTTGGCATAGTTGGAGTTCTCATAATTAAAATTTATAGCCTAAGCAGAAAATATGGTCAAAAAATTAAGTTTGAAAGTTTATGATTATGGCACATGTGAAAAAACATTGAAGAAGCAAAAACTGAAGGGGGGATTCACTTTCACCCATCCGATTACAAGCACAACCTGTGAAAATGCTTTCCAAAGGTGCGCCGGTTAACACGCAGATGAGGAAGGCTGACTTGCCAGGGAGAGGAAGTTAACAGAAAGAAACATCCAACTAATGAGTAACCTGTTGATTTAATGAAAAACTCAACCAGGATACCTTTCTGCTAACCCAAGACTGTCCATACATGGAAAAGGACGTTAAAAGGAAACCTGGTCATTATCTGAGTGATTCAAGAAAACCTCATCCTTCTCATGTAAGTAATTGAGCTGAGAGAAAAAAAAAAAAATTTTTTTTTTAAACACACAGCTAAGTTATGTATCTGTCTTGCTTTACCATTTCCCTCGTTGTCGCTAAACAGAGCCAAACATGGAACTCAAGCAAGGCAGTGAAATGATGCAGAGTCTGCCACGGGCCAAGGCGTGCACCACCAAGGCACTGGGCAGATTTTCCTTGCTCCATAAGATAAACAAATTCAAAAGGAGTTACACGTGTTGAAAAGTAAGTTTATAATAAAAATTTTAGTAAAGATACAAACATTAAGCCCAGTATGTTGGGATATAAGCCGCGGAGGAGATTTTATGAGAAACCTTATCCAGTGTTGCCTTTGTTTCCCACTTTATTAGCATGACTCTCACCAAACCAACCTTTTCTTCCTTCTTAGAACAGTAAAGGATGCTGCAAGACTAGAGCTTGTCCCAAAGTGAGGACGTGGAGGCCACACGCTCTTTTCTCCCATTCCGTAGCACAGCACACCCTGGAAGCAGGAGAAAGCCAGGTGGGCAGGACATGGGAAGGGGGACTCCTGCCTGGCTCATAAGCCAGAGAGGGGAGAGAGAGGGAGTTAGCTCTCTTAAGACCTGATTTCCTCCTTTCAAGTAAATAGGGAGTAAGAAACTATCAAAGACATTCAAAAGATTCAGTTGACAGCTCACTGACGGCATCCTGCTTCAAAGCTGAGTGGAGGTACCTTCTACCAGAATCCCACAGTATCTTCAGAGCCGCAATGTTCACCCTGATGTCCAGCAAATCCCGAGGGCCGCAACCTAAGCCTGTTTCCCGTGCCTCTGATCTCCATGAAGCAGCCAGTGATCAGACTGTCAGACCCAGAAGGAGCTCCAGCAAAGCTGCACGCTGCCTTAACAGAGGTTCAGAGAATCCCCAAAGTCACACATTCCATAGTTGAGGCGAACTAAAGCGCAGCACACTAAGGGCAATGTCTCAAAAGTGCCAGACCAGGTGCTGTCTGGTTGCGGTGGATCATTATCTCCTGATTCGTTTTGGTAAGACTTGATACACTGTCATCCTTCTGTATCCTTGAGTGTCTGCTTCCAGAATCCCCGTCCCTCGTATACCAAAATTCACATGTTCTCCAGTTCCTCATACAAAGTGGTGCATTATCTACATATAACCTATGCACATCCTCTCAGGTACTTATTTCTAGATTACTTACAACACCTAATACAGTGTAAATGCCATGTAAATAGTTATTTTCTAAGTAGAGTGTAACAAGACAAGTATCTGTATGTGTTCACTGCAGGCACAATTTTAATGCTGAACCCAGGTACTTGAAATTAGTATCTTAAGTTTTAAATTTGAACATACCAAAACACCAGGGAGGGCTCCCTTAGTATCTAATTTCCTTATTATGAGCTTTCCAATGAATAGCTGAATTATGATGCATGCTATAAAAGAAAATATCATGCTATAAAAATGTTAGCACTCCATTTAATGAGAAAACATTCTTTAACTATCATTAAGGAAAAAATAACTGTACAATAAAGCCACTTCTGGAATGGATAACTGTAGTGATGACTATTTATATAAGCATAGAAAAGATCGGGGAAAATACACTACAAACCCTTGCTGGCCATCACATTGGAGGGATGAGATTACAGAAGAGCTTCAGTGTTAAACCTTACACCACTATGATGTAAAATATATAAGGAGCAAATACTGCCATCATCATTTAATAAGTTTTAAGAAAAGAAATTTTCCAACAGAGTTCCCCTCTGTCTTGTTCCCCTTCCCAGTAGGAAGTGCAAAGTGGAGACCCAGGTTTTGTCTTCTGGCTTTTTTCTTAAATATCAAATAATCCTTTAGTGTCCTTTTTCCAAACCTAAGATTCTCCATTCACTTAGCTGGAGAAGTCATCCAGGATGGTAGAAAAAGTGGCGATTCCCCCTTCTTGTACTTTCCTGAGAGAATAAAATTGCTTTGCCCCATCATGAAGACAGTTTTCTTTGGGATCCAAGTCTTTCAGTTTTAGAGTCCTAAGAGGTGTGTATGAAGCCCGTATGTGTTCATGGCATAGAAAGTTAACTGTGGTCCCAGTGCCTGAGTTTAAAACAACACACACATCGCCTCATGGTATGGCCAATGTCAAATGTGAGGGCCAAATGTGAGGGCAATCCAACAGCAAGTCAAGCTGTATCTAAGCAAAGAGACAGACATCCTAAATCCATTTATGTCATGTTTTAAAGACTGGACACCAGCAGATGATTTCATTAAAAAAAAAAAAAAAAAAAAAAAAAGTTGGTGCAGTGGTGTATGCCTGTAATCCAGCCACTCAGAAGGCTGAGGGAGAAGGATTGCTTGAGCCCAGAAGTTTGAGATCAGGCTGAGCAACATAATGAGAAAGGAAAAAAGAAATCAAGGAAAGAGTCACTCAAGAGGCAGGGCTTGGAGACGCAGCTTGAATAAATAACTGGATGGCTAAGACTTGCACGACGTCCGCACTGGAGCATCCCAGTCTGTGCACACAAACCCCCACCTCACCCTGTACAGAAGTGAACGCCCAGACACACCCCGCAGTACGCCAAGACCTCACACACGTCCTGCCCCAAGATACCAGGGGGCCCCTAGAGCCTCCTGGTCCAGGTACCTTTTTCCACTGACTTTGACATAGGCTCCATCGATTATAATCTACATGTGTTCCAAGACCCGAAAGTGTGTTTTGCAAGTGCAAGACATCTCTGGGAAAGGACTCAGGGAAAGGTGCAGGGTTGGCAGAGATGTCTACTAGACTGTCAGGCATCTCTTTGGATCCTTTTATGACCTTTCCTTAAATACCCATTCCTGTGACATCCTCTGCATGGAGGGCCATGTTCACTATACACACTGCCAAACTCTGACTATATTAACTCGGAGGTCACTTACCAGACCACTACATGTCTTGCCATCCTCATATTCAAAGAAATCCTTTTAATAAGGACTTCAAGGGCCCCTCTATACATAAGGTGCAACTGCATTTCCATTACTTCCTTATAATCATTTGTATATTTAGTCAGCATAATCACTGTTTTAATGCTCAAAAAATATGCAGTTATACATATGGAACTATGCAAATTGTATAGACATATTTGGGGACCAGCTGGTTCTAAATCATATGGTAAACAGAGGGCTTACATTAGAGCTTCCCAAAACACAGAATGCATTGTTTTGGGTTGCACAAAGTTCACTCAAGCTCCTAAAAACCATTGGGTTTGCTTGAAGTGGGGGTTGAGGAGTTCTGTTATCAGCAGGGCGCACTACAGTACAAGGAGTTGCTTACAGATGGGGTAGGAAGAGAATCTTGGTCAGCACATCGATTTCCTATCATACTATGTGGAAAAAACAGTGTTTGTATTTGATGCTCACAAGGAAAGAATAACACAGCCTGACACTGAAAAGCTTTCATTTATAATATGCTGAGCCATGTTTATATCTTGAGAAGGTTCATGTAGGGCAGCAGCAAAGCGAAAATTTTTTAATGGACTGCAGGTTGTTAAGTAGCTCGACAGTAAGCTGAGAGCCTATAATACAGAGTGGAAAGTGATGAAATTTACAGCATGGGATTTGAAACTGATCTTCTTAAAAAATTGAAAGAACTCATCAAGAGTGATGAGTAGACTTCAAGCTAAAGCTTATCAGAAAAGGCAAAGAGGATCACTACATATTAGTTAAGGAAACAATTCAAAAGGAAGAGATAACAGTTGTAAATATATATGCACTGAATATCAGCATGCCCAACTTCATAAAACAAACACTAGTGGGCATAAAAGATTAAATAAACATCAACAATAGGGCCCTCAATGCCCCACTTTCACAAATAGATCAACTAGACAAAAAAAAATCGAATATCAGAGATGAGCCACACCTTTGAACAAATGGACTTAATGGATATTTACAGTGTTCCATCCTAGCACAACAGAATACACATTCTTCGTAGCAACACACAGAAGATTCTTTAAAATAGACCACACACTAGCCTATAAGCTTGCTAACATAAATGTGAAAGAATCAAAATCATTCCATATATATTATCAGATCACAGTGCACTAAAACTAGAAATCAATAGCAAAGGAAACCACAGAAATTTTACAAACACCCAGACGATAAATACATTTCTAAACACTCAATGGGTCATAGAAATTAAACAACTCCTAGAGTCAAACAATAATGCCAGAACAATATATCAGAATTTATGGGACAGAATGAAAACAGTCCTAAGAGGGAAATCTACGCTGTGAATGCTCACATTAGAAAAACAGAATGTGCCCAAATAACCTAAGGATGTACCTCAAAGTCTTAGAAAAAAAAGAGTAGTCTAAATCCAAATGTGGTACAAGGAAGGAAATTACAAAGATCAATGTGGAGACTAATGAAATTGAGATAAAAATAATACAAAGAATCAAAGAATTGAAGATCTGCTTCTTGGAATGAATAAGTACAGTACTTCCAAACTTATTCTTTTTTTTTTTGTGGGTTGACCTCAGGAACTCGCGCGCCAGCAGGCACCCGTGCTGCTGAATGATATCACCGGCCCCTTTTTTCGTATGTGGGTACCGGAAGTCAAACTCACGACCTCACGCTTGCCAGGCAGGTGCTTACGTCACTGAGCTATCTCACTGGCCCCCAAACTTATTCTTGGAAGCTAGCATTACCCAATTCCAAAACCAGACAAGGACTCAAAAAAGAAAACTACAAGCCAAACTCATTAATGAACACAGATGCAAAAATCCTTGACAAGATACTAGCAAACAGAATGCAACAAAGCATTAAAAAGATCACACATCATGACCTGCAAACTTCATCCCAGTGGCGCAAGGATGGCTCAACATATGCAAACCAATAAATATAACACATCACAGAAACAGAAGCAAGGACGAAAATCATATGGTCATCTCAATACATGCAGAAAAAGCCTTTGACAAAAACCCAACATCCATTCATGATAAAATCTCTGAAGCAAATAGGTATCAAAAGAGTATCTCAATCCAATAAAAGCAATTCACGACAAAACTACTGCCAATATTGTATTAAATAGGGGAAAACTGAAAGCATTTCCTCTAAAATCAGGAACAAGACAAGGATGTCCACTATTGGTATCACCAGTCCTGTTCAATATAGTACTCGAACCTTTTGCCACAGTTATCATGCAAGAGAAAGAAATAAAGGGTATATGTGTAGGAAAAGCAGAAGTCAAGCTATTTTTATTCACAGATGACATGATCCTTTACAAATAAGACCTAAAAATTTTCCACCAAAGACTCATAGAACTAATTCAGCAATGTAGCAAGATACAAAATCAACATGCAAAAATCAATAGCATTCCTGTACACCAACCATGATCCCACCAAGAAAGAAATTAGGAAATAATAACATTCACAGTAACCTCAAGAAAGGTTAAATACTTAGCATTTAACCCAACTTAAGAAGTGAAAGACTTTTATAAAGAAACTACAGTACAGTATTCTGAAAAAGGAGATTGAAGACACAAGAAAATGGGAAGATATCCCGTTCCACCACAGGCAGAACCAAAATGGCCATACTTCCAAAACTGAAATATAGATCTAATCCAATCTCGATCAAAATTCCAACAGCATTCCTCACAAAACTAGAGAAAATAATTCTAAAATTCATATGGAACCAAAAGAGAACTATAATAGTAAAAGCAGTCGTGGGCAACAAGAGCAAAGCAAGAGGTGTCAAAACCCCAGACTTCAAGTTATATTACAGGCTATGGTGATAAAAACAGCGTGATACTGGCACAAAAAAACATACATGTAGATCAGCGGAACAGAATACAGGATGCAGAAACGACCCCAGACACATTCGGCCACCTCAACTTTGACAAAGGGGCCAAACCATATGCTGGAGAAAGATAGCTTCTTTAGTAAATGGTCCTGGGAAAACTAGCTACACTCATGCAGAAGATTAAAACTATACCCATCTATATCACCAGGCACTAAACTATAATCAAAATAGTTCAGAAACAACCTGCTGGAAGAAAAAATAGGTAAAACTCTTGAAAACAGTCAAGGGTAAGGACTTTCTAAACAGAACCATAATTGCACAAAAAATAACATCGAGAATCAACAAATGGGATTATGTCAAATTAAAAAGCTTCTTCACAGCAAAGGAAACAACAGACTGAAGAGAATCTATAGAATGGAAAAATATTTTTGTCAGCTATTCCTCTGACAGAGGACTAATATCTAGAATATATAAAGAACTCAAAAAAAATCATACTCACCAAAATAAAAGACCCAATCAAAAAATGGGCAACTGAAATGAACAGATACTTCTCAGAGGAAGTACAAATGGTTAATAAATACATGAAAAAAATGTTCAACATCTCTGGCCATCAGAGAAATGCAAATTAAAACAACACTGAGATTCCAGCTTACTCCAGAAAGAATGGCTGTCATCAAGAACTCAAATAAGTCCTGAGGTCGACCCCCCGGTACCCACAAAAAAAAAAAAAAAAAAAGAACTCAAATAATACTAAGTGCTGGTGAGGCTATAGGGGAAAAACAAACCGTTCTACATTGTTGGTGGAGAGTAAACTAGTACAACCACTATGTAAATCAGCATGGAGACTCCTCAAAAAACCTAAAATTAGAAATTCTATTTGACCCAGCTATTCTCCTTCTAGGTATCTTCCCAAGAATTAAACGACATCATGCGATCATACATGTGCATGTTTATAGCAGCATACCTTATAATGGCTAAATCTTGAAAGAAGCATATACATCCATCAACAGATGAATGGATAAAGAAAATGTGGTAGTTATACACGATGGAGTACACATCTGCCATAAAGGATAAATCTGAGTCATTTATAGGAAAATGGATGCACCTAAAGACCTCCATTAAGTGAAATAAATCAGACATAAGCTTAAATATCCTACACTGTAACTTCTCTTATGAGAAACCCAGGCACCAGGAAACTGGGGGAGAGATCTTTTGTCAATGGGAAAGAGATCTAGATATGGAGGAAGGGGAGAGGAGAGGGAAATACTATGTACATTAAGAACGTAATCATTATGTACTGCAAACATGCACTAACGAAAACATTTTAGAAGAGTGGTATATCCTCGTTGGCCCACCTCCACCAACTGCATGGCTTCCCTGACTGCCCTCAAACTGGCCCAGCACAAACTAGAGACACCAGGAGAGAAAAAGCAGGATCCAACACTAAGGGATGGCAAGCACTAGCAAGCTGATGTTACACCAATGCAGACTTCAGCCATATGTTTCCACTGAGGGACCTGGACCTGCAACAACTACTAGAGACATGAAAGTGACCCAGGCTTACTGGCCACAGAAATCAGAAATGTAGACCATTTACCCAGCTACTGACAAGGAACTAGGCTGCTTGCCTCACTATGCCTTCTCCAAAGCAGTGGTTTTGCTATGTATTGGAGCCATATGAGAAGCTTTAAAAATTCCTGGGGCCTGCCATTCACCTCCAGAATTTCTGATGTGGCTGGTCTAGGATGCAGCCAGAAAAAATTGGGAATTTTAAGAGCTTCTTAGACAATTCTGAAGTACAGTCAAGGCTCAGAATCACAACTATCACCATGAAAACAGAAAGTAAAGGGCTGATAGAAAGATCTGGAATGATGCTGTGATGCTCGCAACAATGCTCCTTAAAATTTCATGTGCAAAGGAAATGTCCAGGGGTTTTGACTCAGTGGGTCCAGGATGAGGCCTGATTGTCTACATTTTCTTTTCTTTTTTTTTTTTTTTGTTGTGGGTACTGGGGGTCAACCTCAGGACCTCGTGCGCCAGCAGGCGCCCGTGCCA
This sequence comes from Erethizon dorsatum, assembly GCA_028451465.1. NCBI lineage: Eukaryota > Metazoa > Chordata > Mammalia > Rodentia > Erethizontidae > Erethizon > Erethizon dorsatum. The sequence goes on along the minus strand of CM051829.1, from coordinate 19,928,619 downwards.
CTGAGCGATATCACTGGCCCTTTTTTCATATGTGGGTTCCGGGAGTCGAACTCGGGCCCTCGCGCTTGCCATGCAGGCACTTACACTGCTGAGCCATCTCACCGGCCCATGCATTTTAAAAATGATAATCTCACTCTAAGTGGTTAGAATATAGTCTCCAACATCTGGCCAGAGAAATGCAAATTAAAATCACCCTGGAGAGAGGTTCCACAGAAATGAAAGTTACAAACAACATTGCAATACTGTCCCCTCTATTAAATGGCACCAGTGCATGGTGGGGTTTTCTTGGGGGCAGGGGAAGTCTTAAGTCTACTTTTGATAACTTGTCCAACTTGTTTCCACCAATGGAACTGACATCTTTTCCAGCAGTCCTCCTTTTCCTCTACAAAACTTTTTTCTTATCCTGCAGTTGGCAGGAAAACAAAGTAATCACAATTTGCAGGCCTTTAAAAAGGGCCCGATGGCTACAAAGAACTCAGACCCTTAAGTCAGGCTGCCTGGCTTTGAACCCTGGCACCACCACTCACCTGCCTGGACCTGGACGTGTACCAGGCCACTTTAGGTAAGAACTTGCTAGAGACAAGATAGGATAGTTTCTGACAAAGTCCTCACACACGGAGCAATCTGAGAGACCCATCCATGAGTAACACACGCAAAGCTTTCGGTATTTATTTCTGGCTGCTCAAAGCTTTGTGTTTTTTTCTTGAAATCTATTTTTGTATTCAAAACTCTTCTTCCTTGTCCCTCTCCTCCTTCTCCTCCTCCACTGAGTTCCAGCTACAAACTGTTGCCAGATTAGATGACCTCTACATAAGCGTGGATCTACTATATCAAAATTCTCTATGTCCACCCCACTAGGCCAGAGCATCTAAAAGCTCCAGAAAACTGACATAAGCAAATTAACATCAAGCCACATATTTTTACAGCACTTCTAGTTTCAATCAAACTTTCTCATAGATAAGGGTTCATTGATATCACACCCTAAATCCTTTTAATCTTATGGATTCTGTTAAAACTCAATCCCAATGCTTAATTTTTGTGGCGCTGGGAAGTGAACTCAGGATCTCATGCATGCCAATTACATGCTCTGCCACAGGACTATACCCAGCGCCCCCTCACTTACTCTATTCTGCCACCACCTTGCCTCAGAATGGGACTCTAATCAGCTTGCGTACAACCTGCAGCAGCTAGCATAACAGGCTCTGTGGGCTTGGGGAATTCCTAGGAAGGCAACCTCTGCTCTGCCAGGCCATTTTTCACCACAATACTTGTGAGCCATTTCTCTGTAGGAAATTCCAAAGTGAAGTACGGGCATGTTACTAAGAGTGATTCCAAATGAAAGCAGAGAGGTAACAGTTGTTGAAAAAGTCACAGCACGGTCTCTGTGCTAACTTTTAGACAGCCTCCCACCACCAAAGAAACAGTGCCAGACACATGCTGAGGCTTACAAAACTCACGTTTGCAAGTCTATCAACCTTTACAAGTTTAGTCTGTCTGTATCTTAACCTCCGTTAAAGCTGTTACGTTACAGTGGGCATGTCAGGTCAGAGCCCCACGAGACTTCAGTAGAAACATCTTTATTTCACACAACTTCATCTCCATAGGATCCTTTCTATTCATGACCTAGTTTTTGTGTGCATATTTTTTCTCTTTGCTGTACTGCACAGCTTTCCTTTACCTTCCTAATATGTCAAATGAACGCCAACAACTTCCTCTTTTCACCTTCAGCAAAATACCTCAGATTTCTTCTCTCTTCAAAGTGTTTCTTAAATTCCTTTAATTTTCCACTACTTTCCCCTCATACCTGCTGTCAGAAATCATCACTATTTAAGGAGTCTCCAGAAAGTTTATGAAATAATTTGCACTGTTAAAAGGGGAGCAAACTTTAAGTTCAAAATTTACTGATATGCTATGCAAAGCAATTGTGAAATGGAGCACATCTGTAATCCCAGCACTCAAGAGGCTGAGGCAGGAGGATCACTGCAAGTTCAAGGCCACACTAGATTACATAGTGAGTTCAAGGCCAGCCTGAACTACATAGCGAGATCCTGTCTCAAAAAAAAAAATTGTCATGGGGAATAGTTTTTAGCTATACATGAAACGTATAATTACAACTATGATTTGCAATACCTTCATTGAAAATGGCTGTTTTTCTAGACATGTTCCTCCAAATATCCACCTTTATCATTAGATCTTTGGATGTAAAAAGTTTACTATACAAATTCAAAGCATGTTGAAGTACATGGAGAGGGGGCTTTCAATCAAAGTCATGTTATCATCAATGTGCAAGTCAATAACAAAGGACAGCAGAAAGCCCCCAGAGGCAGCTCAAGGACTGCCCCACTGCCACAGGAAGGCTTGTTATAGAAACACAGGAGGCACAGTACACTAGTGGTTCATAAACAACTTCTTAAACACTGACAAGCTACATTCACCGAGCACACCATTTAGGAATGAAGACTCAAGAAGTTCTAGCTCAACAAAAGCCATGATCAGCTCTTGGAGATCAGGAAACTAAGTCACAAATCACATTTGGCCAGCAGAGTCAAATGCAATAGAACATGACAATGTACAGGTAAGTGCCCTAAAAATGAAACTGACTAAATGACTGCCCCCAAGTCACCTCCTTGAAGACTCATACATCTGGATGAGGCATCCTATAGATATAAAACCCCACTCCTAATTTTTGTATGAAGATGGCATTTTAAGAATAGGAAACTTTCTACAAAGGGCCATGTCTTATTTACTTTTTTCCCCACTGCTAAGACAAAATACCCGACACCCAAAGTTAAAGGGGGAAAGGTTTATTTAGCTCACAGTTTGTAGAGGTTTTGGTCCATAATTGGCTGGCTTCAAAGCAGAGTGGCATGGCAGAGGGGCATCACAGAGGAGACAGTGTGTGGCACCCACAAGGTAGTAAAAGCATCAAGGGACCTTAACAGCATCTTTCTGCCTCTTTCATCTTACCCAGACTACTTAGGGTGGGTAGCACTCACACCCTTAATCCTAGTGCCCTCGATCCTAGCATTGCACCATGAATCAACCCCAGCATCACACACTCTAGATCCAGCCACCCCTGAAAAAGCCCCACCTATGACTGACTGCATGAGGCTTTGGGGGGACATCTAGACACAAGCCATAACAGGCCAGACAGTAAATGTCTGAGGATTGGGGGGCCAGGTAAGTATTCTGTTGTATGTTTTCCTTTTTCACAACCCTTTAAAACTAAAAACTATTCTTAGATCGCCAGTGGTGTAAAAACAGGCCAATCCCTGCTCTGTACCAACCTCCCAAACCCAGGTTCTGCACAGCACAGTGAGTTCTGTCTCCCTGCCCGTTCTCTCTACATACGGCCTCCTGTGGAGCGGCCACTAGGGTTGACAGTTGCCCCTTCTATTCCCAGGGGATCAATGGAACGTCACTCCAGATGGGGCAAATGGAATATACTGCAGTTGTGGCCAACAGGAAAAGATTAAGAACAGGTGGAAAGGCTGTGAACCGATGTGGTCCAGGTTTCTGAAATCATAAAAGGCACAGGAAGATGACTCATTCATATTCTACCACAACGAACACGAAGGCCATTTATACATCCATTCAAGCACTCACACCCGTTCTTGATGCCCAGGTTGCACCTTAAAGCCGGAAAGCTGCTGCAACACCTTGCCCAGTGGAGATTAAACACGTAGACATCCATAACCACCACCCTGTCTCAGAAAGGAAAAAAAATTATCCAGAAAGGTTCAGGTGCATTCATTACAACAGATCCACGATGCATTATTAAAGGAAATCAAGCAATATCAGAGCAGTGTGCTTTCTTATAACACTGCTTAAAGTCCATGTGAGAAACTGTGGTGGGAGTGAACTGGACCGGGGGTATCTGTCCCTGGCTTGGACAATCTTAACGCTGCCATCCACCTCACAGGGCACCTGGGAGGGAATTAGCCCTCTGTAATTCTTTCACATTCCCATAACTCTTAGAAACAAGAAATTTGTGGCACATGCTAAGTTCTTACTAGTGCTTCTGCAGGAAAAAAATCGCCACCGTCTCTGGGAGCTTGTGGCCCTGCTTGGAGCTGTAAGGTTTCTTTTGCTGAAAAGATACAGCTGGGCTACAGGAAATTTCAGTATCTTAGCCCCTAAAAAATGACAGTCACATGTAGGCCAAAAATAGCTATCTTTAAGATGTCCCAAAAGACATCTTTAGTTCAAAATTCCTTTACTGAAAGATAAAGTTAATTAAAACCCATAACTTCCATGAGAACAGAAGTTTGTTTTGAGGTCCAGCGGGGGGCTGGGGGGGTGGCAGAGAGAGGTTCTTTGCCCACTTTATTCACAGATGTAGTGAAGGGTACAGAATTGTGCTTGGTGCACTGTAATAACCAAATATTCACGGACTGAAAAGAAAATTGTGAACACTATAAAATTAGGAAATGGCTTCATGAAAGAAGACCTAGCTTGGCAGATGAGGAGCTGCAGATGTCATAGCTGTTTGCTTTTTCATACCAAAATAAAAGCAATAAACTAGAATAGAAGGAAATCTTTGTCCTCCAAGACATTCAAGCAAAGCCCCAGTGCAGGCGGACCCTCTAACTCACAAAAGCAGCGTGGGTCCTGCTGAGCAGGAAGGCAGATCTGGGGAAGCTGAGCCACACTGAAGGGGAAACAGATTGAAATACAACCCTTCTCCTGAGAAAACAGAGTATCCAGAATAAAGAAAGTGCGTTTGGTGTTTCCCGGTGTGCCTGCCCCAGCTTCTTTTAGACAAGATGAACTGAAGTTAACCATAGGAAGTCAGGCAGCAACAATTTCAACAACAATAAGAGTAGCAACTGGATCCAATCTCCAAGGACACATCAGTGAAAGCTAGCCTTCTGTGACCAGTCCAATTGTTAGCTGTTGCCAATCGCTCTGTATTGTTCCTCTGAGAAGGCGTGAAAAGTGATATAGAACCCTGCCTTGGGCCACTCTCCACCTTCCTCCCGCCTCCACCACCTGTTCTTGTGGGAGGGAAGGGATTCTGCCATCCTCCCCTTCAAAGCCAGTGTCTGTGGCACAACCAAAATGTGGGCAGGAACCCACATATCCTTTTCGGGTGTTATTTAAAATAGCAAGTTCACAGAGTCAGCTAGAGCTGCCAGAAGGCAGCACCTGTAACACATTAGCACTTAAGGTAAGATGGTCTAGCTGGGAGCCAACGAAAACAACTGCACCACCTCACAGAGGGATGGTTAACCTCTGGTTTCCAGAAGAGCATGCCTCTCCCTGCTTGAAAAGGGTGCACACTTGGACAGCAATAGAAATCCTAAAAGGAAGGCCTGACAGATTTAAGTAAAATCTCACCATTTTTCCTTATACCATTAACATATTTGTTCCTTGAGTTAGTCTACAAATATGTATGGAGCCACCACTCAATCTAGGCATGGAGCTACCCTCTAAGGATATGGTTGTGAATGAGGGGACAGAAGGCCCATACCCTCAGAGGGGTGACACAGCATTGCCAGATCCAGTCCTCCATGGAAGAGAAGACTGCCTTCATCATGCCTATGATTCAGGCCTTGCTGCCCAAAACCATTCTCCCTGGTCCTGGCACCTTCCGTGCCATTTCCTTTTTAACGGTAGGGCATGGATGGCTGGGAAAACACATGCCATCCGAAAGAGGAATCAGGTGCTCTAAATGAGCCCACAGATATTCACAGGGCTGCCTTCATGCCTGTCTCGAGCTATGCTGGGTGCTATGCTGGCCACAGGATGGGCAGCAGCAGAGGGTTGAGAAACCATAACTGGGCTGGGAGTCTGACTTCTTGCTTCTGCCAAGAACCTTTCATGACCCTGCACAGGGGGCAAACCTCTCAGGTCCTCTGTAAATTGCTGTAACTTCAAATTCTAACCAGTTGTGCGCTCCACCTGCTCTACAGTCATAAGCAGGATGCTTTGGGCATCAGAAAGGAGGCAGGAAACAAAACCCTGTGTAATTTTCCCAAGGCACTTGATTTCTGGGCTTACTCTACACTTGGAAAAGTATCTAGAAACAAGTGATGTTGACCAGTACAGAAATGGCTGTGGTCTAGATATGTTTTCTCAAGAATGTCTATTGTAAAGTTGACAAAACACAAAATTTCAACAAGTGTCCACTGAGCACCTACTTCAAGGACTCCCCAGCCCACACTTCACAGGTCACAGTGGTGGAAAATGAAAATCATACAACATTTCCCTGTCTCGAACTGCTCAAAGCTCTTTATCTACATCAACTCATTTAATCCACATAGTGACTCTCTAACTTCAGTGCTAATATAATGCTTAGTTTACAAAGGGGAAAAGTAATGCCTGGAGACTTAAACCATTCAAGGTCACAAAATAAGCAAAAGAGCTGGGATCAAAGTGGAGCAGAGTTTGCTACTGTATGTGTTTTGACATAATCAAAGCCCTCAGTGGGAATTCAGCGACCCACTAGAATAGTGTTTTCTACGCCTTCCCTTAGATGCGTCCTTACCTGGAGCCTGGTGCTAGTCTAATGAAGTGAACTCTTGCTCTACAAATTCAAAGTAAATTCTAAGTAAACAGATATGCACCAACTTCCGTGCTCCCCATAGGATCTGTCAAGGCAGTTGCATTACCTCAACAAAGAGTAGGAGTTTCTGCATGTCCACGTCACGTTCCCTGTGGGAACATAACCCACCCTGCACAAAAGCAAGCAATGCCTAGTAAGACACCACTGACCAGATGCAAGCATGACTGAAGGACAAGCAGGTCACAGGTACCACTTGGCCTCCACTTAGAGGTCCATGAACCAAAGACAAAAATCACAGGCATTTCTCTAAACTGTAGTAACTAACGCATCGTTAAAGAACAGCCCTGGAAAACAAAGTCTACTCTTGCCCAAAAAGCTCTTCCTTTCCCCTTATCTGCCCCCACTATTAATATAGTGTGAACAGCATGACTTTGAACTCCACTGTATACCATTGTGTATTGGCTACAATTTCAAAGTCTTTGGTCCAAAAATTAAGCCTGCAAACTATCTGAGATCAGGAACTGTATTTTATTCTTTTATACATGAGCATTATCTAGGGCCATTTCATGTTCATAATAGATGCTCAACAAATCCTTAATTAAGGAATCAGAAAAGCTATTAGGATATTTATTGGACACAGCCTCATTCAATAGAGTATATTTTACTGATATTTTCTACACAAACATATTCTCTTATTTCAAGAAAGCTTTTAACATGTCATTTTACTAGTATAAAACCCAAAAAAGAAGTAAACACAAACCTTTTGTTCAAACTACATAGTTTGGGAAAGGAAAAATTAACTTGTGGGAAAAACTTTGATTGCTCCAGGAGGGTAACAGCATAAGGACTTTATATGCTTGGTTTAGCTGTAATGAATAGTTCAGATAAATCACACCCGGTTCTGATATCTTAACTACTGGTAAGGGTATGTCCTGTATCAGATTATAACACTAGCAAATATGTTCTCTTAAACTCATTAAGCTGTCATGGGAATTCATGCAAAAAGCATTTATTAAACTCTATGCACTTGGCACAACACACCTTGGGGGAAGAAAGTCTAGAGAGATCTTGACCTTGCAATTGAGATAAAATCCTACAAGGAAGGAAAGCTATTTATGTACAAGTCAGTTCAGCACATAATATAAAGTCAATGGTCCAAGACAGACCTCAAGGTCATGATAATTTAAAAGCATCACTGTGGATGTCGTGGTGGTATTTTTGCTTTACATGGTCCTAGTGACTGAACCCAGGGTCTTTGAACTGAGCTATATCCCCAGCCTTTTTTTTTTTTTTTGAGACAGGGTCTCAGTAAGTCCCTATGAACTTGAGCCTCCTAGAGTACAGGGATCACAGGCATACACCACTACAACCAGCTGTTAGTGTTTACTACGAAACTATCTGAAATTTATAGCCATCTGAACTTTAGTCTTTTATCTTCCATAGATCCCAGGATTTGGAACATTCACTGGATCTGTAGACACCTCAGAGATCATGATGTGCCCAGGTTTTGAAGCCTGGGTTTGAGTCTTGGCTCTTTTATGTGTCAGTTTTGAGACCCTGGGCGTGTTATTCCTGATTTTTTATTCCCTCTTCTGTAAGACTGAGATAATACAAATGCTAGCAAGTGGCATTAGAAATAACACACAAAGAATGGTGCTGAGTACGAAGAAAATCTCGAATTGTCACTATTGTATAATAAATATAAACTGTTAAGAGCAAAAAGGTGCTACTTAGGTGAAAACAGGTAAAACAAACAAACAAGGAAGACAATTCAGAGTCTACCTCTTCTCTACATCACTTAGTTCTCAGTATACTGTTTGGTGTCATACAGATCAAATTTATTTCATCTACCATATGTAGTATCAAACCTACTTTACTGCTGGGCATGGTGGCTCAAGCCTGCAATCCCAGCACTTGGAAGGCTGAGGCAGGAGGATCGCCGGGGGTTTGAGGTCAGCCTGGGCTACATAGCGAGATGCTGTCTCAAAAAACAAAACAAAACAAAACAAAAAATCTACTTTCCATATCACTAATGACTTTTTCTTTTTAAAAAAATCTCTTTTCAACAAGATCAGATTTCTCTCACTTGTGCTGAAAACTACTCACCAAAACACACCCGGAAAAAAGTAGGATTCTAGGGCCCGATGAGATGGCTCAGAGGCATAAGCACCTGCCTGGCAAGTGCGAGGTCCTGAGTTCGACTCCCAGAACCCACATAAAGGGAAAGGGCCGGTGATATCGCTCAGCGGCACAAGTGCCTGTTGGCAAGCGCGAGGTCCTGAGTTTGACTCCCGGTACCCACATAAAAAAAAAAAAAAAAGTAGGATTCTACCTAGTCTGAGAACACTGGCCAGGCAGTAACACACATTCCTTATAGTTTGGTTGAGAGGAACCTTCAGAAAAGTCTGGTTTCCTGGCAGGTTACTGGTTCTTCCCCTTTCATATTAATAGGGGTAAGCACCAACTTCCCTCTCATCTGCAGAGGCTCCCTGCACCTGTGCATCTGTCCCAATGGTTCTGCACAGCCCTGGTTTCTACGGTGGTGCGTCTCAAGTTTCAGTGCACACGTCATTATGCCTCATTAGATCGCTTACTCTGGTTCAGGAGATTTGGGGAGCAGCCTGGGATTCTACGGAGTGTCCAGATGACAGTGTGCTTAAAAGCAGCAAAGGACTACTGGGCAGGACAGTCAGAGCTCACAAACCAAGGACACAGCATTCCACAATCCTTGAGACTCAAAAACAAAATAAAGGCAGCAACTGCCACCCGACTCTGTTTTGAAGAAATTAGTCAGTTATATAAACAGTATAAACCAAAGCTGATTTCCATAAGGAAAATGACTTAAATATAAAATAAAACTACATTTAACATGCACAGGCACTGTTACCACCTTCTCAAGCTGAAAATATCCTCTCTATCACCCAAAGTCAATTTCTTTATGCTTTTCTCTGATGTAAAACATCATTTTTGCTAGATCACAGGCTTTCTTTGGGTAATGAAAACACACACCAAGATGATGCTGGTGTCTCTGGTGGAGATCGGCTAAGAGAAATACCACACTGCTGTAAGAAATCTGGAAAAGTTGGCAGTAACAGCGTAACAAACAGAATAATTAAGGGCCCAGGGTTTTTGAAAGGCTGACGTGCATTCTGTAATTGTCACTGATTTATGTGAAGTCTGACCTTTAAGGACTGAACGAATGAGCAAACATCTCAGGGACACTTTCCACATTACATTTGAGGCTTTATACAGCAGAGATAAGAAAACAATGTGTCCCAAGAAACCAAAAAGTACTGTGGGTGTGTGGATGAAACACAGGGCTGGAGCCAGGCAAGCAACCCTGCTGCCCACACCACCAGGCCGGTGCACCAGCTGGGTGACCTTGCTCGTGTAGTTAACCATCAAAAGTCTTCCAAATGAATATACTATTTCATCCTCTACTAACTCACATCCGGTCTAGTATTCACCCCATGTGCCCTGAGAAGGAGCTGTTCTTGAGCCTTAGAAGTAACTGCTGATTCACCTAAGTCAGTGGTGGCGAACCTTGTGCCACAGCAAATTGTTTGTATCACTGAAAGCTCTAAAAGGTTCCCTATCACGGACCTAAGTGACTGCTGTCATTCCATTCCCATTGCCAAAGCTAGATTTAAAAGTACAAGCATGAGATGTCACTGATGGCACTTTTATACCACTAAACTGACCTGCTCGGAAACCACTTTAATCTGAGCCTTTGAGGACAGACAATACCTTGGTACTGCTTTGAAACTTGCCGAATTTGGTACTTGACTCATTTCGACTTGAAAATTGGTCCCTGTATCAATCGTTTCTTTGGTACTCCACAAGCAAGCTACAACTTACTGGTGACTTGCTGCCCTTTATAATCAAAACAATTTGGTCCTTGTCAAAACCAATCAACGACAAGTACCAAGGCACCACTGTATGTGGAATATAGTTTCTTATAGCCAAAAACATTATGACTGATAGATCGGCTACGACATAATGAATAGTAAATGCCGTATTTACTGTTATTCGAGTTATTTCAAGTTCATTTCTAGGGTCTGCTACGTTACCTCGTACTAGCCAACAGCTATACTGGTACTCCAGTAGTGATTCTCAGAGGCAGCCTGGTGTATGTGATCCCAGGACCTCACCTAGTACCTTTAAAAAGCAGGCAGTCAAAAATACATATGGGCCTGTGTCGCCTCCGTCCAAGAGGAGACTGGGAGAGAAGATGAGACTTCAATGACTCAATAAAGCCACTCAATCCTCACACCTCAGAAAAGCTGCAAGCAGGAAAGTAGGGCTCTTTCCTCTGGAGAATAAAAACCACCTGTTCTTAACTCCTGTTGGGGACGGGAACCACCCATGGAGCAGTTTAAGACTGGATTCTACATCCCTGTTCAGCCTTAGTTTTCACAAGAGCCCAGGTGACTGATGGAAAGGCACCCAGGTGGCTCCATGGACCACATTTTCAGAAAGACCATTTGTCTTCTTGAAGTTTGAAATCCTGAAGTTTGTTGTTCTCACACCGCACAGCCACGTCATCCACCCACAATCCCCCCACCTTCTGCCGGAGGCCGTAACCATGCCTGATACACCCTGTCCTGACACAAGGTCAAGAGACAGCCAAATGCCAAGTATTTCCTTGTTGACTTTGTATTTACAAAACAGAACGCAAATGCAAAAACAGCCATTCGTCTTGGCTATGCCCTGCTGTTTACACCCAAAGTCCAATCCATTCACCATCAACGTGCAGTGCTTGCCCTCTGCCCTCCACCACCCAAGTATTCCAGGGAGCGTTAAACACGGTCAGGACCTCAGGACACAGCCGGTATACTCAGACTCGGTTGCCTGGTATTGCTCGGTCCGTAACACAGGTCTGTTTCCAAAGGTGCACGCACCCCGCACATTCCAGCATAAACACGGCCCTCACTCGCCGAGCAGCGCGTCCCCAAATCCCCCTTCGCCCGCGCTACCTTCCCATCCAGTCTGGGTGTGCTTACCTGAAGCACGTGGTGAGCTCGCCCGAGGGCTTCAGGCACGGGTATTTGGTAGTCGCGATTTTGTTTTCTGAACAGATTTCTCTACGAAAAAGTTGGAGAGGAGAGGCTGAGGATGGTGAGCAGGGGCGGAGAGCAGCGTGTCCGGGCATCTGCGTCTGGGCGCGCAGGGCAGGCGCCGGTCCCTGTGCGCGTACGAGGAGCCGACTCGGAGGACAAGACGAGCCAGGACAGGGTCGCAGCTGAGCGAACACAGCTCCAAGCAAAAGGCTGAGGCAGCGGTGCGAAGGGTATCACAGCGCCCGACCCAAGGATAGGGGAAGCCCAGGTTTAAGAGCGAGGAGGCTGTTAGAAGTCACTCGGGACAGCGGAGCAGCAGCCTGCCCGTGGCGGGAGGACCGAGAGCGCGCGAATCGCTGCGGAGGTGGGCAGTGGGGGGACCGCTGCACCCCGGCAGCCGGGCGCGCACCCCGCAGAGCAGCTTACCCCCCGCTGGGGCTGGCGACGCTTACCTGTCGGCGTCCTCTGGCTCTTCTCTGTAGGTCCACGAGTGTCCCAGCGCCAGGAGCAACAGCAGCGGACCCAGGCTCCTGCCCAGCTGCCCCCTGGCCGTTCCTCCCCGGCTCGAGGGAGGCGGCGGCACCATCAGGGTAGCTCCCGGCTTCTTCCCCGCGCCAGAGCTCGCTCTCCCCGCCCTGAGCTCTGCTTCTCCGCGGCGGTCCCCGCTTTCGCTCTCCCCCGGAAGGGGGCGCCGGAGAGCAGGGGCGCTTGCGCCACCTGCGCGCGGCCCAGGGGCTCCGGACGCTTAGCGGCCGGGGTTGGGTGGGGTGGAGGATCGAGCTAATAGGAGTCGGGATGCTGACTGCAAACTCGGCAGGTAGGCAGGTAAGAGTGGCTCCTGTGGTTCACGCCCGGCGCGAGGATCCGGGGCCCAGGGACGCTCCCGCCGAACTGACACACTGGCTCGACTAACTCGGGCCTCCTTCCCCTCGTCCCTCTTCCTCCTCTGGGAGAGGAGCGCAGGGTGTGGTAAGCAGGCGTTGTTTGCATGTTGCACCAGGGTCGCACGCCTAGGAGGGGGAGGAGCTGATTTTCGCTGGGGGAAGGGGAGGGGAGGAGAGGGGCGAATACGCTTCCTTCCTGTCGTCTGTTGATTTCTAAAGCCCAAGGCCAAGCCCACGTTTGTGTTTACTCCATGCGCACCTACACCGTGCTTCTCAGCGATCCTAGGTTTTACTTTTGCCTTCGGAATATAGAAGGAAGGAGTTGACAGGCTACAGAGGATTTCCCAAATCGCTTTTTTGCAAACCTGATACAGCCCTATCAATAAAATGTAGTCTTCATGAAAATTCCTCGGATGGGACTCCTCCGGTCATTTTATTTGTTTACAAACTATGCCGCGGTTTTCATAACTCAAGTTTGAGACAAGCCAGGAACTTTCACAGGTGGGTCCGGGAGTTGTACATCGCCTTGCCCTGAGTTGCTTTTCTGCTTTCCACCCTAGCGCAGCATGAGGGCTGGAAGTGTCTTGCTTCAGGGGAGACAGCTGGGGCCGGGAGGGAGCGCCCGTTACTCCCAGGTCCTGCTCCCTCCAGGTCTACGCAGCCTTGCTTGTAGACGACCTGTAAAAGCGGGATAGGGAGCAATTGTAATTCTTATAAATTGCCATCTTAACACTGTTGCACATTAGGAATTTTCTTTGCTTGTCGAAGAGAAATTCGTGACGTAGACGTGCACCACAGAGTCAAGCAAGTGGACGTGGCCCAGAAAGTAGTTTGAAAGCGAGAGGTTTGATATTAATGCCCAACCCTAACATCAGTGTATGGCGCGTCCCAGGACAAGGTGAGACCGCTCTGTGTTTGCAGATTACCCGTGTGCAAGTTGGTTAAGCAGCTGTTTCGATCGACACAGTATTTTGGCCAGCTAAAAATTATCCCACACCTCACACACACAGTGACATTTTTATAGCAATGACATCCGCATTCTTCTGTAGAATGCTTTATGTTTTTCAAAGGTCGTCCATATTTATCATTTTTATCTGATTCTCACAATATTCCTTGAACCTAAGCATCTCATTTCTTAGTTCAGTGACGTGGTTTTTTTTCCTACAAAACTTACATAGAGATGGGAGACATAAAGCACACTTGCTATTAAAATATGGTGCTGCTAGTTAACAAAACCTAATTTTCAAATGGTAATTCAGCAGGCACTTCAGAATCTTACAAAACTTGAGAGTAACCATTGTGGAATCAGGAAAAAACCTGCCTTCAAACCCAGGCGTGATGGGTTTGTAGGTGAGTGAGTGACCTCAGGCAGTTACTTTACCTTTCTGAAGTTCAGTTTTCTTATATGTAAAATGGAGGGCTCTGCCTCATAAATTTTACAAATACCAAATGAAGTAGTTCATAGAAAGCAGCTTTGCACAATGCCAGCATACGCTGAGTGCTCAGTGGACATTAACTCGTTACTTTAACATAAACTATCACATTGCCAGAAATGTAGGTTTTAGGTTTCTTAGCTTTCTAGCTTTTTACTATGTAGATACATAGGAGTCTGTTCGGGTTCCTAAAGAGACCTCACTAAGCACATGAAAAATAAATGCATCCTGGAGCTTATGAAAAATGCATTACTTTAAATTGTCCTAACAGTCTTTGACCTCATCTTGGAAGGAAGAGCCATCCTGCAAGCAGGAGGTTCCATTTTTATTCTTTCCAATTCCTCTATTTTGGAATAGCTTGCATTCCCTTTTTTCTCATCTTGTTTTCCTACTATTCTAGTGTGGCTATTAGTTCTACAAAGAATAGAGCATGGTGTTGGAGAGTAGTTGTTGGCTTCATTAAATGGTACTTAGTAAGGCACGTGTTTGGAAGTGCAGATTTCAAGAAAAGTAATGCAAGCTGCAAAATGATAAAAGCAGAACCACATCCATCATATGCAGGTGTGGCACAAAATTGCCGAAAAGCCTGCTTTGCTGTCTCCTTATTGTTAGTCCCCTACACTGAACATCTATAAGGATGAACACTAGGGAAAGTTCCAGGCTAAGAAAACAGGCCAGGTTTGACTAGGGAGGAATCTCATGGGCGGGTGGTCAGAGCATTTCTGCGGGAGGTGAGCTGCAACTAAGACCTTTTGAAAAACTGTTGCCTTCAGGCCTGGAATTTCAAACCGTTGTCAGCTACTGATAGCAGACATTTAGTGCTGGGAGTGGGGGCTGGGCAGGATGGTTAGGCTAAGGAGACAAGGATGACCATTTATGGAGACCGGTGACTGAAGAGTTAAACCACCCTGCAAAAGACAAACCTGCATTTGCTTAGGTTGCAGCCTGCTTGGGAGATGCCAGTGCTGAGGCTGTGTGTGGTAGGAACCTCAAGGGTTTTAGCTCTTCTCTCTTTCAACCCATACTCTCTGCACAGCTCTGCCCAACCACAGGCCGGCTCCTGGTGCCCTTCCCCATCCCCTCATGTATGAACCACTAGACTAGCGTGAGAGAACGTGCCCCTTGCTTCTTTCATAGGAGTGTTGCAAAGATTAATGATACGGAGCGAAATGCTCCTGAAGGGAGGCCTTGTGTGATTATTTCTTTTCAGCATACCGCTCAGCAATGTTTTCCATAAAGACCTGTCAGCTGCCCTGAAACAAACCAGAGAGTGCATAGTTACACAATTTACCATGTCCTGGGGGCTTGGGGCTGTGCCTGGGGCTCCGTAGTACAGTCTGTGCCATAGGTTAGATCCCTGGTGGAACAGGTATTATTAGGCAGTACTGCTGAGTATTTTCTGGGAACCAGTGAGATTGGCTGCCTGGAGAATAGAGGCCAACATTCAAAAGCAAAGCAAGGGGTAAGGGTGTAACTCAGTGGTAGAGATCATTTTCAGCAAGCATAAAGCCGTGGGTTGATTTCCAGCACCACAAGAAGAGGGTCGGCGTGGAGAGGGAGAAGGAGGGAAAAAGAAAGAAGAAAAGTGAAAGGAAAAGAGAATAGTAAAATTTAGGCCGGCCAGGGTACTCAATTTTAAGGGCTTCCAACGTCTTATTTAAAAAAAAAAAAAAAAAATCTGCATAGTATTAGGAAAGAAAGATAAGTTACAGTACTATAAAGAACAGACCACCCCATTTGGGACATTTCAATTCCCTATTTGTTTAAATTTTTCCTTAAAGATTTGTGGCTCACAAAAATTATGCTATTTTATAGTGTGTGTATAATATCAGATAAAATGAGATAAAGCAGTTATGACAAAGGAAAAATCAGGATTGAATAATAAAACTGAAGTAATGTTAATATTAAAAAAACATATAAGCAGAAAGTGCTGTGCTACATTTAAAGCGGATCACAAATCAGTTCTCAGATTCTCAAAAGTCAGTTCAGGATAATTACATGATCAGTTGCAAGAGTTAAGGTAAGCATAAAGGAAAGGCCTATACATTGCTTTTTCAAATGACGGGGTTTCCTGCTGGTCTCCCTGAAATGTAGAAACAGTCACCTAAATGTAAGGCGTTTTTCATAAAAACAAGATTCAACAAGAGTGAGTAAAGTTCATGCTGTACTGAGAGGGATCAAGATAAGCTACTTCTAAAATAAGTAGGTTGCCCTGATAACCTTCCTTCAACTTCAGTTTTGATTGACATACAGCCAGGTCTGCTTAGAGAATTAGGGTTACATCTTAAAAGTCCTGAACTGCACTAATCTCCAAGCCATTCTAAGGGATTGCTTGAGGCAGGAAGAGTCAAAATGTTTTTAATACAGTGAGTTTTAAAGCCCTGGTTTGGGGGTGGGTACATCACCTCCACACAAAGCCAGTCAAGTACAAGTTCTGAAAGTTTACCAAAGCTGTAGGTCTCTGGAATTTTCTCTCTGAACAGAAAATAATGTCAGATTTCTATGTCTATGATGGAATCTCACAATTTTGCCCAATTTTGAAGCAGAAGCAATTGTAAAAGATCAGTCGGACTTACGTGTAGATAGGCCACTTTATAATGTGTGAACAAGGTGAGAAACTTGATCCTCGATTATGTGTCCCAAGGATATTAAAAAAAATTGTTCATGTGATATGGGTGTCATATTTGTTCCTGGAAGTGCTAACACATAATACACACACCACACACACATGCAAACACACACAGTGTTCCAATCTAATAGTAGAGAGTCTCTCCTAAAGGAGGGCCTTGCAACAATAGGAGTAAGTAGTCTCCTTGGCCAGGCAGAGCTATAGAATAAAACCTAGGATTTTGGGTTAGAGAAGTGTATCTTAAACACTACTCAATTCTGCAGCTCTTTTTGGCACTGATGAGGGCTGTGTGACACATAGCTGAGGTAGCCCCTTGTGGTACCCACCGGTAGGAACAAGGTGCCCACAGTACAGGTGGGGCTTCTGGCCCAGGTTGTGGGTCTCTGATCTAGAAAATAGCATTAGAATTATCCCAGCAATTGTAAACTGGTTCCTTTGAGCGTCTGTCATTCCAATACCAACACCTCTGCTTATTTTTATAAAGCGAATGCTATTAATATCCCTTAACTCTATGAGGAAGAGAGTTATTTAATATTTATTGAGACTAGGAGATACTCAACTCAGAAATATGGTATTATGCCAATTTGACAGGTAATACAGATATGGGCTTGGAAATTTTTCTAATCTGAGCTATCCTGAGGTATCCTTTATGATAGAATAGATATAACTGTAGTGCCCATGCTAACAAAGTGTGCAAACTTACTATAAGTAGATATATTTTTGCCCACTGGACATGAGACTGATTTTACTTCCCTTTTTAAAAAAGTAGAGAAGAAACATTAGAAAGTGGGAAGAAACTAGGCCTAAAAATCAGATTTACATCTGCTTAAAGTTCAGTTATACCACCTCATGTTTCTGTGACCCTGAAAAGCTTGCACAATCTTCTTGGGACTCTGGTTATTCATAAATGGAAATAACTATCCATCTCATCAGATTGTTGAAAAGAGTAAATGAGATATATAATAAGCTCATCAGATCAGAGATCATAAATGACACCTAATAAGTTGTTTTTCTTCACTAGTTTGGATGCAGTTATGCCGGACCATCTATGCTGTCACATCTAATTTGCTATCCATAAGAAATTTGCTTTGTCAAGTGGATGGCTAAGAATAGAGACACCTTGTCATAGAACAGCCCAATCTAAGTAGCACAATTGACACTGGTGTCATTAACACTGTGTTTTACTCCAGATGTTATGGAATGACTGAGTGCTAAGTCAAAGAACAGTGGTCAGAAAATAGAATGTATATATTTTCCCATAAACAGTGGCTGTGTTTATATACTTTGAGGTCTTGGTACACATAGACATTTGTATCAGAGCTCACTAGAGGAACAGATTTAATGTAAAATATATATGATATATAAAAGATTTAGTATGTAGGCTTACAATGGCCACCATTGTAAGGAATCAGGTGGAAGAAGACAAAATGGCCACCATGTACTGGACAACTGGAGGATCCAGTTGAAAGTCAAACACCTGGAGCTCACTGCAGAGTCTGGCACAAGTCTGTGTTAGCCAAGGGTCTGTGTCAGAAGCTTGAAGGAAGTGGAGATGCACATCCAAAGGTGACGGTGAAGATCAGAGTTCCTCCAAAGAAGCAAAAAAGGAGACTTCCTTCTTTTCCTTTTAACTCCATCCAAGCTACAAGCCTATTGGTTGGTGCCACCCACATCCAGGGTGGGTCTTCCCTCTTCTGTTTCCAGCCTACATGTCAATCATCCACACGCAGAATTGTGCTCCACTAATCCAATAGGTGTTTCTTAATCCGTTCAATTTGTCAGCACAATTAACTATCGGGAACCTGGCCAACTGCCTGTATGAGGGGTACAGCGAAAGGATAAAATAAGAAACAGAGACAAATTTAGTAATGCATGACGGGGGGCTGGGATAGAGCAAAGACAAAGACACTCCAAACTAGCTACTATTTCTTGGGTGTGTACATGGGTTTGTTAGAAGACTCAGAAGTCTGTGGATGACTCAGAGGTTGGTGGATGACTTAGAGGGCAGCAGTGACCTTATGATGATGAAGATCTTCATGTTGATGGGGATGGTGGGGCAAGAGGGCCAGTTATGGAGTTTGTCCTTCCCCCAAAGTGAAATTCCATTTTTATTACTACTGGGTTTTCAAGGAACCAGTGTCTTCAGCTGATGTAATCTTGCCCTAGGGCATCACAGCATCATGGGACCATTGAGGCCTCTACTGTGAATGGAGGCACACAGAATTATGTTTCTGAATACCATAGCCAGCCCTCATGGCAAGGCACTAGGCCTCAGACAAGTCCTAATCACAATTTAATTATGAAATTATTTTTTCCCAACAATTATATAGAATGGTCCTTGACAATTAACTATCACAACATTGTTCTAAGCACTTTATAGCTTTTACCTCAGTTGTCCTTATTGCAATCTCCTGTCAATGAATCTATTATTTCCTATATACTAGAGGTGAGGAAACTGAGGTAGTGGTTTTAATTAAATGCCTGAAGTACAGTTATAAAGGCCATGTTGGCCCCACATCCCATATTCTCAACCCTACACTAAACTGTCCTGGTAGGTATTTCCTGTACGTTTGATCAGAGAAGTTATGGCTTGTATCTGGATGTCCTCACAAAGTCTCATGTGCTCATAGGTGGAGCTTTTCAGATGTCACTGGACCTAGGGTGTGTGAATATGGATTAAAGGTGTGTGATAATTAAATTAGTCCATTGATTTCTTTAGTGCAGTTCTGGGTATTGATAATGGGAAGGCCCATGCTGGGTGCTTGTACCCTGGTTGGGATAAAATAGAAAGGGGTCTTGATGCTGCTACTTCTCTGCCTCCTGCCTGCCCTGCCATGGACTGTTTCTGCACTGCCATGCCATCTTGCCTTGGAGCTAGCCAACTATGGGTTGAAACCTCTATAAACTGAGAGCTAGAGAGACTTCCAGAAAGATGGTGGAGTGGTGAGCAGCGGAGAAAGCCTCTCCAAGATTTGGTGTCCAGATGCTGGAATATAGCAACGTAAGGAGGAGAAGAAGGAGGGTGGTGGGTCCCCTGGACCAGGAAGGATCTGAAGTGAGAACTGAAGCCCACAGGAAGAGTGAAGAGAGCGACTTCAGTGAAGAAGGAGGACACTTTCTCCCTGAGCCTGGATTCACTGCATGGGAGGGGCAGCTCAAACTGCAGATGCACAGTGACTACTAGCGATTCCAGAGGCCTCCACAGAGAAATGCACCACTGGAACAGAGCAGTGGACACAGCGGTCTGCAGTGGCTGGTGACTTATTCGGGTTCAGACATCCCCCAGGAGAGGGTGATTAGCCAGTAGCCATCTTGGAGAGGGACCAACTCAGCTCAGAACTCAGAGGAAGTACTGGCTCCATCTAGCAGTTCCCAGTGTTGGAGTAAGGGAGCCAAGTTCAAGTTGGCAGGAAGTCAGGGAGGCAAGTTCAACCCAGAGGGGGTGTACAGACTGCTACAGGCTGAATGGGTCTGGTTCCAGACTCATAGCAGGAAACCGACCTGAACTTCGGTGGAACTAAAAGTGCAAGTTCACTGGAATTATGGAAGAACCCACCATAAAGCTACAGCTGGCCTTCTGGGATTAATCAACCCAGATCTGGGCTCTGTATGCCCACATTGTCTATAAGTGACAGCAGAGATGCACATTAAAGTAGACATTTTTTCCTTCTTTTCTTTCTTTCCCTATTTTCTTGTTTTATGTTTTGTTTTTACTTGTTTGTTCTTGTTTTTATATGAGTGTGAACATGGTTTCTAGTTTTTTTGTTGTTGTTTTGTTCTGTTCTTGTGTTTATTTCTTCCTTCTCTCTTTACCTCCTGTCTCCTTCACCAGTTTCCCAAAGTTTGTGTGATCTTCCTTTGTGCTCCAGCTTTGCTTCTAATCTTTTCCTCTTCTATTTCTCTATTTTTCCCCCAACCCCTTTTAAATTTTCTCTCCTGAAGGTCAAATTACTACATTGAGGGCTTATTTACTGCATACAATTTTCTGGTTCATTTTAGGTTTTGTTATATAACCACAAATCTAGTTCATACACTTAAAGGTAGCAAATTAATAGTTATCACAGTTTGTCATTTTCTAGGCTGTGTTTGATGCTATCGTTATTGCTGATTGTACCACTTTAGCCAAAGTGACATAACTGTCCTAACAGTTGTTCTTCCTCATATACCAAGACTGACATTGCCTAAGGGTCATAAAAAATACTATAGGCTATTGCCAAACAAAAAGGGGCTAGGCCAACTAGGCAGCAACTTATCCCCAATAAATTGAAGAGGTAGGATCTTGCAACAGACTCAAAACCCAAAAGCCAGCTACACTCGGAAGACACTTGAAAGTACTCATTTCCTAAGGGTTCTAAATACTAACAATAAAGCTACTCAGCATAGGAAATTTACAAGCATCAACCCAGGAGTTAAACTAAAAAAAAAAAGAGAGAGAAAATGAAAAGACACTTAACCCCAGACATCCAGCTCACCAAAGGCAAAGCCAGGGGACAATGAGGTGGAACAATCCAAAAGCCACCTACCTGGACTCTCTGAAGGGGTAATAGTGGGAGTAACAAAGCAAATGAATGAGGCTCTAGAAAAAAATCAAATCAGAAATAACTTCTCAGATAGCTATAGAGATGGTGACCATAATGAAAGATATGCTTAATGACTCTAGAGCAGATACAGATAATAATAATTTTCACACCTATATCTTATAATCTGAGCAACTACTTTGAAGATAACAATACACAATATGTTAACCATTGTTAATTTCCTATTATCTTGTTTTGAAATTCTGTATCATTGTTTTTATTTTTTTTCTCTTTAAAATAAAAAAAGATGTAGTTTTTTTATACAATGAAGTACTACTCAGCCATAAAGAAGGATAGTCTTGAGACATTTCTAGGTAAATGGGTGCACCTTGAGAACATACTCAAGTGAAATAAATCAGACATACATGTGTAAATACTACATAGTTTCTCAGGTATGTGAAACTGAAAGTGTAAGTACCAAAGTGTATAATAGATATGGTGAAATAGGAAGAAAATGTTCAAATGGGAAGGGGAACTAGGGAGGGGGAAGGGGGAAAGGAAGGAAGGGAAAAGGAACAAAATGAGAAAGGAAAAAAATGGAAGCAAAGCTTTTGTAAATAGGGAGGGGAGGAGGGATTGAAGGGAGGGAAGAGGAATGAGGGGAGAAAAGAATCAAGATATATCATGTACAGGTACAAATTTCCTATGATGAATGTGATCATTATGTATACCTAAAATGTATCAATAAACTTGATTAATTTTTTAAAAACTGAGAGCTAGAATAAAACCTTTCCTCCTTTAACTTGTGGATGTCAGGTATTTTGTCCTAGCAATAAGAAAGTAACTAAGACATGGGGCCGGTGAGATGGCTCAGCGGCGTAAGCGCCTGCCTTGCAAGCGCGACGGCCCAAGTTCGACTCCCGGATCCCACATACGAAAAAGGGGCTGGTGATATCGCTCAGGGGCACGGGTGCCTGTTGGCATGCGAGGTCCTGAGGTCGACCCCCCGGTACCCACAAAAAAAAAAAAGAAGAAAGTAACTAAGACAAGGGACAAATGAAAACCACAGCCAGTAACCCTGAGAGTCTACATATTTCATGCTCAGAAACAGCCCTCCTTCTGCAGCTCTGTGTCAGCCAGCTGGCCTAGTAAGTTCTTACCTTCGTATTGGCTGACTGCTCTCTACAGCAAAGCTGAGCAAGACCACTGGACCGTCCTCACGGAGAGAAATGTCTGCTGACTGATGTGGGAGTGAGCAGAATGAGACCAGGTTTCAGAACTCTTGGAGTTTCATTGCTTTTGTAAATCATCCACACAGTTCCAACTCTTTTTTTTTTTTTTTTTTTTTTGGTGGGTACCGGGGGTCGACCTCAGGACCTCGCGCGCCAGCAGGCGCCCATGCCGCTGAGCGATATCACCGGCCCTTTTCTCCTATGTGGGTACCAGGAGTTGAACTTGGGCCCTCGCGCTTGCCAGGCAGGTGCTTATGCCACTGAGCCATCTCACCAGCCCTACAGTTCCAACTCTTGACCTGAAACTGGTCTTTAGAACTTTCACAGAACTCAGTGATTAAGAAAACAAAGCATTTTTGCTCTTACCACAAAGAAATATCTGGACAAGATATTTTGAAAACTTCACAGTCCAACGTATTCCCATAGACTTCCTTCTGATTAGAAACCAATTATTTGAAATCTAAGAAAAATAGAGGAAGGTTAAGCATTTACAACCACTGTTTGCTACAGCTGGTTGGAAGAACTTTGAATCAATCTTCCTCTTTCTTCCCCATCCCTGTCCCTCCAACAACACACATCCACAACTCTCTGAAGTTGTTGGCTTGTCTGCAGTGGATGGTTTAAGATCAGTGTGGTTTTGCATTCTTCAGTCTTAATCTTTAACAACAGTGCAAAATCCCAAAGGAATGCCAGATAAAATGAGCTGACTTGGTTTGGTTTCCCTTAATTGGTATGCATCCCTTTTTGTTTCTGGTGGATTAGGGTAATTGTTTACCTTCTTTCTACTTGATCAGTGATGTTTAGACCTGAGTGTATCTCTTAAAGATGTTTAGCTGGTTTGAAACCTCTGATGAGAGTCATGATCATTAATCAGAATGCGAGTTGAGCCCTCTGGAAGCTTCTTTCAGTTCCAACATTTATCTGTAGTATAATTATAATGAGCCTGAAAGCTGTATGAACGCAGTTTGACATAGATTTGGCTCTTGAATCTTCATGGCCTAATAGAAGACTAATGAGCCCTGACCTTGCATGTCAGTAACCCATCAGTGAACCCTCTCAGTGATCAGTCTGCAGCTGATACCCTCTCTGGCTGGTGTTGCCCCTTGCACAGTGGTTCCTGATGTCCTTTTGGGTCTTTTTCTCTTCTGTCTAATTTCTGCTTGTCTTCCTGTCCATTCTTGTCCATCAGTCATCTTGGCTGCCATTCCTCCTGTGGTGTTCAGATGCTTTTACCTTCTAGCCTCTGGCTTTACCGTCTCTTCTCTATTATTTTCTTTCTGCTACTCTGTTCTTCCTCAAAGTACGTCCTACCCCCCTTTCCAATCCTACTTCTTCCTCTAAAATGGATGGTTATCAGCTTGGAGGCTATTTTGTTACCAGTGGAAATTTAGCAATGTCTGGAGACAATTTTAGTTGTCACAACTGGGGTCAGTGATGCCTTTTCTCACTGGCATCTAATGGGGAGAGGTGGGGAGGGACACTGCTGCCCATGCCACCATGCACGAGGCAGTCCATCGCCCTCACATGAGGAGTTATCTGGTTCAAGATGTCAGTGAAGCTGAGTGTGAAAAATCCTACTATTGACAGCCATTTATTCACCTTTTCTCTCCACTTTAATTTTTTAATCTCCTGTTTCCAAATCTCAGTAGCTTAATCCTTTCCCTCCCCATGGCTGCCCTGCACTTCATCTCCCTCCTGCTCATTCTCGTACTTCTTACCTCACCATCCTTCTCCACTCAGTCTCCGTCAGATCTCTATGCTTAATCCAATGTCTCTCTCTTCCCACCTTTGTTCAGCAGCTACCTCATGTTTCTGCTGTCCTGGCATGAACCCAGGACCTGTGAAAATATTTTTCTTAGAATTCTGTTTGTTTTCCAATTTCTCACAAATCCCAAACAGTCCTTAGGGTCCATGTTTCTGGTTTCCACATTCCTTGAGCATAACACATGTGGCTGCCCCGTGCCGCCACACCAGCCCTCTGCCCTGACCCTTTTGGCTCCTTCCTGCCCCTTCAGCTCACCTGCTGCTGGCAGCAGCAGAGGCTGCTCCTGTCTTTCCTGCATTATGTTAATGCCCATGTGCTGCTTGCATTGGTTGGTATGATGGTAGCTGCTCTCCTCCCACTGTAAGGGACGGAAGCAACACCTTTGCCTATCTTTCATTCATTCTTTTAAAAAATGAATGAGTGTTGACTAGATGCTAAGCAATGCTGGGTATTGACATAAGTAAAGTAAATGAGGGGGAAACTGTCTCCAAGGAGCTGCAAGTGTAGTGGAGATGAGCGAGGAAAATACCCATGCCCAAATCAGTGCTGGATGTGAGAGGAAAGAGCAATACAAGCTAAAAGGAAAACCTCTTGTGTTCGTTTCGTACAGCTACTGTAATGAGTTACCACAGCTTAGTGGCTTAAAACAATGCAAGTGTATCTTGCAGTCTACAGGTCAGGATTAAAGTTGAAGCACTGCAGGGTCAGTTCCTTCTGCAGGCTTTAGTATAAAAAAAATGCATGCAGGATCCTATTAAAGTTTTATATGGATGATATTTTGGATATATTGGGTAATATACAATTTATTTAAAAATTGACCTTCTTGTTTCTTTTTACTGTTTTAATGAGGCCATTGACCAATTAAAATGGTATAAGTGGCTCTCATTACATTTCTTTTAGACAGTGCTGGACTAGAGGCTCAGGAGAAAAATGGATTGAGAGGTTGAAACTGGAAGGGAATGAACTCAATGAGAAGTGAGATGGGCTAAAATTCTGTTGTGGAAGATGGGAGGGGGGACACAAGGAATTCTGTGAGTGACCATGGGTAGGGCCATGTGGCTGCTCTAACAGAAGAGAGGAAGAGTTTGAGGACTTGGGTCCTGTTTTATGCAAGTGAGTGGAGGTAGGAAAAGGCAAGTACCCTTTAGGTGCATAGATTGTCAGGTCACCAGGACAGAGTGGCATCTACTCACCAGCACTCTGGAAATGAAGTAGGTGGCCTGCAAGCCCCTTCCCTACCCCAGCCTGAGTGGTGCAGCTTTTGCAGTCTGACCTACACTTTTCAATATTAAGAACATAGCACACATTTCCTTAGCGTGGAGGCTGGCGGACAGGCAGACCGACACCTTTTTCTACCATGCTAAATAACTGTCCCTCCTCACAGTCTCTCAGCTCAGCTTCGATCTCTTCCACCAGTCATCCGACACATCTCTTCCTTGGCCAAGGCACAGCCCAGGACACAGAGCTGTGTGGGTGTCATGTATTTGTGGTCTTGGGGACCAGCCACATCTCTGTTTTCTCCAGTTACTGTTTGCCAGGGGCTCCTCAGGCCCTCATGCAAATAAAACCCTCTTAGGCCATGTCTAGATGTGCCCAAAGTTTCTGAGTCTGATTCCTGGGGACACTCTTCATAAGTTCTTACACATGTGGTGAAGGGACAAGAGCAATTCTGCAGGGGAATTGTTGTTAATTTACAAATGAGCAAACACCCCAGAAAGTCTGCTACATCCTATGTGGTGTTTTGGGGACTAGAACTCAGACCTGCTTCTAGCACCATATTTTTGTTACTTTTCAAGTTGTGTGGATTTTTTTTTTTTTCTCAGAATACCTATTGGTCCTCCCCACCCCCATATTATAAAATAATAGTGAAGTTATGATACCTTCAAGAAGTTTTAAATCTCTTGATTTCTATAAATCTGATACCTTAAACCCCTAAACTCTGACACCTTTCAAAAATGTTATCAATTATTCCTTAAATATCTGAAGTGTGAATGGATGAATGAATGAATGCTTTGGACTGTCCTACAACACATGTGATAAGAAACATTAAGACAAAGCATTCGCCAGGTGCTTTCTGAACACTCCGTTATGGAAAGAGGTGCCATTGCACATTACAGCAGAACTCTGTCTTAGAGACAACAGTTCTTATGATGTCCGCCTGGAATCTTACATAAGACTTCATGAAGAAAGGATTCCAACAAAACTGGGCATCACGGCACACACTTTCAATCCCAGTACTCAGGGAGGCAGAGGCAGAAGGATCACAAGTTTGAGCACAGCCTGGGCTACATAGTGAGACCCTGTCTCAAAAACAAACAAACAAACAAAGGATTCCACCAAAAATAAGCGTGGAATTACTGACGTATTCTGGTTGCCTTCCTCTACAGATGAGGATGCTGAGACTCTGAGGAGTCAGGGCCACAAGGCACATTTGTGGTTCAGACTTCCCAGGGTACCAGTGTCTGCCTTGCACCCTAACTATAACCTGACTTGGCACAAGTGCAGTTAGAGCACTGATAGCCTGTAATTCATTGGAGAGGGATTGTATGAAGTTGGCTCTGGTGGTCTCCTGAGTCCCCAGGTATTAAAGATAAGAAAGAGCCCTGGTGCTTCACATTGAAATTGTTTGCTGTTGGTAGCAACTAATAAGATAATGGGCCAGGGCTCAAATTCTAAAGCCAGGCAGACCCAGTATGCCACTGAGCCCCTCTTTCCTCATGAGGAAATTGAGAATCATAACTTGGCTTCCTTCAATGCTTGTAGAGAATTAAGTGATTAGACACATTTAGAACACTCAGAACAGACCTGGCACATGGTAAATATTCATGTGTTTACTATTATTGTTATTATTAGGATGTGGTGCTTAAGCAGGGAAACTTGCCTTATTAACTTCAAAATATTTCTGGTATCTATTTGTAAAAGATATGAAAGGTCTATTTCTTAAATTGCATGGGAAAGAGTAAATGAGTGGGAATGCAATGATTGGAATTTGTAAAAGGATTTGTAGTTTGTTATTTCACCATCATCAATGATAAGGGGTGCAGCAGCCATCAGGGACACCAGATGGCATTGGAGAGAAGACCTGGCAGGGAGAACTTTTTGAATGGTAAAGAAAATCTATGCTATGCTGAATGTGATTATTATGTATATAAAAAATGTACCAATAGAATTAATTCAAAAAAAATCTATGGAAGAACATGGTATTTAGTGTGGAGTGTCAACTTAATTGGCTTTGGGATCTGCCTGGGGCATTGGTGGAGCACATTTCTGGGAGCGTCCTCGAGGTGTGACCTTGGGGTGTGTGTCTGGTCCTTCTCCCCTTTCTCTCTGGCACTGTTCCCCTGTTCTGCTTCGCGGGCTCCTTAAACCAAGCAGCTTTACCCCCATCACACCCATCTGCCATGATGTTTTTGCCTTGGAACCAGCTGACCGAGGGCTGAGTCCCCTGAAAATGTGAGCCAAAGTAAACTTTTCCTCCTTAAATTGTGGGTGTCCAGTATTGTGTCCCAACAAGCAGAATAGCTGGCTCATACAAAGGGCCAGTGGCCCTTCAGGATTTCTCCTACCTTGTGTCTTCTTGTCTGGAAATCCACCCTGAGATAGTAATTTCTCTCAAAGCAAGTGTTCTGAGAGGAGTTTCTTTTTCTTCTTCTTCTTCTTCTTCTTCTTCTTCTTCTTCTTCTTCTTCTTCTTCTTCTTCTTCTTCTTCTTCTTCTTCTTCTTCTTCTTCTTCTTTTTTTCTTTTAAAACCTTTATCTGTCACCTTTGACTTAAGAAAGACCTGGGATCAGGTTTGGGCCAAGAAAGCAAAAAGCCAGAAAACTTATTCATTTTCCTTGAAGCCTTTTGCATGACAAATGTTTGCAGGCAATTGGTGTTGAATGAGTGAGTGAGTAAATGAATGAAGAAACATGGGCAGCCCTTCCACGGGAGGGTACAGCACAGCAAGGACCCATAAGTTTCATTTCAGCAGGTCCTCCTATCTAAGACCCCTCTTTTACAGATGAATGAACTGTGAAATGAAGCAATGCAGTTGGACACACACAAAGCTTAGTAGAATCACCACAAGAATCCAGACGTACTACATTACATTCCCTCCTTTAATACCAGCACGGAAGACTGGCATTCTGAAACAGGCCACTCTAATTGGAGATTCCTGCATTGGACCCCAAAGCACAAAACAACCCATGACTCTGAGGAGCAGGACCCCTCGTGACAGCTCCATAGCTCTGTATTTATTTATTTCTCACTTCTTGGAAAAACACTATTGACATTCAATCAAGTCTCAAAGAAAAGGGTCAGAAGGCAAGTGGTTTAAACTGCCTAAACCAAATAGTCCTTTTCTGTGGAAACTATTTTCTTTCTCTCAAGGCCAAACTGAGCAATTAATAAATCAGGGTGAGCTGAGTCATGTTGTTGCCATGCTAATCTGTCTCCACGACACGACCTCAGAGCATCTCTCTGGAAATGAAGACAACCGTGCACACTGGTAAGAGGCCTGCACAACATCATGAAACTCATAGCCCGTAGTAACTATTTTGAGGCTGGCATTCTTTATTTTCTGACCTGAATTCTCTGAAATACAAGATCAAGAGCTACTTTTGGGGGCATTTAAGCAAACAGCAAGATTCACCATAAACCTTCAAAATGTTATTTCTGTAAAGGGAACTTTGCTATAGAAAATGTAATGCTACAGGATTTTTCCCCCTGTGAGTTCAAATTGAGACTTGGACACATTCAAGAACCCTTTACGCATCATTTATAACCTTATTTTTTCCCACAAGAAGGGCTTTTTCCCCATAGCTGTCTGGATGCCTTGAAAGAGCCATTATCCTATTTTGTGATACCGCCATCTCTTCCCCAGCAGAGGTGCTGGTACCAGACTAAGGATAACATGCACATTCTTCATGTCTCCGGGAAGTTAACTGGCTCCTGGCAAGAACATAGGCCTCCTGATGTCGCTCTCATGGTTCATTTTGTGCCCTGTCATGCCTCAATAGCAATTCTGGCAATCCTTTATCAATTGTTCTCCCAGCCCAAGTATTATTCCCAGTGATTTGCTGGTGTTGGTCATCATACTAGGCCTGCTGGGTAAGCAGTATTATCCCTATTTTATAGATGAGGGAGAAGAGGCATGGAAGGGCAATCACTTACCCAAAGCCACACGGCTAGTAAGTGATAAAGCCAAGAATCAGAGGCAAACTGTGTGCTCTAGGGGAACCCATGCTAGTGCACAGCCACTACCATATCTGGCTGGCCCAGTCAGTCTCTTATCTGAAGAGGCTATTTACCAGAGTCACCATCTAGGCCACTCTCGTACAGAAATCTCCCACTATTGTGGGACAGGTCCCACAATGACAGATCCTGCCTCCCTCAAACCCTTAGAGGTCTGCAGTGGCCTGAGTCATTTAGCTGGGCAGCTGCTGGAAACAAGTTGTGGTGTTTTTAAGGAAGGAGGAAATGAATCAGAAGTTCATTCAGCACAGCGTCTTGTAGTGATTTCTTACCGTTCACCATTAGTTGTCTGAGTTGAGTGATTCGTAGCACCAGGGTTCTAAGTGCAGTTCCTGCATGACCAGCCAGCTCTGCTAAGCTCTGCACCCAGAGGCTGTGTGCACAATTCCAGGCAGCCACCTTGTGAATTCCTAGATTTGAGAAGGATCTCTGTGAACAAATGGAAGTAGATGACTGCAAGAATTACCACACCCATAATAAACTTCAGCCACATGCCCAGGTGAGGGATGTACCTGTAAACAATAGGAGGACATGTTACTACATTATTTACAAGAACAATTTCAGGAGCATTTGTCTAGAACCTGAGGTCCAAGTTTAAGATTTAAAAGCAAGAAGCCTTATACATCTTTGAATATGTCAATCAGGCCTTGTCCAAATACATTCCCACTGAGTGATTTTTGAATAAAGAAGGAAAGACTAATTTAGTGCATCATGGCATTTTTCATGTAGGATGTACATTTCTTATTTATTAAATGATCCCACCATGGTTGAAGGAAGGGATCAGATTATGTTCATTTCACACTTTGAACTATTTGTAAAATCTTGTCATCTCATCATCGTTGTAGTAGACCAGCCACTCTGGGTGTGAAAGCTGAGGGCCAGCACCCAGTGACGCAGATCAGCTCATTCCCCCCTCAGCTATACTGAATGCTATAGCATAGGTTGGCTGCCTGTTCTGCCTTCTGTTTTTTATTTACTGATTCTTTTCTATCAACCTAGCTTCTGAGGATTTCCAGCTGTATATGGCTTTCTTGAGAAGTAACACAAGTAGCAGGAGGCCAACAGGGCATGTAGGTACCCTAAGAAAGGATTTAACAGAATCCCAGAGATGGAAATAGGAGGTAAAAGTTAACAACATTGTACCATATAAATCAAAAGAGTTTAAGGAGAAGATTTTGAATGTTCTCATCACAAAGAAATGATAAATGCCTCAGATGATGGATACCCTAAATATCCTGAGTTGATCATTGCACAATGTACACACATACCAAAATATCACACTGTACCCCCTAAATACAAGCAATTAATATCTGTCAGTCAAAAAACAAATAGGTAGTACACTAAGCAAAGAACTGACCCCTACCCATAAAGGGGCTGTGGGAGCTGGCTCACTGAGTGGGCAAAGGGCTGAAAAGAGGCAGGCAGAGATGAGGGGCCGCAGCCCAGTGTGCAACCAGCGCTGAGGCCAGCGCAGGGTTGGGATTCATCCCCCTTTCTGTGAATCTAGGTCAGTGCTCGCAGCCCAGTCATTAGTTTGTTCCTCATATAACTAGCAGATAGCCTGTGGGTTTCCAGACCCTCTGGATTTCAGTTCTCCCCGAAACTCTCTGCAGCTCAGCTGCCTTACCAGACCTTCTCAGTCTGGAGGAGGCAAAGGAAATAGAAGTAAAAATCCATCAGCTGCTTTTCCTATTGGCACAGTTCCACTGGAAGGCTGAGCTGGAGAGGACATTGGAAGTGATAGCTTAATGAGGTGTTGTGATTGTTGGAGGTGGCCTGGTCCCCGCTGGGAAGTTACTGAAATCCAGGAGAGGTCTGCCAGAGGGGATGTGAGCCCACAGAGCAGGACATGGGAAGGGAGGCATCTGTGTGCTCTGCACCGAATGGTGTCCTTGCAGGCCACCCCTTTGGTTGGGGAGGCCACTGCCTCTTTTTTTTTTCAGTACTAGGGATCAAACTCAGGACCTCCTCACTAATGCTAGGCAAGCATTCTACAACTGAGCTACTTCCCCAGCCCTTTTGTTTTATTTTTTGCGATAGGGTCTCACTAAGTTGCAATCCTCTTGCCTCAGCCTGCCAAGTAGCTAGAATTACAAAGTGCCACCATGCCTGGGGCAAAGCCTCAGTTTTAAGGATCAGAAAAAACACAGACCTTTTATGAAGATCAGAGAGAAACAGCACCTTGCCCCATCCTCCAGGGTCAATGAGTCCAGGACTGAATGTCACCCTCCATCCCCGTGGAATGTTAGTTGAAAGCCTTGAAAAGCACTTTAGAGATGATGGGCAAGTGAGCCATTCCTCCCCATCTCCCTGATTCCCCATCAAGGAATGCTATCCGAACAGTGTTCTAACATGCCATGTAATTCAGCCATTTGGATCTTTTGTTTGATTTTGCTTTTAAAGAGAGTGTTTCCGTATGCACATGATATATCTTAGAAACACATCTGAAAGGAGCCATGGTCCTCACAGCAGGCCACTGTTGTGGAGTTACATCGCAGTTCTCTGGCCTCTAAGAGCATGTTTTGGCAGTAGTCACAGCTGGCCAAGGTTGCTTCTACTTACTCATCTTCCCCTAGGCTCCCAGCATATTTTCCTGGAATATGCTCTGGGGGGGGGGCTGTTTGTAATCTCACATAATCCTCACTGGCATACAGAACACATGCAAAGCTTGTTTTCCACGGGAAGAAGAGCAGCTCCCGTGAGCGGGAGGAATGCGAGGGAGGTGCTTGGCACCACTGCCACCTCCAATTTAGAAATCTTGACCTTTGAAAACAGGCTAAGGGACAGTGGCCCCATCATGCGGATGTCACAGCCTGTCCTTCAGCACTGCCAGTTCAGTCTGTACCTCACCTTCAGTGGTGACATCATGAACAATCTGTAACGAGGACAAGGACGATGTTGGAGGCTCCTCTTGGATGTGGTGCTGCTGGTAGCATCCTTGTTCCTTCACTTTACTGCATATATAACCAAGCATACCCTTGAATCTGCGATAAATTCTGGAATGAGCATTGGCTGGAAACAGCTACAGAATGATTTCAGAAAAGGTTGGAGAGACATTTTAAGGATACTATTTAGAGAAATGAGAATAAACCAGACCTAGGAAGAGCACATGTTTCGGTTATGGTACTGTGCAACTTACTAGCTCAGGGCCATGGACAAGCAGCTTAATCTTCCAGTTTCCTAGTCTTTTAGGTGAAAGTGAGCACAATTCCCAACACGTAAGATTGCTGTGAATTTAGATAACACATGGAAATCCTACAGGGCAGGCTACTGGGCATATAAAATGTGCTCAGCAAACTATACATATGTTTCTGTGAGTGTGCACTCAGTGACTACAGAAGTCATAAACAAGCATCCTAATTTTATTCAACACTTCAGGATCGTAAGAAGGTCACTTGCATATCTCTTGGTATCAGATTTTCTTCTGAGAAAATGATGTACTCTTACAGTTTAGATCTATAATGCCCCCCCTGAACGTTCATATAATCATAGATGGGATTTTGGAAGACAGTTGGACCACTGGGGCCTCTGTGCTGAATTTGCTCTTAGAAGGTGGGGCCTGGTAGGAAGAGATGAGTCACTGTGCTGTGACCTAGAAGGGTATATGTCTTTCCTTGGCTCCACCCTTCCCTCTCTGCTTCCTGGTTGCCATGACATGAGCAGACTTCTCCTGAGGCAGCCCCTTCCACCATGCTGTTTCTGTGTTTGAGCTTGCCAACCACTGACTGAAACTTCTGAAACCATGAGCCAAAATAAACTTCTTTAAGTTATGAGTGTCAGGTATTTATTTGTCTTAGTGATGAGGAAAGTGATTAAGACATGTACCTACTTCAAGGGTTGGACAATTATTGAATAACATTCAGACAGTGTTTTAGCTTCTACTGAGAGGCACACTATGAACTCAAATTGTCGTTTTGCTCCCTCATCAACATAAAGGAAAATTATCTTAGTAAGAATCAAAAGATTAAAAAAAAAAAGCAAAAGATTTATATAATCTGAAAAGAAACCAGAGTATGGGAAAATTATCTTAGGAGGAATCAACCTTTGCAGGTGTCTTTGTTGAAATTGTTCTACAAGTATTTTATAAAGCCACTTTGGGGCCGGTGAGATGGCTCAGCGGCGTAAGCGCCTGCCTTGCAAGCGCGAGGGCCCGAGTTCGACTCCCGGATCCCACATACAAAAAAGGGGCCGGTAATATCGCTCAGCGGCACGGGTGCCTGTTGGCGCGCGAGGTCCTGAGGTCGACCCCCCGGTACCCACAAAAAAAAAAAAAAAAAGATAAAGCCACTTTGCCAGTGAGCTTATTGTACTTACTACAAATTCTCATACTACCAGGGGTATTCTACTAGCATAGATGATTGGATAAAGCGTGCACAATTCAGTGACAGATAATGTTTGTCTGTAATTGATTTATTACATGAGCTTTGGGGTTTATATAAATGCTTTTTGAAAACTCCTAGTGGCCAATAATTACTTATCAAGAATGATGAGGAGAGCAAATATAAGAAAACCCACAACCAGACTGCACTCTTTGGTGACTCAGGACATTGCCAGTTGGCCTGCAGTTGAAATATGCCGGGGCAGACTTTTCTAATCAAGCCGCATTCTGGGAAATATCTTCTCTTTTGGCTCATTTGCAACTGAGATGGACTCAATTAGCTAAATCGTGCATCATATAAGGAGTTAGGAAAATGTGTTCTAAATAGCTGTGTCCCCCTGTATCACACAGTGCCGTTACACTGGGTCATATCACTAATGCTGAAATTCAGAGAAAGTTGGGAAATGCCCAGAAAACAGTAATTAACTCTGGAGGCTACTTGTACTAATGTTGGGACTACCACATGTAGATGCCACGATCTCAGAATGCTAACGCGATCTTTTTGAAGTTTGGAATTTAAACAAAATATGTGTTGGTAAATGACTAAAGGGAAACTTTCCATTGTTGTGTTAATTAAAGCCATTCCACAATTGGAGAAACATGTTTTCATTGTTTCTAACTAAGCAGTAGGAATACTCATGTAGGGTACTGCAATTACTAAGGACGTTAACTTTCCATTTCCTGGTGTTATGGGTTGAAGTGCGAACTCCACAAAGATATGTGGAAGTCTTAACCTCCAGTACATCAGGATGGGATGCTATTTGGTAACAGGGTCATTGAAGAGGTAACTAGTTTAAGTCGTCTTATTAGAGAATAGTAGGCCTTTAACCCAATAGGACTGATGTCCTTCTAGAAACAGAAAAGACACACAAAGAGAGATGATAGAAGCAGATTGTAGTGATGCATCTAGAAGCCTAGGAATGCAAAGGTTGCCAGGATACCCCAGAAACTAGAAGAGGCACAGAAGGGTTCTCCCTTACTGGTTTCCTAGGGAGCATTGTCCTGCTGTCAGACCTCTTTTCTTTCGCTACTGTGAGACAATAAATTTCCATTGTTTTAAGCTGCCAAGTGTGGTACTTCGTTAAGGCAGTCCTAGGAAATTAATACACCTGGTTTGAAGACTTCTTTTTAAATATATTCAGTGTCAGTTTGTAGCATATGAAAAGCAAGTTGTGGTAAACATTCAGAACTTAATCCTTAAACCATTTGTGCCAGTTTATGGTTTAAGCCTCATCAATACATAAGTATTGCCACATCTGAAGTGGTCAACCAGAGGGCTCTTTAGAACTATATGCCCAAAAGTACTTATAATGGAAAGCAGGAAAGCAGTTACCGTTGTACAATGTCAGATTTCTTGATTTAAAACCTTAATATGCCTCTTTGTCTGGCTATGTAATCACCAAATGGAATATTTATCATCCTGTCAGTACTTAGAAGAAAATCACTGGAAATTATCACTAAAATGCATTACTTTTAGTTCCAGAATTAGTAAGTAAGCCACGTACAGTTAAAAAATTGTGACTTTTGTTGGCCTTGAATTCTGTGTCCTGTCCTAGTTAGTCTTATTAGAAGTAGTTGTTTTAATCACTGCTTTTTCTAGTGAAAGTTGTGTCAATCAAAATTGAATCAATATCTAGGATATAGTCCCATTGTCTTTAATTAACTTTCAATTGTTTTAAAGATGTGTTTTATAAACAGCACAAGACTGAGTGATGAAGATAAAATAGTTTAAATAATCAACTGAATAATGGACTGCTATCTATTGGAATATTAGACTGCTATTAACATTTTGTTTGTAAAATATACATTGAGACTTGGGAAATGCTTCATATGTACTTTGATGAGAAAAATCAGAATGACAAATTTGTATATAGTATGATCCCAGTTAAGTAAAACAAAATCTGTGTATAGAAAAATGTTAACAGAGATAATGGTTGTGCAGTAGAATTTCAAACAGGTTTTGTGATTTTCACTATTTTCCAAACTCTTAACATAAGCAAAAATTTCTTCTATAATCCAAAACCAATTTAATATCAAAAGGAAATGCACCTAGCATTAATAATAATTATCTGTAGATTGTAATATTATAGATAATTTTAATCTGCTCTTTTGTACTTTGCATATATCTTAAGAGTTTTTTAAATTTCATAATTAAAGAAAGTAAGATAAACTTTTGAAAAGTTGATAAGTTTATGGGTGATCTAACTATAGTGGGTATTTACAAGGTTTCAAAGTTGCTTTACGCTGACCCATTAAACTTTTGAGATGTCACAAAGGACCACCATACTGCTATTACAGATTGCGTAGCTGTTCCCAATTCTTCTCCTCCCTTATTTCCACACTTTGCCATGTGACTTTGTAGATAATATTTCTCCATTGCATTGATGTTGGGCTTGGCATGTGACTTGCTTGGACTGGTGATGTGGGCAGAAACGACAGTGTGCAGTTGGAAGCCTAGGTATAAGATACCCCACATGTGCCTGCTCCCTGACTTGCACATCTGCACAAGAACCTTCAGGAGCAGCTGCTCTTTCAGCCTGGGTGAAAGAACACACATGCAACAAATCCAAGTCCAACTCCAAGGAAAAGCTGAACCAAGCAAGGGCTGCTGCCTAAAATAGGACCACCTGCTGGGTCTAACCTACAGCAGCCATTTAGTCAGCCCAAGAACAGAAAAGTAATTTGTCTATGGATGAAAGCTTTGGAGTTCTGGGGTGATCTGTTATGTAACAGAAACTAACTGATAAAATGCTATTGACAAGGACATTATATGGGGCTGGATAAGCAATAGTCCATATGAAGATTTCTTTGTTCTTATATTGCAGCTTAAAGTATAAACAGCCCTTCATTAGTCCTGAATTTGATGAAGTTGTGTATGAATGTGTGCGTATGTCCATTTCCACAGTAGTATGTATTTATCGAAGTATATATGTGACAAAATATTAGACTATCAGACTATTTCCATACATCACTGTCTTCATATTTGTCTTCTGTGCCACCCAGTTAAACCCATTAAATATATATTCTTTGTCATAGTCTGATTCTCACTGAAGAATAGTATTTGGGGCTGTAATCCCCAGCTCGCTTTAAGAATTGTAAAAATGTTAATCATACTGCACTATTCTTTGGTATGCAGACCAGTGTTGCCTCTCTTTAAACCAGGGTTTCTCAACCTTGCCACTATTGGGACATTGAGCCACATAATTCTTTGTTGTGGAGGTTGTCCTATGTATTATGTTTAGCAGAATTCCTTGCCTCTATCTACTAAATGATAGTAAGCACACCCTCCCCAGTTATGACTATCAAAACTATTTCCAGGTATTTCTAAATGTTGGGGGAGGGGGATTACCCTTAGTTTCAAAATACTTTTTTTGAGGAAATTGGGATTCAGTTTGGTTAAATTGAAATTACAATGGTAGATATCATGGAAATACAGTTTAAGGTCTAGTTTTAACAATCATTCAGCCTGTAGTAAAAATAGCAAGATCTTTAATCTTCAGAACTTCCCATGCTTATGGTAAAAAATATATATATATTGACATTGATGACTGCGGGAGAAACACAAAAGCTATTATTGGCTTGACAGGTAGATTTTCTAAATCTATCTGCACTTAATTTGAAGTCAGGCAACATCTCCTCTATTGCTCACAAGAACAGATGACTTAGTGAGACAGGTGATAGATACCATAAGCATTTTTATTTTTAGGGTACAGCACCATAGCCAGCTTAACACTTCATAAAAATGAATGATGAATAACCAAATTTTAACTATAATTGAGGAACCTCAAATACCACCGTACTCAGAAACTCCATTTCTATCAAACAAAGGATGAAGCAAAAGTTTAATTTCCTGTCAGTTTATATGCCTCAGCAGGAATGTGGGCGAGTGCCAGGTAAGTGTTGAATCTGCCTATGGGACATGTGTTTGAAATAAATGTCAGAAGAGAGCTAGTATTCATGATTAGATCCTTTTCAGTGGAACTCGGATAAGCTTGACCTATGTTAACCTTGGGAACTCTGGTACAAGTTTTCAGATCCTCAATGCAATCTGAGTTTGGGGCCACCCATTAAAATCACCTGAGCCTCAGTTTCCTCATCTGAAGAAGAAGAAGATTGAACTGAACAGGGTCTGTAGCCCCATCAGCTAAAGCATTCTTTGAACTATACAAGAGTTCGTTTTATGAGTGAGGGCAAGGGTCCACACAAAAAAGGAATTGGCAACATTAGGAACGTTCTGATAATAAGAGTTGACTTATACTTCAAGCAATTTGCCCAAGAAGGTTTTCACGCAAAGCAGAAAAACATGGTCAAACTCAATAGACTGATTCCTTCCATTCTAACTGGAGGTCTATCAGGAAATCCAGATAGAGGAAATAAGGGAGTAGAGAAAAGAAGGGTTACTGATTGGTCACTAGGCATTTAACAAATTTAAAAAATTATGTCTGCCGCTGGAAAAAAGACTGGCCTTCTTAAGACAGAGTAGAGAAGGATTCCATATGTATTAATATTCACCAAGTCACTAAATAAAATGGAGAAAAACTACAGGGAATTATGATGAGTAATTAGGGTTGATTTCTACAACCACTAGCCCACAAATGGACTTACTGCATATGAATGTTTGTGATGAATTTAAAGAAAGAATTTCAGATAACAATACTCAATGTATTAACTATAGTTATTATGCTATTATTTTGTTATGAAATTTTGTACTTTTTTCCATAAAATAAAATAAAATTTTAAAAAAAGAATTTCTGTAACACTTATTGGAAAGTGGTAGAAAAATGTATTTGTACTTGAAGATACTCTTTATTAGTCCAGAACATGCAGGGAGGGCGAGGAGCCTGCTAAAGGGCAAGAAAGAAAAGACATTCTTCCTCTGTGACAGCTGCACATCAGCTGAGAGAAAAGCAACCCGTGGGGGGAGGGCTCTAGACAAAAGAGATTGACAAGGGCCCTTCGGAAAGCCGATGCAGAAAAAGTGGAAGGGGTTGTCACACCACCAACCCAAGTGTCAAGAACAGATTCTGTGTGTCATTCATTACTGACAGGACGCACTACGACAGTGCCCAGTGACTCTCTGCCACCACCCCACACCACACTGGAGCTCTTCAGGAAGGGAGGATCCAGGCTCAGTACATGTAAACTCATGCTCGTGCTACACAATGCAAGGTTTGTTTACTTAGAATGAAGATGTTGTCATGGAATTTCAACTCCTAATTTATTCATTATTGTACTACCTTCCAAATCTACCACCAAGAAATTAGAATGTGTATCCAGTTTGTGTTTGCAAAGATTTATAAAGAAAACTAAATATACATACTGATCTTGGGGAAATGACCCTAGGCAAGCTCTGCAAATCCCTTCTGACACATGTTCCTCAGGTCTGCCTTCTTGTCTCTTACGGGCATACCACAGATACTTTAGTTTAAGTGCATGGGAAGATCCAGCACTTGGAAAGAATTGTTACCAACCTTGTTTGTTTCCATAAACAACTCATCTTCTTGTTGCTCAATAAAAATCAAAACTGACAGTTTGTGAAAACCAGAAAACATAAAATCTTGGACTGTGTTTAAGGGCTGATTGACATTTCCAGATTCTTATCCTGGGAGAGAAGCCTATTTAGGATTCCAGTGTCAGTGAACAATACTTTTCTGGAAAACCTGCTAGAAGTTAACTGAAAGTTTTTCTGATTCCAATTCCAGTTTGGATCGATTGAAAGATTTTTGGGTCCATGGAACAGCACTAGTAGAGAAGTAAGCTTACATCATCATAGTTCAACCTCTGATTATGCATAATTTTGTAATTATAATGAGATCAGGTGAAATAGCAAGAATTTGAAATTTAATGGTGAGCTCAATCCTCTTAACACTGGACCTGGGGCATATTTTAAAGATACTTGACTTAAATAGACTTTAGCTATGTCCATCCAGGCCAAATGAAGAAGACATGAACTAAGCAATTGTCTGAACAATGCAAATAAGAACTTACTTTTAGAAGAGGCACCCTCTTTGTAAAGGTGCTGGACCATAGATGAACAAGATCCGTGAGTAATAATGGGGACGGTGCTGGAAGTGGACTTAGGAGTGGACTTAGGAGTCAGAAAGCCTGGCTTTGAGACAAGCTCTGTTGGACTGAACTAGCGGAGTGATCCTAAGCAAGTACTTGAATGTTCTGTGCCTTAATTTACTCATATGCACCATGTGGGTGGTAAAAGTGCTACATTATAGCGTTGTGAGAATTAAGTTAGTAAACACAACTAAAGTTCTTACAAGTGCCTAACAGCTAGGAAGTACTCAACAGGCATGAGGAGAGTATTATAAACTATTTTTAATATTTGTGTGTGGAGGCATATGTAGTTCAGTGGTAGAGTGAGTGCTTAACATGCCACCCCCCCCCACAACAACAATGATAGCAACATATTGTTCTTTTGGCTGGCTAGCCAAATTCACTTATCTCTTTGTCCGAGACTACATAAAATATTCCAGGTGTGGGCTGGGGAGGAATAGAGTACTTCCTAGCACGTGTAAGGCCTTGGGTTTGATCCCCAGCATTAGAAAAAAACCTCCAGGTGCATGCCCCAAGTCAGATTTAAGTCACAAAATTCCAGTTAGCTTATGCACAATAAACTAAAGTGCTGAACCGAATGTCATTGCTTTTTGTTAAGCTGTTGTAACTAACTGTAATTGTATGGAGCATCATTTATCAGTAAGAAATACTGTTCTTAAAATCATGCCATAGCTCTTTCTATTGTGTACCTAAGCAAATTAGCTAGGATTTTATCTAATGACCAGAGATGTTGGTTATATTTTTATAGAGAAATCTGAACACTCATTGAACATTTACAAATGGATAATTGGATTTATTTTAATGTGCTAATGTTACCATACATAATTCCTTTAAATAATCCTCTTTTTAATTGTAACACCATCCATGAGATATCAGTTTCTTTGTGTTTTGTTTGTTTGCTTTTCCCATGACCCAAGAAGGAAATACTCTCAAGGAAATTCTATACAAATAAATGTGGCCATTGAGTTAAAGAAACTTGGCGCTCACGATGACATTATTATGAGTGTACTCACTTGGGTTTCTTTGCTTTCATGTCTTGTGCTCATTTACTCATTCATTTATTTAAAAATGTATACTGACAGTTTGCTGTGATTGTACTG
Source organism: Erethizon dorsatum (assembly GCA_028451465.1). Classification (NCBI taxonomy): domain Eukaryota; kingdom Metazoa; phylum Chordata; class Mammalia; order Rodentia; family Erethizontidae; genus Erethizon; species Erethizon dorsatum. Next base: position 19,887,812 of record CM051829.1, on the reverse strand, counting down.
GGAAACAAGACAGAGGACAGACTGAGAAACTACCCTCACGGAGACTAAAAAAATATATAAGAGCTATATTTGTTGCAAGCTCGTAAGCTCAGGCACTGGGGTAGATACTTAACATGGATTGTCTCTTATTTTTCACCACCCAATGACGTACATAGCTCCATCTTACGGAATAAAATATTGAGACTCCAAGGTTAAGTGTCTTGCCCAGTGTCACACCACTGCAAGTAAATAGAGCTGAGATTCAAATCTGACTTCAAGCCCATATTCCTAACTATGCTACTGTCACCTCTTTTTTTCCAATTGTTTCTCAATACCAAACAATCCATTATTGTTAAGTGGGTTGCTTTATGTTTTGTGCACAAAAAATTCCTGCCTTTGCCCTTGTCAGGCAGCCAGATCCCATTTATGACCCAATCTTACATGTCTAGCTAAGCCCTACTCTCTGTGTATAACCTGTCTTACTTCAGCCTCTAACCTTACGTCATATGTTCCCCCTCCTCCTGCAAGTATCAAGTCGTTTTGTACGTTCATCTGATGTTTCAAATACATCTTATGTTCCAAATTAGACTATAAGTTTCCCCAAAGACCTTTATTTTCTTTTCTCTCATACGTGCCACAGAACCTGGTCAAAGAGTTGGGTGTCATTGTCAAAACGTCTTACGTCCTACAACTGTAGACTTTGCGTGACCGGTTTTGCAATGGCCATACAATCCTGGTTTACATAATGCAGACCAAGCATGCATCTCTACTTAAGCCTTTGGGACAAGGCCAAAGCTAAAGTTCACTGGGACACCCACGTAGCCTGAAACTGAAGGGCAGAAACTCAAGGGTCTGTCGCTGGTTGTCTCCCTGATAACCCACAGACCTTTACATTATCTGTCTGTGCACTAAACACTCAAAGCCCTGAGATGTCGTTTGTCATAGCCATGTATTCCACAAGCTCCTGTGCCCTGATATGACCTAGCCCAGCATCTTGGAACAAGTGCTCTCTCAAGACTTTTCACTGGTCTTGAATTTACTGAGAAGATTATTGAGGGGACCACTTGTGCAGAAGCTGCTAGTGCTTTAAAAGGTGTTGATGGTTCCTGGTTCCTCAAAGGGGAACAGGGCAGCAAGGAAGTCTTTCTCACTTTGGGATGTTTGAGCTGAACTCTTGACTTCCATGCTGTATGTTTCCATGGTTTCCCTTTTGGAGTATCCAATGCTGTGTGGTTGTAGTCATGATATTGTAGAAGTGCCTTGCTAACTTATGGGAGAAGTTTTGAGACAGAGAAATCTATTGGATTCCATTCATCCTCAGTCCATTGCTATGATATTTACAGCCTCTTAACCCCAGCTAGACCTTGCATTACTTTACCTCCCAGAGAAGAGGAATAAGAGAAAACTAAAGATGCTCTGTACTCCTGGGGAGAGAGCTGGAGTGTCACCTGTAGATGAAAGATGTCCTCCTCCTTAGATGGTCTCTGGAATTTCCACTGGGAGACCAAGTGAGAGCTAAAATCGTGTCACTGTTAACATTTTTCTTCTTTTTCACCTCTGCCGAGGCTGGCTGCCCATATCCCATGCATACTGCTGTGGGGAGGATGTAAATCCGTATCTGCACCCTTCACTTTACCCTCCACTTTCATACAAGAAGGTGATAAACCATGTCCCTGTGCCACAGAGAAGGGCTTTGCAGTATTTCCTTTTCTCATCTTTCTCTCCATCCTTTAGACATCCTATTAGATAATGTAGTATTTATGTCCACTCTCATGAAAGAGGATTCCAAGTTATCACAGAGGAGGGGGATTAGAATTCCTCAACCATTGACTTAACGTGCCAAAATGTTATTTTTCTGTTATAAATTTTTGCTAGATTTTCATCTCTTCATGGTCTAGTTTATCTTAAAAGAATATTCCCTATTTCTTCACTCTGACTTCTCATAGACTTGGATTCTGTGAACAGCTCAAACCACTTCCTGACCACATATTTCTTCATTTGGAAAATATGGGTGAAGATTGCCTTATTTATCAACTCTTGCTACTCATCTCTCCTGTAGCCCTAAGGTTTTTGCTTGGCTTTCTGCAGTCGATGGTTATTGTTTCCTGAGATGAACAGAGTTTATTACATCTCTGGGGTTTCTTTCCTTTCTGATCTCTCCACATCTAAAACTGTTGCCCACAAGGAGTTCTTAGGAATCATATTTAACAGTTTGGCCTCACATTCAAGTGGGGAGACAGGACATTAGGTCACACTCTTAATCATCACCAGAATGAAAATGTGTTGAAGATTTACTGGACACCGTCATCAACTCTATTTGCCTGGCCAAAAAGATGTACTTTTCTAGGTAAACCAAGCAAATGAAGTTATCCAATAGTCCATCAAGGACTGATGATTTAGTCTGATGATTTAAAAAGAAAACAAAATTGTACACAATACGAAATGTCAATTCCTTAAAGGATGCCCCCCATGGAGTCATTCTGGATGTGTGCACCATTCTGTGGTCATCATGGATTCTGACTGCAGGGCAAGGTTGGTGGCACATATGTTCTTTAGCAGGGAATAAATCTGTTGACACTTTAAAAAATATGTCTTCAACATGAATGCGTGTGTTAGTATTTTTTACCGTGTGTATAAAATGCATACTGACTTGGAAAATGACATAGACAAGGTTCTTAACTCAAGAGTTATGATACCAAGAATCATCACAGACTGTGCTGTCTGCAGGAAGCCTTCTGGGTCTGCATTTCATGGGTGCTGAGCAAGGGATTCAAGGGAGGGTTCCAAACCAGTAGATCTGTAGCTTTTTTCTCCATCATGCAAATCATATTCACAATCACCATCTTCAGGGCATTTCTCTGAGTACCATAACTGCTCACACTCAACTTGACTGGATTAAGAAATGCCCAACAGATTAGTTAGAACAGTTTTAAGTGCGTCTGGGTAGGTCATGGTGGCATGACCTTGGGTACTACATATGGCCCCTGGCCCGTTCCTCTCTGGCACTGTTCATCTGCTCTGCTTCCCAGCTGCTGTACACTAAGCAGCTTTGTTTTGCTGTGCCTTTCTGCCATGATGTTCCTGCCTTGGAGCTAGCCAACTATGGACCAAATCCCCTGAAACTGTAAGAAAATTATACCTCTCCACCTTTAAGTTGTGGGTGTTGGGTATTGTGTCTTAGTTATGAGAAATCTGATTAATACACCTCATATGCAGATTTTTGCATAGACCAAAGTTTTCAATTCATTTGAGTAAATATCAAGCAGAGTGATTGTTAGTTTGATTTTATAAAAAAGAAAAAAAAAGACTGCCAAACTGTCTTCCCAAGTGGCTGTATTTTGTATTCCCACTATCAACGATTCTTTGTTCTCCTTTCATAGTCCCTCCATAATTTGCTGTTATCAGCATTTTGGATTTTGGCCAAGGTAATAATGGTATCTTGTCTTAGTTATTTTTTTCATTGCTGAGACAGAACCTGACACCCAAAGTTAAAGGAGGAAAGGTTTATTTAGCTCACAGTTTGTAGAGTTTTCAGTTCATAGTTGGCTGGCTCCAAGGCAGGGTGGTATGGCAGAGGGCATCAAAGAAGAGAAACAGTTCATGGCAGGCAGAAGGCAGGAAGGCAGCAAAGCAGTGTAGTAGTGAGGAAGCAAGCAGCAACAGCAGCCTTCTTTCTGTCCCTTATATTCTATCCAGGATACCCACCCTTAGGGCGGATTGCACTCACACACGGTGTGGGCCTTCCCATTATCCACACTTGGAACTATGCCAAACCAATTAGTGGACTAATTTAGTAATCACACATCCTTAATCCCAGCATCACACACTCTAGATCCAGCCACCTCTGAAAAAGACCCACCTATGACAACAGAGGCTTTGAGGGGACATCTAGACACAAGACATAACATATCTCATTATTCTAATGTGCATTTCGGATGATATATGATATAGAATAGCTTTTCACGTTATTTACCATCTCTATATCTTCTTTGGTGAGGTGTCTCTTAAGGTCTGTGGCCCATTTTTAATCTGGTTATTTTCCTATTGTTGAATTTTAGGAGTTATCTGTATATTTTGGATGACATCCTTTATCAGGTAAATCTTCTTTAAATACTTTCTGCTGGTCTGTGGCATATCTTATCATTTTCTTGACAGTGTCTTTTGCAGAGCAGAAAAATTTCATTTTATTAAAGTCATATTATCAATTCCTCCTTTCATGGTTTGTGCCCTTGGTGTCATGTCTGAAAGTCATTGCCTTATCCAAAGTTACTTAGATTTTCTCTTGTTATATTCTAAAAGTTAGTAACTGCATTTTACATTAAAATGTAAAATGAAAATGTAAAATGATCCACTTTGAGTTAATTTTTATAAAGGGTAGAAGAGCTGTGATTCTAGATTCTTTTCTTTCTTTCTTTCTTTCTTTTTTTTTTTTTTTTTCACATACTGATGTCCAGTTTTTTTAGAACTGTTTGTTTAAAAGGCTATCTTTGCCCCATGGTATTGCTTTTGCTCCTTTGTCATGAATTAGTTGACTGCATCTATTTGTGGATTCTCACTATGCTGTCTTATTTAATGTGGCTTTAAAGTAAATCTTAAGAGTTGGTGAGTTTCGGTTCGTAAACTTTGTCCTTCTATTTTAATATTGATTTGGCTATTTGTGCTCTTTTTCTGTTTGTTTGTTTTGTTTTGGTACCAGGAATCAAACTCATGACCTTGCGCTTGCCAGGCAGGCGCTATGCCACGGAGCCACATCTCTGGCCCCATATACAAAATTTTGAATCAGTTTATCAAATCCAGAAAATAACTTGCTGGGATTTTGGTTAAGATTGGATTCCTTTCTTCCTTCTTCTTTTTCTCCCTCCTTCCTTCCTTTTTTTCTCCTTTTTTTCCACTTCTTTCTCATTCTCTCCTCCCTCCCTCTCTTTTTCATGGCATCGGTACACATGTGTTTGTTAGTCATCTGTTCTTTAAGGCAGTCCACTGTGACTCATTTCCCTCCAGAATGACCAAATCAAATAGGTATTGTTGCCACAAGACACCAATAAGGAGACTGGAATTAGAAAAATGCTCTTATATAATTGAAATTTAGTGTGTCTTATCATTTTCAGCCACCAGTCATATAATAATGAAATCATTTTCTGGGATATCTGCATGCAAAGACATTTTAGAAATGGCTTCCAAACTTTAGAACCCCAAATTATATTGAATTGCAACTTGTTTAAAGCAAATACTAATTCCTTTTAAGGAGTAAATGCACATTACTTGGCACTTTTAAGAGACCCAAGAGATCCAACATTAGTGTTGCAACTACAGAAAGAATTGACTCATTACAATGGACTCATCCTATGATGGCTAGTCTGATAGACTTGTGGCTCAGAATATACGCAACATTCCATAATAACGTCTCACAATGATAATTATCAGTGCAAGAAATAAGCACAGCCTGAGAGACCATTTTGCTTGACTTAGAAGGATACTGCTATCTTAGGTGGCCAAGAAGAATGAGGAAAACTCAGGCCAGAATCGTCTGGATTATTCACACTATGCAGCTAGGCGGGAAGAAAGCATCTGGGCCAAAAACAACCTAGACTTCACTTAAGCGGATTTCTTATACCTGTTAATTCAGTCATTCATTCAACAAATACTTTTAAAAATATCTATTCTTCCAACTTTATCACTTACTAGCTATATAAACAAGTTACATACCCGATTTATGGTGTCTCATTTTTCTCATCTGCCAAGCAGGGATAGTGCAATTTCCTAGTAGGGTGATTATAATCTTTACATGCACGAACATGTATAAAATGCTTGGCAGTGTCTGGCCCCTTGGAAACACTTAACCCTAAGCTTTTATGATTATTCTTATATACCAGACACTGCGTTATGCAGCAGTGTAAGCTATCATATTAATTTATCTGCCAGGATGAATGAATTTAGGGATGTAACTACTTTCTGCCCATATAATTACTTCTTTGTATATTACTTAAAGTTTCATGGCTATAAGAAACCAGAAAAATCATCTTCTACAATGCCTTTATTTGACAGATGAGAAAAATTAGGCCCAGTGATATAAGGTGACCTACTCATGGCTATAGTTAGTAGAAGGAAACCCAGGACTGGGAGTCACATCTTCCAATTCCCCATCCGGTGATTCTTTACTTCCTCACTGCATCTGCTGAGGCAATTGCTCTACTACTTAGTCCGCCACTTGGGGTTCTGCTAGCCCTATATTCCTAGAAGTTGAGACAGGAAAGTGAGAATAGCCTGTTCTACTTCTAAGAGCCTTTGTCCCTTACTCTATATTCTTGCTTTGTAGGTTCCAACTAAGAATTATACTTATTAGAAACTGAAAAAAAAATGTTTAACACAAACCTAAAGTATATAAACAGTTATTTTCAAATATATGCTGATTTTTCTTAGTAAAATATATTATAATCCTCATTAATTTTAATGAACATTTGATATAGGTCAGGCACTGTGCTAGACACTTGCATATACTGTCTGTTTAAGGACAAAGTACATACTTCCCAGTTCTTGCATCCATGGCCATCAACGGGGAAACACTGTCCCGAGAGAGCTGATTTACTGGGATGAGTTCCTTGATTTTGCATGATTCAAATGTATCCAGTTGTGTTGGGGACCACATATTATAAATTGAGTCTAGCTTGTCCTTGCTTGTCCATCCAAGCTTGTCCTTGTCCTGCCCTTTTGCGCCAGATTGGAACGCAGGAAACTCTCCTCTCTTTTCTGGTCACAGCTGGAAGCCCTAGGGCTAATGACTGCTGTGGCTCTCACAGGGCAAGATAAGACCTGCTAAAGAGGTTAAGGCACCTGGGGAAACTCTCATCCTTGTCCTTGCAAGAATGTTTTGATCTTCCTAGCATACCTTAGTCACCGTTACTGTTCCCAGAAACACCCACTGCCCTTCACCTATTGTCCTTGACTCAGATGTAATAAATAAATACCAAGAGTCTGGATACCTCATGGCCTTTTGTTTCTAGAGAGCAACTGGTCATCCTAGAACCCTGCTGTGCTTGCTCTTTCTTTCCTTTCCCGCCACGCACCATAACCTGGACAGGAGATTGGAACCTACTGCAGGGGTCTCCAATACAGTTGTTCCTGTCCCAGAGAAGTAACCATCTGGACCAGTGCATCAAACAAAAATAACACAGATTCACTTTAACGGATGAACAAAAATTCTTGTAAATTGCCAATGTTATGTTCTATTCCTTAGATTAACTGAACTTGTCTTGATAAGCACTGATATAAAAAGTTAGCATTCTATAATGTCTTTCAATAATTATCACTGTAAAAGAGAAACTTTATAGCCAGTTCACCCCAGTTTGAAAAGTTGTCCTAATCCTTAGCAATAGCCCAGAAAATTCCTCCACAAGCCCTCAGCAACCATGTTTGGAGGGAACGTTCTACCTTTTAAGATATTTGAGGGGTCTTCTCAGAGGTCATGTGTAGTGACCCATGACAGGGAGCTTGACTCTCTCATTTAGGGCTTGAGAAAAAGATTGCTGCAAGGTTCTAGCACATACCAGCAGACCACTCTCAAACTGTAGCATTTCAAACATTTTATAAATGAATTACAGAATAATCTTCAAAGTTCTAAACATTTTGAACATATTTTGGCACATGATTCAGATCTAATGTGATAATAGCATTTTCATTTTCTGATTGTTAACACAAGAAGTTTATCTTTTTTGTCCTACACAAAAAGCATAGAGTAATGTTAGAGGGCTTAATTATTCTACAGAAGAAAATTCATCTGTTGCTTTTGCAGATAACCTATTATACCTACTCTCATCTTACACAAACATCTTCTTCTGGCTATGAAAACAGGATGTCAATTCAATCTGGTAATTCATTATATATTTATTCTAGCTGGACACAGTGGTGTATGATTTAATCCCAGCTATGTGGAAGGCTGAGGCAGAAGGGTTACAAATTTGAGGCCAGCCTGGGGAACTTAGCACGACCCTATTTCAAAACAAAAAATAAAAAGTTAGGTACATGATTTAGTGGTAGAATGCCTCACATGTGTGAGGCCCTGGGTTCGGTCCCCATACCACAGAAAAAAAATTATTGTATCAGTTATTTAATTTAAATCAAGGGTCAGCAAACTTTTTCTGTGAAGGGCTAAATGATAAATATTTTAGGGCATGGAACCAATGTAGTCTTTGTTGTAACCACTCAATTCTGCCAATATGATTCAAAACAGCCATAGGCAATGCATAAATACATGAACATGGCTGTCTGAGTTCCAATAATTCCATTCTGATAGAAACTTAAATTTCATATAATTTTCATGGGTCATGAAATATTCTACTATTGATTTTTTTCCCCAACCACTGGAAAAATGTGAAAAACCATCCTTAGCTGACAGGCCATACAAAAACAAGGATAGAGTTGGTCAGAGGCTCCACTTTGTCAAGCCCTGGTCCACATGATTCTAATAGAATAGTTGGCTGAGTCACAGAATATTTTCACTCACTGATTTATTATTCATCTCTAAGATATTTTAGTGTCCCAATACGAGTTGGAGGTAACTTGACATGGGGACCCTAAAGATTTTTAAACATATAATTTTGGCAGTTTACATTATTAGTCATTGTGATGGTTAATTTTATATGTCGACTTGTCTAAGCTACAGTACCAATTCCTGGCCCAAACACTGGTCTACATATTCCTGTGAAGGAGATTAACTTTAACATTAGTGGACTTTGAGTAAGAGCAGTTTACTCTATAATATGGGTGGCTTCATCAGTTGAAGGCCTGAAAAGAAAACAGGCTGACCTGGTATGGTTTGGATAAAAATGTCTTCCGTAGGTCTTCCATGCTCACAGGATCATCCTTTGGAATATGACTGGACCATGAAGTCTCTAAATTCATCAGTGAATTAATACACTGACAAGATCACAATTTGATGGCATTAGGAGATGGTAGAAACTTAAAACTTGGGACCTATTTGAAGGGAGTGAGTCACAGAGGCACGACATTGAGGACTAGTCCTTGTCCCTGGCCCCTTCCTCTCTGGCTCTTTCTTTCTCTCTGCTTCCTGGCTACCATAAGGTAAGCAGCTTTTCTCCACCACACCCTGCTACTATTATGTTTCTGCCTTGCCAAAGGCCTAAATGCAGTGGAGCCAACTGACCATGGACTGAAACCTCTAAAATCATAAGTCAAAATAAATCTATCTTCCTTTAAGCTGTCTTGCGCAGGTATTTTGTAACAGTGTGAAAAGCTGCCTAACACAAGTCCCCTGAAGAAGAGAGAATTCATCAGGCAAACCTTCTTTGGACCTGAGCTACAGCATCATTTCTTCCCTGGATCTCTCATCCTGCAGCCTTTGGACTCCACAACTTTGTTAAACAGTTTCTTTAAATCAACAGTATCTCTCTGTGTGTCTCTTTTTGTCTCTCTTTCTCTCTCAACACCCCCCCCAACAGTGTTGGTTCTGTTTCTCTGGAGAACCCTGACCCCTGACTAAATACATTTTACTTTTTGTGAACTTTAAGGACTGGATTTGGATGATAGCATTATTATTCCTTTTTTTTTTTTTTTTCCATCTTCTTATTTTTCCCAGTGCTGGAGATCGAACCTAGGACCTGTCCAGTGATTATTCTCTTTTTTTTTTTTTTTTGTGGGTACTGGGGTTTGACCTCAGGACCTCGCACGCCGGCAGGCGCCCATGCCGCTGAGCAATATCACTGGCCCTTTTTTCATATGTGGGTACCGGGGTCGAACTCAGGACCTCGCGCTTGCCAGGCAGGTGCTTATGCCGCTGAGCTATCTCACCAGCCCAGTGATTATTCTCTTAATACAGAAATTTTTACTTCAGTTATTGATGATATTACTCAAGTCCCTTTATGGCAGTTTGAGGTCCAGGTCAAGAAATTTATTAGATTTCTTGTCAAATATTTTTGCAAATTTAAAGCAATAATGCAGCTTTATAATACTCCTGGGAAAACTCAAAATGGTTTTGCATCAGTATGATCAATGTATCTTTTATTCCTTAGTAGCCAATTTGACACTTCTTTATTGGGAGTGTATCCTTCCTCTCTACTGTATTTTGAAATGAATACACTCTTTCATATACGAGACTTAAATATGTTACAGCTGAACTCTGTCAACTCACTCAAGCTCATTGGTCAATACATTAAAGTAATAGGGCTATGTTGTGTCTTTTAGACTAATTTTGCTTTTCATAAAGTACGTCCTATTGGTACATAGGTTCTTTGTCCCAAAACTGGTCCCTGAAAAAGACATTTTGCAGAAAATTAAGTTCGGGAAGCTCTGCATACTTAATGCCACTCATGGACATTTGGAATACATATGGTTTATTAAAGATTTAAGCGGCCCTGTAGCAAAGAAACCTGCTCAAATTGGCTTAATTCAATGTTTCCCAAATGTATTTATTATAGAAATTTTCGTTTTCCCCCTACAACATCTGTTGGAACACATTTTGGAAAATGCTAACCTCACAACTTTTAGGCATCCTTAAGAGTGCCTAACAGGCTAGAAAGAATATTTCCTTAAGGACAAGTAATGAATAAAGAAAATCACAAATTATTGCATTTTGTGAAAACTAGGAAAAAATCAAGGTACTAATGATCCCTGATAAAGACAGGGTCAGTTAAATAAAGTATTCTTTGTTATCAACTCTTTGTTTATATTTAAATATAATGTCTCCTCTTCATACCCTTTCTACAGCTGGCCAAGAAAACAGGCTCTCACTCCCTTTGTAAAGCTAAACATTTTTATATTTGATTTCATGTCTACAAAAAGGGAATGCAACATTTCTCCCTTTTACCTGTTTTACAAATGTCTAATAATGATAAAGGTAATTGGGCTACCATAGTGAGAAGGGAATAAATCCACATCTCCAAAAGGGGAGTAAATTAGCTTGGCATGGTTGTGCATGCCAGTAATCCCAGCACTTGGGAGACTGAGGCAGGAGGATCGCTGTGAGTTCAAGGCCAGCCTGAACTACACAGTGAGACCCTGTCTCAAAACAGAACAGAACAAAGCAAAACAAAACCCAAGAGGAGAGGAAGTAAGTCAGTTTCTTAGTTTGTGCCTTCAGGGGCTTCTTTCCACCCCTCTGTGCATCCTGTGTGGTTCCTAACTGCAGAGAGCAGGAGGCTTGCATAGGGGTGAGCCTGATGCTTCATGCATCTTTGCTGAAGCTCTCCAAGCCCACTATATGCTAATGAAAGGGCACTCCAGGTGGTTAGTGAGGAGAGGCCTTGCCCACCACACCCCATCTCCTCTGCTCCTGTAGACCTCTCTTCACAGGAGTGCACATGCAAACACGTGAGAATCCTCAGGGACAGCCCAGTGGCCCCGGCATCCCCACCTTCTTCCTGCACATTTCCCAGCAAGACCAATAGAGCCAAAGCTGCACAAATTGCTAACTAAGCCCCAGTCTGGTGGTTCACAAGCTTGGTGCTTATTAGAATCATTTGGGGAGCTTTCAAAATATCCAGATGCCTAGGGCCTCACTCCCCGCATTTCTAATTTAATTGTCGCATGGTTGGTGTGTCAGCCTCTGTAGCTGCTGTGAACCCCTGCTGACCGTAATGTGCAGCCAGCCCTGTGAACTTCTCCTTCTTTGAGATACCACACAGGAGAGGTTGTGGATGGGGGGAGGGTTTCTTGGCTACTCATTCCAGGAAACACATGGTTTTTTTCATAAGAAGTACTTCTACATGCTGCATGCATATCACTCCCTGTTGACCTTAATGATGGGAAAGGATGAAGGCCCTGGATTAAACAATAAATAAATGGTGCATTACTTGTATCTGGGATCATATGAGTGGGACAGAAAGAAGACTGCTTGTTTGCTGTGGGTATGGGTCTTGGAAAAATGTAAGCTGAAAGCGGCTCTCCCAGCCCAGACTACCTCTTTGAGGAAGGCCTCTACTCTCAGGCCTGGGTGCTCACTCTGTAACTCTCTGATGGCAACCACTGAAAGGGATGGCAGAGGTCCTGCCTCTACCTAAACTCCTGCCCAGGAACTCCAGCCTGGGGTGGGCAGCTCACCCACCTGCTACTAAAACTTATCCCTCTCTTTGGGACCTTGCTTGGCCATACTGTTTTAAATTTTTTACTTTGGAATTTTCAATTGTATTTTCTACTTCTTTGGATTTTCCAATTAATTTATTTACTTTTTACTTTACTTCATCTTATTTTATTACTTATTTCTTTTTATTAAAATGGTTTTGAGAATCTGGATTCTATAAGACTAACATTTTTCTCAAGAGAATGAATTATTCAGTTCCAAAGATACTCAGAGTCTGTTATACAAGGAAACACAAACTCAAGGTTACGAACAGCGATGTAGGTGCTGAAAACAAACCAGGCTTCCAACCAATCCACATCAACTACTGAGAAGGAAGAAGAAGACAGCTGTGTTAAGAGAAAGACCTTCAGAGTTACCTTGCCCCAGTTTTCATTAAGAAAAAATGACCAAATGATCAAATGACTGTGTTGGGTTATTGCTCCTGTTGACCGCAAAGTAATGGTATCTAAAAGCCATCAGCAGACAAACTGTCCTATTTCTCTAGATCACTGTGTCTCTCTCGCTAATTATATTTATACCTCCCTGATTTTTCTTAACTATGTGACCTACTGGGCATGTGTAGAGCAATGCATATTGAAGATGTTTCTCATTGGACCCTTAGCATCCTCCAAGCTCTGGGTTACAGACATTGCCTTTACCAGCCCTAACCCAGCCAGCCTCCAACTTACTCCAATAAAGGGAAGGGAGATTCAGACAGTCTTAAGCGCTTGGAGAAGAGTTCTTAGGAGGAAATAAACTACAAGTCCTTAATATTTTGGAAAAACCTCCAACGCTACCTTCCTCTTGCATCAGTCTAATTCCATTGACTCACCTCCCAGAAAGATGGGAATTCAAATGATACACCCTCTGTTGGAAAGGAATCAAAAGTTTTGGGTATTTGTCTGGCTCAGTTTTGAAAAAATTTCCTTGTCCTTACTGGGGACAGAGTCCTCGTCTGAAAATAAGGAACGGAGACTAGGAGCTCTCTGCGGTCTCTCCCAGCTCTGACATGTAATGCATCTCATGTTTGCATGAATCTCCCTGTATGTGTTCTGCCCAGCTTCTCTATCATGGTCACCAATGATGAGAGAACTGAAGTGTGGATTATACCCACCAAGTCATTATGCGAATGCTTTTTAAAAAGCATTTAGGTCAGATAATATTTCTGTGGAGTTTCTTTTAAAATTTCAAACACAATACCGTTCACTAAACTAAATTTGAAATGGATCAAAGATCTCAATATTAAAACAGAAACATTAAATCTGCTAGAAGATAGAATAGGTAAAACTCTTGAAGACACTGGTATAGGCAAAGACTTTATGAATAAAACCCCGATCACACAGGAACTATCAAAAAGAATCAACAACTGGAGTCTCATCTTATTAAAAAGTTTTGCACAGCAAGAGAAACCACCAACAAAGTGAAGAGACAACCCACAATGTGGGAAAAAAATGTTTGCCAGCTGTTCCTCAGACAAAGGATTACTATCGAGAACATACAAAGAACTCAAAAAAATCAGACCTCCCAAATTTGAAGACCCAATCCAAAAATGGGCATCTGAGATGAATAAACACATCTCAGATGAAGAAATACAAATAGCAAATAAATATATGAAAAAATGTTCAACATCACTGGTCATTCAAGACATGCAAATTAAAATAACACTGAGACTCCATCTAACCCCAGAAAGAATGGCTATTATCGAGGAATCAGCCAGTAACAAATGCTGGAGGGGGTGTGAGGAAAAGGAACCCTTCTCCACTATTGGTGGGAGTGTAGACTGGTGCAAGCACCACGGAAATCAGATGGAGATTCCTCAAAAAACTAGGATTGGGCCACCAAGCGTGCACTCTCCCTTCCGCTTCCAATTTGCTGTCCCCCAAGCCAGTGGATGTGAGGCAATAATATGTCTGTTCCGATGCCAGCCATCCTGCCCACCACCCAGAAGGCCACCGCCATGGTTATTTTCCTTCATGGATTGGGGGATACTGGGCACAGATGGGCAGAAGTCTTGGCAGGTATCAGAAGTTCACATGTCAAATATATCTGCCCACACGCACCTGTTATGCCTGTAACATTAAATATGAACATGGCCATGCCTTCTTGGTTTGATATCATTGGGCTTTCACCAGATTCTCAGGAGGATAACCTGGAATTAAATGGGCAGCAGAAAATGTAAAAGCTTTAATAGATCAAGAGGTGAAGAATGGCATTCCTTCTAACAGAATTATTTTGGGAGGATTTTCTCAAGGAGGAGCTCTATCTTTATATACTGCTCTCACCACACGGCAGAAACTGGCAGGTGTCACTGAACTTAGTTGCTGGCTTCCACTTCTGGCTTTGTTTCCACGACGTCCTATCAGTGGTGTTAACAAAGATATTTCTATTCCCCAGTGCCATGGGGACTGCGACCCTTTAATTCCCCTAATGTTTGGTTCCCTTACTGTTGAAAAACTAAAATTGTTAGTAAATCCAGCCAATGTAACCTTCAAAACTTATGAAGGCATGATGCACAGTACATGTCAACAGGAAATGATGGATATCAAGCAATTCATTGATAAACTCCTACCTCCAATTGATTGACACCACTAAGAGGCCTTGTGTAGAAGTACACCAGCACCATTGTGGTAGGGTATAAACTTTTTCCCAAACCCAATCTTAAAACTTCTAATGTTTGCAGTGTTAAAATGTTTTGCAAATACACATCAATGATATGTAATAAATAACGTTTCCTTGTCAGAAACGTTAATCTTTTAAGTTTCTATACACGTATTTGTATAATGTGATCCAGAATATACTAGTATAGAAATAGGCAAGACAGCCAGGTTCTTTTTCTCAAATATAGTTCAGCAAAATAATAAAATACCACTACCAGATTTTTTTATTACATCATTTGAAAATTAGCAGTATACTAATGAAAGTTTGTTCAGGTAAAATGAACAGTTTAGGTGTAAATGATTTATGCATGCTATGCCTTAATCTATGGATTTATTCCAAAGTTGCTTAGTCACTACGCAGTGTCTATATTTTTCTATATGTGTTCATTATACATAATGATTGTAATATGGAAGAATTATATGTTATTACATTATTCTTAATAATAGGGATAATGCTTTTGTCAGTAAAGAGTAGCATTGCTCTCTTTATTTAATGGCCCCTTTATTTGAGGGACCAGGTTTTTCTTTTCCTTGATATTATTTCTTTTTTTTTTCAAACTTTATTTATTTTTTTAAAGACAACAAGTAAACATTCTCTTGTATTAACAAACCCAAGCATTAGAGAATGTACAAATACCTTTTGGAGAAAAATATTACTCAGTATAAGATTAAGCCATGTAAAACCTAGGTAAAAATAGAAGACAAAGAAATGGAATAGTCACAGTGAAATTGCATTTTCATACTAGGGAGACAATACGATGTTTACAAATGTGCATCTGGTTTATTTCGCTTGTGAGTATTTTCTCGAGTTGCATCCATTTACCTATAAAAGTTTCCAGTTTATCTTTCTTTATGGCTGAGTAGTACTCCATTGTATAGAAATACCACATCTTTTTTATCCATTCCTCGGTTAGTGGGCATTTGGGTTGTTTCCACGATCTAGCTATTACAAATTGTGTTGCTATAAACATGGGTGCACATATATCGCTGTGGTACGATGTTTTTAATTCTTCTGGGAGGATACCCAGAAGGGGAATAGCTGGGTTGAATGGGACCTCCAATCCCAGTTTTTCGAGGAGTCTCCACACTGATTTCCACAGTGGTTGCACCAGTCGGCAGTCCCACCAACAGTGGAGAAGGGTTCCTTTTTCCCCACAGCCCCTCCAGCATTTGTTATTAGTTGACTTCTTGATAACAGCCATTCTTTCTGGGGTGAGATGGAATCTCAGTGTTGTTTTCATTTGCATCTCTCGGATGACTAGTGATGTTGAACATTTTTTCATATATTTATTTGCCATTTGTATTTCTTCATCTGAGAAGTGTTTATTCATTTCAGATGCCCATTTTTGGATTGGGTCTTTAAATTTGGGAGGTCTGATTTTTTTGAGTGCTTTGTATATTCTCGATAGTAATCCTTTGTCTGAGGAACAGCTGGCAAACAGTTTTTCCCACATTGTGGGTTGTCTCTTCACTCTGTTGGTGGTTTCTCTTGCTGTGCAAAAGTTTTTTAATAAAATGAGATCCCAGTTGTTGATTCTTTGTGATACTTCCTGTGCAATGGGGGTTTTATTCATAAAGTCTTTGCCTACACCAATGTCTTCAAGAGTTTTACCTATTCTATTTTCCAGGAGATTTAATGTTTCTGTTTTAATATTTAGTTCTTTGATCCATTTTGAATTTAGTTTAGTGCACGGTGAAAGATATGGGTCTAATTTTAATCTTCGGCATGTGTAGAGCCAATTTTTCCAGCACCATTTATTAAAGAGGCTATCTTTCTTCCAGTGAATGTGTTTGGCACCTTTGTCAAAGATAAGGTGGCTTAGTATGTCTGGAGTTGTTTCTGCATCTTCTATTCTACTCCATTGATCTTCAGGTCTTTTTTTTTTTGCCAATACCACGCTGTTTTTATCACAGTAGCTTTATAGTATAATTTCAAATCAGGGATTGTGATGCCCCCTGCCTTGCTTTTGTTGCCCAGAATTGCCTTTGCTATTCTAGGTCTCTTCTGGTTCCAGATGAATTTTAGGATTGTTTTCTCTAATTCTGTGAGATATGTTGTTGGAATTTGGATCGGAATTGCATTAAATCTGTATAACAGTTTTGCAAGTATGGCCATTTTCACTATATTGGTTCTTCCGACCCAAGAGCAAGGGATATCTTTCCATTTTCTGATATCCTCTTCAATCTCCTTTTTCAGAGTACTGTAGATTTCAGTGTAGAGGTCTTTTACTTCCTTTGTGAGATTGATTCCTAGGTATTTCATTTTTTTAGATGTGATTGTGAAAGGTGTTGTTTCCCTAATTTCTCTCTCAGTGAGTTTGTTATTGGTGTACAGGAAGGCTATTGATTTTTGAGTGTTGACTTTGTATCCAGCTACACTACTGAATTTGCTTATTAAATCTAGCAATTTTTTAGTGGAGTTTTTGGGGTCTTCTACGTAGAGTATCATGTCATCTGCAAATAATGATAATTTAACTTCTTCCTTTCCAATCATAATTCCCTTTATTTCTTTCTCTTGTCTAATTACTCTGGCTAAAGTTTCCAGGACTATGTTGAATAAGAGTGGGGACAGTGGACATCCTTGTCTTGTTCCTGATTTTAGAGAGAAGGCTTTCAGTTTTTGTCCATTTAGTATGATATTGGCTGTTGGTTTGTCATAGATAGCTTTTATCAGATTGAGATAAAGACCCTCTATTCCAATTTTCTGTAGGGTTTTTAGCATGAGTGGGTGCTGGACTTTGTCAAAAGCTTTTTCTGCATCTATTGAGATGATCATATGATTTTTGTCCTTGGTTCTGTTAATACGGTGTATTACATTTATTGATTTACGTATGTTGAACCATCCCTGCATCCCTGGGATGAATCCAACTTGGTCATGGTGTATAATCTTCTTGATGATTTGCTGCATTCTGTTTGCCAGTATCTTATTGAGGATTTTTGCATCTATGTTCATTAGGGAGATTGGTCTGTAGTTCTCTTTCTTAGTTGGGTCCTTCTCTGGTTTTGGTATCAGGGTAAT
Organism: Erethizon dorsatum; assembly: GCA_028451465.1. Classification (NCBI taxonomy): domain Eukaryota; kingdom Metazoa; phylum Chordata; class Mammalia; order Rodentia; family Erethizontidae; genus Erethizon; species Erethizon dorsatum. Next base: position 19,870,087 of record CM051829.1, on the reverse strand, counting down.
GCTTGCTTCCAGGAATGAATTTGGGAGTACTGCTTCCCTTTCAATTTCATTAAAGAGTTTGAGAAGTAGTGGTGTCAGGTCTTCTCTAAATTTCTTGTAGAATTCGGCAGTGAATCCATCAGGGCCTGGGCTTTTCTTTGTTGGGAAGTTTTTAATTACATCTTCGATTTCATTGATTGTTATTGGTTTATTTAGGGTTTTTATATCTTCTTGGTTGAGTTTTGGTAATTCATATGTATCTAGGAATCTGTCCATTTCTTCTGCATTTTCCATCTTATTAGAATACAGGTTTTCAAAGTAGGTATAGATGATCTTCTGGATTTCTGCAGGGTCCGTTGTGATATCACCCTTTTCATTCTTAATTGCGTGGATTTGAGTACTTTCTTTCCTTTTTTTAATAAGGTTGGATAAGGGTTTGTCAATTTTATTTAATCTTTCAAAGAACCAACTCTTTGATTCGTTGATTCTTTGTATTGTTTTTTTAGTCTCCAATACATTAATTTCTGCTCTGATCTTTATAATTTCCTCTCTTGTACGAGCTTTTGGCTTAGCCTGCTCTTCTTTTTCTAGAAGTTTGAGGTTCACCATTAGGTTGTTTATTTGTGCTTGTTCTGTTTTCCTGATATAGGAATTTAATGCTATAAATTTCCTCTTAGGACTGCTTTCATTGTATCCCATAAGTTCCGGTATGTTGTACTGTTGTTATCATTCAGTTGCAGAAACTGTCTAATTGCTTCTTTAATTTCATCTGTGACCCATTGGTTGTTCAGTAGGGTGCTATTTAATTTCCATGTGTTTAGCAAATTCTTGTGGTTTCTTTTGCCATTGATTTCCAATTTCATTGCACTATGGTCTGATAATATACATGGGATAATTTCAATTCCTTTGCATTTACTTAAGCAGGTTCTATGAGCTAGTATGTGGTCTATTTTGGAGAATGTCCCATGTGCAGCTGAGAAGTATGTGTATTCTGATGTGGGGTGGAACACTCTGTAAACATCTACTAAGTCCATTTGTTCCAAAGTTTGGTTCAGTTTTAATATTTCATTGTTGATTTTTTTGTCTAGTTGATCTGTCTTTTTGTGACAGTGGAGTATTGAGATCCCCCAATACAATTGTATTAGTGGTTATTTGATTTTTCATGTCCATTAATAATATTTGTTTTATATAGTTGGGTGCACTGGTATTTGTTGCATATATATTTATGATTGTTATCTCTTCCTCTTGGATTGTTCCCTTTACAAGGATGTAGTGACCTTCTTTATCTCTATGAATCATTCTTGGCTTGAAATTCACTTTGTCTGCAAAAAGAATAGCAACCCCTGCTTTTTTCTGGGTTCCTCTTGCGTGGAGTATTGTTTTTCATCCTTTGACTTTCAGTCTATGAATTTCTTTTTGAATTAAATGTGTTTCTTGTATACAGCATATTGTTGGATCTTGCTTCTTGATCCAATTCGCCAGTCTGTGCCTTTTGATTGGTGAATTGAGACCATTAACATTAATGGTTAAAACTGATATGTATTGACTTATCCTTGTCATGTTATTTTCTTGTTGTTGGCTCTCCCTCTTTTAATTTTTGTTTTCCCTCCCTCTCTTTAATCATTTGCTCTGCCTGGTGGATTCCTTCTATTGGGGTTTCTGGAGTTGTAGTCCTTGTTATCCCTTTCTAGAATATCCTTCAAAACATTTTGTAGTGCTGGTTTGGTGGTTATAAATTTTCTCAGATGTTCTTTGTCATGGAAGTATTTTACTTCTCCACCAGTTTTGAAAGATAGTTTTGCGGGGTACATCAATCTGGGTTGAAGATTATTTTCCTTTAGAACTTGAAATACATCATTCCAAGCTCTTCTTGACTTGAGGGTTTGTGCTGAAAAGTCTGCTGTGATTCTGATGGGCTTTCCTTTATAGGTGATTTGTTTCTTTTCTCTAACAGCTTTTAAGATTCTACTCTTATGTTGAATTTCTGGAATCTTGACTGTGATATGCCTGGCTGAATATTTTTTTGATTGTGGCTAATTGGAGTTCTATAAGCCTCACTTATCTGAACGTCAAATTCTTTTTCTCTACCAGGGAAATTTTCTGTGATAATGTCTGTGAACAGTGTTCTGATGTCATTTATGCTGTCTCCTGTTTTTTCATTGACTCCAATCAATCTTAAGTTATTCTTCTTTGCGTCATCTAGCAGCTGCTGGATTGATTTTTCATTGTCCCTCGCTGTTTTTAAGAATTCTTTCTTTTCATGATCACTAATTGCAAGCCTGTCTTCTATATCTGAGATCCTGTCCTCACATTGGCTTAATCTGCTACAAATACTTTCAATGGAATTTTTGTTCTCCTGGATATCTGCTTGAATCTGCCTTATGGATTCCATTTCTTTCCTATGCTGAGCATTCATGGTTTCCACCATTTTCTTAAGCTCGTCTATTTTTTTGTCTGTGTCTGCTCTAGTGTCCTTAAGCATGGTCTTCATTGTGGACATTATCTCTGCAGTTATCTGAGAAATTATTTCTGATTTAAATTTTTCCAGATCCTCATTCAGCTGCTTTGTTGTTACCACTTCAGAGATGTCAGGTGGGTGGCTTTTGGTTTGTCCCACCTCACTGCCCCCTGGGTTTGCCTTTGGTGAACTGGATGTGTGGGGTTGCATCTTGTTTAAGTGTCGTCTCATTTTCTTTTCTTTCTTTAGTTTAATTCCTGGGATTCTGTTTGTAAATTGCCTATGGTAGGTTGCTTTATTGCTAGTATTTCAAACTCTTAGGAGATTCTTGGAATACCAGGAAGAAAAGTGCCAGTCAGTGCGTCCCTCATGGCTGGTGCTTCTCTGTACCACGGCGTCTCGCGTTACTCCACGGAGGTCCCCGCTAGAGCCGTGGATGGAGTGGCGGCTGCCCTGAGTTTCAAGTTCAGCTGCTGCCCCCCCACAATGGCGCCCGGCTAGTCGCTCTCTCGTGTGGGACGGCCGGGCGTCAGCGCTCACCGCCAGTCAGTGTGTCCTTCATGGCTGCTACTTCTCTGCACCACCGCTTCTCGCATTCCTCTGTGGAGGCCCCCGGGGGCGCCGGCAGTCACCGCGTGTCTGCAGATTTGAACTGCTTCAGTCACATCAGGATTCCCAACACAGGGAAATGGCGCCGGAGGCCACCTCCTTCTTCTTTGTTGGAGTTTCTCTCTTCACTTCTCCGTGGGCCCCAAACTGAGCTTCAGATCTTTCCTGGGTCCATGGGAGCCACTTCCCTCTTTCTTGTCCTCCTCCAGTCACTATATTCCAGTGTCCGGATGGCGACTTTTGGAGAGGTTCACTGCCTGCTTCTTGCAGATCCGCCATCTTTTTCCGGTCTGCTCCTTGATATTATTTCTATTTAATATTTTCTCTTCTCAAGAAAAAAATGTTTTCTTTCATGATTATTCTTCATAGCAGACCAAATATATTGCCTCCCTGCCATAGACATCTACTGTCAATACATGCTGTAATTTGACATTCTGAATTACAGACATATGATATTTAAAATCCATACACACTTTAAAATAAACCAAACATTACTTAAATTTCTTACATTATATATTTCATATCATTATACTTTAGTTCAGATTTACGCTTACTTATTTAGAATCTTCAATTCTGATAATAATAAAAGCTTATTATTTTTCTGTAAGAAATTGAATGAATAATTAGATCATATTCTGCTATGTACAGAAATATTTAAGACTGATCTTAAAAACTAATTTCTATAAACCAGACGCACATGTGTAAGCATCGTATTGTCTCTCTAGTATGAGAAACTGAAAGAGTAAATAAGATCCAAAATGTACAATAGACATGGTGAATCAAAAAGAAACTGGTCAAAAGGAAAGAGAGACTGGGATGGGGGAATAGGGAAAAGAAAGAAGGGAAAAGGAAAAAAAAATTGTATTTATATATAAGATGGTTAAGATAGATACACTACTAATTTTACTTAGTTCATTGAAGAGTAAGGTTTGTGCCAGTAATGTTTGGACAATTGAATGCTAATATCTGGTACCCTGAATAACTAACTTAAAGATAACAATACATAATGTATTAACTATTGTTACCCTCCTATTATGTTGTTTTGAAATTTTGTTCTTTTTTGATTTGTTTTGTTTTGTTTTTTCTTCTCTTTAAAATAAAAAAAAAAAACTAATTTCTAAAACTATTGGGGCTCTTTGTCACATTAAGTTTACTTTTTCTGTACATATGTTTGAAACCAACTACTGCAGAAAATGAACAATCCATTAGACAAAATTGCTTTATTTTTATCTGCCTTTTATTGCTTTTATTTTATTGGTCTTACTTGAAATTTTCACTTCAAGTTATTTTTAAAAATTAGTCTTTTATGCAAACATAAAAATGGCAATCATTTGTTTTTGTTTTGTGGGTACCAGGGGTCGACCTCAGGACCTCGTGCACCAGCAGGCGCCTGTGCTACTGAGTGATATCACCGGCCCCTTTTATCGTATGTGGGTGCTGGGAGTCGAACTCAGGACCTCGTGCTTGTCAGGCAGGCACTTACACCGCTGAGCTATCTCACCAGCCCCATTTGATTTTAAATAGTCAAAATTTCCAGATTAATAGTAAAAAATTATTTGAAAACAATTTTATGGGTAATGAACATTAATCAGAACCCTATAAATGTGGTATAGTTACCATACAGTTTAAAATGTAGCAAAAATGTATGCTTAATATTTCTGAACTATGTTAATTTTTCTGCTTTATTTCAACTTACCAAAACTTTGTTAAGAATGCATCTTTATGGTACTAATTGATCATGGAAGTAATCTAGTAATAGACTACATATATGGGATGTTTATAATGAAGCCATATGTTTATTTCTGGATTTAAAAGTTTTAAATTATCATTTACTAAGTCATTCTGCTTTACCTTGAAGAACTGTAGACTTAGTTTAGTTATACAAATCAGTAAGATCTTATTTATAGCAAGAACTGCTCTGCTGAAATATTGTGCTGTAATGTAGGACAGTGTAAATATTTTTCATGATTTCTATCAATGTGAAATAAAATTTAATTCTGACTTAAAAAACAACAACAACAACTAGGATTAGAGGTCCCATTTGACCCAGCTATTCCCTTTCTGGGTATCTTTCCAGAAGAATTAAAAACATATACCACAGTGATATATGTGCACCCATGTTTATAGCAGCACAATTTGTAATAGCTAGATCTTGGAAACAATCCAAATGTTCACTAACTGAGGAATGGATAAAAAAGATGTGGTCTTTTTATACAATGGAGTACTACTTAGCCATAAAGAAGGATAAACTTGAGACTTTTATAGGTAAATGGATGCAACTTGAGACCATACTCCTAAGTGAAATAAAACAGACTCACATGTGTAAACATCATACTGTCCCCTTAGTATGAGAAGCTGAAAGAGTAAGATCCAAAATGTACAATAGATATTGTAAAATGGGAAGAAACTGTTCAAAAAGAAAGAGAAATTGGGATGGGGGAAAGGAGAAAAGAAGGAAGGGAAAAGCAAAAAAAACAAAAAACAAAAATATATATATATATATATATATATATAAGATAGTTAAGAGAGTTACAATACTAATTTCTCTTAGTTCATTGAAAAGAAAGGTTTGTGCTAATATTGTTTGGGCAATTAAATGCCTATATCTTGTACTCTGAGTAACTAATTTAAAGATAACAATATGCAATGTATTAACCATTATTGCTCTCCTATTATCTTGTTTTGAAATTTTGTGGGTTTTTTTCCTCTTTAAAATAAAAATTTTAAAAATTCAAACACAAGCCTTTCCACAAGCCTTTTTTGTTAAAAAAAAAAAAAAAAAAAAAAAGGATGAGGGACTTCCAAGTTCCATTTCTGAAATTAGGTATTTCCTAAAAGTATCTTGTAAAGCATCAAAATGATAAAACTATACATGTAAAAATATTTATGCAAAGCTGCGAATTGAAATCGAGAGTACGTGAAAAGAAAGTAGGCAAATTCATACAGACCAAAAGTAGTCTCGTGGTTAAGGGGATGGAGTGTAATTAATGAATGCAGAACTTCTCTCTGGAATGATGAAAAATTTCAGGAAATAGTGTTGATGGTTACACAACATCAACATTGTGAATGTACTTAAGGCCACAGATTTGCTTGATTAAAAATGGTTAAAATGACGTATTTTGTTATATATATTTACCACCCTGAAAAATCACCAAAAAAAGTAGCAAAGTAATGAGAGAGAGAGAGAGAGAGAGAGAGACAGACAGAGAGAGAGAGAGAGAGAGAGAGAAAGATTGCCCATACCCACATTCCCACATTGTACCAATGTCAATTTCCCAATTTGGTACTGCACTGTAGTTATGCAGATGTAACCATTAGAAGAAACTAGGTGAACAAAATGTGGGAACACTTTGTATTATCTTTGCAAATTCCCATGAAGTTAAAATTATTTCAAAATAGAATTTGAAACAAAAAGAACATATTAAAAGAGTAAACCAATGGTAACCAAGAAATATTTACCTGGAAATAGAGGATTGATATTTGATAGTTAACACTTCTCAACTATAGCTGAAATAGGATAGAGCCTATGATTTTTTTTAGATACTTAAAAAGTATCTCTTTACTTCCAACAGACTTTCTCATTTATTATTTTCTTATTTATTTTCTTAGCATCACTGAAAATAACCATCTCTGTACAAAGCATGCTTAACACTTGTGTATGGTAGATGTTTTGAATAAAATAGGAGTAACTCAGGATCATTATAATCATTCTGGGAATTTGGGTTACAATATTGTCAGTGGCTGGTTGTGGAGATGGAGTGAGAGGCTACCTTTGATGAGCCCATTACCTATTTAGGCCTTAGATATATATTTTAATTTTCTCAGCCTTATTATCTGCTTTATAACAATAGAAGAGTAAATGGATTAAACCAACATTTTTAATAGTATTTAGTTTCTTAGTATTGAACATTTTCCTTCAGAAAACATTTTTCATATGGAAGACCAAAATTTAAAACAGGCAGAACTGGAGTTTCTCTAATTGAAACGGAGGTGGGTGCCCAAATCCTGGTCTACCCTGGTCCTTCTCTCCATCCGTCCTTTTCCCTGTGGCTTTGCATGAAACAATCCCCCAATATACATTCAAAAAAACCTCTGCACGAGTTCTCTTTCACATCGCAGACAGTGCTGATATGAGGTAGCTCTCCAAAGCCCAGAATGTGAATATCTTATAGGATCTGGTATACGATACAGCATGACAAGAAAAAGAATTAAGTCTAGTTTCTCTGGGACCACTTGACTAGAAACCTGGTACAGATCTTGCTTCTGCCTAACCAATCTTAGGATGGAATGAGAGCCCTCACCTCGCTCTGCCTCAGTTCCTCGGTGACATGAAGAAGTTAATATACTTTGCACTGTTTAACAGAAATCATGTTACTGTGGCCTTGTTACTGGCTGGGTTACTTTTATTAGTGGATGCAGGTATCTAAATAATTGCCTATATTCCTTTCCAAGGTCACCAGTTCAGCTATTGGGAACACAGCGAAACCAGTTCCTACACCAGGTCTCAGCCCTGACTGTGGGCAGAGTCACAGTAGGCAGCTTTCAGGATGGACACCACTTGAGCCTCACTCAGTCCCATTAAATCAGAACTCTACCCACAACACCTGGGGAACCACTGTTTCTAGAAGTTTCCTCTGTCATTCTAATGAGGTGCCAAGGAGGAAAACCATTCCTAGCAGGACTGCAGGATGTTTCCAGTGATTTCACTCAAAGCCAGGTGATCTGCAAGATTCTGTGCTGCCTTTTCATTGTCTTAACAGCTGGTTGTTAACAGCTGCCATTAATCTTTTCAGATCAACCTCGTCTCTGTCTTTTTCATGAGCCTGAACTTGGATCTTTTAACTGAATACCTGCCCACATGCTTATGTAGACTCAAAGCTCTTTCTTGAGAAAAATGTAGACCTTGTCAAAGAAACTCTCATCGTCAGTTGAGAGTTGTCTTAATTCCTTTCATGGAGGCTATGCCATGGGAAAGGATTTCTGTTCTGGCAGTCAGAGGCTAGTAAAGCCTCCCATTGTAAGTGATTAACTTCTTTTTCTTTCAGAGGATGCTTTTGTGCTGTATTTGAATGTAAAAGCGTGTGTGTGACTTTGCTTGGCAACTTGGAGGCACTGTCTTTCTCATGTTCTGCAGTGTTTGGCTGCCTGTCAGGATTTATTGGACCACAAGCTACCCTGAGTCTTTTCCGTGGCAGGGCTGCTGGTTCTAGCCTGTCTGCTGTCTGAGGGTGTTTAAAGAGGAAGGTAGTTTTGGCCACATCCTATAAATCACTTAGAGCTTTTAAGATAATCCATACTTTTCAGAGCAATCCAAAACCTTAACTTGCTTATTCCCCCCCACAGCTCATTGTTCTGGTGTCATGTAGGCTGAGATTCAGAATGTGATATTAGAGATTGGAGTAATCAATAACTTCTTAAAAAGAGGAAAGTTGAACGTGGAGAATTTTAGGACTGTTTATGGCAGATACTTTAATGGTGGATACGTGTCATTATCCATTTGGCATAACCTGTAGAATGGACCATGCCAAGAGTGAACTCCCATGTAAATTTTGGACTTTGGGTGATAATGAGGTGTCAATGTAGGTTCATGGATTATAACACATGTGACACTGGTGGAGGATGAGAGGGGAGGCTGTGCATGGGGTTAGGGGGAATAGGAGGCTCTCTGGACTTCTGCCCAATTTTGCTGAGAACCTAAAATTGCTCCTAAATAATCTCTTTTAAAAAATGAAATGAAGGAAAGATTGGAGCTTTGCTTCCAAAAGATGTTTAGGTGACACCTAGTGACACCTTGTCCTCCACAGTTTTATTTCCTTACACATTTTCCTCACTGTTTGTCCCATAATGATGGCTTGTATATACCCTTATCTAACCCGGAATTACCTCCTAAGTCCCAGGCTCTTCTATCCAAAGAATCCAAGGAGTCTGTCTTTGAATGTCCTTTAGGAACTTAATATCAGCTTGCCCCAAATGGAAATCATTACCTCCTCACCCAACTCTTCATATTCCAACTTCTAAGTAAAAGAGGTATGGCTTCTAAATGGATGACAACTTTAGGTATTCTTCTAAATCTTCCTGCTAAAATAACAACACTCTTTACTTCTCATACACTATAGCAGATTAAATAATTTGGGAGGGGCCGGTGAGATGGCTCAGCGGCTTAAGCGCCTGCCCGGCAAGTGCGAGGGCCTGAGTTCGACTCCCGGAACCCACATACGAAAAAGGGGCCGGTGATATCGCTCAGCAGCACTGGCGCGCGAGGTCCTGAGGTCGACCCCCCGGTACCCACAAAAAAATTAAAAAATAAAAAAATAATAATTTGGGGTACCTGTGTTTCTTCTAAAAGCCTAACAAAATTACACTGTAATAAAATGATCTTTTTAAAAAGCATAAATCTGCAAGGACAGAAACAAGAAAAAGACCATGGAGAAAGGACAGCTACATAATTTCAGAAGATAGAAAGCAAACACACCAATGGGGAAAAACCCAGTTACATGTTAACACTGATGAACACCAGAAGGATTTAAGAAGGAGGCACCAGGCACCTCTTAAGGAAATAGTCAAATAAATAACATTTCAGACATGTGAGGTCTCATAAACACAGACTCTTGGCTCATGTTTACTTTGTTGGAAAGCACACGGAGGATGTACTCCACCAAAAGAAAAGAGAAAGCCAGAAACTAAACTGATGTGGGATTAAACACTGGAGGGAGGGACAGCACATCCTAAGTTGTCAATTAAAGAGTATCCATGGATTTGTAGGGTTAGAAAAGTTAAATAATGTGCTCAAGATTACACAGCTAGTCTAGTGAATTTTAGAGCTAAGAACCAAACACAAGAATGTCTTAAGCTAAGAACATAATAGAGCATTTTCGTAATCATAGATTTCTGGGCCAAAGAATCCCTAATGCAGATAATAGTTCCAAGCTATAAGCTTACAATGAGAATTAAGTATCACCCAACCCAACCGTGTACGGCACATGGGAACTTAGATATTGCTGTCTTGCTTTTAGTTAATAATATAAGCTATTAGCACCATTACTGTCTCTATCAAATTTTCCAAGAAGGATTAGTATTTTAGCCAGACCTAGAAAGATAAGAAGAATTTTGATCACTGGAGTCCTAGTCAGTTTGGGCAAATTACCATAGACTTAGTGATATAAACAACTGACATTTACTTCTCACAGTTCAGAAGGCTGGGAAGTGCGAGATCAAGGTGAGGTACCATTACATGGGGAATTAAAGCTTCAATGTGAGAATTGGGGATGTGGGCAATATTAATAAAAGAAGAGAAGGCAACAAAGATGTACATTTCAAGCATGTATGAAAAAGTCCAGTCAAAGATAACTACAGTTTAGCTACTTGCCAAAAGTTTGCTTAAAACATTTGGGATTTGGACAAAATATATTGTCTTTCCATTTATCTAGAATCTGTAAGCCCTATCCCTGAAGTAAATTAGATCATCAGAAAGAAACAAACCTGTACTTTATTATCTTAACTCTCCATGGATTAGCTTTTATAGAATTAAGATTAATGTTATGTCCTTAAATCTTGGAGGAGAGGAATAAAGCATCAATTTCAAGAATATTTTAATATCTTTTTAAAAAAATCATAGTTGTAGACACAATATACCATGCTACCCATCCTTAAAGGGTCTGAAAAAATGTGTCCTTTGACAAATTTGTGTACTTGCTTTTATCACGCAGTGACAACTTCGAAACCTGATGACAGGAGTGGATTTAGTGCTCAACAGCGGCGATTTAATTTATAACAAATGCTTAAAGACAGCTCTCTAATAGATGATGATGATAGATAGATAGATAGATAGATAGATAGATAGATAGATAGGGATTAGATAGACAGACTGACAGACAGATAGAGATACAGATATAGATATAGACTGGAGATTGAACCCAGGGCCTTCACACTACATCTCCAGCCGTTTGTTTACTTATTTATTATTATTTTTTTTAGATAGGATCTCACAAAGTTGCTAAATTGCCCAGGCTGGGGCCAAGCATGCAGTCCTCCTGCCTCAGCCTCCCATAGTCCCGGGATTACAGGCATGTAAATATAGTGCTCGTCTCATTTCATATGCTTAAAAATATTATATTCTATTTCAGAAAAGATGAGTTCTTTTCAATTGTTTTATTAGTACAAGGTTGTAGTAAACAACATTTAGATTCATTGTAGGAGGTAGGTACATCTATTTAACATATCATAATTCTTATTATTTCCCTTCCTCTCCTCTTCTTCTCCCCTCCTTCCATCTCTAAAGCCCCTTCCTATTTGCAAAAGATCTCTCTCCCTGTTTCATATTGTCTATCTTACTTTAGATTTTTCATGTAAGAGAAGCCATGTAATATTTAAGCTTATGTGTCTGATTTTCACTTAATATTATGGTCTCAAGGTATATGCATTTTCCTACAAATGACTCAAATTTATATTTCTTTATGGCAGAGTTGTACCCCATTATGTATAAATATCACATTTTCTGTTTTTTTATTTATCTGCTGCTGGATACATAGGCTGATTCAAGATCGAGCTCTTATGAGTTGTGCTGAGATAAACATGGGTAAGCATGTATCACTGTAGTATGTTGTTAACTCTTTTTTTTTTTTTTTTTTTTGATGTTGTTAACTGTTTTGGGAAGATACCAAGAAGGGGAATTGCTGAGTTGAATGGAATTTTTATTTTTTGTGGTTTTTTTTTTTTTTTTGGTGAGAAATATTGCTGGTATTTTGATTAGGATTGAATTAAATCTATATTTTTGTTTTGGTAATATGACCATTTTGACAATATTGCTTCTACTTATTCAGGAACAGGGGCTATATTTCCATTTTCTGATGTCCTCTCTGATCTCTTTTTTCAGAGTACTATAATTTTCATCATAGAAGTATTTCATTTCCTTGGTTAATTCCTAAGTATTTAATTTTTCTTGAGGCTACTGTGAATGGTGTTGTTTTCCTAATTTCTTTCTCAGTGGGGATGGTATTGATGTACAAGAATGCTATTGGTTTTTGTGTGTTGATTTTCTATCCTGCTACATTAAAGAATTTGGTTATAAGTTCTATTAGTCTTTTGTGGAATTTTTTAGGTCCTCTATGTTAAAAATCATGTTGCCTGTGAATAAGAATAGTTTGACTTCTTTGTTTGCCATATGTGTTACTTTTGTTTCTTTCTCTTGCCTGACTGCTATGGCTAAAATTTCAAGTACTATTATAGGAGTAATGACAGGGAACATCATTGTCTTTTTCCTGCTTTTAGAAGAAAAACTTTCAGTTTTTACCCATTTAATATGATGTTGGCAGTAGGTTTGTCATAAATACCTTTTATCAGATTAAGACTAGGTCCTTCTATATTTATTTTCCTCTGGATTTTTTTTTTCACTCATGAATGGATGTTGGATTTTGTCAAAGGCTTTTTCTGCATCTACTGAGGTGATCATATGATTTTTGTTCTTGCATGTGTTTATGTAATGTATTACATTTATTGATTTGTATATGTCAAACCAATGTTGCATTCCTGAGATGAAGCCTACTGGTCATGATATATGATCTCTTTGATGGTTTGTTGCATTTGTTTGCCAGTACCTTGTGGATTTTTGCATCCATGTTCATTAAAAACATTGGCCTATAGTTTTCTTTTTTAGTTAGGTCCTTGTCTGGTTTTGGAATCAGGATAGTGCTAACTTCTAGGAATCAATTTAGAAGTATTCCTTCACTTTCAATTTCATTAAAGAGTTTGAGGAGTATTGATGTTATATCCACTCTGAAGGGCCTGTAGAATTCAGCAGAGTCCATCAAGTCCTGGGGTTTTCTTCGTTGGTAGATTTTTATTACTGCCTCAGCTTCACTGCCTATTATTAAATTAGTCTGGGTATTTAGTGTCTTCTTGGTTCAGTTGTTGTAATATGTGTATATGAATCTGTCCGTTTTTTCAATATTCTTCAGTTTGTTGGAGTAAAAGGTTTTTTTTATTTTAGAGAGAAAAAATAATAAAAATAATAATACAGAATTTCAAAACAAGATAGTAGGAAATTAACAATGGTTAATATATTGCATATTGTTATCTTCAAAGTAGTTGCTCAGATTACAAGACATAGGCATGCAAAATTGACCACACAATATAAGCACAAACTGTTCTTTTCAATGAACTAAAAGAAGTTACTACTATAATTATTTTAGTATCTTGTGTATATATATATATTTTTTTTTCTTTTTCCTTCCTTCTTTTCTCTTTTCCTCCATCCCAGTTGTTCTTTCCTTTTCAGCAGTTTCTTTCCCTTTCACAATATCTATTCTGGATTTTGCAACTTATTTACGTTTTCACTTTCTTACACTAGGGAGACAATATGATGTTTACACACATGAGTTTGATTTATTTCACTTATGAGTATGGTCTCTAGTTGCATCCATTTACCTATAAAAGCCTTGAGTTTATCTTTCTTTATATGTGAGTAGTACTCCATTACATAAAAATACCATATCTTTTTTAATCCATAACTCACTTTATGGGCATTTGGGTTGTTTCCAAGATTTAGCTATCACAAATTGTGCTGCTATAAACATGGGTGCACATATCTCGCTGTGGTGTATTTTTAATTCTCCTGGGGAAATACCCACAAGGGGAACAGCTGGGTTGAATGGGACCTCTAATCCTAGTTTTTTGAGGAGTCTCCACACTGATTTCCACAATGGTTGCACCAATCCACACTCCCACCAACAGTGGAGAAGGGTGCCTTTTCCCCACAGCCACTCCAGCATTTGAAATTGGATGATTTCTTGATAATAGCCATTCTTTCTGGGATGAGATGGAATCTCAGTGTTGTTTTAATTTGCATTTCTTGAATAGCCAATGACGTTGAACATTTTTTCATATATTTACTGCTGTTTGTATTTCTTCATCTGAGAAGTACGTATTCATCTCAGATGCCCATTTTTGGATTGGGTCTTTGAATTTGGGGGGGGGTCTCATTTTTTTCAATTCTTTATATGTTCTAGATAGAAGTCCTTTGTCTGAGGGACAGTGGCTAACATTTTTTCCCAGTCTGTGGGTTTTCTTTTCATTCTGTTGGTGATTTCTTTTGATGTGCAAAAACCTTTTAATAAGATGAGATCCCAGTCATTGATTCTTTGAAGTACTTCCTGTGCAGTTTGGTTTTTGTTCATGATGTCTCTGCCTACTCCTATGTCTTCAAGATTTCTACCTACTTTTTCTTCCAGTAGATTTAGTAAACACTGTTTTAATATTTAGGTCTTTGATTCATTTTGACTTTAATTCAGTGCATGGTGAGAGACATGGGTCCTTTTTCAGTCTTCAGCACATGAAGAACCAGTTTTTCCAGCACCATTTATTAAAGAGGCTATCTTTCTTCCAGTGTACATGTTTGGCCTCTTTGTCAAAGATAAGGTGGCTGAGTGTGTTTGGAGTTGTGTCTACATCTTCTAATCTGCTCCACTGATCCTCAGGTCTGTTTTTTTGCCAGTACCATGCTGATTTTATCACAGTAACTTTGTAGTATAATTTCAAGTCAGGGATTGCAATGCCTCCTGCCTTGCCTTTGTTGCCCAGGATTGCCTTTGCTATTCTAGGTCTCTTCAGTTTCCAAATGAATTTTAGGAATGTTTTCTCTAGATCTGTGAGGTATGCTAATGGTATTTTGATTGGGATTGCATTAAATCTGTATAACAGTTTTGGGAGTGTGGCCATTTTCACAATGTTGTTTCTTCCTATCCATGAGCAAGGGATATCTTTCCATTTTCTGATATCCTCTTTGATCTATTTTTTTCAGAGTACTGTAATTTTTAAAGTATACATCTTTTACTTCCTTTGTTAGATTGATTCCTAAGTATTTCATTATTTTGGGTGCTATTGTGAAGGGTGTGGTTTCCCTAATTTCTCTCTCAGTGAGTTTGTTGTTTGTGTACAGGAATGCTATTGATTTTTGAGAGTTTATATCCAGCTACGCTACTGAATTTGGTTATTAATTCTAAAAGCCTTTTGGTGGAGTTTGTGGAGTTTTCTATGTACAGTATCATGTCATCTGCAAAAAATGATAATTTAACTTCTTCCTTTCCTATTCTTATTCCTTTCATTTCTCTCTTGTCTAATTGCTCTGACTAATGTTTCCAGAACTCTGTTGAATAGGAGTGGTGATAGTGGACGTCCTTGTCTTGTTCCTGATTTTAGGATGACAGCTTTCAGTTTTTGTCCATTTAGCATGATGTTGGCCGTTGGTTTCTCATAGTTGGCTTTTATCAGATTGAAGTACAGATCATCTATTCTGATGTTCTGTAGGGTTGTTTTTTTTTTATCATGAATGAGTGTTGGACTTTATCAAAAGATTTTTCTGCATCTACTGAGATGATCATGTGATTTTTGTCTTTGGGTCTGTTGATATGGTGTATTATGTATATTGATTTGCATATGTTGAACCATCCCTGCATTCCTGGGATGAATCCCACTTTGTCATGTTGTATAATCTTCTTGATGATTTGCTGCATTCTGTTTGCTAGTATATTATTGAAGATTTTTGCATCAATGTTCATTAGGGAGATTGGCCTGTAGTTCTCTTTTTTGTTGGGTCTTTCTGTGGCTTTGGTATCAGAGTAATACTTGCCTACAGGAAGGAGTTGAGGAGAATTTCTTCACTTCCAATTTCATGAAAGAGCTTGAGGAGTATTGGCATTAAATCTTCTCTAAATTTCTTGTAGAATTCAGCCACAAATCCATCGGGACCTGGGCTTTTCTTTGTTGATAAGTTTTTAATTATGTTTTCAATTTCATTAACTGTTACTGGGTTATTCAGAATTTTTATATCTTCTTGATTCAGCTTTGGTAATCCATACATTTCTAGGAATCTGTCCGTTTCTTCTGTGTTTTCCATCCTATGAGAATAAAGATTTTCAAAGTAGCTATTCACAATCTGAATCTCCACAGGATTGGTAGTGGTTTCACAATTTTCATTCCTAAATGCATGAATTTGAGTCTTCTTTTCCCTTTTTCTGATCAGGCTGGCTAGGGGTTTATCAATTTTATATATTCTTTCAAAGAATCAACTCTTTGATTCATTAACTCTTTGTATTGTTTTCTTAGTCTCAATTGCATTAATTTCTGCTCTGATCTTTATCATTTCCTCCCTTGTATGGGCTTTTAGCTTGACTTGCTCTTCTTTTTCTAGAAGCTTGAGGTGCAGCATTAGGTTGTTTATTTGTGCTCATTCTGTTTTCCTGATGTGAGAATTCACCGCTATAAATATCCCTCTGAGGACTGCTTTCATTGTGTCCCACAGGTTCTGGTAAGTTGTATTTGCATTTTTGTTTGATTGTAGACATTGTTTAATTTGCTCTTTAATTTAATCTTTGGCCCATCGGTTGGTTGTTCAGGAGGGTGCTATTTAATTTCCATGTGTTTATGGAGTTTTGTGGTTTCTTTTCCAATTAATTTCAAATTTTATTGCACTATGGTCAGATAATACACGTGGAATAATTTTATTTCTTTGCATTTACTTAAGCATGTTCTTTGGGCTACTATACGGTCTATCTTACAGAACATCCCATGTGCAGCTGAGAAGAATGTGTACTCTGATGTTTTTGGGTGGAACACTTTGTAAATGTCTACTAAATCCATTTGTCCATAAGTTTGGTTCAATTCTGATATTTCTTTGCTGATTTTTTGTCTAGTTGACCTATCTCTTTGTGACAGTGGGGTATTAAGGTCCCCTGTTACAATTGTGTTATTGCTTATTTGATTTTTCATGTCTATTAATATTTGTCTTATATAGTTGGGTACTCCCATATTTGGTGCATATATATTTATGATCATTATCGCTCCCTCTTTAATTTTGCCCCTAACAAGTACATAGTGGCCTTCTTTATCTCTTCTGATCATTCTTGGTTTGAAGTTCACATTGTCTGCCAACAGAATAGCTACCCCTTTTTTCTGGCTTCCTGTTGGATGGAGTATTGTTTTCCGTCCTTTGACTTTCAGTCTATGAATTTCGTTTTGAGTTAAATGTGTTTCTTTTATAGAGCATATTGTTGGATCTTGTTTCTTGATCCATTCTTCCAGTCTGTTTCTTTTGATTGGTGAATGGAGGCCATTTACATTGATGGTTATAAGTTATATGTATTGGCTTATCTTTGTCATGTTATTTTCTTGCTGTTGGTTCCCTACTTTTCCCCTCTGTTTAATTGTTTGCCCTGCCTGGGGGTTTCTTTCTGTTGTTGATCTTGGAATTATGGTCATTTTTGTCTCTGTCTACAATATCTCTCAGTATCCTTTGTAGTGTTGGTTTTGTGGTCATGAATTTCTTCAGTAGTTCTTTGTCATGGAAGTATCTTATTTCTCCATTAATTTTGAAAGGAAGTTTTGCAGGGTGCATCCATCTGGGTTGGGAGTTGTTTTCTTTCAGGACTTGAAATACTTCACTCCAAGCTGTACTTGACTTGAGGGTTTGTGTTGAGAAGTCTGCCATGATTCTGATGGACTTTCTTTTATAGGTGATCTATTTCTTTTCTCTAACAACTTTTAATATTCTGTTCTTATGCTGAATTTCTGGGATCTTATTATATGTCTGGGTGTAGATTTATTTTGGTTATGGCTAATTAGAGTTTTATGTGCCTTACTTATCTGTATGTCAGATTCTTTTCCCATGCTTGGGAAATTTTCTAGTATTACTTCTGCAAGTAGTTTTTTTTATATCATTTGTGTTGACTCCTGCTTTTTCATTGACATCAATTATTCTTATATTATTTTTCCTTGCATCGTCTTGCAGTTGTTGAAGTGTTATTTCCTGATCTTTTGTTATTTTCAAGAGATCTTTCCTTTCATTATCACTAGTCATGATCCTGTCTTCAAGGTCTGAAAGTCTGTCTTCAGTTTTGTTCAAGTGGTTTTGCCAGCTTTCAATGGAATTTGTAATTTCCTGGATATCTGCTTGAATCTGTTTCATGCATTCTATTTCTTTCCTATATTGATCATTCACTGTTTCCATCTTCTTCCTATCATCATCTATTTTTATCTATCTCTACTCTAGATTTGCTGAGCAATTCCTTTATAAATGTTGACATTTCTTTTTTACCTGAGACTTTATTTCTGATCTGATTTCCTCTATAGCCTCATGGATTTGTTTTTTTACTTTGGTTGCTATCATTTCACAAACTGCAGGTGTCCGTCTTCCAATTTCTTCTATGTTGATGTCTCATGGACTTGTTCTGTATGGGCTGGGGTCTGAAATAGTATTTTGTTTCTTCATCTTGTCATTTTTTGTATTTGAAAAAAATTTTTATTTTGTTTTCTGTGATGATACTTGTGAAGATTTTTTAGTAGGTAGTTATATCACTAGTATCAAGGCCTCTCTAGGAAAAGTCCATTCTTCAGGGATGTCTTCTGTGTAGGAAGTTCTCAGTTTGTGTCACAAGACCCTACCTTTCCAATTAATTAAGTGTGGGGTGTTGGTATCTGTTTGGCTCTATCCCCAGTCCTTTGGTGTAGGGCTGTGGTGAGGGAATTATGCCAGAGCTTCCCAGTATTGTTACAGAAGGGGGAACAACTGATTATAGCAGATATGACATCCTAGCTTAAGTAGTAAAATTAGCAATAACAATAGCATTGAGCACAATTCAGAAACTGACAACAGTGATAACTATTGATTTTGTACTTTATAGTTATATAACAGAACCAATTGTAAATGAGGAGTTTGTATGCAAAGTGTTTCTCCTTGGTGGAATGGTTCTACCCTGTGGTGTGGAAATTTAGGGAGGATAGTGTATAAAACAAAGGTAACTGGAAAGGAAGTAGAAGCAAGGCTGAGCACAAAGGATGATCGTGCAAGGCTTGGAAAATAGAGAAAGGGGTAGAAAAGAAAAAGAATGATGGAGTATTTGAGGGATTATCTGAATTTGGTCTCTGGATTTGGGGGATGGGATTAGTTTTCTGTGGCTGGAGTTCCCCCCAGCCATTTAGAAAAGACAAAAAAAGTATAAAAAAAAAAAAGAGAAAAAAAAAAGGAAGAAGAAAAAGAAAAAAAAAAGGGAAGAGAGAAAGAAAATTGAGAGAAAAGGGCTGGTTACCGAGTCCTGGATTCTTCCCAAGGTGGTTGCCAGTCCCCTGGAGGCCTCAGTCACCTGTTGGCTCATATTGTTATTGTTACTTTGGACTTTTCATGCCTTTAGTTTCACCTATCCATCCTGTGCTCGTTAGTTGGGACCCTACTGTGTTGCTGGCATTCCCTCTGGTCTCTGGACCTTCCCGAGCAGCTCACCTCATTTGTGGCAGGAGCAATGGAAGGGGCCACCCTTTAGGCCTTCCAGGGCAGATCACCTGGGTCGCAGTGCTAGAGAGGCAGTGGGAGGGACCACTCTCCTCTGGCATGATTTACCTGGGTTGAGTACAAGTTCTTATAGTAGTTACTAATATTGTTTTGTATTTGGGCAGTATGTGTTGTGATTTCATCTTTTTCATTTCTAATTGCATTGATGTGGGTCTTTTCTCTATTTTTGTAAGTTTGGCTAAGAGTTTGTCTATTTTTGTTCTATTCTTTCAAAGAACCAGCTCTTCCCATTCATTAATTGTTGGAGGCCACAAATTTTCTTTTTTTAAGAGTAGGAAGAATTTATTGAGAGAAAGAAAACTTCTGTCTAAGAGGGACAAAGGGGGGCCTGGAAAGTGGGTTTCCCACCAACCCTGCTTCTCAAAAGTGTTTTATTGAGCAAAGCCACTAGGTGAGGTGGGTTCAAGGTGGGACAGAACTATAGTCAATTGATAAGATTCCAAGTATAGTCACTTAGGTAATATTGATTCAATAGGAAATCACAAGGTGGGTCTGAGGTGGGACAAGACTACAGTGAACCAGTAAGGTTAGAACAAGTATAGCCACTTGGGTAATATTCATTAAATGGGGATCAAATTGGGAAGTAAGTCACATAGCAAATGCACGTTGGATAGACGAGGACTTTCCTAGAAGGAGTGGGTTAAGGAAGTTTAGCCCTCCGCCCCAAGGTGATTGACGTCTATTTAGAATATCAATTACTGCTGTTCATCCCTAAGGCAAGTATATGAGTGAGTAGTTCCTTTTCTTCCTGAAGTCTGGCCTTTAGTGAATATGCCTCCAGCCACAGTTGTCTTCTGCACTGACCTCTCTAGAACCCAGCCCTGTCTGACTGCCTATAATATTTCTACCTAACTTAGCTGTCTATAACATTCCCCCTCTGAAGAAGTACCCCTGACTGCCATGAGGGGGCAAGGGGCAAAGACCAATCTGGCTACTTCCAGCTGAAGAGGGTCGTAGCTGTGATCAACAGTAAGAGATACTCCACAGAGGGTCTAGCTAAAGGCCCTTGATAGGCACCAGGCATTCTTGTCTTGGGTAGATGTATATCTTTAAGTCTGGAGGAGACAAGGCCAAAGAAACAATTAAGTACACATGGGCCAAATAATAAAATCAACAGGACAATTATGAATATAGCCAACAAAGGTTCCCACCAGGAGGTGCCAGTAATAGCTTTCCATAAAGAGGATAAAGAGAAGGTCCAGAGAATTTCAGAGGCTGACATGTCATTTATTTGTCATCTAATATCTTTTTTTTTTTTTTTTTTTTGTGGGTACCGGGGGGTCGACCTCAGGACCTCGCGCGCCAGCAGGCACCCGTGCCACTGAGCGATATCACCGGCCCCTTTTTCGTATGTGGGTTCCGGGAGTCAAACTCGGGCCCTCGTGCTTGCCGGGCAGGCACTTAAGCCACTGAGCCATCTCACCGGCCCTCATCTAATATCTTGAACAGCTATTGAGATATTAGCAGAAGGATCAGGAATGTACACACAACATTTAGTTTTTACAATTGCACAAGTACCCCCTGTGCTCCTGTTAGAATGTCTAATGTCATCCAATTTTGGAGGACAGCTTGTCTCATTAATTTTACTTTATTTAGGAGGGAGACTAGCTGTGGTATCATTTAAGGCCTGCTGAGTATAGTTAAGGTCTCAGTATGTGTCATATAACCCTCTCTCTGACAACATTGATCTGGTGGGTCCCAGTAAAAGGAGTCTAGTATATTTGTCGTTGGTTTTATCTGTATGATCGCTTGGGGTTTGGCAGCCTCTAAGCAAGAATAAACAAACTTTCAGAAATTAGAGCACATGAAATCAAAGCATGAGCACTAGCGCCAACAGGTAAGTCTACAAATTGTTCTTAAGGGACTGGAAAGCAATTGTAGCCCAGTGGCTCTCAGACCTCTTTACTGATGGAGTCTAACATTTTGTCATAAGTGCCTCTAGTTTTTGTCGTAATTATCTCCAAATTTTTTGATGACTTATGAGAATCAGATTATAACAATTAACACATTATTTTTGACCAACGAAAAACTCTCAAATTATTGTACATCAACAAGATGTATTGTATTTTTAAAACCAGTCTAAGCATCATTTTGATTAGTTGGCAATCTGGGTATATATTTTACAGCATGTAGATGGAGAAAATCTCTCCCCAGGATGAGAACTGGGCTTTTAGGCATAACTAAAAGGAATGGGTGAAGAGAAAGCCATCCCAGTTATAGCTTAAGTGAGTTATCTTTTATCTGGTGACTCCTTTTTATTGAAGTATGATGGCTGGAAGGAAGGCCAGGATTGAAAAGAAGGACAAAGAGACATGTGGCAATGTCCAGCTATAGGCTGGTTTCTTCCCTCTATAGTCATGATTACTCAGGGCTCCTCCACGGAGAAGACAGATAGAGATGACAATCCAGCCAAAGGGGGAAGGTAGAGTGCCCCGGGGTCTTTTAATCTTGCTAGACCACCTGGGAAGATGAATCTGAGTTCTGGGGCCCCTGCCTCAGAGTGCAGTCTCTCTTCCAGTGGCCACATTTGCAGTCAAAGCATGGTGGCGGGGGGGGGTCACAAATTATAAATTGAATCTAGAGGATGTATGAGGATGTCCTTGTCCTGCCTGCAAGCTGGACTGGAATGTGGAAACTCTCTGCTTTCCCCTGGCTATGGCTGAAGCCCCTAGGGCTCTTGATGCTATGGTGCTCACAGGGAAAGTTAAGACCTGCTGAGGACCACAAGGATCTTTAAAGCAATGTAGTAGCAGTAGTAAAAGTTTCACCTGGGGAAACTACAGTTTCCTTATTGGCCCTTGTCTAATCCTTGCAAGAATATTTTGTTCTTTTTACTAGCCCACAGCAATAACCACCCTGTTCCAGGAAAAGTACACAAAGTACACTCTGAAAATGTGTGTATATGCTCAATAAATAATGGGCCAGCCAAAGAGGCCTTTGTCTTTGCCCATCCTGAAGCACTGACCTCCTAGCCCCCTATGCATTATTAAATTGTCTCTCTCTCTTATTTCATCTTTCACTGTACCCCTCACACAGGCAGCTGGGGACCTTGGCCAGGACCCCAGCAATTAATTCTTTGTTTTTTTTTTTGTTAATGTTAATTTTGTAAGTTTCTTCTCTGATCTTCATGATTTCCTTGTGTTAACCTTGGATTTGGACTGTTCCTGTTCTAGGACCTTGAGATGCATCATTAGGTTTTTTGTTTGTTTGCTTGTTGAGCTCAATCTGTTTTTCTAATGTGAATATTCACAGCAATAAACTTCCCTCTTAGGACTGATATCGATGTGTCACATAGGTTCTGGTATGTTGCACTGGCATTATCATTTAAGTCCAGGAATTGTTTAATTTCATAATTGATTTCTTCTGTAATGCACTGAATGTTGAGGAGCATGTTATTTAATGTCCAAGTGTTGGTAAAATTTCTCCAGTTTCTTTTGTGATTGATTTTTAGTTTTAGTGCACTATGATCCGATATTATGC
The DNA here is from genome assembly GCA_028451465.1 of Erethizon dorsatum. Taxonomy (NCBI): domain Eukaryota; kingdom Metazoa; phylum Chordata; class Mammalia; order Rodentia; family Erethizontidae; genus Erethizon; species Erethizon dorsatum. Next base: position 19,847,225 of record CM051829.1, on the reverse strand, counting down.
ATGGCATTATTTTGATTCTTTTGTATTTATTTAAGCAGGTTTTACGGATGAATATATGGTCTATTTTGGAGAAAGCTCAATGGGCTACTGAGAAGAATGTGTATTCTGTTGTAGTAGGATAGAACATTCTTTAGATATCTATTAAGTCCATTTGTTCAAAGGTGTGGTTCAGCTCTGATATTTTTTGTTAATTTTTTGTTTAGATGATCTATTTGTGAAAATGGGGTATTCAGAGCTCCTGCTCTGATTGTGTTGATGTTTGTTTAATATTTTATGTACAGTAGTGTTTGTTTTATGAAGTTGGGTGTATCAATATTTGGTCCATATATATTTACAATTGTTAGCTCTTCATGATTAATTGTTCCCTTAACTAATCCACCACAGACTGCTACTCCTGCTTACTTATAGTCTTATTGAACGGAATATTATTTTCCTTGCTTTGATTTTTAGCCTATGAATTTCTTCTTTGATTATATAAGTCTCGTATAGTTAGCAAACCATTAAGTTTTGTTTTTTGATCCAGTCTGCCAAAATAGGTCTCTTAGTTGAGGATTTGAGCCCATTTACATTGAGAGTTATTACTGAAATTTTTTAATTTATTCCTGTCATTGTGTTATTTGTTTCTGTTGTTGACTCCCTTATTTTTCCCTTCTTGTTTACCTACTCACTTTGCTTGAATTATTTATTCTATCAGGCTTTTCACCTTTTTTGGCTTTGTTGTCTCTCTAGGATATTCTTGAGTATCTTTTGGAGTGCTGATTTGGTGTTTATGAATTTCTTAAGATGTTCTTTTGATGGAATGTCCTTATTTTGCCATTGATTTTGAAATATAATTCTGCACCATATATTAGTCTGGGTTTCAAGTTGTTTTCTTTCAGGGCTTGAATCATTTCACTCCAAACTCTCCTGGCCTTTAAAGTTTGTATTGAAAAATCTGCTATAATCCTAATGGGTTTACCTTTATATGTGATTTTTTTTTTTTTTTTTGCATTTCTCTAACAGCTTTTAAGATCCTGTCCTTGTATTGGACTTTTATGATTTTGACTGTGTATCATGGGGACATCCTTTTTTCATTGTAATTATTTGGTATTCTGTAAGCCTGTGTTACCTGTATTTTGAGTTCTTTCCCCATACTTGGAAAGTTTTCTGTTATGACTTCTATAAACAATTTTTTTGTTCCTTGTGTGCTATGTTCTAATTTCTTACTAACTCCAGTTAGCCTTAAATTAGCCTTCTTGGAATTATCTAGTAGTTGTTGGATAAATTTTCCTTGCTCTCTTGTTGTTTTTGAGGTATCCCTGAGTATATCATCTTGTGTTTCCATTCTTTCTGTCCTTGAGATCTAAGACTCTCTCCTCATGTTGATCACTTCCATGAAAGGTGGAGAAGAAGTGAGGGATGACAAGGGGATAGGTAAAATGTGGATGAGTGAAGAGAAAGATTAGGAAGGAAAGAAGCTTAGAAAGAGAAAGAAGAAAGAAGAAAGAAAAAAGAAAGAAAGAAGATAGACCAAAGGAGAGCAGAAGGAAAAAACTTGAAAAATAAAAAATTAAAAAGTAAATACTAATATAGAAGAATTGAAGTAAAGGAGAGAGAGAGAGAACACCCAGAACAGACAGACAAGCAAGATAATATACACATGCAGGCAGCCAGGCTAGTTTCCCCCATGCTTCCTGGGAGCAGTGAGGGCTGTCAGTCTCTCTGGACCCATCTCCTGTCTGCAAGCTGTGCTTTGGGTGTGGTTAACTATAGATCTTTGTCACTGTCCCAAGATCCAACCACCTCAATTACTTTGAGAGGAGGAAAATGTGAAATACTGTAGTTTGCCCAACACCTGGCTCTCTGTTGACTTCCACCAATGACCTCCCAATTCTGCTCTCCTTGCTGCCATCAAATCTCTAGTTCATTTCCATGTTCGTCCTCCTGAGGCTTTGTGACAGTATATACCAAGGGCTGTCCACCTTAGCCAAATCTCTCTTTTCCTTTGTGCTCAGATCCCCAATAGTCCCTGACTCAAGAGCTCCACTTTCCAACCCATGGAGCTTATTGCAGTCCCTGGGCTTAGCAGAGAGTGTCCTTTGCTTATGTGGGACAGTGTGCAATGGGTAGGATTTCCTGCTATCTCAGATCTTTCCAGTGTTGGGAAACAAGAAAGCACCCACTCTGGACCAATGCTAGTCAGTGTCTCTCCTTCCCCCATGTCTCCAGGGATGTGACCCATGGGGCCCTGCCAGCAGGCTCCACACCTCCCACAGTTTATGGTGTCCAGCTTCTCACTGCCTGGGAGGTAGGAAGGCTTCCCTTGTTGACACTGTGTGGTGGGTGGTGGATAGGATGCCACCAGAACAGAGTGTTCCCCAGTGTTTGGGAGGCTGATGGAGGTGAGAAGTTCCTGCTTCCATGTTGCTATCTCTCCTTTTCTCAGATTGCTGCTTGTGGCTTCCTTAGGCCCCCAACTGTAGCTTACTCCCATGCTGGGTTTCCTCTTCTGTGGAGAACTGCTGGGACAGCTCTCCTTGAAAGAAGACCATTTATCTCCATTTTGGCTAAACCTTGCCCTAATCCTGTGTATTGATATGTACAGAGCTGGCTAAGATAATACTCAACCCCCTTAATCGGCTTTAAGCAATGCAAATGGGTGTAGCCAAGGCACTAATGTGTAGCCTTTGAAGCAATGGGACAGGTCATATAGCTCCCACCTATAGCTCCCTACTACGGCCTTTGTTCCAGTTAGTCATTGTGCTGACTGGACTTAGGACCTCCTTGGTTTCCCACAATTGCAGATATGTGTTTGTCTCTATTCTTGCCATGGGTTGCACTGAAAGTGGTAGATTGGAATTTACTTATTAGAATTCCAATAATTTTTCCTTGGGATTACAAATATAAACTCCTCTGGACAGTGGTGAGGCTGGAGTGGGCTCTCTATACTCTTTCAGGTGCGAAGGCAAGTATAAGGAAGCCTGTTCCAGGAGTCTGGCCTCTGCCTCATTGTCTCCCTCCCCTGGGCTATTGGAACCACTCCCAAGATGACCTGCTGTCCAAGTAAAGGGTGTGCAGGAGGTGCAAACCAATAGTGGTGCCACTTCATTTTTTCAAAAACCCACAAATTTGCTTTGATTTAGAGAATTCATCTTTTTTTTGTGTGTGTGTGGGTACCGGGGGGTCGACCTCAGGACCTCGCGCGCCAGCAGGCGCCCGTGCCACTGAGCAATATCACCGGCCCCTTTTTCGTATGTGGGTTCCGGGAGTCAAACTCAGGCCCTCGCGCTTGCCGGGCAGGCGCTTAAGCCGCTGAGCCATCTCACCGGTCCCCTAGAGAATTCATCTTTTGGGTTGAGTTTCTGTTTCTGTGTATGATTGCCTCACCCATTTCAGAATACCTGTGTGTTTTGGTGATTCTCCTCTCTTCTATCTCCAATGCACCTCCAACATCAGTCATGTTGGTATCAAAACATGAGTTTTAAGCAAATAAAATTGAATATATTGTCAAATCCTGTCATAATACAAGGAAGAAAAGAAAAATACCTTAACCAGTAGGGAGAACAGGATCTGGGATACCTATGGCATTCCTGTGATGAAGAGATTTAAAAGATTCAATCATTTGTTTACTAAATCTTCACAGAAAATTTTCACACAGTTTGAGACATGTGTGAGAAACTAGTAGTAGAAGTGCCCAGTAAAAACAAATTTCTCTGTTAAGAAACATTGCCTTCCATCCATGAGGCAAACGTTTTTAAGATTTTACTCTCCTGTTTATACATTTCCCCTCATTAGTCAACATTAGCTAGATTATACTGCAATAACAAACCCCAACCTCTTAGAGGTTTAAAACATGAAAGCTTATTTCTTATTTCCACATATTCATCTTGGATGGGCATGGTTTCCCACTCTATGTTGCTATTACTTGCTATTATCTATCAGACCTAGACTGATATAGATGCTTCACCTTCCAGAACATCACTGGTTGCCAAGTCTGGGAAAGGGAACATGGCTAAACAAGCTCTGCATCTCCAAGTCTGCCTGAAAGTGGTACATGTCATTTTCATTCATGTTTCATTGGCCAAAGCAAAACACATGCTTGATGGGCATCAAGGCAGCCAGACAGTACCTTCCTTTTATGGTTAGGAGGTAGGTCAGAAATACTGGTGAACCTCCCTAATTGCTACTAGAATTTGCCATTTTGCTACTGAATTTTAAGTTTGATTTTTTTCTGTTTGCAAAATATACTCATCTTTTCCTCCAAGGACACAATCCTGAGCCTTGTCTCATTCTGAAATGACTTTTAGTTCTAAATTTAGGATTTTTGGAGATCCACAGCCATTTTTTACATCAGGTCCATATGTAAGACCTTTTGATTCAGCTACCTATGAATGAGAAGTTATATTTTCTGCTTTTTCAATAGTATAACAGGAACAGAATAACTACAGTGAGGATCCCTCTTCAGAAATGAGGAGAATGAGAAGCATATCAGATCCTATATGTTCCAAGGGCTCCTGTCTATGGGAAGTATACTTCCCTTGATTAGATTCATGCTCTTATTCCCTGGGTAAACCTCTCTTGTCCAACCACCCTTCTAAAGCCGGGCTCCAAGGCTTTGTTCTGTGTAGCTCCACTTGAAGTGGGTGCTATGGTCTGAATATTTGTGTCTTCCAAAAATTCATGTTTGGAAATGCTAACCATAGGATGATGGTATGAGGGGGTGAGGCCTTGGGGAGGTAATTGGAACATGAGAATGGAGCCCTCTGGAATGGGACTGCTGCCCTTAGGGGGAAAAAAGAGGCTCCATAGAGCCAGCGAGCCTCTTCCACCATGTGAGGACACAGCTAGACGACACCATGTGTGGGAAGCAGGTCCTTACCACACAGTGAATGTTGGTGCCTTGATCCTGGATTTTCCAGCCTCTAAAACTATAATAAATAAATTTGTATTGTTTATAAGCTATCCCTCTTACATCATTTTGTTACAGCAGCCTAAAAGGACTATAAAAAAAGCAATGAACTATGTATGTATATCCTTCTGGGGAATGGGCAGCTTTCTCAGTCCGCTTCCTGCTTTTGGATAACTGGAGTCCCAAAGCAATTTAAGTTTTCAACCATCATTCTCTTGTCCAGAAGAACCGGTATTTCTTTCAATACAACTCAGTCAAAACTAAAGCTTTTTGTGTATTTTTTTTCTAGTCAGCTTCTGATGCCAACAGCCACAGTCCCTTTTGAAACATAATTCACACACTTACATTGCTATTCTTTTTGTTCCTATGCCTCTCTTTATCATTTTAATTTCAATTCCCTGAACCTATCAAGGCTATAATGAGATAATCACACACTTAGTCTCTTTTCCCTGAGCCATTTTCTATAAGTGAAAGATTGGTGGGGAGAGACACCACAAATTGAACTGTTACACAAAGATGTATTGATTTATTCACAGGTTTTAACAATAAGTACAATGACTTCAGCCTTCATTTAGCCTCTGCAAGGTGAGTTTTCATCGATCCCTTTTGCCACTATTTAGGATTTAGTCCTTTTTCAGGGTTATAACTCCCTGAATCTGTTGTGTTACATTCCTGCTTGAGAATGAACCGATTCCTTTTTAAACTCACCTCTTTCTTGTAACGTCTTGCCAAAACAGTCATCAATAAACAGCACATGCTATTAACAATAATCTGTTCCCCCAATCTTTTCCCCAAGAGGCACAAGCTCATCAGGAATATAATCTACATCCTAAATTCCTGCCGGCAGTTTCTTGCCACCACTTATCTGGCTGCCTCCTTGGCCCTTATGCCAGCACAGCAGCCCACTTCTATATACCAGTTCTGTGTTACTCAGCACATACAAGGTTTTGCTGTAGGAAGATACCACCCCAATATCTCAGGCACCTAGAAGAAATTATTATTTTCCCTTTTTTGCCATATGGCAGGTTTGGCTCAGCAGAGGACGTTTCTCTATATTAGCTTCATGCAAGTCTGATGATGAAGTCTCAACCAACTGGAACATCACCAGTTGCCATGGAAGACAGAAGAGAACACGAAAAATCACTCACCTGCCTGAAAAGATACGCATTATTTCTGCTCACGTTTCATTGGCTGAAACAAGTTCTGTAGCCAACCCTAATTTCAAAGGGGGGTGGGTGGGGAAGGAAAATCTTCCTATGTCTCCAGAAGGAGGAGAAGCAAAAATATACCTAAACAGTACTAACAACTCCTACAACAGCCATTTAATAAAGTTATAAGTGAATATATACCCTCTTCCAACACACGCTTTGTACAACCTCTGGGGCATACAGAGTCTATAGTCTCTTAGTCTCCTCATTCCTACAAAAAGTTAAAGAGACTGAAATTTAATTCCCAGGGGTACCAATTTCAAGTGGGTATCATTTACATTGTTGATATATTAAGTAAAAAACAGATAAAATGGAGAGAAACATCCATGAATAGATACTAGAATGGGGCAACTAAATATGTGAACATTTAATTTGCCAACTGTCATGAGCACGCATTTGCTTGTGCATGTATATGCTTGTACTTTTCAAACCAAGCAGATTCTTCTCTAAGCTAAGCAAAGATAAGTACTAGTGACTTCAGTTGCCTAAGACTTTAAGCCAGATCTACCCAGCCCAAGAGTACAGAATACAATATGATCCAAGTCTAATTTTCCATTGGTTGTCTGGTTACTCAATAAATATTTGATTGATTGAGTAATCCCATGGCCCAAATATTGTGGCCACAGAAGAGAACAGCAATATGCCAGATGGAAACAGTTTCCATTCCAAACCCATTTGGACACAATCACAGAAGGTCAATCATCAAGTTGCAAGACTTTGTCCAAGGTTGATGCTGGAACTGAGTTGGATACTGTTTATAAACTTTGGGAAGATTTTCTAGATAAAATGTTTAAATACGCATTTGGAAAGTGAGTAAGTTTGTTCATTTTATTGTCCAAGCACTCTTTGATCCATTCATTTCACATTTCCTTTGATTTTTCCAAACCATCAAGAGAGAAAGTTATTTTTGTCTTTCTTAATATGCTTAGTTGCAAATAATTTATTCATAACTGAAAGACCTTGTGAACATATGATTGTGGTATTTTCCTTCCTAAGCTTAGTGCTCTGGGGGAAAAGATGCAGCCCAAAATATCTTTCATGTAGGTAGACAGGAAAACTTTTCCCAATTGTAGCAGAGCTGGCCCAACAGGATTGTGAGCAAAGGATGCTCCTGGGAATCTTGGCATCTTCTCTCAGTGTCTTACCTGTACCCCTATAGTGAGACTTTTCTTAATGCAAATCTCCCATGAGCAGGCAGGGTCGTCCCAGGGCAAGGGCAGCTGCCTCTGGAAGTATGAAGAGGTTTTACTCATAGCTGTCAGGTCACATTCACAAGTTCAGGGGATTGGGATTTTTGACATTTTAAAAATTATTAACATGAATAAATTGTATAAATTAGTGGGATTCACTGTGGTATTTCCATACATGCCTATATCGTGCATTGATCCTGCCCATTCACTCATCTGTCCTCACCCTGCCTCGACATTTCTTTTTCATTTTTTTTTTTTTTGAAGTAATGGGGATTGAACCCAAGTTCTCAGGCATGCTAGGTAAACGCTCTAACACTGAGGTCCATCCCCAGCCCTTTTTGCTTTTTATTTTGAGACAGGGCCTTGCTAAGGTGCCCAGTTCACATGATTGTGATTAGATCCTCCTGCCTCAATCTTCCGAGTAACTGAGATTATAGGTACAAACCACTGTGTCTGGCTTGCAATATATCTTTTTGAGGGGCATGATTTTCTAGAACAGCTGGGCTTAGAGGATGAATATATGTTTTTAGGCAAAATGAAGCATCTACACAAAGTCTGATCGCTTTCTGCTGGGAACACCCAACTGCTAAGATTTGTATGTGGACAAGAAAAATAGCAGCTCACAATGTAGTCAATCTAGACTGTTCATCTATTTAAATGAGTTGATTCAAAGGCATGAGCTATGCAGATTCTGGTCATTAGTAGTAGCCCCAGTGATCCATCTGGTAGCCAGTGGAGATGTTAACTAGACTCCAGTGTCAGAGGTGGAAGGAAAGTAGGGGACCATCTGGTCAATCCTCCTGCCTGTGGAGAGGGCCACATCTACCGCCTCCTGGAGAGATGAGACAAAACATCATTTAATGATCTCCCCATCTCTCTATATGCAATGAATGGATAACAAAAACAAACTGCCACAAGTACTGTGCACAAAGGAATTTAGTGCACAGTGCTCTATACAGTAAAAATGGCCTTTGTAATCACTGGGGGGAAGAGACACACATTATGGAATGAACGATGTGGAGACAATTCGGCAAACAACAACAAAAATGAAAGGAGAGCACTATAAACTCTAGATTGACCAAAGGTTTAATTTTTTTTTTGTGGGTACCGGGGGTCGACCTCAGGACCTTGCGCACCAGCAGGCGCCCGTGCCACTGAGCGATATCACCGGCCCTTTTATTGTATGTGGGTTCCGGGAGTTGAACTCAGGACCTTACGCTTGCCAGGCAGGCGCTTGTGCCGCTGAGCTATCTCACCGGCCCCATATGTTTAAATTTAAAAGACTAAAGATAAAAGTATTGTTTTAAAAATTACTAGTTATCTCTTATAGTCTTAGAAAAAGGAAGGCTTTTTCTACGTATAACGCAAAGCCCAAGCAATAAGGAAATTTTCATGGCAAAACCATCACAAGGAAAGTCAAAGGACAAAGGACACAGTGGGAAAAACCTCTGCAATCCACATCTGGGACAGATGCCTAACTAACCCAATAAGCAAAGAGCTCCTACAAATCCATCTTTAAAAGACCAATAAGTCCCATAGAAAAATGGATAAGGTAAAATCAGATGAGAGATTCTTATCTCATCTATAATAAAAGATCAGGGCTGTGATTAATGGCTTTTCAGATAATGTTTCAATATTCAAAATGATAAGTAGGAAAATACATTAACTTCTTCCTCAGCTGAGTACACTTAATGAAGTCATTAATTTTGCATTACTGCCACTACTTGGTGATAACATGTTAATTTCATGCTTGTACTTGTTGACGGATATATCAGCTTCTTGAGAGACGACTATATGCACTAGCTTTAGCTGTCTCACACACCGAAGTGTGTCTTATTTTTCTCGTGATAGGCCTGCCCTCTGTTCTTCCCACCCACAAGCCTAAATCTTCAGATATCCTCAATCTCTCAAGGACTGTGCGAAACGTCAACAGGAGTCTCACCAGACTGCACCTTGGAATCTACCCAGGACCAGGATGGTCTTTCTCCTTTGCTCTTCAGGGATATCAGGGCCTTTAACTTGAAGGCTGTCCTCACTACCACTAGATGTCCCTCTCATCTAAATCAACAATCAGCTTTTCAACAAACGGTTTATAACACCAGGCGCTGAAGGAAGAGCACGCTAGCTCCAAAGAGCAAAGTATTAATCGGTGTTACACATGCACAGGCACACTTTGAGACCTTCAGAAGTCTCACAAGGAGGGAGAGCTCCAAACAATGCAAGAATGCTATGGATTGGAACCTGAGATTATCATGCAGTTTGTAATGAACTCTGTCTGGATAAAACGTGGAAGCAAAACATTCAAAGATCCCAGGGAAAGAACCTACAAGGAAGTGGAGACAGCAGGTGCAAAGGGCCTGAGACTGAGTGAGCCAATAGTGAGGAGGCTGCAAAGACAGATTTTGCAGACCTCAGAGGGCTTGATAAAGTGTGTAAATGTCATTCTGAATGAAATGATAAACATTTGAAGAGTCCATGGTTTCTGGCTTTTTACGGAAAGGCCCTCCGAATCTACGTGGATGTAATCGTAAGGAAGGACCAGAAACACCCAAAGGAAAAACTTCCTATAAAATACTGCCCTGGGTTCTTCCAAATGTCAATATTAGGAAAAACAAAGAGAGTCTGGGAAACCCTTCCAGAGTAAAGGAGATTAAGTGACAATTAAATGGACTCATGATGGAAAAACAATGTACTAAAGGGCCTTAGGGGACAATGGACAATATTGGAATATGGCTTGTAGATTAGATAAAATTATGGTGTTAATATTGAATTTCCTGAATTTGATAGTTGTGCTGTGGTTATATAAGATAACATTTTTTTAGAGCACTTATAGTAAAGTCTTAAAGGGGAGGGGGAGAGCTCGTTAGGCAGGGAGAACCTGCAAAGCACAGAGCATGCATTCACCACCCTCACAAAGGGATAAAGGCCTCAGCAAGGAGGCTAGACATCTAAACCACGATCCACACAACCTTACTTCCCACACCCTTCTTATATTTCTGTTCACTTTTTCACCTCATCCCCAGTGTAGTTTCCGTGGTTCCTACATTTCTGGAGAACCTCTCCAAGAGCATGCAGCTGTCTGTTCTTTGGTGGCACTTCTACCTGAGTAGATGACAGTCACCCTTGGATGAGGGGATAACAGCTGTGCTCAAATACGGCAACAGTCTCAAATCTCTACACAACTAACATCCCTAGGAGCACTGGCCTTGCTGCAAGAAAGTTGTTCCCAACATGTAATCCATGTGCTTACAGAGCTAACTAAAAATGTGACAAGAGATTAAGCTCTGCATAAGCATTGGAAACAGATTAGTTATTTAGAGTCCATACTTGCCTTTTTGCTAAACACGAGCGTTGGAAAGCATGAGAAACACAACAAACGAGAAAGATGGGTTGGGCTGAAAAGGCCATTCTTCAGCACCCGGAGCCAGCAAGCGCGTGGAGGCTGCGAGCTGAGCGCTGCGAAGGACAGGAAGGTAGCTCGAGCGCGCTGTGCGCCCCGCTCTGTGAACCTTCACACCTGGGGACTCTGCTGCGGTTCAGGGAAGCTCAAGACACTGAGATTCCATTGTATTTTACTTTTAAAATCTCAGCATTTCGGGAGCTGCGACTGACAGCGTCCCCAAGGAAACAAAAGCTCTGTTGACCACAGGGTGAGCTGCACAAGCCGCTAACTTTCCGAAAGAACTGGCGACCGCGGCGGCAGCAACTAGGCACGACACTGTGTTTTAAAAATTATGTGAGAAATTGGAGCAAATCCAGAAAAAGTTTATAGTGCCATGAAAGCTGTGCAGAGGGGGCTCTTAGGAAGAGAAGTTGGAGAAGCTGAGGTTTCACTGCCGGAAAAGAATAGTTTTTATTACTGTCTCCCCTGGAATGGAAGAATGTTTGCCGAGTAGAGTTATTGCCTGGCTGTTCTCCAGCTTCACAGAGATATAAACACCAGAAACTGAGTTAAAATTTTAAAAGAAATTTTAATTAAACATTTGGATTTATTGATGTTGTGAAATCAAACTCAGAAATGAGCTACCAAGGTTTCTGTGGTTTTTGTGCTCTGAGGGAACTTTCCCATGAAAACAACTTTTTGCTCTGGACCACTTAGCTGGTGCTGCTTCTGGCCTGAGCAGAGGGCAGCTACACAATGGTGACATGATGAAGGGACCACGGAAGCCCAGTGTCCAGTCCTTGGTGCCAGGGAGTCTTGTCTTAGCCTTCCTTCCATTTTAATGAGGCATTCAAAGCCTCAATTAGAATGTAAATGAGTAGTAGTGCATCCCTGTAATCCCAGCACTCTGGGAGGCTGAATCAGGAAGATTGCAAATTCAAGCCAGTCTCAGCAACTGCGTAAATTAGCAAGACCCTATCTCAAAAAATAAAAAAAAAGAATGGGGATGTAGCTCAGTGGGAACAACCTGGGTTCTAAACCCCAGAACTACAAAAAATAGATAAATAGAAAGAAAGGAAGAAAGAAAGAAAGAAAGAAAGAAAGAAAGAAAGAAAGAAAGAAAGAAAGAGAAAGAAAGAAAGAGAGAAAGAAAGGCCAAATTAGTAAGTCATTTATGAGGACCCTTAGTAAACAAAGGACGAAATAAGTAAGTTTTGATGATAGAGGAGTTCAGTGAACTCTGGAACTCAAGAACATCCAGAGCAAATAAATTTTGGGTAGAGAAGGAACTGGGGAAACTCAAGTTTTTCTGGAGAGAAAAAAAATTCAGGTGAGCTCCCAGTGTCAGTGCCTTTAGGGATCCACCACAGGGAGCACCTGCATTTGGTTTCACCTGTCATCTTTACACACCCCCTTTCCATCCCCCTGCAACTCTCTATAGTGATCAGCAGGCACTACACCAGTGCTCCAGGCGCTGTCCTAGGTTCAGAACATGCTCCACTAATTTCCCATGGGGGAGCACTGCTATTCGTGTACGCACAGAATTAGTATGTTACTGCACCTCCCTTAGCACATCAGGACTCTCAGTACTGTAGCAAAAGAACACTGCAGGAAAAGCCCTCAGCTCTGAGACCCCCAGTGGCCATCACGGTGCCAGCAGCAGGCAGCAGCCTTGGCCCTTGTGCTGCAGAAACAGGACCCAGGTGCGTCCAGCAGGTAGGCTCTTACTCAGAACTGTCAGAACAGCATGCGGATGACATGCATCCCACCGCCACCCCACTTTTTTTTAATGGCATTGGGGATTGAAACTAGAGCCTTCCCACTGAGCTACATCCCCAGCATTTTTTCTTTCTTTCTTTCTTTCTTTTTTTAATTTTAAGGTAGGGTCTCACTAAATTGCCCAGGCTGGGCTTGACCTCTGATCCTCGTGCCTCAGTCTCCCAAGTGCTGGGATTACAGGCATGTGCCATCACGCCCAGTGAAATCAACTTCATTTGATTCACCCTGTCATAGTTTATTAACTTTTCTTAAGTCCAGGGAGTTTATTATTTGTCCTGCCAATTAGAGGATGGAATTTGAGAATCTGTCTATCATTTCCTAAGTACTTGATGTGCAATTACAGTAATTTGTGAGGCCGCATGTTGACTGTTAATAATTGACTGTTGCCTCCTCTGTAGCTTTCTCATTAAAACAACAGAAACAATAATAGTTCCCTGGAGGTACATGTAACTCAGAAAGGTCAACCCATTTAAGCCATTTAATTTAGCAGTTTTTTTTTTTTCAAAATAAATCTTAATGCAGTAGCATTGTTCTTTAAACATTAAAATCAAGCTGGGCGTGGTGGTACATACCTGTAGTCCTAGCTATTCAGTAGGCTGAGGCAGGAGGATCACTTGAGTCCAGGAAGTTGAAACCAGCTTGAGCAATATAATAAGGCCACATCTCAGGAAAAAAAAAAAAAAAAAAAACCACATTAGTAAGTGTAAGAAATAATAATTTGAATGTTATATAGCAGAATAGAAAGAATTAGACACAATATTTATAATTTGAAAATTTCCAATCCTTTATTTATTTATTTATTTATTTACAGCAGTACTGGAGATTGAGCCCAGGGCTTTTCACATGGTAGGCAAGCATTGCACCACTGAGCTACACCCCCAGTTCCTCTAATCTCTGATTACTACAATGTGTTCACTCCAGAAGTTTTACCAAGTGCCTACATTTTACAGGCTGAGCGCAGTACAAAGCCCTCACATGTCGCACCTGGGTTTGAATAAAACCAGACCCTGTAAAGAAATAGTTGTATCCTAAAGACTCAGCTGGAAACCCACAACCTAATTTCCCCTGAAAGGGGTGATATCAGGGACAGTTACATTCCAGTGCTGCCTGTAAACTTGCTGTCTAAATCTGCCTGCAGTATACTCCCTCTGGATCTGCCTCCACATGCTGGAACCCAGATCAAAACAATTTAAGGAACACTGTGCAATTCAAGGCAAGAGGAAAACAGCTGCCCCAGGACCCTCCAGGCAAGGGCAGGTGCCAGAGTGCAGAATGGAGCAGATACTGCAGAGCACGAGTCATTCTGCTACCTCCGCTGGCCCAGGCAAAGGCTTCTCCAAAAGCAAACAGTGCTCAGATGTTTCCAGTTGTGGATCAAAAGGCCTCTGAGCACATGGGAAGGCAGAAGTGTGAGATCATTCATAAATCTATGTTTATTGCTCTCAACTGGAAGTCAACACGTTTCTCATGCAAGGACATGGCGCTCGGCTGGAGGCAACTCCAGCAACCACAAGCTTTGAGGTTCAGGGCCAGGCAGACTGTGTGTGCTCAGTGAATCACTGTGTGATACCCCAGTGACTGTCGCCCCACACCCTTGGAGGCCTGTATCATTCTCCATTGAATTTTTAAAATGTTATTTTAAATTGGCCAATAATAGCTGTATGTATTTATAGGGTACATAGTGATGTTTTGATCTATGCATATACGATAGAATGATTCAAGATAGATCGAGTCAAAAATTAATCTATCTATCATTTAACCCATTTATCATTTTTCCCCACTGTGTTTTGTTTTCTTTTCTCTGTTGCACTTGATCTTCTCTGCACTGACGGGAAGACTGAGAAACCACCTCACCGAGTCTCCACTGGCATTTCCCGGATGCCCCAGGCACTTCAACGTATTTACTTCAGCCACCATGCCCTGCTCCTCCACTGGTCCGGGTGGGTATGGGAATTATCTGGGACATTGTCTCCCTTCTTATTTTCCTGATTCCTACTCTCCATTTTCCTTCCTGCCTATTCATTCACCCACCTCTTGGCTAGAATTGGCCGCTCCTGACCACCCTGGTGCCAACCTCGCTTCTGCATGTGACTGCTCCATCCCGCTGCCGCTCCCAGACTTGTTTAAATCTTTGATTCCCCCATGAGACTACATATTCACTGAGGGCTGGGAACTTGTCTCACCCACTTTTGATGCCCCAGGACAATAAAGCAGTAAGCACTTGAAAAATGTTTGATAAATAAGTGAAATATATCTACTAGTACAGTTGACTTTGCAAAACAGAGAATCAAATCACAGCATCAGTTTCAACCTCCAAATTGCCCCCGTCCCTGCCATGTTGGAAAGGTGAATACTTTGACTAGATTTCGTTTTATTTATTTATTTATTTTTTTATGTGGGTACCAGGAGTCAAACTCAGGACCTCATGCTTGCCAGCAGGCGCTTGTGCCACTGAGCGATATCACCGGCCCTAGATTTCGTTTTAGTACTTTGTCTCCAAAAATGTGGAGACTTATATAATGCAACTCTCGGACACAGAAGACTTTCTAAAAATTTTGGCATTATTGTACTAGATTTATAATATGATTTAAAAATAGATTGAAAGAAAATTCGGAGGGGCCATAAGGGAGATACACATTGATTTCTCCATAAACTACAGCAACACTAAATAGTATTAGATAAGTAACAACTCTCATCAAATTCAAATCCCAAAGTTAATGTCAATAGGTGTTCTAGTCTTCATTCCCCTTACTTTTCTTGCCAAAGAGATTGTTGCTGTGCGTGGTGGCTCATGCCTGTAATCCCAGCATTCGGGAGGCTGAGGCAGGAGGACTGCCCCAAGTTCAAGGCCAGCCTGGGCTACATAGTGAGTTCAGGGGCAGCCTGAACTGTCCCTGTCTCATAAAACCAAACCAAACCAAAACAAAACCAAAGAGATTGTTATCCATACTGAATTTGCATATTACTTGTTATATCACTTCAACACAGAAGTATGATTCAGTGTATTATACTATTATTAATTACATAACATTTCATATTATTTAATTGCTCTTTATGCACTTAATTAAAACAAAATTTTCCCTGAAATAGACTGCTTTATTAAAAAAATAATTTTAGATCCAGAAATTCCAAATGAATAATAGAAAAACCATTTTAGATATGACTACTATGCATAACAACATTTGTCAAAACCAGACTAAATTTTATGGTAAAATTTATTAATGCAATACCTTATAACTATTCTTTCATAAAGCTTTCTAAACTTTTAGCTGTTTTTCAATTTTGCCGTATTGAATTCAGATAGATTCCTCCATACTTTAGTAATCATCAGTTCATGCAGTCTTAAAGGTCAGGGAGAATTTATGGTTTAGGAAAATAATCTTTGCTGCAGTACCTGCATGGGAATGGGTATTCTACACAGATCCCACGGGTGCAAATGATTATAGACAATAAGCAATGTAATATTTTCTCTGGTGTCCTGATACCATCTTAAAAATAAATTAGAGAGCAGTTGATATAGTGACAATGAGAAAATCAGACATCTTTCATCTCAAAACACACGTTGGTTCGGTTTATACTGAATTAAAGGCTAGATCATATACCTATGTTTCCTATGTTTGCAGAATGAATGACAGAAAAATATTTCATTAAATAGCATGGACAGGTAGTCAAATGGTTGGTGCAGGTTGAACACCTCCCTGGCCACCTCCATGCCCTCAACTTCCTTCTTCTTACCAACAGCTGGCATGTGTAGGAGCTGAGTATTTATTAATTAAAATAATGAGCAAACAAATGGAAACAAAAAAAACTTTTGTTTTGTGTTCTAACTCTTGTTTTTCATTCTAATATTTGCCTTTTTAGGCACTTAGGTAATATACAATGGAGACACTGAACCAAATAAAACTCTAGTTCATAGTTAATATTTAGCAACTCAACCAGTTGTAGTGGTGCAAGCCTGTAATTCCAACTACTTGGGAAGCTGAGGAAGGAGGATTGCAAGTTCAAGGCCAGCCTGAGCAACTTAGTGAGACTCTGTCTCAAAACAAAATAATAAAAGGGTTGGCAGTGTAGCAAGTGCAAAGCCCTGGGTTCAGTCCCCAGCACTGAAAATAAAAAGTTTGACAATCTACAACTATTTATGTAATGTCTATTATATGCCCTATATAAACTCAGTGGATGGGCCGGTGAGATGGCTCAGCGGCGTAAGCGCCTGCCTTGCAAGCGTGAGGGCCCGAGTTCTACTCCTGGATCCCACATATGAAAAAGGGGCTGGTGATATCGCTCAGCGGCACGGGCGCCTGTTGGTGCACGAGGTCCTGAGGTCGACCCCCGGTACCCACAAAAAAAAAAAAAAAAAAAACAACTCAGTGGATATTTAGAAAACTTCAGATTAGATGTCCTGCCCACTATTGTGGTGGTTATTAAGGGATACAAAAATAGAAAACAAAATCTACGTCCTCTAGGAATATATAATAGGTGTATTTACTGGTATGTGCTAGTACAATTTTTATTGATTTATACACATACATATGCACTTTTATACATACATATATGTAATTTCTATTTTTATGTCTTCTTCCTTTATGAAGTGGAGATAATAATGGTACCCTGCCGTACTTTATGGCAAGAAATGCTCCTTATCATGACTCTTGTTTCTGCTGCTCTTGCTCCAAAGCCCTGGGGAAGACAGCACCTGTGAAATTTGTGGGCCGTCTCCATAGCTGCCGTTTCAAAGATCCACCTTTTCCACTTGCTTTTCCACAGTCCAGTTTGGATCCTTCCTTCTTTGTCTCTCCTGAATTCAACTGGCATTTGCTGTCTCCCACTCAGTGTCACCAGTTATCACCTCATCCTTCTCGTGTGAATCTCTGCACTGATTCTGTGCACTTCGAGGCAGGAATAACATCTAACAGGTGTTTTTCTCCCTTGCACCTTATCTTATGTATTTTCCCTACTATGAGATTAATCGATAAGTATAAGAAATCATTGATGTACAAAAAAACTGTTCTTTCTTTTCAATTACATTACTCCCCGTCATTTCAGTGAATGAAAGTACCTTACTTCCATGTTGAGCTTCAAATCCATTTTCTGTATACAGTCAGACATAGCCCAATAAATGATATTTAATGTACTCATATATGTATAGACTGATGTGTTAGTTAACTTTCCATTGCTGAGACAAAATACCTAAAACCAACAACTTAAAGGAGGAAAGGTTTATTTTGGATCACAGTTTCAAAGTTTTCAGTCCCTGGTAAGTTGGCTCCAAGGTAGAACATGGTAAAGGTTATGGCAGAGGAAGGCTGCTCACCTCATGGCCGTCAGGAAGCAGAAAGAGAGGGGAAAAGTCAATGAGAAAGGGACTGGGGACAAGATATAGCCCCCAAGGTTGTGTCTCCAAGAGGCACTCCCTGCAACTAGGCCTCGTCTCCTAACAGCCCATTCAGCTATGAACTCATCAACAGACTCCTCCGCCGATGAGGTTAGGGCCCTCATGGGCTGATCACTTCCCAAAAGCCCATCAGCTGGTCTTTGGGGGAACATTTTAGATCCAAACCATAACAACCAGACTTATATAAACTCAGAGCAAAATGAGATTAAAATTCCTTTCTCTCTTCAAACGCTAAACTGATTTAGTTTTCAGCAATCTTTCTCTAGCACCCTTGCCAATCCCCTTTATTTAGTCCTAGTCTCCGTATTGGATGCCCACTGAGTATGTTAGCATTTACAAGAACATGAAAGCCTTCCTGACTTGAATCTTGAAGTCTCTGCCTTTACAGAGGTCCTAACCTTTACGAGAGTTTCATATGGCATAGCAGATAGTTCTTGGGCAATTCTGAAACACTTCATCAAAGAAAGTTCTTTGGTTGTTCCAGGCTGATTGATGTTTCCTGGAAGTCCTTTTCTTTTTTCCTCATAAAATCTGTGTATGTGTTTCTTCTGCCTTTCTTTTTATTATTCTGTTTAACACAAATAATCTCACATTTTTTAAGGGAAGCACTGGCTACTTAAAAGTAGAGTTCATATGAGATAATGTATCAAAATTCATTTGTCAGTGATATAAATATTTCAGAGAAGTTTTAGTTCTTGAAAGATGCACTTAACTAATCCAGTTTCCATTAGAAAGGCACCAAGGGCCGGTGAGATGGCTCAGCGGTGTAAACGCCTGCCCAGCAAGCACAAGGTCCTGAGTTCGACTCCCGGAACCCACATACGATAAAAGGGCCGGTGATATCGCTCAGCGGCATGGGCGCCTGCTGGCGCGCGAGGTCCTGAGGTTGACCCCCGGTACCCACAAAAAAAAAAGAAAGGCATTAAAACAAGACAAGTTCAATGAGTGATATAAAATTAGTGCCATGTTATAAAAAATTAAAATATTTATACATGAAAATATGTTCCTCATACCTTCTTGATTTTATTTTAAATTTTTAGGAAACTAACAATAAGCCTAAACTCTTTTCTTTCCCTTTTTTTTTAACATAAAATTTTTATGGACCCTTGAGGGTGTTTAGCTGTATAATTGAAACAGTCTTTCATTACAATTGTGCAGTACAAGATTAAACAAGACAAATAAAGATGGATCCGGAACATAAAAAAATAAACTGAGATGGTGTAGTAAAATAGGTCCATATCCTTTGGGTGACATGTTTCAGAGATAAGGCCTAAAACAATGTCTGTGGAAACCATAACAATTGGAATCAAAGAAACACCATCATGGGTAAACTCCCCTTTCTCTCCCTCGTGTTAAGGGGCTCCCTGTTCTCTGCCCTGGAGTGAGGCTGGCATAAGGGAAATAGGAGGTGGATTTAGGAATCAGGAATCCTCTCACTTGTTCTGTGAGTGAGATAGGGAATGCTAATAGGTGACTTCTTTAAAAAATAAAAAAGTTTCACTGGTGCAACCACTGTGAAAATCAGTGTGGGGATTCCTCAAAAAACTGGAATTAGAAGTCCCATTTGACCCAGCTCTTCCCCTTCTGGGTATCTTCATGGAAGAATTAAAAGCATCATACCACAGCGATATATGTGCACCCATGTTTATAGCAGCATAGCTTTTAATAGCTAATTCTCGGAAACAACCCAAATGCCCATCAACCAAAGAATGGATAAAAAAGATGTGACATTTTTATATAATGGAGTACTACTCTGCCATAAAGAATGATAAACGAGTCATTTCTAGGTAAATGGATGCACCTTGAGACCATCTTCTTAAGTGAAATAAATCGGACACATGTGTAAATATCACATTGTCTCCCTGGTGTGAGAAACTGAAAGAGTAAATAAGGACCAAAATGTACAATAGATATTGTGAAATAGGAAGAAATTGTTCAAAAGAAAAGAGGAACTAGGAAGGGAAAGGAGGGAAGGGAAAAGGAAAAAAAATGATAAAAGAAGGATAAAATGGAAACAAATCTTTGCAAATAAGGAGAGGAGGTGGGGTGGAAGGGAGAGGAAGGGATTGGGAAAAAAAGAGGAATCAAGTTATGTCATATACAGCTACAAACTCCCTATAATGAATATAATCATTATGTATATCTAAATTGTAACAATAAACTTAATAAAATAAGATGCCAAAAAAAGTTTCATTAGTGCATATACAAACTAGTGGGTTTCATTTTGACATATTTGTACAAGCATATAATGTGTTTTGATCATTCCCCTACTACTATTATTCCCTCTTTCTTCCCCCTTCCACCTCTCCTTCCTCTTCTCTAATTTCCCTCCTACTTTCATGTAATTCTCATTCTCTCCCTCTCTGCCTCTCTTTCTCTCTCTCTCCTTAGACACCTCATACGAGAGGAAACATGCAATATTTAACTTTCTGAGTCTGCCTTATTTCACTTAACACAATAGTCTCCAGTTCCAACCATTTTCTTCCAAATGACATGATTTCATTCCTCTGAACAATTCCATTCCTGTATATATGCCACATTTTCTTTATCCATTCACCTGTTAACAGCGACCTAACTGTTTCCATAACCTAGTTATTGTCAATTGTGCCAAAATAAACATAGGTATAAAGGTATCTCTGTAGTATGCTGACTTTAATTCTTTTGACAAGTGTATAGTTGGATCTTATGGTAGTTTTTGAATGGTATCTCTAATTTTAGGTTTGTGTTTTTTTCTTTTTGAAGGAAGATCTCACTATGTAGTTCAGGCTGGCCTTGAACTCACTATATAGCCCAGACTGGCCTCAAACTTGTGCTGATCCTTGTGCATCAACCTCCTGAGTGCTGGGATTACAGCTGTGGGTCATCACACCAGCTAATTTTAGTTTTTGAAGGCACCTCCATACTGATTTTATGATAGTTGTAACAATTTATATCCCCACCAACAGGGTTGAAAAGTTCCTTTTATCCTACATCCTCACCAACATTCCTGGAAGTTCTTACAGTATGAACTGTAACAAGAAAGTCTTCTCCCCACCTTCCACCATGGATTTCCTAGGGATGAGCGAGACTGAGGACCACAGTGCAGGTCAAGGCCACAGTGGCTCATCAGAGTCCATCAATTGTTATTGTACTGTATATTCTGGATGTTTTCTTGGTAGGCAGATCAGATAATATGATGAGATCAGGGACCTGTGTTCTCAGCAGGAGAGCACTGCTGGTCCAATGCATAGCACTTGCCTTCTGTCATTCGCTAAGTCCCCATCTCTGTGGAGCACTTCGCTGTGCTCTACAAGATAGCCAACTCCCTCACAGTTTTTGGTACTATGACGACAGCCTGTTTTATCCTTCAGTCAACTAGAAATATGTTGGTAGAACCTGCAGTGCACTACATGGCTTTTATTTTTCAGTTTTTTCCCTTATACATGCTTAATGCAATGCCTTTCTACACACACATGATGGTTTCAACCTTTTGAGAGTCAGCAGGATCAAGAAAAGGAGGTACCCCAGCTATAACCATGAATATTGATATATGTCAATTTGATTGGGTTAAGAAATGCCTAGAAGGTTGATAAGCACACTTTTAGGTATGTTTGGGTGGATCACGGAGATACGGCCTTGGGGTCTACTTATATATCTGGTCCCTGGACCCTTCCTCTCAAATGTTGATCCTCTGATCTGTTCTCTGGTTCCATGAATTAAGCAGATTTTCTTGGTACTCCCTTGTGCCATGATGTTCCTGCCCTGGAGCCAGCCAACCACAGACTGAGTCTCCTGAAGCCATAAGCCAAATTAAACCTCTCCTCCTTTAAATTGTGGGTGTAAGGTATTTTGTCCCAATGACAAGAAAGCTGAATAACAAAAAATTGGTACCAGGAGTAGTGTGGTTATTGCTGTGACTGTATCTGAATATATTGTTTTGAAGCCTTTGGAACTGCCTTGCAGGAGGTAACTATAGAAGCCCTAGAATGTTGTAAACAAAGCTTGGTGGGTGACTGTAGGGAATTCAAAAGACCAGAATGCTGATAGGAATGCAAACAGCAAAAGTCAGGCTCAGGAAGTTTCAGGTAGGAATAAGGACTCCATTGGAAATGAATTAGAGGCCTTACGTGTTTCATTCTTACAAACAATTTGTCTTCATTTTGCCCATGTCCTAAGCCTTTGTATGAGGCAAAATTTAAAGGTGACAGACTAATTCATCTGGCAACCTAGGAAATTTCAAGGCAACTTAACATTCAAGCTGTAGCATGGGTACTGTTGGCTGCTTTTAGGCAGATTTATAGTAGGAATAGGGAGCAGGAGTAGAGCAGAACAATATGAAAAACCTGAATTGTGGCCAAAAAAGATGTGGTTGCTGAAAAAATTATTGTTAAGAAGAAACCAAGTACTTTATACAGAGTCCAGAAGAAAGATGCCTGAGGGCATTTTAGAAATCAGTCACAATCAATCACAGGCTCAACTATCTAAAAGTGTAAATCTTAGCTGGGTTCCGTGGTGCACACCTGTAATTGCAGCACTCTGGGAACCTCAGGCAAGAAGATTGCAAGTTGAAGGCCAGCCTGTGTAGCTTAGCAACTTAGCAAGACCAGGTTGCAAAATTTTTTAAAAATTAAATTTTTAAAGGCTGAGAATGTAGCTAAGTGTGAAGGCCTTGGGTTCAATTCTTAGTACAAAAAAAGTGTAAATCTTTCATTTGAGAAGACAGTCCCTGGGAAGGGTCTCCTATGGAACTGGTTCTTCAGGATTCATTTCACTGTGCTCAGCCATTCAGGCACTCAGAGGCCACTATAGCTGTGACCCAAGAGAGATGCTCAAGGTGTAGCACATTTTGGTGTCATCCACCAGATGCTAGTTATACCAACATACAGAATGCAAGAGTTGTAGGGTCAGGAGGCTTCCACCCAGATTTCAAAGGAAGACATGGAAGGCCAGTCAATGAGCCCTTGACAAGGCAGTATTTGAAGCTGTGAGGGTAAAACCAAAGTTCCAGTGCAGACTCCAGGAAGTCTGAAGTGCTAGAAAAATGGTATGTCTGCCAAGGAAAGCTGCAGGCTGTGAATGAAGCCAGATCTAGAGAGAGGCCATTGGAATACAAACAACAAGGCCGTAGGGATGGTGTCACTCAAGACCTCTGGAAATCACATGTCACCAACATGTACCTCGTATATAAGACATGGAGCTACAGGACTTAAATTTTGCCCTGTTGGGTTTCAGTGTTTCTTTAGTTTTATTCTTTTCTACTCCCTTTTCCTCCATTTTGCAAAGGAAATGTTCACCCTGTGCCATTGTATCTTGGGATTATGTAACTTGCTTTTTATTTTTACTGAGTTTCACAGCTAAGGGTTTGTCTTGAGTCTCAGAAGAGACTTTGACTTGGATATTTTAGCAATGATGGGACTGTTGGGACCTTGGGGAAGGGATTATGGTGCTTCAGTTGCACATGGAATAGTTGTATCATGTTAGACAGTATTAACTTATTGTGTTTATTTAGAGATTAAGTATGGCTTAAGGAGATATATTTGAGTGTCAAGTTGGCAAGGAGTGATTGTAACTTTTAATAGATTAGTAAGCACACTTTTAGGGTGCCTGGGTGGATCATGGAAGTGTGACCTTGGTCCCTTACCCCTTCCTCTCTGATGCTATTCCTTTGTTCTGTGTCCCAGCCACCATGAACTAAGAAACTTTGCTCTGCTATGTCCTTCCATCATGATGTTCCTGCCTTGGGCCAACCAACCATGGATTAAATCCCTTAAACTATGAGCCCAATAAACCTCTACTCCTTTAAGTTGTGGGTGCCAGGCATTTTGTCCCAGTGATGGGAAAGCTTATTAGTACATCACCTGAGAAACTCTGAGAGCCAGTTCAGTTGACTTTCACTAATTTTTAAGCACTCAAATTAGCACAGTATCCTACCATATATGCTTCTTTCAAATTCTGAACAGTTAATTTTGTTTTCAATGATTTTTCTCTAGCATCCCTGGCAATTTCATTTGTTTAGCTACTCTCTACATTGGACACTCCCCAAGTATGTTAGTATTTACAAGGGCATCAAGGCCCTTTTGACTGGAATATCAAGGTCTCTATCTTTACGGAGGTGCTTTATACAAAAAAGTAATTGTTTTTATTTTGTAAAAATAGTTATTCAATCTTTGATGCTTTTGATAGTGATATTAGGGAATTATTCCAACTTTTCTTCTCACAGCCTCATATTTATAGTCTTATCTAATGGACCCATTACCAGCCATTAGAGCTGGCTCTCTGAACTCTCCTCCTCCGATTCTTAAAAACTCCTTTCTCATCTACTTCTGTAGGGTGTTTTTGGGTCACAACTACAGGTGCTTCACTGGACAATGTAATGTCACTACTTGAAAGACCCCACTTAAATGAGTTTGGAGGAAAAAAATGTATCTCCCCTCAGAGTTTTTGTTGTTAGTTATCATCTTAGAGATCAAACAAATGTGGGGCCTGCAGAGAAATATCTGCTGCTCCCTAAAAGTCAACCCTTAAAAAAGAGTTTGTCCTTCCTGCAAAGTCAACTTAAAATACATTGGAAATTCCATGGAGTGACTCTAATAAAGAATCTAATAAAGGGGCCGGTGAGATGGCTCAGCGGCGTAAGCGCCTGCCTTGCAAGCGTGAGGGCCCGAGTTCGACTCCCGGAACCCACATACGAAAAAGGGGCCGGTGATATCACTCAGCGGCACGTGCGCCTGCTGGCGCGCAAGGTCCTGAGGTCGACCCCCCGGTACCCACAAAAAAAAAAAAAAAAAAAGAATCTAATAAAGAAGTGGCAGGGAAGTCATATAGAAACCAGTTTCCAATTGGGTCCACTCTGGAAGGGCCACAACCAATCTGTGATGCCCCCCATTTCAAAGTCCATGACTTCCAAAATAGCTACAAAGCATAGCATGGTGCCTTCTGTGTGTGTGAAAGAGCTAATCTGTTCCAGGGGTTAGTGTTTGTGACCAGAGTTAACAATAGTTGATCTTGCCTTGGGCTATTCCAGTAACTAAAGGAGGCCAGGCTCAGAGTCTCCAGAGCAAGGCCTTGCTGGCATTTGTTCCTATGAGAGAGACAAGTTGAGTGAAAGGGGACAGCAAGGTTCTCACAAAACTTAAAGAGAAACAGCTGTCGCAACTTGTGTGCTGAGGTCAGCAGAAGAGAAGCCATCTCCTAACCAGGTCAGGTCACAGTACTAGTGTCTTTCTGCTACACTGAAAATTACTCAGATGCCACCAAGGGACGTTTAAAGATCATTATGGTCAAAGTTATCTTAATAATTTCTTTTCTTCTGGGTTTGATGAGAAATTATTGTGCTAACCCAGGCTGAATCCAAATGGCTTTTGTGGATTCAATAAAAAATGTTAAAGAGGGACAAAAGGACACTATGACTGCTACTTTTTGATGTTACATGTTGAATGGCTACTGACGGGACCAAAGAACCACCAAGGTAAACAGCAATGGAAGCAGGGTGAACAGCAGTGGTCAGTGGTTTCTCCCCTAGCCATAAAAATATTGCACTTATACAGATACAGCCCTAATATAGACATGGTTCGTCAACTTTAGTTTTAATTTTGATGCAAGTTGCCCGTTAGTGAGTGGAAAAAGTAACAGACTAAAGGCCACAGCTTCCTCCTGTTCCCGTGACCTGGAAGAGTCCCAACATGGCTCAACCTTCTTTCTCTCTCTGTAAAATGAAGATAACAGTATTGTCTCCACTTGCTTGCCTGGCTGCATGTTGTGTATGATCGATACTTTAACCTATTATTTTATTTAGCAAACAGCTAAATAGTATTTATGTTCCAATGAAAACCAGTCCAATGAAAGTGGGCTGGTTTTTGACACATGTGAAATAGTATTGCTAGTAGACAAAAGTCATAGAACCCACTGCTGTGGGGTTGGTAAAGTCCCTGTTCTGGTCCTCCATCATGACAGAAGATTCACTTTGATATTCAGACAGTGGGATCTTCCTACCTTCTAGATAGAATAGTGAGGAGTCCCTGCATAGTCTGGGTGGACAATGGGATTCGGAAGGTTCTAGACCCTGCTCACTGCTGGGTTTAACTTAGTTCTTGAATCTCTCTCCTCCAGAAACAGTGTTGTACACAAAAGCTTTCTAGCCAAGACTTATCTTGATTAGCCTGCATTTCAGAAAATGAAGATATATGTCTAATATTCATTCACTACTTCCTTTTTTTGGCAGTTTGGGGATTGAACCCAGGGCTTCACACATGCTAGAAAAGCACTCTACCATTGAGCTACACCCTGAGCCCTTTTAATTTTTTTTTATGTGGGTACCAGGAGTCGAACTCAGGACCTCGCACTTGCCAGCAGGCGCTTGTGCTGCTCAGCAATATCACCAGCCCCTTTTTTTTTCCTTTATTGGTACTGGGAGTTGAACTCAGGACCTCGCACTTGCCAGGCAGGTGCTTATGCCGCTGAGCTATCTCACCGGCCCTTTTAATTTTGAAGCACAGTCTCATTAAGTTACACAAGCTGGTCTTGAACTTGTGATCCATCCACCTCAGCCTCCCAATTAGCTGGAATTACAAGCATGCACCACCACACTCAGCTCTAATATCCAGCATAACTGCTCCATGAAGATTAGGCAATTGTATTTTAAGAATTTATCACCTCCCACCTGTGGCTTCCTGATAAGATACTTTAATACTCCCTAGCTTTCTCAGGATATGAATGAAGTTTATTGCAGAAACACACCTCTCATTGCTAATTCTGAAAGATTTTTAAGTACATTACCGTAGGACAAGGGAAGGCTTCTCTTGTCATTTTTTGGATTAATTAATCTGTGATAGGAATTAATCTACTTTATACTGTTATTCAGATACACGTGCTAGTTATGTACCTATGCTTAATTAAGTCTCAAACATTTATAGAAACAGAATCAGAGGTTTAAACATAAATTAGTCTTCTCACATGTTGTTTCCTGCAGAGAAGTAGAATATATTTTGAAACATTCTTGGTGATTTTCTTAGAATAACTTCCTAGTATGGAAAATACTATGTTGAGAGACAAGCACAATTTAGAAGCTTCTGACATGTCCTACCACATAGATCCCTAAAGAGATGGGGACAATATATATACCCTAGTTGCAAAGGCTTCTACACTCCCTCTGCCAACCATGCTACATATTTTTTTATATTGCAATCTTATTATAATACCAAATTAATATGATTAGTTATTATAATTATTTTATCATTTTATCATATATTAAATATTTCACTAGTGTAACATAAAAAATTCTATTAAAAAGCAATTTTTCACCATTGTTTCGCTTGCAACTAAGGCCTATTATTTCTATAAGATTACTGGCTGTTTGCATTTATTCTTCTGCTTATTTCCTTATACTTTTGTTAATTTATAAAACGTTTCCCGGATTGCCTCTCCTCCACCCTGGGAACCTAAAGCAGAGGACAGCGGCCCCTCCCACTGCCTCTCAGCCACTGTGGGAACCTCGATGAAAGACACAGAGGAGGGCAGCCCCTCCCATCACCTCTCCTCAGCCGTGACCAAGGCAAACCCTCCCAGAGGACAGCAGCCCCTCCCATTGCTATTGCCAGGACTGAGGTGACCTGCTCAGGAAGGCCCAGAGACCAGAGGGAATGACAATGACACAGTAGGGTCCCAACTAAGGTGTTCAGGATGGACAGGCAAGACTGGTGGCATGAAAAGTCCAAAAGAATAATAATGATATAAGCCAACAGGTGACCAAGGCCTCCAAGGGATGGGCAACCAGCTCGGGAAGAATCCAGGAGTCAGTAACAAGCCCTTTTCTCTCAATTTATATTCTTTCTTCCTTTTCTTTTCTTTTTCTTCTTCTTCTTCCTTCTTTTTTTTCTTTTCTTCTTCTTTGTTCTCTTTTTCTCTTTTCTAAATGGCTGGGTAGAACTCCAGCCACAGAAAACTAATCCCATCCCCCAAACCCAGAGACCAAGTTCAGATAATCCTTTGAATACTCCTTCATTCTTTCTTTTCTACCCCATTCTCTAGTTTCCCAAACCTTGCATGATCATCCTTTGCCCTCCGCCTTGCTTCAACTTCCTTTCCAGGTATCTTTCTTTTATACACTATTCTCCCTAAATTTCCCCACCACAGGGTAAAACTACTCTACCAAGGAGAAACACTTTGCATACAAACTCCTCATTTACAATCGGTTCTGTTATATAACGATAGACTCTGCTCATATCATCTAAAGTACAAAATCAATAGTTACCACAGTTTGTCAGTTTCTAAGTTGTGCTCAGTGCTATTGTTACTGCTGATTTTACTACTTCAGCTAGGATGTCATATCTGGTGGAATCAGTTGTTCTCCCTTCTGTAACAATACTGGGAAGCTCTGGGGTAATAACCTCACCACAGATCTACACCAAAGGATGGGGGACGGAGTCACACAGATACCAACATCCCACTCTTAATTCATTGGGAAGGTAGGATCATGGGACAGACACAAACCAAGAACCTCTGACACACAGAAGACATCCCTGAAGAACAGACTTTTCCTAGAGAGGCCCTGACACTAGTGATATAGCTACTTACTACAAAAACTCACAAGGATCATCACATAAAACAAAATAAAAAAAATTTTCAAATAGAAAATGACAAGACAAAGAAGGAAAATGCAATCTCAGACCTCCAGCCCACCCAGAACAAGTCCAGGAGACATCAACACAGAAGTAATTGGAAGACACACAACTGATATTTCTGAAATGATAGCAACCAAAGTAAAAAAACAAATCCATGAGGCTCTAGAGGAAATCAGATCAGAAATAATCTCCCAGGTAAGAAAAGAAATGTCAACATTAATAAAGGAATTGCTCAGCAAATCTAGAGTAGAGATAGATAAAAAATAGATGATGATAGGAAGAGGATGGAAACAGTGAATGATCAATATAGGAAAGAAATAGAATGCATGAATCAGATTCAAGCAGATATCCAGGAAATTACAAATTCCATTGAAAGCTGGCAAAACCACTTTAACAAAACTGAAGACAGACTTTCAGACCTTGAAGACAGGATCATGACTAGTGATAATGAAAGGAAAGATCTCTTGAAAATAACAAAAGATCAGGAAATAACACTTCAACAACTGCAAGACGATGCAAAGAAAAATAATATAAGAATAATTGATGTCAATGAAAAAGCAGGAGTCAACACAAATGATATAAAAAAACCTACTTGCAGAAGTAATACTAGAAAATTTCCCAAGCATGGGAAAAGAATCTGACATACAGATAAGTAAGGCACATAAAACTCTAATTAGCCATAACCAAAATAAATCTACACCCAGACATATAATAAGATCCCAGAAATTCAGCATAAGAACAGAATATTAAAAGCTATTAGAGAAAAGAAACAGATCACCTATAAAAGAAAGTCCATCAGAATCATGGCAGACTTCTCAACACAAACCCTCAAGTCAAGTACAGCTTGGAGTGAAGTATTTCAAGTCCTGAAAGAAAACAACTCCCAACCCAGATGGATGCACCCTGCAAAACTTTCTTTCAAAATTAATGGAGAAATAAGATACTTCCATGACAAAGAACTACTGAAGAAATTCATGACCACAAAACCAACACTACAAAGGATACTGAGAGATATTGTAGACAGAGACAAAAATGACCATAATTCCAAGATCAACAACAGAAAGAAACCCCCAGGCAGGGCAAACAATTAAACAGAGGGGAAAAGTAGGGAACCAACAGCAAGAAAATAACATGACAAAGATAAGCCAATACATATAACTTATAACCATCAATGTAAATGGCCTCCATTCACCAATCAAAAGAAACAGACTGGAAGAATGGATCAAGAAACAAGATCCAACAATATGCTCTATAAAAGAAACACATTTAACTCAAAACGAAATTCAGACTGAAAGTCAAAGGACGGAAAACAATACTCCATCCAACAGGAAGCCAGAAAAAAGTAGGGGTAGCTATTCTGTTGGCAGACAATGTGAACTTCAAACCAAGAATGATCAAAAGAGATAAAGAAGGCCACTACATACTTGTTAGGGCCAAAATTCAAGAGGGAGCGATAATGATCATAAATATATATGCACCAAATACGGCAGTACCCAACTATATAAGACAAATATTAATAGACATGAAAAATCAAATAAGCAATAACACAATTGTTAACAGGGGACCTTAATACCCCACTGTCACAAGGAGATAGATCAACTAGACAAAAAATCAGCCAAGAAATGTCAGAATTGAACCAAACTTGTGAACAAATGGATTTAGTAGACATTTACAAAGTGTTCCACCCAAAAACATCAGAGTACACATTCTTCTCAGCTGCACATGGGATGTTCTCTAAAATAGACCATATACTAGCCCATAGAACATGCTTCAGTAAATAGAAATAAAATTATTCCACGTGTATTATCTGACCATAGTGCAATAAAATTTGAAATTAATTGGAAAAGAAACCACAAAACTCCATAAACACATGGAAATTAAATAACACCCTCCTGAACAACCAACCGATGGGCCAAAGATTAAATTAAAGAGGAAATAAAATAATGTCTACAATCAAACAAAAGTGCAAATACAACTTACCAGAACCTGTGAGATGCAATGAAAGCAGTCCTATGAGGGAAATTTATTGTGGTGAATTCTCACATCAGTAAAACAGAAGGAGCACAAATAAACAACCTAATGCTACACCTCAAGCTTCTAGGAAAAGAAGAGCAAGACAAACTCAAAGCCCATACAAGGGTGGAAATTATGAAGATCAGAGCAGAAATTAACACAATTGAGAGTAAGAAAACAATATAAAGTATTAATAAATCAAAGAGTTAGTTCTTTGAAAGAATAAATAAAATTGATAAACCCCTATCCAACCTTATCAAAAAAGGAAAGAAAAAAAAAACTCAAATTCATGCAATAAGGATTAAAAAGGGTGAAATCATGTGGCTATTCAGAAGATCATCAAAACCTACCTTGAAAATCTTTACTCACATAGCATGGAAAACACAGAAGAGATGGACAGATTACTAGAAATGTATGAATTACCAAAGCTGAATCAAGAAGATATAAAATTCTGAATAACCCAATATCAGTTAATGCAATTGAAAATGTAATTAAAAACTTACCAACAGGGCCGGTGAGATGGCTCAGCGGCTTAAGCGCCTGCCCCGCAAGCGCGAGGGCCCAAGTTCGACTCCCGGAACCCACATACGAAAAAGGGGCCGGTGATATTGCTCAGCGACATGGGCGCCTGCTGGTGCACAAGGTCCTGAGGTCGACCCCCCGGTACCCACAAAAAAAAAAAAAAAAAACTTACCAACAAAGAAAAGCCCAGGTCTTGATGGATTCATGACTTCATTCTACAAGAAATTTAGAGAAGATTTAATGCCAATACTCCTCAAACTCTTTCATGAAACTGAAAGGGAAGCAATTCTTCCTAACTCATTCCTGGAGGCAAGTATTACTCTGATACCAAAACCAAAGACCCAATCAAAAAAGAGAACTACAGGCCAATCTCCCTAATGAATGTAGATGCAAAAATCCTCAATAAAATGCTAGCAAACAGAATGCATCAAATCATCAAGAAGATTATACACCATGAGCAAGTGAGATTCACCCCAGAAATGTAGGGATGGTTCAACATACACAAATCAATAATTGTAATACACCATATCAAAAGAGCCAAAGGTAAAAATCACATGATCATCTCAATAGTTGCAGAAAAAGCCTTTGATAAAGTTCAATGCTCATTCATGATAAAAACCCTATGGAAAATAGTAATAGATGGTCTTTACCTCAATCTGATAAGAGCCATCTATGACAAACCAACAACCAATATCATACTAAATGGACAAAAACTGAAAGCTTTCAATCTAAAATCAAGAACAAGACAAGGATGTCCACTATCACCACTCTTATTCAATAGAGTCCTGGAAACATTAGCCAGAGCAATTAGACAAGAAAGAGAAATAAAAGGAATAAGGATAGGAAAGGAAGAAGTTAAATAATCATTATTTGCAGATGACATGATACTGTACATAGAAAACCCCAAAAACTCCACCAAAAGACTTCTAGATTTAATAACCAAATTCACTCACATAGCTGGATACGAAGTCGACACTCAAAAATCAATAGCCTTTCTGTGCACTAATAACAAACTTACTGAGAGAGAAATTAGGGAAATCACATCCTTCACAGTAGCATCCAAAATAATGAAATACTTAGGAATCAATCTAGTGAAGGAAGTAAAAATCTATACATAGAAAATTACAGTACTCTGAAAAAAGAGATCAAAGAGGATATCAGAAAATGGAAAGATATCCCATGCCCATGGGTAGGAAGAACCAACATTGTGAAAATGGCCATACTCCCAAAACTATTATACAGATTTAATGCAATCCCAATCAAAATACCATTAGCATACCTCACAGATCTAGAGAAAACATTCCTAAAATTCATTTGGAACCAGAAGAGACCTAGAATAGCAAAGGCAATCCTGGGCAACAAAGGCAAGGCAGGAGGCATTGCAATCCCTGACTTGAAATTATACTACAAAGCTATTGTGATAAAATCAGCATGCTACTGGCAAAAAAAAAGCAGACCTGAGGATCAGTGGAACAGATTAGAAAATGTAGGCACTACTCCAAACACACTCAGCCACCTTATCTTTGACAAAGGGCCAAACATGTTCACTGGAAGAAAAACAGTCTCTTCAATAAATGGTGCTGGAAAAACTGTCTTTCCACATGCGGAAGACTAAAATTGGACTCATATCTATCATCGTGCACTAAACTAAAGGCAAAATAGATCAAAGATCTAAATATTAAAACAGAAACATTAAATCTACTGGAAGAAAAATTAGATAGAAATCTCAAAGACATATGGGGTAGGCAGAGACTTCATGAACACAAACCAAACTGCACAGGAACTTCAAAGAATCAACAACTAGGATCTCATCTTATTAAAAAGTTTTTGCACATCAAAAGAAATCACCAACAGAGTGAAAAGAAAACCCACAGAGTGGGAAAATGTTTTAGCCAACTGTCCCTCAGACAAAGGACTTCTATAGAGAACATATAAAGAATTGAATAAAATCAGGACCCCAAATTCAAAGACCCAATCCAAAAATGGGCATCTGAGATGAATACAAACTTCTCAGATGAAGAAATGCAAATGGCAAATAAATATATGAAAAAATATTCAACATCATTGGTCATTTGAGAAATGCAAATTAAAACAACACTGAGACTCCATCTCACCCCAGAAAGAATGGCTATCACCAAGTAATCATCCAGTAACAAATGCTGGCCAGGTTGTGGAGAAAAAGGAACACTTCTCCACTGTTGATGGGAGTGTAGACTGGTGCAACCATTGTGGAAATCAGTGTGGAGATTCCTCAAAAAACTACGATTAGAGGTCCCATTCAACCCAGCTATTCCCCTTCTGGGTATTTTCCCAGAAGAATTAAAAACATCGTACCACAGGGATATATGTGCACCCATGTTTATGGCATCACAATTTGTAATAGCTAAATCTTGGAAACAACCCAAATGCCCATCAACTGAAGAATGGATAAAAAAAGATGTATTTTTTATAATGGAGTACTACTCAGCTATTAAGAAGGATAAACTCGAGGTTTTTATAGGTAAATGGATACAACTAGAGGCCATACTCATAAGTGAAATAAATCAGACTTACATGTGTAAACATCGTATTGTCTCCCTAGTGTAAGAAGGTGAAAAAGTAAATAAGATCCAAAATATACAATAGATATTGTGAAAGGGGAAGAAGCTGCTGAAAAGGAAGGAATTGGGATGGGGGAAAGGAGAAAAGAAGAAAGGTAAAAGAAAAAAAATATATATATATACACACAAGCTCAGATAATTATACTACTAACTTAGTTCATTGAAAATAACGATTTGTGCTTATATTGTTTGATCAATTTTGCATGCCTGTATCTTGTAATCTGAGCAACTACTTTGAAGATAACAATATGCAATATATTAATCATTGTTAATTTCCTATTATCTTGTTTTGAAATTCTGTATCATTGTTTTTTTCTCTTTAAAATCTAAACAACAGCAAAAATAGGTTTCCTGGTGTGTTTGCAGTGGTGCCCTTTCTGGTTTCTGCATAGCTGGGAGTGAGTCTTCTTCTCTGTTAACAGCCCACAGGAGTCCTCAGCTGTGTGTGTCTTGATGCAGAGCTGACACCTGGAAAGAAAGGGCAACCAGGAGTATCTGTCAGGCAGGACAGGAGCGAGGGACAGCTTCTGCATTTGGCTGGTACTGAGGACCAGGAGGTCAGAAGCAGTTAGGCCTGTGGAGATGGTGAAAGACACCCTGAGAAAAGAAGGGAGTAACCAGGTGGACCAAGAAATCAGCGATGAGAGACCCTGTAGTCCCAGGACGGCTCTGAGAGTGGCCTCTTGGTCCTTTCATCAGCAGCCCTGGCTTCCATTTCTCTGGTGCCTCAGCAGTGCTCCCATCCTGAAGCATGAGTGGCCCTGATTTCTCATCTTCCATTCCTTTTCTTTGTCACACACCAACTTGAGTGTGTTATGTGCAACTAAAAAGAAACTTGAGTAGGTTTGTGCACATATTCTTTTCAGTTTGGTTTGCCTTGTTTGGGAACTTTAATCCTGAATTTAAAAATTGCTGGCTGGGGGTATAGCATAAGGCCCTAGGTTCCATATCCAGCACTGAAAAAAAAAATACTCACTTGAATAAAGTCTAATTTACCTTTCATTTTCTTTATGAATAAAACCAATTTTGGGCATTGGTTTTACTCTTCAAATAGCCATTTATACATCAAGGTCTTATAACATTCACCGGTATTTTTGTTTTAGTTTTTCTTTCTTATTTTCCTATACCTTCCTTTGGTTCTCAATATGGTTTTATTTTTTTACATGAAAATCTCAAATCAGTCTGAAGTTTACTTTAGCATAAATGTGTGGTATCTGAGACAGATAAGCCTTTACTTTTTCTCAATGAATAAAGAAAATAAAGGTAAGCTTGAGAAAAAGTGGCAGAAATACTGTCCCATGTCCACACTACTTCTCAGTTGCCCTTTAACTATGTCTTGACTCCTAGAAACCTTGGCTCAATCCTACTTCTGAAGATGGTTCTTTGCATTTGGCTGGTTCTGTCTTTATGGATTACTGGACATGAAAAAAAGGAACAGTGTGTGATTTCTTTCTCAGAGTAAGTTCTACAAATATTGGTACCCGGGAGAGGAGCCCACAGCATTTATATTCCCAATCGAGCTACCTATATAAATGTCTCCCAGTCTCTCATGCCTGAAATAAATTCATTGTAATCAGGCCCCCCCTTGCTACATTTCTGGCAGATAATGCAATAAAGGCTGCCTCTCTAGAGAATAACTGAACCAAGGACATTATGTTCCATTTGTATGACAAGATGCATATTTCCCAAACAAAAGACAAATCTTTTGTTTCAGAAGATTGAAGGGATGGTATTTCTAAAACATTCCAGCTGGTTACATGAAGGGCACTGACAAAAGTCAGCCGAAATTATTAGTTGGCTCTAAACCCATAGCGTGTTCATTTTATTGTGAATTGGATAAGCTTTTGCTCATTTGAAACTCTTGCCTCTCACTTTGTTCTGAAAGAGGAAAACGTGTGCACAGTCACGCAGGGCCAGTAGTTCAGTCAGTCAAACCGGAGGTGTACGGTTAAGGAACCCAGGGCCTCGTGCATGCAAAACAAGTGCTCTACCACTGAGCTACACCCACAGTCCCAAGGAACACCATTCTCAGGGGAGAAAAGGAAGGGAAAGGGATGAAAAGAGGAATGAAGATGTGCTGTGTACCAACTTCACACAAGGAATGTAAGCATTATGTACTGCACACATGTACTAATAAACTAAAATAGTAAAAAAAGAAAAAAAGAAACACCGTTCTCACTGACATGTTTCCAACAATTAGATGGGCGGAATCTTGAGTGAGTCCATGTCCTTCTGCCCTTTAACCTGCCATGGCTCCCATCTGTCTTTCTGTGAAGGCGTTGCTGTGGTTAGAATCTCATTTAGTATTTGTTTCAACTATTTGTGTATACTTCTCTTTCTACCTCCTTCCTCTGCCTCCATTAACTGACCACGGTATAGAATGAACACACAATTTGTGTTTTTCTATTGCACTTTTTACTAACTAGTACTCCCCATTTCCTTTGCTAAAGTTGAAATGCAGGTACACATAACATTTCAGATTTGTAGACAGAAAAGACAAATGAGATTGTTTAAACTGATTATGACCCAACACCGGTAGTGGACACGCTTGCTTTATTCATTTGTTCTCTTTTTTTTTTTTAATTCCAAAATTATGGATCATGAATGTATTCTAGACAAAGAAAATAATGGTTCTTATCCTATTCCTTCTGCTTCCCATTAAAGACTGGATGATCCTCCTCCCTGTTCTCCCTCCCAAGTCACAGTCCCTTGATAATTGATCTCTCTCTCTCTCCCTTCTCTCTCTCCAGTACTAGGGATTGAACCCAGGGCCTCCTATGTTCTAGGTAAGCACTCTACCACTAACCTACCTCCCCAGCCTTTTAAAAAAATTTTTTGAGACAGATCCTGGCTATGTTGCCCCAGCTGGCATCAACTTTTAGGTCCTCCTGCCTCAGCCCCCTGAATAAGTGGGATTACAGGAGTGTGGCACTTCACCTGGCTTACCTCTTGGGCATCACAATGCCCATTACATAGTCCACACCCACTTAGTCTGTCAGTCTTTGTAGCCTCACTCCCACTACAAAGTGCTCTTATCCATACCACTCACTCATATTGGGCTCAGCCTTCAGAATCATCCAATCTTAAAGCGGGGAACTGCTGGCTGGTTGTGGAACCAGGCAGGTCCTGCTGGCCCTTTCCCAGGTCTGTGCTCACCCAGCATCTCCCCCAACAAGATCTCAAGTATTCACAGCTATTATGGTGGCAGATGTATCAATGCTTTCACATGTCCACTGATACACTTTTGCTTTGTTGGCTGCAGAGCAGTTATGCCACCTGTGCTAAAGAAAAATTATATTTAATTTTCTCTTATGGAGAGCATTTGTAAAATAAAAGTATATTAAAGTATTTGAAAAATGCAAAAATGTCAGGAAATCTGTGACAAAGAAAAGGGCAAAAGAATAGGAAATTTTACTATTTGCCAAAGAAGCTGAAGGGAAGGAAAGGCAGCAAGCAGGGGATAGATCCTTGACTGGTTCAAACCCCTCAACAGTTATATGACTCTGATTTTATGCCTTTCTTTTTAATTATCTGTAAAATATTTCTTTAACATTTGGGGGAAACAAGTATCTGTTTTTTCTGCAGGCTGAAAATATCCTCGATTACTCACAAAGTCTCATGCTATAAAGGAACAAGGAAAGAAAAAGGAGACATAACCAGTTGAAAATTTAGAGATACTTGTGACCAAAGGAGGCAGGGAGACATCAAAGGAAGCTAAAGACAAAACTTGAAGCAGAGACAATGACGATGATTAATTTTATATAATTCCCCTTTGACTCATAAAATATTGTAAAGTACTAGGGTCATATAGTACCTAGAAATAGATTAAAGTTAAAAATGCAAATATTTGTTGAATGAATAAAAAAATTTGTACTTTCCATAACTGTTAAAGTTTGCCACGTTCACACCTCACAGATTTATCCTAGTTGGGAGGTTGGTTGGACTGGAGTTGTACGTGGGAAACGAAGGCTGACAGGTTCGCAGGGCTGCATCACAGGTGGCTGTGAAGTCCCCATGGTTATGTAAGCGCATAGGATTGGGCTCAAGGCCTTGACCATGTGTCCCTCGAGGATGGGTCTCTATCCTTGCTAAGTAATAAATGCGTGCCTAGACTATATAAAAGAATGGGAGTGAAAAACGATGGCTAAGGAAGGTTGGTCTGTCTGTGATGTATAAGAACAGTTTTAAGGGGTATTGTAAAGGCAGGTGGACCATGTAAGAGTGTGGTACCATGATCCTATCATGAGATGGGCAATAGGAGTGGACAGGTGCGTCCACAATAGAATTCAAGCTGATAGGATTCAGTCCCAGAGAAAAAAGAGACATGTAGAGGTAATTCCTAGGTATAAATTAGGCATAGAAAGAGATTATCAATAACTAATAATAAAATACAACAACTATAACAATATAATAAAGTTATGTGAATGGCTCTCTCTCTCTCTCTCTCTCTCTCTCCCAAATTCCTCATTGTAGTATAATAGTGTAATAATATTTTTGGGACCACGGTTGACCACAGGAAACTGAAACCCCAGAAAGTGAAACTGTGGATAAGAGGGGGACCACTGTAGTTTGTCCAAAAGACTATAAACATGTGCTTCAATGGTTACTGTGGTCACAGCCGCTGATTATGAAATCTCTCATGCAGATCAATCCGGCCGACCTCGCTGACATATTATAATCACTATTGACAAGCACCAAACTAGAATCTTGTCATAGCATGATTTATTTGTGCCTAGTAGGAAACTATCACTGCCAAATTGCTTTCCTTTTGTAAACCACAAATGAAAACTTAAATTCACCTCCTCATATTGAGTGAAAAACAAAACAAGTTCAATAGTAAAACAATTGTTTGGGCTTGATGTTAATCAACTTTGTTATTGTCATCAAGGATCCTAGCATTTGTGAATTGTGTCACATTGCCAGGGGTGGCAAGGGATAACTGGTTTTTCAAGGGTCTCAACTGATACCCACTTTGGCATTTCCTTAAATGTCTTTCAGAAGCTGGGCTGGTGGAGCAAACCTGTAATCCCAGCACTCTGAGAGGCTGGGGAAGGAGGATCAGAGGTTTAAGCCAAGCCTGGGCCACATAGTGAGACCCTGTCTGAAAAAATACAAAAAGGGCTGGAGATGTAGCTCACCGTGAAGGCCCTGGGTTCAGTCCCCAGAGCCACACACACAAAAATATCTTTCAGCACTCACGCCAGTGACCAATGTACCCGCTTTTCTTTGTCTTAACATCAACCCCACCTCCAATCACACATACAAACACACACACACACGCATTCTTGTACACACACACATGCATGCATACACACACAAATACAGTGACTGATAAAAAAAAAAAAAAGTTCTGTCCTGTGAAATTTTCCCTCCTGGTTTTGATTAACTGAAAAGGGTCAAGACCAAGTTTTGATAAATGGCAGAAGGCAGAGAATGCAGAAACATGCTATTCTGGCCAAGGAATGGCCTCAATTTGAGAAGTAAGATAAGAAACAGGAAATGAAAAAAGAAAGTAAGAATCTCTCCCAATTGTAAAATGTATTAATAGCCAATAACCTTCTGGAAATTGGTTTTTTTGAGCATCCAGAAACAGGCTTTTGGTGACTTTGTAGCAAGTTGAGTACTACTTTTTATATGATATGTGACCAAGATCAACACAAATTTAGAACAAAATTTAATGAACTACATTTTCCCAATGACTACAAATTAGGTCCTTCCTTCCTTCCTCCCTCCCTTCTTTCTTCCCTTTAAATTAATAGAGGTAGCAGCTAAATCTTCATGGACTGTAATTTTGCCAATTACCTTATTTCATTTATGTATTCATGCACTCAACAAATATTTATTTTAAAATGCCTATTACATTTAAAATGATGGAAACACACTTTTATGTTTTTTCTTTCTGCTTTCCTTATGAGATGATTAAGGATTAGATAGAAAAAAGGCCACAGTAGTGTGACTATGTATCAATTGATTACTTGAGAAATTAGAAGATGTCATAATCCAGGTAGCAAAATTCCACTGAGAATCCCCACAGCTCACTTTAACCCTGATCGCCCTGGATGGTTCTAGTATGATTATTTTGCTGTGATAAATTATTAATAGGGCTCCTACTCACTCTCCACAAGGACCCCTGTTTGAACAATAAATTATATAGTTTTAACATATGATTTCAATGTGGAAAAATCCAGGATCTATATTTAGGGAAAGCACATATTCCTGTCCCTCATTTTCCCCCAGGTTAAGAGCATTTCCATACCACACTCCTGATGGGAAGAGTATGGGAGACATTCTTACAGCTTCTCTCTACCTGAAGAGAGTGACTGATCTGCTTGCTGAAGTTGGGAGAAGGAACTGAGCATGCTCAACTCTGTTGTTTATTTTTGCCGGTGGGGGGATCTTTTTTAGATGTGGCTGCTAACACATGCAGTACTTTTTCATCTGCTTGCCACTACATCCAGCCTGTGCTTGCCCTTCTTCGTAAGTGCCTGATTGGGTAAATCTTTTTCATTTCTTTTCACACTGGCGTTGGAACCCAGGGTCTTGTGTATGCTAAGTAAGTGCTCTACCATTGAGCTAAACCCCCAGCCTTTTTTATTTTTTCAGTTTGAGATGAGATAAGGTCTTGCTAAGTTGCCCAGCTGGCCTCAAACTCCCCATTCTCTTGCCTCAGCCTCCCAAGTAGCTGTGATTACATGCATGTGCCACAGTGCTCACTTAGGACAAAATCTTAACTCATTTGTCTAGGGCAAATATCAATAAGCCCATTAAGCCTCAGAGTAGACAGCACATTTTTCAATCAGTTTAATCAGTACTATATTGACATTTTGATCTGCATTTGCTTTTCTGCTATGTCTTATTTCTCATTTGGTTCCAAATTCAGATGAAAATACTTATTGAACTCCCAAACCCCAATGTCTCAATGTTTTGAATAAAGAATTAGGATTGACCATAAGAATCAAAATAAAATGTGGGGCCGGTGAGATGGCTCAGCGGCGTAAGCGCCTGCCTGGCAAGCGCGAGGGCCCGAGTTCGACTCCCAGAGCCCACATACAGAAAAAGGGGCCGGTGATATCGCTCAGTGGCACGGGTGCCTGTTGGCGCGCGAGGTCCTGAGGTCGACCCCCCAGTACCCACAAAAAAAAAAATAATAAATAAAAAATAAAATGTGGGGGGCCGGTGAGATGGCTCAGCAGCTTAAGCGCCTACCCGGCAAGCGCGAGGGCCCGAGTTTGACTCCCGGAACCCACATACGAAAAAGGGGCCGGTGATATCGCTCAGCGGCACGGGTGCCTGCTGGCGCGCGAGGTCCTGAGGTCGACCCCCCGGTACCCACAAAAAAAAAAAATAAATAAAATGTGAAGATTGATGTCACTGGTCTTTACGGCCAGAAGAATTAACTAAGTTAATTCTTTAACTTTGGTGGGAGGGAATCAAGTTTGTATTAAATTACAGAGTAATATTTTAAGCTAGCATTCCAATTAGGTTAAGGCAAGGATTAGTTAACCAAAAAATAAATGAATAAGGCTCTGAATCCAATAATGGTTCACTGGAAAACAGGCAGGGTATCAGTATACAAATATTTTAGAAGTTATCTTAATTCATTTTGTGCTGCTGTAACCTGACACCGGGCAACTGATAAAAAGTAGTTTTATTTCTTATGCTTCTAAAAGCTAGGGAGCCCATGATTGAAGGTCTGGAAACTGGCAGGGGCCTTCTTGCTGTATGATCCCATCACAGAGGGCAGAAGGGCAAAGAGAGGGCAACAGAGAGAGAAACGGGAGCCAAAACAATTTCTGAAAAATAAAGAACCCATTCCTAGGACTTAAAAAAAAAAACAAAAACTTACTCTCAAGATAATAGCATTAATCTGTTCCTGAGGTCAGAGCTCTCATGGCCTAATGACATCTCTCTGGACCCCATCTCCTGACCCTGTGACATTGGGAAGTAAGTTTCCAACACATGTTTTCTGGGGGACACTGTCAGACCTTAAGACATTTGCCAAGAATGTGCATTAAGGTTTGCTTTCCATGGTGTAATCCTATTTTATAGGCATACTTTACCCGTGCAGAGAAGACCTGCAATTTTATCTATGCTGGTTACTTAATAAGAATGTGAACTGGTCAAATAAAGGAAACCATCTAAAGTGATATTCTCTAATGGGCATCACCAAAAATAAAGCTCTTAATTTAATTTCTCTTTGTGTGCCTTGATTGATTTCAAACTCAGAAGCAGAATAAAGGAGAATTATTTATTGACTCTTCTCCCTTTTCTCTGTGTGTGTGTGTGTGTGTGTGTGTGTGTGTGTGTGTGTGTGGTACTAGGAATTAAACCCAGGACCTTTGCACTGAGCTACATCCCCAGCCCGTTTTTAATTTTTAATTTTTAATTATTTATTTATTTATTTTTTTTTTTTTGTGGGTACCGGGGGGTCGACCTCAGGACCTCGCGCACCAACAGGCGCCCGTGCCGCTGAGCGATATCACCGGCCCCTTTTTCGTATGTGGGATCTGGGAGTCGAACTCGGGCCCTCGCGCTTGCAAGGCAGGCGCTTATGCCGCTGAGCCATCTCACCGGCCCTTAATTTTTTATTTTGAGACAGGGTCTTGCCAAGCTATCCAGGTTGAGCTCAAACTTGAGATCCTCCTGCTTCAGCCTCACAGAATGCTGGGATTACAGACCTGTCCTCCATTCTTAATAATCCAAACAGCAAGGCAGATATACTGGGGTTCTATCATTTGTAGTATAAAAAGTTTACTACAGGTTGAAAAACCCTGGCTGGGCACGATGGTTCATGCCTGTAATCCTAGCACTCCCAGCACTTGGGAGGCAGAGGCAGGAGGACTGCTGTGAGTTCAAGGCCAGCTTAGGCTACAGCCAGATGGAACTACAGAGTGAGACCCTGTCTCAAAAAACCAAAAGAAAGGGCTAGTGAGATGGCTCAGCGGCATAAGCACCTGCCTGGCAAGTGCGAGGTCCTGAGTTCGACTCCCGCAACCCACATACTAAAAAAAAGGGCTGGTGATATCGCTCAATGGCACAGGCACCTGCTGGCGTGCAAGGTCCTGAGTTCAACCCCCAGTACGCACAAAAAAAAAAAAAAAGAAAAGCCCCTTGTATCACAGAGTTCCCAGTCAGATTCCAGCCTTCAGTGCCTCACACAATTAGGAGGGTGGCTAAGTATGACAGGAAATTACCTGACATAAAAAGGACGGCACTTCCTATCTGATGTAGGTCCTGGTGGTTGCTGTCAAAATGTGCGAGTTCATGACACCTGAGAAAGCGGTGCTGGTTCTGATCAGACACTACTCTGGATGCAAAGCTGTCATCATGGAGAACATTGACAGCAGCACCTCAGAACACCCCTATGGCCATGCTCTGATGGCTGGAATTGACCACTGTCACTGCAAGCATGGTTGCCACGAGCAAGAAAGAAATCACCAGATATCAGACATCCAGTCTTTTTGTGAAAGTTTATAACAACAGTTACCTCATGCTCACAAGATACTCTGTGGAAATCCTCTTGGATAAAACTGTTCTCAATAAATATGTCTTCAGAAACCCTGCAACACAAGGCCTAAAGGCAGGTTAAGGTCAAGTTCAAAAAGAAGTACAAGGCAGGCAAGGACAAGTGGTTTTTCCAGAAATTTTTTT
Organism: Erethizon dorsatum; assembly: GCA_028451465.1. Classification (NCBI taxonomy): domain Eukaryota; kingdom Metazoa; phylum Chordata; class Mammalia; order Rodentia; family Erethizontidae; genus Erethizon; species Erethizon dorsatum. The sequence continues at coordinate 19,804,002 of CM051829.1, read as the reverse complement.
GTTTGTTTGTTTCAGTTTTTTCAATTTTACAGCAGAAGAAAAGTCATATCAACCAAATATAGTTCAGAGGCAGAAAGACAAGGTGGGTAAAAAAAAAAAATTCCATTAAAGTACTCAGAGACACAGCACCTGCCTGGCAAGCATGAGGTCATGAGTTTGATTCCCAGTACCAAAAATAAATAAATAAAGTACTCTGAGACACAAGAGAAGATGCATTCATGAACAAGAAAGTTATAGGAAAAAAACTTTTCGAATAACACCAAAGAAAATGCTCTTGGAAATTAAAAATATTGTAGCAAAATGAAAAATTCAATAAAAAGGTTGGAAGAGAGGCTGAAGAAATCTCACCCTCCAAAAACAAAAACCAATGTAAAACTGAAAATGTGAAAAATAGAAGAACATGAAAATTTAGATTGCTCTGGGATATCTAGTATCTCCATAAATAGGAAATCCACAAAGAGAGACAGGAAAACAAAATGTTGAAGAGGATATTATTTATTAAAAAAAGAAGAAGATGAGCATGGCGGTGCACATCTGTAATCCCAGCACTCTTCTAGGTCAGACAGCAGAATTGCAAGTTCAAGCCCAGCCTTAACAACTTAGAAAATTAACAAGACCCTGTCTCCAAATTAAAAAATAAGCAATAAAAGGGGATTGGGGTGTAGCTCAGTGAAAAGGCCCTCGGTTCAATTCTCAGTACCAGAAAAACAAAAAACAGGAAAAGAAAATTCTCCAGATACGAAGGACATAAATTTATAGCTTTACTAAGCGAGTAAGCCAAAAAAATTTTTTAAATCACACCACGGAAAATCACTGTAGAACTTCAGCACGCTGATACAAAAATATGATCCTAACAACATTCAGAGAGAGGAAAATATACATACATGGTTTTTATATAAAAGAGAGACTCAAACTTACACAGGTTTCACCCTGGAAACTAGCAGAAAATGCAGCAATTCCTTCAAAATTTTATACCCTGTCAAACCAACTTAGAATTTTTTTTTTTTTTTTTGTGGGTACCGGGGGTCGACCTCAGGACCTTGCGCGCCAGCAGGCGCCCATGCCGCTGAGTGATATCACCGGCCCTTTTCTCGTGTGTGGGTTCCGGGAATCAAACTCGGGCCCTCATGCTTGCCAGGCAGGCGCTTACACTGCTGAGCCATCTCACCGGCCCCCCAACTTAGAATTTTATAATGTCAAAATGTGTTATGCCTGAAGATAAGATAAAGACAATTCATACATGAAAGAGCTCAAACTATTTCTCCTCCCACTGTCTTTTATCAGGAATCCACTGGAATATGAACTCCACCAAAATGAGAGGGTTAAGGGAATATTAAATGAGATCCAGGAAATGAGATGAACTAGGGGAGAAGCAAGGGAAAGTCTAGAACGGCAGTAAAGGGAGATCCCAAGACAACAATTTTACTGCAGGCCTCGAGAGCAACCAACCCATACTGTAGCAGCGGGAGAGAGGGCCCCAGAATGGATGTCCCAAAAAGAAAAAAGAAAGAGAGAGAAAAGAAAGTATTGATAAATGTGTTAGAAATTACTAAAAGATTTATTTTGTTGGCAGAGTTTAAGGATAGATTAATGATACAAAGAACACTAAGCAAATGAAAAAAAAATGAGGTATTATTATCTCCAAAAAAAATAAAAGGCTGTACATGGATCATCTGTGCATGTGAATATTGATTTAACCAAAACCTATGACATATTTACAGTGGTAAGAAGGAGGGTGGAGTAGGAGAAGAAATACTGAAGACAGAAAGCAGTTTAAGAGCAATAAATCTTCATCCTCTGAATAAAGAAGTCACAAAATATTATTTTTAAAATAATATCTTTAAGTCGGTAGTATAAGAATATATAGATATATAAAAAATATGGAAACAAAGACCATGAAAATAGCTAAAGTATTTAGCAAAAATGCTTTTATCTGAAAACTGAAAATCAAGTTTGGGAAGGAGTGAGGCAAAGTAATGCTGATTTTCATTTTAAGCAATGTAGAAATATTTAACTTTTAAAAGTGTTCAGATGCACATATTTAATAAGATGTAAATTAAATTTTAAAAACTTTTTCTGGGAAAAAAGAAAGTATGACTTTCTTTCCAAGAGACTGGTTTTCATTCAATTTATCAAGTGTTTCCTAAGCCTCTCCTCCTCTAAAACGGATTGAAATTGCTTGATTAGGAATGAGCAAAAAGGCTAATTTCATTCATTTATGCAACATGTAAGCGGTACCTCGGTTCATGAACTTAATTCTTTCCATGATTCTGATTACAATTAGAATTGGACGAGAGCCAAATCAAAAGTTCCCATAAGCTCAACATTGAACCCAACCATTGATTTGATTCAGTGTCATCTGATTCAGTTTGCAAACAGAACGGTGGAGAGAATTAATTCATGAACCAAAGTACCACTGTAGCTTATAAAGAGTTTATTATTCTAGCCAACTTGGATGTATTGATGAACAAAACTGAAGAAGGCCCTATTCGTGTGAATTTATATTCTTATGCAGGAAACAGATTATAAACTATTGGCCTAAGATAGATACATTAGGTAGCATTTTATAAAATTGAGCTGAGTAAAGGTGATGAGGAATGCAGGTGGGATGAAGGATGGCAATTCACAACAACATGGTCACAACATACCTCACTGAAGTGGTGATGACTGAGCAAGGGAAGAGAGAGAGTTAATATAAGGAGGTCTATTCTGGGACAGAGGAAAGAGACTGTACAAAGGACAGAGATGGGAGCATACCGGATGTGCAGGAAACACCAGAAGGTCAAGGTGATGAAAACAGGTCAGAAAGGAATGAAGAAGGCAGTGGGAATTTGGATTCAGAATGCTGCGAATCCTGGGGATGGACTAGAGTTGAAAAGGGGAGAGTCAGGGAAAATGGCTAAGAGGCCATGCAAAGATAAGAGTCCAAATCAAGTAGGGAAAAAGGATTTCCTGAGAATTGGTTAGATTCAGGATACATTTTAAAGGTAGAACTGATGAGATTTACCTTTGGATGAGATGCAGAGTGAGAGGGTAAAAAGAAGGATCATGGATGGTTTACTTATAAAACATCTATCAAAAGCTCAGGTGTACAGAGAATGGGCTTTTGGAAAGTGACTGGCTCAATGGATTAACCCATTGGTGACATCATAATTTGATGGCATTATTGGGAGGTGATGGAAACAGGAGGTGAGGCCTGGTTGAAGGAAGTGGACCATAGGGATGCAGCCTTGAGGATGTATATGGTCCTCAGCCCCTTCCTTTCTGGCTCTTTCCCTCTCTCTTTGCTTCCTGGCTGCCATGAGGCTTCCTGACTCTCATCCATCATGTTCTTCCACTATTATAGTTAACTGTGGTGTCAACTTTAGCAAGAAACATAGTTTCTGGATATGTTGAATGATGATCTTACTGAAGAGGGAAACCCCCCCCCCATGGGTGGCACTGATCAATAGGCTTGTAGCCTGGATGGAATAAAAAGGGAAAGAAGAAAGTCACACTTCAGTTTCTTTGGAGGAACTCCAGGCTTCAGCATTGTCTTTGGACATCCATCTCCAGGCTTCCAGTGCAGACTTCAGTATTCCAATTTACTCTTCAGCTTCCTGATACAGACACTGATGGGACTCTGCAGTGAACTCCAGGATTTTCACCTTTGACTGGATTGTTCAGCTCTCCAGCATGCACAGAGCCCGTTTGCATTTTTCCACACCCTACTCCGCAGGTGGCCATTGTAAGCCTAATATATATAGTCTACTAAATTTTTACTACTTTGTATAATTGGAAAATTTTAAGGGCAAATGAAGAGAAACTTATCTCAAATCATAGTTACAGAGAATCATGACCCTTCAACCAATTCCCAGATTGGAGCCATTTTATAGACCCAGAACCCTTTGAATGAAGGGGTGGCTGGGTCCACTTGAGGAAGGCCCCTAGTCATCACCAAAAATTTACATTGTATATCTTGCTCCTATTTGTCCCCAAAGGAATGGGGTAACTGTACACTGGGAGAAGGAAAATAATCAGATATTTTGGAGACTACTGGACACTGGCTCTGAACTAATGCTGATTCCAGGGGACCCAAATCATCATGTGGCCCTCCAGTAACAGTAGGGGGCCTATGGAGTTCAGATAATCAATGGTATTTTAACAAAGGTCCAACTCACAGTGAGGTCCCCAAATCCATCCTGTATTTATTTCCCTAGTTCCAGAATGCATAATCGAGGTAGATATACTTAGTACTTAGCAGAATCCTAACATTGGTTCCCTAACATGTAGTGTGAGGGTTATTATGGTTGGAAAGGACAAATGGAAGCCATTAGAGTTGCTCTTCTTTTTCTAGAAGCTTGAAGTTCAACATTAGGTTATTTATTTGAGCTCACTCTCTCTCTTTTTTTTTTTAATGTGGGAATTCACCAGTATAAATTTCCTTCAAAAGACTGCTTTCATTGCCTCCCATAAGTTTCAGTATGTTATATTGTTATCATCATTTAATTGTCAAATTTCTTCTTTAATTTCATCTGTGACTCAGGGTTGTTCAGGGCAGTGTTATTTAATTTCCATGTGTTTATGTAGTTTTTGTGGTTTCTTTTGCATTGATTTCCAATATCATTGCACTATGATCTGATAACATGCATGGGATAATTTCAATTCCTTTGCATTTACGTAAGCATGTTCTACACACTAGTATGTGGTGTATTTTGGAGAAAATCCTATGTATGCTGAGAAGAATGTGTATTCTGAAGTTATGGATAGCTACTAAAGTCTGTAGATATCTACTAAATCCATTTGTTCAAAGGTTTGGTTCAGCTCCGTTATTTTTTTGCTGATTTTTTGTCTGGTTGATCTATTTTTGACAGTGTGGTATTGAGGTCTCCCATTACAATTGTATTAGTGCTCATCTGATTTTTCATGTCCATTAATGTTTGTTTTATATAGTTAGGTGCACTGGTATTTGGTGCATATATATTTACGACTATTATCTCTTTGTCTTGCATTGTTCCCTTAACAAACATGTAATGACTTTCTTTCTCTTCTGATCAGTCTTGGCTTGAAATCAACTTTGTCTGTAAAAAGAATAGCTATCCCTGCTTTTTTCCAGGTTCCTGTCACATGGAATGTTGTTTTCCACCCTTTTACCTTCAGTCTATGAATTTTTTGTTGAGCTAAATGTCTCTTATATGCATATTTTGTTGGATCTTGTTTCTTCTCCATTTTGCTAATCTGTTTCTTTTGATTGGTGATGATGATGAATCATCATCATTCATATTGATGATTATAACAGATATGTATTTATTGACTTATCTTTGTCATATTATTTTCCTGTTGTTGGTTTCCTTTATTTTCCTTCTGTTTAATTGCCTGCCTTGCCTGGTGGATTCATTCTATCGGGATCCTTGGAATTGTTGTCTTCACTGTCCTTTTCTAGAATATCCTTCAGAACTTCTTGGAGTGCTGGAGTAGTAGTCACGAATTTCTTAAGATGTTCTTTATCATGGAAGTATCTTATTTCTTGTGGTAGTCAGGGTTTGCAAGGGAATAGATTTAACAGGACACATAATTTATAAGATTACTTTAAACTATTTACCCAAAAAGTCAGATACAGAAGAGTGCAAGAGATCTGCCTAAGCACTAGAGACCTGAAGAATCCAGCTGAGGCCCTGGATCCCATGGAAATGTCCTGTACAAGTCCAGCTGAGGACCTCGAGCCCATGGCACTGTCCTCCATGAGTCCAGCTGGAGGACTAGAGCCCACAGTGTCTCATGCAAGTCTGTATCAAGGATCTGCACTGGGAAGGCCCAAAGGCCAGTGGTGGAAGCACTGTGCCAGCAGGGTGAAGGATCTGTGCCAGCAGGCTGAGAGGTCTGCACTGGAGCCAGGAATTAATGCTCAAGGTAAGGACCCAGAGCTCCCCTGAAGAGAACTGCAGCCATCCTCAGCAACAGCGAGGATAAGAACAGCTGAGTTCATATCAGGAAACCAGTGTGACAAGCTTTTCCAGGAGAACCAACAGCATACCATCTTCCCCTCCAGTTGTCCTTTTATGCTGTTGGCAACAATCCTCGGGTGGGCCTTGGGACTTACACGCTGACTCAGTTCAGCTGGGTGTTACAAGTTGACCATTAGTTAATCCACCACATTTCTCCATCAATTTTGAAAGATAATATTGTGGGGTACATCAATCTGGGTTGCAGGTTGCTTTCTTTTAGTGCTTGAAATACTTCACTCCAAGCTCTCCTTGACTTACATGTTTGTGATGAGAAGTCTGCTGTGATTCTGGTGGGTTTTCCTTTGTAGGTGATATGTTTGTTTTCTCTAACAACTTTTTTATTTATTTATTTTTTTTTTTTTGTGGGTACCGGGAGGTCGACCTCAGGACCTCGCGCGCCAGCAGGCGCCCATGCCGCTGAGTGATATCACTGGCCCCTTTTTCGTATGTGGGTTCCGGGAGTCGAACTCAGGCCCTCGCGCTTGCCGGGCAGGCGCTTAAGCTGCTGAGCCATCTCACCGGCCCTCTAACAACTTTTAATAGTCTGTCCTTTGTTGAATTTCTGGAATCTTGACTATTATCTCCCTTAGTGCAGTTTTACCCTGAGCATGACTATTTGGATTTCTATATGCCTCACTTACCTGTGTTTCAAGTTTTATTTCCAAGATTGAAGAGTTTTCTGCTAATCTGTGAACAGGTTGTTTATGCCCTTTGTGCTATCTTCTGATTCTTACTGATTCCATTTAATCTTATATTAGTCTTTTGTGCATCATCTAGCAGCTGTTGTGTTGATTTTTCACGGTCCCTGGCTATTTTTAAGAGATTTCTCATTTGGTGATCGCCAAACACAACCCTGTCTTCTAGATCTGATATTCTATCTTCACACTGGTTAACTCTGCTGCATATATTTTCAGTAGAATTTTTAATCTTCTGGATTTCTATTTGAGTCTCTTTTATGGAATCCAGTTCTTTACTCTGTTGGGCATTCATGGTTTCCATGTCTTTCCTAAGCTCCTCTATTTTTTAATCTGTATGTACTCTAGATTCACTAATCATTTCCTTCATTATGGTCATCATTTCTTTAATTATCTCTTTTGTTCCTGTCAAGAGACTTATTGATCTGTTTTGTTACTTCCATTGTCACAATTTCATAAAATTCCACAGGGAGATTTTTATTTCTTCCACCTCAATGCCCCCTTGATTTGCCCTGGGCAAGGTGGGGCTTATGGGTTGCATCATGTTTCCAAGTTTTCTCATTTTCTATTTTTGTTGTTGTTGTTGTTTGTTTTCTGCATTGAGACATGTAAATTGTTTATGATAGGTAGATTTATTACTAGTATTGAGACTTTTTAGAAAATGACTACTTTTTAGAGATGTCTTCTAGGCATAGCTGGCTTTTGGCTTTTGAGTCTGTCCCAACGACCTGCTTCTTCAATTTATTAGGGATGAAGTGTTGCTGCCTGTTTGGCCTAGCATGCAGTTCTTCAGTACTAGACTACAGTATTGTTTATGACCCCCAGACAACCTAGGTATTGACATACAAGGAAGATCAGTTGATCGTAAGTATGTCACCTTGGCTAAAGATGTACAATCAGTAATTAGCATAAGCATGGACTAGAAAATGACAACCTGTAATAACTATTAATTTTCCACCTTTAACCATAGATACAAGATTTATAGTCATATAACAAGATCTAAAACAAATCATAAAATTATGTACAGTAAATATCCACTCAGTAGAGCTATTTTACCCTAAGGGTAGAAAATTTTAAAGGTATTACAGGAAAATATAGAGAAATAAAAGAAGAGAAAGAGATTAGAAACAAGGATGAAGGACAAAGAAATTTTACAAGCCTTGGGGAACTGGTAAATAAGACAGAAGAGAAAGAAAAAAGAAAAAACAAGAACAATATGAAATAAAAATACTAAAAGCAAGGCCACACTCATGAAAAAACAATAAAAAATCAAATGAACAGAAAAAAAAAATAAAGAAATTTCTTTGTGATTTTAAGCCTGTGGTTATCTTCTGGGATCTACAGTTTTGTGGTAGTGTCCGATTCAAGGATGACTGTGCTCTTGCTGGTAGATGAAGGAGGCAGTCAGAGCCCAGATCTGTGCTGGATAATCTCAGTGAGCCTGCAGTAGGATCAGGGCAGGGTGCTTGTTCCTCAAATCCACAGAAGTCCAGCCTGGTGCTGACCTGTGGTTGTGGGGTTGGGGCTGAATCATTCAGCCTACAACACTCTGGGTGTTTCTCGCTGACTGACCATGGCTTCCTGGCCCTGGACATCTCTTGCAGCTGTCCCTTACCCAGACACTATGGGTTCTCAACACTGGGAGCCCTGAGATGAAGCCAACCCATGGCTGCTCTGAATCCTGGGTTCAGTTGGCTCTTCCCTAAAATGGCATCTGACCAAGCACCCTTTCCAAGGGACACAGCAGTAGCTTGGGCTGGAGTCATTCACCAGCTGTTGTAGCACACAACATCCACTGCTCCATTCCACTGGTGTGTTTTTCCCTGGAGGCCTCTAGAGTCACCACCCTCACTGTGTCTCTGTAGATTTGATCCTCCTTTCTCATGCCATGAAGCAGGAGCCAGGGAGAAAGTGAAGATTGCCCCCTCCTTTTTCTGTGTTGAGGTCTGTCTCTTCACTTTCTCTGTGGACTCCAATTTTCCCTTTAGATCATTCCTGGGTCCCAGGGATGCACTTCCCTCCTTTTTTCTTCCCAAGTTGCTATTTTCCAGGTCTGGATTCCAAATCTTGGAGAGGTTGATTTGTTGCTCCTTACCACTTCACCATCTTCTTGGAAGTCACCAGGTCTTCCATTTTTTACAAGATCATCCAGTTCTCCAGTGTGCAGACTGCCCTTTTACATTCTTTCAAACCTGATTCCATGGGTGGCCATTGTAAGCTTACTTTGCTATGTATATTGCTGAGCTGCCAGCATAATAAAACTTGCTTCCCTTCACTTCTCCAAATGCTGCTCAGTTTCTTCTGCTCTGGTAAATCTAACATTGCTGTAACACTTTGTTCCCTGGCCAGGAAACTGACTGTGCTGGCCCTTTGAGCCACTGGCTTGGAGTCAGGGGAGCACCTGCTGGGCACTGTCCTTGAAGAACAGGGTGGCACAACTCTTGCCCAGTTGGTGAGACCTCCTTCCCTAGGAGGCCAGTAGCTGTGGGTGCTCTGATATCCTCCTGACCAGACTCAGTGGAGAAGTGGACTTGTTCCCCATTAGGACTTCTAGAGAAGGTAAGGCCCTGGGGCCCCTGTTGCAACACTGTACACAGGGTGGGAAGCTGAGAATATGGGAGCCACAAAGAGCAAACCGACTGTCTTAGACTGTATGATCAAGAATTTCCAAAGGAGTTTTAATGGTGATTATGGCATAAAAATGAAACTGTCAAAACTCTAGACCCTCTGTGAGGTAGACAGCCCCACCTTGACATTGGGTGGCCACTGGAGGGAAGTCAAGACTCTTTCCTGATTTGATCAGTTTGGCAAGTGGTGACTGGTGTGCCCAGCCATCCTGACCAATTCCTATATATAGACTCTTGGCTGGAGATTGCCCAGATCCTCCCACCATGGGTGCAATTCACCCATGGTGAAGAAATGGACAGAGTCAGGTCTTCATTGTCTGAGGTCCTGGGAGTCCAACAAAGACTCTGAAAAAAACAATATAGCTGGGCACCTCTGATGAAGAGGTCCTCCCTCCACCCTACTTCTCCTCACCACCAACTGCACCACCACGACTGGCCCTTCCAGATAGTCCACCCCCTCTCAGACCCTCTGCCTCAAGTGATCTCCCCAGATTTAGAAGCAAATGAGGCCGAACCTCCTGGCCCCTCAGATGAGCCCCTTGCCTGCTGGCCACACTGTGCATAACTGCCAACTCTCCAGGTGCCCTATTCCACTCCTGGGAAAGGACTTGCTGACTGAACTCAGAGCCCAGATAACCTTCACACCTGGGGGACCTACTAGCCTGATCCTTGGTACGCAGAAAAACCTGATATTGTCAGTCACAATCCCCAGAGAAGAACGGAAATTACATATGGTGGACAGACAAGAACTGAACCTTCTACTGCTGCTGGAGGCATACCCAGAGGTATGGGCCAAAAAGTCCCCACCCGGCCTGGCTAAAAATTGGACCCCAATACTGATGGAGCTCAAACCAGGAACAACCCCTACCAGGCTTAGACAATATGCCATACCTAGAGAAGCACAGATCAGAATCTTGGAACACATCAACTGACTGAAGGAGGCAGGGATACTGAAAGAATGTCAAGCCCCTTGGGATACCCCTCTGCTGCTGGTCAAGAAGCCTGGTGGAAATGGTTACTGGCCAGTATAGGACCTCCACACAGTCACCTCACACCTGGTCATCCCAAACCCCTACACATTGCTGAGCCTACCTCCACCTGAGGCAACCTGATTCACCCACTTGGATCTCAAAGATGCTTTCTTCTGCTCACACCTGGCCCCTCAAAATCAGCCCCTATTCACTTGTGAATGGAAGAACCCAACATGGGACAAAAAACTCAATTGACTTGGACCAGGCTTCCCTCGGGCTTTAAGAGCTCTCCCACCCTGTTTGAGGAAGCTTTAGCTGCTGACCTGGCCACCTTCCCATACTGTTATGCTCCAGTATGTTGATGACCTTTTGCTGGCAAGTGAGAGAGAACAGTACTGTTGGGAAAGGACGCAGGTCCTTCTTTGACTACTCCATGACAGGATACAAAGTGTCCTGGAAAAAAGCACAAATATTCCACCCCTCTGTCCATTATCTGGGGTTCACCACAACAAAAGGTCACTGGTCCCTGGGGCTAGAAAGAAAACAGGTTATTTGCTCCATCCCAAGACCAACCAATAAGAAAAAGCTCCAAGGATTCCTGGGAGCAGCTGGATTCTGTTGCATTTGGATACCAGGATTTTCTGGAAAGGTCAAGCCACTCTACATGGCCTTGACAGGGCCAGAGAAAAAGCCCCTCAAGGAAAAGCCCCTGAGGGGCAACAGGAAGAGGCCTTCAAAGAGGCAAAAATGCTACTTGCTCACATTCCCACACTAGGACTGCCAGATGTGAGCCAAGAGTTCAATCTCTTTGCAAGAAAGACTATGTAGTACTTGGAGTTTTAACCCAAATGTTCAGGCCCTGGCAGAGGATGGTGGCATACCTATCCAAACAATTAGACACTGTGGCAGCAAGGTGGCCCCCATGTCTTCATGCCTTGGTGGTCATAGTTGTCCTCATGAAACAGGTTGACAAACTGACATTGGGACAAGCTATACGAGTGAAGGTCCCACACTTGGTCATAACCTTGATGAACAACCAGGGACACAAATGACTCTCAAATGCCAGGATGACCCAGTACCAGGACCTGCTCTGTGAAAATCCTTGAGTCATCCTGGAGACTGTTCAGACTTTAAATCTGGCCACCTTTCTGCCAGTTGAAGAGGGACCTCCAGATCATGACTGTGAAGAAGTCATAGATGAGCAGTTCTCAAGCCAACCAGATTGCAGAGATACTATAGAACCTAAGCCAGATATTACTTTATTCACAGATGGCAGCAGCTCTGTCAAGAATGGGGAACACCTGGTTGGCTATGCCATTACCACAACAGACCAAATCACAGAGGCTAGCCCACTCCCAAAAGGATGGTCAGCACAGAGGACTGAATTATGGGCCCTCATTCAAACTCTCCAATGGGCCCAAGGAAGAACCATAAACATCAATACTGACTCCAGGTACACCTTTGTACCATCCGTGTACACGGAGCTATACACAAAGAGAGAAGATTACTGATGAGGGGGAGAAATAAAAAACAAAGCAGAAATACTCCAACTTCTGGAAGCCATTTGGAAACCAAAGAGAGTGGCCATCATACACTGTTGGGGACACCAAAAAGCACCGGATGACATAGCAAGGGGAAATTAATTGGCAGCTTGGGCAACTGAAAAGGGTGCACACCAGTCGCTTCAACTGATAGGAGGCCCCAAATTGTTGCTGACATGTGACTGGCCTAAGGCACTACCACAATACACCCCAGAAGAAAATTGATGGGTTCAAAACAAAGGATCTCACAAAGGTTCAGGAAAGTCGTGGTGCCTACCAGACCAGAGGACTTTCATTCCTCAAGGAATGGCCTACTCTTTCATTCAACACCACCATGGCCTCACCCACTTGGGAAAAACAAAACTAGAGATGCTTCTAGGTCGATATTTCTATGTCCCTTGGCTGTTATCTCTCTGCATCACGGTGGCTAATCGATGTCAAACCTGTCCCAGAAAAAATCCCCTCCAACACCCTTGGCCCACTGTAGGAATACAACACACTGGAACCTTGCCCTTTGAGGACCTAGAAGTAGATTTCACAGAAATCAGATCATGCTGCAGATATAAGTACCTGCTGGTCCTTATCTGCACCAACTCGGGCTGGTTAGAAGCCATACCTATGCAAAGAGAAAAAGCTTGCAAAGTGACTAAGGTTCTGCTGTGGGAAGTCATCCCTTGATATGGACTGCCCTTCAGCACCAGAAGTGACAATGGACTGGTCTTTGTGGCAGAGATTACCCAGACCCTCACTGAGCGTCTCAAGATCAAATAGAATCTTCATACAGCTTACAGACCACAAAGTTCAGGTAAAGTGGAGCACATGAATTGCACCCTAAAGACCACTCTAGCTAAGCTCTGTCAGGGGACTCACCTGTCCTGGATTGATATGCTGTCCCTAACCCTGTTGCTTGTTTGCTGCACACTGGGACCCTCAGGCTACTCCCCTTACAAGATATTGTTTGGGAGGCCCCCTCCCATAATCAGAGCCTTCAGAGGAGATGTCAGTTAGGGGATGCCAGCCAGGCTGCTGAGCAACAGGCACTAAGAAAGCTATTCTCTCACATTCACAAGACTGTCCTAAAGAGAATCACAATCTCAAATAGCCCAGCACACCCACTCCTGCTGGGAGATTCAGTCTGGGTCAAAGATTGGAAAAAAAAAAACTTCACCTTATGTAGACATGGCCTCATACTTTTGTACTTGTCACCCCAACTGCTGTTAAAGTTGCAGGTATCACCCCTGGAATACACCATTTAAGGCTGAAAAAGTCTTACCCTGAGGACTCTCCAGCCATCTGGACTGCTCATACTGACCTCAGACCCCCCTAAAGACCTGACTCCAGTGGGAACTACCAGGACACAGCACGACCTTAAAGACAACACCAAGAGACAACAACCCTGCTCTAGTCACACCAGAGGCTCTAGTCTACACACATCAGAAGCCTGAGGATGCTGTTCACAAGAGAAAACACCCCCCCTTATAAGAGACTGATTGCAGTGCATTGTCAACCTTTGTACCTCTCTGTCCTCTAACTGGTGACTCTTCTCTCTGCCATAGGCCTTGCAGAGGTGGTCCCGAGGGACTGGTCTCTAAGCAAAAGGTACATCATAGCCTTGATATTAATTTTATGGAGAGACTGTTTCATTGCCTCACACCTTGACAAGAATGCTTGTCTTTGTTTTCCTTGTCTGCTCATGCCAGGCACCTGGCCAGGACCTCCCCTTGTTCCCCATATACATACATAAGACCATAACCCTCACCCATTCCTTGCTCAACTGTACCAATCCAGAACTGGCCAGGGACTGTTGGTTCTGCAAATCTGCCTTTGCTGTCTGCACTGAGGCCACCCCAGACTCCTTAGGGTTTGGTCACTAGCCAATACCTCATACCACCCCCAGGTTGATATCAACCATGCCCCTCTAAAACCCTTTGCTTTCAAAACTTGGGAAAAGTCTTTCTTTAAAGCCAGCAAGGCCAAAAAACTAACATATCCCTGGACTATGCGAGGACCTGTTGTTAAGGTATCACTCTAGACTCCCAGGCCACACTTTGCATTTGGCAGGTCTCCATTCTGGGGATCCTCCTGAGACACTTAAATCCCAAAAACTATAATTTCACACTGACCCTTCAACCCCCCCGAGACCACTTTTCTATTTCCTCCCCACAGGGCACCATCTACTGTTACATGGTCTGCCCAACAACAGACACCCAACCCTCCTCCAAAAGGGCTCCAAATTTTATAATGGATGACAGAACCCTGCATCACCACTGACCGATGGTCACCCTCTGTGATTGGGACCCTGTCCTCATAAGAGTACCTCCTGCTACCCAATCTTAACCAACCTCAGGACCCAGAGGCTGGGCAGTGGGGAGCAGAGTACCAAGCAATCATGGAAGGTTTTTCTAATTGATTCTTTCTCATTCAAGAAGTAGGAGGCAAGGTCATTAGCTAAGAATAAAGATACCTGAGATAGTGTTGAAGGTTTGAAGGGTCAGTAGGTGTGAAAAAAACAGCCTAGGCTGGAAAACAAGGGGAAAATAGCACAACTTGTTGTCAGCCTACAAGCCCAACTTGGTCACTGCTTGTCTTAGTCTGTTTGGGATGCTAGAGCAAAATACCATATACTGGCTAGTTTATAAACAACATGCAATGGTTGATTCATTGTGTCAACTTGAGAAATTTAGAAGCTTAACTAAATGACTCAGCAATTCTACATCCTAGGGTGTACAGAACCTGCCCTAGGGTGACTGTCTAAACTCTAGGATGTAGAGGACCCATCCTAGGGTGGTTAGCCTGCATACAATATAAGGGAAGCAAAGTGGCTTGCTCTCCCCTTTTTTTTGCTCTTGCTGTTTTTGTTGTCTTCTGCCACTATGAACAGTTGCCCCTCAGCCATGCCACCCTGCCTTGGAGCCAGCTGATTATGGAGTGAAGCCTCCACAAACTGTGAGCTAAATAAACCTTTCCCTCTTTAATTTGGGCATCAGGTATTCTGTCTCAGGAACAAGAGAAAAGTAACTAAGACACAACATAAGTTTATTTCTCACAGTTCTAGAGGCTGAGGTATCCAAGATCAAGGTGCCAGCAAATTTGATGCCTGGTTAGGGCCCACTTTCTCAAGGAAGGCACTTCTGTATCCTCAGGTAGTGGAAGAATCTAGCTAGATCTCTGGGGTCTCTTTAATGAGGGCAGATCTTACAGGAACTAATCACATTCCAAAGGACCCACCTCCTCGTACCACTGCCTTGATGGTTAAGATTTCAACACATGAAGGGGAGGCATTCAAACCATTTTACTGCCTTCCCACCCATCAAACACCACTTTGTACATTTTGTGACCTGTTTTAAGTGTTAGCAAAAGGAAACAACAGGAGAAAAAAGCTGAGTTGTTTGAGGTGGTATCCAAATCCCTACAATTTTATTACAAGAAACACAATAAAATGGAGACAACTTCATCACCACCCACTTATGTCATTTTTATATCCTCAGTCAAAAAGGAAGCAGGGCCCTCCCATCAGGAGTCCAGAAAACAACCCAGCAATAATTCAGTGAAGCCAGTGAATGTTTTTAGTATACAGCACTAATGGAGGAAGGGGGAGATATTCTACAATATCAACTAGTTGGAAGGAATGATAAAATTAGAAGACCGCCATTTTTAACTTTCTGTATTGAGCAGGCAAAAGCCAAAGAACAGAAGTTGGACATGGTGGTGCACACCTGTAATCCCAGCACTCTGGGAAACTGAGGCAGAGGGCTCCCAAGTTTGAGCCCAGTTGGGCAACTAAGCAACTTAGCCAGCCCATATCTCAAAATAAAAAATAAAAATAAAGAGGGGCTGAGGGTGTAGCTCAGTATGTAGGCCTTGGGTTGAATCCCTAGTACCTCCCCCCAACAACAACAACAACAACAACAACAAAAACAGGAAAACCCTCAGGGGAAAAACTACACAGATTCAAAGTACCATTCACATATTACCTCTCCCTTACAAAGGGCAATCACGTCTTTCCCTTGGAGAGATTTGGTGAACATCACCTTAGGAAAGCGATCAAATTTACCTCAACGTTATGGACATCCCGATGTGACACAGGAAGCAGTATGTAAGAATACCAGTGTGTCATTCTCGGCAAAACCGCTTCGCTTGAATCTAATCATAAGGAAACAATCAGTCCATTTCAGAACACGGAACATTGGACAAGACCAGCTTGTCTGAATCCTTCCAAAAAGTCAGTGTCTTGAAAGAAAATAGAAAGTGGGAGGGAGGATGATACTTGTTTGGAAGAGACTTAAGAGACTAAAGATCCTGATACAAAAGACCTAGACTGGAACTTAGATCAGAAAATAGAATGGCCACAGAAAGGTATTTTGGGGGTACCTGGGGAAATTTAAATATGGGTTATACATTAAATAACATTATGGAATGAATATTCATTTTCTTAGGAGTGATACACACAACGTTTCGATAGGAAACTGTCTTATTCCAAGAAGTTGTTGACTAATATACCTACCGGTAAATGTTGTGATGACAGCAACTTATTTTCAACTATTTTCACTCCAAAGGAGAAAGTGGTGTGTGGGTGTGTGAAGAAAGAGCAATAAAGTAAATGCAGCAAAATCTTCACAACTGTGGAATAAATGAGGGTATACTTGTGCTTAACTTTTCTGTTGATTTGAAATTTTTCCAAATAAAAGTTGGGTGAAAAAAACAAAAACCAAAAAAAGAATGCTGATGGTGACAAGCTGAAAGTACCCCAAATGTGTGAAACTAAACTAGGGACAGGAAAGCAGGGTCATCCGAGTCCCAGATTTTCTCTTTTGGGAAGCAGTGATTGCTACATTGTTTTCCATTCCTGAAATGTTCCTAAATTCTAACACAACAAATAGTTCTGCAGGATTTTAAAAAATGTCTTTACTGTTTCCATATTCTGGGGGAATTTTTTTTCCTGAGTACCAAGACAAAAACCAAATATCCCTCCTGTCCCTCTGAGAGAGAAAAGACATGAGCTCTGATGGCTGAGAGAGGATTCTTGTCCAAGAAGCAAGCGGGAACTGGCATTCTGGTTTCCCACAATACAAGCTCCGACCCTGGCTCACCCCAGAAGGGATCACCCCATTGTGTAACTGGATGCCCTGGCAGTCAACAGAGGGAAAAACATTCCCCTCCTAATAGTTCTTCCCTTAGAACTCAAAACTCACCGACACTCATGGCCCATGCAGCTTAAGAGGGTGGAAACCTTAGAGAAGGCTCCAAAACATAAAAACCAATCTCAGAATTGGAGGCCTGGAGGACACATTTTTCTGAGGAAGGTCGAAGACCGTAGGTTGTTTTGCCAAAAGGGCAACTATGCGACAATTTAATGATGGTTCTTGTGATATACCAAGACTATGGCAACCAGATGCTCCCTGCTCTACAGGACAGGAAAGAGGAAATTTGCCATCATGGAGAAATTGGTTTCCGGGAAGGCGCTGGAAAGGGGCTGGGCTTTACTGGGATTTGTCTACACAACTAGACTTCCTTTCAAGGTGCTTCAAACCTTGACCACAAATAAGGTTAAAAGAATATTGAAGCTGGGCATGGTGGCACATACCTGTTATACCAGAATTCTGGGTGGCTTAGGCAGGAGGATTGCAAGTGCAAAGCCCAGACTGGCCAATTTAGCAATACTCTGTCTTTAAAAAAAATAAGGACTGAGATGTAGTTCAGTGTGAAGGCCTCGGGTTCAATCCTCAGTACCACACACACACGAAAGAACATTTTAGGGGAGAGGCCAGGCTGGGTAGAGATTGAACCCAGTGCTTTGTGCATAGGATGGGTTCTGACAGTGAACCACACCCTCAGGCACTAAAGTAACATCTTACAAGTGTTTTGAGCTGTAAGAATTTTAATTGACCCAGAAAATTCTTAGGTTTCATTCAAGTTAGTCAATAGATGCTTCTTTTTTCTATCTCCTTCCTTTCTTCCTTCCCAACTACCTGCCTGTCTGCCTCCCTCCCTTCCTTCATTTCTGCTTTCCTTCCTTCCCTTCTTTGTTTCTCCCTCCTCCTTCTTTATTTCATCTACCAGAGAAATAAGGTACCAAGATCTTCCTTGAGGGACATAAATATTCCCTCATCCTATGAGTCTCTGGATCACTATGCATGACAGAAACTGTGTTCTAAATCAATGGTAAAGCCCTTCAAAATCTAAATTACAGGAATGCAATATTTGATATGTTTCAACCTATAGCTTTACCTATCCAAGACACTGATTGGTCTGAGTGAGAGGCTGAAGGTAAAAATTAGAATAATAGTTAACATGTGCTTGGGGGAAGAAGGCAAGTCACATCTTCCACGGAATTTACAAAGAATGAGATGCCCGCAGAGCTTGTGGAGAAATGTAACCAACTCAGCTCTGAAGTTAGCTTTCCTCCTTTTTAAATTTTTCTAACATCTCAAAAGTTACCAGTTCTCTGGATGCCTTGGTGCACACATGTAATCCCAGCTACTCGAACATTACAAATTTTGAGGCCGGTGTAGGCAATTTAGCAAGACCCAATTTAAAAGAAAAAAGCTGCCACGGTGTATGTGTGTGTGTGCGCACATTACTGAGTACTGAACTCAGGGCCTTGAACGCTGACTTACATCCCCAGCCTTTTTTTATTTTTTAGTTTGATACGAGGTCTTACTAAGTCACTAAATTGCCCAGGCTGAGCTCAAACTTGTGATCCTCCTACCTCAGCCTCCCAGAGGGCTGGGATTACAAGGTTGTACCACCAACAGGTTCAGCTGTTTCCTTTTTTTGTTAGATTTGCAGTGGTGGGGATGGAACCCAGGGCTTTGTGCATGCTGGGCACGTTCTCCACCACTAAGCTCCACGCCAGCCCTTGCTTGGTCTTTCTTTTTGTAAAAGAACATTTCTTGTCCTAACATGGTAAGTGATGTGTGAGAATGAAAGAATTTGTAACCATGAAGAGCTGATAAAAAGGCTGAGGCTGGGGATTTAGCTCAGTGGCACAGTGCCTGCCTGGCAGGCGCAAGGTCCTGAGTTCGATTCCCAGTACCAAAAAAAAAGACTGAGGCTAAATGAGACTTTGTTCCTAGAGGAATTTGACTTTCTATCCACAGCTGGAGAAAGGGAGACAGAAACGTGCTCACTGCATGAAAGCAGATTTCTATCATCCCAGAAGCTCAAAGTTGATTTATAACAGTAATTATTTTGTTTGCTTTTTGCTTCGGTCCATCTCTTTTCCTCTTGTCCAACCAAACATAGCTTTGTCATTTATGCCAGGCTATTGTTTACGACAGTCCCAGCTTTCCAATGAAGATTCGTAAATCACTGCCTTTCCAATCCCTGCCAGATTCTGTTTTCAACAAAACTAAAACTCACAGGGTGGGCTCAGCCCCCTCCCGGAACTGGGAATTGAACCCAAGGCCTTTGCACTGTGCTACGTCCCCAGCTCTTTTTATTTTTAGTTTGGCCAAATTGCTGAGGGTGGGCTCAAACTCTCAATCCTCCTGCCTCGGCCTCCTAGAATGCTGGGATTACAGGTGTGCACCACCACACACGGCTTTTCCTTGTGGTTTTATATCAAGAACATCTAGTGGGCCGGTGAGATGGCTCAGCGGCTTAAGCGCCTGCCCGGCAAGCGCGAGGGCCCGAGTTCGACTCCCGGAACCCACATACGAAAAAAGGGGCCGGTGATATCGCTCAGCAGCATGGGCGCCTCCTGGTGTGCAAGGTCCTGAGGTCGACCCCCCGGTACCCACAAAAAAAAAAAAAAAAAAAAAAAAGAACATCTAGGCTCTCTGCTCTTCCTGGGAACAAAGTAAAATGATTCTTCTATGCACATACACACACTGGCATGGGCGTTCATTCTGAGTTTGAGGAACCCACTGAAACACCGAGAAAGCAAATCAGAAAAACCACAGGCAGGGCATTGTGGCGACCTCTCAGCGTGGAGACGGCGCGGGGGCCCTGCTGCCCATTTTTTCTCCTGGACCCACAGCGCCATCTCTTGGCTTCCCCGTTAATAATTCTCTCGATGCAGAAACGTTTCGTCTTTTTTTCCCATCCCCCCCCTTCAACCCCTCTTCCTGCTTATTTGCAAAAGCTTTGTTTCCATTTTTTCCTTCTATTCTCCTTGTTATTCTTTCCCCTTCCTTTCTTTCCCCCTCCCCCATCCCTTGTTCCCCTTGTTATTTGAACATTTTCTTTCCATTTCCCAATATCTATTATACATTTTGGTCCTTATTTATACTTTCGGTTTCTCACACCAGAGAGACAATGTGGTATTTAAACATGTGTGTCCGATTTACTTCACTTAAGAGTATGGTTTCAAGGTGTTGACGCAGGAATGTGAAGAGATTCTAGGCTGCGATGAAATTATCTTGCACTGCTGTAACCAGCATTGTGAAAGTGAATCTTTAATTCAGCAAGTCTCTTTATTGCAGATTGGCTTTTGGACCTTTACACCAGTGGGACCCCGCTCAAGCCACTGAATTTAGTTTCTTAATCTTAGAGCATAAGCATCAGCCTTCTTCCACCAATGGCTTGCTTTCCACACATTCCCAAATAAAGTGTTCCAAAATATTATTCAGATATATTCCCTTTAATCCCTGCACACACCTAATTTTAAGGCCACTTCTGGGTTTTTTGTTGTTGGGTTGGGTTGGTTTGGTTTGGTTGGTGTGTTACAAATAGCAACAAATTGAATATCTAAAAATTGATTCCTAGCAAGTAACTCCAAGTACGGCCAAACAATTCTGCTGAAGATACGCATTTTGAAATTTTAGTTAGGAGACCAAAGGAACAGGAAGACTGGGGAAGATGGGGTGAGAAGCAGGTAAATAGAAAAGGAAAAATAGGTAAGTTGGGGGAGAAAAGCAATTTCCACTTTCCCAAAGCATATATTTAGTGGTTTGGCTTGGTTGTTTCGTGTGTTCTTTTGTTTTTGTGGTACTGGGGATCAAACCCAGGACCTTGCACAGATTTGGAAAGTGCTCTATCTCCGGGGCTATACGTTTGTTGATTGTTCCCTTTGGCTGGTATTTAACAGTGGGAAGAAATGATGCTTTGAAAAAAAATAAAAAGAATAATAAGGGGTACCAGGCCATAAGGCAATTTAAGTTAACAAATAGTAATAAATAAATAGTAGTTTGAGTAGCTCAGTGTTCCAGTGTCTTGGCTTTTCTAGTCAACTAGACATGTTTACTGATATAAACGAGCACAATTCTAAAAGTAGGGAACCCTCCCCCGTCAATCATTACTCCCAATCCACACATTGTGAGTCAGGTTCCCCTCACTGTGACAAAAATACCTGAGATAATCAACTTAAATGGTAAAAAGGGCTTATTTTGGCTCACAGTTTCAAAGGCTTCAGTCCATGGTCACCTCCCCAGATTGTCTCTGGGCCTGGGGCAGCATAGTACATAATGGAGGACGCTGCATACTTCAGGAAGGCTGGGGAGAAAAGGTAGAGGAGAGGCCAGGATCCCAACACCCCCTTCAAGGACATTCCTTCAATTTCCAAAGCTCCTTTCTGCCGGGAGTGAGGGTGAGGATAGCATTTTTCTGCCCCTAGCTTGCTGCACGTGTGGAACTGGTCCCACCTGGAAATTACGAGTGGCTCCCTGCTGCTGATGAGAGCAGAGTAAAAAGATGACAGAGCCTGCCTCCTGAAAGACATCTCCGCACTGCTGAGTTAACCAGTCCTGGTTTGGGTTCTTATTATATGAGATGACAACCTCCATCGTTTCAACCATTTTCAGTTGGGTGCTCTGATGTTTGCTACCAAATCACTGTAATACAAAAGTATTTGCAGCTGGGCGTGGTGGCGCACCCCTGTAATCCCAGCACTCGGGAGGCTGAGGCAGGAGAATTGCTCCAAGTTTGAGGCCAGCCTGGGTTACACAGTGAATGAGTTCAAGTTCAGCAGGACTACACAGCAAGACCTTGTCTCAAAAGAACAAAAAAAAAAAAAAAAAAAAGGAAGAAAGAAAAAGAAAGTACTTGCGAAAGTCCCTGGGAGGACTCAGTAATAACTGTCTAAATGATCACTGATCACTCCAGACGGACCACTTCTAAATTTAGTAAGAGATCCGGGTGGCGCCCTCTCCCCCACTCTGCACTCACTCGTCACCAGAAACCACGGAATATAAAGAAGGGAGCCCTGAAACTTCAGCGTGGCTACGTCTACCTGACTCAAACCTCCACACATCCCCAAAGGAAAGATCAAATCAGGCTTTTCAGGAAAGTAGAAGAGAACCGTATTTGGCATTACAAAGGCTTCTGGCAACTAATGACAGTGATCTAAAATGAACAGTCTTTAAAAAAACAAAAACTCCTAGAGAATGTGCATCCTTGCTCAAGGAACTGTAATAGAATGTTACTTCAGGTTGCAGTATTTGTAAAAATATGTTTGTATCTGCCTATATTTCATTGGAGTTTGTGGGGAGAGGAGGCGAGTGGTGCCAAGAATTCCTGGAAAGGCGATGGATGTTGGTGCTTCCCAATTCAGCACATCACCTGAGGTAACACTGTGGTGGCTTCTACCAGGAATCAAGCAAACTCTAGCAGCCTGACATAGTTAGGTACCCCTGTAGCCGGGTGTAATGGTGCATGCCTGAAATCCCAGCACTCTGGGAGGCTGAGGCAGGAGGATTCCTGGGCAACTTAGTGTCTTATCACTGATCCTGCCTCAAAACAAAAAATAAAAAGGGGCTGGGGATGTAGCCTAGTGTGAAGGCCCTGGGCCCCATTCCCAGTACCAGGGGGAAAAAAAAATGTACCCATAGACTTCCCCTGCCTTGGTCAATAACATTATGTTGTTTTAGAATTAATCTCTTAGTTAAGTTATTTTTAATCCTATTGTGCTGGAGATGTAGCTCAGTGGTAGAGCGTTTGCCTGGCATATGTGAGGCCCTGGGTTCATCCCCTGTACTGAAAATAAATAAATAAGTAAATAACTCACTCACTCACTCAATCTAATTTTCATTTAAAGCAAAAGTAAATTTGTAGCTGGGAATGGTGGTGCCAATTTTGTAATCCCACCATGCTGGGAACAGAGGCAGGAGGATCAGGAGTTCAAGGCCAGCCTGGGCTACATAGCAAGGCCTTGTCTCTAAATAAATAAGTCAATCTTGGGTCTAAAACCAGGGGTAAGTGGGATCTTGCAAATCATACACAGTTGTAAAAAACCGTCTGAAAGTACAGTCTTCTCCAAGAATAGTTTACTTTATCTTGCTTTCCTAACAAATTCCTTAGAATGGCCTTGCTTTTAAAACAACGAGAAAATCACTCAATTTTGTTTTTGTTTTTTTCAGTTTCTTCAGGTGTTAAATGTAGGGCACACCATGTCAACTTTAGTTGTATCATCTCGTTGGCCACACTGTGGCCTTGAAGCACTTTGTGGAGAGAAGTCCGGTGATCTGCCACCCAACCTTCCGTGGGCGCTGCCTTTAGGCAGCACGTCCAGGTGCCAACACCTGACACATATTTGCTGTCTTGGAAACTCCTGCAAAATAGCTGGCTCTCTGGGGTTGGGACCTGTTTGTTTTCTCTTTCTCTGTATCCTCAGGGAAGTTCAGAATGCATTCAGTGACCAGGGTCACAAATGAATGTACCAAATGATTTATAAGGACCTTTGGGGCCTTAAAGATCTAAATATTAAAACCATGACAGGCAATGGGCCTCAGTCAGGGTGCATCTTAGCCTGGGCAGAGTGAGTTATCGCTGAAGTCCCTAGAACTCTGGAGAACACACAGTTCCTCTGTTTCACTGGGTTCCCTTTTGCTGGCCTTGGATTTAGACTCAAATTAGAATGTAAACACTTCTAGGTATTAGAAAACATTGTGTTGGTAATAGTAGTCTTCAAATTTGGGGCTGGGGTGTGGCTCAGTAGTAGAACACTCAGCTAGCATTCACAAGACCTTAGGTTTGATCTCTACCTCTGACCAAAAAATAATAATATTCAAATTTTTCCAAGTGGGAGATGTTTTATTAGGGAGGGTGACATAAAGTGTTGTCTAAGGTTATAGACTGAAGGAGGAGGGCTGGGTCAAGCTCCAGGTAGAGGGAACTGCACATCCTGCTGATTTCACCAGTTTACCCCAGGCCTGCCTTTGCCCCAAATGCCCATCTTGAGTTCACAGATTCCAAGTGAGTTGCACAATGTAAGTGTGCCACGGTGATCCATCGCATAGATGAACAGTTTTGCTTTAGTGTGTCATCAAATGACCAACTAAAGCAGACAGTTCAATAACGACTTGAAATATGTATCCCTGGGATGAAGATTTAGCTCAGTGGTGAGCATTTGCCCAGCACGTGTCCAGCCCAGGTTTGGTCACCAGCACCACAAGAGATTGATTAACTAAAACACAGAACCCTAGGTAGCCACCTTCCAATCAAGATACAGAATGTTTCCATCACTCCCCACCAAATTTCCACATGCCCCTAAGAAGTTTATCCCTCACAGTGGGTCCCAGGTAACACTAATCTGCTTACTGTCAATATAGATTCCTTCTACCTGTTCCCTACGCCATATAAATGGAAATGCATCATGTATACTTTGGCACCTGGCTCATTTTGTACAGATGATATTTTTAAGACTCAAGATGTGCCATGAATCAGTAATTGATTCCTTTATATTTCCACATGGTTTTTGCGTAAGAAAAAAACTGAAGCTAGGCATAGTGCCTTTATTTCACTATTTAAGCAACCAATTTTTGTTTGTTTTGTTTGGCTTTAGTTATAGATTTTTTTAAATAAAATGAATGGGTTTAGGTATGGATTCAAACATAGAAAATATAAAATATCTAGAGATGGACACTGTGAACATTCTAGGATTCATTCTTCTAGACATCTTTTTCTGTATGTGTACATATATACAAGCACATGGAGATATACAATTTTATAAATGGAATTATAATATTTAGTCTAGGCCATTTGTTCTATTTTCACTCAACAATTTATTACTTGCTACAAAGCATAGATTTATAATACTTTATTGTATATGTGAGCCATATTTAACCAGTTCTTCATTTGGGAACATTGTTCTCAAATTTCTACCCTTTAAACTATTAATATTCTCATGTATCTTTTTGTAAATATATCTTCAACATAAACTCCCAATGGTGGCATTGCCTACTCAAAGTATTGTATATAAATATGTCACATTCTGAAATCTATGCCAAAGTGTCTTTTTGAATGGTTAGACATAATTACAATCCCAGAAATAGTGACTGTGTGCTCATTTTTCATATGCTTTTCTCAGGTTTTGGCAATATTTAAAATTTGACAATAGGTTAAAAAATAAACAAAAGTATCTCTTCATTTGTGAGATACCTGTCTTGTTTTGTATCTTTGAACTGAATTATCTTCTAATCATGTCTACAAGACAATCAGGAGACTAGATATCTTTTTTGCAGCTCTAGTTTTGAGCCCTAAAATGGGTACATAGCTGTTCCCAAGTCCATTTCACAAAAACCTACTTTACTCCACACATAACCAATATTTTGCCACCAGAGGGCAGAGACACTGCAGAAACATAAGCCTAAATGTAGACATTGCTCAACAGGAAGTGCTGTTACTAACTAGGTTGGGGCAACAGGACTAATCTAGGTTATACCAACCCCATACCCACTGCCTTTTCAAGAGTTTCCAAGAATTCTTGGCACCATTACCCAGGCTATTAGCACCTCCAGATACTAATTAGCACGTTAGTAGGACTGCCTTGCTTGGAGATGTCATTTAGGATGATAACCGAGAATATCTTTATCCAATTTATGATATCTGCGTTATGTCTATTTATGTTCCTATAACCTCAGAAATTTCTCAAAACAGTTTTTTTTGTTTGTTTGCTTGTTTGTTTTTTGGTACCAGGAATCAAACTCAGAACCTGGCGCTTGCCAGGCAGGTGCTGTGCTGCTGAGCTATACCCCTAGCCCTCCAAACAGTATTTAAAAATTTCATTTCAGGTCAGATGTTTCTCAAAACATTTTAAAATTTCATTTCAGGGCCGGTGAGATGGCTCAGTGGCATAAGCACCTGCCTTGCAAGCGCGAGGGCCCGAGTTCGACTCCCGGATCCCACATACGGAAAAGGGGCCGGTGATATCGCTCAGCGGCACGGGTGCCTGTTGGCGCGCGAGGTCCTGAGGTCGACCCCCCGGTACCCACAAAAAAAAAAAAATTTCATTTCAGGCTGGAGATATATAGCTCGGTGGTAAGGTGCTTGCCTGGCATGCTCAAGGGCCTGGGTTTGATCCGAGCACTGCGAAAGTAAGTAACCAAATAAATAAATAAAATTTCACTTAACAGATGTGTATAGTGCACATAGCATATTGTCCCTACATCAAGTACAAGTTAACATGTTAATTACACCTGGTTTGCACCAGAGAGAAACCCAATATGAAAGAAAATCCAATACAATTTTTAAAAAATGTATATTGGAGGCTTTTAACCAATAGCGAGGGTTTAATTCCTATATTAGTGAGGCAATCTGCTGCTTTTCTCCATTACTACGTCTGTGCTGCTCTGGCTGAACACCACGCCGCCTTCATTCCCCTTCCCAATAGGCTCCTTTAAGCTGCCCCCCAGAATCTTGGGTCATTGGTGAAGCTTGTCATTACAAAAAGAAATTGCAGGCTGAGGATGCAGCTCAGTAGCAGAGTACTTGCCTAGCAGGGGCAAGGCCCTGGGCTCAATCCCAGTGCTGCAACAAACACACACCTTTTGACGCTAAATCCCCCAGCACTCTATTCACTCTCCCTCACTCCCTTTCCCTCTTTCCCTCCAAACAAACTGGCCAGTGATTGGCCAAGAGGGATGCAGAAACTCCACCTTCACTTCTGAGGGAGTGGAACTTTTTCTCTGAACACAATCAATAAGAGAAGGTTTCCCACCCTCACTAGTATTCTCCTAAACAAATCTCAATAGACATCGTAAACACAATACTAAACATCAGATAGGCTTATTGCAAAAACTGATTGCAACTTCATTAGCACGGATACAGAACTCGGGGCGGAGAATGCAGGTGGCATTCATTCTACAAGCAGCAGGAATCAGTGCTGTGTGCCAGGCACTGTTCTAGGGGCTGGGACAAAGAGGTGATTAGATTCTGGTCTTCGCCCTCACGTTGTGTGCATTGCAGTAGTGTGAAATAGAGACAAGAAACAGTTGATCAACACAATGTTAGGCAGTGACAGTGCAAGAAAGAAGAATTAAACATGGAGGCACAGATCTGGCGTTGGGGCAGATATGAGCAGCAGTCTGGATGCAAAGCAGTGAGCCACGTGATGTTAGGACACTTAGTCCACGCAGAGGACTTGGGTTAGAACATCTGTAGCGAGCTGAAGAACAGCAAGGCCAGAGCAGCTGGAGAGGAAAAGATTATGAAAAGAATGGGCCCTTGGACGGACAAGTAATGGGCTCTCTGGACTAGAAATAAAATTAGTGTCTGCCTCCCACAGTATGTTGACCACTGCTGGTAATTAGGAATTGCAGGGAGGGTTTTCAAGACAACTGTTAGCTCATTTCTGTGTGGGACAAAGTAGAGGGAATTCTAGAGTAACTTCTTACATTAGAAGCAGTGAGATGCTTGAAGACTGATGGAAATGTACAAAATGATACAGTTGAAAGGGGTCCTACTGGCCAAATTTGGGACAATTAGAGCTTCAAAATCAATAATAGTAGAGTGGAACTAACATTAAAGTATTTTTAAAAATCAATCAGCCAGGCATGGTGGTGCAAGCCTATAATCCCAGCACTCTGGGAGGCTAAGGCAGGAATACTACAAGTCCAAGTTCAGCCTGGGTAATTTAGGGACTTAGTGAAACCTTGTCTCAAAAAAAAAAAAAAAAAAAATAAATTACAAAAAGGGCTGAGTATGTAGCTCAGTGTGAAGGCCCTGCCTTCAATCCCCAATACCCCCCACCACCAAAAAAATCAGCAATTAGGTAAGCAGATGGCGGATGAGGTAGGAAGTTACAGATAAACAACGGGTCCTAGATTAGATCTTAAATTTGTGTTTAGCTTAATACAGATACAGTGAATACATGTAAAAATATTCGTAGGTAGTTGCGAAGCACAGGTTTGTATGTACACACATATTTCCCAGCTCTGTCACTAAGGGCCTGGAAGTAATGATGCTTCAGGAGCAGGAGCACATCCAGCACGAGATACACCCCTGTCTGGGTTGGTTTCCTTCCTTCCTTCCTTTCTTCCTTTTTTCTTCTTTTCCCTCAGTCTTTTGTTTGTTCATTTCTTTTATTTATTTTTTTGTAGTGCTGGGGAAAAACCCAGAACCTTACACACGTGAGGAAGCTGCTCTACCACTGAGCTACGCCCTCAGCCCCAGGTCCAGGTTTCAGGTGTCCTCATTCTCTAATAAAAGGAAATGGGACTCCCAGGAGAAATGGCTGAGCCTAGGACCAAGGTAGTGTACAAGAACGTTTGCTTAAAGAAAGTTTGCTTTACAAGAAGCTCTGAATTTATTCAAGAAAAACAAACTCACAACCTGGAACACCCCACAGGAACCACTGCCCAGGGGGCAGAAAGAAAAGTATATGTGGAGAGCTGTTTTTGGTGAAGAGACTAAAGAAACACAACCAAATCTAAAGTGTAAATTTTGACTGGATCTTTCATACAAAGTAAAATAGATATAAAAGCATTTCAGAGACACCTTAGAGTGTATATTAAACAGTAGAGAATTAATCTTGATTTTCTGAAGTTGTGACTACAGCATTACCATTAATAGGAAAATGTGGTTACTCTCAGGAGTTGCAGACTGAAGATTTTTTAAAGTGCCATAATTTCCACAACTTACTTTATGATTTAGCAAGAAACAGCGTGTGCATGTTTCAGGGGTCAGAGATAATGAAAATTCGCCAAATGTTAACAGTTGGTGAATTTGGTGACGCTGTATAGGTTCACTGCATTATCTTTCAACTCTTCTGGAGATTCTCAAATTTTCAAAATAAAAAGTTGAGAAAAATTAGTTCCCTAAACATGATATATTTTAAATATTTCCATTTAACAAATGAATTCTTCTAAAATGAAAATATAACAGAATTTGTAACACTAAAGTAGAATTTTACAATCAAACTGTAATTACTAAACCCATAAAAACAATTGGTCCGTGGTGCTCACACATCAGTAGCATCGGGTTATTTAGGGGACAGTTTAAGCTCATTTACCGAGCCACCTCCCCAGCCAGTGTAGACTTAGATCCGGAGCCACCTTGGACACACAAAAGTCCCCCTCCTCCCCTCCCTCCCCAGGGGCCATTTCTCCAGTCAAAACACTCCTGCGGGGCAGGGAAGGCGAAAAGCATTAAAATACAGTTCATATGCACAGGTAGATGCTTAATCCTTTCCCTCCTTGGCAGCTTCGTTTACAAAATTATCACAGCGGAAGACACAAGAGTCCCAGCCAGCGGGAACTGGTACGAGCTGGTACCGTAGAGGTGGCGGAAAACACAAAGCCCGGCCCTGCGGGTTCCCGGGGCGGGGCCTCATCTGGGATGACCGGGATGCTTTGCAGCCAGAGCCTTGGGATCCCAGGTAGAGCCCACGGACCCCTAAGGGGAAAGAGGGGGACCTCGAAGACTCACTCTACTTGTGGGTGGTGCTGGTGGGAAGGACTGAAACTTGGAAAGGCAGAACCTCCCTCGCCTTATCTCACCTGGACGGCTGACCGCGCAGTGCAAGCTCTCTCTGCAAACTGTGCGAGGGCAAAGCCCTTCGCAGGCCGTGCTCCAGCCCCACCTGCTCGCATCCCACTCCAAGTGCGCAGGAAGCGGGCAGCCGAGCAGGGATGGCGGTGTCTGAGACCACTTGCTGCACGTTGACATCCGTTACCCCAAGGCCCAAGCAAGCTGTGTTCCTGCACGAAGCTAGAATCAACGTTAAGCACATCATCGGAGTGTGCCTATCCATGGGTAGGCAGAGAGGGAAACGGACAAGTTTAAATCGAGTTTAAAGAGTTTAACTGTTTAAAGGCGGAAATGAGGCTAGTTGGGAGGGGAGTTAGTTTCAACTGGATGGTCCAGTGACAGATATCCATTGTACTACTATGCTTTTTGTTTAAAACATTTCATAATAAATTATATTTCTGTGTACTGCGTACATTACTTCGGTGCAAACTTTAGAATGCATGGTGCCTGCCCGATTTCCAGAAGCGCATTGCCAGGTAAGAGCTCTAGCCCAAGAGGTAATAAGACTCAGAGTCCTAAATCTGTGACAGTTCTTAACTAGTCTTGCAACTTTGGGCACGGCCTCTCGCACTTGTGCTTCCATAGCCTTATCTTTTCCCCCTTGTCTGCTACTGGTGGTTGAGTCCAGGAACTCCTGCACGTTAAGTAAACAGCCTGCCACTGGGCTAGCTCTCTCGACATCTTTATCTTTAACAGGGAAGCACCCTACTCTGCCTGACTCTCAGGAAGATCATAAAATACATAGTGACAACAGCCAGGTGTGGCACAGGCTTGTAATCTCAGCCACTAAGAAGGTTGAGGCAGGAGTACGCAAGTTCAAGGCCAGCCTAGGCAATTTAGCGAGATTCTATCTCAAATTATAGTCGTAATGGCTGATGGCGTAACTCAGTGCTAGAATACTTGCCTTGCAGCATGAGGGTTCAGCCCCCAGTAACACAAATATATGAGTGTGTATACATAAATGTGTATCAACATAAATGTAATTCTTATGTATTTTGTTTGGAGTCTAAACTGTGCGTGATGTTAAACCCAACTATTTCTGGATCTTTGAGTTATTACATGAGTGCTTTTTAAGACGCTGTAATGATGGAAGAGGAAAACATTGTTACAGAACCATAACTGGGTCAGCAGCCCCATACTCACAAATCCTGTTTTATTCTCTTTATTTTTGTTCTCAACTCTCTATGAGTCTCAGTAATATAGCAGCAGTGGGGGAAGTGAAATAATTATCTCACTTTTTTGTGTGTGGTGGGAAAGGCAATAAAATTATTTCTCCCTAAGCATGTAATCAAAAACTAAAACATTTTAAAGTTCTCTTTATCTTTCCCAAAAGCATTTTCACCTTCAGGCATGTATGTGTTAAAGCCACAGCTATAAATTTGCATGGACTTATTTAAGGAATGCATTACGATTTCCAGCCAGATTACTGTCATTTTAAAATAGCCACTTTGGGAAACTATACTTCTTGTCTATGATCTTTATTTTGCTTGAAACACATATGAAACTCTTTTGACATTACTTTCAGAATGGAGTTATAGATCACACAAAAAAATTCATCCTTTGGTTCCAAAGTGGTTTTAGCTCTGAAGAGTGCCCAGATGGACTGCCTATGGCACTTGAGGAGTAAACTCTAAGTTGTTTCTGGAAAAAAAGCTTTAAACAAAAGGAAAAGATCTGCCAGCCTAGAGAATATTCAAAAGATAGAGTTTTTTAAATCTGGAAAAGTTTCCATAATCTTCTTAGCAACAACACAATTCCTTAGCAACAACACAATTCCTTAGCAACAACACAGTTCCTTGTGGAATTGAAGGAACTATGATAGCTCTGAAGGCGGCAACCTGTATATAAAAGATTTAGATCAGCCCCTTTTATGGTACTTGGAATTGAGCCCAGAACCTTTTCTCTAAACTATATCCCCATCTTTAGTCTCCCATCCTTTTTTTGAGATAGGGTCTCCCTAAGTTTCTAAGTTACCCAGTCTGGTTGCAGTCTAAATTGCAGTAGAATTTGCAATCTTCCTGCCTCAGCTGCACAAAGTGCTGGGATTATAGGCATCAGCCACCATGCCCTGCTGAAAATCAAGCTTTTATTTTCGTTTTGGTGCTGGGGATTGAACCCAAGGCCTTGGTCATACTAAGTGTGCACTATACCATTAAGCTACATTCTCAGACCCAAAATCAAGCTTTTTAAATTTACAATTATTAAAGTATTTTCTGGAAACACAAACTAATGAGATATTCTTTAAAAAATAGCTCATGGGCTGAACCAGTGACAAAATGATACTATTATTTGCTTTTGGGCAAATAAACTTTGGAATTAATTATACCAATAGACAATGATGAAGAAAGTATTCAGTTGTAACCTGGATGTTCATGATGGTTTGGTTTGGTTTGGTTTGGTTTGGGGACAAAGTCTAGGCTGGCTTCAGCTCCTGCCTCCCAAGTGCTGGGACTAGGTGTATGCTACCACACCTAGCTTGGCATTATGTTTTTAATTAAAGAAACTAATTGTAGAGGCCAGTGAAATAGCTCAGCGGCATAAGCGCCTGCTGGCGCGCAAGGTCCTGAGTTCGACCCCCGGTACCCACCAAAAAAAAAAAAAAAAAAACTAATTGTAGTCCAGATTTTTGATTAGGTCACTATGATAGTTTTTCAGACCCCAGTCTCATGACTTCCCTCTTTCTGAATAGGTGACAATTTATTTTCTTTCTCTCAAAACTGTGTCTAGTCATTTCTATCATAAGCTCGAGATTCCTGTTGACATTATTGAGTAATTGAAAGCTGCCACACAAATTGAAGATCTTTTGTTAACTATATTTTAGCTGGAAAAATTATTGTTGCTACAATTGCAATAATCCTCAGGGATCTTGAGATTATAGGCATTCACCAGCACACCTGGCTTTTTTTTAAGTTCTTATTATAAACATTATTATTTTCTGGGGCTCAGCAGTAGACATTCTAAACAACTATTTACATTTACTTGGGGGGGTGGTCCTGGAGGTTGAATCCAGGGTCTTAAGCATGCTAAGCCTTTGCTGTATTCCTGAGTATAACTCCAGCCCCTACACTTGCCTTTTCAAACAATTTGGGAATTTGGGGACACTTAAATAACATTCCTACGAAAAGCAAAGAAATTAAATAGTAATAACCAATAATAAAAAATGAAGTATTCTTTAAAAATGAGAAAATGTTATTTCTATGAGGCAATGAAAACTATAATATAAACAACAGCAACAATAAAAGACCAAACAACAAGGAAATCTGCGGAAGGACACCATTTGCAAAAACGCACCCTGAGACAAGGACATTTCACTGTGTTCACTGAGCAAACTTCCTATTTGGATGGTCTAACCCCAGCCCATCAACCAACACATGGAATCAAGACAGGGTTAGGTGATTTAGCTGACCTTGATGGCTGCTGAGGGAAAATTTCATCCGGTACAAAGCCTTACTCCAAAAGTCAGCTTGTTAAAGAAGACCATAAAACTTTATGGTTCCTTTTGGAGACCTGGCTAAGTCACTACATAATAAAAGCCAGGTTTATAAGCCAAGTGCCTGTTGGCACCTCAGTAATTCTGAGTTAAGTAGCTTGGATAAGTTCCTAGATGCATTATTGCTCTGAGTTATCCTTAGTGGGCCAATCAAAAATAGTGAAGGGGCAGGCAGGCAAGCTCTCCATCCTGTGCTCCCCACCACCTCTGGCAGCTGCAGCTCCGGTTACACTGCCTCCCACCTCACCAAACTGCTTCACTAAACATTTTTGTTTCTTACGTTCTTCAAAAATTCTCCAAAAAAAAAAAAAAAAAATTCTCGTTGCAGCTCCCACAGAACTTTCTAGATTTAGTGAAAACAGTAGTAAATGCAGAAATGAACACTCCTGACTGCTTCCCTTCTAAACACCAACTAATTACGAACTAAAGAAATTCGGACGACTGCTGGGCCTCAGTTTCTTCATCTATAAAAGGAAGCCGAGTATTTGTTTGTTTATCGAATGACAAAACATCCTGAAAGGTATTTCAGGATCCCTCCTTCCCTATCTTCCTGGGACTCTAGGTCTGGCTCTGAAAGCTCACCTGTGCCCCAGGCACAAAACTGTTCCTTTCTCATTCTCCAAACATGGTCTCTTTTTTCTTTAGTTCACAGCAACCGGCTGTCTTTCTCCCTCTCTTGACCATCTGATCATTTTTCAGTCTCTAAAATTCCCCGTTTCATTTTGCCAGCCTCCATCGAAGGATGGAAGCCCAGTTGCTGACATTTGGATGGCGACCCCAAGTTCCAGGTGTTGCCCATCTGCCCTTGGACCCCTAACACTTCCTCTCCAGCCATCACTGCACTCAGCAAAGCCCTTGGGATACCTTTAGCCTAGATTTCCCTGATGTGGGTGTTACATGCCACCACCTCCAGCCATCTATCGCCCTGACTTTTCACCATGATGGGCACAACAAGGGCTGAGCAAATGTTTCAAGATGATGAGGTGGCAAGATCCTCTGCTAGAGGAACTGAGTCCTGCTCAGCCTTCTGTGTCCAGGGCTGCATGTTTACCTGATATGGGAGCTAGGCATTACCTCTTGGTAAGGATGGTAAGGATGGTAAGTAAGGATGGATGGATGCCACAGTTATTGTGTGCAACCTGGGCCATCTGCATCTTTTATGCAAGAGTTCCCACAGGGGCCTGTTTTTCTGCTTAGGTACCAATGTACTAAGTCAGACATCTAGATACCACGGATAAGGATCTCGGGTGCCAGGAATAATCATCCATGTGCTAATAAGCAATTATTTATTTCATAAGTATTTGCTGTTCACTGTGTGTTGGGTTGTGCTACTTGCAATCTATGTAAAATTTCGTGGTACCTGGTAGAGTAATTTACTGTCTGGAGCGGGGCTTCTCATTCCTTGACCTGCACTCAAATCGTCCCCGGGGGTTTTCTGAAAATCAGATTCTGTTCTGTAGCTCTGGAATAGGGACCATTCTGCATTTCTAACCAAATCCTGATGATACTGGGGCTAACTAGAGTAGAACAGGGGTCACCGGTGGTCTTCACAGTGCAATCCCTGGAACCAGTAGCTCCCAGGACCACCGGAGAGCATGTTAGACATGCAAATCAGAAAGTCTGGATCTGTAGCCCTGCGGGCTCCTCCTCCAGGAGATTCTGCGGCCCGCTGGGCTGGAACCCGGCTGCACTCCAGGCCTACACATTAACATCGCCTGGGGGAGCTTTTAAGCAATGCTGGTTTTCAACCCAGACAAATTGAATGAAATCTCGGTAGGTGGGGTCTGGCATCCGGAATTTTTTTTAAAAAAACCTCAAGGTGATGTTAAAGAGCAGCCAAGTTGAAAGCCGCTGAGCTAGAAGAAAGCTGCCCTGTCAGCAGACAAACACGATCCAGATTGTCAGGGCTGCTACTGCCGCTGGAAACAGGCTGTGTCAGGAAGACAAGGGGCTTTCTCTGAGGAGAAAACACATCTGTGTCACCTCTTGAATTTAGCAAACTGTTTGCCTAGTATACAATTAGGGACAAAGCATTCTGCAGAGAGCTGTGAAAGCGAAGGGGGAAGGGCAGTGGAGGCCGGCGGAGAAGGGAAGGAATGGGGAAGGTGGGCCGGCACTGGAGTGGGGGGCAGCAGCATTTTGGGTCTTAGGTGCCAAGACTGAAGGCACAGCCTGATGCAGGAGGAGAGAAGGGAACACTTTCCAGAAACCCAAAACCGTTGTGCGTTCATTGTGGCCCAGAGGTGACTCACTAGCTGGTCCTCTTCCAGCCCCCACCCCATCTCCATCTCCCACACTGCCACCCAGCCAGGTACTCTGACCTCATTCCTCCCAGACTGTAAGCTTGCTTTCCTCTTCCATGTCCCTTCTTCCCACTCTGAGCCTCATGGGTCTCCATAATCAAAGACTGGCAGTTCCCTCAGGCACCCTATTTCATCCCGCACTGGCACACTCCTTTCTGTCAGGGTTGGTGACTGTTATGGCATCTCAGATCAATTCTGTCCCCTCAAAAAGATGTGTCAAAGCGCTAACTTCCAGGACACTGGGCCATGACCTTATTTAGAAAAAGGGTCTTTGCAGAGGTAATCCAGTTAAAATGGGGTCTTTAGGATGGCCACGACCATGTCTTTATTTTAAAAAGGGGGGCAGGGATATAGCTCAGCAGCACAATGCGTGCCTGGCAAGCGCGAAGTCCTGAGTTCGATTTCCAACTCCCCGCAAAAAAAGGAAATCTGGATGCAAAGAGACAGATCAGGGAGAACTTGTTAGAGGATGGAGGCAAAGATCAGGGTGACTCAGCAGAAGCCAGGAAACACCAAAAATGCCTGCAGACAGTTGACAGGAAGCCTGGAGAAGGTCCTCCCTTGCAGCCCTCAGAGGGAGCCAGCCCTGCCTTGATCTTGGACAGAACTAAGGGATGGTGAATTTCTATCATTTAATACAGCCACCCTGTTTGTGATACTTTACACGGCAGCCCTAGGAAACTAATCTAGTGGCCCTGTTACTGCTCTGGGTTAGAACCTCTGCTTTTGTCTGTTTCTCCCACCCTTTTCTTGTTACATCCCCAGCACCCAGCTTAGAGGCCGGCACAGGAGAAGCAGCCAATGGGCAACTAAGGATGGAGGAGGAACAGGTGCATTGGGTGGGAGAGACAGGATTTTCTGTGCCATTTCGACAGCGAAACCATTAGAATCAGGCTGCAAGCTGGAGGCCATGGGGGCAGTGGAGCCTGAGTGGAGCGCTGGCCAGTCTCCACCTGACGGTCCTGACTCTGCTTTCTGAGCCTGAGGCTCTAGGCTACACCTGTTTCCTCACCTGTAAAATGAAGCAGAGTATTCTTTGCCTGGCTCCCCTAAACTTAGTGCTTAAAGAGTATAAGCAGAGAGAGAGGTCCTGCCACCCTACACGTGCAGGTCCTTTTAGGATGTTTCGGTAGCTCAGATATGAAGACTGACTAAAAGAAACAAGTAGAGATCATTGACTGAAATATGCATATGTATTTGTACCTGTTCTTATTTTTTGTCAGTTTTTTTAAGTATTTGTTTGCAGTACCAGGACTTTTTTTTGGGGGGGGGGATACTGGGAATCAAACTTAGGACCTCGTGCTTGCCAGGCAGGTGCTGTGCCACTGGGCTATATCCCTGGCCCTGCAATACCAGGATTGAACCCAGAGTCTCCACACTGAGCTACATCCCCGCCCCTCACCCTCACCCTCTTTTTTTTTTTCCCACACAAGTTCTTGCTAAATCAGTACATTGCTCAGGCTGAGCTTGAATTTGCAATCTTCCTACCTCAGAGTGCTGGGATTGCAAGCCTGGGCCACCACACCTGGCTAGGGCTTTTGTTGTTTTTAATTCACCTACCATGAAGCTCACTTTTTTTTCCCCCACATGTAGACAAGCACTCTGCCACTGAGCTACATCTGCAGCCTAAAACTTAGCCTTTTATTTATTTATTTATTTATTTTTTTTGTGGGTACCGGGGGGACGACCTCAGGACCTCGCGCGCCAACAGGCACCCATGCCACTGAGCGATATCACCGGCCCCTTTTTCGTATGTGGGATCCGGGAGTCGAACTCGGGCCTTCGCGCTTGCAAGGCAGGCGCTTAAGCCGCTGAGCCGTCTCACCGGCCCAAAACTTAGCCTTTTAAACTGTATCATTTACTTTGTTGCTTTGCTGTTGGTAAACACACACACAGAGAAAGTATCCACGGGCATGTGCCCTAAGGTATCTAATAATGACCTGAGTGTCTCTGAGGTGGGAATATAGTGTTCTTATTTTTAAATTTATGTCTGTGTTTTCCAACTTTCTGATGTAAATGTTCTGTTGCAATAAAAAAAAAATTCTAAAAAGTAACTCATTATGATTCAGAGACATACTCTTAGGTTCTAAGACTTAAAGAAAAGTAATATGTAAGCATAATATATAAAACAGTATATTAAGAACAAGACAATTTGAAAAACACACACACACAGAAAAAAGGAAGAAAATGTAGCATTTGGTAAATTTACTGGAAAAATTGGAGCACATAATTCTAGAAAGGAAAACATTACATTCCTCTTAAACCAAATGGCTGAAGTTTAGTGACAATTTTCTGCCAGGTGTGGTGGTGCACGCCTGTAATCCCAGCGCTCAGGAGACTGAGGCAGGAGGATCACTTCGAGTTCCAGGCCAGCCTGGGCTACAAAGTGAGTTCAAGGCCAGCCTGAACTACACAGTGAGACACTGTCTCAAAAAAAAATTTTTTTTTTTCTTATAACATGATTTTTTCACATGAAAAGGACAGCAACAAATTTTGTTTTCTTTACCATGGGGTGGCAGGGTTAAAAGTGGGACTTATTTTCTTTTGACATTTTTTTGTATTTTATAGCTCTTCAGTGAGGATCTTTACCTTCTCATAATTAGAAAAAGCAAGAGCAGGGCTGGGAGGTGTAGCTCAGTGGTAGAGCCTGTGCTTAGCATGTGTAAGGCCTTTGGTTACACTCTCAGCATGGCAGGAAAAACACACAACAGACTGCATGGATGGGGTCTATGCAAATTAGGACATCTGCCATCCTCCCAGCTTACTAGCATCTCCCCCAGGTTCTCCTGGCTTCCAGGCCCAGCTTCCAGGCCCAGCACCAGTCCGAAGGAAGCCCTCCTTTAGTACCCCTCTGGCTCCTCATTCTAGCTCTCAGAAGTTTAGCTCTCACTAGTTTATGTCCTTCTCATCTCATCAGCCTCTTCATCTCTTCAAAGACCCATTTCTTTTCCTTTGAATGGGACACTTTTCTCCAAATGGCCACCAATGAAAATGTAGATGTAAACCAAGAATACATCCCAAACTCCCTGATTGCAGACCTTGGGTCTCATCAAGGTAGGGGCTGAAGCTGTTCTCTTTCCCCTCACCAAAACAGACCATGGCATCCCACCCTGATGGCAAAAATCCCCCCACGGAAAAGAATTAGGTAAACCAAATTAGAGCAAAATTTCCCTATCTGGAGACCAGGGAATGTGCGAGGGTAATGGGATTCCAGCTTCCTTTAAATTAAGGCTCTACTTTGGGTGAGGTGAGCCTGCTCAGATTTTGCAGCAGAACAGTTCTGACAGATTGTTGCTGCCCAGCATAGCATCTTCAAAAAAAAGCAATAATTGATAGTTAACATGTAACATGGGGGATGGCTGCGGCAAAAGTACAGGGAATCTCTGTGCACCATCTTTGCAACTTCCAGTGGGTCTGCAAGAATTCAAAATAAAAAGTTAAAAGGAAGACAAGAAGTACAAAAACATGTGGCTAGCTGCAGTTTGCAAGACTTAATGTATGTAATTATTTCAGATTCTATCTTCAGTGGCTCAAATCTGTAATCCCAGCACTTGGGAGGCTGAGGCAGGAGGATTGTCATGAGTTTGAATCCAGCCTGACCCACATAGTGAGTTTAAGGCCAGCCTAAACTACATAGCAAGACCCTGTAAACAAACAAATAAATAAAAACAAAACAAAACAGGAGAGAGAGACACAAAAATGCCTGTGTGCATCAGGAAATTAGGTGGGTGTGTATTATACTTGTTTTGGTCTTATTTTTTGCTTGCAATCTTTATTACACTACAAGGGTCAGAAACTATTCTGCTAGGGCTAGGGATTTAGCTCAGCGGTGCAGTGCCTGCCTGGCAAGCGCGAGGTCCTGAGTTCGAGTCCCAGTACCAAAAACAAAGAACTATTATGCTAAATCCTGAAAGATGTAGACTTGCCACAGAAATAAAAAATTCTAACCAGGCATGGTGCTGCATGTCTGTAATCCCAGCTGAGGCAGGATGATCAAAACTCCAAGGCCAGCCTGGGCAATTTAGTAAGACCTTGTCTCAGAAAAAATCTGGAGATGTAGCTCAGAGGTTGAGAGCCCCTGGGTTCAATCCCAGTACAAAACAAACTGGTACAGCTGATGTCAACATATCACCATGATGGAAATATTGATAGGGAAACCTCAACAAAACAGAAGCCTGAGATGGAAATTTTTACAACAAAACTAAAGGTGGAAGAGATGCTGTTAATGAGTTATGCAGCAACTATGATATATCTTGAAATGAACAAATAAAATGTTGGCCAATGATTGTGTTTTACTCGATCCTAAACATGTGTGGCATAAATAGTTTGATGGTTTTTTACAAAGAAAATAAAGAGCTCAAAATACCACAGAGAAATTTTCTTAGAGGATTAGGACTAAGAGATCATTTACAGCAGAGGAAAAACAAAATGTTGCTGCCCAGGAAACTACACAAAAAAATTGTGGAGCAGACTGGTGAGCTGACAGGTGAACAGGCAGGCACAGCATCACAAAGACCTACTATGAGAACAGGAAAACAAAAAAGATGTCAACTATACCCTGAAAAAAGTACAGGAAAACAAAACATGTGCTATCATTGTAAGTGATACTTGTGTATGGAACATGCAGTTTTCAAGTGTGCAGACTGCCTTGGGTGAAGCAAAGATTATTTCTGTGGTAGACTTTCGTTTGTGTTTACACTGTAGTTCACATAGGTTTTTATTTCTGATGTTATCTTTTAGCTTTTGTGAGCAAATACAAAGCTGATGTGAAAATGTTGATGTTTATTCTAAACGCACAATCCATATTAAGAATTTAATACTTCATTTTATTGATATTTTATGTTCCTGTTAACTACAAACTGTGTAGTATAATAAGAACCTGACAAAACAGCAAGACCAGTGAGATGTCAAATATGTCCCTCAAAAAGGCCAGGAAAGCAAAACACATGTGCTGTCAGTCTATGCCATACCTGTGTATGATAATTGAAGTAAAGAATTTTTTTGTTATTTGGTAGAGCTCTATTGGTATTTTCATTGTAGTTCATATAGGGATTTATTTTTGTTGTTATTGTTTAGACATTGTACACCAAAAAAAGTTGGTGTTGAAAATTCTGGCCAAGGATTTAGCTCAGTGGCGCAGCGCCTGCCTGGCAAGCATGAGGTCCTGAGTTCGGTTCCGGTACTAAAAAAAAAAAAAAAAAGAATGAAAGAAAAGAAAAGGAAATTCTGATGCTTTTTAATAAACACTCAAGACGGGCTGGGAAGCAGGGTGGGCAGGCGAGGTTGATGGCCGGGGGCGGGGCGAGCACGGCGTCAGGCTGGCCGCTCACCGCCGCGGGGCAGAGCGGGGCCCGGGGAGCGGCCGGGCGGGCAGGATGAGCCTGAGCCCCAAGGGGCTCTCCAGCCTGCTGGGCATCGTCTCGGAGGAGGCGGGCAGCCGCAGCACCTTCCAGGGCCTGCCCACCGCCTTCCACCACTGCCTCAGCAAGGCCGGCCACTTCCGCCTGGGCTCGGTGCTGGCGATGCCCCCGGAGCACCCGGATCGCTGCCCGGCGCGGCGCAGCGCTCTACCCGCGGGGGCAGATGCGCCGCCCAGCCGCTGGCCGCCCACCCCTCCGCCACCAGCTCCGAGCACCTGCTCAACCCCGCCGCTCTCAGGGTTTTTACCGCCTATGACTCCACCAGGAAAGTTTTTTCTTCCCCAGCTGATGCTGGCACCCCCAAGGGAGCTGTTCAAAAAGTCCCCGCGCCGGATCGCGCGCCGGATCGCGCTGATGGACGTGGGGCGCGTGGGCCAGTCCCTGGACATCGGCGGGCTCCAGGTAGCCTCAGCTGAACCCAGTCGAAGTGGCAACGCAGAGTAAGGCCAGCTTCCCTAGGATTCTCAGCGACCCAGACGCGGATTCTTCTAATTCTGGATTTGACAGTCTTTGGTCAGTGCATCCAAACCACCTATTGAAAGCCATTTTCAGCCAGAGTTTATCCGTCCACCACCTCCGCTGCATATTTGCGAAGACGAACTGCTTGGCACAATCCCAGGAGCCCAAACATGCGATTCAGTGGGATAAATCCGCGTGCGTTAAGAATAGCACCGGGCTGGAGATCAAGCGAATCATGGCCAAAGCCTTCAAAAGCCCCTTCTCTTCTCCCCAGCAAAAACAGCTCCTTGGGGAGTTGGAGAAAGACCCCAAACTTGTTTATCATATTGGCCTCACTCCAGCCAAACTTCCAGACCTAGCGGAAAACAACCCTCTGGTTGCTAGAGATGGTGATGAAATTAATGCAGTCCTTCCAGATCACGGAGTATTTCTCCGCGCTGGTCAACATTGACGTGTCCTTGCACTCAATGGACGTTGTAAATTGACTAACTACAGCTGTTGATCTACCTCCTGAATTTATTCACCTTTATATAGCAAATTGCATCTCTACCTGTGAACAAATTAAGGATAAGTCTAAGCAGAATAGCTTGGTGCGTCTTGTGTGCGTCTTTCTCCAGTCCTTGATCCGTAACAAAATTATCAGTGCGCAGGACTTGTTTATCTAAGTGCGGGCCTTCTGTACTGAATTCAGTAGGAGAGGAGAAGATGCAGGCCTGTTCCGGTCGCCGAAGACACTGGACACTGGACACTGGGGAAAACACATTCAGAGACCAAAACGTCAAAATAATACCTCGCAAGAACCACCCGTGATTGTTCAACTGTATTGTGATTAGTTTTTGAAATTCAAAATTTAAAAACTTCGAGTGGATTGCTTGCTCTAATGCGTATAAATAACATTGTATCTACTTAAAGCAAAATTTTTCTTTTCCTGGACGATTGTTTCCTATAGATGAACTTTTGGTAAGGACCTGAGAAAATGTTCTTTCAGGTGTCTTGCTGATGACTATCCATAGGTGGACCCATTATCCCCAAAAAGTTACTGAAAGAAAGGAGATGATTCCTTCTTCCTTTTGTGCTTTGATAACACTAAAGAACGAATTGCCTGTTTTTGGTTAAAAGGCGCGATACAGGCTTCTGATAAGTCAGAAATCCAGGTTTCCTAAGGTTCCAATGTTAAAAAGACATTTTAGAATTTGTGATGTTTTGCTTGTGGCACTGACAGCAGCTGAGTGTACCTGCTACCATCTCATGAAGGAGCCTGAACTGAGGCTGTGCTTGTAACTATCCTGCTTTTCGTGGGGACATTTAAGTAACAGAACCCAGAATAAACATGTCTCTTAGGCCTCTTCTAAACATGGGAACATTTAGGATCCTTTTCTAGCACTATTTTGTTTTATTCCCCCGCTTAAGATGGTTCTGTTACTAGCCCAAGATTACCATTTTTTGGTCTTATTTTTAAGGAAAAACCTGAGTAATGCTTTGGGAGGTAGTGTCCCCGGAGAGCTGCCACCTGTGGTGGGGAAGATGGGGGCAGGGGTTGGAGAGGGGAGCAGGGCTGGCGTGTAGCTGTCATCCCTGTGACTCTGGGTAACAGTGTCTTCCATTAAAGTTATTTTTTATCAAAAAACACTCAATAGGGCCGGTGAGATGGCTCAGTGGCGTAAGCGCCTGCCTTGCAAGCGCGAGGGCCCGAGTTCGACTCCCGGATCCCACATACGGAAAAGGGGCCGGTGATATCGCTCAGCGGCACGGGCGCCTGCTGGCGTGCGAGGTCCTGAGGTCGACCCCCCGGTACCCACAAAAAAAAAACAAAAAAAACACTCAATAAATATTAAAAATTCAAGACTTTATTTTGTGTATTTTTCCTGTTAAGTACTCATTGTTTAACATAATAAAACTCATACAATTAAAATTAGTAATTTATCAATAGAAATATACTAAAGAATAAATGTGGGTATTATCTATCCACAACAATGCACCTTGGGCTGGTGAGATGGCTCAGTGGCATAAGCGCCTGCCTGGCAAGCGCGAGGGCCCGAGTTCGACTCCCGGAACCCACATAGGAAAAAAGGGCCGGTGATATCCCTCAGCGGCACGGGCGCCTGCTGGCTCACTAGGTCCTGAGTTTGACCCCCGGTACCCACACACACAAAAAAAAAGAAAAAGAAAAAAACAATGCACCTTTATGACAAAATTGGCATAATGCCCCATAATGAGGTGAATCATGTTCCAACTGAAAGATGTTGAATTCCTAACTCCCAGGCGCTCTGACTGTGCCCTTATTTGGAAATAGGGTCTTATAGGTGACAGAGTTAGTATGGGGTCACTAGGGTGGGCTGGAATCC
This sequence comes from Erethizon dorsatum, assembly GCA_028451465.1. Taxonomy (NCBI): domain Eukaryota; kingdom Metazoa; phylum Chordata; class Mammalia; order Rodentia; family Erethizontidae; genus Erethizon; species Erethizon dorsatum. The sequence continues at coordinate 19,760,482 of CM051829.1, read as the reverse complement.
ATCATGACTGGTGTCCTTATGAAAGGGGGTAATCTGGACACAGGGACAGACACACACAGAGAATGCCCAGTGAAGATGAAGTAGAGACTGGAGAATCTAAGTGCACCACGGCTTGCCAGAAAGACATCAGGAACTAGGAGAGAGCCTGGAACAGTCCTCACTCACAGCCCTCAGAAGGAATCAGTCCTGCTGATCTTTTGATTTTGGAATTTCAGCCTCAGCTTCCAAAACTGTAAGACGATAACTTTCTATTTTCTTTTTAACTCATTCAACTGTGGAACTTTGTTCTCTCAGACCTAGAAAACAAGTACTGCCTGGCCCAAACTGGAAGGCCTGGGCGGATTCCCTGCCTTTCTAACACCATCATCATCTCCCCATCTATCTCCTGAGATAGCTGTGAAAAATAGAAGTGTGTATTAAGCATGTATCCCTTGAGGCACTGAGATATGAATATAAAAATACTTCACATGGTGGTACACGCCTATCATCCCATCAACCTTGAAGGCTACATAGGAGATCAGTGTGGACTATGTGGAGACACTCGGTCTTACACACACACAAAGTACTTAATGGGTATGTGATTACAGAGCGAAAGATAATACGATTTCTTTTTTTATGTCAACTGAACCACAGCAGAAAACTGGATGGAAGATGTAGACCGGGGCTGGAGATGTAGCTCAGGGAGTAAGCTAGCTCAGTAGTCAAGCGCCTGCCTAGCATGTAGGAGATGCTGGGTTCAATCTTTAGCACAGAAGAAAAAAAAGGTCAAATATTTTTTATATAATTAGAATTTCCACAGTACTCCTTTAAAGGCTAAGAATTTACACAGGAACAAGGACAAAACCCAGCTACTATTGAGCATATACTATGCGCTTTAAAAAAATGCTTTGTATTCATTATGTGCATTATGCCATTTAATACAGAGAGCTACGGTGATACAAGTACTGCTATTTTCCTTCTCTAGAGACAAAGGAAATTAAGATTAAGTAGACCGTCCAAAGTGGCAGGGCTATGTCATGGTTGAGCTGCGATCTGACCCCTCCTCACCTCTGAGGCCAGCTTTTAATGACTGTAGCACAGGGCTTGACTTCGAAGAGTGGTCACACTGTCACCTGCCCGGTCCCCATTCCCCAGGCCCTGAATTATCAGCTGGGTTTCTAACAGTCTTGCTCCTCTAGCAGCAAAAGGAACTTATTTCCTTAGAAGTAGGAATTTACTTACTTAGAAGTAGGCAACAGGCATTAATAGACTAAAAACCAAGCTCTGAAAATAATCTGCACGCATTGTTACCATTTCCTATAACCCAAGTCCCTGCCACCTGCACAGGAGTGGACATTTTCCTAGGCTCAAAGCCTTAAATATACTTGCCAGTGCAAGACTGAGTTGTACCAGGGTGAGGGGTTTGAGGCTGAAGGGCAAAGAGCACTTGAGAAGTTCTGTGCTCTGCAGAGACTGATAGGAATGAGGTCATTCTACACTCTAGATCATTCTAGGGACACAGCAAAGACCCCTATACTTTCCAGTGATTGAAGAAAAACCAAAGCCAGTCACAGGTCTGATCAACAACTCTGGACAGCACTGCAGACTTTGGGGGGCATCTGAGACCAAGGCAGAATCAGGAGGAACATAACTGTCCATTTCCTGGCTCAGGAGGACTGACTTTGAGTTTCAGTGAGCACGACTAAGTTTATTCCCACTTAACATCAATACTTGCTTGTGCCACTGCTATCTATCTATTATCTATCATCTATCATCTATCATCTATCTATCGCAGTACTGGGGATTTAACCCAGGGCCTTCACAATGAGCTACATTCCAGCCCTTTTTTATTTTGAGACGGTGTCTAAGTCACAAAGTTGCCCAGGCTGAGCCTCAGCTTGTGATCCTCCTGCCTCAGCCTCCCCAAATCCTGAGATTACAGGTGTGGGATACCACGTTTGGCTTGTGTGGATGCTTTTAAGAGCTCCTCAGCAAGAGGCAGGCAGGGTGATGCTAGCAGCCCTGCAGGCCCCTGTTCTTCAACACACTACCAAGGGTCCAGTGTTGGATAAAGGAAGCCAGCCAACCCAGACCTGCGCTCCCACGGGGCTGTTCTGTGGCTTTAAAGACAAGGGACACACATGCGTTCACACCCCTACCCCCCAACCTTTCCAAAACTTTCTGCAGTCTGTTTTACTAGGCAGGTCTCAGACTGAGCAGCCCCAGCTACGGTCTCCTTTTCTACATCTCTAACGACTGGAGAGTTGGGATGGCGTCTGGGAAGGTCCGAGAGACTTGGACACAAATGAACCCCTTGACTCTGTCACTCACAGCTGTGTGGCTCTAGGTGAGTTCCCTAGTATCTCTGAGTAGCTTTCTTTTTCTGTGTAGAAAGAAGGCCTTGTATTTATCTCGAAAGTTTGGTGTATGGACTAGAGAAAGATGTCTATTGCCGTACTTTGTTGGAGACCAAGTAAGTGGTAACATTTTTTTATCCAATAATTGGAGGGACTGGGTCAGCTCTGTTTGACCATTCTTTTTAATATCTGATAATGCTTCCACTGTACTCACATACATTTCATTTGACCCATCCAATTTTTTTTTTTTTTTTTAGTACTGAGGATTGAAACCAGTGCCTTCAAACTGAGTTACATCCCCAGCTCATTTTTATTTTGAGACAGGGTCTTAAATTGTTAAATTGCCTAAGCTGGCCTTGAAACTACAATCCTCCTGCCTCAGCCTCCCAGAGTGCTAATAATGATATAGGGGGAATAATATAACTCCCAAGCTGCTAGATGTCAGATATGCTGAGTTCGTGTGCCCCAAAATTGAAGAATGATCTCTAAAGAACAATGGAGGTTAAGAGTATGAAAAACTCATCAAGAGAGATAGTTCCTAGGAGACAGGAGGGGACCCAAATGTGGGTTGTCAAAGAGCCCACTTCTCCAAGGCAGTTTTATAGAGCAAAATCACGAGGCGGGTACAATGTGGGTCAAAACTATGATCAACCAATAAGATTACAAGTATAGCTGCTTAGGTAATATTGATCCAATGGGGAAGCAAGTCACGTAATAATTGTACATGCAGAAAGAACAAGGACCTTTTAAGGAAGGGATAGATCAGGAGGTCCTGGTCATCCATCTGGGTGACTGATGTCTACCTAGACTTTATTGGATCAAGTGATACCAATTTTGGTATAATCTTCAATTTATTACTGATCCCTTGGGGAGGCATGTAGGCCTGGTCATTCCCTCTTTATCTTTTTTTTTTTTTCTTTTTTGCTTGTTTGTTTTTGTTTTTTGAGACATGGTCTCGCTATGCAGTTCAGGCTGAACTTGAATTCACTATGTAGCCCAGGCTGGCCTCAAACACATGGCGATCCTCCTACCTCAGCCTCCCTAGTGCTGGAATTACAGGCGTGCTCCAGCACACCTGGCTGTGTCCGTCTTTATCTTGAGGCCTGGCCTTCAACAGATGCACCTCCAGCCACAGCTGTAATGTGTTCTCACCTTCTGCATTGACTCCCTTTGAGGGCCTAGCCCAGCCCGACTGCCTATATTTCATCCAATAAATATTGAATACCTTTTCTGCCCAGGAAAGGCGCTGGATACTGGGAGCTCTAGAGATCTGAGCATGGTCTCTTCTGCAGGGAGCTGAAGTCTCCAGCAGAGGAGATAAGACTTGTACTGCAGGACTATAAATCAAGGAAGAGATGAGTGTCTGCTTTCAGTAGATAAGGTGGTTGGTAAATAGGCTTCCAGGTCTGCCTCATGCAGAGCTAAGGTCCTAAAGACCACTTATTAGGGAAACAAAGACAAGGGAACAGGGCCTCTTTATCTCTGGACTCCTGACAGACAGACATTTAGCACAAGTAACACAGAAGAACCCTGGAGTTCACTGGTCCCTGGGGCGTATTTGGCCTTTGTTGGCTCTGTGTGATTAGTCTCAGGACCAGATTTCTTTATGACCACAGTGGCTATTGCAGCTTCTGTTTGTCTCCCCAGCTGGTGGACACAAAGTCTCATGTGGAAAAAGGCAAACACCCTCCCCAAATATGGTAGCAAGAAGCCCCTCCTCTCGATGAGAAAGGAAGCCCCCCTCCCCAGTTCAGCCCTCCTTTCCAGTACCAGAGGGAAAGGGGCCACACTTGGCACTCTCCTTCTAAAGGTTTCAGACCCCAGAAGGTTTTTTTAGGGCCATGAAAACACTGTGCACGCTGCAGTGGTGGAACTGTCATGACACGTTTGTCCAAACCCACAGAATACACTACACCAGGAGCGAGTTGAGTCCTAACGTAAACTGGACTTCGGGTGATAATGAAGTGCCAACACCACTGCGTCAGTGATCACAAATGTGCCACTCTTGTGCTGGGTGAGGAGAGGCTGTGCACAGTGGGGGCAGCAGATAGAAAGGAAATTTCTGTACTTTCCTCCCAACTTTGTTGTGAACCTGAAATTCTCTAAAAATACAGTATTATTATTATTATTATTTTTTTTTTTTTTTTTATGGGTACCGGGGGTCGACCTCAGGACCTCGTGCGCCAGCAGGCGCCCGTGCCGCTGAGCGATATCATCGCCCTTTTTTTGTATGTTGGGTTCCGGGAGTCGAATTCAGGACCTCGTGCTTGCCAGGCAGGCGCTTATGCTGCTGAGCCATCTCACCGGCCCTAAAAATACAGTATTCTTAAAAAAAAAAAAAAAAATTGCTGGGCCTCCTGGGGAAGAGGAGGAGATGTCCTTGACAAAAGTGACTTCGGTCCACAGGGCTGATGAAATGGCCACTGTGGAAAGTTGTAACCAGCTGGAAGCAACTTTCACAAAGCCAGGAGTCTTTCTGCATATTCCCCAGGCTCCGGCACCTACAGCGAACCTTAACACAAGTGCAGTGCATAACAATGCGCCAAGGCCCTGGGAAGCTCCCGGGTGCGGTGATGTTTTGTTCCGTGATTCACCTTCAGTCACGTGGGAAGTGTTTTTCTACCGGGCTGACCCTCTGGTAAACAACGTTTGTAACTCAGATTAGATTACTCTCTCCTTGTCTTTCAAAAGCAGTTTAGGAGAGATACGCGTTATCTAGCAATGATTTACTGATTATCTCACACATGTCATACAAATCTGAATAAAGGCTAGAACAAGAGTTAAACACAAGTATGTTAGTAGGTAAAAACACAAAAACAAAGTAACAAAATAAAGTTTTGATTTCTAAGACGTCCTAGGGGAAACACTCAATTTTAAAACCATTCAAGTGAGATAAGGCAATTAAAAACTCTAATCATGTGTTATTTATAAAATGATTATGTGTCTGTATAGGTGCCTATGAATAAGAGGAATTTAAGAAACTTAGGAAACATAATTATTATGACAATACTATTTTTGTTAAAAAAGGAAATGGAATTTGGAGTTGGTGTGCAGGTTAAAATACAGAATTAGGCATCATCAAAATTCTGAAATTACAAAAGATAGCCTGACTTGTTAAGTTATACAAAGCTTCACCAATTGACAGTTATAAGGGACAGAATGCTGGGTTGCTGCTTTTCTGTGCAAGACAGGCCAGCACTGGGGGATAGTCCAAGCTAAATGTGCATTAGCAGTCTTTTTGGCTGGTCCAAAGAAGTTCTTTTTATCTTCAGCAATACAGTTTTCACACACACACCCACACCCTCCCCCCAGTCCCTAGTTTTGCAGCCCATCAACCCCTGACCTCATCTTTGGCTAATGACTAATTGAAGGTCAGGTAAGTGTGAGTAAGTGTGGCAGTGTTTTCCCTATGTGCACAAAACTATGTTTCCCAGAATTTACAACCCTATCCTTTGGTGATTTACTGTTTTGTGTTTTTTTGTGGGTACCGGGGGGTCGACCTCAGGACCTCGCACGCCAGCAGGCACCTGTGCCCCTGAGGGATATCACCGGCCCTTTTTTTGTATGTGGGATCCGGGAGTCGAACTCAGGACCTCGAGCCACCAGGCAGGCGCTTATGCCACTGAGCTATCTCATCGGCCCCCTGATTTACCGTTTATACTACCCAGTGGTGTTTTCTATCATAGTGATGGTGCACAGGAATGAAGACACCTCTCTCATGTTGCTTTATGTAGAATTAGAGCTCTTCTGAGTGTTTGCAGGTTATATGATATTGATATCATCCAGCAGGCCTGTCTGCTTTCCTGCCACACAACCTCTGTTCTCCTCATTCTCTCCCCCACTTCTTCTGCCCTCTTTCTCTCCCACGACTTGACCTCACCATTAGACAAGACTAATTGCAATTCTGCACCAAGGAAAAAATGGCCAGTAAAACAGACAACAAAAAGAAAATATATGTGCTCCCCTCAAACTTCTCAGAGACTATCCCCCCAGTGCTGGCCTGTCTTGCATATAAGGCAGCAACCCAGCATTCGTCCCTTATAATTGTCAACTGGTGAAGCTTTGTGCAATTCCTTTTCTAAGAACTGCTTGATCTGATGATGTCATTCATCTCTGTCGAGGTAGAGGAAATTTCTCGGCATGTTCCAAGCAGCAGCGTCTGTTTACTTAATAAACTTATGTAATATAGATTGTTATTAGCAGTTCTGAGGTTCAGGAAGGGGGAAAAGACGTCAGCCACAACCACTGCACTCCAGTGGATTTGCTGTTGCGGCTGATGTTTGCAGTGATGTTTGTAGGGGGCTTTGATTGACAGCAGGGAAGCACTGAGACTGAAATAACGAGAGAGGTGAATGAACAGACATTGGTGGTGGCCATGCTGAAAGATTTTTAACTACTGTACTATAAGGATCAGGAAACTTTAATGATAAAAGCATCATTAGTAGGCTCATGACAAACAAAAGTGCCTCACATGATGACAAACTGGGAGTATTTATCTGGCATGAATATAATGAGGCCATGTACCTGCAGCAAGTGTAAAAAGGAGATATTTCCTGGTATGACTGTTTAGTAGTGAGATCATGTGTAGATATCCATGGAAACAGGTGCAGTAGTATGGGAAACATCATGTTCTTAATACTTTATGTATCTACATTTAATGAGAAATAGAAGAAAAATGATGATGTCACACATAGCTAAGTATAGCTGTGAAATTACAGGATGCCACATCCAGGGCTTGAGTAAATCAGATGATAAAACTCAAGTTTTGACACTGAGCATTACAGACAAGGTTTATCATATAAAAATAATTTATTTTCTGAATTGACCCGATTGCGTGGTGGGGATGAACTGATGTTTGGAGATAAAACATCTTTATGACTCTAGAACTTTGGCTTAAGGAAGAAAGCACATTTCTGTTACACTGTACAGCATTATTTGCACTTAATTCTCTGGACTTATCCATGTACCACATGGGTAAATTAAAGCCGAAACAACACACACACTCCCAGTTTATGGGAATCTTCCATTGTTCCCAAAGAATATTTTATGAAGTATCATAGCTTTGAGGACCCTAAGGTCTGTGGGTTCCCTAGTTTCCACAATAATATTTTAGTTTTGTTTTGCTGCAGTACTGGGGATCAAACACAGGACCTCATGTGCATCCGGCAGGTGCTGTACTGTTCAGCTACATCCCCAGCCCTCTCCCGGACTCTTGAGCTCAGAAAGTCCAGCCCTTAAGATACCTGAGGATATTACCACTAGTAGATAAATATTAGCATTAGAATCAGTTTTGTTTTGTGGTGGCTTGGTTTGCTATTCACAGGTGTTTATTTTGTCTCAGTATTTACTACAAAATGGAAGTTTTTCCTACCTCCACACTCACCCCAGGACAGCTTGGTGTTTTCTCTGGTCAGCAACAAAGATTGCACAATCTGAGGCATCGTGGCCAGACTGTCACAGGCAGTTTCAAATAATCCAGAATATTTGCAGCATGTATCATTTAAAAAGGGTCCATGCCCTTCAAATTCTTGGATCTTGTAAATATATATCCAAATGTAAACAGTGCTTGAAAATCAATTTGTAAATGTACAGCAGAAAAACAAACCAGGTACATAAACGATTTTCAAGAGAAGAAATAAAAATTGTAAATAAATGTATACTAAAGGTTGGTTTCATGAAAAATAAAGGAAGTGAGAAGTATAATAAGAGGAATTTTTTTTCTAAAACATACTAATATTAACAGGAGATACAACATATTGTATGGTCAAGTATTTGGAAAACATTTTCAATTACTGCTGTTGGGAATATATAAGGGCTATAACTTTTCTGAAGGGTATTTTATTTCAAATTTCTTTCTGCTGGGGGGAAAAAGAAAGAAGTAACTACTTGGATAACCTCAGCAATATGTGAGAGAATACTGGTGGAAAACAGTGGCAATATTTTTATAAGTTTGATGGAGTAGGACCTGCTTACAATAGCACGAGGGCTGAAAACTAATAAAAATAGATCTGACTACATAAAAAATTAAAACTCTAAATGGCAAAAAATATCCCATAAAGTTAAATACAAATGTTAGATTGGATTTGTCTGTGTGTGTATGTGTGTGTGTGTGTATTGGGAATTGAACCCAGGCCCTCACATATGCTAGTAAAGCATTCTAGCACTAAGTTACATTCCCTAGCCTTCTTTATTTTATTTTTTAAACAGGGCCTTGCTAAGTCATCCAGGCTGGTTTGAACTTGTGTTTTTCTTGCCTCATCCTCCTCTGTAGCTGGGCTTACAGGTATGTGCCATTATGACCTGTGTGTGTGTGAGGTTATAGTATATGTGAGTTATAATATGTGAGAGGATTCCTTGGTGAAGAATTGCAAATCATGCTTTAGTGCACGCCTGTAATCTCAACACTCAGGAGGCTGAGGCAGGAAGAGTGCTGCAAATTCGAGGCCAGCTTGGGCTACATAGTGAGTTCAAGGCCAGCCTGGACTACATAGTGAGACCCTGTCTTATTTTATTTTATTTTATTTTTTTTTTTTTTTGTGGGTACCGGGGGGACGACCTCAGGACCTCGCGCGCCAACAGGCACCCGTGCCGCTGAGCGATATCACCGGCCCCTTTTTCGTATGTGGGATCCGGGAGTCGAACTCGGGCCCTCGCGCTTGCAAGGCAGGCGCTTATGCCGCTGAGCCATCTCACCGGCCCGACCCTGTCTTAAAAAAAAAATAAAATTGCAAATCATGTATTCTCAAATGCCATTAGAGGGAATCTAAATGAGTATACAAACTTTCTATAGAATAATATATGAAAAATTAAAATGCATTTGATTCTACAATCCTGCTTAGAATTTACTTAGATGTATGTTTTGAAGTATATAGATATGTATATTTAAGGATTTTCTTGGAGTATGTGTATAACAGCAAAATATTGAACATAAACAGAATGTTCACCATTTTTAATAGACTAGTTATTAATAATCACATGTTCTGTTATGCTATTAATGTGATAGGTATATGGAAAAATTTTAACATGGACTGTGTATAAAATGGAGATGACAAAATATATAGTATAATCTATTATAAAGCTGTGTACCTATGTGTATATATTAATAGAAACAATTCTAGAAAGCATACACTAAAAATAATAAAAGTCATCTCTGGCTGAATTGGGGCATCATGGGATTTACTTCTCAATTCTATATTTCTATGCTTTTGAGCTTTTTACAATGAATAGATGTAACTTTCTTACATAAAGAAAAAGTGTATTTACATTTTAGTAGAAAAATTAGTAGATAAGATTATATCTTTCCCCTATTCTTACCTATTTTATATTTTCCAAATTCTTTACGAGTGTTCCCAACAATATTGTGACATGCTTGACACAGTAAATGGTTTTGCCCAAATGTCATTTAAAAAGAAAAATATTGTAAAGCCATGCCCTGTGAACCATGCCTGTAATGCCAGCTACTCTGGAGGCCGAGACAGGAGGATGTTAAGTCTGAGGTCAGCTTGACCAACTTAGTGAAACTGTGTCTCAAAAATAAAAATAAAACAGGCTGGGAATGTAACTCAGTGCTGCAGTGCTTTCCAAGCATGTGGGAAGCCTGGATTCAATCCCCACTACCACCCAAACAAAAACAAACAAACAAACAAACAAAAACCCAATTTAATATTTGTGGTTTATGTTTAACTTTATGGTAAAAAGGTTTGAGGATGTAGCTCAGTGACAGAATGCCATTGACTTCAATTCCCAGCACCACAAAAAACAAAAACAAAAATCCCTGTAATTTAAAGGCTACAAGTGAGAGGAGAAAATCCATATCACCAATACGTTGGGATTGGATGCATGCAAGAGTTATCGATATAAATCTTGTTAATCTTTTATTATATATTTTTATTATTTATATTTTTAAAATCAACACTGATGTTAAAGAAAGAAAACGTGTTTTCAAATAGATAGGGCATGTAGAAATAAAAAGGATTTCCATCACTGGAGGACTGGGTTAAAAGCTTATCAATATGACTAAGTAATAGCCTGTTTTATGGCATGGAAGGAGGGTGAGGTAATTAATTTTTAAAATAAGAAAAGGGCCACACGGGCATATACCCATGATACATTTTGTTTGGTTTTTTTTGTTTTTAAGTTTGTGTGTGTCGGGTGTGTGGAAATGTATGTATCTGGTTTAGAAGGTGGCTACACAGTTGTGTATAGTTTTATTTATTTAGTTTTTCCTTGCTGGGGCTCAAAGCCTGTGATATGTCCTCAGCCCCACAGTCTGAAATTTATAAAGGATATAAATATTTATTTTTCTTGAAATGTTGCTAAGGACTTTTTTTTAACGTTACACCACTTAAAAAATTGATAATGGTTAATAATGTGAGCTTTCCCCGTACTGGGGATTGAACCAAGGGCCTTTACACACCCCTAAGATCCCCTTTAAATTTTGACACAGGGTCTGGCTAAGTCACTATCTTGAGGCTGGGCTTGAATTTGTAGTCCTCCTGCTTCAGCCTTCTAGAGTGCTGGGATTACAAGAATTTACCTTTTTTGAATAATTAATTATGCTGCTTCTTGCCATTTCTTTCAATGCTCTTGTTAAAGTTAAAATAGAGGGCCGTCGCCATGGCCGACGTGGAAGACGGTGAAGAGCCCTGCGCCTTGTCTTCTCACTCAGGGGGCGCAGGCTCCAAGTCGGGAGGTGACAAAATGTTTTCGCTGAAGAAGTGGAAGGGCCACGTGGAGCTGGGACGGGGAATGCGGTAAGTGCGCCATCTGCATGTCCAGGTGATGGATGCCTGTCTTAGGTGTCAAGCTGAAAACAAACAAGGGGATTGTGTTGTGGCCTGGGGACAATGCAATCATTCCTGCCACAATGGCTGCACATCCCTGTGGGCAAACAGAACAACCGCTGCCCTCTCTGCCAGCAGGACTGGGTGGTCCAGAGACTCTGCAAATGAGAGTGGCGGAAGCTTTCCGAGTGCAGGTATTCACCACCCTGGTGGATGCTGCTGTCAAGTGGCTGACAGAGGCTCTGACACTGCAGGGGACCACTTCTTCCCATAGAAGGCAGTGCTTGGTCCCTTGGGACACATCAGAGGCATGATTTAGCATTTTGTCAACTTAATTTTTAGGAATTCTCTACAATTAAGAAGATAATTTATTAAAGGTGGTCTTTCCTACCTCTGTGGTGTGTGTCACATACACTGTTTAGAAGTGCTGTAAAAAAGAAGAGTCCAAATCAAATGACGCTTATAATTTACCTGTCGCTATACAAGGGGCTGTAGGACAAGTTCCGTTCACAGGAGGATTTTTTGCACACTTACAGTTGATCAGATAAAGAGTAATAAATAAAGTGCAGTTTAAAACTCAACTCTTATCCTCAATTTGTTCCTAATATTTATTTTTGGGGGAAGAGGGGAGATTCCTTGATATCTTTATTTGATATATTGAGAATTTTAATTTTGGACCAGTGAACAGGGTAAATAAAATTTAACTCTCAGGCATATGGGATTTCGATTGTTTTTGAGGGTATTCTCTTATCTTTGTCTCATCAAGAAAATGTAGATCTGCATTCATTTCACTGTGAAATCATTGAGTGTTAAAGGACAGGTATTTTCTAGGTCTGGAAAGATTAAGTTGTATGTTTTAGGCAAAATATTAATGAAGGGGGAGATGTTTACATGTAATATTGGATCAAAAAGTTTATCATGCAGTGCTTTAATAAATGGCTTACTCTCAGTTATAACTGTATGTACAACTTGCAACTTAAACTAATTTATCAAGTAAAAAAAAAATAAAGTTAAAATAGAGTTCAAAGGCTGGGGATGTAGCTTAGCTGATAAGAGCTGCTTGCCCAGCATGCATGGAGTCTTGGGTTCAGATTCCTTGGACTGCTAAGATACATAGAGTTTCAAGATACTTCCTTAAATAAGCCACGTCCAGCTGGAAGCTCAATCCTAATATTGAGCCTTATGCCATGAGGACTTAATAATAACATTTTTGGATTTAATCCTCAACTCTTAAGACAAGCCCAATTTTCTAAGTTTAGTCTTTGCATCTGGGCAGGACAAGAAATGACTCTATCAGATGCTGATCTGAAACCAAAGAGGCCATCGCCGCATAATTGTATGAACATGTTGAAATGAATATATGTGGCCATAATGGAACCTTTGATCTGGTAGAGTGAAAGTCTAGATTTTATTCCAAGGTTATGTTCCCCTCTTCCACAAAGAATCCTAGAAAACAATGAAAACAGCCTGGGCATTTTTTGAACAGAGGCAGAGGTGGCCACAAGAATGCTTCCTACTTCAGAGGCTACTCAGATAACTCTGCTGTTATGTGACATAAATCCTTTTAGTCAAAACTCTAAATACAATCCTTTTAGTCAAACTCTAAATACATATGGCTCTAAATACATATAATTTCTTTAATACAGAAATTATTACAATCTTTTTAGGTCCATGTCTACTTGGAGTGACACTTTTCTAGAGTAGCTTCAATTTAAGACTGAATACAGAAGTAACTAATAACCAAAGTATAACTACAATAAACCCTCTTCCTTTCATAAAGTTGTTTCAGGATTTACAAAGTGATTTTACACATATTTAAGCAATCAAAGGAGAAATCACATCATTGGTTCATTTTCAAATGGCCTGCACTTATTAAATGAAATTTATAAACTACCTATGTCATCATCAAGGAATTTATCCTTTCTTATGTACCCAGAACACACCAATTGTCTCGGACTTTACTATTGGCATTCAAGTTCAGATACACATATCCTTTTAAAAGTTGTTTCATGAAAACAGAGTGGAGAGGTAGTGTGGACCAGTATAAAGAGCCTCAGTGCCATGTATTGGCCCAAATTTCAAATTAAAAACACATTTTTTTGTTTTGTTCAGTTTTATTGAGGTGTAATTGACAAATAAAAATCACAATACATATTTCAGCTATCCAATTATATATATATTTTTATATTATATTATAATATATTATATATTATATCTAAATATATAATTGAATATCTATTATCATATATAACATATAAATAATATATTTTATATAATATATAAATAATAAATAACATTATATATTATAATATATATATTGTATATATAATGATTGCCACAATAAAATGAATTAACACACCCCATCACCACACTAGTCACTATTTTCTCAGTGTATATATCATGATAGTTAAGATCTGTACTCTTAGAGAATTTCAAGTAAACAATATAGCATCATTAACTTGAGTCACTATGATGTACATTAGGTTTCCAGAACTTATTTGTCTTGAAACTGAAACTTTTTTTTTGAGCAGGGTCTCGTTATGTAGTTCAGGATGGACTCGAACTCACTATGTAGCCCAGGCTGGACTCAAATCCACAGCGATCTTCGTGCCTCAGTTTCCCAAGTGCTGGGATTACAGGCATGGGCTACCTCACCCGGTTTAAACCTGAAACTTTTTACCCTTTGGCCGGCACCTCCCCATTTCCCCCACCAAACCCTGGCCCCTGGCAACCACCATTCTACTCATTGCTTCTGTGATTCTACTTTTTAGAGACCCATGCTCTATTTGCCTTTCTGTGCCTGTCTTTCCTTACTTAGCACAATGCCCTCCAGGTTCATTCATGTTTATTTGAATCCCAGCTCTGCCCCATTTTTGCTGGTTATATAGTCAAAGGCAGTTTTATGTCCAGAAAATTGAAATAATACTTATTTACGGGGTGACAGTGAAAATTAAATAAAACACGGTGTAAGATTTTTGTCTCTGAAATTACAATCTAACCCACTGACATTATCCTAGTTATCCAAGAGGCAAACACATGAAACACATTTCCTGAAAACTTGTGACTTAAAAACAAATACAAAACCAAATGTTCAGTTAAAAATATCATCTCAGAGAAATTCGCCTTCCACTAGAAAGTGTCAGAAACCACAGCCACAAGAGAGGGGAATCGATGGAGGACAAGCGTGTTCCAGAAATCTCAAAAGGCAGTGTATTATTTTTTATCATAGCCATCACTTTTCAACCTCAATTGCTTTGATTTTGCGTGCCAGAGCCAAAGTTCCTTTCAGATATTACACTGTCTTTTGGGTCCATCAGAAATTTTTAACATATTATACATATAGATTATGGTACTGCAATAGAAATGAAGCCTAATCAAAGAAAACGTAGGGACAGCATATTAACTTTATGGACTTGTCCTAAGGTAAAGCTACATTTTTTGTGGGGGAAGGTTTTTTCTACTTCCTCTTTTACAGAGGCAGAGATCCAAGGCGCTAAGAATAGATGACTTCCTCTTTTCACTACATCTTGCCTAATTAAGCCATCCAATTACACAATTCCTGGGCCTCTTGGACGTCATTCTTCTGCTTACAGTTTTTCTTGACTTTGGTTAGAAATACATTAATTTGTTTAAAATTTCTTCTAGGGTTCTGAGAAAGCATAGGAGTATATACTGTTTCCTCTTTTCACTTAGGAGCTACTTAACTCAGGAATCAGGACTCATTCTCTCGCATAGCTGTTTCCATTTGCTGTGGGTATTTATCCTCCCCTCATGTGTATGTGCAAAATGATCTTGAACATTGTGTCCAAATTGTCATGCGAAACCACAGCTCTGTCCCAGACCTAATCAGACACCTTTTATCTTTGAGGACTTTTTTTTTTTTTTTTAAGACAGGGTCTCTCTGTGTAGTTCAGCCAGACCTTGAACTTATCATGTAGCCCAGGCTGGCCTCAAACTCACAGCAATCCTCCTGCCTCAGCCTCCCAGGGGCTGAGATTACAGGTGTGCACCACCATGCTCGGCATTGAGGATAATATGGTCCTAAGGTTGAAAGTTTATGAAAAATAAATTCAGATGAGATGGAAAGCTCATATACACATTTTTAGCTCCAAAGAAATGTAAAATCAAGAGAACAAACAAGTAGGAACTACAGATGTTGGTGGGGAGAAGAATATGACATAAAAGGTCACACAATAGGCTATGGAACCTCCATTTGCAAATCCCTATTCTAGGCTATAAATAAGGTTCAGATGGCCCACCCAGGTATCTGATGAGAACTTCATAAGCGTTCCAGCCCCCCAAATTGTGTGGTAAGGTAACCTCCAAATTTGTGTAGTTTGAAAAGATACTTCCCTTGATTGTGTTTGGGCTTTTGAGACATGGCCTTGATATGTAGTCCAGGACACCCTCCAACTTGCAATCTTGCTGCCTCAACCCCCCTGAGACCCGGGATTGTAGATATGCCTCACCATATCTGGCTCCTTTGGGTTTTTTAAAGCTTTTTTTTTTTTTTTTTTTTTTTTTTTAGCGGGGGTATGTACTGAGGATTGACCCAGGACCTCAGGCATACTAAGGAAATACTGTACTACTGAGATGCACACTCAACCCTTCTTATTTTATTTTGAGACAAAGTCTTGCTCAGTTGCTCAAGCTGGCCTCAAACTTGCAATCCTCCTGATTCAGCCATCCAAGTAGCTGTGATTATAGGTATTTGCCAACATGTCTGGTTTAAGTTTTATTTTTAATAGAAAAAAGAAAAGATATGTATATGTGAACACTGCTTTCTAATCCACTTATCTGTTGATGGACGCTTAGATTATTTCCATATCTTAGTTACTGTAAATACTGCTGCAATGAATGTGGGAGCGCAGATATCTCATTAGCAGATATATTTCTATCCCTTCCGGTACATACCCAGTGGTGGAATTGCTGGATTATATAGCAATTCTATTTTTAGTTGTTGAGGAATCTCCATACTGTTTTCCAAAATACCTGTAGTAATTTCCAATACTATGAAGAGTACACGAGGTTTCTTTCCCTTTTCTTCATGTCCTCACCATTACTTGTATTTCCTCTTTTTGATAATAGTCAATCTAATAGATGTGAAGTAATAGCTCACTGTGATTTTAATTTGCTTTTCTCTGAGGATGTTGAGCACTTTTTCCTCGCCGCCTTTCCTTCCTCTTCTCTTTCCTTCTTTATTTTCTCTTGGGCAATGCTGGGGAATGAACACAGGGCCTCTGGAATGTGAGGCAAGATCTTTAAACAGGATTATTTTTCTTGCTATGGAGTAATTTGAATTTCTTATATGTTTTTGGATATTTACCCCTCATCAATATATGATACAAATATTTTCTTCTACTCTGTGGGTTCTTCCTTCATTCTGTTGTTTCTTTTGCTGTGTGGAAGCTTTTCAGTTTAATGCAATCCTATTTCTTTATTTTTACTTTCATTGTTTTCACTTTTTGAATCATATTCAAGAACTTGTTGCCCAGTCTATAGTTTTAGGTCATAGGTTTAAATCTTTAGTACATTCTGAGTTGATTCTTGTTTAAGCGGTAAGAATCCATTCTTCTTCTTCTTCCTCTTCTTCTTCCTCTTCTTCTTCTTCTCCTCCTTCTCCTCCTCCTCCTCCTCCTCCTTCTTTTGTTTTTTGTTTTTTGAGACAGGGTCTCCTGTGTAGTTCAGACTGGCCTTGAGTTCACTATGTGGTCCAGGCTGGCCTTGAACTCATGGCAATCCTCCTGCCTCAGCCTCCAGAGTACTGAGATTACATGCGTGTGCCACCACGCTTGGCCATTCTGATTCTTCTGCATGTGGATATCCAGCTGTTCTAACATCATTTATTGAAGAGATTGTCCTTTCCCCAATGTGTGTCCTTGGCACCTATGTCAAAATTAATTGACTGTAGACGTGTAGTTTTCTTTCTTGGCTCTCTATTCTATTCCATTAGGTGATGTGTTTGTTTGTATAGCAGTACCATGCTGGTTGGCCTGGAACTTTCCGTCCTCCTGCTTTAGCCTCCCAAGTGCTGGTATTTCAGTCATGGGCTACCATGCCCAGCTCAACCACAATGTTTGAATTACTATAGCTTTATAAAACATTTTAAAAGCCAGTACTTTGGGCTAGGCATGTTGGTAGACACCTATAATCCCAGCACTTGAGAGGCTGAGGCAGGAGGATTGCCTAGAGTTTGAGACTAGCCTGGGCTACTTAGTGAGTTCAAGGCCAGTCTGAACTACACAGGAGACCCTGTCTCAAAAAACAAAAAACAAACGAAGAAGAAGAAGAAGGAGGAGGAGGAGGAGGAGGAGGAGGAGGAGGAGAAGGAGGAGGAGAAGGAGAAGAAGAAGAAGAAGAAGAGGAAGAGGAAGAGGAAGAGGAATATATTTTTATTATATATAATAAAATAAAATCCAGTAGTTTCATACCTGGAGCCTTGCTCTGTTTATTCAAGTTTTTTTTTTTTTTTTTTCTTTTCTATTTGGGGTCTTTTATGGTTCTTTAAGAAGTCCAGGATTATTTTTTTCTGTTTTCATGAAAAATGGCATTAGAATTTTGATAGAGAATGTGTTGAATTTGTAAATTGTTTTATGAGCATTTTAGCAATATTCATTCTTTCCATCCATGAACATGGCATAATGCTCTGTTTGTGTGGTCTTCAATTTCTTTCATCATTGCTTGACAGTTTTCTGTATATGGGCATCCTTGTTTAAGTTTACTCCTTGACTGTCTCCCTCTCTCCCTCCCTCCCTCCCCCCCTCACTTCCTCCCTTCTTTCCTTCCTTACTGTGCTAGGGATCAAATCTAGGTCTTTCGCAGGCTGAGCAAATGCTTTACTGAGCTATAACTCCAGGCCTACCCCTAAGTATGTTGTTTTTTGCTGCTATTGTAAATGTGTCTTCTTTATTTCGTTTTTAGTGTAAGTGGATAGAAACACTACTGATTTTTTTAAGTTTTTTTTTAAGTTTTTTTTTTTTTTTTTTGGGTACCGGGAATCAAACTCAGGACCTTGCGCTCACCAGGCAGACGCTTGCGCCACTGAGCTATATCCCCGGCCCTATAAGTTGATTTTTGTATAGTGCAATTTTACTGAATTTTTTTACAGTTCTGACAGATGTTGGTGACATCTTTAGGACTTTTTATATGTAAGACCATATTTTCAGCAAGCAGAGACAATTTCACTTCCCCTTTTTCTATTTGGATGCCTTCTACTTCTTTCTCTTGCCAATTGTTCTGGTGAGAGCTTCCACTTGAATGGAAGTGGTGAGGCTTGGCATCCTTATCTTGTTCTGAATTTTAAAGGATGAGCCTTCAACTTTTCGCCATAAGTATAATGCTAGCTGTGGGTTGTCATGCATGGCCTTTATTGTCTTGAGGAACAGTCGTTCTATACCAATTTGTTGAGAATATGTATCATGAATGGATGTTGAAGTCAAGCATGGTGGATTTCATCCTCTTAAACATTTCCATAGCTAGCGCTATGCGCACATCTATAATCCCAGCCTCTCAGGAGGCTGAATCAGGAGGATGGCGTGTTGTATCCCAGCCTGGGTAACTTAGGAGATCCTATCTCAGAATAATAACTAACTAAATAAATAAACAAATAACGCTGAGCACCCCTGGCTTCATTCCTCATTAACACACTCACACACACAAACACACACAAATGAGGATGAAATGTTAAAGACTAACATTTTTTGAGGAGAGTGTATATATTTACTATTCTATGTGAGTTTAAAATTAGGCCGAGCCAGGTAAGGTCAACATTTCTAACACCAGCTACATGGGAGGCTGAGGCAGATAGAATCTTTGAGCCCGGTAGTTAGAGACCAGCCTAGGCAATACAGCAAGCAAGATATCATCTTAAAAAGAAAAAGTAAAGAAACTGAGACCTGACTTTAAATTGGAGTTACTGGGGCAATTCCACTTCTGCTTAGTCTACTGCAAAGCTCTTTCCCCCATCTGTCCATCTCTCAAGCCTAAAATAAAGTAAATTGGATCAGGACAGATTGATATCTAACCAAATGGACACCATTTAATCCCTCACTGCCTGATCATACAAAATCATGGTCATTTGAAAGGTGCATCCTTTGATGACTGCAGTTAAAATGAGTCAGCTTTTCCTAGCGTGGTGGCGCACGCCTGTAATCCCAGAGCTCAGGAGGCTGAAGCACGAAGATCACTATGAGTTCGAGGCCAGCCTGAACTACCTGGAGAGACCCTGTCTCAGAAAAGTCAATTCTGGGCATCCCTTATGTTCCTAAGGGCCTAATTAATCAACACTGCTCATTTACCAAGGTAACTAAGCTTAAACAATGCATCTATTTACTTATCTGACAAAAAACTCGTTTGTTTTTTGAGACAGGGTCTCCCTATGTAGGTCAGGCTGGCCTTGAACTCACTATTTGGCCCAGGCTGACCTTGAACTTGCAGCAGTCCTCCTGCCTCAGCTTCCTGAGTGATGAGATAATAGGTATGTGCCACCATGCCTGGCCTGTTTGTGGATTTTGTTAGGAATCGGAGGAAATCATGCTTCCTATTCATTTCCTCCACAAAAATGACAAAAATAAAACATACCCAAAATCTTCCTTTTACAAACAAGACCAAACAAGTCATTAAGAAAAGGATGAGAAATTAGAAGACCTGTATCTCAAAAAGGTGTCCGAGGGTTTTTTTGTGTTTGTTTTAGTCTACTACATGCATGGAGATCATAATGTATTTTCTTGTTTCTAACTGCTTTGTAAATGATTTGACCTCAGCATGTTATATGAGTCCAACAAGACCACAACATAGATTCTCTTAGATTGTGTGGCACTAGGTTTAAACCTAATAGCAAGAGAGGACAGTGACTAGACAGCCCTTCCAGAACTCTTAGATGACTAGCAATCATTTTCTGACTCATTAGGGCTGGGGCAAGTCCTCAGATTCTGCCTTTCTAGCAAGTTTCCAGAAGATGCAGAAGTTCTTGGTCCCCTGGCATCATCTTGAGTAACAAGGAGGTCAGCAGTAAGTTAGATCAGCCCAGATATGGAGTTTAGTTTCACTCTGGAGGCAGAAATGTGTAAGACAAACTCTGCCAAGATGGGTAAATGTGTTCTGTGTATGGGATTTTCCTTTCTTAAAGAACATTTGAGGAGGAAATTTCCCCCAAAGTCCCACGACACTGATGAGTCTCTTTTATATTTGAAATTTTTATCTTCTCTTGTATTTTTGTCATTCGGTGTATTAATGGTGATTGCACTGGAGATTGCCTAGTTGTTTTGAATTTTGGGAAACAAAAGGATTCTATTCCTGAGGCAAGATTCAGTAAATTTTGGTCTAGCAGCTGTTTATTTAAATAAGCCCCTCTGGTAATAAACCTTTAATGTAGGGAGGCTGAGTTATGAGGCTAAGATGAAAGAAACCGCTGGCTGAAGAAACAATGGCCAGTCATTCCATTGTCCCTGCGGTGATAGTGAGCGTTGGATGGAGATGCCCAGCAGAGCCTGAGAGCAACAGCCCTTGGGGTTAGTTATGACCCCGACATCAAAGAAAGCTATAGGCCAGCTGGGGAGGAAAGTGATAGCCACAAGGAAAAACAAGGGTGGGGCCCTGTAGAGAGACAAAACGTATCCTCGCTTTCATCAGGAGTTAGGATCAGCTGGGCAAATGACTGAGCCCTTGGCTGAAGTTCTGGAGGGTTCAGATTAGAGAGGTAGGGGTGTGTGTGTGTCCGTGTGTGTGTGTGTGTGTGTGTGTGTACGCCTGCTGAAGGGTGAGAACAGAAAAGGGAACCCCCTTTGCAGATTTTATAACAGCTACATCAAAACACCTAAAGAAAAGATTGTGCACAGAGCCATTCTGGAAAACCAGGGCAAATCCTACTTTATGCTGTTATTATGGTAGAGTGTTTCCTTTCTGTTCTTCTGAACCAGCCTTTGTCCCTGCTGTCCAGACGCTAATTTTTCTGGTTGGACACTTTGAGTACCAGGGGGGTAACGAGATGAATAACCGGAGGCTTAGGGAGAGATGATTATTGCCTCATTTTCAAAACCACAAGATCTGGCTGCGGGGGAGATTTCCACAGTTGGAACAGAAACTCACAATTCTGAAGTTTCTGGAAACCAAACCCCACTGGGAACATCCGCGGAGTTGCTGCCTTCCTGAAGCCCATCTGAGAGCTCCCTAATGGTGAAAGCTGCTGAAGTCCCATGGCCATTCTTACTGCAGCAGCTGGGGAGAGGGTCTGGGAAGTCGTTTTTTAAAAAATCTGCTGCTTTTGAAGTCTGAGTTGAAAGGAGAGAGGAAGAAGTTGAGAAAAGCAGGAACTATTAGAGGAGGTGACTCACAGAGGAGGAAACTCAGGTTTAAATGCCTTCCACACAAAATTATCAGGTCCACTGTTTTCACTTCTCCTGCTGCCTGATAGCTTCGCATAGAGATTCTGAACATTATCTTTTAAAAATGCAACCCCCTCTGGGAACAGTAATAAGCCATCAGTCATTCACACGCTGGGAATTGGTTGAATTTAGTAAGTGGGAATTGGAATGAAGAACATTTAGAAAGCAAGTAATCAGTCCAAGCTTTATTTCACACACAAGGAACCTGGCCCAGAGGGGGAGCTTAGCACTGGAGATCACGCAGAGGCAAATGGCGTGGTTAGTCTGCAGCCGCCACTCACTTGGTCTCCCCTGCTCAGACCATTCCTGTCCTCCTGGTTATGGTCGGGACTGACTTATTTAACTCAGCCATCGGGCTGAGCATCTCCTGCATGTCAAGTAGAGGAGGAAAGATAGTCCAGTTGGGGAGAATGAAAAATGAACCCAGAATCGAGCACTAACCCCTAGCAAATGAAGCAAGTACAACTTTTGTATGTGATGAAGAAAGAAAACAAGGAACAGAGATCAGAGGGGGAATTATTTCAGAGGGATACTGCAGGGTATTTCAGCTGGGATCTAGAGGATGAGAGGGGTCGACCTTTCCAGACTCTGGGACAATGCAAATAAGTGCAAAAGCTTGAGGAAGAACGCTACCTGCTGTCCAGTAACTGACAGAAGGTCAAGGTGCTTGGGTATCGGACTTCAGAGATCGGCATTCAAACCCTAAGTCTGCCACCTACCTGCTCTGCTGTCTGTACCCCTGCGCCCTGAGATTTTGAGGTCCTATGATACAGTCTTTAGATACATTGTCTTCATCTAATCGCCCTGGAGATTAGAATTAATCAATTCACATTTTACTTACATGTGTCAATTTTAAGAAATATAAAAATGTCTTTGACTCTCAGACTGACTTTCTGAAATCTAATACTTAGGCATTACTACCTTGGTGACTTCCTTTCAAGATCTTGATGTGGTTCCCAGTTATACTTTGTATCTTTATTTCATTGTTCCATTGCTTGATAGTGTTACCAAGTTTTGGGGTGGTGGAGCCTCCTTCTAGAGGTGGTTTCTAGGTTCTTTCTGTCCTGAAAGAAGAATTGGTCACAAGTACAAAAGGTAGCAAGGTTTTACATTTACTAAAGACAGGAAAAGAGGCTCTGCAGAGTGAGTTTGGTCAAGTAGAAGTAGTCCACAGGACGAGAGTAGGCTACTATGAAGGGACACAGTAGCCCTGAGCACAAGGCCAACTGTCCTTTTTGTATTTCCCACTCCTGAGGGTGGCCTCAGGTCCCAGCTGTCCTATAAAAACCTGATTGGTTCTCCAGAAGTCCACATGCAGGTCTGTGGGAATTGCTCTGTGTATGTTTCCTGGGATTTTGTAGTTAACAGGTCACGCCTACTTTCCCAGCCAGTCTTTCCCATGCCCTAATCTCCTGCCTCAATAGTACTCAAAAAGATATCAATTCGCCTCTGATTTTAATAGCACATTTTTATTCTATTTATTTGTTAGTTTTTCTTTGTCTTTAGAGACAGGGTCTTGCTATGTGGCCTCAAACTCAATACATAGCCCAGGCTGACCTCCAACTCTAGATAACCCTCCTTCCACAGCCTCCCAAGTGCTGGGATTACAAGCATGTGCCATCAAACCTAGCTGCTCTGTATTTTAAATTCCTGCTGCCCTAACAAATTCTAGACTCTGAGAATTTGTTAATCTGCCACAGAGAGATCAAATGAAATGAGTACCATTTAGAGACTGCTGGAGAAGTTCAAATCAAAATTTATTTTATTATTCTTTTGTTTCTTTGTGGGTCCTATTAGGATGGCTCCTATCCCTATGCAATCTTTCTTATCTATGTATTTATTTATTTGAATCTTGAATTGACATAGAGAGAAGAGTGTGATAAATTTCAAATTGAACACATCCACCCAAATATCACCCAGATCAAGAAATGAATATTATCAATACCCCCAAAGCCTACTTATGACCCTTAGTTACTAATGTTTTTAAAGGGAATGACTGAACTTTACATGAATGAAACAATGCAGTATGCACTCTTATAACTGGCTTACTTCTCTACATTGCTTGCCATATTCATTTAGATTGGTACTTGTGGTTGTAGACCACTTACTGCAGTTGCTATATAATATTTTATTGTGGGAACAAACTGCAATTTATTTATTCATCCTGCATCTATCCATTTAGACAGCTTCCAGTTTGGGACCACTACAAATGGTGCTGCTATGAAAATTCTTGCACGTGTCTCTTGGTAAACACATACATTCATTTTTATTTCATGTATACCTAGAAGATAAATTTATTGGCCCACATACTTTTGAATTTTGTTTATTTATTTTATTTTATTTTTTTGAGACAGGATCTGTCTACGTAGTTGAGGCTATGCTTGAACTCTCTATGTAGCCCAGGTTGGATCTTCCTGCCTCAGCCTACCAAGTGCTGGGATTACAGGTGTGCGTCACCATGCCTGGTTTATGTGCATATTCTTTAAGCAATTAAATACAGTTTAAAAGATTTAAAGGTTGCAAAAGAGCTGTCTACCAATCACTTCATTCCCCCTCCCCCTCCTCCTCCTCCTTCTCTTCCCCTCCTCCTTCTTTCCCTTCTTCCTCTTCTCCTTCTTCTGTGGTACTGGAGATTGACCCCAGGGTCTTCACACTGAATTACATCCCCAGCCCTTTAAAAAATGTTTTTTATTTAGAGAAAGGGTCTCTAAGTTACTAAGTTGCCCAGGAGGATTGTTAGGAGGATTGAAATTCAGAGCCCAGCCTGGGCAATTTAAAGACTGAATCACTGTTCTAATACCACTAAGAAATCACCTATGTGCGTTACAGTTTATACCACACTTCTGTATCTGCTCTCTCACTGATTAATCCCCTCCCAGACTGAGGAGATAGGCATAGAGTTAAGACAAACACCCAGCAGAGGAAATAACTGGGGGCTAAGAAAGTAAATCCTTTGCTTAAGAACATACTGAGTTTTAAGTAGCTGAGTTGGGAGTAAAACTGGATTTCTGATGCTAAAACTAGGTTTCATTGTACATTAAGGAATCAAAGTGAGTGTCTGACAGTGGCACTGTGAAACCTGAGCGCACTTTGCCTCTGGGCCGCTCTGCCTCCTGAGAACCACGGTCTGGGGAAAGGCCTGCAGCTGGGCCAAGGCACAGAACTCCACAGCACAGGATTCTTGGGGCCATGAAAGGAGAGAATGAAACTCTGATGTTTCCTAACAGAAGTTTGCTTCTTCTTATCCATAATTCTATTCTGTAAGAAAAATTTGGTTATTTGGTTTTGGGTGTTTCCCAAGAGACTTTTTTTTTCTTTTTTCTTTTGGTACTGCGGATTGAACCCAGAGCCTTTCAAAATTTTTATTTTGGGACAGGGTCTGGCTAAGTCCCTAAATTGCCTAGGTTGAGCTCAAAACTTAGTAATCCTCCTGCCTCAGCCTTCCAGAGTGCTGGGATTATAGGTGTGCACCACCACTTCTGGCTACTAAGAGGCATCTTTTTAAAAAGCCACTTACTGATGCTGACCACTTACCCCGCCCCCGCCCTGTTCCTAGCCTGTTTGTGAGCTTGAGGTCTAAGGCCCAGAAAGTGATTCATTTCCTCTTTTTCTTCTAGTTTCCTTTCTCTGCCTGTCGCCTCTTTCCTTTCTCTGAGACCCTCAACAAAAGTGGCCTTGTTTATAATCTCAGAAATGCAGTTGCAATTTGGCCTGTCTTGTTTCTATAACAGTATAGTGGCCTGTGAGGCTCCCCCAGCAAGGCTTCTGTGCTTGGGATGAGGGGAGCGGCCGTCTCTAAATTTATTCTGAAGACTTTCAGGGTGGAATCACCGAAGTTTATTTGCTACATTCCCCTCACTCTGGGCATGCTGGGTGCTGGGGGTGGGGAGGTAGAGGAGGGTCCACCCAGGCTTCAGCTTCCTTATGTGATGGGCACCCCTGGAGCTGGCTTGCCTGTATCATTCTTTTTCTGTATCAAAAAGCCCTGAAATGAAGGAATTATTATTCTACCTTTCCAAATTAGGAAACAGGCTCACAACAGTCACATACTTCGCCTAAATACACAAATCCAGTAAACAGTGAACCTGGCATACAAATAAAATGGGAAAAATTTTTCTAAACTTCCTCCACAAATCTGACTTCTGTCTACATACTGTAATTCTTTGAGACTTGAGTCATTTCAGGTGATTATTATTTTCAAAGAAATCGAAGTTGAATAAAGCAAAAAAAATAATGGGGGTAATAGAAGTAACTACGTTGGTTTGGAGAAAAGGTAGCCATGAGCAGGAAAGGAAGTTCCTGCCCTCCAGGAGTGCGGCTTATCCTGAAGTCAGTTCCAGACATGCAGAGAAGGAGAACAGACCCGTGATGGCAACGGAGATTGCTATAAATTCCTCAGCAAGGGAATTACTGCAGAGGCATTAGAGTCTTCCGAGCAGAGGGAAGGACGAGGGGCTACACAGGCGTCTGGGTGAACTTTTGCGATAATGTCAGAGTGAAATAAAGTGCCTCACTGGCAGAGGCATTTGAGAAGGAGGGCTGACCCAAAGGCGGCGTTAAAGGAAGATGTGTACAGACCGCTGACAGCTTGAACACGGTAAAGAAGAGGCGAGAAGTTGATGACAGACAGTGTTTTCAATGTTTTGAGTCTGGGGCTGCAATAATTATATCTCAGGTTTCTGCAAAAATAGACTTGAAAGGGACAAAGTCTGTGTCCAGGGGCTCCATAAACTCTCTCTAAGGTCTTTCTCCAGGCCTTCCCTGGGCCTTGCATCATACCCCATAAAGAGAAGAGAGAGCCGGGATGATGCTGGGCACAGTGCACAAGTCTGTAATCCCAGGCAGGCTGAGGTAGGAGGATTGCAACTTTGAGACCAGCCTGGACTACACAGGAAGACTCTGGGGAAAAAAAAAAAAAAAAGAGGGCTGAGTTGGGGGTGAGTGCTGTGGAGCCTGAGGGGCCTTCTCTGCCTCTGCCCTTGCTGCAGCTGTTTGGGGCGGCTGCACTGCAGCACAGTGGCTGGCAGAGGGCTTGAACTCGGCCTTTGCTTTTCAGGACTTCTGTCCTTTGTCTTCTGACTTTGTTCACAGTGTTATTTCACTGACTCCAACTCTGACGTTTCCAGGAAGCCAGATGTGCCGTCCAGATTTGGTTTTCACAGCAGATTTCCAAAAGCCAGACCTATGTCTAAGGTTATAAAAATACTCACCTATAATTGCTTCAATCACTAATTTATGTGCTTGCTATTTACATTTAAACACAACTCTTTGACTTCGTTTTAATGCAGAAAATGAAGTAGAGATCAGATATTAATTTTTAAATTTAAAATTTTTTTGAATGTTGACTTGATCATCTTAAACTGTTTGTAGAACAATTCATCTTTTCTACACTGAACTGAAATACCATCTCAATCACACACTTTATTCCTATATGTTTTGAGATCTGTTTCTGTAACTTTTTTTTTTCTGAGACAGGGTTTCAAAAACTATGAACTATGTAGTTCAGGTTGGCCTTGAACTCACTATGTAGACCAGGCTGGCCTTGAACTTGTAGCCATCCTCCTGCCTCAGCCTCCTGAGTGCTGAGATTACTGGCATGCACCACCACACCTGGCTGAACTACTTATCTTTATAATATTGTCTTTATATTTGCTTCATAATATTACATAAGTGGCAGGTCTTGTTCACTAGTGTTTTACATTCCTAAAGAAATTTCCAGGTTGGGGATGTAGCTCAGTGGTTGAGTGCTTGCCTAGCATGCACAAGGCCCTGAATTCAATCCCCAGTACCACAAAAACAAACAAACAAACAAAAAAAACCCAACAAAAAAAAAGAAATTTCCATGTGTGGTTCTACTTGGAATTGCACTGCATTATTCAATTAGCTGGGTAGAACTCTTCTCCCTCCCAATAACTCAGCCATTATGTCCTTTAGGATACAACCAAGATGCCTTATTCAGGCTTTATCTATAACTGGTAAGTATATTTATAGCTTTTTTTGCTGTTACATATGGGATTTTTTTTTTATTTTTTTTGTGGGTACCGGGGGGTCGACCTCAGGACCTCGCGCGCCAGCAGGTGCCCGTGCTGCTGAGCGATATCACCGGCCCCTTTTTCGTATGTGGGTTCCGGGAGTCGAACTTGGGCCCTCGCGCTTGCCAGGCAGGCGCTTAAGCCGCTGAGCCATCTCACCGGCCCATATGGGATATTTTTTAAAACATTACATTTTTTAACTGATTATTGCTGGACTATAATCAGTTATTGTTGGGCAATTTCTGGTTAAGAAATCTGTTTTGAAAAGCTGCTCGAAAACATCACTGTGTAACATAGCCTGAGTTAAAACTCTTATGATTTCTTTCCTGGGGGAGGGTACTGGAGTTTGAACCCAAAAAGCACTGAACTACATCCCCAGTACTCCCTCCCTCTTTCTTTAATTTTAAGATAAGGTCTAAATTGCCCAGGCTGGCCTTGAATTTGTGATACTCCTGCCTCAGCCTCCCAAGTAGCTGGGATCATAGGCCTGTGCCACCATGCCTGGCTGAAATCTCTTATGACATCTAATGGTTCTTTCCTAGTTTTTGTTTCTCCTGCCAGGAGTGTCAGAGTGGTGGAGCTGCTGGTTTACATTCTTCTGGCCTTTCTCTCTCATTGTCCCATGTCTGTCTTCTTCTCCATGTGGACAGCTTGGGGAGGAAGATGGCTCAGTTCCTCCTGGCCACTGCCCCCTCCCTTGCCCTATAGGGAATAAGAATAAACTCTCACTTTTTTCCCTTCAGCTCTGGAAGGTGGGTTTCCATGTTCAATTTTCCTCTTGGGGCAATTGGAGATCTGCCTCCTCAAAGCTTCTAAGTCTTTCAATAAAAACGGACTCAATCTGGAGGCAGTGTGGATAATGGCAGGCAGGGGTTTATAAACAGACCTTGGAAAATCTGTATTAAGAGGAAGCACTGCAGCTGCAGTGCAAGCAAGTAGAAGGGAGGCCGCTGCGCATGCAGCAAAGCCAGGTGGGAAGCACCTGCAGTGGCCTAGGAAAGAAAAGGCGGTGCCCTAGACTGGAGAGAGAGAAACGGTGTCGAGGGATACTGAGGACCGCTTCATACTGATTGGCTGTGAGGTGTAGAAGAGGGGCAGGGAAGAAGTCCTGGGCTTCTGTCTGGAGCAGCTAGATGGGCCTGGTGGGACAGATGGAGCTGTACTGGGTGTGGAGGATGAGGGGATGTTCCCAGGAGTCTGAGTTCACTTTTGAAGTGCCTATAACATTCAGGTGGGGGTGGGGAAATTCCAAGCTGAGATTTGAAGGGTGAATGCTATAGGAAAGAATCTCATGAGCTGTGAGGTTCTTCTCACAAACTGTTTTAAAGTAGAAAGTCTTTAACAGGTCCTGTGATGGCCAGGAGTGGTGGTGCATGCCTGTAATCCCAGCACTTGGGAGGCTGAGGCAGGAGGATCACTGTGAGTTTGAGGGCAGCTTGTACTACACAGTAAGACCCTGTCTCAAAAAAACAAAAACAAAAACATAAAACAAAACAAAACAGGCCCTGTGATGGTCTTACTTTTATCCAACACGTATGTTGAGTGTCTGCTACGTGCCTGGCACTGTTGTTCTAAGCACTGACAATAGCAGAGATCAAGACACACCAGGTCTGAGCTTCTATGGGCTTAATTTCAAAAAGAAAAGTAGACAGCACACACGTTAGCCAGTTCGTAAACTAGATTTCATGGTAGATGGTCACTTGGAGGGTAGGGATGAGCAATTTTAAACAGGGCTGTCTGGAAAGGCCCTTCTGAGAAAGTAGTATTTGTTCCGAGTTGTGAGTGATCAGCAGTGTGCAGACACGGAGATCAGGAGAAAGAGCATCCCAGGCAGAGGCAGCGGTGAGGGGGAAGGGAGAAGGTGCTCTGTGAGTGAGGAAGAAGGCCGGGGACGCTGGTGTAGGAGGCGCGGGTCTCCGCAGCTTTGCCAAAGTCCACAGATGCTATTACCAGTGATCCTCTGTCCACACTGTGGGTTCCATTGGTGGATTAAATAAGCATAAATGCTGTTAGCAAGAACTCAGCCTCCCTCCATCTCCAATTTTATCTGCCCAAGTGAGGTTGTATCTCCTACTAAAGGCTACAGCCACCGATTATCCACACAGAAAGGGATAATTTTGCATGGTGGTGGTTAACACTGCAGGCTTCCAGACTCACAAAGCATCATCTAATTCCTTCCTCCCCTCTTCTCCTTGCTTTCACATGTGTCTTGCCCCCAAAGCCGCGTGTAGATCAGGTCTAGCACCAGTTTCAGCTCCGTCTTCTCCCACAGCTAAGTGCTAGGGGTCAATTTCACTTTCCAGTGCGTGTCTTTACAGTTGACAGGAGGCTCAGGCTCCTTTCCATTCCAGAGGATAATTAATAGGCCTTTAAAATGTTTTTCTCCTACATAGATTATATAAATTTTGGAACATAACACTCAACCCAAAAAGTACACACACAATATATAAAATATAAGCCTGCAAATTAGGAGATTTTCTTACATGTTTTTAACAGTAAATTTTGAGGCTTATTTGACACTTTTTTTTTCTTTTGAAATGGGTTGTTGCTAGGCGGTCCAGGCTGCCTGAAAACTCTTGGGCTCAAAGGATGCTCCTGCCTCAGTCTTGTGAGTAGCTGGGATTAGAGGCATAGATCCCAAGTCCAGCTTTACTTGTTAGTGTTAATAAATCATTATAAATTAATTTCTTCTGT
This sequence comes from Erethizon dorsatum, assembly GCA_028451465.1. Taxonomy (NCBI): domain Eukaryota; kingdom Metazoa; phylum Chordata; class Mammalia; order Rodentia; family Erethizontidae; genus Erethizon; species Erethizon dorsatum. The sequence continues at coordinate 19,730,255 of CM051829.1, read as the reverse complement.
TTTGTGAAAGTATTTCCATGTGTTACATAACTTCTTTATAAGTGATAACCCATTTTCTATTTGTTAACCCACATGCCCTTTCTTTAACTAGACTGTATGCTATCTGAGGGCAGACGTCATTTCTTAAATGCCTTTTTATCCTCTGCATTAGCATTTGAGTGTAACCCGAGCAGCTTGTAAAAGTGAGTTTTCTTCATCTGAGGTCAGGTCTGCATTTTGCATGAGCTCATCAATTAATTCTGAGGCTACACTGGACAATCATCGTTTTCTACTCTCCCACAAGAATGAATTACAAGGGCCGGTGAGATGGCTCAGTGGCATAAGCACCTGCCTGGCAAGCGCGAGGTCCTGAGTTCGACTCCCGGAACCCACATACGAAAAAAGGGCCAGTGATATCGCTCAGTGGCACGGGTGCCTGCTGGTGCGCGAGGTCCTGAGGTCAACCCCACAAAAAAAAAAAAAAAAGAATGAATTACAAGGGGCCAAGAACATACACTGGAGGAAAGATAGCCTCTTTAATAAATGGTGTTGGTGAAACCAGCTGTCCATGTGCAAAAGACTGAATCTAGACCCACATCTCTCACCATGCATTAAACTAAACTAGAAGTGGATCAAAGATCTAAATGTTAGAACAGAAACATTTAATCTTTTGGAAGATAAAATAGGTAAAACTCTTGAAGTCATAAGTATCAGCAAGTCATAGGTATCAGCAAGGATACCTTTCATAGGTATCAGCAAGAACCCCAGTTGCACAGGAAATAGTACCAAGAACCACCAAATCGGATCATATCAAATTAAAAATTTCTGCACAGCAAAAGAAACACCCAACGGAGTGAAAAGAAAACTTACGGAATGGGAAAAAATTTTTGCCAGCTATTCCTCAGACAGAGGATTAACATCTAGAATATATAAAGAACTCAAAAAGTTAGAATCCCCCAAATAAAAGACCCAGTCAAAAAATGGGCAAGTGAAACGAATAGATACTTCTCAGAAGTACAAATGGCCAATAAGTACATGAAGAAATGCTCGACATTGGTGACCATTAGAGAAATGCAAATTAAAACTACATTGAGATTCCATCTTACCACAGAAAGAATGGCTATCACCAAAAATCTAATGATAACAAATGCTGATGAGGATGTGGGGAAAAAGGAACTCTTCTACTTTGTTGGTGGGAATGTAAACTAGTACAACCACTATGGAAATCAGTGTGGAGATTCTTCAAAAAACTAAAGCTATAAATTCCATTTGACCCAGCTATCCTCCTTCTAGGTATCTTCCCAAAAGGGTTAAAATAATCATATTACAGTGATACATGCATACCCATGCTTATAGCAGCACTATTTATAATAGCTAGATCATGGAAACAGCGTATATATCCATCAACAGATAAGTGGATGAGGAAAATGTGGTATTTATACAGAATGGAGTACTACTCTGCCATAAAGGAAGATAAACGAGGTATTTTGGATGTAAATGAATGCAATTTGAGAACATAATATTAAGTGAAATAAGTCAGACACACAAGCTTAAATATTGCATGGTTTCTCTTATATGAGAAACCTAAATTATAAATAAAGAGCAAAATAAAAGATAATAATAGGAAGCAGGGGAAGGGGATCAAGAGATGGAGATAGGGAGAGGGAGGGGAGGGAAAGGGGGATCAAAAAAGCAATTAAGATGTGTTATGTACATGAACCAACTCCACACGATGAACGTAAACATTATGTATGGCAAATATAGTAATAAAAAATGAATTGCATATCTAGTAGTTATTTAATACCTATGTAATCATCTTTTTATTACCAGACATTCAGGGTTCTGATGAACACAGCATTTACTAATGGTTTTCCTCTAAGCTAATTGGATTTGTTTTCTTGTTTGAAATAGATAAACTAATTTAAATACTAAGCAGTTACAACCTACTCCCATCATTCCACTAGAAGATTTTTGTTTTTCCAATTCTAGGGATCTAACCCAGGGCCTTGTATGTGCTAGGCAAACATTCTGCCACTGAGACACATCCCTAGCTCCTTACTGGCAGTTTTTGAAATATAGTACTATTTCTCTTCTGGAATCTTTGCAGTTAAAAAAATACTCAAAAACCGTAAACATCTGTGTGGTAATTGTCTGTGATTATCAAGAAAAATAGAAAATTAAGAACAAGGGAGAATAAAATGAAAAATAGAGACTTTGGGGGTTGAATGTACAGAACTGTCCAATGGGAAAAGTAGAAGCAACAAAAAGCAAGACGAGGGCTGGTGAGATGGCTCAGTGGCACAAGCACCTGCCTGGCAAGTGCGAGATCCTGAGTTCGACACCCGGTGCCCACATTAAAAAAAAAAAAAAGCAAGACAAAGTTAGCATCTTGAGATAGCTTGTGTCTAGATGTCCCCCCTGAAGCCTCATGCAGTCATAGGTGGGGCTTTTTCAGAGGTGGATCTAGAGTGTGTGATGCTGGGATTGATTCATGGTGCAATACTAGGCTCAAGGGCACTTGGATTAAGGGTGTGAGTGCTACCTACCCACACTGTTAAAGTCCCTTGCTTGCTTGCTTTTTCTGTCTTCTGCTTGACATGAATTGGTCTACTTTGCAATCCTCCTCTGCCAAGCCACCCTGCCTTCCAGCTGATTATAGACTGAAACCTCTACAACTGTTAGCTAAATAAACCTTTACCCATTTAACTTTGGGTGTCAGGTATTTTGTCTCAGCAAGGAGAAAAACGTCATCTCATATCAGAAGCATAAAGCTATGAATATCTGGCTTCCAGGGAGTTAAACTAAAATTAATTTGTAAGTAACAAAGAGAAAGGAGGTAGAAGGTGGCAAAGAAAGAGAAAAACCCCAAGCTTTAGCAAAAGGTGAAGGGCCAAGTGAGTTACAAGCTGTTAATTTGATTGCAGTGTTCTGAAGCAAAGAAAATAATGGACACAAACATAGGCAAATTGCTTTAAAAAAAAAAGTGTGTGTGTGTGTATTTTACTAGGTATTCAACTTAGGGGCTTAACCATGCTAGGCAAGTGCTCTACCACTGAAATACATTCCCAGCCCTAAATTGCTTTAGATATAATATTAAGTGAGAAATAGTTTGCAGAATTTTATATACCCTGCATGCAGCTATGATTTTTAGAAATACTCACTGGAGATAAGACTGTAAATATATACAGCAGAATTCCCATAATGGTTTTGTTAAGGTGCTGAGATTAAAAAAGATTAATTTTTCTCTGTTCACATTTTATAATGTTTATTGTGTTAATATAAATTTATTTTCTAGTTTCTTCAAAGTATTTATTGAAAACTTGTTTGCCCTTTTCAGTGGGCAGTCTCAGTAGAGGTGGAAAGTGGTGGGGTCACATTCCACCCTCCAACTAAGATCTATAGGATGCTCATGGACTCTTGCTGACAGGTGTTCTGAATGCTGGCTCCCTGGGAAGACATAGACTTCTTTCAGCCCATGGTCAGGTTTACCGAGGGGCTTTTAGTTTGCTAAATGTCCAAATAGGATATATATATATATATATATATATATATATATATTTTTTTTTTTTTTTTTTTTTTTTTTAAACATTTAGAACAGGGCATGATGGGGCATGCCTATAACCCCAACACTTGGGAGGTGAGGTTGAGGCAGGAGGATCTCCCATTTTGATACCAGCCTAAGCTACATAGTGAGACCCTGTTTTAGAAAACAAAGGAAGCAGTGGGGCATGGTGATGAACGCCTGTAATCCCAGCACTCAGGAAGTTGAGGCAGGGGGACTGCTGTAAATTCAAGGCCAGCCTGGGCTGAATTCAAGGCCAGTCTGGACTACATAGACCTTGTCTCAAAAAAAAAACACAAAAAAAACAAAAAACAGAATAACACCACCACCCACCAAAAAAACAAAACAAAATAAAATAAAACCAAAGGAAACAAAACAAAATTTTAAAGGTAACTGATAAAGGAAGTTGTTTTGAATTGTGTACCTTCAAAAAGGATATTTAAAAAAAAGATATGAAGTCCAAGCTTCCCTTTATCAGTTACCTTTAAAATTTTGTTTTGTTTCTGAAGGTGGGTGCGATGGTGCATTTTTGTAATCCCAGCTACTGGGAAGACTGAGGAAGGAGGATGGAAGTTCAAAGCCAGTCCGGGCAATTTCAACCTTGTCTCAAAATAAATAACAACAAAAGGGTGGGGCTGGTGATGTAGCTCAGTGGTAGAGAGCCCCTGAGTTCAATTCCCAGTCCTGCAAAAAAAAAAAAAAAGGGCGGGTTGGCTAAAGCCACATGGGGAGAAGGCCTTGAGAAGGCTGAGGCCCGCACTGCAGGGACACACGCTTGACACACAAGGCAAGGATGCCAAGGAGGGTAGGCAGCCACCAGAAGGTAGGCAAGGAAAGACTGTCCTCCTAGGGACTTGAGAGGGAGAACCTAGATTTTGGGCTTCTAGCTTCCAAAACAGTAAAAGAAATTTTTTCTATTGTTTTAAAGCACCCAGTTTGTTGGTACTGTTACCGCAGTCCTGGAAAGCTAGTATAGTATAAAATATTACTTACTTTTATGATGGAAAAAAAATCATGACGGGTTCTAATAGAATTTGTGGTTTTACCCTAGTCAGGAAATATGGGCATTTTAGTAAAACGAGTTGAAACAATGTCTCCACTGGCACTATCACTTTGTATGGGAACTGCCATTTATCTGTCTTCACAAGTCACATTGTCTCAGCCCAACTAATCTCATCACAGTGCAGCCACACCAGACTTTCTAGAATCTGATCATATCACCTATTTGCTTAAAACCTTCAGTGGCTTCCTCCCAGTTCCCCACAACAATATTCAAACTCCTGGGGCTTCTCACTCACCTCCTGTACTCTCTGCTTCACATTGCTTCTTGGTCTATTGCTGTGTTATGTGGCTTCCCTTCAGCCTCACTGCTTGGCCAATTCCTGTTCCAGTGCTGGAACTGCTGCTTGGCTGCCCTCCCAGGCAGTCCCATTGTCTCCTACAATTGCCCTGGCTCGGTCCTGGCTCAGTACTGACGCATAACTTCACACAATTTCCCTGGCTCAGCACTTGCCAGTTCTCTATCTGTGGCCCCCTCTAGGATTGTTACTCAAAAGTCTACAGACAAAGAAGCATCAGGATCACCAGAGTTCCTTAAAGATGCAGAATCTCGATCCCACCAGAGCTCCAGAAGCAGGTGTGCCTTTAAGCAGGTCCTCAGGTGATTCTTATTCACGTGAATGCTGCATCCCAGGTTCCCCTGGAGGCAGGGAATTCTCTTTCCATAGCCTAGCACAGGGCACTGTCTGTTCTAGCAGAGAGATTTAATTGATCACAGCATCAAATTTGCTGTTAACAAACATGGTATGGAGGGAAAAAACTCCCTTTATTAGAACAAATAGAATTAGGTCTAAAGCCTGTGTATTTCATCATAGGCTTTCTCTAAATACCTCTTTATTTATATCTTATATCATCTTGTTAAGTTGTCAAATTCCATTTTCTGCTTGAACTATATGAATGACTTATTACCAATCATGTTCGTTGTTGTGACATATATGTTTATATATTAGGTTATATAATACGTAAAACTCGTAAGTGACAACACAGAATTCCAGTGCCATATTTGAACTTGGTTCATGGCAATGAATTACCTGATAATAGTTTTAAAAATTATCATCCTCAGTCCTATTTTTTAACAGACTGCAGGAAATTATAATACCTCAGGATAAATTTTTATTCGTTATTTTGTCAGCTCCAATGGCTAAAATCTCCCCATGTTTGTATTTCTTGCAAGCCCAACATTAAATGATCCATCATTTTTCCAGAGAGAAGCACAGGTAAGAGAAGCTCTTCACACTCTATGTCTAATTTCCTCATAGGATGTTAGATACAAAAGCGAATTCACGGACCATTTCAAATTCAGTCTTAAAAAGTCCTTTTTCATCCAGCTGCTCTGGACTCATTTCTGAAGCTCACCTCCCCCAACTTGTTTCCTATTCTTTCCAGCAAAGTTGAATTTGCAACTCCCTGAAACGCTTGTATCCAGTCCACAGTCAACAACCTTTTATTATGATAATGTTAGCAGACAGCATTGACACACCCTTTGTAGGTAAACAATGTTACAATTTGCTTTACTCCTCTGTGTATGCATTGTATTTCAGCGTGCAAGGTTTGTTTACTAGCCTAGGCAGTCAAGATATTAAAGTTGTTCTCATGCATTAAGGCCAAAATGAGCCTTGAGAGGGTCACAGTGATTTTGAGTTACTAGGTTTGAAATAACATATTCTAAGGGCCACATCAGCACATGGCTCTCTGTGTCATGTGGATATAACTCCTGAGTTTGGTCCACTCTTGTCCTTAGGTATTCACTGTACTCAAAACAAAAATAAAAACAACAAAGTTGTTTAAATTTGAGAGTTTTGTCCTATGCTGATTAAGTTGTCTATACCTTTTGCAGGGCCAAGCCATAAATAAATATTTGCTGGTTTGTGTTGATTGAGTGATTTAAGATAAATAAACAAGCTCAAATGCCTACTGGGGGCAGATAATGTAAACGAGAAAAGCTAACAGCAGGAAGTGTAGGTGAAGAGGAGCCCCTGCCCCTCTGAAGGGCGTGGTTCTCACCATGCTTCCAGCCTGCTCTGCACTTTTGGAAAGTGCGTCCTGGGTTGCTAGAGCCGCTGATTTTCTGAGGGATGCTGAAAAGCCAGACTTTTAATGCAATCTCTGTTTCTAAGTGCTGGGAAGCAATTCAAATTTTTACAAGACATTTTGCAGACTAATACTGTGAACCCAAACAAACACTTTTAGGAAGTCCATTCACTTGTCAGGAACCAATTTGGAAGTTATGCCTTAAAGAGAACGGATAATATAAAAACACACATTTTCTAAGTCACTATGATTGTTAGGAAGGCCCTAGCCATAAGAGCTCTGGCTTCCTGTGGGCCTCCCTGGGTTCAGATGAGGCAGGGCATCGCTCTCTGCTTATGTGAGCTTGGGCAATTTAACCTCTGTAAACCTCAGCTGCTGCACCTGTAAACTGGCCATGAGAATAAGAATCAGCTTGGGGGGGGCTCTTTTGAGGACGAAATGAGAAAATTTAAGCCACAGCCCTTGACATTAAATGGCTCCACACCTGTTAACGATTCTTAATTCAGTGCTCCTCTAAATAATAATACAATTACTCAAGCACCAGCCAAATAATGCACAAATAATTTCACGTTCCCGGATAGCTCAACTTTTCTCCACAAAAAAAAAAAAAAAACAAAACAAAAACAAAAAAACCTGTACGTTTTCTATATGATGGCTCATTCTTATTAAATATCCAGAATAAGCAATATCGACACAGGAAATATACGCCGCTTATTTCCAGGCCAGACCCGGGGCGGAGAATCAGTCCCCGTGCACTGCCGCTATCAGCTCGCACTAACTCACGCTCTTCCCGAACGCCACAATGCTGGGCCTCACACCACGGCTTTAATTCTGCAGCAACTTCACAATTCCAGTGTTTAAGTTGTTCTCGGACCTCGTGCTTTCCTCTAGTGGCGTCTGACACCTTCTCTACTGTTATTAAAGTTCACGTCCCTGCAAATATCCGTGCTCTGAGTTTGAAAAGTTTCCTTTTTCTAACTCTTTTCGGGGTTTGTTTACAAAAGTCTCTAATTGCCAGTTTCTGATAAGGACGAGGCGTTTTGGCCACTCACCGCCCTCAACTTTCCTTCCAGGAAAACCCCTCTCGGCGCTCCTAAACCCCACACTACAGCTGACTTGACTTGGGGGGTTCGCAGACGCTCGAAGCCGACGCCCCGTCCCGCCGCCCTGCCGCCCTGCTCTTTAAGGGGAGTCATCTGGGGCCGGGCCGGGTCCCGCGCCCTCGCGGCTGGGCTGCGCCTTGGCGGGGCTGCGCGGCGGCCGGGCAGGTTGCGCAAGGCGGTGTCCGCGGCTCAAACCCGGCGGCTTCTCGTGGGGGCGGGGACAGGGGCGGGGCAGGGGCGGGGCAGGGGCGGGCCGGGCCTTAAGTTTCCCTACGTCACCTGGGAAGTCCCGATATGACCCGAGAGCGGGCGCGGGCGCTTTAGAGGATCCCGGCTCCCGCAGGATTCGCTCTGCATTTGTGCCCGTGGCGCCACTCGTTCCCGCCAGCCCCGCGCGCGGCCCGCGCCCTGCCGAAGCTCGGGTGCTCGGCTGGGGACTGAGTCCCCCGAGCGTGCCGCAGCGATCGCGGCGGCGGCGCCTGGGGAGATGCCTGGAAAGGTGTGTAAGAGCGAGCGACCGAACTCCGCGCGGGCACCGGCAGGTAACCACCAGCTGCCGCCCGCGGAAACCTAATCCTGGCAGGATCAGGGTGGAGGTTGGAGGCAACGGTCGAGGTGGGCGCGGATCCCCGCGCTTCTAGGCTCGGGCCTGAATGCACAGAGCCTCCCGGTCCAGCCCGCCGCGCCCAGGCGCGTGGCTTCGGGCGCATCCAGAAGTTCATCAGAGGGCTCTCCCGGGGCCGCGGATCCAGGCAGGGAGCTCAGTCCGTCCTGAGATAGGGATGGGGCTGCATTTTGGCCAGGCCACAAAGCTGCTTTCCTTCTGCTTTCCCGTTCTCCTTAATTGCTCTTTTCTGGGGCCACCGGGAGAAGTGCAAATACAGGCTGCTCCCCCGTAGTCTTTGTTAAGGCATGTAGGGGCGGAAGAGGGCTCTGGGCATACCGCTGTTACATCAGACCACTTTAGGCCCCCTTTTTTCTTTACTTTCATTTTATAGTCCCGCCGATGGGGCATGCACAGGAAGTGGTATGTCGGAAATGTGACATGGCTAAGTTGGCACCAGGCTGCTCGTCCTGGCCATAGTTTGAGATGGAGCAGCTGTGCCCACCTTTTGTGATGTTCAAGGGTTCTGACCATATTTTTGAAAGGTCTGCTCTGCACATAGTCCTCTCTGGACCGGTTTACCTAGTTCCCAACAGAAAGAGACAGTAAATGTCCTCTCAAACTTAATTAGATATTAATACATTTACAGATGTGTACCTACAGTAAAAAAAATGAAGGAAACAAGGCTGGAGATGTATGTAGCTCAGCGGTGGAGGCCTTGCCCGACATGTGCAAGACCTTGAGTTCCATCTCTGCTCCCCCGCAAACAGGAAGCAACCAGAACCTATTTTCTGACATTCTGTTGTTGCTGCTGTTAAAGGGGATAATTTTTTCCTCATAGATACAAAACTTCCAAAATCGTATGTTCAGTGATATTTTCTAAGGACTGTATGTTAATCTATTACTGCCTTTGTAAATACTCAAAATGTTTGACCCTGAAGCCCATTAAAAATTGCATATTATGTGATTAGGTTTCCTAGTAGAGGTTAGAAAAGATTTCACTCAGCTCTTGTAGAGAGAGAAATGGGCTGAAATGTAAGTTTTAAGAGTTTGCTTTACTATGTATTCACATGTCTCATTCATTTTGAGCCTAAGTATAGGGACTTATTTACAGAATACTACATCGTTAGTTGTATTAGTGATTATTTTTAATATTCGTAGTCATGGTCACACGGTCCAGAAGACCCTGAATTGCTCTCTGAAATATTTAAAAAGTTGCAACACACGGATTTTGTGCTAATTTTATTTATGACAAAGTTTATGGAAATTGTAAGATTGATTTTTTTCTTAAAATAGTATTCAGTTAGTTATAGTACCTAAATTCTAAAAAGTAGTAAACATGTGAAATAAACTTATTTTTTGTGTCATTCTTTTCCCAATACAGATTGGGCTTGTAGGAAGAGACTGATTTAGGTTAACACGTAAATTTTAAGTTATTTTAGGGAGTGTATTTAATTTGGGAGTAACATTTTTATGAGTCTTTTATGAGAAAATATCAAGGAGTTTTTAAAGGAGAGCATAATTGAGCTATGAAATATTGCTATTTGAAGACCAAATTTTATAAACAATGCATGTGTTTAGAATCTGAATTCTGTTCCTGACTAACCTTAAAGTGAGATACTGACATCCCCCTGGGCTGTTAAAGGCTGAGAAAGTACTGTTCATAGCGTTTGACATTGTATTTCCATATTTCAAAGCAAGGTAACACTTGCTTCAGCCAGCATCTTTTTTTTAAAGATTTCAAAGTAATTGTGTATATTCTTACATTAAGTCTTTCTCACATTTGGGAAACAGGTGCACGTAAAGCTAAAGTTAAGAGAAATATTTCCGGGATGCTCTGCTTGTCACTTGAATGGGGGCGTTCACTTGCTGCCTACAGCTTTGACTGCTGTCACTGTTCATTTCGATGTTTCCTTTTCAGAGCTGGAAGTTGAGTGTGCTGCCCAGCTCAGGAGAATTGGAGACAAACTAAATATCCTGGGTTGTGCCACGGAGATCCTGGAGGTGCTTGCAGAGATGCCTGGGAAGAAGGCGCGGAAGAGCGCGCAGCCGGGTCCGACGCGGGCGCCCGCAGGTGCGGAGTCCCGGGGCCGGTAGTGGGGTCCGGGTTAGTCTGAGGGTCCAGGCAGCCCAGGAGTGCACCAGGCGTCAAGGCCGGGTCAGGCTTGTGCTCTGGCACGTGCCTGTGCGACACTTCCAGGAAGCTGTTCAGGCAGTTCTCTTTCAGCTGCGGACCTGCGATCCTCCCTGGCCTCGATTTGGGATTGGCAGGCAGTGGCTCGTTGGTCTGGCCAGAAAGCTGCTTCCCCACTGCTTTTCCCTTCCCTTCGTTTGCCTTGTCTCGCCTGGGACCATGGGGAGAAAAAGTGCAAGTGCAGGTGCCCCCCCCCCCCCCAGCTAGTGATTGTCTCAGCAAAGGGCCGGTCTGTCTTGTCTCTCAGAGCTTCCCCAGGCCCGCACTTTCTTCACCTCCGCATCCACCTGGAGTTCCCGGTCCCCTAGAGGGGGCAGTGGTAACTGAGACCGCCCCCACCTCCAGCTCGAACAAAAGCAGTGTTTAATTAAGCTTGATACTATCCTAGGCTCTCTCTTTCCACCGCACCACAACTGATGGGTTTATGGGTTTATGGAGGCCCGGCAGTATGGGAGGTCTTCCTCCTTAGTTAACATTTTAACAGGCCTTTTAGAAAGGAGTGGGGGTGGGGATGGGCGAAGAGGAGGTGATCCACCGGCTTTGTTTTTCATTTACCCCTCCCCCATTACAGGTCTCCCCACTCTGTCCCCTTATCCCATCCCATTTTGTAAATCGTATCAAAGGCTACAGTCACCTGGCGAGGGGTTTTAACCAGGCAGGTTGTAAAGGCTCCTGGCTGGAAATCCCTTGGGCCATACTGTGATTACATCGGCCTCAATAGGTCCCCCTTTCCCCTTTCATTTTATAGCCCCGCTGGGGATACATGCACAGGAAATGCCGTACATTGCAAATGTGACCAGGGCTAAGTTGACATCAGCCTGCTCTCCCTGGCCGTAGCTTGGGATGGAAAAACTTTGTCCACATTTTATGATATCCAAGGGTTCTGACCACTTTTTTGGAACACCTAATCAGAGCAAAGGACTTTCTGGATGGATTTACTCCATTGCCAAGTAACAAAGCACAGTAGAAAGCCCCCCTTAAAGGATATTATTAGCACCTATGGGTGCTGATATTATAGGTGAGTAACCTCAAATAAAATATTAAACCGAGAGCTATTTTCTGCCCCTCTTTTTTTTGTGAAAGGGATGATTTTTCTTCATAGAATTCAGGGTTCCCAAAATTGTATGCTGGATGATTTTTTTTGGGAGGTGCTGCGGATCCAACCCAGTTATCTAGACTACCAAGCAGGCCTGTCTTAGCCCATAAAAAATGGCATCTTGAAAGATTTATTAGGTTTCTTCTTAACCTTTAAGAAAGATTTAATTCAGCTCTTTTCGGATGAAATGTAGGTTTAAATAAATATTTACTATATATTTGTAGTTCTCTCTCTCTCTCCTTTTTTTTTTTTTTTTTGCCCAAATAGGATCTTTGCAGGTTTTTTTTTTTTTTTTTTTTTTTTTTTGTTGGTACCAGGCGTCAAACTCAGGACCTCGCGCACCAGCAGGCGCCCATGCCGCTAAGCTAAGCTGTCTCACCGGCCCCTGCAGGGTCTTTTTAAATGAAAAAATAAAGCAGATTTAAATTTGTAGTCTGATTATCATTTTCATTATCATTTTCTTGAAATGGAACAAAGTGGAACAAAACAACTCGAGTTCTCTTTGAAAATATTCAAGGAAATTAAAATTATTTAGAGTTAATTTTATTTAGAGTGTGGACTTTTGTGGATAATTTATGTGGATAATTTTTTTTATTTTTATGAGAAAATATTAGTGCTTTCATGTGGGAAAGAGTAAAGTTTTGATTTATCTATTAAGGAAGCAGGTATAATTTGAACCATGAAATAATCCTATTTGAAAACCAAATCTACTTTAAAACAACACAAGTATTTAGAAATAGACATCTGTTCCCTGGCCAGTCTTGAAGAGAAAGCCACCTGGCTCGGTAGAAGGCTAACTAAGGGTACTGTGTGTAGTATTTGACACAGGAAATCTTTTTGTATTTGAGAAGGAATTCTTGCCTCTTTCTGGATGATTTTTAAAAAATATTTGAAAGTAAATGTTTACATACTTAAAAATGGGTTAGTGTGTGTGTATGTTGTAAATAGTCTTACACTTTGGGAGAGCAGGTGCTTATAAAGCTGAAATTTAAAAAAATGTTTCCTAGGATGAGTATGTTAACTCTTGCTGTTTACAGTGAGGACTGTTGTCAATGTTAACTTCGATGTTTTGCTTTCCTTTTTAGAGCTGGAGGTCGAGTGTGCCACTCAGCTTAGGAGAATTGGGGATAAACTGAATTTCCGGCAGAAACTTATGAATTTGATTTCCAAACTCTTCAGTTTGGTAACCTGACTGCTTCAAAAACTTTTGCATGAAGGAACTTCTTTCAAAAGAAAGTATCTCCAGTTGGTGCCAATCGTTCTGATTAGAGGAAAGATCACATTGTAATTGAGAGAAATGTGAAGGAATATTCACTTGCTTCTGGCTGCCTTTGGAAAGGGAAGATGGAATATGAAGGGCTTTGAATGTAGGGGAACATAGGGAAGTAATTAATGCTCCCACTCTGCCCTGTACTAGGGATTGAACACAGCACCTTTGCACTGATCTACATCCCTAGCCCTTTTTTTGTTTTTTATTCTGAGAAAGGGTTTCACTAAGTTGCTGAAGCTGGCCTCAAATATGCAGTCCTGTCTCAGCTTCCCAGTATGCTGGGATTACAGGCATGTGTCACTGTGCCCACCTTGGGCACGGGATTACAGGCATGTGTCACTGTGCCCGTTCTCTTTTTTGCTTAGAGAATTGTTCTAGTATTTCTGCTGTAGGTTTTTGCCGAGTGTAGTGTAGATGTTGGCAAATGATTAGACTGGGCAGGAGGGAAGAGATAGTTGTAATCTTAGTAAGAGGAAAAATTTCATTCTGATAACACTGAATGCCTTAGTGAATGTTGGTTTCATAAGTCACCATAAAATGTAAAATAATTTTTTAAAAACTTGGATTGTATTGTTTCTGTTCAGATCATTTTTAAGTATATTCCTGTGGGCACTGACTGCAAAGTATGGAAAACTAGAAGGTAACTTAGAAATTGGATAGACATATAGGAAGATTACTTGGTGCCAGTAAAATTTTTCTTTTTTTTTTTTGAGACAGGGTCTTGCTCTGTATTCTGGGCTGGCCTTGAACTCACCCAGGTGTGCGCTACCATGCCTGGCTTTACTGTTTGTTTTTTTTTTTTTTTTTTTTTAAGAGCTTGGGGATTTTATATATAGCAGTATAATGAAAAAAGGGAACTTGATTTTTTAATTGATGTAATTAAAATTTAGTAAAACAAATATAAGAATTTTCTAGAAATTTCTACAGTGTTCTTTCACACTAGTTTTACATACTTTAGAAAGTGATCTTTTAAAAGAAATTAGAATATTTTCATAATTGGAATATATTTTTAAAAAGAGAACAGATATTTCTCATCAAGAATGAAAATCTCATAAATACATATATGTATATAAATACATATATGTGTACCTGTATAGATCTATATGTAGATTCTTAGAAGAGTTTCATGATATTTAGTTTCATGGGCTATAAACATGAAACTCAAACTACTCAATAGCAAAACAAGTCTTATTAAAAATAGTCCCAAAGAAGAAATGGAAATGGCCTACATGATTCAGAGAAATGCAAATGAACACCGCAGTGAGGTGTCACTTTATACCTCCGAAATGGGCCATTTTAAAGAACAGTAATTCCAAGTGTTGATGAGGATGTGGAGAAAAGGGAAGGAACACTTGTACATCCTTGACTTCTGTAAATTAGTATAGCCATTTTGGAAAACAGTATGAAGGTTCCTTGAAAAACTAAAAGTGACCATGTGACCCAACCTTCCCACAACTGGGGGTGTACACTTAAAGGAATTGAAATCAATATTTTGAGAGGTAACTGTGCTCTTGTGTTCACTGCAGTATTATTTGCAATAGCTAAGACATAGAAACAACCTGTGTCTATAAGGGAAGTATGGATTTAATAAGTGGTATAGAAACGTAATGGTATACTATTCAGTCTTTTTTTAAAAACAGGAAATGCTGTCATTTGTTAAAACCTAAAGGACATTATGGTAGGTGAAATAAACCAGCCACAGAGACAAATACCACATGGTCTCATATAGGGCAATCTATAAAAGTGAAACTCGACTAAGTTACCAGAGCCTGGTTAGTTGTTGGGGGAGGATAGGCAAAGGGGTAAAGGGAGATATTGGCCAAGGGGTACTAAATTAGAAATGAATTCTGATGTTTTATTGTATAGCTGGGTGACTGTAGTTATTGTATATTTCAGAACAACTCAAAGGATTTGAAATGTTCTTACAAGAAATGATAAATATTTGAGGCAATGAACATACTAATTACTGTGGTTTGATGATCTCACAATGTACCCATGTATTGAAACATTTTACCCCATAAAAATGAACAATTTATCATTTAAAGTAAAACTAAAAAATACCTAAAAAAGGAAATAATGTCATGATTGAATTTCACTGGGAGTAATATTATTTATTTTACCTATTTATAATTAAAATATTTTTTGTTTTAGTTTGAAAACATGTATTAGTTGCATTTTTGTTATAAGACAAAGGTTGCATAACTACTTGAGTTCTTACCAGTAAGAATGTAGGCTAGTCACTTTGGATGAAAAAATTATACCTCAGCGTCTGGCTGTTTAGTATTTCTTAAGGTTGTTTGTTGCAGAGCTTGTGTGTTGTGTTTTTTTCCTATTTTGGGGTCTATTTTGTCATGAGTATTTATGGTCTGTAACTGTATTTATATGTATGTACATGTGAAAGTTGATTACTGTAGTGAATTATTAAAATTTATCACAATTGTTTTGTGTGTGTTTGTTTTTTCATCCTGTAAGCCGCTAAGTGTTCATTATTGAGCCAAAATATTTTAACTGACTTACATCAGCTGCATCTTTTGACTGTATCTCCAGTTCAGTGCTATACTAGGATCAGAAAATACAGGGCTACTTGGCCTGTTTTCCATTGTCAAGGGACTTACACTTTTAATTGGGAAGAGAAGTAATAAAATATAGGAAATTAATGTCAGGTATAGGTCTTGAGTGGAGAGTGATTTAAAGTAGCCTAGAGATCCATGATGTAATTAGAGGTATTTAGTCCACATCCTTGCCTGCCCTTTGTGAGAGCAGGAGCTGCTGTGCAGTTCCCATTTAGTGACCTCAGGCTTCTACCTTCCTCTGCCCTCAGCACTAGGGCAGCAAGGATTGCTTCATTTGAAGCCAGTCATGTGCAGAAGTAGGCGGACTCGATGGCCTTCCTCTTTGAGTGTGAGAACTAAGAAACTTGGTTTGTAGCTTGGCCATCTTTACTCCACCCCTGCCGTCAAAAGGAGTTGGCTGACCTTGTGGAATGTAAATTACTTCCCTTAAGTGGAAGTTGGGAGAAAGGAATAGAGGGGAAGACACTGGACCAAGCCTGTCCCTCCCAGGGGGGAAGGACTGCTGGAGAGGGAGGTCAGCTTCAGAACTGGCAAGACTAACTCCTCTCCTACAACCAACGTCGTTTTGCCAAAGTATGCTTTTTTTAAAATAGTAACAAATAAAGGCTTAGGCATAGACTTCACAAATCTGAAGATAGGAGGAAAGTGTATATATATATATATATATATATATATATATGTATTAATAATAAGAGTAATGAAAGCTTAGGCACAGATTTGACAAACCTGAAGATATGAGGAAAGTATATATTCTTGAGAACTGTATTTTAATATTAAAAATATCCCAAGATGCCCACATAGTTGTATCTGTTGGCCAATAAAAAACTAGCATTTTTACTTGCATTCATGTTTCTAAACTCATCTATATTTGAAAAATTACAATGAGTTGTCTTTATGAGGTAAGTTTTTCTTCATTCAAAAGGCCCTATGCTCTCTGATTTGGGGTTTAGAAAACTGCTGTAACTTCAAACACACCCCCAGCCTCCACATCACTGGGCAGGAACAGCATAAATGGTGAAAATCTGTCAAACTCTTTCAAGCCTTTTTAGAGGGGACAGTCCATCAGGACAATATCAACCCAGAGTGGTGATAGAACAATACCCTATTCTGGACTCCTGAAGCTGGACTTCCCAGGCAAAACCAAGTGTGCCTATGGTCACACTTTCATCAAGCTGTGTGACCATGGGCAAAACACCCTCTGTGAGCCAGGGTTATTCTAAAATCAAGAGACTAGTGATCCTGAAGGTCTGTGGTTTTCAGAAAATATGATGGCGAAGGGATCTGAAGGCTTCTCCT
The DNA here is from genome assembly GCA_028451465.1 of Erethizon dorsatum. Taxonomy (NCBI): domain Eukaryota; kingdom Metazoa; phylum Chordata; class Mammalia; order Rodentia; family Erethizontidae; genus Erethizon; species Erethizon dorsatum. The sequence goes on along the minus strand of CM051829.1, from coordinate 19,713,488 downwards.
CAACAATTCTAGCTATTTTAGCTGCTCAAGAGCTCATTTCAGACAGTATGAGAAGGAACTGAAGAGCGTGCAAAAGAGGCAAGGGAGTAGTGTTTAGAAAAGAAATCCATTTTCTAACATCTTTTCCTTATGTTTATAAACAGTAATTCTAAGGCTTAGAGAAGATTGGATGGGAATTGCTTGCACTTGCGAGTATTTTCTTGGAAATGAGGATTCCCAGTGCACTCCTCTTTTCCTGATGGTGACGCAGAGTAACTTATATGTAGCTAAAAATAGATGCAGTAACCTGGCAGGACACACCCTCCTGTGTAATCACTTGAACATTCTCTAGTAATAGGTAATGGTTAAAGAGCAAAACCTTCGTCCATACAACTCAGGCACTAACCTTAGGTTCTCTTTTATGGATTTTCAAAGATTAGTTTGACACATTTAAAGTGAAATATTCAGGCCAGTGATATAGCTCAGTGGCATAAGTGCCTGCCTGGCAAGTGCAAGGTCCTGAGTTCGGTTCCTGGTACCCGCATAAAGGAAAAAAAAAGTAAAGTGAAATGTTCAATCTCACCTACAGTTTCTTCCTTTATGGTCTGATTCCCAAATATGTTATTCTTCAGAACTGCAGAGAAATGGGAGACATGATAAAATTGCAGATGGGGATTTCAGATCCCTTTACTTAGTTATTGACTGTTCTGGTCCCTCCCATCCATATCCATAGGGTCTCCATTCTTTCTGGGATTGGAAATTGCACAGCACAAGGAACCTGGGATTGGATTTGTGCAACAGAACCGAATAGAACACAGACCACGCAAATTACTTTCTGACATTTCCCGTTTGAGGAAAGACTTCCGTTTTTTGGTCATGCTGTTTCACTCTGATATTTTAATAGAGCTGATGAGTTTGCCCATTTCCAACCTCACGTCTTTACTCAGCTATTGTCAAAACTACACAATATTCTCCCCACAATTGTCATTGCTTCTGGCTTTGGAATCAGACCTGTCATTTTGCCACTTACTGTTTGTATGATTCTGGATAAATACTCGGCCTCTGTTTTCTTATGAAGTGATATAAAATATATCTCTCTATCCTGAAAATGACATGAGAATGTGCATTGTTTTTGCATTTCTGTCAGTGCCCAGAAAATGTCATTTAGCTTTCTCTTCAATATGAAGGGTTAGAGATTAGCTTTTTACAAAGTTACGGAGGATTTTGCACAAACTAAGATGAAACCTGTCAAGGAATGTGATAGGGTTGCCTGGTGGAGCTGGAGGGGAAGGGGCAGTTTTTCCCTTGAGTTTTGCCATCAGTAAGAGTTTACAAATTAAAAGCAGATGGGCCATGTGCTTTTAATTTGTAAACTCTTACTGATGGCAAATCATTTATTTTCATCCTGTGTATAATGGATTTCACAAAGGCTATTTAAATGACCAAAGTCTCTTGTATGTAGTCATATAAAAATTCAAGTCTTGATTTTTAGAATACCACCTCAAGAAATAGGAAATAAAAAAGATTCTGTCTACTTGTCTTGGCTTTGGGTGAGTTTACTCTGGGCAGGGGCTGTTACAGACTTCTTCCCTGAGAGAGAAGGAGCTTTTCTTAATTTGGAGAACAATGGTCATATTTAGGCTGCTTTCGTTTTTTGGTTTTGGGGAGGCAGAGTTATATTCATCCACAGGGTTTGAGACTGCTATTTTGAGTCGTATATAGGAACAAAACTTCTGTGATGTAAATACTACTTACTAATTACCTGTGATGTGCCAGGTGCTTTAGAAACATAAGTGTATTATTTCACTGAGAGCTCAGAACCCTCCTGTTCGGAAAGCATGCTTGGCTCTTTTTCTCATTTTATAGTGAAGGAGGCAAAGGCACCTCAGAGAATTAGCAGTCTCTCCAAAGTCAATTGGCAAATGAGTGGAAGACACAAGATTTGAACTTGGGTCTTTCTGCCCTCAAACTGTCTTGTCCTGCCACCACAATGCAACTCTGCCACTGTGGAGCTGGAGGAAGAGTCCCTGTTCCAGAGAGGGCTGCTTTATTTTTCAGGAGAGCACCTCATTAAATGCAGCCAAATTTTACACTTCTGGATTTTCTGCGGGTGGAAGTTTGATTTTTAAGCCAAGCTAATGTGTGATAAAAAGACTCATAAGTATAGCAACCATTTACACCCACCACTTCCACCCCACATATTTTCTTTCTAATTTTCAAGAATAAAGGGGATCTCCATAAACTGTCTCATATCATTTCAAGAAGCCAGAGTGAGTCAGCCAGGGTAGTTAACGACTGACCTTATCCCCAGGAGAGATTTTGTGGTGGAAGAGGTATAGAATTAATTCCAAAAGATGCCCTGCTCATTGGCTTGCTTTTATCAGCTAAAGCCAAACCGCAGGCACTGAGGCAGACCTACTGGAGCTATTTGTAAGTGGAGGAAAGGGATTAAGGGGAGTCAATCAAACAGTGATTGGTGTGCTTTGTCATTTCCCTGTGGTCCCTTCCTGATTTCACCAAGTCCAGGCAGAAGGGAGGAAGAAAGAAAGAAATCATTACCACTAATTTTTTTAAAAGGTCAAACAATAGAGAACATCTGAATTAAGGCTCCTTTACTCCTTTTGAAAGTTTTACTGGTATCACATTAGAAGGAACAGCTTTCTGAGAATTAACAACTCGAGACTAAAATTTTAACTTTCAAAATGTAGTTAGAAAAAAATATAAGGAAGTCAGGCTAATCTTTCACAGATGACTCCTTAGCTGCCATGAGAGCCAGGGACCTCCCCTGAGGCTTGGAAAGTACCCAGCAGGGATGATAAACCTTTAAATTATTTGGAAGAAGGGCATGTGTGTATATTTTTGCAAACCACACAACTTTTAGAATAAGATAGCTAAATTAAAAAGTGTATACACCTATTTAGAAACATACTCTACTTTCATTTATTTTCCACCCGAATCACCTACTTCTATGCTAGAATTCTCTGCATACAGAGTATTTGAAGTAGACCACTGGCACTTCATGGCAGCATTTTTTGATTCTTTCTTTTTTTTTAGTGGGATTAGGGATTGAACCCAGGGCCTTCACACTGAGACCACATCCCCAGCACTTTCTTTTTTTTTTAATCTTTTATTAGGAGACAGGGTCTTGCTAAGTCCCTGGGCTGGGCTCTTGCATCAGCACACCCCCTCCCCAAGTGCTGGCATCATCAGCACTGGTGTTGTGCTGCCTGTCCAGTTATTGTTTCATTTTTGAAACCTATGGAAGGTTCATTGGTTCTGGTTTGCCTGGGACTGTCCTGGGTTAAAAACTGAGAGTCCCATATCTTAGAAATGCTCTGAGTTCAGACATCCTTACAGGGTTGTAATGTAATTTTTCCACATGTACCTTTAGCAGATTTATCTCTAAGGATCTGTCCAAAGAAACTGTCCTGCTTCTTTTTTCCCCCACTGTTGACTTTTTTTTTTTTTTTTTCTGTTTTTTGAGACAGGGTCTCACTATATAATTCAGGGTGGCCTTGAACTCACTATGTAACCAGGCTGGCCTCAAGTTTGCTGTGATCCTCTTGCCTTAACCTCCCAAGTGCTAGGATTATAGGCATGAGCCACCATGCCTGGGTTGTTGATTTGTTTGTGATTCCTCAGCACTGTCCCTATCACAAGGTTCATAGGGGCCAGAAAGATTTCATGGAGGCAGTCTCAGCTCAGGCCTCGGCAGGTAGTAAACCCCTTATACATGGTTGCTGAAAAAATACTTCGAAAGATTACAGAGTGTACAAAAGGCAAATGTTGTCAAATTGTTTTTCCTGGGATTATTAAGTCCCAACTGAATGAATCAATGAAGAATGTGCCCCCCCCAATTACAGACCTGACACTGGTATTGAGGAGATGGTGATTACATCCAGATGAAACAGCTGCAAATTGTCCAGAATGAACAGGGATAGCCACGAAGGTGTTCCCCGGAAACGAGAAAATGGTCAGGTAGGGTCAGCTATTTTAAAATTTCAAATGAAAAAATGCGTTGCTTTCACTATCACATAAGTTATTTCTCCATCAAAACCACAAGTAGTGGGGCCGGTGATATAGCTCAGCGGCACAAGCGCCTGCCTGGCAAGCGCAAGGTCCTGAGTTCGGTTCCCGGTACCCAAATAAAAAAAAAAAAATGGAAGTAGGGATTCAGAAATATCAATAAACAATGAACCAAATTACTGGGACTGTTTTCCAAAATTTGGTTTTCTTGGTTGACTTCCTCAAACATACTGTACTTTTATTATCTTGTAATCTGTCTTCCTTTTCAATCCTCATTTTACAAATAGTTACTGTTTTCTTAAAGGTTACTAGTGGTCTCATTGCCACATCCTTTTTTTTTCTTTCCTTTGTGTATTGCATCTTTGTTAACCCTCTAAGCATCACTTCTTTCTTCGAACTCACATAAAGAGGTTAGCACATGACTTTATGCTCCTTGAGTCTTCTTACTCTTCTTAGCAAGTTCCTCTTTGTTCTTTCTTTAAATGTCAGTTTCACAAAGTTCTGCTTTCATCCATGTTATCTAAGAGTAATGACCTCACATATCCTCTCTAAGCTAAGTGATTTCCCGTTTACATCTCCACCTATCACCTCCAAATGTCTCCCTGCTAGATTTCTTCATGCTGTTTATCAACTTTGGATTTCTTTCCTTCTCATTTTTGCTTCATAATTAAGCTATGTTACCCTTCGTGACCCATATCACAGTCCTTCTTCTCTGAGAAGTCTTTTCAGATTGCCTAGATCAGAAAGTACATTCTATCTTTTAGGGTCCCACAGCACATTTTTATCATTATCCAACACTTATTTCAGTCATGCTTTTATTAATCTGTTTTATGCCTGCTTCTCTAACTTGATTATAAGTTCCTATATGCATAAAACAAATTTTATTTATTTATTTACCTGAGACAAGGTCTCACTATGTAGTTCAGGCTGGCTTTGAACTCATTTATGTAGCACAGGCTGGCCTCGAACTCATGGCGATCCTCCTGCCTCAGCCTCCCAAGTGCTGGGATTACATGGGTGTGCTACAACACTCAGAGGATGTTATTTATTTTTTACTCTCTGCTTCACTTAACAAAATGACATTCTTTCATTTACTCACTTATTCATTCATCCATAAAATAATTTTTGACCATTTTGTGACAGGAAATACTTGACATTAGAGAGAATAGGATAGAATAACCAAGAAGACATGCTATAGCCCCAAATGTATAGTCACAAATGTCTGAAAATCTAGTGGAGACACCAGCTCAAAAGCAGATAATTAGTATGGTGCTAGGAGGGGAGCACAAAGCACTGTGAGAACTCTGAAGAGACTCACTGTGCGTGTGTGTGTGGGTGTGTGAGTGTGAGGAGGAATTTGAGTCTTTATGGAATAGATGTTGCCAGAGATGATTTCATTAGTTCTATGTTACTGTAACAAATTACCCCCAAATTTAGCAGCTTGCCCCAACATATATTTATTATCCTATCGTTTCTGTAAGTCAGGATTACGGGCATGGATTAGCTGGATCTTCTGCTTCAGGGTCTCTCTCAAGGCTGCAATCAAGTATCTGACAGGGCATGGTCCCATCTGAAGGCTACAGTGGAACAGGATTCACTTCCAAGCTCTTTGATGTTTGTTGGAAGGAACTCATTTCCTGCAATGTTGTTGGTCTGAAGGCCTTAGTTCCTAGCTGGTGATTGGATAGAGGGTACTCCCAATTTCTTGCCACCTAGGTCTCCAGTTTGCTTCATCAAAGCAAGCATTCAAGAAGAGTTGAGAGAGAAAGAGAGAGAGAGAGAGAGAGAGAAACAAATAAGACGAAAGTCATCTGAAAGTGGCAAGTAGCATTCTATCACTTCACTTTCACTATGTTTTGTTTGGTAGAAATGATTCACTAGGTCCAACCCACATTCAAGGGGAAGGGATCACACAGTATGTAAACTAGGACCTGGGCATTCTGAGGATTCCTGGAATCCATTTATGAAGACTCTCCACCACTAAAATGAATGTTAAATAATAAATTGACTGGTCTATTTCTCTCAGAAGCCAGTTTTAATGTTTAAAGCAGTAGAGCTCAGATTTGAGGACAGAAAGATAAGCAGAGCCTGGTTTGTTGACCAAAGGGCTTGGACTTTATTCTGTAGCATTATTGTGCTAGAATAAGTTGAGAGTAACTGGAAAGATGATATTTTAGATATTTTGCTTTAGTGTCTGTAGAGGATTGATTTGAGGGGACATGCTTCTAAAATCTGAGAAACTAAAGAGCTTTTTGTTTTTGTGGTGCTGGGATTGAACCCAGGGCTCTTACATGCTAGGCAGGTGTTCTACCACTGAGCTACCTCCCAGCCCCTAAAGAGATTTTTGTAAAGAGATGATGGTTGTAGTGTTGGCAGTGGTTTAAGGTTGGAAAAGAGGGAATGGATTTGAAATGCAAAAAAAGGTAAAGTTGGTTGACTTTTATTTACTATGTCAGTGTACGCTCAGATAGAAATGACCACCAGGTAATGTGGATATATAACTAAGGTTCTGGAAGGAGCTTAGCCCAGGATTTGGGAATCATATGAATATTTGCAATCATTACAACTAGAAGAATTGAAGAGAGACAGAGATGAAAAGGAATCCAGGGAACACCAATTTTGAAGTATGTGTAGAGTGGGAGGCCTACAAAAGAGAATTAAGAAAGAACAATGAGAAATTGTCCAGGGAAAGCCAGCTGTGGTGGGGTACACCTGTATTCCAAGCTACTCAGGAGGCTGAGGAAGGAGAATCACAAATTCAAACCAGCCTGGGAAACATGGTGAAACCCTATCTCAAAATAAAATAAAATGGTCTGAAGATGTAGTTTAGTGGTATCATCCCTGGGTTTGACCCCGAATGAAAAAAAAAAAAAAAAGAAAAAGGAGGAGGAAGGAAAGAAATGGTCCACAGAATATTTGGCTTCACTGAAGTCAAAGGAGGAAAAGTGGTGTCAATGGGGTCAGATGCAGCAAAGAAATCCATCAAGATAAAAATAAACAACATGCAAATACCAATACACTCATTCCCTCCCTTATGCACTCATTCAGAAATGGATGTTATAGGCTATGAACAAAATAGACATTTTCCTTGCCTGTAAATAAGCTACAATCCTGTTGGTAGATGGACATCAGAGACAGTTACAGATTCCCAAAGGAAATAGAGTGCCATGAGTGAAAATTGACAGGAAACCAAATATTCAAGTATAATATTTCTGAAAAGCAGACCTGGGAACAGCCTGGGAGGTGGCACTAAGGAAATCTCTTTGCCAAGCCAGACAGGACACCTACAGCGCAGACCCTAGTAACTTTCTTCTGTGACTTTTGCATCCCAGTATGCTGTTTGTGTCTTTGCAACAATAAGGACATATATTAATTTTCAAAGTGCCACAAACTGGGTGGATTAAAACAGCAGGAATTATTTCTCTCACAGTTGTGGAGACGAGTGTGAAATCAAGGTGTCAGCAGTGTCCTGTTCCTTCTGAAACATGTAGGAAAGAGTCATTCTTGTTATTTCCGGCTTCAGGTGGTTGCTGGCGATGCTTGGTGTTCCCTGGTTTATAGATGCATCGCTCCCATCTGTGCTTCTATAATCACATGGCCACTTCTCCTTGTGTATCTGAGTCTTTATACGGCCATGTCCTTTTCTTATAAGGACACCACTCACAGTGCTTTAGGAGCCATGTTAATGCCTTCATATTAACTTTCTTGGATCTACAAAAACCTTATTTCCAATTTTAGTTACATTTGCAAGTATTATGAGTTAAGACTTTTTTTGTTGTTAGTACATATTTGCAGAACATAATGTTTACATTCAGTGTAGGGAGTAGGTACATGTATTTAACACATCTTAATTCTGTTTATTCCCCTTCTTTCCCTTCCTTCCCCTTCCTTCCACCTCTAGATCCCCTTTCCATTTGCAAAAGATTAATCTCCTAATTTTCTATTGTCTATCTTTTATTTTTCTCTTTAGGTTATTTACACTTTGGTTTTATCATACTGAGATATTTAAGTGTGTGTGTTTGATTTACTTTACTTAATATTTATTTATTTTTTATGCAGGTACTGGGAGTCAAACTCAGGACATCGCGCTTGCCAGGCAGGCGCTTATACCGCTGAGCTATATCACCGGCCCTACTTAATATTAAGGTCTGAAGTTCATCCATTTTTCTACAAATAACACAAATTTATCTCTCTTTGTGGCAGAGTAGTATATCATTATATGTAAGCACAGCATTTTCTTTATCCATTCATCTGTTGGATGTATAGGCTGCTTCCAAGGTTTAGCTATTATGAGTTGTACTGTTATAAACTTGGGTATGCATGCATCACTATGTTATGATTTTGGTAGTGTCCATGGTGATTTTGCCTTTTACATTTCTAATTGCATTGATGTGAATCTTTTCCTTCTTTGGTAAGCTTGGCTAAGGGTTTGTCTGTTTTTTCGAAGACACAGTTGTTCAATTCATTTATTGTTAGTATTTATTTTTTAGTGTCAATTTCATTAATTTCTGCTCTGATTTTTCTGATTTCCTTTCTTGTATTAGGTTTGGGTTTGGAATGCTGTTTTTCTAGGCTCATGAGGTACATCATTAGGTTATTTATTTGAGCTCACTCTGTTTTTCTAATGTGAACACTCACAGAAATAAACTTTCCTCTTAGTTTCCCATAGGTTCTGGTATTTTGTGCTGGCATTATTATTTGATTCTAGGAATTGTTTAATATCTTCCTTGATTTCTTCTGATTCACTGAGTATTTAGAAGTGTGTTATTAAATGTCCAAGTGTTTGTAAAATTTCTTTAGTTTCTTTTGACTTTGATTTCTAGTTTCAGTGTGTTTTAATCCAGTAGTACACATGGGATGATTTTGATTCTTTTGTATTTATTTAAGCAGGATTTATGGGTTAGTATGTGGTCTGTTTGGGGGAAATTTCCATGTGCTGCTGAAAATAACCCTATTCTGTTGTAGTAGGATAGAACACATTTGTTAGATAGCTATTAAGTCTAATTGTTTGAGGGCGTGGCTTATTGCTGATATTTCTTTGACTAGTTGATCTATTTGAGAAAGTGGAATACTAAGCCTCCCCACTATGGTCGTGTTGGTGTTTATTTGATCTTTTATATTCTGCAGTGTTTGTCTTATGAAGTTAAGTGCACTTGCTGCATATATATTTACAATTGTTCTCTCTCCCTGCTGAATTGTTAACGAATATGTAGTGACCTTCTTTGCTTCTTCTGATCAGTTTTACCTTGAAGGGCGTTTTATCTGAGAATAAGTTTGCTACCCCATGGGCTGGGGATTTAGCTTAGTGTTTCAGTGCCTGCCTGGCAAGTGTGAGGTCCTGAGTTCAACTCCTGGTGCCCCCCAAACAAAAAAAAAAGAAAAAGAAAAAGAAAGATTTTTACCCCTGCTTGCTTTTATGGTCCTTATACATGGAATATTGTTTTCCATCATTTGATTTTTAGTGTACAGATTTCTTTTTGGGTTAGATGGGTTTCTTTTAGGCAGTAAATCATGTCTTTTTTTTAAACAGGCTCTTGCTATATAGTTCAGGCTGGCCTTGAACTCACTATATAGCCCATGCTGGCATCAACCTCCCTAATTAATGCTGGGATTACCTGCATGCATAACCATGCCTGACAAGTCTTTTTTTTCTTTTTTTTCTTTTTCTTTCTTTCTTTCTTTTTTTTTTTTTTTGAAGAAGTTAGGAGAGTTTTATTGGAGATAAGGAGAAGAACAGCTCCTGGATTTCCAGGAGGGGTCCTGAATGGGTTAATTTATACAGCAAAGTCACAATGTGGGTACAATGTGGGTCAAACTACAATTAACCTATAAGATTGTAAGTATAGCTGCTTGGCTAATATTAGGTATACTCTATTCCTAGCTAAAAGAAAACGTCACCAGGGAAGATGGAAGAGTCATTTTGAAGATGACCAGCAGGGGAACAGGTCATGTAGCAAGGGTATATGGAAAGAACAAAGGCGTTTTGGGGACGGGATTGGTCCAGACGCTATGGTCACTCACCTCTTTGACTGATGCCTATCTGGATGTAATGGTCCAGGTGATGCTAATTACAGTATAATTCCAAGTTACTCTTTATCCCATAGGCAGGCATGTAGGCCTGGCCATTGCGTCTTTATTTTGGGCCTGGCCTTCTTCAGGTGCTCCTCCAGTCACAATTCTGATGTCTTTATTTATTTATTTATTTTTGCTGACTTCCTTGAGAGCCCAGTCCCTCTCTGACTACTTTAGTATGTACTTATTTCTAACTTAGCTGCCTATAATAGAAGAAAAGTTTAAATTACTGATAAAGATAATTTTTTGTATATTCTTGTTTTCAGTGGCATACTTATTCCAGGGAAGCCTAGTAGAACAGAATCTTTAGGATAGACATCTATGTATATGCATTATTAACCAAAATACGGTATTTTTGTTTATTCTGATTAGGGTTTAAAGTTTCTTTTCTTTTTTTTATTTTAAAGAGAAAAAACTAAAAGCAATAAGGAATTTCAAAACAAAATCATAGGAAATTAACAATGGTTAATATACTGTGTATTGTTATCCTCAAAGTAGTTGCTCAAGGGCCGGTGAGATGGCTCAGCAGTGTAAGCGCCTGCCTGGCAAGCGCGAGGGCCCAAGTTCGACTCCTGGAGCCCACATACGAAAAAAGGGCCGGTGATATCGCTCAGCAGCACTGTTGCCTGCTGGCGTGCGAGGTCCTGAGGTCAACCCCTGGTACCCACAAAAAAAAAGTAGTTGCTCAGTTTACAAGATATGGGCATGCAAAATTGATCACACAATACAAGCACAAACTGTTCTTTTCAATGAACTAAAAGAAATTAGTAGTACAATTATCTTAGCTATCTTGTGTAAATATATATATATATATTTTTTTTCTTTTCCCTTCCTTCTTTTCCCCTTTCTCCCACCTCAGTTTTTCTTTGCTTTTGTGCAGCATCTGTTATAGATTTTGGACCTTATTTACTTTTTCAGTTTCTTACACTACGGAGACAATACAATGTTTACACATGCAAATCAGATTTATTTCACTTATGAGTATGGTCTCTAGTTGCATCCATTTCCCATAAATGTCTCAAGTTTATCCTTCTTTATAGCTGAGTAGTACTCCATTGCATAAAAATACCACATCTTTTTTATCCATTCCTCAGTTGATGGGCATTTGGATTGTTTCCAAGATTTAGTTATTGCAAATTGTGCTGCTATAAACATGGGTGCACATATATTGCTGTGGTATGATGTCTTTAATTCTTCTGGGAAAATACCCAGAAGGAGAATAGCTGGGTTGAATGGGACCTCTAATTGTAGTTTTTTGAGGAATCTCCACACTGATTTCCACAATGATTGTACCAGTCTACACTCCACCAACAGTGGAGAAGAGTTCCTTTTTCCCCACACCCCACCAGCATTTGTTATTGGTTGATTTCATGATGACAGCCATTCTTTCTGGGTGAGATAGAATCTCAGTGTTGTTTTAATTTGCATCTCTTGAATGGCCAATGATGTTGAACATTTTTTCATATATTGATTTGCCATTTGTATTTCTTCATCTGAGAAGTATGTATTCATCTCAGAAGCCCATTTTTGGATTGGGTCTTTGAATTTGGGAGGCCTGATTTTTTTCAATTCTTTATATGTTTTAGATAGAAGTCCTTTGTCTGAGGGACTCTTGGCTAACATTTTTTCCCACTCTGTGGGTTGTCTTTTTACTCCTTTGGTGATATTTTTTGATGTGCAAAAACTTTTTAATAAGATGAAATCCCAGTTATTGATTCTTTGAAGTACTTCTCATGCAGTTTGGTTTTTGTTCATGAAGTCTCTGCCTACCCCTATGTCTTCAAGATTTCTTTCTATTTTCTCTTCCAGTAGATTTAGTGTTTTTGTTTTAGTATTTAGATCTTTAATCTATTTTGACTTTAGTTTAGTACATGGTAATAGACATGGGTCTAGTTTAATCTAGTGCATGTGGAGAGCCTCTTTTTCCAGCACCATTTATTAAAAAGGCTATCTTTCTTCCAGTGAACATGTTTGGCCCCTTTGTCAAAGATAAGGTGGCTGAGTGTGTTTGTAGTTGTGTCTGCATCTTCTAATGTGTTACACCAGTCCTCAGTTCTGTTCCTTTGCCAGTACCATGCTGATTTTATCACAGGAGCTTTGTAGTATAATTTCAAGTCAGGGATTGTGATGCCTCCTGCCTTGCTTTTGTTGCCCAGGATTGCCTCTGCTATTCTAGGTCTCTTCTGTTTCCAAATGAATTTTAGGAATGTTTTCTCTAGATCTGTGAGGTATGATAATGGTATTTTGATTGGGATGGCATTAAATCTGTATAACAGTTTTGGGAGTATGGCCATTTTCACTCTGTTGGTTCTTCCTGCCCAAGAACAGGAGATATCTTTCCATTTTCTGATATCCTCTTAGATCTCTTTTTTCAGAGTGCCATAATTTTCAATGTACAGATCTTTTATTTCCTTTGTTAGATTGATTCCTAAGTATTTCATTTATTTGGATGCTATTGTGAAGGATGTGATTTCTTTAATTTCTCTCTCAGTGAGTTTATTGTTTGTGTACAGGAATGCTATTGATTTTTGAGTGTTGACTTTGTATCCAGCTATGCTAGTGAATTTGGTTATTAATTCTAGAAGTCTTTTGGCTGAGTTTTTGGGGTCTTCTATGTACAGTATTATGTCATCTGTGAATAATGATTATTTAACTTCTTCCTTTCCTATCCTTATTCCTTTTATTTCTCTTTCTTGTCTACTTGCTCTGGCTAATGTTTCCAGAACTCTATTGAATAGGAGTGGTGATAGTGGACATCCTTGTCTTGTTCCTGATTTTAGATCGAAAGCTTTCAGTTTTTGTCCATTTAGTATGATGTTGGCTGTTGGTTTGTCATAGATGGTTTTTTTCAGATTGAGGTACAGAACATCTATTCCTATTTTCTGTAGGGCTTTTATCATGAATGAGTGTTGGACTTTATCAAGAGCTTTTTCTGCATCTATTGAGATGATCTTGTGATTTTTGTCTTTGGCTCTGTTGATATGGGTATTACATTTATTGATTTGCATATGTTGAACCATCCCTGCATTCCTGGGATGAATCCCACTTTGTCATGGTGTATAATCTTCTTGATGATTTGCTGCATTCTTGTTTGCTAGTATTTTATTGAGGATTTTCGCATCTATGTTCATTAGGGAGATTGGCCTGTAGTTCTCTTTTTTGGTTGTGTCCTTCTGTGGTTTTGGTATCAGAGTAATACTTGTCTCCAAGAATAAGTTAGGTGGAATTGCTTCCCTTTCAATTTCATTAAAGAGTTGAGGAGTATTGGTGTTAAATCTTCTCTAAATTTCTTGTAGAATTCATTCATGAATCTATCAAGACCTGGGCTTTTCTTTGTTGGTAAGTTTTTAATTACATTTTCAACTTCATTAACTGATATTGGGTTATTCAGAACTTTTATATCTTCTTGATTCAGCTTTAATTCATACCTTTCTAGGAATCTGTCCATTCCTTGTGTTTTGCATTCTATGCAAGTAAAGATTTTCAAAGTAGGTATTCATGATCTTCTGAATTTCCACAGGATTGGTAGTGATTTCACCCTTTTCATTCCTTATTGCATGAATTTGAGTTTTTTCTTCTATTTTTTTGATAAGGTTGGCTGGGGGTTTATCAATTTTATTTATTCTCTCAAAGAACCAACTCTTTGATTCATTAATTCTTTGTATTGTTTTCTTAGTCCCACTTGCGTTGATTGCTGCTGTGATCTTTATTATTTCCTCCTTTGTATAGGCTTTGGGCCTGACTTGCTCTTCTTTTTCTAGATGCATGAGGTGCAGCATTAAGTTGTTTAGTTTTGCTTCTCCTCTTTTCCTGATGTGAGAATTCACTGCTATAAGTTTCCCTCTGAGGACTGCTCTCATTGCATCCCACAGGTTCCGGTAAGTTGTATTTGCATTTTTGCTTAATTTTAGATATTGTTTAATTTCTTCTTTAGTTTCATCTGTGACCCATTGTTGTTCAGGAGGGTGTTATTTAACTTCCACGTGTTTATGAAGTTTTTGTGGTTTCTTTTGTTGTTAATTTCCACTTTTATTGCATTATGGTCAGATAATATGCACGGAATAATTTTAATTCCTTTGCTTTTACTTAAGCATGTTCTGTGGGCTAGTATATGGTCTATTTTAGAGACTGTCCCATGTGCAGCTGAGAAGAATGTGTATTCTGATGTTGTTGGGTGGAACACTGTGTAAATGTCTGCTAAGTCCATTTGTTCACAGGTTTGGTTCAGTTCTGTTATTTCTTCGCTGATTTTTGGTTTAGTTGATCTATCTCTTTGTGATAATGGGTTATTAAATTTCCCCATTATAATTGTGTTATTGCTTATTTGATTTTTCATGTCTATTAATATTTTTCTTATATGGTTGAGTGCTCCTGTAATTGGTGCATATATATTTATGATTGTTATCTCTTCCTATTGAATTTTTCCCCTAACAAGTATGTAGTGGCCTTCTTTATCTCTTTTGATCATTCTTGGTTTGAAGTTCACATTGTCTGCAAACAGGGTGGCTACCCCTGCTTTTTTCTGGGTTCTTGTTGCATGGTGTATTGTTTTCTATCCTTTGACTTTTAGCCTATGAATTTTTTTGAGTTAAATGTGTTTCTTGTGTAGAGCATATTGTTGGATCTTATTTCTTGATCCATTCTGCCAGTCTGTTTCTTTTATTGGGGAATGGAGGCCATTTACATTGATGGTTATAACTGGTATGTATTGGCTTGTCTTTGTCATCTTATTTTCTTGCTGTTGGTTTCCTATATTTCCCCTCTGTTTAATTGCTTGCCCAGCTTGGTGGTTTCTTTCTGTTGTTACTCTTGGAATTATGGTCATTTTTGTCTCTGTCTAGAATATCTTTCAGTACCCTTTGTAGTGTTGGTTTGGTGTCATGGATTTCTTCAGTTGTTCTTTTTCATGGAAGTATCTTATTTCCCTATTATTATTATTATTTTTTTTATGTGGGTACCGGGAGTTGAACGCAGGACCTCGCATTTGCCAGCAGGCGCTTGTGCCGCTGAGCTATCTCACCGGCCCTCTCTGTTAATTTTGAAAAACAGTTTTTCAGAGTACATCTATTTGGGTTGGAAGTTGTTTTCTTTCAGGACTTGAAATATTTCACTACAAGCTCTTCTTGAGGGTTTGTGTTGAGAAATCTGCCATGGTTCTGATGGGCTTTCCTTTATATGTGATCTGTTTCTTTTCTCTAACAGTTTTTAATATTGTGTTCTTGTGCTGAATTTCTGGGATCTTGATTATTATATGTCTGTGTGTAGATTTATTTTGGTTAAGGCTAATTGGAGTTCTATATGCCTCACTTTTCTGTATGTCAGATTCTTTTCCCATGCTTGGAAAATTTTCTGGTATTACTTCTGCAAATAATTATTTCCTGATCTTTTGTTATTTTCTAGAGATCTATCCTTTCATGATCTCTAGCTGTGATTCTGTCTTCAATGTCTGAAAGTCTTTCTTCAGTTTCGTTCAAGTGGTTTTGCCAGCTTTCAATGGAATTTTAAATTTCCTGCATATCTGTTTAAATCTGTGTCATGCATTGTATTTCTTTCCTCTATTGGTCATTCACTGTTTCCATCCTCTTTGTATCATCATCTATTTTTTTAAATCTATCTCTACTCTAGATTGCTGAGCAATTCCTTTATAAATGTTGAATTTTTTTTACCTGAGACATCATTTTTGATCTGATTTACTTTATAGCCTCATGGATTTCTTTACTTCAGTTGCTATAATTTCAGAAATATCAGGTGTGTGTCTTCCAATTTCTTCTATGTTGATGTCTCCTAGACTTGTTCTGGGTGGGCCGGAGGCCTGAGATTGCATTTTGCTTCTTCATCTTGTCATTTTCTTTTTTTTTTATTTTATTTTAAAGAGAAGAAAAAAAAAAACAAATCAAAAAAGAACAAATTTTCAAAACAACATAATAAGAGGGTAACAATGGTTAATGCATTACGTATTATTATCTTTAAGTTAGTTATTCAGGATACCAGATATTAGCATTCAATTGTCCAAACATTATTGGCACAAACCTTACTCTTCAATGAGCTAAGCAAAATTGGTAGTGTATCTATCTTAACCATTATATATATATATATATATATATATATATATATATATATATATATATATATACAATTATTTTTCCTTTCCCTTCTTTCTTTTTCCTATTCCCCTATTCCAGTCTCTCTTTCCTTTTGACCAGTTTCTTTTTGATTCACCATGTCTATTGTACATTTTGGATCTTATTTTCTCTTTCAGTTTCTCATACTAGAGAGACAATACAATGCTTACACATGTGTGCCCGGTTTATTTCACTTATGAGTATTTTCTCGAGTTGCATCCATTTATCTATAAAAGTCTCCAGTTTATCCTTCTTTATGGCTGAATAGTACTCCATTGTATAAAAATACCACATCTTTCTTATCCATTCCTCAGCTGATGGGCATTTGAGTTGTCTCCAAGATCTGGCTATTACAAATTGTGCTGCTATAAACATGGGTGCACACATATCGCTGTGGTACGATGTTTTTAATTCTTCTGGGAAGATACCCAGAAGTGGAATACCTGGGTCAAATGGGACCTCTAATTGTAGTTTTTTGAGGAATCTCCACTCTGATTTCCACAGTGGCTGTACCAGTCGACACTCCCACCAACAGTGGAGAAGGGTTCCTTTTTCCCCACAGCCCCTCCAGCATTTGTTATTAGTTGATTTCTTAATAATAGCCATTCTTTCTGGGGTGAAATGGTATCTCAGTGTTGTTTTAATTTGCATCTCTCGAATGACTAGTGATGTTGCACATTTTTTTGTATATTTATTTGCCATTTGTATTTCTTCATCTGAGAAATGTGTATTCATCTCAGATGCCCATTTTTGGAGTGGTTCTTTAAATTTGGGAGGTCTGATCTTTTTGAGTTCTTTATATGTTCTCGATAGTAATCCTTTGTCTGAGGAACAGCTGGCAAACATTTTTTCCCACGTTGTGGGTTGTCTCTTCACTCTGTTGGTGGTTTCTCTTGCTGTGCAAAAGCTTTTTAATAAGATGAGATCCCAGTTGTTGATTCTTTGTAATAGTTCCTGTGCGGTTGAAGTTTTATTCATAAAATCTTTGCCTACACCAATGTCTTCAAGGGTTTTACCTATCCTACCTTCCAGCAGATTTAATGTTTCTGTTTTAATATTTAGATCTCTGATCCATTTTGAATTTAGTTTAGTGCATGGTGAAAGATATGGGTCTAGTTTTAATCTTTGGCATGTGTAGAGCCAGTTTTTCCAGCACCATTCATTAAAGAGGCTATCTTTCTTCCAGTGAATGTGTTTGGCACCTTTGTCAAAGATAAGGTGGCTTAGTATGTCTGGGGTTGTTTCAGCATCTTCTAATCTGTTCCATTGATCTTCAGGTCTGTTTTTTTGCCAGTACCACACTGTTTTTATCACAGTAGCTTTATAGTATAATTTCAAGTCGGGGATTGTGATGCCCCCTGCCTTGCCTTTGTTGCCCAGAATTGCCTTTGCTATTCTAGGTCTCTTCTGATTCCAAATGAATTTTAGGATTGTTTTCTCTAATTCTGTGAGATATGCTGTTGGAATTTTGATTGGAATTGCATTAAATCTGTATAACAATTTTGGAAGTATGGTCATTTTCACTATATTGGTTCTTCCTATCCAAGAGCAAGGGATATCTTTCCATTTTCTGATATCTTCTTCAATCTCCTTTTTCAGAGTACTGCATCTTGTCATTTGCTATTTCAAAAAATTTTTTATTTTGTTTTCTGTGATGATCTTGTGAGTTTTTATGGTAGGTAGCTATACCACTAGTGTCAAGGCCTCTTTAGGAAAAGTCCATTCTTCAGGGATGTCTTCTGTGTGTAGGAGATTCTTGGTCTGTGTCTGTCCCAAGACCCTACCTTCCCAATGAATTAGGAGTGGGATGTTATATGTTTGACTCAGACCACAGTCCTTTGGTGTAGGGCTCTGGTGAGGTTATTATCCCCAGAGCTTCCCAGTGTTGTTACAGAAGGGAAAACAACTGATTACAACAGATATGGCATCCTAGCTATAGTAGTATAATTAGCAATAACAATAGCATCAAGCATAATTTGGAAACTGACAAACTGTGGTAAGTATCGATTTTGTACCTTAGACCATAGGAGCAGAGTCTCTAATTAGGTAACAGAACCGATAGTAAATTACAAGTTTGTATGCAAATTGTTTCCCCTTGGTAGAGTGGTTTTACCCTGTGGTGGGGAAATTTGGAGAGAATAGTGTATAAAACAAAGATAACTGGAAAGGAAGTAGAAGCAAGGCTGGAGGACAAAGGATGATTATCCAAGGTTTGGGAAAGTAGAGAATGGGATAGAAAGGAAAGAATGAAGGAGTATTCGAGGGATTATCTGAACTTGATCTCTGGATTTGGGGGATGGGATTCATTTTCTGTGGCTGGAATTCTCCCCAGCTGTTTAGAAAAGAGAGAGAAAAAAAGAAAGAAAAAAAAAAAAAAAGAAAAAAGAAAAAAAATTGAGAGTAAAGGCCTGGTTACCCAGTCCTGGATTATTCCCGAGCTGGTTGCCGGTCCTGCAGAGGCCTTATTCACCTGTTGGTTTATATTGTTATTGTTACTTTTCACTTTTCATGCCACTAGTCTTGCCTGTCCATGCTGTGCACCTTATTTGTGTCCGTACTGTGTCGCTGGCATTCCCTCATTCTCTGGGCCTTCCCCAGCAGTTCACCTCAGTCGTGGCAGTAGTGAGGGGAGGGGCTGCTCTTTGGGCCTTCTGGTGCGGTTCACCTGGGTCCCTGTGGCAGACAGGTGATGGGAGGGGCCATTCTCCTCTGGCACAGCTCACCTCAAGTATTGTTTTTTATCTGGTCTGCCAGTCTGTGTCTTTTAATGGAGAAGTTGAGGACATTTACTTTGGAGTTATTACTGAAAGGTATTGACTTATTCCTGTCATCACATCATTTTTCTGTTGTTGATTCCTTTATTTTTCCCTTTTTGCTTAACTGCTCACCTTCCTTAATATATTCATTTTATCAGACTTTTTCACATGGTTGGCTTCCTTATCTCTGTCTCAGATCTCCTCAAGAATTTTTTGGAGTGCTAGTTTGGTGGTCATGAATTTCTGAAGGTGTTCTTTTTCATGGAATATCTTTATTTCTCTGTCAATTTTGAAAGATAATTTTGCAGGATATATTGGTCTGGGTTGAAAGTTGTTTTCTTTAAAGGCTTGAGTCACTTTGTTCAAAACTCTCTTGGCCTTTGAAGTGTGTGTTGAAAAGTCTGGGGTATCCCAGTGGGTTTACACTTATAAGTGATGGTTTGCTCTTCTTCGACAGTTTTTAAGATTCTGTCCTTATATTGGACTTCCGGGATTGTGACTATGATGTGTCACAGGAAATTTCTTCTCTTATCATTTTGAGGGTTTCTGTTTGCCTCACTTACCTGTATACTTAGTCTTTTCCCCATACTTGAAAATTGTTCCACTATGACTTCTATGAACAGTACTTTTATTCTCTGTGTGCTGCCCTCTAATTTTCCTCGAACTTTGCTTAGTCTTAGATTAATCTTCTTAGTGTCGTGTAGTTGCTGTCGGATCAGTTTGCTTTGCTGTCTTGTTTTTAAGGTATCTCTGAGTATACCATCTTGTGCCTCTGATCTGTCCTTAAGGCCTGACACTCTCTCTTCACAATGGCTACTTCTGCTATTCATGTACTCAATAAAATTCTTTATCCCTGGGATTTCTGTTTGGCACCTTTTCGTGGACTCTGTTTCTTTGGTAAGTTATCATTCATGTTTTGAATGGTTTGGGTGGCTCTTCTTAATTTTTTATTATGTGTTCTTTAAACACATTGGTCAATTTTTTAACTTCACTGTCTGTTTATATCATCTTTGGACTTGCTGAGTTTCTTTACTTCCTCTCTAATCATTTCATACAGTTCAGCTGTTTGATGTTTGATTTCCTCTCCATTGATGCCCCTTGGATCTGCTTTGGGGGAGCTGAGGTTCTTTGGAGGCATCTTATTGCCTAGTTTTTTCATGTTCTGTGTGTGTGTGCGTGTATGTGCGCACATGCATGCATATCTGAATTTGTGTGTGTGCTGAAGTTTGAAGGCAAATAGAATGAAGAGATTATGTTGTTGGCATGAAGATCTCCTTAGTTAGGTTCTGTATCCTAGTGCATGATCTTGGCTTTATTTGTCAAGAAATACTGTCTACCACTTTGACATATGCAATTGAATTGGGTTAGGCCCAGACACTGTGGTAAGGAGAGATTTCCTCTTTTCCTTATAATAGCATCCACAGATACAACCATACCTCAATATTAAACATCAAAACTTGAAAAGAGGAAGGGGAAAACGATGGGGGTAAGTGTATAAGAAGAGAGGGAGACAAGAGAAATATGTTAGTAGGTCAAAAATGGGAAGTCGGACTCTGTTGGAGTTATTTTTATAGCTGGAGTAAATAGCTAGTGTTGTGGGGGTTTGAGAGAATATTTGTGGAAGTGGGAGGAGGTATGCGAAGGGAGGAAATATAATTAGAGATTGAGGGAAGCTGTGAAGTTGTTGGAACCTGTTAATATATTTGTGTTTAGTTTTGTTTGGATCTTCTAAGCGCAATTCTGTTAAGGGTTACCCCGACATGGCCATGAAGAGTACCATTCCAGGTAAAGCACTGGCTGACTCTTATTCTCTTTTGCACATATACAAGTTCCTGCGATGTACACGTTGTATGAAAGGTGAAGAGGAAAAGAGGTAAGATAAAAAGACAGGGAAAATGAGGAAGGGTGAAGAAAAAAGAATACGGAGGAAAGATGATTTTAAAAAAGGGAAGACAGAGAAAGCAGAATGAAGGATAAAGACTTAAAAGTAAAAAAGTGAAATAAAGACATAGTGTTAATAAAGAAGCAAAAATCAGAGAAGAAAAGAAAAGGAAAAAAAAAAAAAAAAAAGCCAAAGAAAACCCAGAATAGACAAACAAGCAAGGAAACAAACAAAAACCCCTCGCACAGTTGCTACACTATAGGGCCAGAGTGTCCACCAGTTCCCTTTATGCTTTAGTTGTAGTCTTATTGCAGGCAGCCAAGCTGGTTTCCCCTACTCTGGATTGCTTAATTTCCTGCCTGAGAGCAGTGACAGCTGTCATCTTTCTGGACCCACCTCTTGGCTGCAAGCTGTGCTTAGGGTGTGGCTAACTGCAGACCTTTTTCTTTGTCCTAAAATCCGACCATCTCAAATAATTTGGGAAGAATAAGATGTGCTCTAGTTTGTGTAATACCTGGTTCCTCTGTCAGCTTCCACTAGGAATCTTCCAATCTGCTCCCTTTGCTGCAGGATAAATCCCATGCTCTCCCTCCAGGGGCCTTCTGCTCTTTATATCAGCAGAGGCCCTATGCCCCAGGTGCTGCTTTCTGTCCCTTTGTCCTCAGACCTTTGTCTGTCCCTAGTTTCAGTCTCAAGAGCTTTGCTTTCCAACTTTGGAAATTTGCCCAGTCTCTAGGCTTGGCACAGGGCCTCCTCTGACCAAGTGGGATGGTTAGTGGTAAGCAGGATTTCGTGCTGTCTCAGATCTTTCTGGTGTTTGAAGGAATAATAGGAGAGTACCTGCTCTGGGCCAGCTCCACTGATTCTCTCCCCCCTCCACTGTGTCTCCAGGGGTGTGATCCGTGTTTCCCTGTGAGCGAGTTCCGGCCTCTCTCTGCCTAGGATGGGGGCTTCCCTTGGCAATGCCAAGTGGTGGACAGTGGGCAGGATGCTGCAGGGACACAGTTCCTGTGTTTGGGGGGATGGTGGGGGCAGGGATTGCCTGTTTTTATGCCTCTGGCTCTCCCTATCTCTGGTTGAAGTCTGTGGCTTCCCTGGGGCCATGATTTGTCTGAGACCTACCATTAAATGCATTTGATAACATAAATGGGAATCATTGTCTTTTTCATTATTTGTGGTCAGAGGAAATGGTTTCTGACTAGTGTTCGCCGCAAGAGGAGAAAGAACATTGACCTGGCTTCTTGTTAGCTTGTGGTCCTTAATAGAGGCTGAGGCTCCTTAACTGCTCTCAGTCGCACTTATCATCTGCCTGAAGAAAAGACTGATTAACTAGGTGTGGTGGCATTGGCCTGTAATCCCAGCACTCTGGGAGGCTGAGGCAAGACAAACACCAGTTTGAGCCCAGCCAAAGAAACTTAGTGACTTAGCATGACCCTGTCTCAAAATAAAAACTAAAAATAAATGGAGATGTCACTCAGTGCAAAGGCCCTGGCTTTAATCCCAGTTCTATGGCAGTGGAGAGGGGATAAAGACTGACCAGATAATCTTAGAATGTTAGTGACCCCCTTGAAAGAGTCCTCCCCTCTCTCCCTCCCTCTCTCTCTCTCCTCTCTCTCTCTCTCTCTCATTCTTTCTTTCTTTTTCTGCAGAAGGAATTTGTACTACCAGGGAAGCTATACCTAATAACATTAAAAAGTCATTGTACTGGATTTCCAGTTAGCCGTGCACTGGAGCCACCTGTAGAGATTTCAAATGTTCTGTCCTAATCCCAAAGGTTCTGATTCAGTTGGTCTCAGGAGGGGCCTGAGCATCAGTTTTTTTTTTTTTTTTTTTTTTTGGTCTTACCCAAAGTTCAATAAAAATAAATTATTTGTTTTTCATATCTAGATTTGGAAATATGTTCTTTGGTATAACAATCTAAAAATTGCTTTGTATCTTGAAGAACAGTGAATGATATTAAAGCTGAGTAACAAATTCATCATATATATCTTTTCTTATATAGATTACTTTTGTGAAAACAATTACTTTCTGTTCGTCCTTTAAATCTGCCATATTCTCATCAGATAAAAATCATACTTCTCTCAACTTCAGTCCATAATCAGCTGGTTCCAAGACAGGGTGATGTGGCGGAAGGGTATCACAGAGGAGAAACAGTACATGGGAGGCAGAGGAGCAAGCAACAAAGCAGCAAGCAGCAAGCAACAAGCAACCACAGCAGCGCTCTTTCTGTCCCTTGAGCAGGTAGCATTCACACCCAGGAAGGGCCTTCCCATTCCCTACTCCCAGAACTATGCCAAACCAATCAGTGGGCTGATTTACTAATCACACAGCCTGGATCCCAGCGTCACCTTCGAAGAGCCCCACCTATGACTGCATGAGGCTTCGAGAGACATCTAGACATAAGCCATAACAGACCATATATAGCATTATTTCTATCTATACACTTTGAAGATGAGATGTTCATAACAATATTTTTAGGAAAATCCTCAGGAGGAGTGGAACTTAGTGTGTAAAATAACTGAGGTGTTCATGACTGCCAAACAGACCATGAAATGCAGTTAAATTCCCAGCAAGACAGTACTTTCTATACTTTCCTTCAAGCCACTGGTGAGCCTGGTGAGTTGCCCCAGCAGTTGCTCCAGCTATTGTTCATAGCCTTTTCTAAACCACAGTCAATTTTATTTGTTGTCCGTCAGGATATCGTAAATAATTTCTTCATAGGACTCATAGGTTACCATGGAGTCCAAGTTCTAGTCAACCAAACAAGTGACTACCAGAGCCATTTAAAAATGCAAGGTTTCTGGGCCGGCTTGTAGCTCATTGGTAGTGTGCTTACATAGCACACCCAAGGCCCTGGGTTCAAGCCCCAGTTCTTGAACTCATGTCGTGACTCCTGACCTCTCAGAGTGAGTGATTTGATCTAGTTCAGTGCTGGCTCCATTCCCTTCTGCCACTGCTGCCACAGCACATTGTATTTTTTAAGCTGCCAGGAGAACATGAAGTGCAGCTGGGTAGGAACTCCAGCAACAGATGATTCCTACACATCCCCTTGTGGTACTGAACCTCAGATTTTGATGCCCTTGCAATTTGTAAACAATATGGCACATCCATTAGAACCAGTGTCGGTGTCACAGGCTGGGGCTTGTTTAGAGTCATGAGTACTGTGATTGAAGATTCTCTGGATGGACATTACAAGACATTCCCTTGGGTTTTGTGGGACTTTTTGCTGTACCCAGGTAGCTGGCTGACTCCGGGCGTGTTTCTCTCTCCCACATCTGCTATACCACGCTGCAATCAGGAAGAATCAGGCTGACAGGGAAAGGCACTGCATAGCTCCCAGGGGAGTGCTGAAGGAGGCTCCCAAGTGGGATGGAGATGCCGAAGGGACAGGCGGTGCCACACCAGAGGTGCTGGGGACTGGAAGGACTAATGTGAATCTGAACAGTGAGCCAGCTACTGAGAATAGGCAGTGTTGCCCTTGTAGGATGACTCAGGTAAATATTTAAGAATTTCCTTAAATGAGACAGTGAAGATGATGAAGTGAAGAGGTAAATTAGGACGACCAAATTTGACCATTTAGTCAAATATGGAAATAGCTTTAATCGTTTAATTATTTGTTTAAGTAGCTACCCCCAAAAATGATCTAATGACCCACACTTCTCTACTTTTCTTTGCAGACTGGTGTTGTATAAGCCAGATGTCTTTCTGGCACCAATACAAGCCTAGCCTGGGAGGGTCTCAGACGAAATGAGCGGCTGCAGCTGATTGTGTAGACCCCAGAAACACACATGGCCTCTTGCTCCCCATTTAACTCTCCACAGACAGGAAAGCTAGATGTGGGTGTGTTGTGGATCTGGTCAGAGACATGGCCCTGTGGGACTTAAAATTTCCCTGCTGGCAGCTGGGATGACTCAGCCTGCATTCCTCGGCCAACACAGCAGGCCTGCCCAGGGTGGTGAGTGGATGAGTGTCCCCAGGGATTCTATTTTTAAGCTACAGGGTCTTCTAACTGGTTTGGTAGGAAGTGATGTTGGTTGAGGAGTGAGGAGAGATTAAATAGTCTCCAGGTCCTTCTTTAAATAATATATTAAATGTGATTACCTGATGTGTGCCAGCTCTTGGATTAAAAGCTTTGTAAACATGATTTCATTTAATTCTTCCAACCACTCTGAAGATCAAGTATGATTATCCTCATGCTTTCTTGTTTCTTTTCTTTCTTTCCCATCCTTTCTCTTCTCTTTTTGATTGTGATTGCAAAGCCTGTGTCCTGGAGCTTCACAATACTGCCGTCCATGGGGACTTCAGAAAGCATTTGTTGAGGGCCCACAGCATGCCAGGTGCTTTGCCTGGCATGGTGAAGAATACAATCCTACATCACGTGGCCTCTGTTATCTAGGGGTCAGCAGGCTCCAGAGCTATGCAGCTAAGTTGGGAAATGTGCATGTCAGTCTCAGTTCTCTCCCTCACCAGCACGGTGATCCTGCCTGCTTTACTTAGTCTGGGACTCCATTTCTTTCAGTAAAATGAACAGGCCAAAACCCTGTGAATCCAGACAAAAAAAAGGACAGGACAGTGTGTTAAAGTGCTGCATAAGTGAAGCTTCATCATTCACCTTTCACAAGCCACCTGGATTTCAGCACGATGGGCTCTGAGGCAAAGCAGGCCAAGGCGAACCTCTTTTTCTATACATCCCATATTTTGCTATTCCATTGGCAAATCCTGGCAGCTGTATCTTCCAAGTTTGGACAGAATATGATCCTTCTTGTTCATTCCTCTCAAGCCACCATGATCTCTTGCCGGCACTGGATAACAGCTTCCAACTGGTCATTTGCTGTGCGCTGGCTCCCCTCTCGAGGCTCTGATTTGCCTTATCAGAGAAGCCTTCTTTGAATATTGCTTTAAAAATTATGCCCTCCTAGCCAGATGTGAGGGTGCATGGCTGTAATCCCAGCACTCTGGGTGGCTGAGGCAGGAGGATTACAAGTTTGATCCCAGCCTGAGCAACTTAGGGAGATCCTGTTTTAAAAAGAAAAAAGGTAGATGAAGTTGGAAATGTAGCTCAGTGTTGCTGGAAATGTAGCCCTGGGTTCAATCCGCAGTACTGAAAAACAAACTGTGTCTTGCTCTTTGCTATCACTCACTGTATTCCAGTCTGCTTTATTCTTCCTCGCAACTTGGTGCTGATTTGTTAGTAGTCTCATCCCCTCTCTAGAATGCGGTGCCCTCAGGCAGGAGCCGTGGCTCCTCACGCACTGCTGTATTCCCAGGATTCAGAGCCGGGCATATGACCAGCGCTGCCACATACTTGAGTCCTTAAATTCATTCTCAAATTTTATTTTAATATTAAAAGATTCAAAATACAGAGGAGCATAGAAAATAAGAGGAGAGATTCATCCATAATGACAGTTCCGGGAACAATCGCTGTCAATACATTTAAGACTATTTTGATATTTTAATATAATCCTCTAAGAGTATTGTAATTATGAAGGTTAACCAACCCTCCTATCATTGTATTTTTTGCTGGTTTTGGTTTTTTTGAGATAGGGTCTCACTGTGTAGCTCAGGTTGGCCTTGAACTTATTAGGTTACCCTAGAATTCATGGAGATTCTCCTGCCTCAGCCTCCTAAGTGCTGGGATTACAGGTGTGCACACCACACCTAGCTCTCATCCCATATGTTTTGAATTTTGAAACTTTATTTAAATGTTTTGAACACTGGTATGACCTTAATTTGGGGGCTTAGTCATATCATCATGAATACATTTAGCCTTATATTCCTTTTGCCAATATTTCAGAATGTTAGACTCAAAGGGAAGCTCATCATACACGGTGGGTTGCTTGTCGTGTATATGCCTTGAAAACATGCCGTACTTCGGTCACACATTCCTTCATGAATGAAATATGTCTTTAGCACCTGCTATGGTGCTGGAATCCACTTTCCTGTCTCAGTTAAAGCCTTGCTCTGCCAGGCTGTTGTCATTTTCATGAATTTGCGTTGTGCTGATACAGTAGGTCCCTGATGTATAAGCCATCATTGTGGCAGTGGTGGAGGAAGATGGCATCATCACGGCTGGTAGCAGCTGCTGGGGTAAAGCCCAGGACCACCAGAGAGACACTGTTTTGAAGTGGGAAAGTCCTTGGGCTCAGAGAAAGGAGGATCAGTTTCCTGTTTAAGCGCAGAAGCTAACTTCCTGCTATGTTTTTGAATAGCAGCAAGGGCTTGGACCCCCGGCTGGCAGTACTGGCAGGTGCTGTGGACCCTTAAGAGTTGAAGCCTAACAGGAGGCCACCGGCCTCCAAAGAGGATTGTGGGGTCCCAGTCTCACAGTCTGTCTCTGCTTCCTGACTTCAGTTGTGAGCAGTTTGCTTTGACACATGTTCCTCACCATCGCCGTCTGGTGCCCTCACCAGAGGCCCAAGGTATGGGACCACTAATCTTGGACTTGAACCTCCAGACCATGAGCTAAATAAAACCTTCTATCTGTATAATGGAATTGCCTCAAGCATTTTGTTGTAGTAACAGGAAGCTGACTAATACTTGCTGGGAGACCTTAGAAAGTCGTTCATTCTCCAGATGCCAATTTCCACATGTGGAAAATGTTAGGATGGTTGGGGGACATAATTCTTTTATTTTCATTAATGATTAGTGATCTTGACTAATTTTCTTTTCCCTGCCTCCCTCCTTTCTCCTCTCTCCCTCTCCCTTTTTCCTTCCTCCCTCCCTTCCTTCCTTCCTCCTTCCTTCCCTATTCCCCTCCCCCTTCCTCCCTTCTTGCCTTCCTCCCTTTCTTCTTTCTTTATGGTTCTGGAGATTGAACCCAAGCCCTCACATATGCTAGGCAAGTGCTTTACTACTGAGCTACTCACCCAGCCCCAGGGTAATCTTGTGATTTGTCACCTTCTATAGTAATTGAATGCAGGAAAAAGTTAAACCACATCTCTTGCTACTGACCAACCCAATCAACCCAACCAGTGAAAGTTTATTTTAGCAGCACTTCTTGTCCCCTATTCACATTCCCTGATACTCCAGCAGTGAAAAACCACTCACTGTCAGTGTGGCTTTGTGTATGCTCATGCCAACCTCTTCCTTCTTCGGAATTTGAAGAAGATTCTCAGGTCTTTTTCCAAGGCTTCCATCTGCAGAAGAAAGGTAAAAAACCTGAGGAGTCAAACAACCTTAAATAATTCTACAAGCGGGGGTCAAATATTGATGATTACTTTGTGGCTTCTTGATGTCTCCAGTGGAAAATGTCTTGAAATTATAAGTCCATTTTAGTATATTCTGGTCTTGAAACTCGGCCAGTTACTGTCAGTTACATATCATATTAACTTTTCAATGCTTTCAACACACCATGAGGTAGCTCATGGTAGAGCACATGCTTAGCACGCACAAGGTCCTGGGGTTGGTGCCCAGAACCAACAAAATAAAACAAACAGATATGGGTTGATTTTTCTCTAGTTCAACCTTCTTCCTCTTCCTCCCCTCCCCCTCTTCTTCCTCTTCTTTCTCTTCCTCGTCCCCTTCTTCCCCTTCTTCCTCCCCTTCTTCCCCTTCTTTCTCTTCCTCTTCCCCTTCTTCCTCTTCTTCCTCCCCTTCTTCCCCTTCTTCTTCCTCCTTGTCTTCTTCTTTCTCCTCCTCCTCCTCCTTCTCCTTATTCTTCTTTTGTGATACTGGGAATTGAACCCACACCCTTTTTACTGGACCCCCAACAGATTTTTTATTTTGAGACAGGGCCTCGCTAAGTTGCTCAGGCTGGGCTTCAACTTGCAATGCTCCTGCCTCAGCCTCCCAGAGTGCTGAAAGTTCAGCCCTATGCCACTATATCCAGCTAGTTGAACTTTCCATGAAACAGGGAAATGACCACCTTAGACTAATTAATATTTAATTCTGTGTCAAATGTTTATTTCTATATTGTCTTGTAATCCACCCAGGAGAACTCTTCTCCACAGTTGTAGCTCTAACCTGAACACCTGAGATGACATGTGCCTTTGGAATGCCACCAAACATGGCCACACTTTGTTTGCAAGAGGACACCAGTCCCCACCTGGTAACCCATAAACCTCATTTGTCTCCAAGGGGAGTTTCATTTCACCTGATAGCAGGCAACCTCTCTGTCACATACAGTATGACCACATGACCCCATCTGATTCTTTGCCAAGGTCCCACAGGAGGACAGATGGCCTTTAGCAGTAAATGATTTCTTAGATAACATGCAGTTTTTCAAATTGTTTTCTCCCTAAACAAATATAAAATGAGGATGACAATTTTCCAGGTCTTTATTTTGACATTGTGGCAGGAAGACACTTTGGGTATTAACTGAGTTTTTGCTGTGTATTGTATTCCTGCCGCTCCACGCACCTCCTGTTGTGGGGCGGATAAAACCAAGCTGTTGTCTCAAGAGAGAATTGTCATAGCAGCATCAGAGAAATAAGAATCAAAGTTTTGGCTTTTAGTTTCAAAAGCCAACAGTCAGGTGTAAGATGCAAAAGATCTGGAAGAATAGATGGTCAGGCAGAGTCAGTTTTCCCACCATAGAGAATTAGATAAAGACTTCCAAGACCTGAAAGATTCGAAGAAGGAAGAGAGTTCAGGAGAGGGGGGACTAGTGGACCAGGAGGGTTAATTGAAGCAAACCCCGACCCTGTCCATCTCTGGCACTAGGAAGCTGTGAGTGAGCGTACATGAAGCCTGCTCTATTCGGGTCCTTTCAGGGAGGTTGGCCTTGAGTGACACCTGCTTGCAATCCAAGTCTTTGCTCGGTACTTTCTCGCTGCTCACTGTGAGGGATCCCTTTCACCAGCTGAGCACATTTAGGTGGTCAGGAAGGTGGCTTTCTAGTTCCTTTTGTTCTTCCCTTAAAATCCTGATTTACTGAGCAGAAGAATATTGGGTGCTGCCAGGCCTCTGCTTCTAGGAGTTCCAGGAAGACAGACCTAGGAGAGAGCATTGAGCTGTCAGAAAATGGGGCTTAATCAATTTACCAAACAATTGCAAATTAACTACTTTAGGATGTTAGTTCTGCAACCCTTTCAGGACTCGGAAGAACCAGAAGTATTTATTCACTGGATTTAAAGAACACTTCATTCAGCCTGGTGTGGTGGCGCACACAAGCCTGTGATCCCGGGACTGGAGAGGCTCAGCTCAAAGCTGTGAGTCAAGGCCATCCTGGGCTACACAGTGAGTTCAAGGTCAGCCTGAACTACACAGTGATACTCTGTCTCAAAAACAAGAATAAAACCCAAAAATCTTAATTCAAATTGTTCATACCACTAAGCATTAATTAATGTGTCAATTCATTATAGAACATCAAATGCCACCAAATCAATCTCAGAGGGTAAAGCTCTAGAATCGTTTCTCTTTATCTGTTCTCTTTTGTTATCACCTGAAGTTAGTATATTAAAATTTGATTTAATTAGATGAAGTGAGTAATGGATGGTTGAGTATTCTCTCACTTGACTTGGTCAGTGCAGAGTACTATTTTATTTTATTTTATTTTAATCTAGGGAGTGCTGAGCTACATCCCTATCCCTTTTAATTTTTTTAAAATTTTGAGACAAGGTCTCATTAAGTTGCCTAAGCTGGCCTCTGACTTGCAATCCCCCGAGTAGTCGGGATTACAGGTGTGCACCACCATACCTGGCTAGTGTAGACTAACTTCTTTATTCCATCCCCCAATATAAACAGCTTAACAAAATGAAAAGTTCGTTTTTGCTCATGAAAAATCCAACGTTAAGATTGCTGGTCGAGAGACTTCCTACCCCTTCTCTCTCCTGAAGTATGATTTGGGACTCATGATCTTTTCATCCAGTGGCTTCACCAGTTATTGGTGTCAAGGCTACTTACTGTTGGGTGCTGAACTGTATCCTCCCCAATTCCTATGCTGAAACTCTAACGTGTAGTATTTCAGAATGTGACCATGTTTGGAGATAGGACCTTTAAAGATGTTTTTAAGTTAAAGGGAAGCTGTTAGGGTGACCCTAACCCAATTTGACTGGCATCCTCATCAGAAGAGGAAATTGGACATACAGAAAAACTCCAGCCTGTGCCCTCACAAAGGAAAAGCCATGTGAGGACACAGAGAGAAGGCAGCCATCTGCCAACCAAGGGGAGAGGACTCAGAGAAATCAAATCTGCTGACACTTTGATC
This sequence comes from Erethizon dorsatum, assembly GCA_028451465.1. Taxonomy (NCBI): domain Eukaryota; kingdom Metazoa; phylum Chordata; class Mammalia; order Rodentia; family Erethizontidae; genus Erethizon; species Erethizon dorsatum. The sequence goes on along the minus strand of CM051829.1, from coordinate 19,682,504 downwards.
TTGGATTTCCAGTTTCCAGAACTTTGAGAAAATACAGTTCTGATGTGGTATGATGTTACAGCAGCCCTAGTAATACAGTCATCTTAGAACAGATGAAGGGAGAAAGAACCCTATCTGGAAACTCTTTATGGGCTAAGTTGTGAGTAGTGTGTCTCTTTTCCATGTATATCCCCTGCCTGGAATCCAGTCACAAGGGGTGGCAGTTTCCTAAGTGTTCGGTCACAATTATTCTGTAAATTGTTCATGTACATTTTGAACACCGTGACACAGGAGGTGTTGTGACAGTGAAAACAATTGAAAAACAAAGCAAAACAAAAAATAAAAACCATACTCTAAGTACCTCAAAAGTAGTAGTTTAGTAGACAGGTTAATTGTTCCCTTTTTTCCTGATTTTAGGAATCTTGGATCAGAAAGTTGGGAAGGGAAAAATGATCCCCTTACTTTCTTTTAGGTAAATGCCTCATGTGGTTTGACATTTATGTAGGTATTTTATTTTGTTTTTCTGTTTTTTTGTGGGCGGGGGTATTGTTTCATGTTTAAATTTGTAATTAAACAACAATTGAGAGTACTGTTTTCATTAAATTTAAATGATGCACAAGTTATAAATTATACTTTTTTTGTTGTTAGGGAACTTAGGTATTTTTAGAAGACACTTGGGTTGTTTGGACTTTATATAAGACTATTCTGAAAATAATTAACTGCATTTCTTTAAACTAATCATCCTTTCTCCAATAATTTTCCAAACCTATATGTATGTGCACTCTATTTTGTTCTTCTCACAAAAAGGACAATAGTAAAGATGTTTAGAAAAGAGTAGATGATCAAAATCCCTTTTTAAAAAATAAGTATGTATAGTGTTGGAGATAGACCCCACGGCCTTATGCATGCTAGGCAAATTCTATATCATGGAGTTATGTCTTAGCCCAATATTGTGTTTATATTTGGGTTCTGCCATGTCTATTGGAGAACAGGAGATTTCTGAGGTCTGAATCATGGTTTCCACTGCTGCTTCAGACTATTGTCATTGGGTCCAACTCAGAAATACATTATATTATACAGGAAACAAAGATGTGCTAATTAAGGGCAGACTCTGGATTCAAATCTTCACTTCACAGCTGGGCATACTACTTAACCTCTCTGGCTTGTTTTTCCCATTTGTGAACTAAGCAGGATAATGGAACCAATCTCATAGGGTTGCTGCATAGATGCAAAGAATTAACATCTGGAAGGAACTTATGAAGTGTCTGGCAGACTGCGGAAACTACTTAAGTATTTGGTATTATTTTTTATGAATACCTACTAAGATATCATCTTCCATGGACATACAGCTTCCCCTGTTTTCTGTTTTAGCAGCCCATTTTCTAAGAAGAGTAGAAGCTATTAATGGAACCTTTTTTTTTTTTGGTACTGGGAATCGAACTCAGGACCTTGCACTTGCCAGGCAGGTGCTGTGCCGCTGAGCTATAACCCTGGGCTTCAAAGCTATTAATGTGAAGAAAATTAATGAATTAATTAAAAAAAGAGGACAATTGCACAACAGGTGGTAATGAGAAAATGAATGCCTGTCTTGGAGATGCACAAGTCCAGGCATGCTTCTTAATGAAGAAATTCTATTGCTCTAGGAAAGGCTCACAGTTAAAAACCAATTATCTTAGTTGCAAGATCTTGCCCAGGGCTCCAGACCTGCCCAATGGGGAAGGGCTGGTGTTGTAATTCCCTTGTGAGTGAGAGTGGTATTGTTTTAACACATCGAGAATAAGGGAGCAGTAATTGGTGAGAAAGACCAAGTGCAACCTCTGAGTAGATAAATCTGGAGGTTGAGGCCAAGAGTTGTGAAGTATGTGTAGGAGTGTCTACAAGTCCAGTTCTAGAACTGAATCAGAGTAAAATTTGTTCCTGGAGGCAGGTGACTGAGATAGGGGCTGCAGGGGACAAGGTGACCTTTTCCTCCTTGACTTTCCACAAGGAATTGTTTTTTGTTTTTGTTTGTGGTGGTGGGGATGGAACCCAGGACCTCACCCATGATAGCAAACACTTTATCACTGAGCTATGTCCTCAGCCAACCGCAGAGAATTTTCATGGAGTCTGCGAGATACACCCAGGAGACCAAAAGCTTAACAACACTTCAATCTTGTCAGGGGAAGGTTTCCTAACCTGTGGCTCTCTCCGGTCTCCTCTACTCTAGCATTACTTCTTATCAACCTCCTCAGTGAAACATTGAACCATGGGAACTTTCCAAATGTGGGAAACTGAGGAAATGGGCATGTGTGTGAGGAGGAATCTATGGGGTGATTCGGTAGCGGTCTCCTAAAGCAGAAGTCCCTACACCACGCAGGCTGATCTGAATTTAGTTGCCTGGAGAACACAGATGGGAACTGTGATAGCACACTTCTGTTAGGCCTTGATGCTGCATTGCTGTGTGAGCCGTGGGCAGATTCATTTACAATTTCAAGATCCCAGTGTCTCACTTGAAACATCTACTGACCTAGTTGGATGAAAGGCAAAATTTCCAGTTCCAGAGGTGGACATAGCAACAAGTTCTTTTTCTTCTGAGCAATTGGCCCTCACATAAGGAAGCCAGCTGTGTGGGGTGTGGGTGACACAGAAAGCAAGCTCCAGTGCTGCCTCCAGTCTTCCCTAGCCCAAAAGAGGAAAGAGGCTGAGCATCTCTCCTCCTCTGACAGGCACTGCACAAGCGACCTGTGGGGATGGAGGGGCCGCGGCTCTGGCGGAGCTTCTTGTATCTGAGGTGTCTGGCTTCCCCTCACAACACTTCTGACCCCAAATTTGTATTTGCTTGTTTATTTTCCCTGTATCAAGCAATTCTCTAATCCTCTGGGCACCACTTGATCTCCATCACTTAGAGGAATACGAAGGACACTTATATTTTTCTTCTCAGTGGAACAGAAGGCAAGGCCACTGGCTGAGCAGGAGCGAGGAGAGGGTAAAGAAGAGATGCAGTGGCCAGAGGAGGGTGAGAGTGAAAAGGCAAGAGATTGTTACCCAAGAAGGTTGTGTTTTGGTCACCACTGTGGGGTGGGGACAATCCTGGGTAGAACTGAGATGCTGTATGAGACCAAGGAAGTGGGGGGTGGTGGAGTGAAGGTGACTCTTCTCTTATTTCTTTGTTTCCCCAGAAACTACCTATTGGGGGCTGGGTCTCAGTACATACTTGCTACATAGGCTGTAAAAGGGTTCGGTGATGTTAGTCAGAAGCAGTTAAAAATGCTTCCTGTGTAGAGCTGGTCCATAAAATCTGTGGCAAGTCTTTAACGAGGGGTGGTGGCACACGTCTGTAGTCCTAGCACTTGCGAGGCTGAGGCAGAAGGATCTCCATGAGTTTGAGGCCAGTCTGGATTACATAGTGAGTGCAAGGCCAGCCTGAGCTGCTGTCTCAAAACACCAAAACAAACAAACAAACAAACAAACAAACAAACAAACAAACAAACAAAAAACCAAGACAAGATTAAAAAACCATGTCTTTAGTTGCACTGTCATGGGTGCTTTGATATCCTGGATCAATTCAAAATCTTTACCTTTCATGGTTGTTGTGGTTTGGGGGAAGAGCCAGAAATCGTACGGTACCAGATCTGGTGAATAAAGTGGATGAGGACACACCGTGATATTTTTACAAGCTTGCATTTTTGTTAGATGGCACTCAGTGGCAACATTCACTGTATTTTTAAAAATCATACCTCATGAGGATACAAAAAAAGGACTTCCAGAACTGCTTCAGAAAGTGGCAAGAAATAGAGCAAAATAAAAGACAGATAATAGGAAACAGGAGATAGATGGATCTTTTGCAAATGGGAAGGGGATTGAGAGATAGAGGGAGGAGGGTGGGAAGGGAAAGGAAGGGGACATAAAAACAATTAAGATGTGTTATCTACATGTAGCAATTCCCCATCATGAATGTAATCATTATGTGCTGCAAATATGTATTATTAAAAATTTAAAAACAATAAGGGGGAGTGTTGGGGCTAATGGCAATGTGTATTTCACTGTAATAAATTTTTAAAAAATTTTAAACATCCACCATATATTTTGATTATCCCTTGTATTACAAAATATTTTTCTGTGATGTAGATTTGTCTAACAGAGAAAAAGATACTAAACAGCTTTTTCCTGTTATTATATTGACACTTTTTCGTATACTTAAATTATATTTTATGTAAGTAGACAAAGTTAAGAGATACTATCATATAGCAAGTATGGTGTCGATTTAGCAAACTAGAAAATTAAACTCTGACTTGGGGGTGAGAAGAAATGAAATCCAGTTTACTTCAACTTTGTGTAGTTATATTGTATTTGCTATAACCCACGTGGTTTAATGTGACTCATAAATGCAAATAAGAACAACAGTTTTAGAAAGAACGCTTCCTTTTTTCTTGGCAGTACTAGAGATCGAACCCAGGGCCTCTGGCAGTGGTAGGCAAGTGCTTTACCACTGAGCTACGCTCCTTGTTTAAGAACAACAGCTTTGATGAGTGATATCTTCCAATATATTATTTGGTAATGTATTAGTGTCTTGTTACTGAAATAAGCTTTCTAGAAGGGCTAATTAGAAAAAGCTGTAATGATTTTTTTTTTTTTTTTTTGGTGGTATTTGGGATTGAACCCAGGGCCTTGCACTGACCAAGCTACATCCCAGTCTTTTTTATTTTTTTAAACTTTGAGACAGGACCTCGATAAGTCACTAAATTGCCCAGGCTGAGCTGGAACTTGAAATCCTCCTACTTTAGCCTCCCAAGTAGCTTGAATTACAGGCCTGCTCTACTATACCTAACATAGAAATATCACTAATGATTTGAACACTAAAGATTAAAAAATATTTTCTATTTTAGCCAAAGCTGGTCTAGTTTGCCCTTTCTCCTATAAAATCTCACTAGATATCAGCTAGCGAATCTTTCTAGGTAAATCCCTTAGAGGTACAAATGCTGATATAATTATTTTGTCTTTGTAGGCAAGAAAGCTACCTAGAAGTTTCCATCTAGACGCACACAGTTATTTGCTTACTAATCACATTCAAGCACAGCTTTAAAGTCAGATGCAAAAGTATCTTTCTATGTTGACTTTAAATAGTAATTTGTCATTTAGAAACCAAGAGTCATTTGTAAAGAGAATCTGAGAAACTGACCAGGAATGTTTAGCGCAAGCACCACGCGGTGTGTTGCTTTACTTTCTTTCTTTTTTTTTTTTTGTGGGTACCGGGGGGGTCGACCTCAGGACCTCCCGCGCCAGCAGGCGCCCGTGCTGCTGAGCGATATCACCGGCCCTTTTTTCGTATGTGGGTACCGGGAGTTGAACTCAGGACCTCGCGCTTGCCGGGCAGGTGCTTATACAGCTGAGCCATCTCACCGGCCCTTGCTTTACTTTCTTAATCCTCTGTGTAGCATAATTACTAGTCCTTAGTGAGAATTTCTCCGTGAACCTGAGTGAGATGAGATTTCAACATTTATGTGTGATTTAAAATATTTCCTCCCAAAGCTGCGCTCAGCGACACACACCTGTATTCCCAGCACTATGGGAAACTGAGGTAGGAGGATCACGCGTACAAGCCCAACGTGGGTAACGTAGTGACTTAGTGAGACCCTTTCTCACAATTAAATAAATAAATAAATACATAAATAAATAAATTTAAAAAACGGGCTGGGGATGTAGCTCAGTGTGAAGGTCCCTGGTTCAATCTTCAGTAACCGCCTGCCCACCCCCCAAAATTCCCTCCTATTTTAGGGACTCATATGTCTTTAAGCAACATATTTGGGTTCAAGAGCATAGAAGGCTACTGCATCTGGACTTCCATAAAATGAATATTATTATTATTATTATTATTATTATTATTATTATTATTTTTGTGTGTGTGTGTGTGGGTACCGGGGGTCGACCTCAGGACCTCATGCGCCAGCAGGAGCCCGTGCCGCTGAGCGATATCACCGGCCCTTTTTTCCTATGTGGGTTCCGGGAGTAAAACTCAGGACCTCGCGCTTGCCAGGCAGGCGCTTGCAACACTGAGCCATCTCACCGGCCCCATAAAATGAATATTAAAGTGAAAAAATTCACAACATTTCTTATTTGGGGGAAATAAATCATTTTTATACTTCAAGCCCAAATCTCAAATTTATGTTATTTGAAAAAAGACCTCAATATAAAACAATTCAATCTCTGAATATAAAACATCTCAGAGTATCGCTGTTTATACAAAATTGTGTTGTTATCTTCGAATTTATATTTCAGTCACACAGCTTTACTTTTTATCTTAAAATAATGATGCTGTGTCATCTGATTTTTTATGGTATTTTTAGATAACTGAAGCCACCAAGTTTTATGAGTTTGTCTATGGCAGGATGACAGAGTACAGGATAAAAAGTTAAATCCATCTTTTAACTAAAAAGAAGGGAATAAAATGAGAACACGTTCCCGAAGAAGGCCATGTTTCAAAAAGATGGGGACGTATGATAGATTTCTCCAGCAGCTGAAAGTATTTTTTAAAAAATCAATCTGCAGCTATCTTTAGATTAAAAAGGGAGAAAAGATTGGGAATAAAATGAAGTAAACAGCAACACCCTGCATTGCTGTATCCAGAGCAGGAGAAATTATCTGATGCTTAGAGAGGATTTCAGCCAACTGAGGATCAGGACTTTTTTTTAACTTAGCGGAGTTTCCTTGAACAAAAGAAATGATTCATGAATAGCAGTCAGACTTAAGAGCATTCAGAGTGCTGTATTCCTAAGAAACTTCAAAAGCATAACTTGAGGTACTGCTATTTGGACTCCAAACACAGCACATATGTTTAAAAATTATAAATTCTCAGAAGATATTTGATTACTAAAGGATGTCTTTTTTTTTTTTTTGTGGGTACCGGGGGTCGACCTCAGGACCTCGCGCACCAGCAGGCACCCGTGCCACTGAGCGATATCACCAGCCCTTTCTTCTTACGTGGGTTGTGGGAGTCAAACTCAGGCCCTCGCGCTTGCAAGGCAGGTGCTTATGCCGCTGAGCCATCTCACCGGCCCCAAGGATGTCTTTTTTAAGTCATTTGTTAGTTGACATAGTTGAATAGCATTCCCCAAATTCATGTCCACCTGGAATCTCAGAACACGACTTTATTTGAAAATGGAGTCTTTGGAGATGTAATTGAGTTAAGATGATGTCATACTGGATTGGTTTGACCCTAAATTCAACCACTGGCATTTATCTGGGAATCTCATATGAAGACACAGAGACACACAGAGAGGATACCAGGTGACAACAGAGGCAGATATAGAGTTAAAAGCCTATAAGCCAAGTTCATGGCAGTTACCACAATGCTAGAAGAGAAGCAAGGAAAGAATTTTCCCTGGAAATTCTTCAAGAAAGTGGTCCTGCCAACTTCTTGTTTTCCAACCTCTAGCCTACCGAGCTGTGAGAGAATAAATTTCTGTTGCTCTAAGACACCAAGTCCGGGGCCGGTGAGATAGCTCAGCGGTGTAAGCCCCTGCCTGGCAAGTGCGAGGTCCTGAGTTCAACTCCTGGTACCCACATACAAAAAAAGGGCCGGTGATATCGCTCAGAGGCATGGGTGCCTCCTGGCGCACGAGGTCCTGAGTTCGACCCCTCGGTACCCACACACACACACACACACACACACACACACAAGACACCAAGTCCTTGGTACTTGGTTATAGCAGCTGTAGGAAACCAGTATAGTTAGTGTAAATAGACTATGGTGATCAAAGCACTGTGATAATTGACATTTTTTTTCTAAATGTTAAGATAGCCAACTGATAATAGGGCCTGAATGAACCCAAGACACTTCCTGTTGAAGAATGGAGTTCACAGGTTCTTTGGTTCACAGTTTACTAAAGTACAACTGGTAGACTTCCTGCAAATGGAAAGATGATTTTCTATTTATTATGGCTCATGTCTAGATGTCCCCGAAAGCCTCATGCAATCCTAGGTGGGGCTTTTTTAGAGGTGGCTGGATCTAGAGTGTGTGATGCTGGGATTAAGGGTGTGTAATTACTAAATTAGTCCACTGACTGGTTTTGAATAGTTCTGGGTATGGATAATGACGAGGCCCACCTTGGGTATGAGTGCTACCTGCCCTAAGGACAAGTAGCCTGGAGGGAATATAAGGGACAGGAAGAACAAGTGTCACTCACTTGTTGCTTCGCTACTTTACTGACTTCTCCTTGCGAACAACTGTTTCTCCTCTGTGATGCCCTCTGCCTTGCCACCCTGCCTTGGAGCCAGCCAGCTATGAACTGAAACCTCTACAAACTGTGAGCCAAACTAAACCTTCCCTCCTTTAACTTTGAGTGTCAGGTATTTTGTCTCAGCAATGAAAAAAGTAACTAAGACACTATTTTAAATACAAACAGGCTTGGTATGTTTTATGGTATCTTTAATGTCAGTAAATTGATTCCTGCACAGAAACATCCTGTGCAGTTCCTGAAATTCTTACTTTCATAATTGTTTTTGTATTTTTCTTTATCTCCGAAGTCAGCCACATAGATGCATAATATTTGATTTACTTTCTTAAAAAATTTTTAAAATTTACTTTCAATTTATAGTTACAAACACTATATTTTTTGCACTGTGAATGCTCTACAAATTATGCTGACATTTATTTACCAAACTTTATAAGGTTATAAACCCGTTTTGTGAATTTTAGGCATAGATAATATTTTTATATGCTGATAAGTATAATCAAAGCATAGGGATTAAACAAGTGATGACCTATCATGATAGAAACATAAACAGAAATTTAATTCATTATCTTACTAATGGTTCCTCTCTGCTATATTCATCAGCCTCCATGCCCTGTTTTATCCTTATAAAAAACTGTAGAGTTTTATGAGCTTTTTTTTGAGTACTAATATATGAAAGGAATCTTTACAGACCCTTTTACACAGAGCCCTAATGCAATGAAAGATCCGCTTAAGATCACATTTTTCTTAGCAATGTGTAGGTGTTTTACTCAGATTAATGCCTATTTTCCCTCTTATTCTCCACCCACATCTTACCTCTTGGCACTCTCGATTTCTTTTTATATGAAGAATAAGTTCCTGGTTCATAAATATATGCCTGAAAGTGGCAAACCCACATTCTTTTTGAAATGGGTCCATATGATATCAACATAGGGAAATAAGGCAGAATGGCAAGGCAAGGCCCTTGACTTACACTGCTTTGCCGCCACCACAGAAACTGAAAGCCAGTGGCTTAGTCTGGCCATTAACCTACATAACCATAAAAGCATAGGTGCTTGTCCTTTGGTGACATTTATCCTGAAGCACAGTGAAGTTTAGTCAAACATCTGAATTAATATTTGGATTTTTCTGTCTCGTGGCTTGATCTTGTAAGCACTGAGTTGGTACTTGCTGACTCAGATGACCATGAGATTTAAGAAAGCTAATGAGAGGTGAGGAAATCAGGTAAATGATGCTGTGGAGTTAGATGATCTGAAACTTTGTGAATGTATCTGGTTATCACGTTCTAGGAAATGCAGCAGTTTTCATGGTATTAATTACATATTAAAAAAATATATATATTAGCCAGCTAACATAGGACATATATTAGATTTAAAAGCCAGGATTCTAGAATTTGAGAAATTCAGGGTCTCCTGTATAAACTTTCTTAATGGCAGCTCCAACAGGAAGCTATTACATATTGTCATTTAGAGGAGACAAAGAAAGAAAGCTACAACTGTGGAATAGTATCTTCAAACCTTGGGGAATACGCTAGTGATTGTCTTCAAAGTCAAATGGCCTCTTATGTCACCAATTTTGCAGACTCTGAAAGAGACTAGGATGTGTAATCAAAATAAAGGCATCGAGAAGCAAAAGAAATAGCAGGGCAGCAGCCCTCTGGGTTAAAGATCACTCCCAACATTTCAATGGATTAGCCATCATCTTTTCTCTACAAAGCATCCAATTGTTTCTGTTGGAGAGTTTTTCTTCCTTAACCTACACCAGTGGTGGTGAATATTTTAGAACTTTCAGTGATACTAAATAACCGGCTCTGGTACACATGCCACAGGTTCGCCACTGACCTATAGAAAACCAAGCATTTTTGTTAGAACTGGGAGGTGGTATTTCTGATTTTAGGATTTAAGGTTCTTAGATTTTTATACCTCTTTATATTAGATTAGACTTTTGCTCACAGTTGTGATTTAAAAAAAAAGAAAGAATGGCTATTATTAAGAAATCAACTAATAACAAATGCTGGAGGGGCTGTGGGGAAAAAGGAACCCTTCTTCACTGTTGGTGGGAGTGTGGACTGGTACAGCCACTGTGGAAGTCAGTGCGGAGATTCCTCAAAAAACTAGGATTGGAGGTCCCATTCGACTCAGCTATTGCCCTTCTGGGTATCTTCCCAGAAGAATTAAAAACATCGTACCACAGTGATATATGTGCACCCATGTTTATAGCAGCACAATTTGTAATAGCCAGATCTTGGAGACAACCCAAATGCCCATCAGCTGAGGAATGGATAAGAAAGAGGTGGTATTTTTATACAATGGAGTACTATTCAGCCATAAAGAAGGATAAACTGGAGACTTTTATAGGTAAATGGATGCAACTTGAGAAAATACTCATAAGTGAAATAAACCGGACACACATGTGTAAGCATCGTATTGTCTCTCTAGTATGAGAAACTAAAAGAGTAAATAAGATCCAAAATGTACAATAGACATGGTGAATCAAAAAGAAACTGGTCAAAAGGAAAGAGAGACTGGGATGGGGGAATAGGGAAAAGAAAGAAGGGAAAGGAAAAAAAAATTATATATATATAAGATGGTTAAGATAAATACACTACTAATTTTACTTAGTTCATTGAAGAGTAAGGTTTGTGCCAAGAATGTTTGGACAATTGAATGCTAATATCTGGTATCCTGAATAGCTAACTTAAAGATAACAATACGTAATGCATTAACCATTGTTACCCTCCTATTATGTTGTTTTGAAAATTTGTTCTGTTTTGATTTGTTTTGTTTTGTTTTATCTTCTCTTAAAAAAAAAAGTTTCTGTAAAATATTACAAATAGGACCCAGCAACAAACATGTGCATCCTGATTTGTCAACACAGTGTGGGGAGGGAGACATGTGAAGGAAACCCTTGCCTACCAATTGCTGTCACTGCTTAAAACTTCCCTCGAAACTTATCTGACTAAAAACAATTGTTCCCCCGCTGCTTTTTTGTCATTTCAAGATCTCATTGAGCTGCAGTATGTTTCTGCGGTACAAAGTTAAGCAAGGAATAGAAACAAGGAAACTTTTTACTGCTAAGAAATATAATAAATAGTGCTTGCTTTATTTTATGATTTTCATGCTTTCCAATTGCATAAATTCTACACAATTTTTACAGACAAAATACCAAGAATTTCATCCTCAGTTTCTTTGGTCCAGTTTTTTTTCAGCCATATGTGACTAACCATATATACTAAGAGTTTGATAAGGAGATAGGTGCCCAGATATTGGCTCCCCCAGTGTTTATTGTATCCACCAAGCACCATGAATACTTTGGGTCAGTCATTTGTCACCAAGGAATTGGTCTCTTTCTATTTTTATAGTCAAGCTATGTAGTTAAAATAGTTACGTAGGCTTCTAAATAGTATATGTTGAATTTTGGTAGTTCATCATTAAAGCTGAAATTGTTAATGTTAAGTGTATATAACTGAATTTAAGTATAAACTTTTGATAAAAATAAAGAAGCTCAGAGGAGTAAAAATGTCAACAGTGGCTCAAGGCAGGTTTCTATAAAGCCTGTGTTAGCATAATAGTAACTGCGTGTGTACATGCATTAGTGTTTGGGAGGGTGTATTAATTACAGACTTCATGGTTCAAATAACAAAACAATTAGAAATCTGAGGTTAAGGTTTTGGAAGGATTGGCTTCTTCTGAGTCTTTTTTCCTTGGCCATCTTCTCCTTATGCCTTCACTTGACCTGTCCTCTCCACCTAGTTGAGTCCAAATCTTTCCTTACTAGGACATCAGTCATACTGGACTACAGTTCACCCAGTGACCACATTTTAATTCTATCATCTCTTTAAAAGCCATATCTCCAAATACAGTTACATTTGAGGTACTGAGGATTAGGACTTCAGCATAGGAATTTTGGGGGAACACAGTTTAGCCCATAACAATTTGAACAACCTCATTGATGTATAATTTATGAGGTGAGTTATAAATTTTGCCCATCTTTGTGTGTGTGTGTGTATGTGTGTGTGTTACTAGTGACTGAACCATGGGGGGTGGGGTTTCAACCGCTAGCTGCATTCCCAGCCTTTTTTGTTTTTATTCTGAAGCAGTAAATTTTTACCCATCTGAAGTCTAATTTGGCAGCCCTGTTGCCATCACCACAGTCCAACTTTAGAATTACACGGTATTGTTCTAAGTCTTGAAAAACACAATAATGTAATCAGAGTTATTAGATGACAACCCAATTGTTACATTCTTAAATTACTAAAATTAAGTTAGAACCCTTACCTATGGCCTGACACTTTTTAAATAATTATTAGTATAGCAGTGTTACTACATTTACTACTTATATCCTGCCCTTTTTTGGAAAAAGGGATGATTTTTCTTATAGGAATGAAGACACAAACTCCAAATAAGCTACCTAGAAAGGAAGAAGTGTTGTGAGTTTTCACAGAGGGTTTCATCTAACTCTGAGAATCAGTTTGATAGAATAGAAAGATCACTGGACCAGGAGTTGGGAGACCTGAGCTTAGAATGAGCTCTGTACTTTCCAATCTGAGCCTCAATCTCCTCAAGTAAATATGACCTTGCTCACCGTTCAAGGTTGTTATAAGTGTCAGATGAGATTATGCAGGGTAAATAATTCTTTTGTTTTTGTTTTTGAGATAGGGTCTCGTTATGTAGTTCAGGCTGGCCTTGAACTCACTATGTAGCCCAGGATGGCCTCAAACTTGGGATGTTCCTCCTGCATCAGCCCCCCAAGTGCTGGATTTATAATTTATAATGTGTGCACCACTATGCCTAGCTAGAGTTAACAATTTTTTAAAACTACAAGTTGTAATGTAAATACAAGATGGTATTACTTTTTGAAGAAAAAAGGGCCCCTGAATTGATATAATTAAAACAGACGCAGCTAGGTGTGATGGTACATGCCTGTAGTCTCAGCTTCTTGGGAGGCTGAAGCAGGAGTATGGCAAGTTTGAGGCCAGCCATCCTGGGCAACTTATGGAGACCTTGTCTCAAAATAAAATTTTGAAGAAAGGAATGGGGGTGTAACTCAGTGGTAGAGGGCCTGCCAGGTATGCGCCAGGCCCTGGGTTCAATCCTCAGTACTGCCAAATAACTACAACAGCAAAAAGTGGATTCTTCTGACCTGTCAACAGTTTATCCAGTTACTCTGAAGCATAGTTATTTTCCCAGAAGCACAAATTTTAAATTGGTCTGTGGTCTCATTAGTAATGTACTAAAAAGGGGGCCTAAAGAAACTGGCTCAAAAGCATAAAGAGAGACTAGAGGATATACTAACCGTTACAAAAAAATCGAATTCCAAGTTCATGAACAGAAGCCATACTGCTTTTAAATCTATCTCACCAGGTTGTACTTAAATACTTCAGGAGAGCTGTGTTCAGTTTTAAGCTTCCTTTGCTTTGCTCACAGGATTCCTCCCCAAAGAGTTATGTAGTATTTAAGAACAGTGAGGGTGTGAGAAAGGTCCATGCATGTCTATCATATATTCAAACTCTGACCATGCTGGCTTCAGCCAAACTATCCCTGCCCCAAAGTCACACTTTGGTTTTAATTGAAACCTGTGTGTTTCAATTGTGTTTCACACAGGTTTACAATATGGTTGGTTATGTATTGTAGTGAATTGATTTAGACAAGTCTTCCTTAAAACTCATCATTTTATTTTGTTTATTTTAAATCTCATCATTTTATTTTATTTTATTATTTTATTTTTTTGTGGGTACCGGGAGTCGACCTCAGGGCCTCGCGCTTGCCAGGCAGGCCCAGATCTCATCATTTTAATTGAGATCTTTAGTTCTCAGACCAGCACAGAAGGTGGTCCTTTGTGAAATAAGAGGCTCCTTGAGGCAGGGTGTGAACATGCAGACTGGGTGCGAATGGATGGACAGTTCTCAGGAAGATCCTTTAGGACAGTGGTGGCAAACCTACAGCACGCATGTTACTGTGTCTTCTTTTCAGGCAAAAGATGTGAATATATGAGTTGTTTTTTCCTAAACTAAAACCTCAGTATTCAGGTTTAATTGCAGTGTTAGCACTTTGAGATAAACAAGTGTGTTTTGGGTTGCAGTTTGGCAATCGGTCTCTAAAAGGTTCACCATCACAGTTTTAGGAAATGTTATTCTCACAAAACTATCTGTGCCTCTGAGTCTTGTACAGAGTTCACTGAGGGGTGCATATGTGAACCCCCATTGTGGACCTACAGTCTAGCACTTGTAACTTTAAGTAAAATAAAACATTTGGCCGGAGATGTAGTTCAAAGGTAAAGTACCTGCCCAACAGGAGCAAGGTCTTGGGTTCAACCCTCAGTTAAAAAACAAAAATGAGGAGGAGGGACCTCAAGATGGCGGATGAGTACGAAGCAGGCAGCGAAACTCTCTCTAAAAGTTACCATTGGAACACGGGAATATAGTGACCCGGAAAGCGCAGGAGGGGGGGAGATGCCTCCCCGAAACCCAGAGAAGTTCTGAAGCGCAATCTGGGACCCCCGGCACCAGTGACGGGTGACTTCCAACAAAGAAGAAGGAAAGAAGGAGCAGACCGCGCGCGTGCACCTTCTACTATCCCGGGAGTTGCAGCGCCGCGGAGGCTCAAATCTACGGACACACGGTGGCAGCTGGTGCCCAGGGAGCCCCCACGGAGGATCCTGAGACAGCGGCGGGGCAGGGGAGCGGCGGAGAACGGCGCTGACCGGCGGTGAGTGTCTCTCAGCCACAGCTGCCCCGCGCCAGAGAGCGACCGGCCGGGCGCCATTGTGGGGGGTGTGGCGAAACTCAGAGCGGCTCGAAAACTGCTCTGGGAACTTGTGCTCCGGACAGGGCAGCACGGGGCCTCTCAGGCCCACGAAAGTGTGCTGAGGTCAGCAGGCAAACGAGACTGGACTCTCAGCCACACCTGTCCCGCGCCAGAGAGCGACTGGCCTGGCGCCATTGTGGGGGGCGTGGCGAAAAACCAGAGCGGCGGGAACCAGTGCAGGGAACCCGCGCTCCAGACAGCGCGCTGAGCCTCTCAGGCCCAGGGATTGTGAAAGGGCGCTGAGAGCGGAGGCGAGCTAGACTGGTCTCTGCCTGAAAGTACGCGCCTCTGCTCACCGCCCGCCAGAGGGCGCTCCTGGCTTACTGGGACGGACCTGCACAGAACAGGACTCTGTCACCCCAGGGTAACTGCCTACAGCAGAGTCAACACCTGGAACTGATTCTTTTTATTTTTTTATTTTTATTTTTATTTTTATTTTTTATTATTATTTTTTTTCTCACTGATTTGTTTTTTGTTCTGGCGAAGGGTTTTTTTGTTTTTGTTTTGTTTTGTTTGGTTTTTTGGTGGGGTTTTATTTTTGATCTGTCTGTTTTATTGTTTTTATCTTCGTTTTTGTTTCTGTATGTGTATTTGCTCTTTCCTTCATTATTCTCTCTGGTTTTTTATATGAGTGCAAACAGCGCCTCTAACTTCTTTGTGATTGTGGTTGTGATCTGTTCTTCCTTTTATCCCTTCCTTCTCTTTCTACCACCTGTCCTCTGCACTAGTGTCCCAATTTTAGTGGGATCCCTCTTGGTCCTCTAACCTTACATCTAATTCCTTCCTCTTCTCCCAATACTCTATTTCCTCCTTAACTCATTTTAAATTTAAACTCCTCAGGGGAAAAATTGACATACACAGGACTTGTATACTGCATATAATTTTTCTGGTGTGTTTTAGATTTTGTTATATAACCGCAACTCTATACAGCTAAAAGTGGTAAATAACTGGTTAGCTCAGTCTGTCATTTTCTAGGCTGTGTTTGATGCTTTAGTTAACATTATAGCCAAATGTGAAATAATCGTTCTAAACATCCTTCCTTCCTGATATTTCATGATTGAGATTGACTAAGGGACACAGAAAATACAGTGGCACAGTACCAAAGAATCAAGGACTGGGCCAAACAGGTAGCAACTTCGCATACCCAACGAATTGAAGAGGTAGGATCTGGCAGCAAGCTCAAAACCTAAAAGCAAGCTCCACTTGGAAGATACTGCAGAGAAGTAGTCATCTTCTAAAGATCTTAAACACTAGCAATAAAGTAACCTACTATAGGTAATTTGCAAACATCACCCCAGGAATTAAAGAAAGAAAAAATGAGACGACACTTAAACAAGATGCAACCCCACACATCCAATTCACCAAAGGCAAACCTAGGGAGCAACGAGGTGGGACAATCCGAAAGCCACCCACCTGGCCTATCTGAAGTGGTAACAACAAAGCAACTGAATGAGGTTCTGGAAAAAATTAAAACAGAAATAATCTCACAGATAACTGCAGAGATAATGTCTACAATGAAGACCATGCTTAAGGACACTATAGCTGATACAGACAAAAAAATAGATGAACTTAAGAAAACTATAGAAACCATGAATGCTCAGCATAGGAAAGAAATGGAATCCATAAGGCAGATTCAAGCAGATACCCAAGAGATAAAAAATTCCATTGAAAGTATTTGTAGCAGAATAAGCCAATGCGAGGACAGGATCTCAGATATAGAAGACAGGCTTGCAATTAGTGATCATGGAATGGAAAAATTCTTAAAAATAGCAAGGGACCATGAAAAATCAATTCAGCAGCTGCTAGATGACTCAAAGATAAACAACTTAAGAATAATTGGAATAAATGAAAAAGCAGGAGATAGCATCAACGACATTAAAACCTTGTTCAAAGACATAATCAGGGAGAACTTTCCTAGAAGAGAAAAGGAATTTGACACCCCTATAAGTGAAGCTTTTAGAACACCAACTAGACATGATCAAAAAAAAACTTCAGCCAGACATATTATAGTCAAGATCCCAGAAATTCAACAGAAGGGCAGAATCTTAAAAGCTGTTAGGGAGAAGAGACAAATCACCTATGAAGGAAAACCCATCAGAATCACAGCTGACTTTTCAGCACAAACCCTCAATTCAAGAAGAGCTTGGAATGATGTATTGCAAGCTCTAAAGGAAAATAATTTTCAGCCCAGATTGATGTACCCTGCAAAACTATCTTTCAAAATTGATGGAGAAATAAAATACTTTCATGACAAAGAACATCTGAGAAAATTTATGACCACCAAGCCAGCACTCCAAAACGTTCTGAAGGACATTCTAGAAAGAGATAGGAACCCCAACAGAAGGAATCCACCAGGCAGGGCAAATAATTAAATAGCCGGAAAGCAGAAAAACAAAGAGTGGGAACCAACAACAGGAAAATATCATGACAAGTCAATACATATCAGTTTTAACCATCAATGTTAACGGTCTCAATTCACCAATCAAAAGGCACAGACTGGTGAAATGGATCAAGAAGCAAGATCCAACAATATGCTGTATACAAGAAACACATTTAATTCAGAAAGAAATTCATAGACTGAAAGTCAAAGGATGGAAAACAATACTCCATGCCACAGGAACCCAGAAAAAAGCAGGGGTAGCTATTCTTTTTGCAGACAAAGTGAACTTCAAGCCAAGAAGGATTCAGAGAGATAAAGACGGTCATTACATCCTTGTAAAGGGAACAATCCAAGAGGAAGAGATAACGATCATAAATATATATGCGTCAAATACCAATGCACCCAGCTATATAAAACAAGTACTAAAGGACATGAAAAATCAAATAAGCACTAATACAATTATATTGGGAGATCTCAATACTCCACTGTCACAAAAAGATAGATCAACTGGACAGAAAATCAATAATGAAATAGTAGAACTGAACCAAACTTTTGAACAAATGGACTTAGTAGATGTCTACAGAGTGTTCCATCCCACAACATCAGAATACACATTTTTCTCAGCTGCACATGGGACGTTCTCCAAAATAGACCACATACTAGCTCATAAAACCTGCTTAAGTAAATGCAAAGGAATTGAAATTATCCCATGCATATTGTCAGACCATAGTGCAATGAAATTGGAAATCAATGGCAAAAGATCCCACAAAAACTCCCTAAACACATGGAAATTAAACAGCATCCTCCTGAACAACCAATGGGTCACAGATGAAATTAAAGAAGAAATTAGTCACTTTCTACAACTGAATGATAATGACAGTACAACATACCGGAACTTATGGGATACAATGAAAGCAGTCCTAAGAGGGAAATTTATAGCATTAAATACTTATATCAGGAAAATAGAGCAAGCGCAAATAAACAACTTAAGGGTGAACCTCGAGCTTCTAGAAAAAGAAGAGCAGGTTAAGCCAAAAGCCCGTACAAGGGAGGAAATTATAAAGATCAGAGCAGAAATTAACGTATTGGAGAATAAAAAAACAATACAAAGAATCAATGAAGCAAAAAGTTGGTTCTTTGAAAGAATAAATAAGATTGACAAACCCTTATCCAACCTTATTAAAAAAAGAAAAGAAAAGACTCAAATCCATGCAATTGGAAATGAAAAGGGTGATATCAGGACGGACCCTGCAGAAATCCAGAGATCATCTATACCTATTTTGAAAATTTATATTCTACTAAGATGGAAAATGCAGAAGAAATGGACAGATTCCTAGATTCGTATGAATTACCAAAGCTAAATCAAGAAGATTTAAAAATCCTAAATAAACCAATATCAACCAATGAAATTGAAGATGTAATTAAAAACCTCCCAACAAAGAAAAGTCCAGGCCCTGATGGATTCACTGCCGAATTCTACAAGAAATTTAGAGAAGACCTAACGCCCCTACTTCTCAAACTTTTCAATGAAATTGAAAGGGAAGCAATACTCCCAAATTCATTCCTGGAAGCAAGCATTACCCTGATACCAAAACCAGAGAAGGACCCAACTAAGAAAGAGAACTACAGGCCAATCTCCCTAATGAACATAGATGCAAAAATCCTTAATAAGATACTGGCAAACAGAATCCAACAAATCATCAAGAAGATTATACACCATGACCAAGTTGGATTCATCCCTGGGATGCAGGGATGGTTCAACATACGTAAATCAATAAATGTAATACAGCATATTAACAGAACCAAAGACAAAAATCACATGATCATCTCAATAGATGCAGAAAAAGCTTTTGACAAAGTCCAGCACCTTTTCATGATAAAAACCCTACAGAAAATTGGAATAGAGGGTCTTTATCTCAATCTGGTAAAAGCTATCTATGACAAACCAACAGCCAATATTATACTAAATGGCCAAAAACTGAAAGCCTTCCCTCTAAAATCAGGAACAAGACAAGGATGTCCACTGTCCCCACTCTTATTCAACATAGTTCTGGAAACTTTAGCCAGAGCGATTAGACAAGAGAAAGAAATAAAAGGAATAATGATTGGAAAGGAAGAAGTTAAATTATCATTATTTGCAGATGACATGATACTCTACACAGAAGATCCCAAAAACTCCACTAAAAAACTGCTAGATTTAATAAGCAAATTCAGTAGTGTAGCTGGATACAAAGTCAATACTCAAAAGTCAATAGCCTTCCTGTACACAAATAACAAACTTACTGAAAGAGAAATTAGGGAAACAATACCTTTCACAATAACATCCAAAAAAATGAAATACCTAGGAATCAACCTCACGAAGGATGTAAAAGACCTCTATACTGAAAACTACAGTACTCTGAAAAAGGAGATTGAAGAGGATATCAGAAAATGGAAAGATATCCCTTGCTCCTGGATAGGAAGAACCAATATAGTGAAAATGACCATACTTCCAAAATTGTTATACAGATTTAATGCAATTCCAATCAAAATTCCAACAGCATATCTCACAGAATTAGAGAAAACAATCCTAAAATTCATTTGGAATCAGAAGAGACCTAGAATAGCAAAGGCAATTCTGGGCAACAAAGGCAAGGCAGGGGGCATCACAATCCCCGACTTGAAATTATACTATAAAGCTACTGTGATAAAAACAGTGTGGTACTGGCAAAAAAACAGACCTGAAGATCAATGGAACAGATTAGAAGATGCTGAAACAACCCCAGACATACTAAGCCACCTTATCTTTGACAAAGGTGCCAAACACATTCGCTGGAAGAAAGATAGCCTCTTTAATAAATGGTGCTGGAAAAACTGGCTCTACACATGCCGAAGATTAAAACTAGATCCATATCTTTCACCATGCACTAAACTAAATTCAAAATGGATCAGAGATCTAAATATTAAAACAGAAACATTAAATCTGCTGGAAGGTAGGATAGGTAAAACCCTTGGAGACATTGGTGTAGGCAAAGACTTTATGAATAAAAACTCAACCGCACGGGAACTATCCCAAAGAATCAATAACTGGGATCTCATCTTATTAAAAAGCTTTTGCACAGCAAGAGAAACTACCAACAGAGTGAAGAGACAACCCACAATGTGGGAAAAAATGTTTGCCAGCTGTTCCTCAGACAAAGGATTACTATCGAGAACATATAAAGAACTCAAAAAAATCAGACCTCCCAAATTTAAAGACCCACTCCAAAAATGGGCATCTGAGATGAATACACATTTCTCAGATGAAGAAATACTAATGGCAAACAAATATACAAAAAAATGTGCAACATCACTAGTCATTCGAGAGATGCAAATTAAAACAACACTGAGATACCATCTCACCCCAGAAAGAATGGCTACTATTAAGAAATCAACTAATAACAAATGCTGGAGGGGCTGTGGGGAAAAAGGAACCCTTCTTCACTGTTGGTGGGAGTGTCGACTGGTACAGCCACTGTGGAAGTCAGTGTGGAGATTCCTCAGAAAACTAGGGTTGGAGGTCCCATTTGACCCAGCTATTCCCCTTCTGGGCATCTTCCCAGAAGAATTAAAAACATCGTACCACAGTGATATATGTGCACCCATGTTTATAGCAGCACAATTTGTAATAGCCAGATCTTGGAAACAACCCAAATGCCCATCAACTGAGGAATGGATAAGAAAGATGTTGTATTTTTATACAATGGAGTACTATTCAGCCATAAAGAAGGATAAACTGGAGACTTTTATAGGTAAATGGATGCAACTCGAGAAAATACTCATAAGTGAAATAAACCAGAAGCACATGTGTAAGCATCGTATTATCTCTCTAGTATGAGAAACTGAAAGAGTAAATAAGATCCAAAATGTACAATAGACATGGTGAATCAAAAAGAAACTGGTCAAAAGGAAAGAGAGACTGGAATAGGGAAAAGAAAGAAGGGAAAGGGAAAAAAATTGTATATATATATATATATAAGATGGTTAAGATAGATACACTACCATTTTTACTTAGTTCATTGAAGAGTAAGGTTTGTGCCAATAATGTTTGGACAATTGAATGCTAATGTCTGGTGTCCTGAATAACTAACTTAAAGATAGTAATACGTAATGTATTAACCATTGTTACCCTCCTATTATGCTGTTTTGAAAATTTGTTCTTCTTTTGATTTGTTTTGTTTTTTTTTTCTTCTCTTTAAAATAAAAAAAAAAATGAAACAAAGCATCAGTTAATTATATTTAGAACTTACGAATGGCAATTCTTCGATTGACTCACCCAGAATTCTAAAGAACTGGCTTGTTTTTAATACATTACACCTTATTTATACTAGAAAACAGCTTCCTAAATGAATTTTCTCTTTTTCAAATTGAAACCATATGCAGCGTATTGAAACACATGTAGAAAGAAATCAGGTAACAGAACATTTTGCATGTTTCCCCAGGACATTGATTTAAAATACTCTTCTTACAAACAGGCCCATTTCCATATAGTTGTTTTTTCTTCATTGAAACTGAAGCCTGGCCGGGAATATAGCTCAGCGGCACAGCCCTTGCCTGGCAAGCGCAAGGTCCTGAGTTTCCAGTACAAAAACAAAAAAACAAAAAAAACCCCCCAAAAACCAAAAAACCAGAGAAACTGAAGTCTGACCTGCGTCTCTGTCTATACAACACTTTCAGGAGAGCCCTTAAAGACAGCTGTGGTGAAAGGCATCTCCAGATCCCAAGATCGTGACTAGGATGCATCTGCATTAGATGGATCTCTCAGCAGAGGAGCGCAGGACAAGGGAAGGGACCTGAGAATTGTTTGAGATGCAATCTTGAGGATTTGTGAAGTTACACTCATTTAAAAAAATAACTTTAGGTGGAACTTCAGAAACAGTAGAAGGTTGTGATCTTTAACTACAAAATCTACGTTCAGGACTCCTCTAAGCCATGGGATTGGTGAAGTTCACCCAGGCTGGGACCCATGTTTTATTTTTATTTATTTATTTATTTTTTTGTGGGCACCGGAGGTCGACCTCAGGACCTCTCGTGCCGCTGAGCGATATCACTGGCCCTTTTATTGTATGTGGATTTCAAGAGTCGAACTTGGGCCCTCGCGCTTGCCAGGCAGGCGCTTATGCCGCTGATCCATCTCACCGGCCCTGCGACCCATGTTTTATTTTTTTTATTTTTTATTTTTTTTGTGGGTACCGGGGGGTCGACCTCAGGACCTCGCGCACCAGCAGGCGCCTGTGCCGCTGAGCGATATCACCGGCCCCTTTTTCGTATGTGTGTTCCGGGAGTCGAACTCGGGCCCTTGCACTTGCTGGGCAGGCGCTTAAGCCACTGAGCCATCTCACCGGCCCCAAGGGACCCATGTCTTAAATCAGAAACTCTCTTCACTTTGTTTCTTATGTTCTTTTAAAGCAGGAGTGAATAAAAACCTGACAGTTTTCAAATTCTAAATTTCCATGTTCATTGATTCTTTTAATAAAAGTGTTTACAGGACAGTCATCTCTATTTCTTATTTAGTAAAATGTGGAAAATCGTGAAGGCACCTACTTTTAAGGAGATTTGAAGATGTTTTAAGAGGTCAGCTTTAACTGCAAGTAATACAACATGTGCTTCTGGGTTTGTTAATGATTACCCTGAACAGTATTCCTTCTAAGCAATGGTATTGGACATCAGAACTTGCTTTATTTTTTCTGACTGCATAGGAAGTGAAATTGTACATTCTTGCAGTGTAAGAAGCTGCTCATTTTTCTCCACGTTTTAGATTGTTTCCATGATCAATCCTTTCCCAGGTGGAAGACAGTTTTTGTTGAGCAGAGGACTGGCCCATGTTTCCCTTACTGCATGGCAAATTTTGTGCCATTACCGCTGGTAGAAAGCTTTCAAGACATCTCTGGATGAGCCAATGTGCAGAAAAGACACCTCTTTGGAGAATGACCCTTGAGGAAGGCTTTTGGGGAAGCGAAAAAGGTAAGACAGTGTAGGTCTACCAAACACCTTCAGCAAAAGCAAGGGGGGAAAGTACATCAATTTTAAAATAAGTACATTACGGCTATTTCCAAATCAAATTTGTGCTCAGTCTGTGTATGTCAAAAA
This sequence comes from Erethizon dorsatum, assembly GCA_028451465.1. Taxonomy (NCBI): domain Eukaryota; kingdom Metazoa; phylum Chordata; class Mammalia; order Rodentia; family Erethizontidae; genus Erethizon; species Erethizon dorsatum. The sequence goes on along the minus strand of CM051829.1, from coordinate 19,659,021 downwards.
CTTGTATAACTAAAAAGAAAGATAGATTTCTAAATATTATCTTCCATTGTCAATGTGTGCCTGCATTTTCACCCAATAAATATTTCTTATTGTCAAATGTATTCCCAAGACTGTGTTGAGTTTTAGAAATACAGAAATGAATAAGTCCTCTAGGCATTGGTGGTTATATAATCTCATTGGTTGTCAGCATCAAACGGCTGCACCCTTCAAGCTACCCAAAGCTATGGGACCTTCTTTACCCAGCCTGGGCAGGGCTACTCCCAGCAGAGCCATCAGCTCTAGGGACAATAAAGTTACAGTGGTTCAGCCAGTCAGCAGACACCTCAGGCTATGCCAAAGCAGCTATGGTTCTTCTTACAGACAGACTTAGAACATAGGCTATAGCCAGGGATATAGCTCAGCAGCACAGTGCCTGCTTGGCAAGCGGGAGGTCATGAGTTCTACTCCTGGTACCAAAAAAAAAAAAAGAAGAACACAGGCTATGAAAGTCAGTTCTCCAGGGATATGGCTCCACGGTGGCTATGGCAGTAGCCAGAGTTCTCAATCATTTTACTGGCAGCAGTCCTCCAGTGCTGGCTATGGCCAGCAGCCTGTTCCCAGTAGCACCTCAGGAAGATATGGTAGTAGTTCTCAAAGCAGCAGTTGTGGGCAGCCCCCGAGTGGGGGCTATGGCCAGCAGTCTGGCTGTGGTGGACACCAACAGAGCTACAGACCACAGCGAAGCTCCTCTAGTTCCTTTCAGGGCTATAGACAGCAGAATCAGTACAACAGTAGCGGTGCAGGTGGTAGAGGCCAAGGTCAGTCCTCTGTGAGTGGTAGTGGTGGTGGTTATGACAATCGGGATCAGAGTGGTGGTGGCAGTGGCAGTTACGGGGGAAGCCAACAGGACTAGGTGAGCTGAGGCGGGGGTGGTGGCGATGGTTACAACCATAGCAGTGGTGGCTATGAACTCAGAGTTCATGGAAGTGGCTGTGGAGGCAGAGGTGGGAAAGGCAGAAATGACTGTGGTTGCTTCAATAAATTTGGTGGCTCTTGGGATCAATGATCATGTCATGATTCTGAGTAGGAAAATTCAGAAAACAACACCATCTTTGTGCAAGGCCTGGGTGAGACTATTACAATTGAGTCTGTGGTTGATTACTTCAAACAGGTTGGTATTATTAAGACAAATAAGAAGACTGGATGGCCTATGATTAGTTTGTACACAGATAGGGAAACTGTCAAGCTGAAGAGAGAGGCAACAGTCTCCTCTGATGACCTGGCTTCTGTTAAAGCAGTTATTGACTGATTTGATGGTAAAGAATTATTTGGGAATCTTATCAAGTTCTCATTTCTACCCACCAAGCAGGCTTCAACTGAGGTGGTGGAAATGGTTGAAGAGGCTGAGTGCGAAGAGGACCCATGGGCCATGGAGGATATGGAGATGATGGCAGTGGTGGTGGTCAGGGAGGATTCCTCTAGGGGAGGCGGTGGAGGCGAGGGACAGCAGCGAGCTGGGGACTGGAAGTGTCTTAATCCTACCTGTGAGAACATGAACTTCTCTTGGAGAAATAAATGCAACCTGTATGAGGCCCCTACACCAGATGGCCCAGGAGCATGTCTGGGAAAGCTCCCATATGGTGGGTAACTATGCAGAAGATTGTGGCTATGGCACAAGAGACTATGATCAGGGTGGCTACCAGGGCTGTGGAAGGGACCATGGGGGCTTCTGAGGGGGCCCGGTGGTAGGGAGAGAGGCAGCTTCAGCCCTGGCAAGATGGACTTCAGAATGAACACCGATAGGATGGCAGGGAGAGGCTGTATTAGTCTGACTCTAAGATTCTGGAACAACTTTTCTTCCAGTACCCAGTACTCATTATTTTGTAACCTTCCAACTCTTGATCACCTATGGATTTTTTAGTGTCCAGACTATGGAATTGTAAGCATACTTCTGGTTGTCATTAAAAAAAAAAAACATTGTTCTAGTTATCTAGTTACTTTTTGGTTTTTTTGAGACAGGGCCTCCTGAAGTAGTTCAGGGTGGACTTGAACTCAGTATGTAGCTCAGGCTGGTCTCAAACTCATGGGGATCCTCCTGTCTCAGCCTATCCACCCAGTGCTGGGATTACAGGCATGCACCACCACGCCTGGATTAAAAACGTCTTACAATAAAAAAAAAAGAATAAGACATGGTTTTTACCAAGATAACATACACATTAATAAAAGATATTTTAGTAATTTTTTAAAATAAGCAATCTTTTGGAAATATGTCACTGTAGAGTGAATACAAAGTAAATTTATGGATCAGATCTAAGTTTTTAGTGCCTTCATAATGACATAGTAAGACAAATCATCTATCTATATTGGTGTTCAACATAACAGTTAATATTAATTTGTTAATCTGTAGTACTTTGATATCAACTGTATTAAAATGAGCTCATCTTTATCAGTGAAAACATGATATATTTTTTTATTTTAGTGGCAGCTGACAAAAATAAATAACCTTTAAAAGGCTTATCATGACTCATTGAATTGAGTAGGGTGTGTGTGTATCAGCGAGTACTTGATTAAGTACTGAAGTTGTTTGAAAAGAAACTTGCTGAAAGATAACATCTTTTCTGTAATTGCTTTTCTCTTCATATCTGCTTTATGCCAGGAAGTTCATGAACGTAAATCATTTCGTGGCATCAACAATGACAGAGTTCAAATTCTGCCACCAATCCTGAGTGTATGTGTTGATTCAAGCCACCACAGAAACACTTAAGGGCCACTGAATCTACTAACAAACTCTGGGTAGCATTTGAACGGTAAGTTTAGCATTCTACTCTCTACATATAGAAACTGAGCTCAAGGAAGTGAGTACAGTCATTAATGCTTTAGTTTGAGGATAAGCCCAGAGAAATGGTTAGAATTCTTGAGTCTTAACAAGCTGTTCTGGCCTGTAAGTCTGGTTTTCCCCTAAATTAGGTCATAATTTTGGCTGGAAGAGAAACTCTATTCTTTAATTTTAAAGTTTAATCTCCACCCCTAAAATGCACACAAATCAGTTTCTTTAATATCAAAATACCATGTGCCAAAGGAAAAGAAAATGCTTAAAATATTTTTCTCCAAATACTAATAAAATTACTGAACTTTTTTGTTTTAAGATACAATGGAATAAGTAAATGTAGAACTAAAATATCTAAAAATAAAATTTAGTTTTTGTTAGCTACTGTGCAGGCTAAAAAGGCTTTTAATTTAAAGTATATGATGAAAGACTATATCAAGCCTCAAACTTTAATGAAGTCACTTATTAGAGTAGAAAATTTTAAAATAAAAAAGTACCTGTGTAATTCCACTTAATGAGTCCTCCTTGAAAACATACACTCCTTCATCTTTTGTGATTAATGGTGACTAAGCCCAACACTGACAAGTTTTCAAAGTATTTTAAAATCAGATTATTTCAGTGTTCTCAAGTCAGAAGAAAAAAAATGCTCCAGTAATGACATTTACCCCCTGCTTTGATGACAGAAAGTGTAGATGCCAAGCCCAAAATAGCTACATTTCCTTTATCATTTTAAGAAACATAGCATATGTAATTCAGAATAAAGATATTTAACATTGCAATTAGCACAGAGAATTTATTATGGAATTTTCTGATGTCTACAAAAGCGCATTCAGCTTTTAACCTTTTGTATCCTGATTTCCTCTATTTTGTTGAAGCTAAAGTTATCTTTATGTTCCTTGGAGTTTGGAATGTATACTTCCTAGGTCTAGAAAGGGTGAATAATTGTGTGGAAAGGGAGGTAGAACAAATTCTAAAAGAATAGTGGGAACATAAAGATGACAAAGTATTTTGTATGATTTCTAGAAGATGTGGCTTGGATGTTGAAATCTTGGCACTTCTAAGACATTTAAATGATTTATGGAAACAGGAAAGAATCCTTTATTTCAAGTATTAATGGGCAGAATCATTTATTTCAAGTATGTCATGCACTCAAGATCTGTTTTTTAGTCAAACATTTCACTTTTAAAATTCCAAAATATTTCAAATATATATATAGGTGTACATCCTTTCACTTAATAGATATCTATTGAGAGTCTACACGATCTCCATGTTTGGGATACAGCATAGAACCATACAGGCAAAATCACTGGCTTAATAGACAAAATGTTCTAGCAGAAAAGACAGGCACTAAAGAATTACTGCAGAGACAGACTCGAAGAGATGACAGGCAATGTGACCTTCTGCGCAAACGAGACATAGGCTCTGGGTAGCTTCCCCATGGAAGTGGGCAGGGGGCAGAATACAGGGGTACAGACATTTAGACTCTGGTGGGATGGGAGGTGTGGGGGGTTTCTGATTGCTTCTGGAGCTAAGAACCAAGGTCATCAGTGGAAAGTGAGGTTGGGGGCGGAGGTGCCAGAGATTTGAAGAAAGAACTGAAGGTGTGAAAAATTTATTTAGTAGAGAAAATGATAAAACACTCATAAACAGCCACTTAGATTCAATGGATAACATTTTGCCATATTTTGTTTAAAAATAAAGAATTTCAGAAATAGAATAACCCTCTACCGATCATTTACTTTTCTATCCTCCCCAAGATTGGTGTACACACTCTCAAAGTGGGTGTGGATGGTAGCCACGAGTGTGGTGCATATTGTTACTGTTTAAATTGGATTTCAAGTAGCTTGCTTCTCTGACAAACTGAATTTAACAGGCTATCCCACTCCCAGCCTCCAGTGCATTTATTGATTTGTTTTTTTATTGAGGTAAAATATGCATAACATGAGAAAAAATATTAATTAAGCCTCACTTTTTTTCTTAAATTTACAGTCATATGTGCTTTCTATATTGAAACCTGATTTTTCTTTTGGTGCTGGGGATTAAATCCAGGGTCTCATGCTTGCTAGGCAAGTGCCCTACTATTGAGCTACACCCCAAGCCCTTTTTATTTTTTATTTTGAGATAGGGTCTCACTAAGTTGCCCTGGGTGGCCTGGGAAATGTGATCCTTCTGACTCAGCCTACTGTATAGCTGGAATTACATTTTATAATTTTAACCACTTGTAAGTGCATCAATATATAACATGCATTCATAATGCGAAGCCATCATCTCTGTATCAAGATCTCTCTCTCTCTCTCTCTCTATTTTTGTGGGCTGAAGATCGAATCCAGAGCCCTGCACATGTTAGGCAAGCACTTTACCACTGAACTACATTCCCCTATATTCAGAACTTTTTCATCATTCCTCAGATAAACTGTTCCTCTTAGACAATAGCTGCTCTTCCTCCACTGATCCCTGTTAACCTCTATTCTATTTTCTGTCTCCATAAATTTACATATTCTAAGTGTCTAATGTAAATTAAATCATGCAATATTTGTCCTTCCGTGTCTGTTTCTTTCACTCATAATAATGTTCTCAAGGTCTACCCTTGATGTCACATATATAAAAATTTCATTCCTGTTTATGGCTGAGTAATGTTTGTTACTGGTCTTTAGTAACATAAAAGCTTATTGCAACAGTTATAGTGTAGGTATGGGGTGCAAAGGATTTAAGGACTAAAAATACACGGTGGTGTTTTCCATCTTCTTCTTCAGTATTTTCCATCATCCCTAGCACAATCTGTTCTTTACGAATTCTTCCTGAGGTATTTCATGAACATCATCTATAAACCATACTCAGTGTCATATGCCAAGGCAGGATCTTGTCATTGTCCAGATCGTAGGACCCTGGAAGGCTGCCAAGCTTCCAGCTGTGAGGCCACGCTTGCTGCAGATGATCTCTGCTGGGCTGAGTAGGGCAGGTGCAGAGGAAAACGGCAACGGGATATCACAAGCAGCTGCTGCTTGCTGACCAGAAATAAGGCCAGCCAAAACAGGGAGTCGAGAAGAAACATTTTGGGTAATAGGTTCCATAATTTCCCTCTTTGGGAGGAAATAGCATTTAAAACAGAGAGCCACAGTGAGAAGATGTGAGAATATGAATCATGGTGATTGTACTTTGTATAGCTTTGTATTCTGCTGCTCAATGGAGACTTTTTAAAGTTTGAAATGCTTGGGTTCTGTAACACTAAAATTTAAAGCCATTTGGTCATTTTATCTCAAAACTTGTTATGTTTTAGAGGACATACTACTTCACTTTTCATATCTCTTTCCTCAGAAGAGCTAATGCTTAAAAATATTTTTAAAAAATCCTTATAATGCCAGTATTATTTTTGTAATGAGAAAAATATTAAACCTCATTTTTGTTCTTGTTAAGTTTATAGTCACATGTGCTTTCTATATTGAAATCTGTCTTTTTGTTGGTGGTGGTCGTGCTGAGGATTGAACCCAGGACCTCATACATACTAGGCAAGTGCTCTACCATTGAGCACTTTTTATTTTTTATTTTTTATTTTGAGATGGGGTCTTGCTAAATTGCCCTAGAACTTGTGATCCTCCTGCCTCAGCCTCCAGCATACTGAGATTATAGGTGAGTAGCACTTCTCCTGGCTTTTTCTTTGTCTTCTGCAGGTTATTATTAATACCACAGGAAGCCTAAGCATTCAACAACAGAGAAAACTTTGTTCTGGGAAGCTTGGAGAATGCCAGTGCCAAAGTAGACATTTTACATAAGCCTTTGCTTAATATTTGTAACTGTTCTATGAAGTAGGTGGCATCATATTCACCTACATATTCTTATTCGTATCTTCCAAATAAGGAAACCAAGGCTTAGCATACATGACAATATAAATAGCAAAATGACTCAAGCCCAGCATTACCAAATGCCGGTAACCTCACCCTTAGTCACTGCAATACATCAGATTGTCAGAAACTATCTCATCAAATGTCTGATTTTACAAATCTGGAGACTGCAGCCCAAAGTGCTCTTAGTCTATAACTCATTGGACTTGTTAATTGTAAGGTGAGTGCTAGCCCATTTCTAATGACAAGAGACTCCTGTGCTTCCATGCAAGATTGCTTGTGTTTTCTTGTTAACTGCCTTACAGCCAATGGTTTACAAAGAAAACTGCTGTAAAATTTTTTTTAACAAGTTGAAGGTGAGCTGGAGGTGCTATAATTGTGACTTTTCTAGAAAGTAGAATGGCTTCATATTTCAAGGTGTTTGTTCATTTTGCAATTGTCTTCACTTAGGAAAATTTCTTCTTTTTCCATTCCCTGTGCTTTTTCTTCTCACTACCTCCCATCTCTTCTCTAATTTTTGAGAGTCCCCCCAGTAGTGAAATAGCTCATCCTCAAGGGCATGCTTGGGGTTGAATGATGGTGTTGATATAAAAAAAAATCAAGAAGTTCTTGGAACTGTTAGGGATAAATCAAAGCAGAATCTCAAAGAAAGAAACCCATGTTGGTAATAATTCTTAGTTCTGGGCTGCATGTGAGAATCAAATCTATTATTTGTGTTTGATTACTAAGCTGGTAATCCTTTATTTTTCCATAGGTACTATTACTATTCAGTGCATTTAAAATTTATATTTAATCTTTAATTCTCCTTCTTGTTTTCAACTGCAGCCATCATTTTAGCTACTCTTTTTTTTTGGATCTTGGAGGTAGATAGGATGGGAAAGAGGACAGTGGGCCTGTTCTTAGGCTTTGATTGGAGTTTATGTTCATATTCTGGTGGTCAAGGCACATTTATAACTCTCTGACACATTCAAGGGACCCTGTTTTGCTGAGGGGACTTGCTGAAGTTAAGCATCAAATGCTGGGGTGGCTGGTAGTGCTGCTGTGGAAAACTAACAGCGGCAGGCCCCAAAGCCTGTCCTTTAGGTCTTCTGAGGGTGTGGCTAGAACCAAAGAACTTGCAACTCACAGTCAGGAAAGTAGAACTCCTGGGGATTTGAGAGGTACTGCTGTCTTACAAGACACACCTGGGTATTGGCAGGAGTGGTGGTTTCATCTGCAGGAAAGAAAACTGTAATTGCAAAACCTCAGTTCACAGGAAGCTATGGGGTCCAAGCCACTTATTAGTTGATGACTCTTGTCACTGATAGCATTTTTCAAATAATTGTGCTAAATGTTCTTGCTGTTGAAAAAAATTCAGAGCTCAATGTGGGGGAGTGGCTGAAGCTGGAGATCAATCCCATGTACGGGGCTGGAGCAAGGGCGGTCCTGAGAACAAAGAGTGCCCGAGGCAAGCCACATGAACAAGCTGCTCCAGCTCTGAGAACGTGAGGCACCCTGAGGCTGCCATGCAAACAGGTTGCTAGGCAGAAGGGTGTCACGTGACATCAACCTGCCAAATGTATAAATAAATGTGCTGCAGTGGGTGAGCAGTTCCTTTCCTCCTTCTGGAGAGAGGGCTCCACCTGACCTCAGCTTTCTGTATTCTGATTCTTATCTTTATTTCTCCATCCTTGCACCATCCTTCCCCCTGGGAACTTCAAGAGCTGCACTGGACATGGCATATTGGCGCCCGAACAGGGACTGGGGTATGAAATAATATCAGGTGAGAGGACACTTCTCATTGTGCACACAAAAGGGGGAGAAGTACATCGATAGCATCCACATTGATCACAGAGTTGTACTGATATTGATCTCATCAGGTGTAAAACATGGGGCAAACAGGTTCTATAGAACCACAGATGTATATACAAATACCCATTCTATTATTGGTTCCTGTATTTACTTTTCTTTGTGGTCTTGGATTAGGGAGTGTCTTAATGGTCATATGCTTGTTGAGATGACCACAGAGGTCTTGGCTCAGAGCACTATTTTAAAATCAAGTCTCGAGTGGAAAAATGGTGGCAGAACAACAGCCCCCCCCAAATAGAACTTAAACCCTCTAGCTTTGCTCAGTCAGATAAGAAAGGAGCTATGGGGGACAAAGAAGAACTTTTTCCACTAGAGGAATGTTCCATAGTGACTTCCATTTCACAGTTGCCCAAAGTAAAGCTGGTAACCTTAACTGAGCTACAAATGGCAATTTCTGCCTTTTCAGTTCAGAGAAATTTTGCTACATCACAGGTTGAAACTTCTGCCTCTCAGGGAATAGAGCCATTTTCTCTCTGTCCCTTACAATTGGTGCTAAAAAAAGCCAGATGGGCAGGGGAGTCCATGGAGGGTTTTCAACATACCTACTCTGTTACTGAACTTCAAGTTCCCAATAACTTGGGACAAATTATGTCTTCATGAAGCTGTACTCTTTAAGACTCTAAAAGAATTAAAACAAGCTACTGCTACCTATGGCCCCATGGCCCTTTTTACCTTGGGTTTAATAGAGCTCCTAGGACAATAGATTATGGCCCCAAATGATTGGAAAGGAATAGCTAAAGCATGTTTAAGTCTGGGGGATTATTTATTGTGGAAAAATTTTTTTTGAATTGTGCATGGATTAGGCCACTTGCAGTGCCATTCACAACATGGCCATTACACAAGACATGTTAACTGGAGAAGGTGCCTTTGCTGCCACAAATAATCAACTTATTTTTAAATTGCAAGTATATAAACAAATTAAAATAGCTGCCACAAGGGCTTGGAGGAAAATTCCATTGAAGGGTGAGACATTCCTTGATTTGCCTCCCATTTGTCAGGGTCCTGATGAACCTTTTCGGGATTTTGTGACACGCTTATTGCAGGCTAGTGGGAGGATTACAAGTGACACAGAGGCTAACAAGTTAATCATTCAACAATTGGCCTTTGAAAATGCAAATAAATGGTGTAAAGAGGTTTTAAGAGCCCATAAAAAATGGGCTATGCTGTCTGAGATGATTTGGATTTGTGCAGACATTGGCCCCTCGTATGTACAGGGGGCTGCCTTGGCAGCAGCTATCACTCAGGCTATTCATCCACAGCCTAGAGAAAACAACAAGAACAACAACAACAACAAGGTTACTTGTTTTAGCTGTGGAGGTGGGGGACATTTTGCCTGAGATTGTTCTGCTGCATCTGTAAGGGCAGCACAACCATTATCTGTCACTTCAACAAAACCTAGTGTCTGTACAAGGTGTAGATGAGGGTATCATTGTAAATCCAAAACTGATGTGGAAGGCCAAACCATTCTCGGAAACTTCTGGTGGGGCCTGCCCTGGCCCTGCCAAACTGTGGGGGCTCTTTCCCTAATCCCCCCCCCCCCACTGCCAAGCACGTTTCTGACCTCTGGCAAGTGACAAAAGATAGCAAAAGCTTGGATATCTGTCCCTTCTCCAGATTCATACTAACTCCTGAAATAGGACCCCAAGTTATTCCTATTGAAGTCTATGTACCTTTGCCTCAAGGAAGAGTAGGACTCCTGCTAGGCTGCAACAGTCTCACTTTATTTATTTATTTATTTTTTCGTGGGTACCAGGACCTTGCGTGCCAGCGGGTGCCCGTGCCGCTGAGCGATATCACTGGCCCTTTTTTCATATGTGGGTTCCAGGAGTTGAACTAAGGACCTCGCACTTGCCAGGCAGGTGCTTATGCTGCTGAGCTATCTCACCAGCCCAACAGTCTCACTTTAAAAGGTCTCCAGGTTTTGCCTGGTGTCATTGATGCTGATTGTAGAGGGGAAATCAAGGTTATGGTTCGATCTATTTAGAACACTGTTCAAGTCACCCCAGACTTTTGTATTGTTCAATTGGTCATTCTTCCTTTGACAAAAATTGGAAAATCTATAAATAAGAAAAGGAAATCCAAGGGATTAGGGTCCTCTGATACTTATTGGGTTCAACAGATTAAACAGGATCATCCCAAGATGAAATTGATTATTGAAGGAAAAACATTCAAAGGGCTTTTAGACACAGGTACAGATATTTCAGTTATTGTCCAACACCATTGGCCTACAGCGTGGCCTCTGGATGTAGCAACTACAGATCTACAGGGGATGGACAGTGTTTCTCACCCTAGGAGAAGTGCTAAATTGTTAACCTGGAGGGATGCAGAAGGCTATTCTGGATGTTTCTCACCTTATGTCCTTCCCCATGTACCAGTCAATCTATGGGGTTGTGACGTATTACAAGATATGGGGACATTTTTGGTCAGTCCTAACTCCTTGGTGACTCATCAGATGTTACAACAAGGTTTTCTCTCCACCCAAGGGCTTGGTAAATATAATCAGGGAAGGAGAGGACCCCTTCCAATAGATTCTAAAAAGGACTGTTTTGGCATAAGATACTCACCTTCACATTTTCAAGAGGGTTCTTGATCTCTTCTCTGACCCCACAGGTGGTATCCAAGATACCTTAGATGTCTGATGACCCTGTTTGGGTTGATCAGTGGCTCTTCACTCAGGAAAAGCTTATAGCAGCTCATACACTGGTTAATAAACAGATGGTGGTGGGACACCTAGAATCCTCCAATAGCCCTTGGAATACTCCAACTTTTGTAATAAAAAAAAGTCAGGAATGTAGAGATTACTACAGGATTTGTGGGCTATTAATCAAACCATGGAACCCATAGGAGCACTTCAACCAGGATTGCCCAGTCTTGTGGCTATCCTTTTACATTTTTCTCTCATGGTGATTGATTTAAAAGACTGTTTTTTACAGTCCCTCTCCATCCTCAAGATAAAAAACATTTTGCCTTTAATTTACCCTCTATCAACCATCAGGCCCCTATGCACCACTTCCTATGGTGTTGTCTGCCACAGGAATGGCAAATAGTCTGACCCTGTGTCAAGAGTTTGTGGCTGCAGCCATTTTGTCAGTCTGTCAGGCCCATCCACCTGTTTATCTTATTCATTACATGGAAGATATTCTTCTAGCACATGAGTCCTCATCCACCTTTTCACCAAGTATTTATCAAATTAGATAATGCCCTTCACAATACAGGCCTAGTGGTGGTCCCCCCAAAAAGTGCAAACTATGGCACCTTTTTCATATCTGGGTCACCTTAATCAACAGAGACATACTGTGCCCCAAACTGTTCAGATCCAGGTTAATCATCTTATAACCCTAACTGATTTTCAGACTCTACTTGGTAATATTAATTGGTACCATCCAGCTCTTAAGCTAACAACTCATGATTTAGGCCTTTTCTTTGATATTCTTAAAGGAGACCTGGCCCCCACATCTCCAAGGACACTTACATCAGAGACTAAAACCACCTTGGACAAAGTTAATCTGGCTCTCTCCAATGCTTAACTCTCTAGAGTTGACCCACCTTTGCCAATGTTTTTAATTATCTTCCTGTCTCAACATATGCCCACTGGGGTCTTTCGGCAGTCTCAGGGCCCTTTACAATGGCTACATGTGCCACACACTCTACATAAAACCATTACTCCCTTTTATGATGCTGTGGCAGAACTGATCACATGTGAGTGTATGCGTGCTATTCAGCTCTTTGGTCTTGAGATACAAACTATCATTGTTCCCTTTTCTTCTGTTCAACAACAGTACTGTGGCAATTTTTGTCCTCTTGGCTATCTCCATTGGCTGACTTCCCATTGGTGTTATTGATTGTCATTATCTTTTGACAAATTGATTCAATTTGCTTCCCTCATACCCTTTATTTTCCCTTCAAAAATAAGTTCAGTTCCCATAGCAGGAGGCATCTCCGTTTTCACAGATGGGTCATCTTCAGGCAGGGAAGGTTATGAAATGGCCTCCTCTTCCTGAATGCAGGATACAGGTTTCTCTTCTATACAAAAGACTAAATTACAGGCTATTATATGGGCCTTACAAGATTATTCATTCACTCCAATTAACATCTTTTCAGATACCACTTATTCTTGCAATGTGATGTACCACTTTGAAACTGCCACTATGCACACTGGCCAAGATCTTTTTCATTTATTTCACGCTCTCCAATTTGCAGTTTGGTCACACCATGTCCCCTGTTTTATTGGTCCTTTACATACTCATTTCCAATTGTTGGAGCCTCTTATGAAGGAAAATGCTGCAATAGACAGATGGATGGCTACTGTCACTGTTACTCTCTCAGATGCCATTCAACAGGCTTCTGCCTCCCATGCCACCTTTCATCAGAACACTTTTGCCTTGCACAAATAGTTCCTTTTAACCCGGGAACAGGCTCAACAAATTGTTAAACAATGTTCCTCATGTGTAATACATCTTCCCTCACTCTCTATGGGGGTTAATCATTAAGGGTTATACCCCAATCATCTCGGTAAATGGGTGTCCCTCACATTCCTGAGTTTGGCTTTCTATGCTGGGTCTACATTTCAGTGGATACTTCCTCAGGATTTATTTTTGTTTCTGCCTGCACTGGTGAAGTGGCTAAACATGTCATTGCTCATTGCTTGAATGCCTTTAGTACCTTGGCTGCTTGTAGGCACTTAAGACTGACAATGGCCCAGCCTATATGAGTGCTGTCTTCAAAACCTTTTGTAAAACTTTTCATATTTCCCTTACCATGGAAATTCCTTATAACCCTCAAGGTCAAAAAATTGTTGAGCATGCTCACTGTACACTCAAAATTCAACTACAAAAACAAAAAGGGGAATCTTTCCCTACAAAATTCACATCTCATAATAGACTTCACTTGGCAGTACATACTATTAACTTTTTAAATCCTACTAGGGATGGAACTACCTCAGCAGAAAGACAATTCAATCAGGTAAGAGAAAAAGCCAGGAAGGGTCCTTTGGAAAGATCTTCATACTGGACAATGGAAGGGACCCAGCCCAGTGCTAATTTGGGGTCGAGGGTATGTCTATATCTTTCCAGAGAACACTGAATGGCCTGTGTGGGTGCCAGAGCATGCTGTTCAGCTGTATCATGGACTCAGACCTGGAGACATTGATTCCACCTTTCAAGAAGTTGATGCTCAGTCCTATGACAGAGATGCCTCGGAGACCATGCCACAGCCAATAGACAAAGATGGAGCTAGATCTGACCTGAACCAATTAAAGGAATTGACCCAGGATGCCCAGGAGGTGGCAACCAAAAATAGAAATCTAAGGTCTGCATAGGTGACAGAGTGTGTGGAGATAACTGAGCTGAAAGTTACGTGAAAGAAAGGGAAACAAAAGTTACCAGTATTCTTTTTTTTTTTTTTTTTTTAAAGAGGAAAAAAGAAAAAAGAAAAAAATAGAACAAAATTTCAAAACAACATAATAGGAGGGTAACAATGGTTAATACATTCCATATTGTTATCTTTAAATTAGTTACTCAGGGTACAAGTTATCAGCATTCGATTGTCTAAATACCAGTATTGTTAAGACAAAGTAAAATACAAAAATTATATATTAATTTAGATAAAAGATTTTATTCCTTCCAAATTCTTCTTATAAGAGATCTCTGCTAATTGACCTACAAATAATTGACCAGTCTATTTATAATTACAAACTTCCAAAATTGTAAGAGTTAGTATAATTCAATTCAGTCAAAAATATATTTGAGTGCACTCTGATTTTGTAAGATGTTTGTCCATTTGTCCAGTTAACAGCTGTTTTTTATTTAAGCTCAACATTTTTTTATCTTTTCCTTTTTTCTTTTGCATTTTAGATTATTTGTTCAAAATTTAACTTGGTTTATAGATTTAAAAAGCATTCTTCCATCTGAGTTGCCACCTGGTCAAAATGATATCAAATTTGGTTTTCTCATAGGTTATCAAAAATTGTTAAGATAATAAACAAAAATCACTTAGGCTGGGGAGAAATTTTTGGACAGGACTACAACTGATGAATAAGAAAGCAGCTGCCTGGAGATATTTGTCCAGTTCTTGTTCATTAATAGGAAGCCCCAATGATCTCCATAGCCTTATGGGAGACACCCCAATGAATGTTATTAAAATATATTATTGTGACATGTTTACATTTGTCATCATCAAAAGATTAAGTTTTCTAGACAGTAAGGTTTTTGATTTAAAGATGCTCTGGTACAAAGGTTTCCATATGCTATGACAATTGATTGTTATTAATTTTGTGGTGTATTAAATGTATTCATGTCTCCAGATGTACAGGTCTTCCAAAATGTAAAACAGGGATTGTTTATGGTAACAGACTTTTCTTTCAGATTCAGACATCTGCCTTTAACAAAGCTTATGAAACGTACATCCCATTAAAGGTCAACAAGTTAGGTAAAAGCTTCTTATGTACTAGATAGGGATGATTGACTAAAAGGGCTATTTTATGTCAAAATGAAAATTGAGTTGTACTACAAAAATGTGATCATGCTTGTCACGCTACAATATTATGTATGGCTTTTGATTTCTAATTTTCTGTGTAAAATATATAACTGTTGTCTGTTAGCATTCTACAGGGATTCAAATGCTAAAACATCCATGGTTGGTAGGAAATAATGGTTCTATTTTGTATAATATTAAGCTCACTGCTTCCAATACAATGTAATGTCACTAACCTTCTCTTCTGGGTGTTCAACAACTGAAGTTTGGAGACCAAAAACTAGAAAGATAGATTGGCTAGGAGGACAGCCAATATTTTTGCCCCAGTCCTCTGAGGTCAATAGGGACCCAGGACATAGAAAAACCTCTGCTGTGACATCCTCTAACTTGGTGAGTCCCTGGTCTTCTGACCAAGGAGATTATGGAACCACAGAGGAAAGTGATCAGCAATGTATACTGTGCTTAAGGAGAGTCACCAGGAGAGAAAAATCTCCCAAGCTTTCACAGAAAGGAACTTGGTCAAGCAGTGGTTGTGACTCACCCAGACAGCTGACATTGATAGAAGTACTAAGAGGTGCTGTGTATGGTTCCAAGGTAATTCCTAAGGAGACTTAACTGATCTTGATAGCTAGCAAAAAATTAATTGTAATTAATACAGGTCTTACTTTAACTTGGTCTTGAACATCCTGCAAAAAAGTATAACTACAAGAGGTATAAAACAATGTCATAGTAATATGCTAGCTATAGAAGAAACTCAAATCACTAACACCTTCTGACAGCTTCCAGCTACACTGGTAACTGACTACTGCTATGGATTAATGGGCTGTATAGGGTTAAATTGCTGAATGCAGGGACTTAAAATCCTTGGCCTGGAAATCTTTAGCCTAAACAAGTAAGTTCACTCAAAATAAAGTGTTTGAGAATGAGAACTTCTTCTGCAGAGTCCTCCAAACCCAGCTCCTCCAACTTCAGCTGACCACCCATCACTCGCAACTACAAAACAGAAAAGGGGGAGATGTGGGGAGCAGCTGAAGCTGGAGATCGGTCACATGTGTGGGGCTGGAGCAAGGCCAGTGCCAAGAACAAAGGGCACCCAAGGTGAGCTACATAAACAAGCCGCTCCAGTGTAGAAAACACCAGATACCTGAGGCAACTCAAGCAATGGGTTGCTAGGCAGAGGGGTGTCACGTGACATCAACCTGCCAAATGTATAAATAAATGTGCAGCAGTGGGTGACCAGTTCCTTTTTTCCCATCTGAAGAGAGGGCTCCACCTGACCTCAGCTTTCTGTATTCTGACTCCTGTCTTTATTTCTCCATCCTCCCACCATCCTTCCCCATGTGAACTTTGAGAGCTGCACTGGACGTGGAAGATAAATTCACAGCCACTTTCAGAAAGCACAAAATAGCATTTACATATATTTTGCATAGTACTTATCCCTGGGCTTCCTTTGACCATTCTGATTAATACCCAATTTAAACACATTCTCTATTTTAAAAAATTTTCATTTTTATTAGTTTGCAGTACATAACAATTACCAGCATTGTGGAGAGTTTGTACATGTACATAACACATCTTAATTTTTTTACATTCCCTTTCCCTCCCTCCCTTCCCCTTTCCACCATCTCTTGGTCTCCTTCTCCTTTGCAAAAGATCTACCCCTAGTCTTTATTATTTATCTTTTATTTTGCTCTTTGTTTTTAGTTTGGGTTTCTTATATAAGAAAAACCATGTGGTATTTAAGCTTGTGTATCTGATTCATTTCACTTAACGTTATTGTTTCAGTGTGCATCCATTTTCCTACAAATGACTCAAATGTATCCTTCTTCATAGCAGAGTACTACTCCATTGCATATAAATACCACATTTTCTTTATCTAGTCATCTGTTGATGGACATATAAGACCCTTCCAAGACTTAGTTATTATGAATTGTACTGCTATAAACCTGGGTATGCATGTATCACTGTAATATGATGTCTTTAACTCTTTTTTATATAGTTTGAATTTTTTTAGTTTATTAGTACATGTATATAGTACATGTTTACATTCCTCATAGGAAAGTTGGTATATGTGCATAACACATGTCAATTCCTTTTATTCATCCCCTATCCCTTCCTCCCTCTCCATCTTTTGCTCCTCTTCTGTGAGAATGATATAGTTTCCTACTTCCTATTATCTATCTTTTATTTTGCTCTTTATTTTTACTCTGGGTTTCCCATATAAGAAAAACCATGTGATATTTAAACTCATGTGTCTGACTTATTTCACTTAACATTACGATCTCAAGGTGCATCTATTTTCCTACAAATGACTCAAGTTTATCTATGTTTATGGCAGAGCAGTACTCTATTGTGTATAAATATCACATTTTCTTTATCTATTCATTTGATGATGGACAGACATATGGGCCACTTCCGAGACTTAGCTATTATGAATTGTGCTGCTGTAAGCACGGACATGCATGTATCACTGTAATATGATGTCTTTAACTCTTTGGGGAAGATATCTAGGAGGGGAATAGCTGGGTCAAATGGAATTTCTAGCTTTAGTTTATTGAGGAAACTCCATACTGATTTCCATAGTGGTTCCATAGTTTACATTCCCATCAACAGTGTTATTCGATTTCTTGATGATAGCCATTCTTCTGGGGGTAAGATGGAATCTCAGCGCTGTTTTAATTTGCGTTTCTCTAATAGTCAGTGATGTTGAGCATTTCTTCATGTATTTATTGGACATTTGTACTTCTGTGACATGCTTATTCATTTCGTTTGCCTGTATTTTTGATTGAGTCTTTTATTTTGGTGAGTCTAAATTTTTTGAGCTCTTTATATATTCTAAATATTAGTTCTCTGTTAGAGGAGTAGTGGTAAAATCTTCTTTCCCATTCTGTTGGTTGTCTCTTCACTATGTTGGTTGTTTCCTTTGCTGTGCAGAAGCTTTTAAATTTGATATAATTCCATTTGTTGACTCTTGATGTTATTTCTTGTATAATTGGGGTTCTGTTCAGAAAGTCCTTGCCTACGCCTATGTGTTCAAGAGTTTTATCTTTTTATCTTCCAGCAGATAAAACGTTTCTGTTTTAATATTTAGATATTTGACCCACTTTGATTTCATCTTAGTACATGCTGAGAGTTATGGGTCTTTATTCAATCTTCTGTATGTAGTTGGCAATTTTTCCTAGCATCATTTGTTAAAGAGATTATATTTCCTCCACTGTATGTTTTCGGCCCCTTTGCCAGATGGTTGAATATGTTTGGGGTTGTTTCTTTGCCCTCTATTCTATTCATTGATTCATATTTGTGTTTTTGTACCAGTACCATGCTGTGTGTGTGTGTGTGTGTGTGTGTGCGTGTGTGTGTTTTAATCACTGTAGTTTTGTAAGATGACTCAATATCTGGGATTGTGATGCCTCCTGCTTTGCTTTTGTTGCCCAGGATTGCTTTAGCTATTTTGGGTCTTTTCTGGTTCCATATGATTTTAGGATTCTTTTCTCTAGTTTTGTGAGGAATCCTTTTGGTATTTTGATTGGGGTTGTGTTACATCTGTATATCAGTTTTGGAAGTATGGCCATTTTGACAGTATTGGTTCTACCTACCCAGGACTAGGGGATGTTTTCCATTTTCTGATGATTCTTCAGTCTCCTTTTTTCAGAGTACTATAGTTTTCATTGTAGAGGTCTTTCACTTCCTTGGTTAGATTAATTCCTAAGTATTTAATTTTGCTTAATGCTATAATCACATTCTCTATTTTTATCTTAGTGTGCATTTTTATAATGGCTTCACATTCCATTTGAAACAAAACTAAAGAAAGACAATAAATTAAAACTACGTATTTCTGCTAAATATGGCCTTTTAAAAGGTCCAATAAATATTTTGTTATTTTCTGT
The DNA here is from genome assembly GCA_028451465.1 of Erethizon dorsatum. Taxonomy (NCBI): domain Eukaryota; kingdom Metazoa; phylum Chordata; class Mammalia; order Rodentia; family Erethizontidae; genus Erethizon; species Erethizon dorsatum. Next base: position 19,640,170 of record CM051829.1, on the reverse strand, counting down.
ATTGGCAATTGAACTCAGGAACCACTTAGCTGCATTTCCAGTCCTTTTCTTTCTTTTTTTGGAAGCCTTTCCTAAGGCCCACTGGGAGAAGATAATGCCTCAGTGCTTTCTACGTTTCCCTTGGTTTAAATATTTAGCATTTTATAAATGAGGAAACTGAGGCACAGGAATTCAAGTAAAATGCCCAAAATTCTACAGAACTTAGCCAGTCTGGCTGGGAGGCTGTGTTTCTAATTGCTCTGTAGACTTCCTCTCTGAGGTAAAAGTGAGACCTACAATAGCACTTGGCTACCAACACATTTTAGAAGATGATAGTTTTGAAGACTATCTTAATTTTTCCCCCCATTACTGGAGATTGAACTCAGGGCGTTCACACTGAGCTATATCCTCAGTCTTTTTTTTATTTTGAGATTGAGTCTTGCTAAGTTGGGCTTGAACTTTCCATCCTCCTGCCTCAGCTTCTTGGAGTGCTGGAATTACAGGTGTACCCCACCATGCTTAGTGAGTATCTTTGTTTTTAGTCTTAAAAAAGTGGGGATTTTAATTAATCATACATGAAGAGAATTCCACGGATCCTTTAGATTCCTGGAACTCAAGCTGTCTAACTGTAATCCTATCCTAATTTTTCTACCACATTCCTCCTTTCAATTCAGTCACAACCATTGAAAAACACATCAGAGAAACAAATACATATGCAAGAAATACATCCCTAAATGAACAATGTCAATAAGTAGGACTATCCCCACTTTTGTTTAGATAACAAAGTAGCTTTCAAGAAAAGCTGGGGCTGGTGAGACAGCTAAGCGCCTGCCTGGCAAGCGCAAGGTCCTGAGTTTGGCTCCTGGAACCCACATAAAGGAAAAAAATAAAGGCCGGTGATATCACTCAGCGGCACAAGCACTTGCTGGCAAGTGCGAGGTCCTGAGGTTGACTTCCGGTACCCATATTAAAAAAAAAAAAAAAAGCTGATAAGATAACCTCCATCTAGCTTGCAGTCCTTCTGGGCTTCAGAACTTTTCTTTCCGGTGCAGATATGGCCACGTCCAAGAACCACACCACGCACAAGCGGTCCCGAAAATGGCACAGAAAAGGCATCAAGAAATCCCAATCACAGAGACACAACTCTCTGTAGGGGGTGGATCCCAAGTTCCTGAGGAATCTGCATTTTTGTCAAGAAGCACAACAAGAAGGACTTGAAGAAGATGCAGGCAAACAACACCAAGGCCATGAGTGCACGCGCTGAGGCCAAAGGCCCAGGGTCCAACCAAGGCCCAGGCTCCAACTGCTGCTCCAACTTCTGCTCCAGCTCAGGCTCCCAAAGGTGCTGAGGCCCTTGTGAGGGCTCCACAGTAAAGGCCTCTATCCGCTGATGTGAGGACAGAAGGACTGATGTGATCCTTGGGCTGCCATCAGTGGGGGGACTGGTGTCCTCCTGTGCTCTTTGTACAGATAAACTTGAGGCAGGAAGAAAAAAAAAAGAAAAGAAAAAAGCTGATAACTGAGCATTTCATGTCTCTCCTGAGTACATTTCCACACTTACTTCTCAGTGAAACAAACATTTTTGAATGTGAAGAAAAGATTAAATCAGATCTCGTACTGTAGGAGAGTAAAGCACAAAAATTTTTTAAGGGCCGGTGAGATGGCAAGCGCGAGGGCCCGAGTTCGACTCCCGGAACTCACATACAAAAAAAGGGCTGGTGATATCGCTCAGCGGCAGGGGCACCTGATGGCGCGCGAGGTCCTGAGTTCGACCCCCGGTACCCACAAAAAAAATTTTTTTTTTCTAAAAGCATTTTATTCAAAACATTGAAAAAGAACGCAAAGTTATGGTGTATCTCTAATAACTTTGTTTATAAGGAAGCTTCACCTATTTATCCTGTTACCTTTCATGAGATGTTGAATAAATGTATTATTTCTGTCTTTTATTTACCCATGCAAGTGCTTCAGCTTTCAGACTCAGAATTATTATTACAGATTTTAGTTTCACTGATGGTAAGATTGTAATTTTGTATAGAATCTGAATCGATCCAAACCACATGATATAAATATATTGAAGAATATTAAAGAAAAAAATCTTTTCATACAAAGATACATGGAATATTATTTTGTCTCCTAAAAATAGCTACTTTGAAATTATTACTTAAAAAAATACAGCTACTTCAAAAGCCATTTATTTAAAAAAAAAAGGAAGACAAAAATGCTGAGAACTCTTCATGTACTCTCCCACCCTTAACCTTGGGTTTCTTTTCTGTATTTTGTTCCATTTGTGTTGGACAAAACTGTCACTACGAGAAGAATATTTTGAACATGACAGAGATTTCTCTGTTAGTCTGTCACCATCAACTGCCACACAGGAAATGGCTTCCTAGTCCCCACTCTGACCGTTTCCCCCCTCTTCTCTCCCCTACTCCACCTCTCTCTACAAATGTGATGTCTTTATCTACGGAACTGTCAGCAGAACTTCATTTTGCAAAAACACTTTTTCTAATAGCAAGTGTAGAAAGAAAGAAAGCCACCTACGCACTGACCAATTTCTCATCTGAATAATCCATCCAGCATCTCCAATGGCTTCATGAATTTCGGACTCATAAGCCAAAGGACTCTTGTTCTTCAGGTATTCTCCTTGGCTTGCAGCTTTGTGTCAGGAATGTGAAATGATCCTCTGGAATGATATCCACTTCTTTCTTTCTTCTTTTTTCAAACTAGAAAAGTTAAGAAAGAAAAATAATGTAACAAGCTAGCACACACAGAAAATTACTGAATTTTCATCATCATTTTTCCAGTAAAATTAATAAATGTTACTGATTATGTTGAAGTCCTTTTGATCTCCTCTCTTGTCCTATTTCCCTTAATTCTTTCCCAGAGCCCCCTACCTCCACTCCACAATGGTTCTATCATGTTACTATGTTAGTCTATGCTTTTTCCTTGCCTACAATCATATACCCTTTATAAGTAGCATGTAAGTTTTTCTTAGATGTGTTTACAAGTTTATGAAAGTGTTATTTTGTCTTGTCATTATCAAATTGAACTATCTTGCTGTCTGGGGATCAGAGAGGATGAAATTTCCTTATACTACAATCTCTGTTTTTGAAACTGTTCTCCTGAGCAAATTTTGATCTCTGAATCAGAGCAGCAAATTTCCATTTCAGAGAAGAATTCTGAAAATGAATCCTTTCTGCATTGGTGAATTTACAAGTTGCTGCTAGGAAATATCACTGCTTGTGATTATCTCTTACCTAAACTTGAGGAAAGTTTACTTTCAGAGCATTTGTGACATTAGATTTTTTTTTCCTGGCAAACTGACTTTTTCTACAGCTTTCAAAATCTTCAAGTGATCACCATCATGAATCGTTTTATTTATTTACTTTTGAGACAGAGTCTCACTATGTAGTTCAGGTTGGTCTTGAATTCCCAGGGATTCTCCTGCCTCAATCTCCTGAGTGCTGGGATTACAGGTGTGCGCCACCATGCCCAACTCTTGCTGTATTTAAATCCCTGGAAATAAGATGTTATTGCAGGCACAGTTTATTTGTCCAAGTATAGATGTTTTATGGAGTGTGACAAAAGTCTGTAAATAAAATTTAAAAATGCGAACTAGTCACAGTATTTAGAATTTCATTCTTCTTCTACATGGAAAAATGTAATGATTGTCAGAAATATATATGAGCATTAAACATGTGTCCAAGATATGTAGCTCTGTACTTAAATTTTAAAGGCTCTAATAATACTGTGAAAACAGCTGAGTACCTGAATCCTTAAGTTAGAATGTAATGTGATGATTTTTTTTTTTTTGTGTGTGGGTACTGGGGGTCAAACTCGACCTCGTGCGCCAGCAGGCACCCGTGCTGCTGAGCGATATCACCAGTGAGCCATCTCAACGGCCCTGTCACGATGATTTTAATGAAAGTTGGTGTTGGGACCGGTGAGATAGCTCAGCGGCATAAGCACCTGCCTGGCAAGCGCGAGGTCCTGAGTTTGACTCCCGGTACCCAAAAAAAAAAAAAAAAAAAAAAAAAAAAAAAAGAAAGTTGGTGTTGATAAATCTAGTTGTCTAGTGCCACCTTATGACTGATATGCTGAACTACAGTATGTTAGATTTCAGTACAAACTTTAAAATTTCTTGGTACAGCTTCCAAAGTTTATCATAACTGGATTGAAAGTGTTTGCTCGGAGTGTGATCAGCTTTCCCAGTTCTCTTGGGACTGAGGGAACTCTCAGGACAGAAGGCACTATATTTTAAAACCAGAACAATTTTGTGCAACAGGGACTAGTTGATCACCTTTCTTACTAGGTACAAAACACTCTCTAGACACTCACAGTAAGTTAGACAAAGTCACTGTCGTGAAGCACATTATCGTGGGGGAAATAAACCATATATAAGCAATCATGTAAACTATCAGATAGCTGTAGGGCATGGAAAGAACTAAAATAGGTTAATGTTTTAGGAAGTGATTTTGTAGTTACTTTTGGTAGAATGCTTTATTCCACGAGAATGACATTAATGCTGAGAAATGAATGGAATGTAAGACTTGGTCATATGCTTCTGGGACAAAGGAATTAAATGAAAATTAATTCATATCGAAAATGTAGATCTAAGCCCATGTGAATGCATAAATAGATTTTCTTATTTTTTTCTAGGTAAATAGTAGTGCTATGCTTAGACTTTCAAGTCAGGCTAAGATCATAGAAAATGAATCATAAATAACTTCTATGTTTAAAGGTGAGGCAACAGGAAGGGAAAGGTCGAATGCCCATTTCTTTCTTTTATGCTTATTTTCCAGTCTAGACTGGTTGGAGAGGCTGGGACGCCTACCAGGCCCAGTCCTTATGGTCTGTATTGCATTCTAACCCGTATCCTAGGCCTACCTAGGCTTGCACTGAGAAGGGCATGAGAAGCACCTTCTCTCCTCTGCAGCCCCTTTTTCTGGGCTGACCCCGGGGGCTGCATGGGACAGAACCAGCAACCCTTTCAGGATTGAATGTGCAAGGGTCCAAGTGGCCTTTTTCTTCAGAATATGTTTCAATTACCAAAAAAGAACTAAAAAGATCAAATGCTTGGCTCTTTCTTCTAGCTTGGAATCTGTGCTTAGCATGGAGTAAATAAGAAGGTGTCTTCGGAAAGAATTAGCTTTGTTTTACTTAAACAAACACTTTGACTTCTTTATGTTATAATAGAGAGTAAAAGTTTTTTGCTGTTTTACGGATTTTGACAAACGTAGAGGGCCATGTAATGGCTACCACAAACAATACAGAACAGTTCATCGCTCCATGAAGTTCTGTCATGCCTCCCTTTTGTATACTTAATCTTTTTTTTTTTTTGTATATTTAATCTTAAATTGTATTTGCATTTATTCTTTGGTACTTGATCTATATAAAGTGGGTGAATCTGAAGAAAAACTTTCCATCTTAGAGAGATTAACCAATTACTCTCTGAACAGCAATAGAAGAAACCCATTTACTGTGGGCTCACCATTCTCCCAGCAGACCCTGTAATGTAACTGCAGATGTTTTGTATCCAGCGGGGTTAAGACTGGTCTTTGATTTAACTTTTAGCTTTTTGCTTACATCCTGACTTCAGTTTTCTCTCTGTCTCTCTGTTCTCCTCTCTCTGCCTCCCCTCCCACACCCCCAAGGAATTGAACCTAGATCTCTGCACTGACCTACATCTCCAACTCTTTTTAAATTTTTAAATTTTGAGACAAGGTCTGATTAAGTTGCTAAATTGCCTGGGTTGGACTTGAATTTATGATCTTCCTGCCTCAGCCTTCCTGAATGCTGGGATTACAGGCATGCATTACCATACCTAACAATACTTTGGTTCTCTTTATGTTTCTTCTATTCTTTCTCATACAATGGCTAATAGTTTCATTATTATTTTTACATCACTTTAAATGTGCTAAAGCCTCTGGGGCCCAGATTGAGAAATGAGGCCCCAGATGTTGATATCGTTCATTGTGGGCTTAGCACTTACAAGCTTTCTTTCTCCTAGATTCTGTCTAACGCTACGGGAACCTTTTTCATTCTGTTTTTTTCTTTTTCTTTTTTACGGTGCTGGAAATCGAACCCAGGGCTTTACATATGATAAGCATGAGCTCTAGCACTGAGCCACACCTCTAGATCAGTCCTTTTCTTTTCTTAGCCATTTTCACAGTTTCCTGACAGGGAGTATTCCTGTTAATTAAGCAAGTCCAAAACATTTAACACATGGCTACTTACTCATTTAGTCCTTCTCCTGAATATGTGGCACTGGGATTTTTGCATCCAGGCAAACACTCTACATTTACCTGTATAATGGCTTCACTGCGCAATCTGACCGTGGCTCCAGGCTGTTGAGATGGGTCGAGTTCCTACTTCTACCTCTATGACACTACATAGGTATCGTCCTTGCTGGATTTTCCACAAAGGGTGGGAGGGAGCCAGGCATTTTGCACCCACTGCCTTGTCAGCCTCACATCTCTCTTTAGTCCTGATACCTGCTCCACCTGCTTTTGGCCTCTATTGAAAATTTGCTCTCAAAAGTGACAGATACTGCAGCTGGAGTCACCTAAAAATGTAGAGAAAGGGGACAGACTCAAGGGGTTCTGCAGGACCTCTGACTCTATTGACGATGTTGTACTTACAGGGTTCTCAGGACAATGAAAATCAAGTTGTTTCCTCGTAATACAAACTGAGGGGTTAGTAAAAAAACTTGGCTCATAAATAAGACTGTTACCTTATTATGACGTGTTAGGTGATTATGGAAGCAGTATGGCCTGGTCTAAAGGATAAGAGGCACAGTCCATCAGTCATACATAGCTATAAGTCATATTTCATCAGTACATCTATAGTGAGTACTATTTAAAGGGGGAAAGAGCCAGGATAGTGGTGCATGCCTGTAGTCCCAGCTACTGAGGAGGCTGAAACAGGAGGACTGCAACTTTGAGTCCAGCTTAGCAATTTAGCAAGACCCTGACTCAAAATAAAATATAAAAAGGGTTGGGGATATAGCTCAGTGTTCCTTGGCTTTAACCCCCAGTACTACCCCCTTAGGCCCAAATTGTGTGGGTTGGGGTGATAGATTGGATTCAGTTGCAAGGATTGTGTGTGTCTCTCTTCCTTGTGTATAAGAATGCATTATATTTTATAAGGGCTGCTTCTAGGACATTCTGTAATTCTTTGCTACTTTTCCCTTGATATACTATTATGACTTGTGTCTAGATGTCCCCCCATAGACTTTTTGGAGCTGGCTGGGTCCAGGGTGTGTGATACTGGGATACTGGGTGTGTGGTAACTAAAATGGTTCTGGGTACGGATAATGGAAGCCTGACCCTGGGTGTGGGTGGCACCAATGAATAGGCTTATATCCTGGATAGACGATAAAGGGAGAGAGGGAAGGCAGGCCTGCTGTTGGTGCTTGTTGCTTTGGTGCTTCGCTGCCTTCTGCCTGCCATACCATGAATTGTGATGCCTCTCAGCCATGCCACCTGCCTTGGAGCCAGCTGATTATGAAACCTCTAAAACTGTGAGCTGAAATAACCTTTTTCTCCTTCAACTTGTGGGTATCAGGAGTTTTTCTCAGCAATGAGTAACTAAGATACATCCTATTTCTACGACTTCCTAACCCCCAGCAGCCACCATTTTACTGTTTCTGTGAGTTTGATTTTGTTTTTGATTCCACATTTAAATAAGATCATTTAGCCTTTGTCTTTCTTTGCCTAGCTTGTTTCACTTAGCATAATATCCTCCAGGTTCATCCATGTTATTGCAAATGAGAGGATTTCTATCACATTTTTTATATCCTATTCATCTGTTGATGGACATTTAGGTTTATCACACATATCAACAGTTGCGACTAATGCTACAGTCAGTGTAGGAGAGCAGATAATTCTTCAATACAATGACTTCGCTTCCTTTGGACATTTATCTGATTTCATTATTGGATTACACGGTAGTTCTGTTTTTAACTTTTTGAGATACTCCAAACTGTTTTCCATAATGGTTGCACGAACTTACATTTGCACCAACACTGCAGATTTCCTTTTCTTTTTTCTTTTTTTTTTTTTAATGTGGGTACCTGGAGTTGAACTCAGGACCTTGCGCTTGCCAGCAGGCGCTTGTGCCACTGAGCAACATCACCAGCCCTTTTTTTCCTTTATGTGGGTACTGGGAGTTCAACTCAGGGCCTCGTGCTTGCCAGGCAGGCGCTTATACCGCTGAGCCATATCACCAGCCCTCCTTTTCTTTACATTTTTGCCAGGACATGTTTTGTCTCTTTGATAATAAATAATAGCCTTTTCCCCCTTCAGTACTGGGGATTTGAACCCAGGGCCTGGTGCATGTTAGGCAAGCACTTTACCACAAAACCACACCATCATCCCTTAAAATTAAAAAAAAAATTTTTTTCTGAAACAAGATCTCTCTAAGCTGTCCAGACTTTTCTCCAACTTGTTATCCTCCAGCTTCAGCCTCCTGAGTAGCTGGGTTTATATACATGTACCACCATGCCCTGCAATAATAGCCATTTTAACGGGTGTGAGGTGATATGTCATTGTGGTCTTCATTCGCATTTCCCTAATGTTGAGTGATGTTGAGCATCTTATCACATGCACATTGGCCATTTTTTATCTTCCTCCTCCTCTTCATCTTCTGTCTCCTCCTCCTTTTATTTCCCACGGTGCTGGGGATTAATCCAAGGATCTCATACATGCTATGCGAATGTATATCTTTCTTTTGAGAAATCTCTATTCAGGTCCTTTGCCTATTTTAAGTAAAACTAGATTTGTGTGTGTGTGTGTGTGTGTGTGTGTGTGATTAAGTTGTTTGAATTCCTTATCTGTTCTGAGAATATCCCCCATCAGATGTTTGCTTTGCAAATATTTTCTTCCATTCCATATGTTATCTCTTCATTCTATTCTTGGCACCTTATTGAAGGTCAACAGACTGTAAGTAAGTGGATTTATTTCTGAGCTGTCTATTCTGCTCCATTGGTCTGTGTGTCTGCTTTTATACAGTACCATAATGTTTTGATTACTCTAGGTTTGTGTATAATTTGAAATTGAGTAATGTGATGCCTCCATGTTGTTCTGCTTGCTCACGATTATTTTGGTTATTCCGGGTATTTAATTGTTCCATATGAATTTTTGTTTTTTCTGTTTCTGTGAAGAATGTCATTGGGATTTTGGACATTTTAACAGTTAGTCCTTCTTTTCCTTTATTGTCCTCTTCTACCTTCTCAAATTTCCCATTCCGTCACTTTTGCCCTAGGTCTGTGTTTTAATTAGTTAAAATTTTTATCAAGCGCTCATTGTACCTGTATTGTATATGTTCCAATGTATCATGCATTTTGTTGGGAACTATGTATACAGCAAGGAAAAAAATAGTCTAATTTTGGTTCTAATGGAGACAACCAACCAACCAACCATAACGATATAGGCACTGAGGGTGTAGCTCAGGGATACTGGGCTTCCTTCACATGCACAAAATCCTGGATTTCATGTCCAGCATCCTAAATAAAATGAAATAAATTAAAAAACAAAAAAAGCACAGGGATACACATTCTATAAGGTTTGTAGAGGAGAAGATAATTACATACATATCTAAGGTATGTTATTTTTTAATCTTTATTTTATTAGCACATGTTTGCAGTGCATTATGATTACTTTTATTGTGGTGAGTTGATACTTATATATATTTTTTTTCTGTGGGTACTGGGGTCGAACTCAGGACCTCATGCTTGGCAGGCAGGTGCTTATGCTGCTGAGCCATCTCACTGGCCCTGATACTTGTAATTTAACACTAATTCTTTTTACTTCCCCTTCCCAACCCAGTATTGTGGTATCTTGTTATAGCAGCTTGAGCAAAGATACCTGGTCTTAAACACAGTATAAGAAAGGATATTACAAAGAATAGCTACCTAGAAAAGTTACTGCATGTCTTAGTTAATTTCCTCTTGTTCCTGACACAAAATACACAACACCCATAGTTAAAGGCAGGAAAGGTTTATTTAGCTCACAGTTTGTAGAGGTTTCAGTGCATAATCGGCTGGCTCCAAGGCAGGGTGGCATGGCAGCGGGGCAACAGCTCATGGTGGGCAGATTGTAGCAAAGCAACAAGGGAGAGAAGGGACAAACCTCTTTTTGTTCCTTATACTGTATGCAGGTTACCAACCCTAGTGTGGGTGTAGCACTCACACCTTTAATTGCAGCATTGAACCATGAATCAATCACAAACTCTAGATCCAGCCACCTCTGAAAAGCCTGCCCCCCATGACTGCATGAGGCTTTGGGGGGAGATCTAGACACAAATCATAACATTCCATTCCTGCCCCCTCAAAGACTCATGAACATCCCTTTATGCAAAAGGCATTTAGTCCATCACCAAGAGTTGCCAAAGTCCTAACAGTTTCAGCATTGCTGAAAAGTCCAAGTCAAAAGTCTCCTCTGAGATTTAAGGCAAACTCTTAGCTGGGAGCCCCTGTATAACTGAAAAAAAGTTAAACACTTCCAACATTCAATGACATAAAATAGACATTTCCATTCCAAAAGTTACGAATAGGGGGATACAAAGGAATGGGACCAAAGCAATTCCAAAATCCAGCAGGGCAAATATTAAGTTCTGTAGTTCCATGTGCAACATCCAAATTTCCAAATTCTCCAAATTTCTGAGGTCTCCACTGCATCTTTGGCTTCACAATCACAGCTTCACACACTGCCCTCTCAGGGGCACATTGCCTGGCCTCCCAGGGTTTCTTCTGAAGTCTGGTGGGAGCCTTCCTGGCCCCATAACTCTTCCATGCTGCATGCATCTAAAACCAGTGCCACGTGGATGATGCCAAGGCCTGCTGTCAGCTGGAGCAGTAGCTAGGCTTCTCTCGCTCCTGGCTTTAGGGTCAAGTGCCTGGATTGCTGAGCACTCTGAACCCAATTCTGAGGAACAAATTCTCTAGGCTGCTACTGCAGCTTTCTTCTCAAAGCAAAGTCTTGCACTTTTGCAATTATGAGGCTGCAAAGGGTGGAGTCCTGCTGCTTCTTGTGATGCCCTCAGGTAATCTTTTCTATTTTCCTGTTCCTTCTCAGCAATCAAGAGCTCCTCTGCTCTATCTTTGCAGTATACAGCTTTACTGGAGCTTCCTTTCTGGTCAGACTCAAATCATTTTAAATCATTCTGCTGGTCTCTTTGCTCTTGATTCGCAACATAGATGTGGCTAAAAGCCTCCAGCAGTAGCCACGCCACTGCTTCAACATTCTACCTTGAAATTTCTTCTGCCAGATTTATTAGTCCTCTGTCCTTACTCTCAATCTCAGGGAAAACCTCTGGACAGAGCAAAATGCAGACAAATTTTCTGCCAAGTCATAACACACATTGTCTGGAGTCCAACAGCCAATGCAGTCCTTCTTCCTAGCAGAATCTTCTGGAGCCTGGTCTTTACTGGCAGGATTTCTATCAGCCTTCTGGTGTTCTGAGCCCTGACCAGACTCTCCCATTCAGTACAGCCTAAGGAGTTCCAGCTCTACTTTTTCAGCCAGCATCTCTGGACCTTTCCAAACTCTTCCCACAGGACATTCCCAAAGGCTCCTGAATCACATGGTCAGGTAGTCATAGCAACAACCCCACTCTCAGGTACCAAATTCGATCTTAGCTACTTTTCTCTCATTGCTGAGACAAAATACCCAACATCCAAAGTTAAAGGGAGGAAAGATTTACTTAGCTCACAGTTTGTAGAGGTTTCAGTCAGTAATCGGCAGGCTCCAAGGCAGGTTGGCTTGGCAGAGGAGAACAGTTCATGGTGGGCAGATTGTAGCAAAGCAACAAGGGAGAGAAGGAGGGACAAACCTCTTTCTGTCCCTTATACTGTACGCAGGCTATCTACCCTAGGTCAGGTGCAGCACTCACACCCTTAATCCCAGCATTGGACCATGAATCAATCACAAACTCTAGATCCAGCCACCTCTGAAAAACCTGACCCCCATTACTGCATGAGGCTTTGGGGAGATATCTAGACACAAACCATAACACTGCATGTCAAAATTTTGCAACATTTAGCTTCCCAAAAGGACGTGTTTACGTGGCTGAAACAAAGCCCTGGAACCTCATTCACTCCAGCACAGTTGGTCCTGGGACCTTCTAGTCAAATCAAACCATATGAGTCATATATTATTTCTGTTTCTTTAATTTTTAGGGACTATCTTCAGAGTTTTTCTCTGTTATTACAAGCTGAACATACGAATGAACCATCTATTACCAAATATCTCTCTCTTTTTTTTTTTTTGTGGGTACTGGGGGTCGATCTCAGGACCTTGTGTGCCAGCAGGCACCTGTGCCGCTGAGTGATATCACCGGCCCTTTTTTTGTATGTGGGATCCGGAAGTCAAACTCGGGCCCTAGTGCTTGCCAGGCAGGCGCGTACACCTCTGAGCCATCTCACCGGCCCACCAAATATTTCTTATAGTGCAGGTTTATAGGTCTTGAATTATGTTATGCTAGCTATCCTGCATTAACTATAAGCAGTAGGAGAAAAGGTAGATCTTTAATTTTTTAAAAGGTAGGTCTTTAATTGTCCAGTCACTTATCAGATGACTGGACACTATCATGAGACCTGTGATAATCTTCAGTGCTTTCTTCCTTGTGGTGCACAACCATAAAAGAATCATTTCCAATCCTGGGGCTGTTTCCATTTTGTCTTTCAAGTTGTATTTTTAATGTTTGTGACTATTTTAATCACTGTTCTTTAAACTATATAAGGCTTATGTTTGTTACTTTTCTCTTACTGCTGAGACAAAATACCTGATGCCCAAAATTAAGGAAGGAAAGATTTACTTAGTTCACAGTTTGTGGAGGTTTCAGTCCATATCAGCTGGCTCCAAGGCAGGGTGGCGTGGCAGAGGGCAATGGTTCATGGCAGTGGAAAACAGCAAAAGCAACAAGACCAAAAAGGGAGGAGTGAGAGAGCAAGCCTCTTTCCCTCCCTTATATTGTATGTAGGCTGCCCTCCTGAGGGCGGATATAGCATTCACACCCATAATCCCATCATTGGACCATGAATCAATCACAAACTCTAAAAGCCTGCCCCCTCGACTGCATGAGGCTTTTGGGGGGACATCTAGACACAAACCACAACAAGGCTATTCCAAAAGAACACAGCAGAATTCTACTCACAGAAACTATTTTTACATCTGGAAATTACTTTCCAGTCATTTTCACGTAAGTAGGTATTTCTTATTTAAATTAAAACTTAATTTACATTCTGGGTGAAGAAATGTACAGTGACAGTTATCATTGCTGCTCAATAGATGGCGCCAGATCTCAGTTATCAATCGGCCCGTTTTTGTTTCTTTAAACTGCTGAGTGGAGTTTGCTAGTTTGCTAGTATCTTACTCAATTCTTTGAGAAATAGAAAACTGGCCTGGATTATATTTTTTGTTAAATTGTCATTAAAAATTTGCACTTTAAAATTTCACACTGTTAAAAAGTGCTATTTATTTTGGGGGCATTTTTAAAGGTTTCATCAGACCGTATTTGTGCAAATTCTATAAGTAACATAATAATATACAGGTAATTATCTTACGTGATAAAGGAAACAAAGCATTCCTATGTAAATGTGGAAATACTTTTTGACTTATAAATTGCCTGTGACCTGTGTATTGATCAAGGCTGAATTATTAAATAGCTTTTAACTGAGTTTTCATTTATTAGTACTTTTCTTACTAACTTTGAATTTATTTGTTGTGTGTAATGTTATATACGTCTTATGCAGATGGAATAATGAGATACTAATTTAGTTGATTTGTAGATTCAGAATGAGGAGTTTAACTAAATGTCAGTCTTTGGCAATTGATTAGAATCAATGTAATAATGACTCCAAATTAATTTTCTAGAATTTCATTGTGGAGAATGCTAGATTGTCAACATTCTCTAGTTTTTAAAATACAGTTTTTGGGCTGGGGATATAGCTCAGCAGCACAAGTGCCTGCCTGGCAAGCGCAAGTTACTGAATTCGATTCCTGGTACCAAAAAAAACAAAACAAAAACAAAAACAAAAAACACCCAGCTTATTTTGGAAAGCAATATTTTGAGCACCTGAAAAAGTATATAACTTTAAATGAATGTAGTCCTTAGCTCTACACACTGGTAGTTATCTAGCTGCTCATTAGATTGTCCCAATAGGTCAGACTATTAGAATTAAGTTTATGTTGCTTCTGAATGTTAGCCTCTTTTTTTTTTTTTTTTTTTTTTTTTTTTCTTGTGGTAGTGGGGATTAAACCCAGGGTCTTTGCACTGAGCTACATCCCTAGTCTTTATTATTATTTTTTTTATTTTGGGCCAGGGTCTCCTAAGTTGCCCAGGCTTTTCTGGAACCTAACGTCTTCCTGCCTCTTTAGTTCAGTAGCTTGTTTAAAAGACTTGTACCCAGATAGATAGATAACCCATTTCTAAGTGATCCTGTGGGACTATCAATAACTTTGGGCTTGGGTACCCTTGGATTCAAATCCAACTCAATAGCTTACCAGTTGGGAATCTCAGGAAAGTTTTATTTTATTTAAATTTTTTGCTGGGTGTGGTGGCAAACACCTGTATTCCCAGTACTTGGGAAGCTTGAACAGGAGGATCTCTGGGAGTTCAAGGTCAGCCTGGCTACATAGTGAGTTCAAGGTCAGCCTGAGCTACACAGTAAGACCCTGATTCAAAAAGAAAAATGTTAAAAAAATTTTTGTCATTCATCCTGTCATTCATCCTGAGCACCTCCAGGTTCCTGGGTTATTGTACTTATTTTTAAATAAAATTAAGTTTAATTTATTTTTATTTTTTTGAGACAAGGTCTCACTATGTAGCCCAGGATGGCCTCTAGCTTGCAGCAGTCCTCCTTGCCTCAGCCTGCCGAGTGCTGGGATTACAGGCCAGGCTTGGCATTGTACCTAATACTCTGCATTTTTAATACCTGTTTTCATGTCTTTCTGACTGGACTGAGTTTCTATATGGCATTTTCACTTGTTAACGTTAGTATCCCTAGCGAATATCAAAACGCCTATTTTTGTATGAGTGCTCAATGAATTTTGGATAAATCATTGTGTAGTGAGAGCCATGCCTGCAATTTAACTATATAGGGGAAAGACTGTCCTACAACACAGGACAGTGCAAGGTTTCAATGCAGTTGGGTGTTTCCTAAGGGTCCATGTGCTAAAGGCTTGGTCCCAGCATTATGTAATTGAGAGCTGGTGGATCCTTTAAGAGGCGGGGCCTTTGCAGAGTCTTTAGGTCATGGGGCAGGGCATGAAGTAGTTCTCGGCTGAGCCCTTGAGTTCTCGCGAGAGGAAGAGGTCGTCTGGCCGCTGAACCTATCCGAGATAACTACTTGCTTGCTGACTTACGTTCTGCACTCCTGGAGGCGCTGCAGCCAAGGGTCGGCCCTCCTTCGAACACTGTCTGTGCTGTGTCCTCTGGACTGTGACCCTGCGAAACTGTAAGCTGGATAAAATTTTTCTTCATACCTGCGCTAGGTATTTTGTTAGTCAAAAAAATCTGACTAACACAGACGGGAATATTTTCTTTCTGCCACCCAAATTTCATGAATTTCCTGAGGGGTTCAGTATTCAAAACCTTTCTTTAAAAAAAATTTTTTTTAAGACACCAAGTAAACATTCACATGTATTAACAAACTCAAGCATTAGAGAATGTACAAACCTTTCTTTGCAAGTGCGGTGAGTGAGGATGCTGGAAGACCGCAAGCCTCGCTTTACCACCTTTCAGCTATTTCTGAGAACCCTGAGCCTGTTAGGCTGGATTCGGCCACTAGGTGGAGCACTTAACCTAACGTCCCCGCCTTTCCAAGCCTTTCGTGGGTATGGTACTCAGGCACAGAGGGTAGGGTGGCGCTGCTGTAAACCCAGCTAGTAGGAGGCTGAGGCAGGAGGATCTCTTGAACTCTGGGGTTTGAGGCTAGCCTGGGCAACATAGCAAGACCCTTTCTCCTAAAAAAATAAAAACAATCAGAAAACAAAACCAACAGAAACCTTAGGTACAAATGGAAAAGTCACATTGAAGAATGGTCAATTTCTTATATATAATAGGACCGTATCTGGGATTTATACTGTGTGTTCCATTTATTTGGAAATTTCAGATTTCATCTAAGCTGCCTCCTATTCCGGAAGAAAGGCAGAGGTGGAGAATTATTTTTCTGGATGTCTTAGTTTGATGGTAAGGGGACATGCCCAGTGGTATCCTGTATCAATCTTATGGAAACGAGAGATAATTCAGAAACAGATAACAGTTTGATAAAATTCAAGTCAGCCAATGAATTAAACAAACTTGGAAACCAAATTTTATTTTGAAGTGAAAGCTAAGTTTTTTCATTTTACAATTATGCGTTATTCTTTATTATAAAATGGTTTCCCGAATTCCAGCATTGTAATTTAATAGGCACTTTTGTCATATTTGAGGGAACTTTATTTTTGAAAAATTGGTTTTGTAAAATGTAAACTGGAAACAGAAGGAAAGGAAGGGAAGAACAATACTAAGAGAGAAGGCAGAACAAGTAATAGTATAGTTAAGACTCAGAGAAAATGATGAAATTCGAGATTTCAAAATACATTTGACGCGACAACTATATATAACTTTTGTTGGGTTAAGGATGAAGGTAATGTTTAGTACTGTGTCGGTTAATTTTATCTTAAACAGTGTTTTTTAGGGTTAAAAATCCTCATTTGGTTTTTATGAGAACATGCTTGGAGTTTGTGTAATGAATGCATAAAGTCCATACTTGCTAATACAGGATCATTACAAAGGAGCCCTGTTTATTAGTTACTGAATGAGGAAAAATGTCTCAGACATGTGTATCTCCTGCTAGGTCTCCTCATTTTAAATGCTTAACACTATGTTTTTGAGTAGTGTTCTTTACTTAGCAATTTGAGGAATATAAGTAACTATGGCAAAGAGTTCTCCTCAAGGGGCTTAGTTGTGCATTACTATGACATTCAGATTAAAAATAAAATACAAAAAGAAAGATAGCTAATTAAAACAGGAGGGTGATGACTTCTGGATTTAGCATTCCTAGGTTTGCCTGCTTCTCTGATAGCAGGTAGTAACTGTGATCTTAGGTACTTAATTAGTACTGAGCTTGAACTATGTAACAGAGATTTCAGCTGTATTAAATGAAGATAATGAGAGTTAGTACACAACATTTTAAGTTACTTATTCAAATGAGAGTTAATACTAGTTAATAATCAGAACATGGATAAGGACAAATAGTATCGTGGGATTGCACACAAATGATTAGTTAGGCGGCAGTGGCTTGAGAAAGTTTTCAATTATTAGAATTTTGAATGGCGTGGAGTAATGAAAACTATACCAATTACGGGCAACAGTGTGAGCATTTATTTATTTATTTCATTTTTTATTTTTTATTAGTACAGAAGGAAAGGGAATGGTTAGGTTGAATGGAAATTCTAGTTTTAGTGTTTTAAGGAATCTCCATACTGATTTCCATAATGGTTGTACTAGTTTACATTTCCACCAACAATGTGTAAGACGTCTCCAGCATTTGTTACTGATTTCTTGATGATAGTAATTCTTTCTGGAGTAAGATGGAATCTCAGCGTTGTTTTAATTTGCATTTTTCTAGTGACCAGAGATGTTGAACATTTTTTAATGTATTTATTGGCTATTTGTACTTCTGAGAAATGTCTGTTCATTTCAATTGCCCATTTTTTAATTGAGATTTTTATTTTGAGGAGAGAGTCTAATTCTTTTGAGTTCTTTATATATTCTAGGTATTCTCTGTCTGAGGAATAGCTGGCAATTTTCCCCCATTCTTTAGGTTTTTTACTCAGTTGGTTGTTTCCTTTGCTGGGCAGAAGCTTAATTTGATATGATCAAATGTCTTGATTCTCTGTACTATTTTTGTGCAACTGGGGTTCTGTTCAAAAAGTCCTCGCCAATGCCTATGACTTCAAGAGTTTCACCAATTTTATCTTGCAGCAGATTGTTTCTGTTTTAACATGTAGGTCTTTGATGCATTTTGATTTTAGTTTTTTTACACTGTGAGAGATATGGGTCTAGATTCAATCTTTTGCACATGGACCTGTAGTTTTCCCAGCACCATTTGTGAAAGAGGCTATGTTTCCTCCAGCATCTGCTTTGGCCCCTTTGTCAAAGATCAGATAGCTGAATGTGCCTGTAGTTGTTTCAGCATCCTCTATTCTGTTCCATTGACCCACGTGTCTATTTTTTGTCAATACCATGCTCTTTTTTTGAAAATCACTGTAACTTTATTATATCAAACAATGATTACTTAACAAGGAAAAATATTACAAAAATAAAATATTGAGTTTTTAATATTTTTTTTTTATAAAAAGAGCTTCAAAAATTTCAACATTGACTGGTGTTGATGGTGGTTTAGATTTTTGGTGTACAAAAACCTAAAAAAGAACATCAGAAATAAATTCCCATATGAACTACAATGAAAATACCAATAGCACTCTACAAAAATAAAATCTTCGATTATCACACCTAAGGCAGTGTGCACATGCTCCATACACAAGCATCACTTACACTGACAGCACATCTTTTGTTTTCCTGGCCTTTTTGTGGGATGTACTTGACATCTGGTCTTGCTGTTTTATCAGGAGGTTTTTATTATATTATACAGTGTGTAGTTAACAGGATCATAAAATATTAATAAAATAAATTATTAAATTCTAAATATGTATTTGTGCATTTAGAATACACATCAACATTTTCACATCAGCTGTGTATTTCCTTACAAAACCTAAAAGATAACATCAGAAATAAATTCCTATATGAACTCCAAAATAGACCACATACTAGCTCATAAAACATGCTTAAGTGAATGCAAAGGAACTGAAATTATCCCATACATATTAGCAAACCATAGTAAAATGAAATTGGAAATCAATGGCAAAAGAAAACACAAGACCTTCATAAACACATGGAAATTAATTAATACCTTCCTGAAAAACCAATGGGTCACATGAAATTAAAGAAGAAATTAGATAGTTTTTACAATTAGACAATAAAGCCAATACAACATACTGGAACTTATGGGACACAATGAAAGCAGATCTATGAGGGAAATTCATAGCAGTGAATACTCATATCAGGAAAACAGAGCGAGCTCAAATAAATGACTTAGTGTTGAACCTCAAGCTTCTAGAAAAAGAACAGCAAGTCAAGCCCAAAGCTTGTATGAAGAAGGAAATTATTAAGATCAGAGCAGAAATTAATGCAATGGAAAGTGAAAAAACAACACAAAGAATCAATGAATTGAAGAGTTGGTTCTTTGAAAGACTGAATAAAATTGGGCTGGGGCTATAGCTCAGCGGCACAGTGCTTGCCTGGTAAGAGCAAGGTCGTGAGTTTGATTCCCGGAACCAAAAAAAAAAAAAAAAAAAAAAAAAAAAAGATGAAATAAAATCGACAAACCTTTAGCCAACCTTATCAGAAAAAGGAAAGAAAAGACTCAAATCCCTGAATTAGGAATGAAAACGGTGAAACCACAACAGATCCTGCAGAAATCCAGAAGATCATCTATACTTACTTCAAGAACTTGTATTCTAATGAGATGGAAAACGCGGAAGAAATGGACAGATTCCTAGATACATATGAATTACCAAAGCTGAATTAAGAAGATACAAAAAATTTAAATTAACCAATATTAGTCAGTGAAATTGAAGATATAATTAAAAACCTGCCAACAAAGTAAAGCTCAGGCCCTGATGGATTCACTGCTGAATTCAACAAGAAATTTACAAAAGACCTAATATTGTTACTTGTCAAACTTTTAATTTTTCTTTTTTATATGCAGGTACCAGGAGTCGAACTCAGGACCTTGCGCTTGCCAGGCAGGTGCTTCTGCCGCTGAGCTATATCACTGGCCCCCCTCAAACTTTTAATGAAATTGAAAGGGAAGCAGTACTCACAAATTCATTCCTGGAAGTAAGCATTACCCTGATACCAAAACCAGAGAAGGACCCAACTAAGAAAGAGAACTACAGACCAATCTCCCTAATGAACATAGATGCAAAAATCCTCAATAAGATCCTAGCAAACAGAATGCAGCAAATCATCAAGAAGATTATACAACATTAACAAGTAAGATTCATCACAGGGATGCAGGGATGGTTCAACATATGCAAATCAATACATGTAATACACCATATCAATCAAGCCAAGGACAAAAAACATATGATCACCTCAATAGATGAAGAAAAAGTGTTTGACAAAGTCCAACACCCATTCATGATAAAAACTCTACAAAAAATTAGAATAGATGGTCTTTACCTCAATCTAATAAAAGCTGTCTAAGACAAACCAATAGCCAACATCATGCTAAATGGTCAAAAACTGAAATCTTTTACTCTAAAATCATGAACAAGACATGGATGTCCACTGTCACCACTCTTATTCAGTATAGTTCTGGAAACATTAGCCAAAAGAAAGAAATAAAAAGGAATAAGGATAGGAAAGGAAGAAGTTAAATTATCATTATTTGTGGATGACATGATACTCTACATAAAAGACCCCAAAAACTCCACCAAAAGACTTCTAGATTTAATAACCAAATTCAGTTGTTTAGCTGTATACAAAATCAACACTCAAAAATCAATATCATTCCTCTATGAGAATAAAAAAGTCACTGAGAGAAATTAGGGAAACAACACCTTTCATAATAGCATCCAAAAAATGAAATACCTAGGAATCAATCTAACAAAGGAAGTAAAAGACCTCTACATTGAAAACTACAGTACTGTGAAAAAGGAGATTGAAGAGGATATCAGGAAATAGAAGGCTATCCCTTGCTCTTGGGTAGGAAGAACCAATATAGTGAAAATGGCCATACTTCGAAAATTGTTATACAAATTTAATGCACTCTCAATCAAAATTCCAACAGCATATATCACAGAATTAGAGAAAACAATCCTAAAATTCATTTGGAACCAGAAGAGACCTAGAATAACAAAGGCAGTTCTGGGCAACAAAGGGAAGGCAGGGGGCATCACAATCCCTGACTTGAAATTTTACTACAAAGCTACGGTGATAAAAACAGCATGGACTGGCAAAGAAACAAAAAACAAAAAACAAAAACAAAAACAAAAACCCCCACAAAAACAAAACAAAACAAAAAAACAGGCCAGAGGATCAATGGAATATATTAGAGGATGCAGAAACAACTCCAGATATACTTAGCCACCTTATCTTTGACAAAGGTGCCAAACACCTTCAGTGGAAGAAAGATAACCTCTTTAATAAATGGTGCTGGAAAAACTGGCTTTCCACATGACGAAGATTAAAACTAGACCCATATTTTTACCATGCACTAAACTAAAATTGAAATGGATCAAAGATCTAAACATTAAAACAGAAACACTAAATCTCCTGGAAGATAGGATAGGTAGAACTCTGGAAGACATAGGTGTAGGCAAAGACTTTATGAACAAATCCCTGATCCCACAGGAACTATCACAAAGAATCAACAGCTGGGATCCCTTCTTATTAAAAAACTTTTGCATAACAAAAGAAATCAACAGAGTGAAAAGACAGCCCACAGAGAGGGAAACACTTATGCCAGCTGTTCTTCAGACAAAGAACTAATATCTGGAACTAAAAAAAATATAAAGAACTAAAAAAAATCAGACCCTCCAAATTCAAAGACCTAATCCAAAAATGGGCATCAGAAATAAATAGACACTTTCAGATGAAGAAGTAGAGGAGGCAAATAAATCTATGAAAAGTTGTTCAACATCACTGATCACTTGAGAATTGCAAATTAAAGTAACACCAAGATTCCATTTCACCCCAGAAAAAATGGCTATTATCAAGAAATCAATAGCAAATGCTGGCAGGGCTGTGGGGAAAAAGGAACCCTTCTCCACTGTAGGTGGGAGTGCAGACTGGTACAACCACTGTGGAACCAGTGTGGAGAGTCCTCAAAAAACTAAAACTAGAGGTTCCATTCAGCCCAGCTATTCCCCTTCTTGGCATCTTCCCAAAAGAATTAAAAGCATAATACCACAGCAATATATGTACACCCATATTTATAGCAGCACAGTTTGTAATAGCTGAATCTTGGAAACAGCCCAAATGCTCATCAGCTGATGAACGGATAACAAAGATTTTTTTTTATATGATGCAGTACTACTCTGCTGTAAAGAAGGATAAGCTTGAGACATTTCCAGCTAAATGAATGCACCTTGAGGCCATTCTCTTAAGTAAAATTAATTGGACTCACATGTGTAAATACCACATTGTTTCTCTGGTGTGAGAAACAGAAAATGTAAATAAGGGCCAAAATGTATAATAGGTAATATGAAATAGGAAGAAAATGTTCAAATGGGAAGGGGAACTAGGGAGGGGGTAGGGAGAAGGGAAGGAAGGGAAAAAGAAAATAAATGATGCTAAAAGAAGAAAGAAATAGAAACAAAAATTTTGTAAATGAGGGGAAGAGGGGTTGAAGAGAGTTTAGGGGAATGGGAAGAAAAAGAATCAAATTATACCTTCTACAGATACAAATTTCCTATAATGAATATGATCATTATGTATATAAAAATGCACTAATAAACTTAATTAAAAAAACAATCATATACCACTTTAACCATAGAAAAGAGATTATGATTATAGTATAACTACTAAGACAAACCAAATGTTGATATATAGTAAATATCTACTAGATATGACAACTATACCTCTACTGACAATAAAAAAGAATTAAAAAGTAATAACATAGAATTAACTATCTGGAGATTAGTAAATCTCAATGGTTATATTAGTAAAGATATAAGAGTTTGGGCATAGGAGAATGACAGAAGAACACTTTGAAAAATTAAGCAATGGAAGATGAGAAGGAGAGAAAAATGAGAAGAAGGATCCTAGTAAAGAGAAGGATATTAATAGAATCAGGTAACAGAAAAGAACAAACAAGAAAAGGAAGATAAAAGATAAAAGACAATAAAAAATTGTGATGAATAAAAAAATTAAAAGGAAACAAAAGGAAAAAAGAATAAAGAAAGGAGAAAGAAAAAGAAAAAAAGGAAGAAAGGAAAATCCCCAAACCCCAAAAAAACAGTGAAGAAGAAAAAGAGAGAGAGAGAGAGAGAGAAAGAGAGAGAGAGAGAGAGAGAGAGAGAGAGAGAAAGGAATCCACAAAAAGAAAAAAATAATTTCTGTATTTTTTGAATGAGCAGTTTCTCTGCAGGATTAGCAGTTTTGGAAATCAGGAAGTCACAGTTTTCTCTTCCTAGCTTTATAACCTGTAAGTTTATGAGGTGTCTCCATGTTCCAGAGGCCTCTCTGTCTGTTTTCCTGGTGGTGGCAGCTGTCCAAGCCAAGATGTGTTCTTGCCTAAGCCAGTAGGCAGGGAAAGGAATCAGACCTCAGATCTGTGCTGGATGCAGGCATCAGGGCAAGGGTTCAAGCAGCCCATTGTACTTAATGTCAGCACCTTCAGACCCTGCTGTTTCTGAGAGTAATACAAGTTGGCCTGGCTTCTCATCACTGAGGGCAGGGCCCTTGTCCTTTCTGGCCTGAGCTTAAAATTTCAGGGTTCTATGTCTAGCCCACACCCTCTCTATGACTGTCTCCCATGGTTGTCTACCACCCAGTCACTGTGGGGCTGTTACACTGGGAATTCTGAAGTAAAGTTATTCTTTGTTGTTCTGAGTCTCAATTTTATTTTAGTTTACTTGGGTTGTCTCCAAGTTTTGGCAATTATGAATAAACATTTTGTGTAAAGGTGTATAATATTTTTCCCCATTCCATAGGTTGTTCTTTACTCTCTTGTTTTCCTTGCTCCACAAAAACATTTTTTTTTTCTTTGTGGGTACCGGGGGTCACCTCAGGACCTCGTGCGCCAGCAGGCACCTGTGCCGCTGAGCGATATCACCGGCCCTTTTTTCGTATGTGGGTTCTGGGATTTGAACTCGGGCCCTCGTGCTTGCCAGGCAGGTGCTTACGCCACTGAGCCATCTCACCGGCCCACACAAAAACTTTTTAGCATAATGAAATTCTGTTTCCCCTTTTTTGCTTTTGTTGTTTATGCTTTTGGGTTATATAAAAAAATAATTGCCAAGATCAATGTTGGAGCTTTCCCTTTCAGTTTTCTCATAGTAATTTATAGTTTTACATCTTATATTTAAGTCTGTAATTCATTTTGCATTGATTTTTTGGTATATGCTGTGTGATACAGACCTAATTTCATTCTTTTGCATGAAAATATTCAATTTTCTCAACACTATGTACTTGAGACTATCCTTTTCTTATCGTATATTCATGGTCCTTTTGTTGAAATTCCATTTTTGGGGGAGCAAGCGGTGGTGAATCTGGGGATTGAACTCAACACCTTCACACTTTCCTCATGACTCAGAGAAGCCCACAGGTAAATGTTTTCCTCTAAGATTGTGAACAGGACAAGACGATTCCCTCTTCCTCTCTAGTGAGAGATTCCCTCTCTCACTATTTCTTTTCAGAATAGCACTGGAAATAACCAGAGCAATTTTGTAGGAGAAATAAATATAGGGTATCCTATATTTAGAAATAGAAAAAGTATGAAAAAGTATGGGAAGTCTCTGGAGCAGCTCTCGTAACTCAAAGTCTGGCCAGTGATTTGCCATTAGAATGCCATCTCACTTCTCTGTATAAAAGAAAACATGTTTGCTCTATGGCCATCTCCTCACAGAGCTTTGTGAATAGACACATGTTTAGGGCATGTACTTTACTGTGGTTGACAATTTTAATCACATCCTACAAAACACTGTTAAGCTCGGGTGACACTTTTTGGCTAGCCAGCATTTCTCTCTGGATGACGCAGTGTGTAGACTCACATTTAGAAGCAACCTTTTTGACTTAAGTAGTGAAATGAGAAAGCCATTGTCTTACTTTTCTCATTGCTGAGACAAAATGCCCAACACTGAAACTAGTCATGTAGCCACTCTATCTGTGCATATTCCAGTGCAAACTGACAGTGCAGTTTTCCTGATATGTAAGCAAAGAATTGAAAGTTCTGCAGCTGTGGTGTTGGTTGGCAACACAAGTGCACATAATGAATCCTCATGCTCATGTTCCTGAAAATATATATTGCACAAAAACAAGCACCAGCATCGGTGAGATAGCTCAGCGGCATAAGTGCCTGCCTGGCAAGTGCGAGGTCCTGAGTTCGACTTCCGGTACCCACATACGAAAAAAGGGCCGGTAATATCACTCAGCGGCATGGGCGTCTGCTGGTGCGAGAGGTCCTGAGGTCAATCCCCATTACCCACAAAAACAAACAAACAAACAACAACAACAACAACAACAAAAACCAAGCACCAAGGGTTGGTTTCACAGAAGATATTTTTGGGTAGGGGGATGGTTTCAGAATGATTCAGAGGAACCCAAACCTAAATCTCTCATATGTACAGTTCACAGTAGGGTTCATATTCCATTAGAATTTAATGCTGACCTAAAAGGTCAGGACTTCTTTTAAAAGTATTCTAATCTTACAAGAAAAAAAGGAAGGCAATCTCAGTCTTTCATGTGAAAACCATTTTTTTTTTTTAACCCATCTTGCTGAAAGCTACAAATCTGTTTATTTTGTGGCTGCTGACAGAATATACAGCTTCTGGTTTGGAGGTTGAGAATAGCTTTCATAGTTCATTTATTGACTCATTCAACAAGCATTAAGCAAATGCCTACTGAGCACTAGGCCTGCAGATGCAGAAATTCATAAAATTCATTCTTTACTTGCAGCCTACTAGTGGCAAGAGATGTGGACCAATCTAAAATAAAACACATATGGGAGAGCCAGAGAGATCCAACCAAGGCCTCTTGATAGGATAGAAAGGAATATTTTTGCAGCTTAAATTATGCTTGTTTGTTCTTCATCAAGTTAGATACCATGACTGTAACATCTGTTAATTAGAAAAAGCTTTACTTCTAATTCTAAAACTCAAAAGTAGCATCAAATATAAGAATCATGTTTTATTTAATAGTTTCTAAATTCACAAATCCTTTCCTCATTGCATCTGTTAGCTTAGGTAAAGTCTATTGGGATTACACTCTGGGTTCAATCTAGAACCTCTGGGTACTCATGAGAGGAATGCAGAAATCAGTATGGCTCAGAGGAATCAAGGTTCCTGGCACCTGTATTAACATAGGTCAATAATCTCTCCTGGAAGGGTACCTGTGGCTGGTTTCTTTAATAAATACCTGTTAGATTTCAGTTCACTGAGCTGGCACCTTTTTACACATAGGCTTATCTTCATGGGTAAGGTGTAATGAAAGAGTGAGCCTCAATGTTGATGTATATTAGAATTAGTTATAGAGTTATTAGAATTAGTTGTAGAGTTTTTAGGCTGCCCTCCAGACCGCTGTATCAGAATGTCTGAGGGCAGGACCCAGACAGCTGGAGTTTTTAAGCTCCTCAAGCAATTCCTGTGTGCAGCCACATTTGAAATGGCTGCTCCGGGCCGGTGAGATGGCTCAGCCGCTTAAGCGCCTGCCCGGCAAGCGCGAGGGCCCGAGTTCGATTCCTGGAACCCACATACGAAAAAGGGGCCGGTGATATCGCTCAGCGGCACGGGCGACTGCTGGCGCGCGAGGTCCTGAGGTCGACCCCCCGGTACCCACACACACAAAAAAAGAAATGGCTGCTCCAAATCAGTGGCTCTAAATCTAGCTTGCCTCAAAATTACCCAGAGGTCTTTGAAAGCACATACTGGGCTCCAGTCCTGGAGTTCCTGATTCATTGAGTCTGGGATAGCTGAAGAATTTGCATTTCTAAGTTTCCAGGTGATGCTTAATGTTGTGCTGGTCTGAGGACCACAGTTTGAAAACCATTGCTTTAATTTAAAGCAATGAAAAGGAATGGTTGTTGGAGAAGAATAGTGGTTCTTATTTCCTCATTAAACCGATCTACTCTGCATTTTGAAGAATGTAAGTAGGGATCTCAGACTGGAGATGTCATTGCACTATTTATTGCCTACCTTTAAAGATTTTCTTGGAATGACACAACTCATCTTTAGAATGGCCTGTACCATCTGGGAAAACATGTCGCTTTCTAGGGTTTCTCTCTTTCCTCCTTTCCTTCTCTCCTCCTCTGTTTCTTTCTTTGGAAAGGCTTGAGAGGAAGACTGTTAAAATACTAAAGAACTCCTAAGGGAATCAGGTGTGCTCAAAGTGCTTTTAATTCTGGAGAAATTTTGACATTTAAAAATAAGATTTTGCTCCCCTTCTGGGCATCTTCCCAGAAGAATTAAAAACATCGTACCACAGCGATATATGTGCACCCATGTTTATAGCAGCACAATTTGTAATAGCCAGATCTTGGAAACAACCCAAATGCCCATCAACTGAGGAATGGATAAGAAAGATGTGGTATTTTTATACAATGGAGTACTATTCAGCCATAAAGAAAGATAAACTGGAGACTTTTATAGGTAAATGGGTGCAACTCGAGAAAATACTCATAAGTGAAATAAACTGGACACACATGTGTAAGCATCGTATTGTCTCACTAGTATGAGAAACTGAAAGAGTAAATAAGATCCAAAATGTACAATAGACACGGTGAATCAAGAGGAAGCTGGTCAATAGGAAAGAGAGACTGGAGTGGGGAGAGGAAGGAAGGGAAAAGAAAAAAAATTGTATATATATATATAAGATGGTTAAGATAGATACACTACCAATTTTGCTTAGTTCATTGAAGAGTAAGATTTGAGCCAATAATGTTTCGACAGTTGAATGCTAGTGTCTGGTATCCTGAATAACTAACTTAAAGATAATAATACGTAATGCATTGACCATTGTTACCCTCATATTATGTTGTTTTGAAAATTTGTTCTTTTTTTGATTTGTTTTGTTTTTTCTTCTCTTTAAAATAAAAAAAATAAATAAATAAAAAAAAAACTCAGGACCTCGCGCTTGTCAGCCAGGCTCTTATGCCACTGAGCTATCTCACCGGTCCTAGTGTGCATTTCTGAATGAATAAAAATTTGTTTACTTTAAAAAAAAATAAGATTTTGCAAAAAGCAGTTTTAAATAATGTTTGTACTTCTGATGGAACAGCTATCTGTAATCAGTAGTCAGTCCGAAGAACTATTGTACAGGAAATAAGAGTGTGTTTGAAAACTAATATTAAATACAACATACATAAAAATATGTCTGCATTGTGTATATTAACATCAGCAAGAAGGATCATGCCCAGAACCAGAACTCCATTGCCGTGATTGTTTATGAAGCAATCTAATACTACCACTCTTATTTCTCTTTCAGCCCACCTTCTGTTTTAAAACTGATGCTTAGATGTTTATAGTACCTCATTCTAAACACCTTTCAGAAGCTTTGTATTCAACCAAGGGGCTAGCCTTGTCACTAGCCATGCTTAACACACACCACTTAATAAATGAAAATTCTCTGAATGGCTGTAGAATCCCAGGAAGCAAATTAGTATAAGGGAACTACAGACACTGGGGGTGTTGGATTTCAATCAACACAGACATTTTAGAAAGGAAGCAGTGAAGTCAATTGGGCAGCATCTATAGAAGTAAGATGGGGAGCTGGCCAGTGTCCACTGAATTTTGAGTCCATATCCTCTGAAAAACCAATAGCTTTTGGAAATGTTATTTTCCCTCTCATTAAAAAAAGCATTGGGGGCCGGTGAGATGGCTCAGCGGCGTACATGCCTGCCTGGCAACCGTGAGGGCCCGAGTTTGACTCCCGGAACCCACATACGAAAAAAGGGCCGGTGATATCGCTCAGTGGCACGGGTACCTGCTGGCGCTTGAGGTCCTGAAGTCGACCCTCGGTACCAACAAACAAAAAAAAAAGGGTTTAATTTTTTAACATAGTAGTTCTAGGTCCACAACAAAATTTAGAGGAAGGTGTAGAGATTTTTATACACCCTACACAGACATGGCCTCTCCATTTTCAACGTCCCCCTTGGAGTAGTGTATTTGTTATAATCTGTGAACCTACACCTCATTATCCCCCAAAGTACATAGTTTGCATTAGGATTTACTCCTGGTGTTGCATGCTCTATAGGCTTGGAGAAATGTATAATGATATGCATATATGATAATATCAGAATACTTTCTCTGACCTAAATATCATCTGTACTCTGAGTATTCATTGTTCTTTGCTGAAATTCCTGACAACCACTAATCTCTATTGTTTCTGTATTTTACTTTTTCCAGAATGTCATATAGTTGAGATCATACAGTTTATAGCCTTTTTAGCTTGGCTTCATTTGCTTAGTAATATGCATTTAAGTTTCTTTCATGTCTTTTCATTGCTTGACAGCTCATTTCTGTTTTATGCTGAATAATATTGCATTGTCTAAATATAACTTCCCTTTCTTTTTTCAATCCCTGCTTGTAGCTATTTTATTTTTTAACTTCATTTTGTTCATTTACAAAACCCAAGAATATAGGAAAGCTTCTTGCAATAAATGGCTATCCTTTTGTGACTATAAGTTTATAAATGACCTAAAGTTTGTGGAAAGAAAGCTCTTTTAAGAAGGAGGGAGCAAGATGGGGCAGGAAAACTGCTTTAGCATTGCCCTGTGTGGCTTTGTGGCTTTGGCAAGTTAATGAATGTGAAAGTTCACACATCCTCTCACAGGGCTGTTATACCTACTAAATGGGAAAGCTGGGGAGTATTTTCTGCCACAAGGTTGGCTCTGTGTGTAAATGCTGGTTCTGTCACTTCCGATTCCTTGAAGGGTTTATTCTATTTAGTATGCATTTACTTAGAGCCTTCGGAGTGACATGCTTTGGAAATACAGACATGTAAGATAGTTCTTTCTTCAGGAGGACTTCATAGTGGAAGAGAAAAGTAGGAAAAAACAAGACATTTGTATAATATTTATTGGTCCTATCTTCAAGGGAGTATACAGGTAAAGTGGTTTCCTGGGGAGAAATAACCCCAGGCACAACGTTTAGGCAGTGGGAGGAGCTACCTAGTAAATTTCCTTTTCTAAGGGGTCATCACTTTGTTCTACTTACTATCCAATGTCTGTATAGTCATAGCTTACATTTTTGTCTAACTTTTTTATTTGTTTGGAGTGAGGGAAACTGGATTCCCACTTGTCTGGATGGGGCAGAGTCATGGAAGAATATTTAAAATAAATTATTAAAGATATTCGAACTATTAATGTTTTTGTCTGTGGAATTTCCTCCAAGATATATGAGTCTGGGGAATTTTAGAAGTAGATTTCTGAGAATGTGAGGCTCAGATAGATTATTCTGTTTGCTCACAGTGATTAGGTGATTAACTCTCGGGTGGGACAAGTTTTCTGGAATCAGTGCAGGATGCATGTAATGTTTACACTTCTCAGGTAGTCTCAGTTTTATCCTTCAAGTAAAAGTGCTTTACAGACACATTCTCCTGCAATTAATTAAATATCCTCTTAATGAGTAGATTCATTTTGTTTGTTTGTTTTTGTTTTTGAGACAGTGTCTCTCAAGACAGTTCAGGCTGGCCTTGAACTTACTATGTAGCTTAAGTTGACCTCAACCTCCGGGCAATCTTCCTGCCTTAGCCTCCTGAGTGCTGGAATTACAAGCATTCACTACCATGCCTGGCAAATTCTTAATACATCTTGATAGATTGTAATTGTCATGAAGAGTCTATGCTCTTTTAAATGTGAAGGTTAAATACCCCTTTCCTAACTTTAAGAGAATCACTAACCCTCTGCACTGATTGAAAATTTGTTGTAACATTAGTGAATACAGAGTCAGTAAGAAAGAGTAAATCTAACTATGATTTATTAAGCACCTAGTATGTTCTATACATTTGGTACCCTTGAGGTATACTGTATTTGTGAATATCAGTAACAACAGTGAACCACCAAGATCCTTGCCTGAGGATCCAAGGCAGGGCACCTGTGTTTACAGAAATAAACAATAAGTATAAATTCTATGATATTAATAACTGAAGCTTCTTTTACAAGGTAACAAGTGAGAGTGATATGCTATAGAAGAAGAAAAGTAAAGGTCAGGGGTAGGAATTTGGGGAGGGATGAGGTGATGGGGTCAGAGTGAGTAGGTCTCACTGAGAAAGAGGTCTTTTAGCAAAGATTTAAAGATGAGGGAATTAAAAATGTACAATAGATATGATGAATCAGAAAGAAACTGGTCAAAAGGGAAGAGAGTCTGGGATGGGGGAATGGGGAAAAGAAAGAAGAGAAAAGAAAAAAATTATATTTATATATAAGATGGTTAAGATAGATACACTACTAATTTTTCTTAGTTCATTGAAGAGAAAGGTTTATGCCGGTAATGTTTGGATAATTGAATGCTGATATCTTGTACCCTGAGTAACTAATTTAAAGATAATAATACACAATGTATTAACCATTGTTACCCTCCTATTATGTTGTTTTGAAATTTTGTTCTTTTTTGTTTTGTTTTCTTTCTTCTCTTTAAAAAAAAAAAAAAAGGGGATGAGGGAATTAGCCATGCAAAAGTCAGAACAGAGTGCTTCAGGCAGAAGGGCTCTATTAGGTGTGTTCTTCAAGTTTCTAGGAAAGGCTGAGAGATCAGTGTGACTGGAGAGGTGTAAGAGGGAAAGTAAAAACAAATGAGATTGGGAAATGGAACAAGGCAGAGAGATCCTTAGGGCCTTATGGATTGAAAATAATAAATTTTAAAGTTCTGACATAGTTTTCAACATTAAAAAATACTATTTGTATTTTAATTTTATATAATAATTTAAATTTTCTATAACAAATACTTATGGTTTCACCATTACAAGTCAACAAGTTTTAGAATTATTAAAAGAGATTTTTGAATAATGTGGGAAGGATCATTGACCTTATTAGATATACTCAGAAGCTTTATTTTATGATGACAAGGTTTAGAATAAGAATTGGTTTAAATTAAAATTTGTGAAAATTGTCATTTACATACATTTAAACTTTCTTTCTTAACCAATTAAATGTTAAAGGCTAATCTCATGTTCGTATTATTAAAAGTATGTGATGTGCATTAATATTTTCTTAAAGATTGTTATTAAACTGCTAGTTAACATATAAACTTGAAATAAAATTTCACCACAGCTGAATTAAAACATATAGGCCTATTAGTAAGTTATTTTTACATTTCCTGACTTCTTTCTCATCAGAAATGAAGGAAAAGGTGAAAAGACTTCAAAAGAAATGCCCAAGAAGCAAAAAGTAAAAATCACCATTTCTGACATAAATAAGACCAAATGTGAAAGTTGTAACAAGAAAGTACATAGAATATACAGCTCTTTTAAAGACACAGAAATGTGGCAGTCTGAGTTCATGCAAATGGGCCAGCTTATAAATACTTATAAACATGTAGATGAACTCAAAAGCATGTAACTAACAGTGCTTAAAACGAAAGTGCAAATCAAAAGAATAGCAGGAAGCATCTGAACCCACTGTGGTTGGAGCCTGGATGTCCACTGGCCAAATGGTGATCACATGTGCATGTAAAATAAAACAGCTAGGATCAAGTGTCAGACGTGGATCTCTGAGCTCAAAGTGCTTCCCTGGCTTGTTGGACTACAAAAGGTCTCACCACTTTCTTGCAGCAGTGATGGGAAATCTCTTGCTTACTGTTATGGTTTGTGTCTAGATGTTATCCCAAAGCCTCATACAGTCATGAGGGGAAGGCTTTTCATAGGTGAGTGAATCTAGAGTTTGTGATTGACTCATGGTCTAACACTGGGAATATGGTTGTGAGTGCTACACCCGACCTAGGGCGGGTAGCCTGCATACAATATAAGGGACAGAAATAGTCTTCTTCTTTTGTTGCTTTTGCTGTGTTCTACCACCATGAATTGTTGCCCCCTCTGTCCCTCTGGCTTCTGCCTGGGAGCCAGCCAATTATGGACTGAAATCTTCACAAACTGTAAGCTAAATAAACCTTTCCTTCTTTAACCTTGGGTGTTGAGTATTTTGTTTTGGCAACGAGAGAAAAGTAACTAAGACACTTACCCTGGGTTTGGATGGAGCAAAAAAGATAGCCAGGAGAAATTCGATCACCTCTTGGATGTAAACATTAAAGTTTTGTCATTACTCAGTGTATAGGAGACCTCAGGATAATTGGTCTCTGATGAAGATTGTTATGGCTTATTTCTAGATGTCCCCCCAAAGCCTCATATGTTCATAGGTGGGGCTTTTGGGAGGTGCTGGATCAGGGATATGTGATGCTTAATTAGACTGTGTGATACTGGGATTAAGGGTGTGTGCCAAATAAATTGGTTTAGCATAATTCTGGGTTTGGATAATGGAAGTCCCACCCTGGATGTGGGTGGCACCAATCAATAGACTTGTAGCCTAGATGGAATATAAAGAGGCAGAAGGAAGGCAGGCTGCTGCTTGCTGTCCTCCTGCCTGTTCTGCCAATGGACTGTTTCTCCTCTGTGTTGTCCCTCAGCCATGCCACCCTGCCTTAGAGCCAGCTGACTATGGACTGAAACTTCTGTGAACCATGAGCCAAAATAAACCTTTCCTCCTTTAACTTGTGGGTGTCAGGTATTTTGTCTTAGCAGTGAAAAAAGTAAGATAAAGACAAGCTCAGATTAAAAAAAATCCTTCTACAATGTATGTATATATCAAAATTTCACATTGTACTTCACAAACATGTACAATTATGTAATTAATGTAATTAAATTAATATTCTTTACTGTTATAAAATATTCTATTTATGCAGGAGAATGTCATTGTTTAGAAGATACATGCTGAAGTTTTTATGTCTAAAAATTATGTTTTAAAATTTGCTTATTTTTAATTGTCATATGTTTGCAACAAATAATAGTTATGTTTGTTATTTTGGAGAATTTTCTTCCCTACTCAATCCTGATCCTGTTTCCCATCTCCAAAAATGTCTACCTCCTTGTTTTCTACCATCTCTCCTTTATTTTACTCTTTTTAAAATTGGTATGTGTTTGCAGCACCTAATAATTATATTAATTGTAGGAGCTGGTACATGTACATAACACTTCTTAATTCTTTTTTATCCCCTTCCTCTCCCCACCCCTTCTTTCCGTCCCTCTTCTGTCTCTTTTTTGCAAGAGTTCTAACTCTGTTTCCTGTTATCTTTTATTTTGCTCTTTGATTTGTTTATATTTTGGCTTTCTCATACAATACTTAACCTTCTGGGTCTGACTTATCTCAGTTAATATATGGTTTCAAGACCTATCATTTTTCCTAAAAATGACACAGATTCATCCTTCTTTATGGTTGAGTAATACTCCATTTTTCATATACAGCACATTTTCTTTATCTGTTCATCTGTGGATGGCTGTTTCCACGGTTTGGCTGCTGTGAATTGTGCTGCTGTATATATGAGCATGCACATACCACCACAGTATGCTGTCTTTAACTCTTTTGGGCAGATACCTAGGAGAGATATAACTGGGTCAAATGAAATTTCTGTTTTTAGGTAAAACATTGTTAAATGGTTCTTCAAAAAATAGGGAGAGAGACACCTTAAGAACATACACATGATGTATTTATCATCTGTCTACAAATGTAAAATGCTAACGATTGGTGAAGGAAAGTGGAAGGTGTATGGAGATCTTCCTTTAATCTTACTTAGGTTTGGAATTTTTCTCATTTTGGGGAAAATAAGGAGGATTCAAATACTGATTTAATATTGAACTTTCTTCCTCTCTTGAGTATAGTTTTCATTGCCAGTGTAGCATATACAAAAGTATTTGTATATTAAACCAAGAGAAAGTTTCAATGAATATTAAAACTGAATTTAAATAGGTATGGCTAAGATAAATATATTAAATGAACCTTAACTGAAAAGCATAAACGTGGCACACATGCCTTTGGTGGGCAGACGAACACCAGAACCCTGACACCCAGGACAGCCTGCCCCGGGTGTGTGGAGTAATAAGCGAGATCAGCAATGAGGAAGTGTCCAAAGCAGCAGCGAAGAGCCAGCAGCTGGGCTCTGGAGAACCCCACCAATAGAATACCAGTCCCATCCCCACATCCAGAGGCCAAGATCAGCTCCATAACCTGGCACAGTTCTCATGGCAAACTTGGCTGGAGTACAAAGCACATTTCCGGGATCTTACATGGACACGATCACAGAACTGTAAACACCAGAGGTATTTTATTGCTTTTATTCTCCCTTATTTTTCTGATTGGCTGCCTCTTTCCTGTTTGGTTGGAATTCATCTCGTTTTGTCTTATATTTTGTGGTTATTTTTGTTTTGGTTTTTTTTTCTTTTTTCTTCTCCTCTCTTCCTCAGGTCTACTTCTTTTTCTTTTTCTTCTTTTCCTCTTTTCTTCTCCATTCTCCGTCTCTTTCTTCCTTCCTTTTTCACTGTTTAGGTTTCTTACCTTTCTTTTTCATTTCCTTCTATTGATCCTCTCTCTCCTTCCTCAACTACTTTTTGAATTTAAACTTTCAATTGAGTAAACATGTCTCTTCCATTTCTGATTACACCTTTGCATTCTATTTTATTCTTTCTACCCTGTGTCCTCCAGTTTCCCAAAACTTGGGTGATCATCCTTTGACCTCCAGCTTTGACTCTACTATATTTGACATCATTCATCACTTTGTCCTTTCCCCTACCCATCTTAACCACCATCTCTGCCCCCTGCAAAGGGTAAAAACACTCCATTAAGGGGAAAATCACTGCGTAAAAGTACATAGTATATGTTTGATTTTGTTATATAACTTTAGAGTTTGCTCCTGTGGTCGGAGGTAGCAGCTTAGTGGTTACCATAGTTTGTTAGTAGTTAAGCTGTACTTGAAACCATTATTACTAACTGTACTACTTTAGCCAGTATAACATGTCACACATGTTATAATCAGTTTTTCTCCCCTGTATGATAATGCTACGATGGTACGCGGTCATAATCACCACCACAACCCAGTACGAAAGGATTGGGTGCTGAGCCTAATAGTAACTTTACATCCTTTACAAATTGGGAAGGTAGGTTGTAGGGGTAGCTGTAAATAACCACCTACATCTAGAGCACATCCCCAAAGAACAGACATCTCCTAGGGAAGCCTCAATACTAGTGATAAAGCTATCATAAGAAATCAACAAGCATCAACATAGAAAACAAAATAAAATAAAAAAGAGAAAATAGAAAATGACAAGACACAGAAGCAAAATGCAACTCCTGACACCCAGCCTACCCAGGATGAGCCCAGAACACAATGAGATAGATGAAATTGGAAGTCAAGCACTGGAATTTTCTGAAATGATAGCAACAAAAGTGAAACAACAAGTGGAAAAGGCTGTAGAGAAAATAATCTTTCAGGTACAAAAAGAAATGATGGTTAAAATCAAAGATACTAGAGAAGACACAGATGAAAGAATAGGTGAGCTTAGAAAAATGATGGAAACAAAAAATGCCCAACATAGGAAAGAAATGGAATCCATGAAACAGATCCAAACAGAAATCCAAGAGATTAAAATCTCCACTGAAAGTATATGCAACAGATTGAATGAAGTAGAGGATAGAATATAAGATCTTGAAGACAGAATTGCAGCAAGTGATCATGAAAAGAAAGATGTCTTGAAAATAGCAAGAGACCATGAAAAATCAATCCAACAGCTACAAGATAATGCAAAGAATAATAACATAAGATTGATTGGGGTCAATGAGAAAGCTGGAGACAGCACAAATGTCATAAAAAAGTTCTTCACAGAAATAATGGCAGAAAACTTCCCAAGCATGTATAAAGAATTTGACATACACATAAATGAAGCATATAGAACTCCAAACAGCCATGACCAAAATAAAAATGTACCAAGACATATAATAATCAAGATCCCAGAAATTCAGCACAAGAACACAATATTAAAAGCTGTTAGAGAAAAGAAACAGATCACCTATAAAGGAAAGCCCATCAGAATCATGGCAGATTTCTCAACACAAACCCTCAAGTCAAGAAGAGCTTAGACTGAAGTATTTCAAGTCCTGAAAGAAAACAACTTCCAACCCAGATTGATGTACCCTGCAAAACTATCTTTCAAAATTAATGGAGAAATAAGATGCTTCCATGACAAAGAACAACTGAAGAAATTCATGACCATCAAACGAATCCTACAAAGAGTACTGAAAGATATTCTAGACAGAGATGAAAATGACCACAATTCCAAGAATAATAACAGAAAGAAGCCACCAAGCAGGGCAAGGAATTAAACAGAGGGGAAAAGCAGGGAACCAACAGCAGGAAAATAACAAGACAAAGACAAGCCAATACATATCAGTTATAGCCATCAATGTAAATGGCCTCCATTCACCAATCAAAAGAAACAGACTGGCAGAATGGATCAAGAAACAATATCCAACAACATGCTGTGTACAAGAAACACATTTAACTGAAAGTCAAAGGATGGAAAACAATACTCCATGCAACAGGAACCCAGAAAAAAGCAAGGGGAGCTATTCTGTGCACAGACAATGTGAACTTCAAACCAAGAATGATCAAAAGAGATAAAGAAGGTCACTCCATACTTGTTGGGGAAAACTTCAAGAGGAAGAGAGAACAATCATAAATATGTATGCACCAAATATGGGAGCACCCAACTATATAAGACAATTATTAGTAGACATGAAAAACCAAATAAACAATAACACATTTGTAATGGGAGACCTTAATACCTCATTGTCACAAAGAGACAGATCAACTAGACAAAAAATGAGCAAAGAAATATCAGAACTTAACCAAACCTGTGAACAAATGGACTTAGTAGATGTTTTCAGAGTGTTCCAGCCAACATCATCAGAATACACATTCTTCTCAGCTACACACAGGACATTCTCTAAAATAGGCCATATACTAGCCCATAGAACATGCTTAAGTAAATGCAAAGGAACTGAAATTATCCCATGCATATTATCTGACCATAGTGCAATGAAATTGGAAATTAATGGCAAAAGCAACTGCAAAAACTTCATGAACACATGGAAATTAAATAACACCCTCCTGAACAACAATGGGTTGCAGATGAAATTAAAGAAGAAATTAAGCAATATCTACAACTAAACAAGAAAGCAGATATAACATACTGGAACTTATGGGACTCAATGAAAGCAGTCCTAAGAGGGAAATTTATAGCTGTGAATTCTCACATCAGAAAAACAGAATGAGCACAGATAAACAACTTAATGCTACACCTCAGGCTTCTAGAAAAAGAAGAGCAAGAAAAGCCCAAAGCCCATACAAGGGAGGAAAAGTATAAAGATCAGAGCAGAAATTAATGCAATGGAGACTAAGAAAACAGTACAAAGAATTAGTGAATTGAAGACTTGGTTCTTTGAAAGAATAAATAAAATTGATAAACCCTTAGCCAACCTTATCAAAAAAAGGAAAGAGAAGACTCAAATTCATGCATTGAGGAATGAAAAGGGTGAAATTGTTACAGATCCTGTGGTAATTGAGAAGATCGTCAATACATATTTTGAAAATCTTTACTCTCATAGGATGGAAAACAGAAGAAATGGACAGATTCCTAGAAATGTGTGAATTACCAAAGCTGAATCAAGAAGATATAAAAATTCTGAATAACCCAATATCAGTTCATAAAGTTGAAAATGTAGTTAAAAAATTACCGACAAAGAAAAGCCAAGGTCCTGATGTATTCACGGCTGAATTCTACAAGAAATTTAGAGAAGATTTAATGCCAATACTCCTCAAACTCTTTCATGAAATTGAAAGGGAAGCAATTCCCCCTCATTCCTGTAGGCAAATATTAGCCTGATACCAAAACCACAAAAAGACTCAACCAAAGAAGAGAACTACAGGACAATCTCCCTAATGAATATAGATGCAAAAATCCTCAATAAGATTCGCAAACAGAATGCAGCAAATCATCAAAAGATTATACACTATGATGAAGTGGGATTCATCCCAGGAACACAGGGATGGATCAACATATGCAATAAATGTAATACATCATATCAACAGAGCCAAAGACAAAAATTACACAATCATCTAAATAGATGCAGGAAAAGCTTTTGATAAAGTCCAGCTCTCATTCATGATAAAAACCTTAGAGAAAACTGGAATAGATGTTCTGTACCTCATTCTGATAAAAGCCATCTATGACAAACCAACAGCCAACATCATACTAAATGGATAAAAACTGAAAGCTTTCACTCTAAAATGAGGAACAAGACAAGGATGTTCAGTATCATCACTTCTATTCAATATAGTTCTGTAAACATTAGCCAGAGCAATTACACAAGAGAGGGAAATAAAAGGAATGAGGGTAGGAAAGGAAGAAGTTAAATTATCATTATTCACAGGTGACTTGATACTGTACATAGAAGACCCCCAAAAACTCCACCAAAAGACTTCTAGAATTAATAACCAAATTCAGTAGTATAGCTGGATACAAAGTCAGCACTCAAAAATCAATAACATTTCTGTACACAAACAATAAACTTACTGAGAGAGAAATTAGGGAAACCATACCATTCACAATACCATCCAAAAAAATGAAACACTTAGGAATCAATCTAATAAAGGAAGTAAAGGATCTATACATTGAAAATTACAGTACTCTGAAAAAAGAGATCGAAGAGGATATCAGAAAATGGAAAGATATCCCCTGCTCATGGATAGAAAAAACCAACATTGTGAAAATGGCCATACTCCCAAAACTTTTATACAGATATAATACAATCCCAATCAAAATACCATTAGTGTACCTCACAGATCTAGAAAAAACATTCCTAAAATTCATTTGGAAACAAAAGAGACCTAGAATAGCAAAGGCAATCCTGGGCAACAAAGGAAAGGCAGGAGGTATCACTTTCCCTGACTTGAAATTATACTAAGAGTTACTGTGATAAAATCAGCATGGTACTGACAAAAAAACAGACCTGAGGATCAATGGAACAGATATGAAAATGTAGACACAACTCCAAACACACTCAGCCACCTTATCTTTGACAAAGGGCCATACATGTTCACTGGAAGAAAGATAGCCTCTTTAATAAATGGAGTTGGAAAAACTGGCTGTCTACATGCCAAAGACTAAAACTAGAGCCATGTCTATCACCGTGCACTAAACTAAAATCAAAATGGATCAAAGATCTAAATATTAAAATAGAAACATTGAATCTACTGGAAGAGAAAGTAGGGTGAAATCTTGAAGACATAGGTGTAGGCAGAGACTTCATGAACGAAACCTAAACTGCATGAGAAATACTCCAAAGAATCATCAATTGGGATCTTTTCCTATTAAGAAGTTTTGCACATCAAAAGAAATCACCAACAGAGTGAAAAGACATCCCACAGGGTGGAAAAAAATTTTATCCCACAGGCTCTTCGACAAAGGACTTACATCTATAGCATATAAAGAATTGAAAAAATGTGACCCCCCAAATAACCCAATAAAAAAATGGGCATGTGAGATGAATATGCACTTCTCAGATGATGAAATGCAGATAGCAAATAAATATATGAAAAAATGTTCAACATCATTGGTCATTCAAGAAATGCAAATTAAAACAACACTGAGATTCCATCTCACCCCAGAAAGAATGACTGTCTTCAAGAAATCAACCAATAACATATGCTGGTGGGGATGTGGGGAAAAAGAAACCCTTCCCCACTGTTGGTGGGAGTGTCGACTGGTGCAACCACTGTGGAAATCAGTGTGGAGACTCCTCAAAAAACTAGGATTAGAGGTTGCATTCAACCCAGCTATTCCCCTTCTGGGTATTTTCCCAAAAGAATTAAAAACATCATATCACAGTGATATATTGCACTCATGTTTATAGCAGCACAATTTTTAATAGCTAAATCTTGGAAACAACCCAAATGTCCATCAACTGAAGAATGGATAAAAAAGAAGTGGTATTTTTGTACAATAGAATACTACTCAGCTATAAAGAAGGATAAACTTGAGATTTTTACAGGTTAGTGGATGTAACTCGAGACCATACTCGTAAGTGAAATAAAGTAGCCTTATATGTGTAAACATCATACTGTCTTTCTAATGTAAGAAGCTGAAAGAGTAAATAAGATCCAAAATCTACAATAGATACTGTGAAAGGGAAAGAAACTTCTCAAAAGGAAAGAACAACTGTGATGGGGGAATGGAGAAAAGGAAGGGAAAAGGAAAAGTAAATAAATTTGTACATACATACAAGATAGTTTAGATAGCTATACTACTAATTTCTATAAGTCCATTGAAAAGAAAGGTTTGTGTTTATATCATTTGATCAATTTTTCATGCCTATGTCTTGTAATCTGAGCAACTACTTTGAAGATAACAATAAGCAATGTACTAACCATTGTTACTTTCCTACTGTCTTGTTTTGAAAATTTGTATCGTTTTTATTGTTTTTTCTCTTTAAAATAAAAAAAGCCTAAATGTGTAGCTAAGAGTCTAATTATTTTTGTATTAAAGTTTAAATGAAATCTCTATTTCTTAGAAATTAGCAACAAAGACAACCATATCACAACATGCCAAGTCTAGACAAATCAGTAATTAGAAAGAGTCATATCTTAAATATTTTATTTTATTATTAAATAAGAAACAATAGGTAACAAATAAGCAAAAATATTCTAGGAAAATAACAAAACC
This sequence comes from Erethizon dorsatum, assembly GCA_028451465.1. Lineage (NCBI taxonomy): Eukaryota > Metazoa > Chordata > Mammalia > Rodentia > Erethizontidae > Erethizon > Erethizon dorsatum. The sequence continues at coordinate 19,598,662 of CM051829.1, read as the reverse complement.
TTTTTCCTTTTGTTCCTTTCAGTTGATACTTTCCTAGTTGTTCTGCAGGATATTTATGATATATTGTCAAAAGTAACATGTTTTTCAAATTTTTGCTATTATGAACAATGAAAACAAGAATATTGATAGCAACTTAATTAGAAATAAGGAGGTCAAAATACAGAAAAATATTTTTTTGATAATGTTGGTGACATTTAGAATTAAAGACACAAATTAAATTATTCCCAAGAAATTATCATGGTCATGCTCAGAATAACTTTCTGGGATATTTGTGGAAGTAGTCTTCATAATAATGAACAATTGCGAACAATTTAAATGTTTTAATTATGGAACATTTTGGAGCACTCGCTCAGATCTTCCAAAGACTATTAAGAATACATAAAGAAATTGTAGAAATCATATCTTCCCTCTGAGATTACTTTTCTTTCTTGACCTGTTTTCTTCTATGTTAGGCATTAGCTCATTTCCTTATCAGATGTAGGCTCAGAGCCCAGTATGTAAACATTTTATTTTGGAGATAAGAATTAATTGAATGTGGGGAAGGCTAAGATGCACCTTTTAAATAAATTAAAAATGTCATTGCTGAAGTTATAACTTGAATATGATTTGCTGATCATAAGCATTGGTTTCTCTCTGTGAACTGAGCCGTTACTTGATATTAAATGCGTGGCATGAGAAGTGTTAGGCATTACACCACACCTGACCTTCAGCTAGTCTACTTGACTGCTATGCTAGGTTTAATAAAAGATCTGCAGCAAAAATATTGGTTGAGTCTATTTCTTAGTATTTTTATGTGACTGAAACATTGTATTGGCCAAATGTAAATATAAAAGCTGAATTCATGAATAATATTTGTGAGAAAGCTTACATACAATAGCACAGTTTTAGAAAAGGTCATTCATAACTGTTGTAGTAAATAAGGGATGGTCCAGGACAAATCATCCTGTTTGGCTTGGCTTCAACTCAAGTTAAAACTGTCACTAAGTTTAGCATTAAAAGAAAAAAAAAATCACAGAAGCACAAAACTTGAGAGAGGGAGAGAGCTGTGTGATATTTGTGAGAGACAAACAATTCTTTCATTCAGTATGTATTTATAGAGCACCCACTCTATGGAAGTAGTGAATTGTGGAATCCTTTCCTCCTTTAACTAATAACGTCACTCACCATTCCTTTGTCCAGCCTCCACCCCTTCACTTTTCATAGTCGTGGCCTTGTAAACCATGTTGCCCTCCCTTTCCCAACCACATTCGCATAGTGGGTTACATATAGCAGCCTGATCCATAAGTTTACTCTCCCCTTTATTTTTAATCTAGGCCCAGTTGTGTTTCTGTCACTCACAAGAAAAAGATTGTTGACAAATAATTTATTGAGTTAGGCACTGTTCTTGGTAAATACTGGAGAAATAATGATGAACAAGACCTAGGCTTTGAACTAATGGAGCCTCTGTGTGTGTGTGTGATGCCCTTTGTATTGTGGTTTTTGCCAAAATGTGGGAAGGGATGGCTGAAGAGCAGAGTCTACCGTGGGGACGATTTATGGTTCTGAGTCCTCCCCAATTCACCTCAGATGCTACATTAGGGTTGGTGAGTTGTATTTATAACACACACCTGCTTCTGTGGCTTATTTGATTAAGCAGGGTCTCAGAGATCTTTTATAGATTTGGTCATAAAACACTTTAAGAAAGTTCTAGCGTTCCTGCTGTAAAGATGAGTCAACAGAAAAAAAAATCTACATCTGTAAAATAATTTATGACCTACATGTGTGACCACAAATCTGAGGAAATATGGTGCAATGAGGATACTATAATCATCAAATGCAAACCACAGTGAAAGGCAAAGTGGATTTTTTTTCCTGTCAATTCTTTTTAAATTTTATTTTAAAATTTTATTTCATTAGTACATGTTTATGGTTCATACAGTTTACAGTCATCTTGGAGAGTGGTTACATGTACATACCACACCTTATTTCTTTTTTTTCTTTTAATTCCCTTCTTCCCTCTCCCTCCCTCCCTAACCCTCCAATCCCCCATCCCATTTTTCATTCTTATTGATATTATTAATCTTATCCCATGTTATGGCATATAATGTTTACATTAATTGAGGTTATTAGGTTTCGGTACATGTCATCTTTATTCTACTTATTTCTCCTTCCCTTTCCCCTTACCCCTTGTGCTTTTTCCCTTGGATCGCTTCCCTAGTGTAAGACATCCATCCCTTGTCCCCTTCAATCCATCCGTTATTATTCTCTAAGGCAAAGTGGATTCTAATGGAAAGATTTAATAGAACTTAGGAGAAAAGGATAAAGAAATTAGACCACAGAGAGGACAGATTACAGTGGAGTCCTTTTTAGGGGATTCAAACTAAACTATAATCAGAACCCCAGAAGGAAAAATAAAACAAATCAAAGAATCAGAAACCATAATCAAAGAAATAAGAGAAGAAACATCAGTGGCCTGAAAAAGATACTAATCTACTGGTAAAATGCTCACCTAAACTACAGCAAAATTAATCCATATGAACCAGCACCTACAACTCTGCTTCCTACAGGGTCTTCCATAGAAAAATATTTTTATTTGATGCACATTTGAAAAATGGTTTTGTGTCTGGTAAACATTCAAAATTTGCACAGTGTAACAACTTTTGAAAGATTAATGTTGTACTTTTGGTAGTTAAGTGAAGAAATACTAAGAAAAACAAATCAGTCTAACTTATTTTAACCCAGTAATTCTCTATACAATCATTGTTAAAATGTTATTTGTAATTTTTTTGTAGTAGTGAAGATTGATCCCAGTGCCTCACACTGAACATCTTCAGTCTTTTTTATTAATTAATTAATTAATTATTTTAAGAGTGGGAAGAATTTATTGAGTGAAAGAAAGCGTCTGTCTAAGACGGATAAAAGGGGGCCCGGGAAGTGGGTTGCCTGCCAACCCCACTTCTCAAGGATATTTATGGAGCAAAGCCATGAGGTGAGGTGGGCTTAGGTGGGACATATTAATTTATTTTGAGACAGGGTCTCTTTAAGGTGTCGGTGCTGGCCTTGAATTTTCAATATTCCCGCCTCAGTCTCCTGAGTAGCTGGAATTAAAGATGTGTAATACTGTACCCAGCATGATCACTTTTTTGAGGGTAACATTATTTTTAGATATATTTTTATTAGTATATATTAATTTTACAAAATATTTGGTTTTGATGTGGCATTTTTATACATGCACATAACATGTATAAAATATTTTGATCATATCTATCCTTTCACTACCCTCCCTTATACCCTGCCTAATTCCTTTCTTCTTGTCTATTAACATGTATCAGAATAGTATTCCACAGAAAGTATTTTGGTGTAACAACTATAACATTTCCTAATTCTAAAATTTCAATATATCTACATAGCTCTATCTCTGTTATCTCTACATCTGCATCTATGTATGAGGGGTGATCAAAATATACAGTGAATGTTTAAATAAAAATTTATTATAGGAAAAAACACATTGCCATGAATCCCCCTTAAAACAGTGCCCGTCATTTGGAACACACTTTGCCCTTCATTCTTGTCACTTTCTGAAGCAGTTCTGGAAGCCCTCTTTCATGTCTTTATGAGCTGTGATAAAAGATGTGGTGAATACTGCTACTGAGTGCAATCCATTGAAAAAGCAGGCTCATAAAAACATTATGTTGTATCCTCATCCACATTATTTACTGGACCTGGCACCATTCGACTTCTGGCTCTTCCCCAAAGTCGAAATGACCACAAAAGATAAATGTTTTGAATTGATTCAGGATATCAAGGCAGCCACTACAGTATAGGTAAAAATATGAAAAAGGACTTTTCCAGAACTGCTTCAGAAAGTGGCAAGAATAACAGGAAAAAGGTATTTAAAGTGAGGGGGAGAATTTTGAGGAGGATTAATGACAATGTGTCTTACTGGAAAGAAAAAACAAAACAAAACAAAAAGGCACCATTCACCATATTTTTGATCAAACTTGGTATGTAAATTTCCAGCTACCTTTTCTTTTTTTGAGACAGGGTCTCACTATGTAGTGCAGGCTGGCCTCAAATTCATGGTGATCCTTCTGCCTCAGCCTCTGGAGTGCTGGGATTACAGGCGTGTGCCACCATGCCCAGCTGGCCACCTATATTTTCTATACAAACATCTAGAGAGAAGTTTTAAAACATTGCATGAGTTTAGACAAGTGTACTGAATGTCGAATAAATGAAACAAAATGCCAGAAGACAGTGGAATTTTGTTTCCAGTTCTTTAAAGACAGAAGATTTTCTCAACTGAGTGCTATTCTTAGATACATAGAGGTTGAACATGTCAGCAATCCATATATGTTTCCTGAAAGATTTATTCTACCTTTTACTTCAGATCCATGAAGTCTGAAATTTTAAACTTTGCATTTTGCTTATGCTTTAAGCTTATCTTATTTCAATACTTACTAAAGACATAGATATAAATGTATATCTTTAAAAATTAAAGTCTTAAAATTTTGGCAATTTATATCATCTTAAAAATTTTATATCCTTTAAGACAGTAATTCTCCTTTTAGAAATCCATTCTAATGAATTAATATGAAGCACATGTAGCAGAAGATGCCCCTGCCCTAGCCAGTGTACTTCAGTCTGTTAGTTGCCCAAGTAATAGTTCCAGTTCCAGTTCCTGTTACTTTTGTTTCTTAGAAATGGCTGGTCACTGGGACGCATGGCTGGTCACTGGGATGCATAGCTGGTCACTATGATGCATATTGTAAGAACCAATCAAAGACAGCCAAGTACTCTGCTTCTTGCTTGCAACCCCATAAAAACCTCCCTCCCTGAGCCTTTGGAGCCTGATATTTTGGGAATGATCCCAATCAGTGCCCATCGACGTAAAATAAATCTGCCTCCGAATCCTGGGTGTTGTTTCAGTGTTTCTGTTTGCCATAGCACATGGACAAAGAATATGTAAGAAAGTTCATTCCATCTTTTAAATGAAGATATAAATTATGCAAGATGTTTTAATTGTAGTGGGATTTGGAGGAAAGTTTTCTACAGATTAAATTACTTGCTTACTTTTATTTTTCTTTCCCATTTTAATGACAATAATACATATCCATTGTGGAAAATTGCAAAACATCACAAAAGCAAAAAAAAGATGGGTCAATATAAGTATAGCAAGAAATGCTACAAGCATAGTTAGGTAGTGTGCCAAGAAATAGTTTTCCTATCAGTGAGTATATCGGTCAGTGCTTACTAGAAAAACAGATTTAATGCAAGATATACAAATATATAAGGATTTACAAGATTGACTTACAATGGCTGCCCACATAGTCAGGTATGGAAGAGTGCAAAAGGGCTGTTCGTGTGCTGGGGAGCCGAAGGAGCCAGTCAAAGACCTGGAGCTCACTGTAGTATCCTGTGAGAGTCTGTATCAAGAGGCTGAAGGGTCTGTTCTGGAAGGCAGAAGGGGCTGCAGTGGAAGCGGGAGATGACATCCAGGTGAGGGTGAAGTCTGGAGCTCCTCTGAGGAAACAGAAGTGAGCCTTCCTTCTTCGTTTCCCTTTTATTCTGCTCAAGTGACAGCCTACCCAGGATGGGTCATCTGTCTTTAGTAAATCCCCTCAGCCACAGCCAGAACTGTGCTGATCCAGTTTAGTCGGGTGTTTCTTACTCAAATTGACACAATAGCTAACTATCATAGTGAGAGTGTAGATCCTGATGGACACATAGTTTTAATAAGCTCCTGATAAATTTGCTTTTTATGATGCTTCAGTGCAAATTAATATCTAGCATTTTTTCAAAAAATATCTTCTTATAAGCAGTTTCCATGAAAACATTGTGAATATAAATAAGTCTCCCATAAAGCATGAGTGAGGAAATAAATATTTTATATCTCACAAAATTTTACACACCATAGGTTTATGACAGAGTGAGTTAAAATGGATGGTTTGAGAATGAGTACTATTTGTTTTATCCCTACATTATTAAGAACTGTTGTATGCTGCTGAACTATCATTTATCATTTTCACTTAGTGTACTGTGTAAATGAAACTTGGCACAAGCAATAATCGGGAAATTTGAGTGTCAGTACTGGCTCCTGGCAGGAGGTAGGACACACTTCCCAGTAATAGCTGGGAACCCAGATATCAGGGAATTAGCAGTGGAAGGGAATGGAAACCTGGAACACCTGCCGGGGATCAAGTTCAAATAGGGCATGGAATTCTCGTCACCCCCAAGAAGGCGTTAAGAGCCTAAGGAGTGGGCCAGTGATATAGCTCAGCGGCATAAGGGTCTGCCTGGCAAGTGCGAGGTCCTGAGTTTGACTCCTGGTACCCGCATAAAAAAAAAAAAAAAAAAGAGCCTAAGAAGTAATTTGCGGGTATTAACAAGGGCAGGGTGGAGATAGCAGAATGTTGATCGAAATAAATTCCTTTGAGGAATTCAGATTTAGATCAGGGATAAAAAATTTAGATCAGGGATAAAAAAGAACAACATCCTAATTGAAGATTCTAGATGAGAGTGTTAGTAATGAAAAGGAGAGGATGTCTAATACCTGAATTTTTCAGATTTTCAGAGATGTCTGTGTGACCATTAGATAAGGAACGAGTTCTCAGATTATAGGTTCAGCACTGGAGGTCAGTTTAAGCAACACCAACACAGAAGGAAATGTTGACATTTGCTAGAGCCTCAGGATAAAGTGAATATTTTGTCACAAGAGTAGGTGAAGGCAGGCATGAAAGAACTAGAGAAGTTTTCCTTACTTCTAACACCATAGCAAACACACATGACTTGGAATCTTTGTCAAAACATAGAATTTATGATTCTGTGGTAGGATAGGCCACCCAGGGTTACATTTCTGACAAATTCCCATGTGATGCTGGTGCTGCCTGTCTGAGACTCAGACTCTGAGAAGTACCTCATGGATGATGCCAGGCTGTTCAGGAGGCTGAAGAAAAAGCAAGAATATCATGAGATGATGGACATGGTGAAATGCAGACACACTGGTGCCACTTTGAAAAACACTAGCTGTAACTGGCATTTCCACTTCAAGGATGTGGAACTTAACTCCCCACCTCTCAGGTATGGCTGTGCATGGCAACTTCTGAAGGGTACAGATGGAAAAAGAGAAAAAAACAGAACTGTACTTTGGAAAAAAATAACAAATACTTCTTTGGCCATGTGACTGAAGTCATTGTCATCGGTGATGTTAGATTGACATTCTACATCCTCAATACAGTATGATGAAAATGGCTCTTTATCTCTGTGGCCCTCTTTCCCCAAACACATAACCAGAGTCTTTCATGTGAAAAATAGACAAATCCCAGTTGGGGGACATTCTGCAAAACACCTGACTGGTACTCTTCCAAATGGTCAAGGTCATTAAAAAAAAATGAAAGCCTGAGAATCTGTCACAGCCTAGACGAACATAACTAAAAGTTATGAGGTATCCTGGCTGGCAACCTAGAATGGAGAAAGGATATTTGGAAAAAAATTGAGGAAATCTGAATTAAATATGGGCTTCAGTTGATAAGAATATATCAATATTGGTTCATTAATTTAAAAACATTGCCAAACTACATAAGAAGTTAATAACTGGATGCAGGGTATATTGAAATGTAGTACTATTTTTGCAATTTTTTCTGTCCTAAAAATTCAGTTTTTTTTAAAAACACATACCCAAAGCATACCAAATGAAGCAACAAAATGGCATGCCACCTGTTATGGTTTATATCTAGATGTTCCTCCACAGCCTCATGCACTTGGAGGTGGGGCTTTGGAGAGGTGATTGGAACATGGGGCATGATACGAATTAATGGGTTTAGTCTACTGATGAGTTTATAGCTCAATGTGATTTGGGAGGTGAAGCCTGGTTGGAGGCGGTGGATCACTGGGGCATAGCCTGGAAGGGTATACTTCTTTGTCTCCTCCCTTGATTTCTCTTTGCTTCTTGCCTGCCATGCCATGAGTTGTCCCTCCTCTGCCATGCCCTTCTGCCATGGCACCCTATCTTGGAGCCAGCCAATGATGAACTGAAACCTCCACAAACTGTGAGCCAAAATAAACATTTCCTCTTTAAATTGGGGCTGTTAGGTATTGTGTCTCAGCAACAAGAAAGTAACTAAGACAACACTTTACATCTCAACAGGGCAAAGTCATTTATGTGGAGGCTCACATCCAAAATGGGTGCTGAACATGTGAGCTGTCAGAATGAGGAAGGCAGTGAAATTGTCTTTTAAATTTGTTAAATATATTAGGTTTCATGCTCTGCTGTTTATGATGAAACCTAGGAGAAGTTCCTCTAATCACTTTATGAGGAACAGTTGTGTATCTCCTGGATAAACTTATGGATAGCATGAGTCATGTGACAGATGGTGTCTCCTTTTCGCTTCTGCTAAACAGTTCTGTAACCTACCTCTACTGAAGAAGCAGGGCCTTTTAGCCTGCCATATACCAGGAACAGTCCTGTTTCAAAGCATCTCTTTCTTGCATTCTCTTTAAATTTATGTAAGCTACATTTAGTTTGTATCCTTCTGTTTTTTAAAATATGTTCCTTCAATAAGAACACCTGTTAAATACTTCTGTTTTGTTTCATTGCTGAGTAAATTCAAATAGAACAAAAATGTAAGACCAGTTTCTTTAATTTCCTTCTATCTATATGATAGCACTTCTACCAACTCTCCAAGTTCCGTAAATTTCTCTTTTATTATTGCCTTTCCAGAATTCCAAAATTCTCCAGAGGGTTATTTTACTAACCACACACCTGGACTTCTTTTCACTCATTAAAACGCTTACCATGAAATATTTCAACAACAAAGATTTCATTGGATGCCTTCAGGGGATTTTAGGGAGCAAGCTCACTATTTTGAAAGCTGATATATAAAGAGTAAGAATTAAGTATTTACTCTTCTTCTACTTAAACTGTACCTCAATAGTTGATGCAGTTTTGCTTAAAGGAGAACTTTAGCTAAAAAGGGGGAAGGAATGGCATTAGAAAAATCACAGTTTGTAGCCTCTAAGGAAGGAAAAGAATAGATAATGGTTATCAGTTGCTGCTAACAACAGAAAAATAGAGAAAAACTGAAATTATGTACTTTCTGATAGAAACACACAATGTCATTATGAAATATTTCTACCAAAAGTCAAAGCTGAGTGCAGGGAGTGTAACTCAAATGATGGAGTACTTGCCTGACATGAACAAGACCCTGGGTGCAATCACTAAATTACATGGAACGTAAGAATAGGACATAAGAACAAGTAAAGTTCGATGTAATCTGCACAGTTCAGATTATGGGAAACACTACTGGACAGATGATTGTATTTTTCATTGTATAAATTGCAAGAAAAAAGGAAATTTATAGATTAAAAGACATTTAAAACACTTATGAACCAAATACAATGCACCCTGATTTGAGCAAATTATAAAAAATAATGGTATTGTGATTATATTAAAATGTCTTTATTTTTTCAATATATAGTACATACTGATATATTCATGGGTAAGTAATATGATGCTTTGAGTTTTTTTTGAAATAATCCTTGTTGGTTTTTTTTTTTTTTTTAATGTGGGTACTGGGGGTCGAACTCAGGACCTCGCGCTCCAGCAGGTGCCCGTGCCGCTGAGCAATATCACCGGCCCTTTTTTCATATGTGGGTAACGGGAGTCGAACTCAGACCTCGCGTTTGCCAGGCAGGCGCTTATGCCGCTGAGCAATCTCACCAGCCTTGTTGGGGGTTTTGATGTGAGTATATATAAAGTCAGATAGGCTATAAAATTATGACTGTTGAAGCTGGGCAATGTACACACACAATATAAAATATGTAGTAAATGGTGCTGTATTGTATTGTTTTTCTGTTTGTGTATACACTTGAAAATATCCACAAAAATAGTTGTAAAAGATTTAAAATATGGACACTAATATAATGACACCCCATATATACAGCTCTAGTTTAATTTAAAAATCTAGGAATTGCTGTATTTCCCTTTATGTGCTTCCCCAATTAAATCTTATTCCCTTTCTCTCAATCACATTTATTAATTACTCCCATTATGCAGTTAGCATTTTAAGATATATGTGTACATCTCTAATTAATATAAATGATCCATTGCACATTTTTAAGCTACCACTCTTATCTGTGGTAGTATATTGTATATTGTATATATGTGTGTGTATTGTATGTTGTATATATGTGTGTGTGTGTGTGTATTCAACAACACTGTGTTTGAGTGATTTATTAGTGTTAATACCTGAAGCTTTAGGCCATTCACTTTCAGTGTCATATAGAATTTATTGTAAAAATATAATTGGGTTGTTTCCAATTATTCACTATTACTAAAATGTTTGAATTTCGTATACATTATCTCTTTGGCATCAAGGTCTTGTAGCTGGGAGCAAGAATGAATGGCTTAAACGTCATTAAATATTGTCAGTGGCTCTCTAAGTGTTAATACCAGTTTATATTTTCCTACCCTCAATGGATGAAAGTTCTCATTTCTCTACCCACAAATACAGTGTTGCCAATATTTCAATTTATCTTATATAAAAATTGAATCTTTATATATAAATTGAGACAATAAATGATACAATGGTGGACATAGGAGGCAGGAACCAGGTCTGAATTAAAACCATACATTGTTACCTAGCATTGGCCAAACCTGTAGTAGCAACTACATGAATACTGTATAAGTTGAATGATTGAAATAATGCACTCTGGGGAGGAAAAGCCAGTTTTTGTTAGACTTTGACTTCCAGGCCAAACAAGTTACATGTGTTGTCATATGTTTTAGTTACATTTCTTATTGCTGAGGTAAAATACCCAACACCCAAAATTAAAGGAGGAAAGATTTATTTGGCTCACAGTTTGTAGAGGTTTCCGCCCGTAGTTGGCTGGCTCCAAGGCAGGTTGGCATGGCAGAGGAGCATTGCAGAGGAGAAATAGTTCATGGCAGGCAGAGGCAGCAAAGCAGTGAAGTGATGAAGCTGCAGCAGCATGCAACAGCAGCAGCCCTCTTTCTGTCCTTTATATTCTATCTAGGCTACCTGTCCTTCAGGTGGATAGTGCTCACACCCAGGGTGGGGCATCTTTCATCCTATCATTGCACCATTAATCCCAGCACTGTATCCTTAATCCCACCATCACATGCCCCAGATCCAGCCACCTCTGAAGAGCCCCACCTATGACACCCTGAGGCTTTGGGGGACATCTGGATAGGAGCCATAACATTGTATGTGATGAGGAACCTTTGGGGGCTCCGTGGCCCATACTTACAAGTAACCAATGTTGCTCATTTCCCAAGTTTGAAACATAGAAAATAATGTGCATACTGATAATATGTAATCCAATTTTATCTTTTTCTACTTTGAAGTTGTGTTTTGATTCTTCTTTTGTCTCACTGCCAGTGGTTCAAATTAGATTAATGTATGCTCACGGCTGAAGGTTCTTGATGACATTTTATATATACACAGTATATGCTTCTAGGTTAAATAGTATTGGCATAAGTTTTCTAGTGCTCTGCAACATACAAAGGCTCTGTGTTGTCTTTAAGAAAGATTTTAGTCTTCTTGCATTTAAAGTCTATAATGTCTATCCCTTATTTCCTACTAGCTTTCCACATCTCCTTGAAGAATATTTCCCTTTCACCATTATGTGTATCCTTGTGATCCCTGGCTCATTCCAAAGTTTTTTTCTAGACTAAGTTAATTTATTCATTATAGTTTACTAGTCTCCGAGGGCTATTTTTTTTTGTTTCCACTTAAACTTATCATTTATTAATTTTTTTCAACTGGTGCTCCTTTACTTAAAAGAAAAAAAATACATGGTTTAAAAATAGCTTTATCCCATTCCCCTAACTCCCAGATCTAATTAATAAGCAAACTTAAGAACTGAAGGTAATATACAGTTCCTTTTCATGTCTTTTCTTTATTTTTATTTTTGGAACCAGCAGTTGAACTCAGGACCTTGCACTTGCCAGGCAGGTGCCATGCCACCGAGCTATATCCCTGGCCCCCTTTTCATGTCTTTGTATCAGTCAATACATGAATAAATAACTGAGTGAGTGAACAGAGTTGGGATTTGTAAGAATTTAATGTATGGTGACTTATGGCTAAGTAGAGAGGCAGAAGACAAATGAGTCTGTCCCAGAGTTGAGAAATATGAGACTTATGCCCTTCACAATAATGACTCCAGTCCATTGCATAAATAGAAAATTCCAGTTTAAATATTTATTATATTCTACAATAGTGACATGCTTGTCTTTTTTCCCTACTAAATGTACACTTCTGTTTGCCTGCTTCCCTCTTTTCCTGATGCCTGGAACACCTTGTCATCATCATGAACCCCCTAAATTGGCTTAAATGTCATAACTTAATAACTGTACTTTCCATCAAGTTATAAGGCTTTATTTTTAAAGCTTTCTTGTGACATAATTGATAAACAAAATTGCACATATTTGATATGTACATCTTGAGCTTTTACACATGCATATACCCATCATCACGACAAAGTATCAGACCCATGGTCTCCAAAAAATTCATTTTGTTCCATCATCTGTTTTTATTTTTTCTTGATATTGAGGGTTGGTTTAACATGGATAGTAAAGTGTTGTCAAGAGAATAAAAAAAAGTTTTGAAGTTTTTTTTTCCATCACCATTTTAACTCATTTTCATTATTTGGAAAAGCAAACACAGTAACAACCCAGAAATGTCTCCCTGTGATTTACAGAATCTGTGAGTAACCTCAGATCCTTAAAGTCAGGCTGAGTAACTTCAGGATGAGCTGTCCCATCTCCATGATACCCCTGTCCATCTGTCTCTGCGACTTCCTTAGTCAGGGTTTACTTAACCAACGAGCTGTAAAACCAGATCGTCATAGTGCGACCCAGCCTCAAAATTTTCCTTCTGCTTGTGAAGCTAAAGAAGTTCCAACTTAATCCCTTAGTCTTTGTGTAGCTTCTTGATGCCTAAATTTTCAGTTATAGATGTGCTTTCAAAAATCACCTATTCACTTTTGAAATTACATGACTGAGTGAATCACCACTTAGTGAGTGCTTATAAAAGTGCTGGACCATCAGTCACTACTTATCTTTTGGTATCTCCGTGGAGAATAATAAAAGCGGTGAGCAGCTGAGATCATGCGCTATGTGCCAGGCTGGCTCTGAGAGCCACATCTGTTCTCTTTTGTTCTGCTGCTCAATCTGATGCTAAGCAATTTGGTGCCTGGAAGGCAGGCAAGAAGCTAGACATGCGGATGGGGAAAAATGGATAAAAAATCCTCATTTCCTTACATCAAGAAAAAGCATACTTTCCTTGATCTTTTAAAAAATGTATACGGATTATCCTCTCCATTTTTTTTTTTTGTATTTTCTTGGTCAAACAAACAAAACCCCCAAAGCAATCTAAATCCCCATAGTAATAGCTTTAGTTAAAAAAGCATAGTCTATTCAAATAGTGAAATATTTTATGGCCGTTAGTCATTATTGAGAGTATATGCTGAATTTTGAAATGTTTAGGTTAAAAAGAAGAGCATTACCTCAATTTTGTAATGTATGTGTTAAGTCCTATCTTTGTTTATGTGCATGCACAGAAAAAATATGGACGGAAAGATACTCAGTGTTAGCAAAGTTGAATTTAGATGGTGGGACTGATTATATGGGCTTTTTATTTTTTATAACATGTTTCTTTGCTAGACTATGTATATATGTTTTAGTAATTAAGAAAATGATGTCAAAATAGTAAGATTTTTTGTTAGATTTAAGATGATCCAGAGCTCTCCTGTTGAGTGAAGATACCACCAAAAGTGTAATAGAGCTTATTAACTAAAGTGACAGAGATTTACGACCACGCGGGGGCAGGTAAGGAAATAAAAATTTGAGTTATTGAAGTTCCACAAGCGTTTCTGAGAATCAGCTTTGGGAGCCATTGTTATATGTGATTTTATTAAGTTTCTTTTTTTAAAATAAGACAACTTTATGAAACCAAAGTTCTGCATACCACACAATTTCTAAACTTAAAATATAAGATTCATTAGACCCCAGCACATTGATGGAGTTGTACAGTCACAACCACAATCGAACTTAGGTCATTTTTGCCGTCCCGAATCAAAACATTTTATCTACTAGTTGTCAATTTAGGTAACCACTGAGCTAATATCTTCATAGATTTTCCTATTCTGGGAATTTACTTTTTTTTTAATTTCAAAATGGGCCATACTCACAACAATAAAGACCTTAACATATCCAAAGAAGTATAAATCCTGCAATGTGAGCTCTCATGCCATATTAGATGAGACCAGAGATGGACAACAGAAACACTTTATTAAGATTGTGATTTTACTAAGTTTTTAACTGAGTGGAGACACCTTAGTCATACGGGGCTTTTCAGTTTGGGAGTTGGGAAGCCCAAGGTCAGAGCACTGGCAGACTTGGAGTCTGGTGAGGGCCTGCTTCCAGGTCCATAGATGACACCTTGTCGTGGTGTCCTCATGTGGTAGAGGGCCACATGAGCTCCCTTCAGACTTTTCATAAAGGCTCTGCCACAAGGACGGTTGTGGCTTGTTTAGATGCCCCCCCAAAGCCTCATGTGGTCACAGGTAGGGCTTTTTCAGAGGTGCTGGGTGTAGCATGTATGATTGATTCATGGTGCAATGCTGGGATTAAGAGCATATTATTACAAAATCAGTCCACTGATTGGTTTGGTACCATCCTAATCCCAGTAACCTAGATAGAGAATAAAAGTGGCAGAAAAAAGCTGCTAAGGTTCCCTGCTTGCTTGTTTTTACTACTTCTGCCAGTTTCTCCTCTGCCATGCCCCACTGCCAAGCCACCCTGCCTTGGAGCCAGCCGATTATGGACTGAAACCTCTACAAACTGTGAGCCAAATAAACCTTTCCTCCTTTAACTTTGGGTGTTGGATATTTTATCTCAGCAAGGAGAAAAGTAACTAAGACAAGGACCCACCTCCTGATACTGTTACCTTGGGGATTAAGATTTCAATCTAAATTTTGAGGGAACACTGATGTTCAGACTGTAGCAGAGGTCAAATTCTCAGTTCATAGAAATGCTCAAAAAGAAGGCTGGAGAGAACGGAAATCTTAGTTGCTCAACAGTTTCATCTAAGATTGCTGGCCTTGTGGAAAAGTTTGAATGAAACAATCTGACTATCCCATAAAGGGCTAGGATGAGACCAAAAAGTATTTTTTCCACTACAGCAATACAATGCTGCTGTACAGAATTAGTTCCTTTCATAAAGAGAGCCCTGACTTATAGGAGGCCTTTGGGCAGTGGCTGTGCTCCCAGCTAGACGCTCAATTTCAGCAATTCTGCTCAACAAGGTATTTCTTGGCAGCACTAGTTGTATCTGTTCATGAGTGGTTCTTCTGTAAAAAAATCATTTGAGGGCCAGTGAAATAGCTCAGAGGCATAAGCGCCTGCCTGGCAAGCGTGAGGGCCTGAGTTCGACTCCTGGAACCCACATACGAAAAAAGGGCTGGTGATATCGCTCAGCGGCACGGGCACCTGCTGACGCGCGAGGTCCTGAGGTCGACCCCTGGTACCCACACACACACACAAAAAATCATTTGAATGCTCTTTTATATTTATTTTTCGCCATCAGTTTCTCCAAATTGTTTTTGTTTGAAGAGACACAAATAAAGATATAAGAAGATATTCATTATTAGTTGCTTTACTGTATTTCTTGTACAAAGCATATATTTTAATAATAAACTTCTATAAGAGCACAACATGTAGAAAATGTAATATCTTAATATTTTTCCAACTTGGTTTTGGGTATGCAATTTTTGCATGAATAAGCTATCACTTTTTTATTTCTTTTGATCTTTTTATTCACTGTTGTTTTATAATTTAAGGCACACATAAATTAGTCTCTTCACTCCCAAAGACATTTTTAACATTAATTTGCATTTTTATTGGTTGAATAAAAAACATGAACAAAATTAGTACAAAATTCTTCTCATGAGTTCTCAAGAACTGAGATAGAAACAGGAATACTTAATTTAGAGTTTAATGTAGAGGAGGCAAACTTAAAAAATATTATAACTTTTTCATTATAAACAGTATATAAATGCATACATATATACATATATATATATATACATATATACATATGTATATACATATATGTTGTGATTTAAAAATGTGGTGAGGGCCAGTGAGATAGCTCAGCGGCATAAGTACCTGCCTGGCAAGCGCGAGGTCCTGAGTTCGACTCCCGGTACCCACACACACACACACAAAATTTGGTGAGTGTTTAAATATAAAAAAAGTTATTACGGAAAAAAAAAACACTGCCATGAATCTGCCTGATAATACTCCCACTCGCTTTGAGCACGCATATCCTATTGTTCTTGACAGTTTCTGAAGCTGTTCTGGAAGTTCTTTTTCGTGTCTTTAGCTGCACTGTCATGGCTGCCTTGATGTTCTGAACTGATTCAAAATGTTTACCTTTCCTGGTTATTTTGACATTGGGGAAGAGCCAGAAGTTGTATGGTGCCAGATGCAGTGGACAGTGGATGAGCACAACTGTGATGTTTTTACGAGCCTGCCTTTCTGCTGGATGGCATGGTGGTAGCATTCACTGTATTGTTGATAACACCTCATACAGGTAATTATGAAAGAGGACTTTCAGAACTGCTTTACAAACTGCCAAAAAATGATGGGACAGGTGTTTGTTCAAAGTGAGAGGGAGTATTTTGAGGGAGATTAATTTGCAATGTGTCTTTTACTGTAATAACTTTTAAAAACTTTATTTTATTTTATTAGTACATTGTTGTTGTACAGGAAGTTTCCATTCTTCTTGCGAAGTAGGTGCATGTACATAACACAGCTTTTTTCTTTTTTTAATCCCCTTCCCACCCACTTTCCCTTCCTCTGCCTCTAAATCCTCTTTCCCCATTTTCATGATTACTGCTGTTATCATTATTCTTAGCTCATGTTTATGATATATAATGCTTATATTCATTGCAGTTATTAGGTCCTGTATACGGCATATCTTAATTCTTCTTCCCTTTCTCTTCCCCCTCTCCCTTTGGTCTTCTGGACCCTTTCTTATTTGCAAGTGATCTATCCCCTTGTTTCCTTCTATCCAGCCTTTATTTTTCTTTGTTTGCACTTTGCCTTATTCAAATGGGAGATTCCATGTGGTATTAAATCTTGTGTGTCTGATTTATTCCACTCAACATTATATTTTTTAGGTGCATCCATTTTCCTACAAATGTCTCAAAGTTATCCTTCTTTATATCTGAGCAGTATCCCATTATGTATATATATGAATCGTGTGTAGATACCAAAATTTATTTATCTATTTGTCTGTTGATGGGCGTATAGGCTGCTTCCAGGATTCATCTATTATGAACATTGGTATAAACATGCTGCATGAACATGCTGCTATAAACATTGGAATGCATGTATCACTGCAATATAATGTCTTTAGCTCTTTGGGTATGATAATTAGAAGGGGAATAGCTGATTCATATGGAATTTCTAATTTTAGTTCTTTGAGAAATCTCCATGCTGATTTCCATAATGGTTGTTTAAGTTTATATTCCCACTAACAATGCAGGAGGGTTCCTTTTTCACCTCAGCCATGTCAGCATTCTACTGTAATAACTTTTTAAAATTTAAATATTCACTGTTTATATTGATCATCCCTTTGTATTGTATAAATAGATAATGTTATTTCATATTATGAACTTTATTTGCCAAAGTCTGTGACTTCTCTAAAGTGTAATCAAAGAGTTTTATTCTAGACTTTTAGGTAATGATGCGCTTGGGTGAGGACTTGTCTTTTTTGACAATTGTATCTATACATTACCTGTCTAAATAAAAGAAGCACTGGAGTGGTGGGAATTAAATTGTGATAGTGAGGAGGTGTCAGCCTGTTCCAGTTGTGATAGCAAAATATCATAACCTGGGTGGCTTATAAATAACCAACATTTATTTTTCATAGTTCTGGAGATTGAATCGAGGAACCAGTAGATTTGGTGTCTGACAAAGGCCTGTTTCTTGGTCCATGGATGGTACCTTCTCACTGTGCCCTCACGTGGTAGAAAGGACAAGCTAGTTAGCTGGCTTTCTTTTATAAGGCAATAATCCCAATCATGGGGACTGCTAGTTACTCTTATAGGCCCTCCAAAGCTTCCTAAATTTTATGTAAATACAGAGACACACTCTTTCTCATAAAGCAAAGATCCTAATGAATATAGAGTTTCAAGGTCTACCCAATAGTGGGTCATAGAAAAATTTATACAAGAAAAAATTCATATCGATCCCATTTTAAAAGTGGCTATGTCTTATTTTGCTGAACAAATGTAAATTCAATTAATCCCTCACTCTTGAATATTTAAGTTTTCTCATATTTTCCACTAATATAAATAGCATATAAAGACAAATTCAAAAATCTCTGCATGAATAGATAATTATTTGCTTTGCATTTATTTCAAGAAGTGAGAATGCTGGGACATGTGACTATGAAACTTAGGGTAATGATTCTTTGAAGGCTTTTCTATACTCACTGTCTTCTCTTCATAGCCTTCTCATTTCCTGGACTGCTGATTTTTGATTTCTGTCTGCATTTATTCCACTGCAACTTTTCTTACTAAGAAATCTAAGGATTGCTTCCCCATATTTAATTTTACTTGAGCTCCCTTTGGCATTTGGGTTTGATGGTTGCTTCTTGAGGTTTTTTAAATTTAAATTTAAATTTTTTTTTGCCTTTTTCAGACCCATTTCTCCCTCGTTGGTCCTTACTTTTTGGTCTGTTTCTTCTAAGACGTCTTCATTGGTTCTATTGTAACATCCATGTTTTTTAACATCGTGAGCACTAGATTTTCATATTTGGCCCTCCACAGTTCTGATGTTTTAAATTCTAACCTTGGGTAGACATAATGTAGGGTTTACATGACTGCTTAGCCTTCAGGTCTCTTTCTTATTTGGGGAAATCCCCATTTGAATAAATGATTGTGGTAGAAGACATTTCTCTTCATGTACGCTGAGGGCCAGGGCATGGACAGGTGACCTAGATAGACTTAGTGGATTTGGTGCTGTGCACCATGTCTTTAAGTGATATAAGCTGAAAGAATCATGATAGTTAATTCACACTGCTAGAAATAATATCTGAGGCAGAGTCAGTGCTGTGTTTTTGCATCCTTGTCTGGCAGGACTGGAATTGCTCATAGGTTGTTGCTGTGTTTCCTGCTTCTTGGGCCTCTGTCACCTCCTTGGTTGCTGCCCATTTTCCCAGTTCTCATTTTCAAACCACTAGTCAAGTTTCTGAGTCCAAGAAAATGTTAAAAAGGCTCCTTTTCTGTTTAAGATAATTAGAGTTTCTTTTGCCTCTACTCAGGACCCTTACTGGAATAACATAGACCTTTGGGGGTCATTAGTTTCCATTTTAAATTTTTGTTAGTATTATATATTTGCAGTATATAACAATTACATTTCTTGTGGGGAGTTGGTACATGTGCATAGCATATCTTAATTCTTTTTTCATCCCTTTGCCCCTTCCTTCCCTCTCGCTCCATCTCTTGGTTCGCTTCCCATCTGCAAAATAGCCATTTCTCTGTTTTCTATTATCAGTCTTTCATTTTGCTCTTTATTTATATTTTGGATTTATCTACTGGCTTATGCCTGTGTGCTTATGACTTCTAACTCCTCACCCCACAAATCTGTATTGAGTTCTAGACTACTACATCTGTTTACTAAGAATTACTGTCTAGATGCCCATAGACATGACAAGCTCAACTAGTTAAAAAATAAACTTCCAAAGTTTCTCTCTTCTATGCTCAACCTCAGTAAGACAATAGAAAGTGAGACTAATACGTAAGAATGAATGATCTATTTGGTAGAAGATAATAAAGGCAATTAAAACTAAAACAGGGAAAGGGGAACTGGAATAATTGACAAGTTGACATTTATCAAGAGTAGTAAACGTAGGACTTATTGAAGAGTTAACACTTAAGCTAATTGAAGAGAGTTATTCAGGTAGGTATTTTAGGGGGGAACATTCCAAATGAGAATAAACCTCTAAAACTTAATGCACATTTAGTGTATTAGTCATTTTCTGCTTCTGTAATGAAGTTCCTGACGTTTACTTAGCTCACAGTCATGGAGGTTCAAAGGAATGATGCTGGCATCAGATGGCAGATGGTGTCATGGTGGGAATACATGTGGGAGCAAAAGAGTCAAAAGTTAAAACTCTTTTCCAGAATTGAGTTTGGGTGAAAACAGACAAGCAGAGAGTGATTCAGTGGTCAGTGTCAGGCTTTTATAAAAACTCATTCTCATGAGAACTAACCAAGGCAGAAGTACTTTAATCTCTTACCATGGCAGTGCCTCCAATAACTTCCCATTAGCTCCATGTTTTAAAGGTCAATTCACCTCTACAACACCACACTGAGGACCAAGCCTCCAACACTTGACTGTATCCAGACCACAGCATTGGTATATTTGAGGAATAGAAGGGATGTTAGTGTGGCTAGTGTAGAGTGAGGAAAGCAGATAAGGGTATGGAATCAGGGCTTTGAATGAGAAAGGAGTAACTGGAAGCTTTTGAAGAATGTCAGTGATACATTCTGACTTAATATTTAAGCAAGATTTCTTTGATTGTCACCCAGATTGAGTTCTGGAAAGAGCTTTTGGCTCCTTCTGTTCCCTTTTACTCCCACTTCCAATCAGCCCCTAAGCCTTCTAGTTCTGTCTTTTTCATGTCTTGTTTGATTGTGTATCTTCTGTACCTCGACTCACACTGTCTTAATTTCATTCCACCTCCTTCTAGGTTATCAAAACTGACAGATGGTTCGATATCTTCTTTCTTCTCCTGCAGTCATGCCTTTTGCTTGAATGTATTTTGTGATGTTTCTATTTCAATAGAAGTTTATAATTTATGCTGTTTAGAATTATCTTGTACTTTCAAAAATGTGAAAAGAAGGGAAGAATTATTAACTGCTGCCACTTTATTGTTTGAAATCCTGTCAGGTAATGAGGCAGTCTTCAGACACATAACACACTGGGAGAGATCTTTGCATTTCCCTGATTTACTTCTTACACATGAACAAGAGAAAGAAGCAAAGAAAGAAACAGACATAATCTACTTTTTGAACCACCTTTGTTCTGTATTTTAGGGGAAATGTTGTTGTATTTGTAATAAGATTTTATATTTGTAATATTTGCTGTTGTTGTATTTATAATACAATGTTATTGTAGTATTGTAGTAAGTGTCACTAATTTGCCTATCTTCAAGAAATTCTGGTTTATACTGTTTCCTACTTCCTAAAGTTTGAAGTTTCTCTTTTTTGAGGTGAACTAGCTTATCTTTGTGGTTTAAGGAAAATTGCTCAGCATTGTTTCAGCAAACCTCAAGGACATCCTCTTGTTTTTGAACCTTTTAATCTTATACACAGCATGATTTCAACTGAAATAAGGATGGTCTGCAATATGTATTGCAGACCCATCAATCAAGAAACCCATCAATCAAGAAACATTCTTCCAAGAATTTCATTAGTTCTCTGGAAACATGCATTCACGCTTTCTTTCTTCTGTCTGTCTGTCTGTCTCTATGTCTATTTCTCTTTCTCCCTCCCTCCCCCTCCCTCCTTCCTTCCATCCTTCTTTCCTTCCCTCTCCTTCCCTCCCCCTCTTCATTTATTTTTACTTTCTTTCTGTCCCCCTCCTTCATTTTCTCTATCCTGTCAAACCCATCCTTTATACTGTTTCAGGATGATTTTCTTTGTATGTGCTGTTCTCTTTTTCCCAGAATGTCTTTGTTTTTCAAGACTAAAGTATTTGTCCTTTAGGAATAAGACCAAACTAAAACAGTTTTTCTTTTGTTAAGACTTCTTAGAGTTATCTGCAGAGAGCTGCCCACTCCCTCCCCTTCGTCACAGGCTGAAGCATTTCTGTTAATTTTTTTGTCATACCATATTAGGAACTGGCTTACTCAGAGAATCTGTCTCTTCCATTGCTGAAACCTTATGAGGTGTTACAGCTCAATACACTGACTAAATAAAAAAGTGAAGACATTGCATTAATGATTGATTACCGAAATTTGAGTATTGTAAATAACCATGGAAAAGTTTGAGTTCCAAGATTCTTTTCTTTCTGTCATTTGACTTGTTTTGGATATCTTAACAACTTCTATGTTGTCATGGAATGCAAATTAATTTTGCATAGTTGATTAATAGAAGCACATTAAAGGCAGTATTACAGGAAAAAGTAATATTCTAAATTGCAGACCTATCGGTCTTCAATGTATCCTTTCACATCTGTAGTCTGGCTTAATTTTCAATAAATGACAGGCTTGGGACTCCAAATTTAATATCCTAGATGAGGAACAAGATGATTTCAGTGGCAGATATTTAGTTGTTACACTTCTCTTGCTGTCTTTCACTTAATTGAGAAAAGTCTAGTTTAAGATTAATTTTAGAATTTATCAATTTTTTGATTCCTTAGACATTATTGAAATCAATTTAGAATTTATCTTTAATTCCTTAAAATATATTGATCTTTGATTTCATAAGTCTACATATTAGTCAGCTTTCCTATTGCTGAACACAGTACCCAACACCCACAGATTAAAGAAAGAAAGGTTGAATTTGGCTCATGTTTCAGGAGATTCAATACCTGGTCGGGAGACTCCAAGGCAAGAAGATCATGGCAGAAGGGCATGGTGGAGCAAATCCTCTTAGTTCATGGTGACTGAAACAAAGTGGGGAAATAGGAATAGTGGGGGGACTATGTATAGTACCAAAGACTGTGCCTCCATGACCCATGCAGAAATAAGCACAAGTATGCTGCATTAATCTGCTAGGTGTCTCTTAATCCAATAAAGTTGACATAACAGGATTTATGGTCACAGTCCACTCTGTGTCAACTTCATACCCAAATGCATCTGCTTAAATCATACTTAATCTCCAAATAAAGACAATGGCAAGTTTTAAGTATACTTAGCATAATACAACTATCCTGAGTAAAACTGGAAGCACAATAATTCCTTCCCCAAAGTCTCAGCAGTTCTAGTATTTTTCAAAAGTCCATGTGTCTTCCCAGATTTAGGGTGAACTCTTAGCTGTGAACCTTTGTAAAAATCAAAACAAGTTACATAATCTGCATTAGCACATGATACACAATAGCACAGGATGAACATTCCCCATTCCAAAAGAAGGAATAAAGGGCTAGAAAACAATCAGACCAAAGCAAGACTGAAAACCAGCAATGCAGACATTAAATCCTATAGCTTCATGTCCAGCATCCAGCACACATGGTGGTAAAATACTAGTTCCACAGGACATATATGACCCCACCCCATGATCTTGCTGGTTACAGTCCACAAATTTCTCTTGTGCTGGCTCCACTCATAGCCTGCAGCTTTTCTTGGCTAGTGTTCAACATTCCTGCCATTTTGACTTCCTGGGGTCTCCATGCACCTTTGGCTTCATTCCTGCAGTTTCACGCATTGCTTTTGCAGGGGTTTCTTGCCTGGCATCTCATGCCTTTCTGTGAAATCCGGAGGGAAATCTCCCTGACCCTACTACTCTTACATTCTTCATGCCAATAAAAACAGCAGCACATGGACAATGCCAAGGTCTGCTGTTACTGGAAGCAGGAACCAGATTCCTTTGGACTTTGGCTGCAGTGGCCTGAGAGTACCTGGGTAGCTGAACATGATGAAATGAATACCAGGGAACTAATTTGATAGGAGGCCTTGTTGAGCATGGGTGCAGGGTCTCTCTTTAATGAAAGGTTGACACATTAGCACCTTTGAGCCTGCCTTGGGTAAGCTCTTGCTAATTCCTGAGATGCCCTCAAGACAACTTTCTTTTGTCCCTGTACACATTACTTGGTTTCTTTTTAAAGGTGCTAATCTCTAGTTGTCACACCTCTTTTGGCTACATTGCACATCTCCCTTCTGGGCCAAAATTTTATTTTCTCAAATTTTTCTGTTGTGCCCTTTGCCCCTGATTCTCACTATAAATCTAGCTGAAAGCAGAACTCATGCTACAGTCTGAATATTGGGCCATCTTAAAATTTCCTCCACCAGATTAATTAGTCCACTGCACCTTAATCTCAGCTGCCTGCAACTTCATAGAACATAGGCAAAATGAAGACAAATTTCTGCCAGAGGGTAACACGCATGTACTAGTCCAAATGCCAGTGAAGTTCTTGTACCCAGATGAAAACTCTTGAGCCTGGGCTTTAATGACCACATTCCTGTCAGCATCCTGGTCTTCTGCTCTCTGACAATGATCATCCATCAAGCTCTATTTGCAGGATTCTAGGGCTTCTCTAGTCTGGACCTTCAAATCTTTCCAAACTCTTTTGGCATACCAGTCCCAAAAGCTTCTAAATCTCATGGTGAGGTATAATCACGATAACAACTATACTTCTGGTACCCAATTTTCTGTATTAACTTTTCTGATGCTGTACACAATACCCAATACCCACAAATTAAAGGAGGAAAGGTTTAATTTATGTCATATTCCAGGAGATTCAGTACATGGTTGGTAGACTGCAAGGCAGACAGGTCATGGTGAAAGGGTATGGTGGAGGAAAATCATTTAGTTTGTAGTGGCTAGGAAGTAGAGCTGGGAAATATTGTGAAAGAAATGGGCAAGGGAACATGTATAGTACCCACAGCCATGCCTCCATGACATCCAAGAGCATGTTCTACTAATCTGCTAGGCATTCCTTAATACAATAAGTTGACTTATCAAGATTACCAGTCACAGTCTAGTTTGAGATTACTTTTTAAACATATTGATCTTTAATTCCCGAGACATATATCATCTATATGCCAGTCTTGATAGTTCTGTTTTGTGTTCCTGGACTTATGTATTCCAAAGAAACTTTTAT
This sequence comes from Erethizon dorsatum, assembly GCA_028451465.1. NCBI lineage: Eukaryota > Metazoa > Chordata > Mammalia > Rodentia > Erethizontidae > Erethizon > Erethizon dorsatum. The sequence goes on along the minus strand of CM051829.1, from coordinate 19,573,827 downwards.
GGCACTACTCCAAAGAAACTTTTATTTTAAAGAGGCTTGCAGATGGAATTCCAGATCTAAATGTTATAGAGAGCATTGTGTCCTAGACATCAGATTTATAGATTTTGATTTCATAACTCTGAGAACTTTTTAGAAAGATTGGATTTATGACTTCCTGCCATAGCAAATATTTATTTTCACAACACACATATTTTCAGTGTTGGAAAAGCTTCAAAGGGCATGTTTAGGACTAATTTACACATTATTCAACTGTCAATTTGCACAAGTGAAATGGCTTTTGTGTACATAATAGAAAAGATAAAACTATTTGATTTTATAATAACATATGAACTTTGCTACTTTGATGTTTGATAGCTAACATGGTAATTAGTATATGGACCTTTTCCTGATCAATAGCAGTGAAAGATAAAAGGCCAACCTTTTGGCTCCGTTTTACCTATTTTGCAAAACAAACATACCTAATGGCTTGGTGGCTTAAAAACAACTAAACAGTAGTTTCTCATGACTCTGCATGTTGCTTTGGCTCTGCTGAGTGGTTCTTCTCTACTTGTTTTTGAGCACCAGAGTCATTTGAAGTTCTCCTGGATTGGAGTCTTCAAAATGGATCATTTATATGACTCCTGGTTGGTGCTTCCTGTTGACTGGAGTATATTGCTTCTCCCTCATGTGGTCTTTCTTTTTTTTGCAAGGTCTTTTCATAACATCGTGGCTAGACATCAAAGGATATGAGTGGAAGTTGTCCTTGTAGTAAGACAAGGGCTCAGAAGGGCAATTTTGTTGGCTTCTATTGGTCAGAATAGCTTAATTACAGGGAAGCCCTTGTTGCAAGAGAGGTGAAATCAACTCTGCCTCTCAAACTGGGAGTGGCACATTTTTGCAGGGGAAGCAGGAATTCATGGTGCCTATTTCTGGAGATGAGCTACCACAGACCCTTAATAGGACCCTCAGTTTTACCTTTCTGTACTTGCTATTTAGCTCCATTCACAACCTCAGTGGCACTGTTGTTATTGAAGGAAGCTCATGGGTTAGACTGACTATTCCTCTACACAGGAATTAGCAAATGAAGATTTATAAAATTTCTGAAAATTTATGCAAAATTTTATACATTGTGATTTTTTTTTTTTTTTTTTTTTTTTGTGGGTACCGGGGGGACGACCTCAGGACCTCGCGCGCCAACAGGCACCCGTGCCGCTGAGCGATATCACCGGCCCCTTTTTCGTATGTGGGATCCGGGAGTCGAACTCGGGCCTTCGCGCTTGCAAGGCAGGCGCTTAAGCCGCTGAGCCGTCTCACCGGCCTACATTGTGATTTTTTAATGAGGAGGCAGAAAGAAACAGTAGTGCTTTGTGATTAAATGCTTAGGCTCTAGAATCTCATGTATTTTTGTTATAAGTCCTGGTCAGTAACTTACTAGTTGTGTCACTTTAGATGAATTGTTTATGCCCACTGACTCTCAGTTTACTTATGAAATAATAATGTGTGCATTTAATTAATTATTGTGCAGCTTAAATGAGCTGACGTATATGAAGATCTTAGCTGAAGAATTGGCACATAATAAATGTCCAGTAAATACATTATTTTTATCATGCTCATTCTCAGTAGGCCAGTGAGTACCAAAAGGATTAAAATTGTGGCACTGAGTTCTCTGAGCTCAAACCCTTTACTAAATTACAAAATCAGAAAGTGACATTCTTGGACTGAATTTAATATCTGGTTGAAGTGCTTTCTTAAACTATGACAAAACAGGATGCTTTCAGGTTGAGTCAGGTGTTGATATAAGGAATAGGTGGGAAGATAGCTTCCCCATATTTAAACCTGACTTTTAAAAATTTTATTAATGTTTGCAGTATATAATGATTACATTCATCATCAGGAATTTGAACATGTACGTACCACATCTTAATTTTTTTGTCCCATTTCCCTCCCTCTAACCCTTCTTCCCCTCCCAATTTACAAAAGCTGTTTACATTTTTCCTTCAAGTCTTTCTTTTAAATTCCCTTTCCCTTTCTTTCCTCCATGCATTGAAGTTCCCCTGCCCCGTTTGAGCAAGTTCTTCCTACTTCCTAGTATCTATCTTCCATTTTTCTCCTTGCATGTTTATACTTTGGGTTTTGGACACAAGAGAAACACTGCAATACTTAAGCTTGTGTGTCTGATTTATTTCACTTAAGATTATGGTCTCGAGGTGGATGCATTTACTTAGAAATGTCTCAGGTTTATACTTCTTTGTGGCAGAGTAGTACTCCATTGTATATAAATACCACATTTTCTTTCTTTTTTTTAAGTTTATTACTACATTTTAAATATACATAATGATCACATTCATTGTAGGGACTTTGTACCTGTACATGATATATCTTAATTCCTCTTTTTATTCCCATTCCTCTACCCTCCCTTCAACCTCTCTTCCCCCCTTTATTTACAAAGCTTTGTTTCCATTTTTTCCTTCTTTTCTTATGTTTTTCTTTTCCCTAACTTCCTTTTTGCCTCCCCCCTTCCTAGTTCCCCTTCCCGATTAAGCATTTTCTTCCTGTTTCATAATATTCTGGTCCTTCATTACACTTTATGTTTCTCACACCAGAGAAACAATGTGATATTTACACATGTGTTCAATTTATTTCACATAAGAGTATGATCTCAGGGTGCATCCATTTACCTAGAAATGTCTCGTTTATCCTTCTTTATGGCTGAGTAGTCCTCCATTGTATAAAAATCCCCTGTGTCTTCTTTATCCATTCATTGGTTAATGGGTATTTGGACTGTTTCCAAGATTTAGCTATTACAAACTGTGCTACTAGAAACACGGGTGGTGTGAATGTATCGCTGTGGTGTGTTTTAAATTCTTTCAGGAAGATACCAAGAGAAGGAATAGATGGGTCAAGTGGAACTTCTAATTTTAGTTTTTTGAGGAATCTCCACACTGATTTCCACAGTGGTTGTATCAGTCTACAGTCCCACCAACAGTGGAGAAGTGTTCCTTTCCCCCACAGTCCTGCCAGCATTTGTTATTGGTTATTTTCGTGATAATTGCCATTCTTTCTAGAGTGAGATGGAATCTCAGCATTGTTTTAATTTGCATCTTTCAAATGACCCATAATGTTGAACATTTTTTCATATATTTATTCGCCATTTATACTTCTTAATCTGAGAAGTGTGTATTTATTTCAGATGCCCATTTTTGGATTGGGTCTTTAAATTTGGAGGATATGATTTTTTTGTTCTTTATATATTCTAGACATTAGTCCTTTGAGGAACAGAAGACAAAAATTTTTTCCCACTCTATGGGTTGTTTCTTCACTCTGTTGATGATTTCTTTTGCTGTGCAAAAGCTTTTCAATAAGATGAGATCCCAGTTGTTGATTCTTTATAATATTTCACTTGTGACTGGGGATACCACATTTTCTTTACCCATTTATCTGTGGATGGGCATATGGCCTGTTTCCAAGATTTTGCTATTATAAATTGTGCTACTATGAATATAGGTATGCATGTATCACTATGGTATGATGACTAACATTTTTGGGAGATACCTACAAGGGGTCAAGTGGAACCTGTAGTTTTAGTTTTTTGAGGAATCCCCATTATGTTTTTTCCATAGTGGTTATACCAGTTTACACTCTCTGCAACAGTGGAGAAGGGTTCCTTTGCCCCGCAAACTTGCCAGCATGTATTGATTGATTTCCTGATTATAGCCATTATTTCTGGTGTTAGATGAAACCTGAATGCTGTTTTAATTTGCATTCCTTAAGCAGCCAGCAATCTTTAGCATTTTTTCTTGTACCTATTTGCTGTCTGTACTTCATCTGTGAAGTGTTTATTTATTTCAGTTGCCCATTTTTGTTTTGGGTCTTTAAATTTGGGGAATCTAATTTTTTTGAGTTCTTTATACATAAAATTGATTTTTAGAAGCAGTGCTTAATCATGTTAACCTGGTGCCTATAAAGTTTCATAAGATAGATATATAAAATTTTATCTCTCTTAAGGAACTAGTATAAAGTTCACCATTGAATAAGTTGAGGTTAAGTATGGAAGAGGAAAAAAATTTTTCTAGCTGGGATCTTGTTATTGGACTTGAGCTTGTGATCCTTCTTTCTCAGCCTCCTGAGTACTTGGATTATAGGTGCACACCACTACACCTGGCTAAAGCAGGAATTTCTGACATTGGGTTTCTGGAATCCCTCATTGAGTTGAGGTACAGAGAATGGCTGAAGACCTGGAAGAAAAAAAGAAATGAAGAGCATTGTTGGTAAATGGTTTTGAAGGTGGGGGGAGAGCACTAGAGAGAAAATGAATCATGTTACAGCTGCATATGTTACCCTCTGGTGAATCCTTCCCACGTACAAAAATTCTCTCCCAGAATTTTTACTTACCTGATTAGACCTCTTTTTCTTGTTCTTGTCCCCTTATTTCTTCATTCACTTGGCCTTTCTTCTCTGTTTCTTACCTAATTTTATACTGAATGTCTAAACCAGAATACTGACAATCTACTTAAATATGTGTGTTACTATTGCTAGCCTTGCTCCATGTCACCTATATTAATCAGGATCAATGAGGGAAGAAGAACCATAGTGAGGTTTATGGAATAAAAATATATTCTAGAAATAAATCTTGATGGAAAATAAGGTTCCAAGGGGGGAGTTGGAGGATCATCTTCAAAGTAAATGGTCTGGGATGACTCATTCTGCCAGAGGTACAATTATTAGTATGCTTGAACAACTCTTCAGAACCAAGGAAGCCCAACCTTTCCATCAACTTCACATGTTGCTCAGCCTTAGCTCTTGCTAGTCCTCTTTTTGGGATTAGATCCTGTTCTGAAACCCTCCCATATTTGCCCCTGATAGTTACCTTTGCCAATAATTTCCTCAGTGACTGAATATATTTCTTCTAATTCCTTTATGTCCTCAGCTATGTATGAGAATCTGATTTAAAATACAGTACATCCTCCAGGAATCACACTGCTTCTAATTAGTACTATTGATGGCTTACATGGGGGATTCTGACTGAAATTCTCTCAGTCTTCCAGATCTGGTTTCTTTACTTTTTCTTTTGAGTCTGCTACTGAAGTCCCAGAACACCATGTAACCAGGCATGTATTAGTTATGACTCCTTCAACTTTTAGTGTGTATTCTGTTCATTATGTTTATGGACCAGACAGTAGAAATAATGTTATAGAACAATCTTTTTGACTTGCATCAGGAATATATGTGTGTGTGTGTATTATATAATATTATATTTACCTGAAGTTGTAATGTCTAGAAAGTATTTCAAAAGGGAAAAATAAGATTAATATGCACCTGTTTTTCACATCACTGGCTAGTGATTGGCAAGAATGGCTTTAATAATAACAGTGCACTCTTTCTAGGATTACAAATTTTGGATGTTGCTGCTGGATCATCTCTGATTAAATTTTCAAAGTGATTCAGTCTGTTTCTCCTTAAGCAAAATATAAGCTGTATTTAAAAGAACTACTCTGGAATTAAGATGCCTATTAATGAATTTCTTTCCTAAATTGTTATATCATCAACGTCCCAGCTGATTGTATCAAACGTCTCAAGATACCAAATTGAGGATAATATCTTTTGGCAACATTTAAAATTTATTTACATTATTTACATTTTAGTTTTAGAAAAATACCATAGCTAGTGGGCTTCAAGTCTGTTACTGTTATGGTATAAGGACAACCATAATTAGCAAAATATTATGTAATATATTCATAGATAATATTAAATAGTGCTCTATTTCACATGTAATTTGAACATTTAAGTGCTAAAATCAGAGACAGTATGGGCCAAGGAATTTCGTTGAAATGAAATAAAAACACACACCATGCTAATAATGAATTGTATAGGAAATTGGAGGATAAGTATTTTTTTTCAATTTTATTAGTACTTGTTTGAAATTCATGCAGTCTATTATCATCTTAGTTACATGTACATATTACAGCTTGTTTCTTTTTTTATCCTTCTCCTTCCCTGTCCCTCCTTCTCCCCCAATGGTTCACCATCCCTTTTTCATACTTGTTGATATTATTTGCCTTAGCTCATGTTATAGCATACAGTGTTTACATTAATTGGGGTTATTAGGTTCGTGTACATGGCATGGCTTTATTTTTCTTATTTTCCCTTCCCTTCCTCCTCACCACTTGTCCTGGTTCCCTTGGACTGCATTCTTATTGCTGGAGATTCATCCCCTTGTCCCTTTCTATCAATCTTACATCATTTTCTTTGTTTGTACTATGCCTCACTCAGATAAGATACCATACAGTATTTAAGCTTGTGTGTCTGATTTATTTCACTCAATATTTTATTTTCTGGGAGCATCCATTTTCCTACAAACGTCTCAAATTTGTCATTTTAGCCAAGTATTATTTAATTATATATAGATACCACATTTTGTTTATCCAATCATCTGTTGATAGGTATACAGATTATTTCCAGGATATAGCTATTATGAATTGTGCTGCTATAAACATTGGTATGCAAGGATTGCTATAGTGTCATGACTTAAGCTCTTTGGGGAAGATACCTAGCAGGGGGAAAGCTAGGTTTTTTTTTTTTTTTTTTTTTTTTTATGTAGGTACTGTGAACTGAAGTCAGGACCTCGAGCTTGCCAGGCAGGCGCTTATGCCGCTGAGCTGTATCACCGGCCCAGAAAACTAGGTTTTATGGAATTTCTAATTTCAGTTCTTTGAGAAATCTCCATACTGATTTCCATAATGGTTGTACTAGTTTATATTTCCACCAACAATGCAGGAGAGTTCCTTTTCACCACAGCAATGTCAGCATTTGTTATTATTTGATTTCCTAATGATTGCCATTCTTTCCAGAGTAAGAAGGAGTCTTAGGGTTGTTTTAATTTGCATCTCTCTAATGGCCAGAGTTTTAGGATTGTTTTCTCTAGATCTGTAAAGTATGCTGCTGCGATTTTGGTTGGACTGCATTGAGTCTGTATAACAGATTGGAAGTATGGCCATTTTGACAATATTGGTTCTGCCTATCCAGGAGCAGGGGGCTTCTTTCCATTTTCTGACCTTCTCCTTTTTCAGGGCACTGTAGTTTTCTTTGTAGAGTTCTCTTTCATTTCCTTCATTATATGAATTCCTATATATTTCGTTTTTCTTGAAACTACTGTGAATGGTACTGTTTTCATAATATCCTTCTTATCTTGTTCCTAGTTGATATACACAAATGTTAATGATTTTTGTGTGTTGATCTTGTATCCTGCTAATTCCTTGAAGGTAGTTATTAATCCTAAGCATTTTTTGGTGGAGTTCTTTGGGTCCTCTACATAGAGCATCATGTCATCTGAAAATAATGATAATTTGAGTTCTTTCTTTCCTATATTTATCCCTTTTATTTCTTTCTCTTGGCTACTTGCTCTGGCTAATGTTTCAAGTACTATGTAGAATAGCAGAGGTGATAGTGGACATCCTTGTCTTGTTCCTGATTATAGAGGGAATGCTTTTTCTTTTTCCCCATTTAGTATGATGCTGGCTATTGGTTTCTCATAAACAGCCTTAATCATATTGAGTTACAGTCCTTCTATACATGTTTTCTTCAGTATTTTTATCATGAAGGCTGTTGGGTTTCGTCAAAAGCCTTCTCTGTGTCTGTTGACATGATCATGTGGTTTTTGACCTTGCTCCTGTTTATGTGATATATTACATTTATTGACTTACATATGTTGAACCATCTTTGCATGTCTGGAATGAAACCTACTTGATCATGATGTATGATCTTTTTGATAATGTGCTGCATTCTATTTTTGGGTCTACGTTTATTAATAAGATTGGCCTATAGTTCTCTTTTTCAGTTGGGTCTTTATTTGGTTTTGGGATTAGGGTGATACTGGCTTCCATAAATGAATTTGGGACCACTCCATCCCTTTCAAATTCTTTGAAAGGCCTCAGGAGTATTAATAATGATACATTCTTAAAGGTTTTATAGAATTCAGCAGTGAATCTATCAGGTGCTGGGCTTTTATTAGTTGGTAGCTTCTTTATTACTGAGTCAATTTCATTGCTTGTTATTGGGTTGTTAAGAGTATTTATATCTTCTTGGGTTAGTTTTGGTAGTTTGTATGTGTCTAGGAATCTGTGCATTTCTTCAAAATTTGCTAATTTGTTGGAATATAATTTTTTTTGAGAAAGGGTCTTGCTACACAATTCAGACTGTCCTTGAACTCACTATGTAGCCCAGGCTGGCCTCAAACTCACAGTGATCCTCCTGCCTCAGCCTCCCAAGTGCTGGGATTACAGGCATGCACCACCATACCCAGCCGGAATATAATTTTTTGAAGTAGTTACTATCTTCTGGATTTCAACAGTGTCTGTCGTGATTTCATCTTTTTCATTCTTAATTGCACTGATGTGAGTCTTATCTCTCTTTCTATTGGTGAGATTGGCTAAGGGCTTATCTATTTTAAATATTCTTTTTGAAGAACCTGCTCTTTGTGATTTGTTGATTTTATTTTCCAGGTTTTTAAAGTCTTGATTTCATTGATTTCCACTCTCATCTTTATAATTTACCTGCTTAATTTTGGGTTGGGGTTGGTTTGTTGTTGTTTCTCAAGTATCTTAAGATTTCTCATAAGGTTATTTATTTGGGCTTGTTTTCCTAATATGTGCATTGATTGCAATGAATTTTCCTCTTAGGACTGCTTTCATACTGTCCCAGAGGTTTCATTGAGTTGTACAGTCATTGTCATTACCTTCCAGAAAGTTTAAAATTTCTTTGATTTTTTTCTGTAGCCTATTGGTTACTTAGGAGTGTGTTATTATTTTTTCAGGTGCTTTTTCCTTTCCAAAAAGTTTTCCTGTTGTTGACTTCTATTTTCATTTATATTTACTTAGCAAGGTTTGTGTGATCTATTTTGGAGAAAGTACCATGTGCTGCTGAAAACAATGTATACTCCATTGTAGAGGGGTGGAATGATCTGTACATATCCATTAAGTCCATATGTTTAAGGATGGGACTCAGCTCTGAATTTTCTTTATTGGTTTTTTGTTTAGTTGATTTGTCTCTTCGTGTAAGTGGGGTGTTAAAATCCCCTACTGTGATTGTGTTAGTGTTTATTTGATCTTTTAATTTCAGTAGTTTATGTTTTATGAAGGTAGGTGCTCCAGTATTTAGTGCATATATGTTTATCAATGTCATCTCTTCTTGATGGATTATTCCTTTAGTATTTAGTGACCTTCTTTGTCTCTTTTATTCAGTTTTAATTTGAAGTTTACCTTGTGTGATATTAGAATTGCTACCCCTGATTGCTTTTGGGGTCCTGGAGCATGACATGTTGTTTTCCATTCCTTAATTTTTAGTCTCTGAATATCTTTTTGGGTTAGGTGAGTTTCTTGACTGCAACAGATTGTTGGATTCTGTTTTTTGATCCAATCTGCCAGTCTGTGTCTTTTAACTGGGGAGTTGAGGCTGTTAACATTGAGAGATTTTACTGAGATGTGTTAGTTATTTACTGTCATTGCCTTCTTTATCTGTTGATCACTCCTCTGTTTTCTTTTTCTGATGATTTTTGTTGCTGTTTATCAATTGATTTTGAAAATTTCCTCTGTGTTTTTAGCTGTGTCAATTCATTGTTTCTGTAGAGAATATTCTTGAATATTTTCTCCAGAGCTGGTTTAGCACTCAGATACCTTCTGAGCTGATGTTTTTCTTGACAGTGCCTAATTTCTCCATCTATTTTGAAGGGTAGCTTTGCTAGGTAAGTTAATCTGGGTTGGAAGTTATTTGCTTTTAGAGCTTGAAATACTTCAAGCTCTTCTGGCCTTCAGGTTTTGTGCTGAGAAGTCTTCTATCATTCTAATAGCAGGATAGCTGTTGGATATTCTCTTGTTCTCTTATTTTCTTTTTGGCTTCTTTGAACTCTTCATCATAATTCACTATTTTGTCCTCAATATCAGACACTCTGTCATCACATTGGTAATTTCTGCCAGGTATTAATTTGATACTGTTTTTTTCAGGTATTTCTGTCTGACATCTTTTTGAGAATTTCATATTCTTGTTCAATCAGTCATTCTAATTTTTAACTGTATCAGTTAACTTGTCCAATTTTTAACCTGTTTCCCTAAAATTCACATTGAGTGTAATTGCTGTGAACTTTTGGTTCATTTACTCTTTGAACTAATCTATTTTCTGTATCTATTCTAAGGACTTTTCATAGATTTCTGCTATCTGGTATTTGCTTTCTTCTTCCTTTTTGGCCCCTTGCTCTGCCTTGGGAGAGTTGGGGGTGTGGTTTCGAGCACTTCTATTTCCTTGTTTCCCCATTCTTCTACTTGTGTCTGTGTCTGTTTATTTAGATATTTATATCTCTATCTTTATCTCTGTCTATCTGTCTTTTAAAAATTATATATGGCTCTTTTTTTTCTATCTTTTTTATGGGGAGTGGGTTACTGCAGGTTGATGGCTAGAAACATGAGTAGTTTGTAGCTTATATTGAGATTTTTAGTAGGATGTTGCCTTCTTGTGAATAATTTTCAGCTTTGTATGTCCTGTGCTAGTATTCATTCCTTCTGTTATTTACTTTTTTTTTTAAATGTGGATACCAGGAGTTGAGCTCAGGACCTTGCACTTGCCAGCAAACACTTGTGCCACCGAGCAATATCACCAGCCCCTTTTTTTCCTTTAGGTGGGTTCTGGGAGTTGAACTCAGGACCTTGCACTTGCTGGGCAAGCGCTTATGCCGCTGAACTATCTCACTGGCCCTCTTATTTACTTTTAAGTGATTTCATCTCTGTCCCTGTGTTTTGCCAGAAGAGGTGCTTATATTTATTACAACATCCACAGATTCAATGCTAACAGTACTTTTATGTGGTAGTCCTTGTAGTTACTTTTCCTCCTTTTGTCAATTCTCTATGCACATTATGACAGTTTATTTTTTGTGCTTGCCCTGTAGTGCAGTAGGTGAGGTGGACTGGGGAGAATGGGAGGTGGTTGGATGGTTAGTGTTAGGCATTAAGGGGGAGGTTTGAAGGGGAGAACAGCGGTAGATGAGAAGAAAAGATTGATATGGGTTCTATTTTAATTGAGGTACTTTTAGTTGAATTGAAGGTTTAGTATTGAGGTTTTTCAGAGACTATTTTGTGAAGGCAAGAGTGAGATATGGGAGAAGGGGGTTCACTTTATGGTTAAGGAAAGCTATGTGATTGTCTGAATTTGCTTTTAGGAAGGACAGTATGATAGGTAAGATATAGAGGAGACAAAGGCTTAGAATGGGAGGATCAAGGAATTATATTAGTGAGGACAGGAGTGACTGTGAGGGAGCTAAGTATGATGGATTTAAGAAATTGGGAGGAAGCCTTTATGTGTTCAGAAAAGGAGTAAAGAAATATGTTAATAGTATTGTCTTAGGGGGTTTAAGGAGAAGAAACTAAATAAAGAGCTGAGGCAAGGGGGAGAACCTAGATGCCTATTAAATCAGAGCCAATGGACAAACAAATATACAAGAGTAACAATCTAATAAATACATGAAATCATAAAAGAATACATCATAACCCTGAGTTACTAAATAAATCAAGAAACATACAAAAAACTCAAACCATTAAGATGTCCAATGAGAACACAGATTAGATAGTCCAATGAGACACTGAGTATGTGATTCCCAAGTAGCTTTCTTTGCCACAGAGTCTGAGCACTTGTATCATACCCCACTAATGCCTCTGACGCCTCCACTGCAATACTGAAGTTAACTCAGACTCAGGACCTCTTTCTTCCGGGTTGCAGGCACTCTTCCAGAGTCTGATTGAGTCCAAGTTCTTGGGTTAGGAATTCTTGCTGTCCCTCTCTTTAGGTATGATGGTGTGTTTGTCAGACAAGTTCACTGGCATTCAGTTGTCCACTGACTCAGGATTGTTCCTATGGAATCAATTCAGTGGTAATAGGCTAATCCATTGCAGCAGAATCTATTAGGGCTAGTTGAGAAATAACATACCATTTGGGTCTCCTTTCAGCCTAGAGAAGAAATGCACTGCTGTAGTGTGAGCATTATAACAACCCAAGTCTTCACCCACCATTAATGTGCACTGAATGCAATGGCTGTGTCTCCTCTACTGGTAAAAAACATCATTCAACCTTAATTTTATAGAATCTGTTATCTAAAGTCCAAGGGGTTGAGGGATCAGGTAATGTCAGAGAGAGGAAGAGAAGAGAAATAGAAAAAAAAAGAAACAAATATTTTTTAAAAAGTTTTCTGTAGTACAGAAAAGAAGAAATAGTGGGGCAAAGGGTCCAGTTGAAATTAAGGGTATGCTGTTGTATATTTAGAAAGGGGTAACAGGGATTACTGTGTACAAAATTAGTGGTGATAAATGGGGATGGGGAAAGATTCTGTGATTGATATATTAGAAAAGTTTATGAGAAATAATTGAAAGGGTGGAGAGGAGAGAAAAGTAAAATTGAGAATGAATAAAACAGTAGAAAAGGTCAGCTGAAGAGATATAGGTAAAGGTAGGAGAGGATATGCATGAACAGGGGGAACAGAATTTGCTTACCCTCTATAAACTATATTGGGAAAGGAAAAAAAAAAAAAAAAAGAAAAGTACAAGTAAGCAAAACACAGATACAGGGGACCCAGGTGAATTGCGCCCAAGGAGAGTGACCCCTCCCATCACCTCTCCACCTCCACGACCTAGGTGAACAGCCCCGAAAGGCCTAAAGAATGGCCACTCCCATCTCTACTGTCACAACTGAGGTGAACTGCTCGGAAAGGCCCAGAGACCAGAGGAAATGCCAGAGACACAGTAAGGTCCCAATTAAGGTGCATAGGATAAACAGGAGAGACTAGTGGTGTGAAAACAATAACAATACGAGCCAACAGGTGACTGAGACCTCTGAGGGCCTGGCAACCACCTCGGGAAGAATCCAGGACTCCATAACTGGCCTTTTTCTCTCAATTTTTTTCTTTCTTATCTTTTCTTTTCTTCTTCCTTTTTCATTTTTTATTTCCTCTTTTTTCTTTTTTTCTTTCTTTCTTTCTTTTGTTTTTCTTTTCTCTCTTTTCTAAATGGCTGGGGAGAACTCCAGCCACAGAAAACTAATCCTACCCAAATGCAGAGACCAAGTTTAGATAATCCCTCAAATACTCTTTCATTCTTTCTTTTTTACCCCTTCTCTAGTTTCCCAAACCTTGCATGATCATTCTTTGTCTTTCAGCCTTGCTTCTACTTCCTTTCCAGTTACCTTTGTTTTATACACTATCCTCCCTAAATTTCTTCAAGGGGAAACACTTTGCATACAGTCTCTTAATTTATGATTGGTTCTGTTATATAACTATAGACTCTGCTCCTGTGTTCAAAAGTACAAAATCAATAGTTACCACAGTTTGTCAGTTTCTAAACTGTGCTCAATGCTATCACTATTGTTAATTTTACTACTTTAGCTAGGATGGCATATCTGCTGTAATCAGTTATTCCCCCTTCTGTAACAATATTGGGACGCTCTGGGGTAATAACCTTACCATAGCCCTACACCAAAGGACTGGGGACTGAGCCACACAGATACCAATATCCTACTCTTAATTACTTGGGAAGGGAGGATCTTGTGATAGACACAAACCAAGAATCTGCTACACACAGAAGACATCCCTGAAAAATAGACTTTTCCTGGAGAGGCCTTGATACTAGTGATATAGCTACCTACTACAAAAACTCACAAGGAACATCACAAAAAATAAAAATAAAAAAAATTTTGAGATAGAAAATGACAAGATGAAGAAGCAAAATGCAATCTCAAGCCTCCAGCCCACCCAGAACAAGTCCAGGAGGCATCGACATAGAGGAAATTGGGAGAAACACACCTGAAATTTCTGAAACAATAGCAACTGAAGAAAAGAAACAAATCTGTGAGGCTATAGAGGAAATCAGACCAGAAATAATGTCTCAGGTAAAAAAAGAAATGTGAACATTTATAAAGGAATTTCTCAGCAAATCTAGAGTAGAGATAGAAAAAAAAATAGATGATGATAGGAAGAGGACAGAAAGAGTGAATGATCAATATAGGAAAGAAATAGAATTCATGAAACAGATTCAAACAGATATCCAGGAAATAAAAAATTCCATTGAAAGCTGGCAAAACTGCTTGAACAAAACTGAAGGCAGACTTTCAGACCTTGAACACAAGATCGTGGCTAGCGATCATGAAAGTAAAGATCTCCTGAAAATAACAAAAGATCAGGAAATAATTCAACAGCTGCAAGATGATGCAAAGAAAAATAATGTAAGAATAATTGGTGTCAGTGATAAAGCAGGAGTCAACACAAATGACATGAAAAAACTATTTGCAGAAATAAGAGCAGAGGGCCGGTGAGATGGCTCAGTGGCCTAAGTGCCTGCCTTGCAAGCGCGAGGGCCCGAGTTCAACTCCCGGAACCCACATACGAAAAAGGGGCCGGTGATATCGCTCAGCGACAAGGGTGCCTGTTGGCGCGCGAGGTCCTGAGGTCGACCCCCCGGTACCCACAAAAAAAAAAAAAAAAAGAAATAAGAGCAGAAAATTTCCCAAGCTTGGGAAAAGAATCTGACCTACAGATAAGTGAGGCATATAAAACTCCAATTAGCCACAACCAAAATAAATCTATGCCCAGACATATAATAATCAAGAACCCAGAATTCAGCACAAGAACAGAATATTAAAAGCTATTAGAGAAAAGAAACAGATCACCTATAAAGGAAAGTCCATCAGAATCACAGCAGACTTCTCAACACAAACCCTCAAGTCAAGAAGAGCTTGGAGTGAAGTATTTCAAGTCCTGAAAGAAAACAACTTCCAACCCAGATAGATTTACCCTCCAAAACTATCTTTCAGAATTAATGGAGAAATAAGGTACTTCCATGACAAAGAACAGCTGAAGAAATTCATGACCACGAAACCAACACTACAAAGGGTATTCAAAGATATTCTAGACAGAGGTAAAAATGACCACAATTCTAAGAACAACATCAGAAAGCAGGACCAAGCAGGACAAGCAATTAAGAGTAGGGAAAAGCAGGGAACCAACAGCAAGAAAATATCACAACAAAGATAAGCCAATACATATCAGTTATAACCACCAATATAAATGGCCTCAATTCACCAATCAAAAGAAACAGACTGGCAGAATGGATCAAGAAACAAGATCCAACAATATACTGTATACAAAAAACACATTTAACTCAAAAAGAATATTCATAGACTGAAAGTCAAAGGATGGAAAATAATCTTCCATGCAACAGGAACCCAGAAAAAAGCAGGGGTAGCTATTCTGTGCACAGACAATGTGTACATCAAGTCAAGAATGATCAAAAGAGATAAAGAAGGTCACTACATACTTGTTAGGGGAAAACTTCAAGAGGAAGAGATAACAGTCATAAATATATATGCACCAAATATGGGAGCACCTAACTGTATTAAGCAAATATTAATAGACATGAAAAATCAAATAAGCAATAACGCAATTGTAATGGGGGACCTTAATACACCATTGGCACAAAGAGATAAATCAACTAGACAAAAGATCAGCAAAGAAATATTAGAACTGAACCAAACCTGTGAACAAGTGGACTTAGTAGATGTTTATAGAGTGTTCCACCCAACAACATCAGAATACACATCTTCTCAGCTGCATATGGGATGTTCTCTAAAATAGACCATATACTAGCTCATAGAACATGCTTAAGTAAATGCAAAGGAGTTGAAATTATCCCATGCATATTATCTGACCATAGAGCAGTAAAATCAGAAATTAATGACAAAAGAAACCACAAAAACTGCATAAACACATGGAAATTAAATAACACCCTCCTGAACAACCAATGGGTCACAGATGAAATTAAATAAGAAATTAGACAATGTCTGCAATCAAACGAAAAAGCGAATACAACTTACTGGAACCCATGGGACATAATGAAATCAGACCTAAGAGGGAAATTTATACTGTTGAATTCTCACATCAGGAAAACAGAATGAGCACAAATAAACAACCTAATGCTGCACCTCAAGCTTCTAGAAGAAGAAGAGCAAGTCAAGGCCAAAGACCATACAAAGGAGGAAATTTTAAAGATCAGAGCAGAAATTAATGCAACTGAGATTAAGAAAACAATACAAGACTTAATGAATTGAAGAGTTGGTTCTTTGAAAAAATAAATAAAATTGATAGACCCCTAGCTGACCTTATCAAAAAAATGAAAGGAAAGACTCAAATTCATGCATCAAGGAATGAAAAGGGTGAAATCACTACTGATCCTGTGGAATTTTAGAAGATCATCAATACCTACTTTGAAAATCTTTACTCGCATAAGCTGGAAAACACAGAAGAAATGGACAGATTCCTAGAAACATATGAATTACCAAAACTGAATAAAAAAGATAAAAATTCTGAATAACCCAATATCAGTTAATGAAATAGAAAACATAATTGAAAACTTACCAACAAACAAAGTCCCAGGTCCTAGTGGTTCATGGCTGAATTCTGCAAGAAATTTAGAGAAGATTTAATGCCCCTCAAACTCTTTCATGAAATAGAAAGGGATGCAGTTCTCCTCAACTCATTCCTGTAGGCAACAATTAGCCTGATATCAAAACCAGAGAAAGACCCAACCAAAAAAGAGAACTACAGGCCAATCTCCCTAATGAACATAGATGCAAAAATCCTCAATAAGATTCTAGCAAACAGAATGCAGCAAATCATTAAGAAGATTATACACCGTGATCAAGTGTGATTCATCCCAGGACTTCAGGGATGGTTCATCATATGCAAATCAATATACATAATGCACCATATCAACAGACCCAAAGACAAAAATCACATGATCATCTCAATAGCTGCAGAAAAATCTTTTGATAAAGTCCAACACTCATTCATGATAAAAACCCTACAGAAAACTGGAATAAATGATCTGTACCTCAATCTGATAAAAGCCATCGATGACAAACCAACAGCCAACATCATACTAAATGGACAAAAACTGATAGGTTTCAATCTAAAATCAGGAGCAAGACAAGGATGTCCACTATCACCACTCCTATTCAACAGAGTTCTGGAAACATTAGCCAGAGCAATTAGACAAGAGAGAGAAATAAAAGGAATAAAGATAGGAAAGGAAGAAGTTAAATTATCATTATTTGCAGATGACATGATACTCTATATAAAAGACCCCAAAACTCTGCCAAAAGACTTCTAGAATTAAGAATCAAATTCAGTAGCATAGCTAGATACACAGTCAAAACTCAAAAATCAATAGCATTCCTGTACACAAACAATAAACTCACTGAGAGAGAAATTAGGGCAAACACACCCTTCACAATAGCATCCAAAATAATGAAATACTTAGGAATCAACCTAACAAAGGAAGTAAAAGATCTATACATTGAAAATTACAGTACTCTGAAAAAAGAGATTGAAGAAGATATTAGAAAATGGAAAGATATCCCTTGCTCATGGATAGAAAGAATCAACATTGTGAAAATGGCCATACTCCTAAAAGCGTTATACAGATTTAATGCAATCCCAATCAAAATACCATCAGCATGCCTCACAGATCTAGAAAAAACATTCCTAAAATTCATTTGGAAGCAGGAGAGACCTAGAATAACAAAGGCAATCCTGGGCAACAAAGACAAGGCAGGAGGCATCACAATCCCTGACTTGAAATTATACTACAAAGCTACTGTGATAAAATCAGCATGGTACTGGCAAAGGAACAGACCTGAGGATCAATGGAACAGATTGGAAGATGCAGACACAACTCCAAACACACTCAGCCACCTTATCTTTGACAAAGGGGCCAAACATGTTCACTGGAAGAAAGCCTCTTTAATAAATGGTGCTGGAAAAACTGGCTTTCCACATGCCAAAGACTAAAACTAGAGCCATGTCTCTCACCATGCAGTAAACTAAAGTCAAAATAGATCAAAGATTTAAATATTAAAACAGAAACACTAAATCTACTGGAAGAGAAAGTAGGTAGAAATCTTGAAACTATAGGTGTAGGCAGAGAATATATGAACAAAACCCAAATTGCACAGGACATATTTCAAAGAATCAACATCTGGGATTTCATCTTATTAAAGAGTTTTTGTATATCAAAAGAAATCAACAGAGTGAAAAGAAAACCCACAGAGTGTGAAAAAATTGTAGCCAACTGTCCCTCAGACATAGCACTTCTATCTAGAACATATAAGAATTGAAAAAAATCAGACCCCCCCAAATTTAAAGACCCAATCCAAAAATGGGCATCTGAGATGAATACACATTTCTCAGATGAAGAAATACAAATGGCACATAAATATATGAGAAAATGTTCAACATCATTGGTCATTCATGAAATGCAAATTAAAACAACACTGAGATTCCATCTTACCCCAGGAAGAATGACTATCATCAAGAAATCAACCAATAACAAATGCTGGCGGGACTGTGGGGAAAAAGGAACCCTTCTCCACTGTTGGTGGGAATGTAGACTGGTGCAACTGCTGTGGAAACTAGTGTGGAGACTCCTCAAAAAACTAGGATTAGAGGTTGCATTTAACCCAGCTATTCCCCTTCTGGGTATTTTCCCAGAAGAATTAAAAACATCATACCACAGTGATATATGTCCACCCATGTTTATAGCAGCACAATTTTTAATAGCTAAATCTTGGAAACAACCCAAATGCCCATCAACCAAGGAATGGATATAAATGATGTGGTATTTTTATATAATGTAGTACTACTCAGCTATAAAGAAGGATAAACACAAGGCTTTTACAGGTAGATGGATGCAACCAAATACCGTACTCATAAGTGAAATCAATCAAACTCTCATGTGTAAAGATTGTATTGTTTCCCTAGTGTAAGAAGCTTAAAAGTAAATAAGATCCAAAATCTACAATAGATATTGTGAATGGGGAAGAAACTACTGAAAAGGAAAAATAACTGGGATTGGGGAAAGGAGAAAAGAAGGAAGAGAAAAGAAAAATATGTATATACACAAATATATATAATATACACAAGATTGCTAAAATAATTATACTACTAACTTATTTCATTGAAAAGAACATTTTGTGCTTATACTGTTTGATCAATTTTGCATGCCTACATATATTAATGTGAGCAACTACTTTGAAGATAGCAATACACACTATATTAACCTTTGTTAATTTCCTATTTTGTTTTGAAATTCTGTAACATTACTTTTTTTAATCTAAAATAAAAAAATAACAAGTATACACAGAATAGTGTAAAATAATGGCATAAAAGTGTAGGGAAAATGTATAGAATGGGGAAATGAGCAATGAGTAAAGTAACAAAGAAAATAAAAAAAATTTAAAAGTACAATAAAAATAAAATATGCAAAAATAACACAATCAAATCAAGAATAGTAGAAAATTTTCAGTTGTTTTGGACATGTGATTCCTTTTCTCAGGCCTGGAGTATGGAGCAGAACTCCAGACAGGGCATGTCTTTGTTCATGCTGGATGTCTGAGGTGGCAGCCTGCACCCAGAACTGTGCTGGATACAGATGACTGCGAACAGTGAGAACAAGGCTCCAGTGTGAGTCTCCAGTCCTATGTGGCTCAGGTCAAACTGGATCTTGGCTTCAGGAGCTGAGTCTGTGACCACTCAGCACCTGCCTCTCAGTGGGGCTCACCCAGTCTGCTCTCCAAGCATTGGTAATGTCCTCGGTTCCAATACCCAGCCCTTTCATAAAATGGTGTCCCCGCCAGCTTCTGCTGTGCACATCTGTGTCCCCAGGTGCCACACTGGAGTCACTCATCCACCGTTCACTGCAGGGTGGAGACTCTGCTGTGCCCAGGGTGCTTGAAACACCCTGCATAAGCCCTGGTTGCCTGGGAACTGCTGTTAGATGTCAGACAGAGGCTCCAGGACAGTGAGAGCTCAGGGGCGCTGAGCACAGGCTCGCATCTGACTATTGTTAGCTTCATGTGCTGGATGAATGTCCCAGTTTGTGTGGCATAAACTGTAGGCTCCCAGCACTGACTCAAGTGTTCTTGGGGTCCAGGACTTGTTTGTTTATCTACTCAGAATCTGAGAAGGAACAGGTGGGTGCAGGGAGGGAGCAGCTCCCTGGTGAATGCCAGCAAAAAATGCTACTAGGCTGTAATGTCCTGTTTTGAGTGGGGACCATGAGGTGAGGGGTCACATACCCCAAGTCTATCATGTGTGGCTTGACATTGCTGTGCTATTCAGATCACATACCCCAAGTCTATCATGTGTGGCTTGACATTGCTGTGCTATTCAGATCCCTTCAGCTATTTGGGAACTTCCTGGAATGGTGGTGCAGGCTGAGGCCCCTCTAGCAATCCTGTCCAACTGATTCACTTCTTTTAAACTCCTATGTATATGTTTTGTTTAATCTACAAATCTCTTCTTTCAAACTACTTTTTCACATCAGGATGTATGTCCCTCCCCATCTTCCAATTACCTGTGTTTTTAGTTGACTTTCTTTGACTCTTTGCAGTGTGATTCCTTCTCTATTTAGCCATGTTGAAATCAGGATGTTTCTTTTTTGTGTGAGTAAATTGACTTTTTAATGATTTCCTGCCCAATTTTCACTTAATTATAGCTAGTATTTTATCTCATATACTATTTATAGCAAACCTTTCTCTGTAATTATTGAAAGTATGATTTCCTTCTTTATGCCAATTCAATAGAAAGGTAAATGTGATTTATTTAAAGAAGGCTTAGAAGATACAAAAACACACCTTTCTTAGTGCTCTGAAAGGAAGCATTTTCTTCATTCATGGCATAAAATTAGAATTCAGGAAGGAAAATCTGATAAAATGAGAAGTAAAAGTAGCACAGTGATTCTCTAAATCTTCAGGTTTTTGTTAGAGCTCTTATAATTGCTGTTAAAGCAGTTTAGCTCTTAGAGGTGCTGTGAACTAATGCCCTGATTAGCTGATAAAGGGGCATAAAGTCAGATGTGACTGCAAATTAGTTTAGGGAGATCTCTTTTAGCAACCTGGACTGTATTCATGTCTGACTTACTATATGTTATGTTGCCTATTTATTCACAGGAAATCTGGTTTTAAGTGGGGATTCATTGGCACACTCAGAAGGTACTTTTGGAGGGCACAGGGATTCCCCCTACCAGGTGCTTGATTGAGTACAAAATTGCAGGTTTGCTTGCACCACAAAGATGTCACTTCTCTCAGAAGCCTCTTACATTTCTGGGTCCAGCTTCTATACAAAATCTCAAAATGTGTGCTTAAGATCCTGTTTGTGTAAGAAAAATGTGTTATGGTTTGTGTCTGGATGTCCTGCCAAAGCCTCATGCAGTATTGGAGTGATGCACTCTTCAGAGGTGGCTGAATCTAGAGAATGATTCATGGTTTAATGCTGGAATTAAGGGTTTGAAGGCTACACCCGTCCTAGGACAGGTACCCTGCATACAATATAAGGGACAGAAAGAGGCTTGTCTCTCTCTGTCTCTCTGTCTGTCTCTCTCTTTCTCTGTCTCTCTGTCTCTGTCTTTCTTTCTCCCTCTCATTGCTTTTGCTGTCTTCCACCTCCATGAATGGTTACCCCTCTGCCATGTGCCACCCTGCCTTGGAGCCAGCCAATTATGGACTGAAACCTCTACAAAACTGTGAGCTAAATAGCCCCTCCTTTAACTTTGGGTGTTGGGTTTTGTCTCAGCAACAAGAAACGTAACTAAGACAGAATTTGGTACCAGAGAAGTGGGGTTGTTGCTGTGACTATACCTGATCATGTGGTTCAGGAGCCTTTGGGAGTGGCTGTGGTAAGAGTTTGGAAAGGTTTGGAGATGCTGGATGAAAAAGTAGAGCTGGAATGCCTTAGGCTGTATTGTATGGCAGATTCTGGTCAGAGCTCAGAACACCAGAAAGCTGATAGAAATACTGCCAGTAAAGACCAGGCTCTGGAGGTTTCTTCTGGGAAGAAAGACTGCTTTGGCTGTTGGACTCCAGATGATGTGTGTTATAGCTTGGCAGAAAGTCTGCATTTTTCTCCTGTCCAGAGACCTTGCCTGACACTTAAGATTAAAGGTGGCAGAATAATTTATCTGGCAGAAGAAATTTCAAGGCAGCCTAATGTTGAGGCAGTGGTGTGGCCACTGTTGGGGGTTTTAGCCAGATCTATGTTGAGAATTAACAGCAAAGAGACAAGCAAAATGATTTAAAATGTTGTGGGTTTGGCCAGAAAAGAAGCTCCAGTAAAGCTGTGGACTGGAAATATAGAGCAGAGAAGCTCTTGATTGCAGAGAAGGAACAGGAGAATAAAAAAGATGGCTTGAGGACATCACAAGAAGCAGCAAGACTCCACCCTTTGCAGCCTCAAAGTTGCAAAAGTGCAAGACTTTGAGAAGAAAGCCCCGGAGCACCATGTTTCAGAATGGCAGCAGCCATACCATGTTCCAGAATGGTGGCAGCCTAGAGAATTTGTTCCTTGGAATCGGTTTCAGAGTGCTCAGTGATCCAAGGACTCAACACCTACATCTGAGAGAGAAGGAAACCTGACTACTGCTCCAGCTGGTGGCAGACCTTGGCATCATCCACATGGCACTGGTTTTAGGTGCATGCAGAATGGAAAAGTTGTGGGTCAGGAAGGCTTCCACCCAGATTTCAGAAGAAGCCCTGGGAGGCCAGGCAGTGTGCCCCTGAGAGGGCAGTGTGTGAAGCTGTGAGTGTGAAGCCAAAGGTACAGTGGAGACCTCAGAAGTTTGGAGAAACCAGGAATGTGGATTGTTCCAGGAAAACTGCAAGGAGAGAGCAGAGTGGTCCCAAGAGAGAAGCCATGGGAGCTATCACCACTACTACTGGAAGTGCTGAATGAGCAGAGCCGCTCAAGCCCTTTGAAGTTCACATCTCTTGTCACAGATTGCCTCAGATGCTGCACATGGAACTACAAGAATTTATGTTTGCCCTGCTGGACTTTGGACTTACTTTGGCCTCATTCCTTCGTATCTCCCTTTATGTAACTTTTGGAATGGAAATGTCCATTTTGTGCCATTGAATGCTGGAAGTGTTTACCTTTCTTTTCATTTGTACAAGGGCTCACAGCTAAGTTTGCCTTGAATCTCAGACAAGACTTGGAACTTGGACTTTTCAGCAATGCTGAACCTGTTGGGACTTTGGTAACTCTTAGAGATGAATTAAATGCCTTTTGCATAAATGAATGTACATGAGTGTTTGAGGGACTGGGGGTGCAATGTTATGGTTTGTGTCTGAATGTCCCCCCAAAGCCTCATGCAGTTATGAAGTAGCTGAAGTACCTCAGAAGTAGCTGAATCTAGAGTTTGTGACTGAATCATGGTCCAATGCTGGGATTAGGGGTTTGAATGCTACATTTGCCCTAGAGCAGGTAGCCTGCATACAATATAAGGGATAGAAAGAGGCTTGTCTTCTCTCTCTCTCTCCCTCTCATTGCTTTTGCAGTCTTCAGCCACCATGTACTGCTTGCTCTCTGCCATGTGCCACCCTGCTTTGGAGGTAGCTGATTATGGACTGAAACCTCTACAAAACTGTGAGCCAAATAAACCTTCCCCCTTTAACTTTGGGAGTCGGGTATTTTGTCTGAGCAATGAGAAAAGTAACTAAGACAAAATGTAAGACAAGAAATTGTCAGACATACAGGGAGCAAATTCGAAGGGTGTCAGTGGATTGAAGATGGATGCAAGTGAGAGAGACGACTTGGATTTTCTCCAAGTTCAGGAGGGACAACTTTACAAAGTGGGCTGCAGGTCACTTGTTGTGCTCTTTATGCTATGGCAACATTGGAAGATTCTTAGTCACCTTTTCTCAGGTCAAATCAATCATTATTTTCTCCAAGAAATATTTTCCATGCAACAGATGTTTTCTAAATGCCCAGCACTGAGATGGTTGCTTTCTTTTATGGGATAGCAAGGAATTATTAGGTGCAACAGCTAATGTCAGGTGCCTTGCAGGCTTATTGAAGAGATAAAACAACTGAAAATATGACAAGACAGACTATAATAAAATATTTAAATGAAGTGGGGATGGATATAATACACTACAGATCAGTAAGAAAGAAATTAGTATTTGACGAATTTTAAGAGATGAAGTTGTAAGACTAGAGATCAACAGGATTTGTACATGCAGAGAGAGTGAGTAAATAGAGTGGTAAGATAAGCTCCGGCCCTAATTATTTCATTCCTTCTTCTCCATAGTCCAGGGCTCTGATCTTGCTTTCTGTAGACTCAATCCTGGCCCAGAGTGTCTGAACCACCTGAGTGGGGCAATTCTAAGCCTTTACCTGTCAAAGGAACCCTAGAGTTCTTTTGCTGCTGATCAGGTCCAGAGCTGCTGTTGTGGTGATGACTAGAATGTTCCATAATTCCAAGGTTTACTTGTGCTGTGGGATAAGTTGTGTTGCCCTCTTTCTTCAAATATGTAGAAGCCCCGAGTACCCGTGGATGCAATTATTTGACAATAGTGTCATTGCAGATATGTATAATGCAGTTAAAATGAGGTCATACTGGAGTAGGATGGGCCCTGAAAGCAAGACTGTGTCCTTATGAAAAATAGGGAAATTAACAGACAGATACACACAAAAGAAAGCACCATGTGAAGAGACAGAATTACACAAGGAGAAGACCATGAGAACCAAATGACCAAATGAGAACTCTCTAAAAGAAAGTAGTAAGGTAAACCAAGGACTGCCAAGGATTGCTGCCAACCACTTGCAGTTAGAAGAGAGGAAAGGATACTTCTTTAGAGCCTTTCTTCCTTCCTTCGGAGATGGGGCCTGGCCCTGATAGCACTTGATTTTAGGCTAAAACTCTCCAAAACAATGAGAGAATAAAACTATTGTTTTGAGCCACACAATTTGTGATAATTTGTTATGGCAGTCCAAGAAAGCTACCTGTAGATTTTGAAAATTGTCATGAGCTCTTTGTAATTTTCTTCTAGTATCCCCTTAATTTAATTACTGGGACTTCTTTTTTGGTTCCTAAAAATCCTTTCTTACAGTACGGATGAGATCAGGAGCAATCAAAACAATAGAACAGTAGAGGTTAAAGAAGTAGTAGTTTATCTCTATAGTGTTTGCTATTAGATCATTAAAATAAGGTAGATAGATATACTTCATACTTCTTTGTTATGGAAACAATGTAATTTTAAGTGGGAAAGATAGGTTAACAAACAGCATGTATTGTAATATTTCATATTTAGTAGTATCCATGTATGGAAACATATATAAAAATAAGTAAGGAAAGAAAAATGTCAGAAGGAAAATAGTGGTCACCTCTGGGTCATAGAATTATGGGTAATTTCTGTATTCTTACTAATACCAATTTTGTAATTTGTTAAAAGTTTATTGTAAAATCTAAAATTATTTTAAAAATTAATGGAAAATAAATGCAGTTTATATTCAGTTGCATTTGTTTAGGTGTTTCTGTTTGGGTATGTTTTGAACACAGTGCTATGCCTTATACTGGATTATGTTTTACTTTTGTTCAGCCAAAACATCAGAATATGTGCTCTACATGTAAAACAGGATAATTTTAATGACCAAATGAGAAATCTCTAAAAGAAATATAAACATTTTCATCCGTTTTCATTATTTAAATTCTGATTATAATGAAACATTTAAATAATATAAGCTGGAGTCTTATTAGATTAAGCATGGAACAATATTTTCTTTTCCAGTGTTCTTAGACACAATGGACATGAATTGCTCTGAGCAGTTCATGAAATACACTTCCTCAAAAAACTTGATGGAAAATCATTTAAAGTCCTTGATCTGGAATTTGGGCTTTTTTTTTTTTTTTTTTTTTAAACTTGGGCTCCATATATTTCTTTGCCAGAGGAAGCCCTTCCTTCACTCTGGCATGACCTTTGAACCCACTGTTTAAGAACAAGTTTTTTTCTTTTTTTTTTTCTTTTTGTATGGCCACATTCATATTTGTTTATCTTGCCACATCAAAAAAATAGGTATGCTGGGGCTGGTGAGATGGCTCAGTGGGGTAAGCGCCTGCCTGGCAAGCGCGAGGGCCCGAGTTCGACTCCTGGAACCCACATACGAAGAAAGAGCCAGTGATATCGCTCAGCAGCATGGGTGCCTGCTGGCGCGCGAGGTCCTGAGGTCAATTCCCGGTACCCACACACACACAAAAAAAATAGATATGCTAATCAAACTACCTGATTTGATCATTCCCCAATGTATACACATGTCAAAAATTACATTGTAGGGATATATTAAACTAAATATAAAAAGAAAAAACAGTGTGGTACTATAATATCTGTTTCTGATTTTGATCTTATGGTATGATTATCTAAGAAATAATCATTGTGGGAACTAGGTGAGGGTGCAACACATCTGTATTTACTGACTTTACAACTTTGTATGAATATATATTTTAAAATAAAACTTGAAAAACATTTTAAAAGTCTCTCTTTCAGCTGGGTGTGGTGGTTTAATTCCAGTACTCAGGTGGCTGAGGCAAAAAGATCTTGAGTTCAAGGTCAGACTGGGCTACATAATGAGTTCAAGGCTGGCCTGGACTACATAGTGAGGGGGAAAAAAAAAAAAAGCAAAACCAAAACAAAACAAAAGCAAAAACAAAAAAAGAAGAAAAAAATCAGTTTCAGTTTCATGCCTCTTTGCCTACTACAGTGGTTCTTAATCTCTTCTGAGTCATGGACATAGTTGAAAATTTGCTGAAAACCATGTATTTCTTCCTAGAAAAATGCTTAGAAATATTCGCATACAATTTCCTTACTCCTTGAAGCTTGTTTGTGTTCTGTGGATACTGCGGTAAGAACCTCTGAATCTGACTACTGTCTTTTGCAGTCATTTGAGTCACAGGTTAAGTTGCTTCTTCTGCCCAGAAGTTTTTGTATTTCCTGGTCATTTTAGACCATATTAATTCTCTCTCTTTACCCATTTTAGCACTTATGTTTTCTGGGATTTATTACACTTATTAGAAATTACGTGTGCCTTGCTTCTCTCGTAAGAACAGAGAATCTCTATTATAACCCTTTATATTTCATATAGATTAAAAAAAAAAGTTTTCACCTATAACAGGCTTGCCTTAAATACTTACCGATGCAAAATTCTCTTCACATTGAATTTTTCTGTTAAATAATTTTTTAATTTTGGACTGTTTATATATGATTTTAGGATGAAGCCCAAAGAAATGATAAATTTATAATTTAGATTTATATAGAGTAGTATAAATACTTTGGAAGCAGATGGGCCAGGTTTAGTCCTAGCTTTGCTACTCCCTTGGCTTCTGAGCTGCAACTTTTCATAATTTCTCCCAACTTCCTATAATAATGTACTCATATTTTTCATGGAGGTTCTAAAATTAGTTGAGTATGTTAAGAGATTGCACAAAGTTCATAATTAGAAAACATTATATGTTTCAGGTATGTTCTGGGGTTGCCACATTATTGGGCTTTTTGATTTTTCTCCCTTTTGTAGATTTAAGTGCTCATTCAAATTGTGGTTGTCTTTTAAAACTTTTAAAATATATAATTCTTGTCAACTTTGTTGGACTTTAGATTTTGGTAAATGTGGTTTAATTAAATGGACATAATTTTATAACAGCATACACCACAAATGTAGTAATGTACACTGCACCAATGATTAAATAATAATGCACTTCTCAGAGGGGAGTTTATAGCAGTGAATGCCCACATTACCAAAATAGAGTGAGCCCAAATGAATAACCCAACAGTGCACCTCAAGGTCCTAGAAAAACAAGAACAATCCAAACTCAAGGTTAGTGTAAGGAAGGGAATTACTGTATAAAGATCAGAGCAGAAATCAAGGCAATTGGGACCAAAAAATAATACAAAGAATCAATGAATTGAAGAGTTGGTTCTTTGAAAGAATAAACAAAATAGACAAATCCTTAGTCAATCTAACCAAGAAAAGGAGAGAAAAGACCCAAACCAATGCAATTAGAAATGAAAAAGGAAAACCACAAGAGACACCATGGATATCAAGATTATTAACAACTACTTTGCAAACCTATACTCCAATAAATTAGAGAATTCAGAAGAAACTGATGGATTCCTGGATACATATGAATTACCAAAATTGAATCAAGATTTAAAAGCCCTGATAATTGTTATTCTCCTATTATCTTGTTTCGAAATTCTGTATCTCTGTTTTTATTTTTTTTCTCTTAAAAAAAAAATTAAAATCCTTGATAATCCTGTAACAGGCTATGAAATTAAAGCAGTATAAAAAGCATACCAACTAAGAAAAGCCTTAGTCTGGATGGATTCACTGCTGAATTATACAAAAACTTTAGGATAATTCTAACACCAGTAATCCCAAAACTTGTTAATGAGATTGAAAGGGAAGGAGTACTCTCGAAGTCATCCCTGAAACCAGACAAGGATTCAACCAAAAAAGAGATCTGTAGCCTAATCTCTTTAATGAATATAAGTGCAAAAATCCTCAAAAAGATCCTAGCAAACAGAATGAAACAAATCATCAAAAAGATCATACATCATGACCAAGTAGGCTTTATTCTAGGGATGCAACGATGGTTCAACATATGAAAATCAATACATGTAATACATCACATAAACACACATAAAACACACATGAAAACCACAGGATCATCTCAGTAGGCACAGAAAAAGTCTTTGACAAAATCCAACATCCTTTTATGATAAAAACACTGAAGAAAATAGATATAGAAGGACTTTATATTAATCTGAAAAAGGTATTTATGACAAACCTACTGCCAGCATCAGATTAAATGAGGAGAAACCAAAAACTTTACCTCTAAAATCAGGAACAAGACAGTATGTTCACTATCCTACTCCTGTTCAACAGAGTACTCAAAACATTAGCAAGAACAAGTAGGCAAGAAAAAGAAATGAAAGGGATATATATAGGAAGGGAAAAAGTCAAATTACCATGATTTGTAGAAGACATGATCCTCTACTTAGAAGACCCAAAAAATCCACCAAAATCCTGGAATTTATAACCAAATTCAGTAGCTTAACAGAACACAAAAATCAACTCCCAAAAAGTCAATAATGAGCCCACTGAGAAAGAAATTAGGAAAAAGTGACATTCACAATAGCACCAAGAAAAACTAAATACTCAGGAATTAAGCTAAGAAAGTGAAAGACATCTACAATGAAAACTACAGTACTCTGTAAAAGGAAATTGAAGCAGACTTCAGAAAACAGAAAGATATTCCTTGTTCCTGGATAGGCAGAACTAATATAGTCAAATCATCATACTTCCAAAATTGACACATAGATTTAATGCAATCACAATTAAAGTACCAACAGCAATCCTCACAGAACTGTAGGAAATAACCCCAAAATTCA
The DNA here is from genome assembly GCA_028451465.1 of Erethizon dorsatum. Lineage (NCBI taxonomy): Eukaryota > Metazoa > Chordata > Mammalia > Rodentia > Erethizontidae > Erethizon > Erethizon dorsatum. The sequence continues at coordinate 19,544,556 of CM051829.1, read as the reverse complement.
TTTGAAACCAGAAGATCCCAAGAAGCAAAAGCAATCCTGCTAGAAGATAAAATAGGTAAAACTCTTGAAGCCATAGGGATAGGCAAGGACTTTCTGAACAAAACCCCAGTTGCACATGAAATAATACCAAGAATCAACAAACAGGGTCATACTAAATTAAAAAATTTCTGCACAGCAAAACAAACAAAAAACCAAATGGAATAAAAAGACAACCTTGAGAATGAGAAATTTAGGTTTTGCCAGGTATTCCTCAGGAGAATAATATCTAGAGTATATGAAGAAATAAAAAATTAAACCCCTCAAAATAAAGCCCCAGTCAAAAATGGGTAAATGAAATGAATAGACATTTTATGGAAGAACAAATAGCAAATAAACACATGAAGAAATGTTCAGCATCGTTGACCATTAGAGAAATGCAAATTAAAACAACACTGAGATTCCATTTTACCTAGAAAGATTTCATCAAGAAATCAAATAATAACAAATGCTAGTGAGGCTATGGGGGAAAAATAATCCTACATTGTTGGTGGGAATGTAAACTAGTACAAACACTATGGAAATCTATATGGAGATTTCTCTGAAAACAAAGCTAGAAATTCCATTTGAACCAGCTATGCCCCTGCTAGTTATCTTGACAAAGGAGTTAAAGACACCATACCACAGTGATGTATGTATACCCATATTCATAGCAACATAAGTCATAATAGCTAAATCTTGGAAGCAGCCTATATGTCCATCAACAGATGACTGGATAAAGAAAATGTATTTACACACAATGAAGTACTACTCTGTCAAAGGAAGCATAAACTAGTGTCAGTTGTAGGAAATGGATGCACCTTGAGACCATGATGTTAAGTGAAATAAATCAGATACACAAGCTTAAACAGTGCATTGTTTCTCTTATATGAGAAACTTAAATTATAAATGAAGAGCAAAAGAAAAGAATAGAAGTAGGGAGATAGATCTTTCTCAAATGGAAAGGTGATAAAGAGACGAGGAGGTCAGATGGGAGGAGAGGGAAAAGGGATGAAAAAATGAATTAAGATGTGTAATGTTCAGGTATCAACTCCACACAAAGAATGTAAATATGTACTAATGAGAATAAATGTAAGAGATAATGAACTGTTAACAAACACTTGAAATTTTATATTTCATATGGTTTGTTCAACCCACACAATCTCATATATGATATATAATGCAAGAATAAAAGAACTATTAGAATTCCTTACAAATACACTGAATTTCATTTTGTATCATGTGGTTACTCTAACTGGTAAGGAAGGAAGAAGTAACATTTGTTGTACTCCCAACATCACATACAAGGACAATGTTTATTTTCAAAAGCTAAATGAATTGTCAGAGGCAGTCATTTTAGTTATTAAAACCTTCAGACAATTTCTGGGTATTCATTTCTTTATTGAGAGGAAATTGTTTCCTTCTCTTCACCTGGCAAGAAGTGGAAATCATATTTGCTTCTTTAATAACAGAATATAGCATAAAAAATAAAGTAAAAGCTGACTAAAATGTATGCTTTATTAGCTTATCACTAAATATTTCTGTAACACACTTTTAGTTCCGTAAGTTATTCACAAAGTGAAGATTTACTGTGAATTAAGTATTGTACATAAAATTCAATACTCATAAAGCTCAGTGACCTTGACTACTAGACATTCTTGATGTTTTCATCGCTGAACTGCCTCCCTCTTCCCCCCAAAATTTGGTCCCATTACATAAACTATGCTTTGGAAGAACCCATGGAGAAGTACTTTCTTTTTCTTTTTATATTGAGCCATGAATGCTGCTCTTTCTATGGGGATTTCTTTGACAAAACAATGGGACTGGTTGTCAGTGCTTGTTCCTTGGAGTGGTGACTCAGCACACTACCCCAAACGGAACACGAGGATAAGATGCGGCAGATAAGGATCAGTGACTTCACTCCTCAGTCTAATGGTGTTTATCACTGTCAAATTTCACCTCTGAAATTCCCATTATATAATGTCACTTAGAGGGAAAGAACTATATGTAAATTAATAAACTACAAATTCACTGTGTAAGGATGGATGGGCAGCTGAGGAATGGGAAGAACAGGGAGCACCTTCATTAGCATTTGGGATTTGACTTAGGGTAAAAGGGTAAGTGAATGGATGGATGACGGGATAAATGACATGGTTTTGGTATAGGAGAATTATAACTTCCAACCGGCTAGATATCAGATATGCTGAATTCAAGTCCCCTGGAATCAAAGAGTGAATTCCAAGGAACAACTTTGTTCCAAGGAACAACAGAGGTTAAGAGCAGGAAAGATTTATTGAGAGATAGCCCCTGAGAGACAGGAGGGGTCCCAAAAGTGGGTTGCCATCAAGGCCCTTTGTCAGGGGTAATTTATACAGCAAAGTCACAATGTGGGTACAATGTGTGTCAAACTACAATCAACCTATAGGGTTACAACCCTGTGGTGTTAGCTGCCTAGTTAATTTTGATCCAATAGGGAAGCAAGTCATGTAGCAAGAGTACACGGAAAGAACAAAGGCATTTGTCCTTTGGGGTGGGTCCAGATGCTCTGGTCATCCACCTGGGTGACTGGGTCCAGATGCTCTGGTCACCCACCTGGGTGACTGATCTGGATGATCTGGTCACCCACCTGGGTGACTGATGTCTATCTGGACATTACTGGAGCAGGTGAAACCAATCACAGTACAACCTCAAGTTATTGTTTATCCCTCATGGAGGAATGTAGGGCTGGTCACTGCATCTTTATCTTGAGGCCTGGCCTTCAACAGATGTGCGTCCAGCCGCAGTTCTGGTGTGTTCTCATCTTTTGCACTGACTCTTTGAGGACCCGTCCCTGTCTGACTGCCTATTGAGTTCTGTCTAACTTAGCTGCCTACAGTAGTTTGATATGTTTTAAAGAATTATTGTAATGTAGGGACAATAGATTTTTATGAGGTAGAAATAATGTAGTGTTTTAAAAAATGTAGCTATGAAAGTGGATTTCTGACTACTGCTGGACTGGATCAAGTCTCCCAGTCAGTCTGATCTTGTTTGTTTAAAGAAAAGACTTAAAAACTCAAACTGCTGGACATGGTATCCCATGCCTTTAATCCCAGCATTCTGGAGGCTGAGGCAGAAGGATCTCAAGTTTGAGCCAAGCTTGGGCAACTTAGTGACTCAGTGAGACTCTCAAAAAAAAAAAAAAAAAAAAGAAAGGGACCAAGCATGTAGCTTAATGCAAAGGCCTTGGGTTTAATCTCTAGTGCTGCAAAAACAAAATGAACACCTCAAAAACTTTAGTATCTAATGAATATAACACCTTATGTATCATCAGAAAAAAGGAATGCTAAATCAGACCAGACAATGATCTGTGGATTTTTTTTGGAAAGAAAACTTTATTGTTCAAGCTTCAAACTTTCTGAATTTGTTTCCACATTTAAAAACCATACGTGGATTAAATTTTCAAGCTAATATCTAAAATTCTGTAAAAGAAAATATGTGTTTAAAATTTCAAACCAGTTATCATTGTGGAAATTTATGAGGATGCTGCAGACAGAGACCAAAACAAAGAAAAATCTTACCGAAATCTCACTTATTTAATTTTATGTTTTCCTAAAATAAGATGAAAATATAATTTACAGATCTTGATTTTTATCCTACAGAGTAAATAAAACAATATAATTTTATTTTATAAGCCATCAATTTTAATTTCCCTATCTTCTTTACATAGTAAGTGTATTTAAAATGGCTTTTTTCTGTTATATGTGGTACAAACACATAAGTATACATATCCAAGTGTACAGATAGTGTGTCAGAAGGATTTAAAATTGCTATTAGTAGGCAAGCTAACCTAAAAATGGACTTTTTTATTAATGTTTATGGGTTGATTCAATAGAATAGATTTTTTTTTTTTGTGGGTACTGGGGGGTCGACCTCAGGACCTCGCGCGCCAACAGGCACCCGTGCCGCTGAGCGATATCACCGGCCCCTTTTTCGTACGTGGGATCCGGGAGTCGAACTCGGGCCCTCGCGCTTGCAAGGCAGGCGCTTACGCTGCTGAGCCATCTCACCGGCCCTAGAATAGATTTTAATATTGCAAAAAGAAAAGTACTAGATGAAAAGGTTACTGCTTTTACCTCTGTTGCCACATTAACCATTTGGTATAAGAATTAAAATTTAAAGCTGTTATCATATTGATATCAATTATTAACACAAATATGTATAAAATTTTACATAAATAACAATATCAACTTATTAGTGCCTGTTATGATCTGTGGCTACTGCTAGCAAGTCACATAGCTTTCCTGAACCTTTGGTTCCTCATCTAGAAAACTAAAAATTATAAGTTTCTTGATAAGTTAAAGGTAATGTGTTAATGCCTGGCAGAAGCTTATCACAGGTTCATTAAATTGTAACTTATTAACATACAGTTCATAAAGGTGCTGGTAGTCACTATCAATTAATTTCAGCATTTTAAATTTCCAAGGTAAAATTTGCCTTGTTTATAAAAAAAGAAACCAACTTAAAATAAATTCTTAGTCTTTTTGGTTAACATCTGATTTTCCTCTGTGAAGAACTACAGAGTCTGAATTGGCTTCATTAATCAGCAAATAACATTTTCTAGGTTTATAAAGATACATTAGCCCAAGTCCTACTGTTTTTGCATGGGGATTTCAGGTTTGGGGAAAAATATCTTTGAAAGGTAGTATTTGCAGATCTGTGCTTTCTTGGACCTGCTGCTGGTAAAGTTTTCTTTCATCCATTTTGCACACTTCAACAAATTTCTTTGGGCAACAGTCACGTCTTCTGTATTTTTGTACTCTATAACCCTTCTTCTCAGTGTGTCCTTGATTAGGGATTAAAGAATCAGAGCTGAAAGAGAATATTTGATGTACCAAATGGCAGTCCTTATCCAGTATCTCTCAAAGTACATTCAAAGTTTTGGTATAATACTCCTTAAGCAGAAAGGGATTCATTCCCTAAGTATTTGAAAGAGATTTCAAAGGCCTTCAAGCCAACTTTGCTAATTAGTTGGCCTCTCAAAAATTACAATAATCTAGTTTTTATTTCATAACGTATGTCTATACTTTTTTATTAACTTTTTATATTTAACTCTAATCTATGTCCCTAAAATTTTTACCCATTGATTTTAATCTGTTCTCTTGAATTTAACAGAACTAACTTTGGCTTAAATTTTCCAAAGGGTAGCCCTTTAAATATTTAAGAAATCAATTATCTCTGCACACACACACATATATAATTTATGTATTATTATATATATTCATTCATTCTTTTCCAAGCTAAATATCCCCCAGTTATGTAGGTCGTTTTTCATATAACAAAATTTTTGTGTCCGTATTCCTTCTAGGTGTTACCAGGATTACCAACATCCTTCTTGAGACATGGTATAAAATTTGAAACACCTCAAGGAATCCAGAGGACAGAATTCTGTTCTTGCCTGTGTTCAAGCCCTACAGTTATACGTCATTCCACTTTTATTGGCCGATGAAACCATTTGTTACTCACTTTTCATGGGTGTTGAGTGTATGAATGTTGTTTGAAATCCATTGTAATGTTTGGCAAAGTGTCTTTATTTTTATTTTTTTGTGGGTACCGGGGGTTGAACTCAGGACCTCAGGCGCCAGCAAGGGCCTGTGCCACTGAGGGATATCACCGGCCCTTTTTTTTTCGTATGTGGGTACTGGGAGTCGAACTCAGGACCTTGCACTTGCCAGGCAGGTGCTTATGCCGCTGAGCCATCTCACTGGCTCTGGCAGTGTCTTAACCAAGCAAAGAAGTAAGCATGTGTTTTGTTTTCACAAAGTCATCAATATACATGTAATTCTGTCTTAAATGTTCTAATATTTCCTTTGAAGTGGAAAAACATTTCATAATTATTTATTAACACTAATTAGATATGTAGGCTGAAGCAATGTTAACAAATTTCCTAGCTCAGAAGCACATTAATGTCTTTTGATAATTTCGCCTTTAGTTAAATTAATGGGGTAATTCAAACAAAGATTAGATGGTTTGTTATTATCATAGGCTAATTAATCAAGAACCAGGGGACTGAAGCTTTGACTTTAAGAGCTCTCCACACAGGGAACTTGCAAAAACAAGCATCGTTGATTACATAATTCCTGCTGGGGGGGGTTTCTCTCCTCAACACTATGGTGTTTATAGCTTGTTAAATTCATCGTATCATTCAGAGGCAGGAGTAGAACTTGCAGACATGCTTTAAAAAAACAAGTCAACCAACACCAAGACACATGATGTTTAAATAACTTCCTTAAAATTAAAATGTAATAATTTTTGACCTTATGTTCACTGGTAAGGGAAAACTGCCCAAGGTTGATAAGGATGTTGTTCTATTGGTGAATAAATTTAAACATTTATTGGCTACAATAGGGACTAGAAGTGTTTCAAAAGGTGCTTGTTTATGCTAGTGTTATATCCACACTCACTGTGTATATTAGTCAAGGTTTTCAAGAGGAGCAGAATCAGTAGAATGTATATATAATTATAAAGGGATTTATTGGATTGACTTATGGGATCAGAGGCTGGATAGTTTCATAGTGGCTGTCTGCAAGCTGGTGAGCTGGGGAAAGCAGTAGCTGCCCAGTCTAAGATGGAAGCCTAGAACATGAAGGAACAACGATGTAGCCCCAGTTTGAAGCCAAAAGCCTGGAAGCTCCTCTCTGTTCAAAGTCCGAAGAAGCTGGAGTCTGATGTCCATGGGATGTGGCAGCAGCAAAAAGCACACTTACTCAAGAAGAACCTAGCTTGCATGCCTGCTCTTGTGCTTTTTGCTCTATTCAGAGTCTCAGCCTATTTGGGCAGGTCTCCTCCTCTCATTGCGCTGATCCACGTAACACTCCTTGACAGAAACACGGATAGAGACACACTCAGAGGCGTGCTTTAGATTTTCTACTCATCTCTCAATCTAGGCAAGTTGACAACCAAGATTAACCATCATACCATGTTAAGTATTCGCCAATCGATGGGTGGCTAAGTCTCATGCACAAAGTCAAGGGAAGATTTGTTCTTTAATTAGAAACTAATTTTATATACATAATACTGATTCTCAAACTTTAATGGGCCTGTATATCACCTGAGATTCTACTTAGACTGCATGTCCTGATGTGGATCTTTCCTAAGACTTTGCACCGCTTCCTGGTGATGCCTGTTCTCTTAGTCTGCTCTGTAGGCCACAAGTTAGCCAAAATTGTAAGAGTTTGCCATACAGTCTCATGGTCATTTGGTATTGAAGCCTGTCACACACACTTTTGATAGGTATCATCTATTTGTTGTAATTATTTTTAGGCAAAACCTGCCCTTACACTGCAAACCACTTCAGGCATATAATCATTGTGTCATTTAATCAACCAGGTTTACTCTAATGACTGCCATACAATAAAAAATTCAGTGTTTCTCATTCTATTAATAATCAAGTGTCTGCATCCAGTTCCATAATTTTATATTATATAATTTGTATAATATTGTGTTACTACAAGTCAACCTCTCAAAAGTCTTTAGTCTTACCAGTGTTGTAGGCTTGATGATGGCCATGCCATAAGACGGACTCTGAGCATTGTTTTGACATGCATTTCCCTAATGACTCAAGATGTTGAACATTTTTTCATGTACTTAATTGGCCATTTGTCTTGCACTTATTTTTATGTTTATTTGAAATATATTTTGGGATGCTATATGAGGCAGAGTTCTAACTTTATTTCTTGTTATAATGGGTAGGCTCTTCACCTTGCAACGTAATTTTTCCACACTGATTTGAAAGGACATTTAATTTAACTGGGTTTTCTTACATACATAGCAGTGGTTGTGGACCATAACACCCACTGATTTATCTAAGTATTCTTAATTATTGCAACAAACCCAAATAAAGTAGTCTTATTTACATTTTTCCAATTATCTGTGAAAGAGTAAACATAATTATATCAATAGTCTTGGCTACTTTTACTCCTTTTTCATTTTTTATGTAGAAGAACAGTTCAACAAGGGCATCTGGTTTATTCAAATTGTTTTATAATTAAAGTTTATATATTTTTGTGGTGGCTTCTAGGTTTAATGAATATTTTAAAAATTTGATTTGTGAAAACAAGTATCTCAATAATGAAAACTGTCTTTATCTTAAGGTTAATATTTGTTATTTATTTCACAAATAGATTAAATGTTTTATTTAGTTTTTAATATACATGTTCAGCATTTAATTTCTCTCAATTATGAGAACTCTGATAATTATAGTTTTCCCTTTCAAATCTTGTAATTGTTTGATTTTTATGGACAATAAAAGCCATCTGGCATAGTTTAATGCTTTCATAGTATTTGTAATGCTTGTTACTTTCCTCTGCCAAGCTCCATTTGTATGTCATTAGGTTTTTCAGTTCATGAGCCTGTACTTAAAATTTATTATATTAGTTTTTATAATCCATGTGGAACAAAAGATAAATGAAATGGTTTTTGTAGTTTATTCACATGTGCTATGTGTTTTAAAAAATTGTTTATTTTCTATGTGACACTGGACTATAAATTGCCCAAAGAGTAGGGCTTCTGTTTGGTCCAGTGCTATATAATAAGTGCTCAGTAAATATTTGTCATAGGAATGAATAAATATTTTAAATCCATGACATTGGTGAGAGACATTTTTAAGCTAGTGGATTTGACTCAAAGCAAAACAGAATTGTTAACATGTAATCTTCAAGAAATTAAAAAAACATAGCTCTCCTAGAGATACAGAATGAACACATACTATGAAGTTTTATTCAGTTTATTAAAAAGAAGAGTAGTAGGATAATAACTTTGGTAAAGATGATAAGCAACATTTGAAGAGCTGGATGGCTGTAGACATTTGACCTAAGAAAATTTAAAAAGCACTTGCTGGCTGGCTTATATACTAAGCTGGTTGATGTCTTATGGGCAACATAAGCATTGTGTTTGAGGTTATCTTTTCTGTTGGAAGGAAATCATTTGCATGGCTAATGGACAAAAATTATAAATATGTATAGCAGATAAATGAATCAAACAATGGTATGCTTCCATAGATGATCAAGTAATTCTGGGATATACCTATTAAACAGTGCTCTAGTGTGATATCAATAGGACATCCTGAATTTCATTTGCCTATTTTTAAACATTGGATAGTTTTTCTTATCAGAATAAATATGCAAGCTGGAAGTACTCCTTTCTTTTAAATCTGACAACATGTTTTGCCAGTCAAAAATCACTAAAGTCATCACTGTCCCTTTTTGTACACTGAAATGTCATATTTTTCTACCCAGAAGTTAAAGTTTCTAACTAACGGCTAAACACTTGGCATATCACACAAATGTATCAGAATTTTTATATGCCTCTTGGTAGTCCTTAAATCCTATCATAAGATCTTAAGTGTTACTAAAGTATTCCCTTTGTTAAAACCTTTGAAAGAAAAGAGAAAAATCATGCCTTACTGGACATCAGCAAAGGCTACCATGATTTTGGAAGAAACAGAGGGACCTTTCTGTTGGCTAAAGCTATTGTGGATCTATTTGGACAGTATAGGAAATTTCTAGGGGAAAGACGCAGTTTGCAAGTAAGAGGGCAGAGCTGGTAGGCCAGATTAACCTACTCATGAGTGTGATTAGAGCATACCTGTAATATTTAGCTTGAAAATTTGGAAGAGATGAAATGAATTTCAATAGAAAATATATTTATGTAAACAAGGCAAGGCTTTTTTTTTTTTTTTTTTGGGGGTACCAGGGGGACGACCTCAGGACCTCGCGCGCCAACAGGCACCCGTGCCACTGAGCGATATCACCGGCCCCTTTTTCGTATGTGGGTTCCGGGAGTCGAACTCGGGCCCTCGCGCTTGCAAGGCAGGCGCTTACGCCGCTGAGCCATCTCACCGGCCCCCAAGGCAAGGCTTTTAAACATGAATTTATGAGAGGAAGCTTTTGAAATATGAACTTTTTGGCAATGTGTTATGGATTATGACTTTTACGTTGTTAGCAATAAATCCATTATACGCCTAATGGTTGTTGAGTGGAAGAGAGAAACCACGGGACTGAAAACTTACATATATAACAAGTTCTTCTTATGAGGTTGATGCTAATATATTTGCTTTGGATCATAAGGTCTTGGTCTTAAATTTTCTAATTCCTATAGAGCTTACTTTTACTTTAACCAGCACATTGAAACAGCAGGATTTTCTGAGTGAACAAGGAAACTATTTTTTTCTCATTGTTTATATTGCAAATCAACTCAGTGTGGTTTGTCTTTCTGTTGTCCTTGGAAAATGTTCTGCAAGGGCTCTGCTGCTTAGCTGATCATTTTCAGATAATAAAAATATCTGTGTAGTTCACCAAATAGTATGAGTTCTATAGTGAATGTGTCTACTTAAAGCTTCTCTCTAAACTACCTACAGCTCAAGCCTTCTGCAGGTGGGAAGCCTCCAGTGGAAAAGAGGAAGTGGTTGGTTTCATTTGTCTCTAACAACTCTCCTTCCTTATGTGGGCAGTGGGGATTTCCAACTACTTTGTGGTTGAGTGGAGGAGAGGAGAGGCCATGGGCCTGAAAACCTCTTCCTGACTGGAGCTGGCTTTTTCCCAACAGTGAAAACTGACTCTCTTAGGAGGGCATTTTGTGGGTTTCTCTGAGACCACACATCACTAGGGATCTCTTATCTTCGGTTTTAGAATACCCTCCTCCCTATATTGCAAAAGATTCTTTGTTGAGGTCTCTTGACCTCTCCAAGCAGTTCTTAGAGGCAAAATAATTTTAAGATAGCACCAGAGAAGTTCTGCTGTGTCTCCTGCTGCCACTTCTGATCTAATATTCATAAGGGTGATTCTAAATTAATTCAGGGGTTATTTTTACTTCTGGGGAAATACAAATTTAAGAGGAAGAAAGCATGATTACATCAACTCTCAGGGTTCTGGGTGACCCAAATTTGTACCCATCAGGGCAGAAAATTGCTTGATTGTTAAGACCACATCCCACCAAAGTCGTGTGAGCCTCATCTAGTGTAAACTGTGTGGCCTATGGCAGACACCCGCTGGGATCATGGTCCAGGGAGCAGGGGCAAGAAAGCACTAACACTTGTGCCTCCGATGATGATCCATCAAAGGAATTTACCCTGATATAAGAGGAGGCTGATCATTACAAATAGGGCAGGGATCACACAGAATGCTTCCCGGATCTTACCATTGCTCACTCAAAATCTAACATTCCCAGTGGATGCTTGATCAGCTCCTTCATGAGGAGGATTTCCTTTATTGCTTATTATACAGACTAAGAAACACTAAAGATTTCCTGTGATAAAGTGTGTAATGTCCACTTAGGAGGATAATGTTAATACAAAAGTGTGACTTTATATTATGAATATTACTGTTGTCTCTCAAGACAGTACTAAATTGTGTATGGATTGTAAATTGTGCTTGAGTTCAGCTAAATTGGAAAAGATCAGGGAGATTAGCAGAGGGAGAGAAATGTGATGGACATCCTTCCTTGATTCCCTCATGTGTGTGTTTGGCAGCACTCGACACAAGTAACTGCTCTCTTCTTTATACATCCACCTTCCCCTGGTCCCCTTTGCCTCTCGTAGCTCTCTTTCCTTGGAAACTTCTCATTATGAGGACCTCCTTTTCTTTTATTATTTGGTGGCTTCAGGATTCTTCTCCCGCCTTCCCTTCTATGCCTGTATGGTCTCTGAGAGCCATCTCATTCCCTAAATTAATGCTGGCACTTCAGATTTAAATCACCTCCCCCAGGAATTTCTCCATTCCACCTCCAGAACCATTTGCTCAGTTTCCTTTCAGGCATTTTCATTTGGAAGTTTCATGGAAATTAAAAAAACAAAATGTTTCATTGTGTCCTAAATAGAACTTGTCACATTTCTCCCTCCAAATCAATTTCTTATTCTCTAGTGGTTTTTACTGTAGTACTCCTGTTTAGGTCAATTAAATCTTTGTTTTCTGATATAATTTGAACAGAAAAAAGTCTACTTGTTTCCAAACACTTATATTTTCAGGCTTATCCAACTCCTAAAATTCTCTCAACCTTCCTCATTTATTTAGTTTGAGTCATTTCAGCCAGAGGTTCCCTCTTAAAATACACCAGATATCGTCATAAAATTGAGTCCAGTGGCACTCATTTACAAAGAACAGAACAGATTCATCTACTTAACCAGAAACTTGTAATTATGATTTAGTTAGTGTGTATGATGTTCCATACATGTGGCTAAGTGGCTCATTTGTTCCTGATAATAAATGAGCAGTATTATCATATTAAACAAATGAAGAAGCTGAAGCGTGTCAAGTTTAAGCAGCTTGACCATCCTCTACTTGCTGTACTAAATGGTGGAGATGTGGCTGATATTCAGGTCATCTGACTCCAAAATTTATGTTGCTGTGTAGACTATGCTGTCCTGGCAAAAAGACAGGAGGCAAGATGGGGTAGATAGGTTTTTGAAACCAGAGGCTTTCCGGAATGGATTAGCTTACAGGATGCTGACCAATACCTACTGAGGAAGACAGTCAAGAGCTCTCTGAAGCTAGAAGTCAATAGGTGGAAAGACTTTACAAACAGAACTCTTGCAAACAGGGATCTTAATATTTACATGGTCTCTCTGAGGCATGACCAGTTAATTTCAAAATTAAGAAAGCATGAGGGACATTAATAGTCCAGTGCTGTAAGATTTGATATCACATTTGTTTTCTGTAGCTAAGAAGGAAGGCTGTGTTTGACAACATTTTAATTTTAATTATATAGATGATATGATGGGCAGCACTAATGTGTGCTAAGTAATCACAGTGTTAAACCTTGCATTAAGTGTAAGAGGAGTGAATTTTAATGCATTGGAGAAGGCCTGAAAGAACATTGCCCGGAAAATTAACTATAGTCAATTTTATGTTAAGTAGTAACTGCATAGAGTGTGGTTAACTACTCAAGATTTATCCAAGAGTTTCTGCAGGATACCGTGAGAGAGGAAACACTATGCATTCATTAACTCAGCTGCCATAACAGAATACCACGAGGTTGGTGGCTTAAGCATCAGAAATTCATTTTCTCACAATTTTGTAGACTAGAAGTCCAAGATCAAGGTACCTTCAGGGCTGGTTCTGTGAAGCCTTTCCTTTTGACTCGTGGACAGCCACCTTCTCTGTGTCCTCAGATGTTGGAGAGGGACACTTTATAAGAAAACCAGTCTCAATGGATTAGGGCCTTACTACTATGACCTCATTTAACTTTATTGCCTCTCTACAGGCCCTGTCTCCAAACACAGTCACATTGGAGGTCAGGGCTGTAACCTCGGGATTTGGGGGTGGCAGAATACAGTTCACGACACTGAAATCCACATGGTAGGCTGCTCTGGGTCTTGGAGTGCTTGGGGCGGTGTCCTGTCTGCACTGGAATCTGACTGTACAGGAGAAAGAGCTCCTGACTCCCCCCACCCTACTTCTTAGAATAATCTCTTAAGCAGCTGTTTCATAGGATCGCTGTAAAGATTAAATGAAGATATAAAAAACACATAACACATTGCCCAGCACTGAGATAGGCTCAGAAAACCTAGGTTATTGTTATTTTTATTGTTGTTATTGGACAGGTTTTAGCTTTGGCTGAATTGGGCAATGTGTTATATGCTAGAATTTGAAAAAACATATAAAGAATGTTACAGGAAGGTGAAGTTCACATCAGAGATCTTAGAAAGATTGTACTGGGACAATGAATTTATTTAAAGTATAAAGGTCAACTTGTTTACCTCTTTGTTTCTAAGAAGTAAGAATAATGTGAGAAAAATTGATTTTGTTCATAGCTGCTTGTTGGAAAATGTCAACTCTATAAAGAATGTACAAGGGTGCAATAACAATACGTTAATTATATCTTGAAATATGCAAATAGCAGTCAGTGATTAAAGTGTGAAATTCTAGATGAAGTGAAAATTTCTCACAAAAAGTGTATTGCTATATTTTTCAAGAAAATATATGTAAAAGTAAAACTAGACAAGATATTATAGTATGATTTCTGACATTTAAATCTCTGTAGACTTTTGCATTGTTAATCCTCCTTAATGAAATGGCTCATTAGGATATTACTAGGGATGAATTAAATGGTTTGCTGGAAGGAATTACATTAATGTAATATTTATATTATGTGAATGATTGAAGAGGATGAGAAGGAAGCCACAATGTCACCTTGAAAGCCACATACCATCACTTCCATTACATGCCTTTCTTTGCATGCCAATCACTAGCTTACAGTCAAGAAAGTTTTTTTAAGGAGAGTATTGTCAGTAAATTCAGACTTATTTTAAAACCAGTACAGCATGTATTAATTTTTCTCATCATTCCCAGTCTTTACTACTCCAACAGTATAGTTCAGGGATTGTGTCACATTCCCAGTAGAATAGATCCCTAATGTAACGTTATTTAGGGAGTGAAGATAAAAGAGAAGGAATCTAGCAGAATCAGAGTTCCTAAAGCTCAACAAAGTGGGCTTCGTGTGTGTGTGTGTGTGTGTGTGTGTGTGTGTGTGTGTGTGTTGGCAGGGGTGGAGGCATAGGTACTGTCAGGGAGTTAGGAGGACCCTGGATACATGAGGTTAAACAAGCCAACCACAGAATATCCCTCTCTATCCTTGTGATTGACTTACTTCTAGTAGCAGAACAATTTAAAGTTAAGACCTGTGAATGAGTGATACATCCATCCGACTTTGTTTTGGCCCCACAGTACATAAAAATTTCATTTCAGAGGTGCTTAGTAATGAGTAGATTTGATGGAAGAAAGCAATTGCTAACTTGATGCTAAAATGTACTCACAGATAAACCCTAGGACAGTATTTATTACTGGGTCAGAGAAGAAACTTGACAGAAGGAAAAGTTTAGTAACAGAGCCCTAGAAATGTGCTTTTGATGGTGAGTATAGCTTGATACTCATGAAATATCTGATTTGTACTGTTTAGCACTTTCAAATGAGTTAAGAAAGTTATTGGGTTATAAGGTTTATTTAGGGCAATAGAAGGGCTTGGATTTTTCACTGGCAGTTATTAACATATTTTTCTCTTATTGTTCTCTTAATTACAGACCTATGAGTTTTGGTCTACTTTTGATTTGGCAAATACTGTCACTACAACTGTGGTCTTTTAATTGTGTTTCTTTTGTCCTGCCACCCTAAATTTTCAGTATATGCTAACTTTATAACAGACTTCTTAAAGGGTTTTCACTGAGACATGTACAATGAAAAAAAGCACAGTTTGTAATAACTAAGTCTTGGAAACAACCCAAATTCCCATCAACCAAGGAATAGATAAAAAAGATGTGGTATTTTTATACAGTGGAGTACTACTCAGCCATAAAGAAGGATAAACTGGAGACTTTTATAAGTAAATGGATGCAACCTGAGACCATACTCATAAGTGAAATGAATCAGACTCACATGTGTAAAGATCATATTGTCTCCCTGGTGTGAGAAACTGAAAGAGTAAATAAGTTCTAAAAGGTACAATAGATATTGTGAAATGCGAAGAAATTGTTCAAAAGGAGAAAGGAACTAGGATGGGTGAAAGGGGAAAGGACAGTAAGGAAAAGGAAAAAAATGCAAGTCAGTTATATTATTAGTGTCTCTAAGTTCATTGAAAAGGAAGATTTGTGCTAATGCTGACTGGAGAAATTTTTATGCCCATATCTTGTACCCTGAGCAACTACTTTAAAGATAACATATATTAAATATTGTTATTCTTTTATTATTTTGCTATGAAATTTTGTTTTGCTTTTTTCCCATAAAATAAAAATATTTATAAAATATATATATATCATATATGTCTTGCTGCTGTGGAGCAGATTTTTTCTTAATATAGAGCAGCATATGCCCTGGATAAAATTGGTGAGCATTTTGATTGCATGTTTGTTAGATTACATCAGTTTTCCTGTCCTAACCCTTTCAGAAGTTCAGTGGCCTCATGCTGCTTTCTAGCTTTCCAAAGCCTCACATTCCATTTTGCCACTTCATAGTGCTTATTACTTAAGTATAATCTGTTCCCAAATACTTCCTTTAGTCTATCTCTTAGGGATCATGGTCCCTTTCAACAGTATCTTATAGTTCCTCTTATAGGAGGAAAACAACATGATTAAATTAACTCAAAAATAATATATTATATGATGACTAGCCTGCCAAATCTTGTATGTTTGTATTTTAAACAAATGCAGCAACAAATCAAATTGACTCAGATTAATTTCTAAATGATAGATTGAAGGTTTTGGGAAAAATAGAAAAGAAGAGTAATGAAATTTAAGCCAGATAGAAGAAATGGTTGGAGTGAGACTAGCAAATTAGGAGTTTTTATATCCCTAAAATTTATAGTTCAGGTAAACCCCAAGGCTACTGGATAGATTGAACTATTCCTTTGCTCAAAGACTGAATACTTAGAATGAGAAAAATGAAGTAAATGGTTTCATCTTTCACCCAGTTGCTTAGGGCCAAACTCTTGAAGTTCCATCTTTGATTCCTCATTTCCTCTTACATACCATGCCTAATCCATCACCAACTCTATAGATTCATCTTTCCCAAGTATCAAGAATGGGCCACTGTTCACCTCTGTCCACAGAGTCCAAGGCCATTCTCCATCACTGCAGTGCAGCAGTGACTTTTCATTACACACAGCAACCATAATGCTCATGTCCAGATGAGATCAGAGGGCGCCATTACCTTACTCTCAGCGGTGAGTATGATGGTTTCCCCTCACATTCAGAATGTCCATCCATGCTTTGGCTTCTGGTTACTGCTGAGATCTTATTTCTTACCACATTCTCTTCGGCCCATCATGTTCCAATCATGCCAGCATTCCAGTGTGCTTCAAACATGCCAAATGTGGTCTTGTGTCAAGGAATTTCATTTCTTTTTCCCTTTTTCCTCCCTCCTCTTCCTTCTGGGAAAAAAAATGGATTCTGAATATTTACCTGGCTTTTTATCTCAATTCAGTCAGATCTTTTCTCACATGTCACCTTCTCAAAGACTCCTAATATCTCATCTAACAAATCAGTGTGCTCACATGTCCTTATTAATTTTTCCATAGGTATGCATACACATGTATACACATGCATATACTCTGATGCATATTCTCACTCACAGATATGATCACACATGTACATGCATTTGTACACACAAAGAACATATTTGTTTACTGTCTGTCTGCTTCTCTAGAATATATTCTTTATGTGAGAATTTTGTGTTTTATTTATTGCTAAATCGCTAGAATCTAGACATAGTACTTCATATGGAATAGCTGTTTAATAGTTGTTGAAAATAAGTAAATGAATTACCTTAAAAAAGTAAACACATTTTATATTTATATATTTTGATAGAAAATAATAAATGTGCCATTAATTTGCATCCTTATTTTTTAATTTTAAAAAGAAAAGACAAAACAAAATAAATCAAAAAAGAACAAATTTTCAAAACAACATAATAGGAGGGTAACAATGGTTAATGCATTACGTATTGTTATCTTTAAGTTAGTTATTCAGGATACCAGACATTAGCATTCAATTGTCCAAACATTATTGGCACAAACCTTACTCTTCAATGAACTAAGTAAAATTAGTAGTGTATCTATCTTAACCATCTTATATATATATATACATTTTTTTTTTCCTTTCCCTTCTTTCTTTTCCCTATTCCCCTATTCCAGTCTCTCTTTCCTTTTGACCGGTTTCTTTTTGATTCACCATGTCTATTGTACATTTTGGATCTTATTTACTCTTTCAGTTTCTCATACTAGAGAGACAATACGATGCTTACACATGTGTGTCTGGTTTATTTCACTTATGAGTATTTTCTTGAGTTGCATCCATTTACCTATAAAAGTCTCCAGTTTATCCTTCTTTATGGCTGAATAGTACTCCATTGTATAAAAATACCACATCTTTCTTATCCATTCCTCAGATGATGGGCCTTTGGGTTGTTTCCAAGATCTGGCTAATACAAATTGTGCTGCTATAAACATGGGTGCACATATATCGCTGTGGTATGATGTTTTTAACTCTTCTGGGAAGATACCCAGAAGGGGAATAGCTGGGTCAAATGGGACCTCCAACCCTAGTTTTTTGAGGAATCTCCACAGTGATTTCCACAGTGGCTGTACCAGTCGACACTCCCACCAACAGTGGAGAAGGGTTCCTTTTTCCCCACAGCCCCTCCAGCATTTGTTATTAGTTGATTTCTTTATAATAGCCATTTTTTCTGGGGTGAGATGGTATCTCAGCATTGTTTTAATTTGCATCTCTCGAATGACTAGTGATGTTGCACATTTTTTTTTGTATATTTATTTGCCATTTGTATTTCTTCCTCTGAGAAATGTGTATTCATCTCAGATGCCCATTTTTGGAGTGGGTCTTTAAATTTGGGAGGTCTGATTTTTTTGAGTTCTTTATATGTTCTCGATAGTAATCCTTTGTCTGAGGAACAGCTGGCAAACATTTTTTCCCACGTTGTGGGTTGTCTCTTCACTCTGTTGGTGGTTTCTCTTGCTGTGCAAAAGATTTTTAATAAGATGAGATCCCAGTTGTGTATTCTTTGTGATAGTTCCTGTGCGGTTGAGGTTTTATTCATAAAGTCTTTGCCTACACCAATGTCTTCAAGGGTTTTACCTATCCTACCTTCCAGCAGATTTAATGTTTCTGTTTTACTATTTAGATCTCTGATCCATTTTGAATTTAGTTTAGTGCATGGTGAAAGATATGGGTCTAGTTTTAATCTTTGGCATGTGTAGAGCCAGTACCATTATTAAAGAGGCTATCTTTCTTCCAGTGAATGTGTTTGGCACCTCTGTCAAAGATAAGGTGGCTTAGTATGTCTGGGGTTGTTTCAGCATCTTCTAATCTGTTCCATTGATCTTCAGGTCTGTTTTTTTGCCAGTACCACACTGTTTTTATCACAGTAGCTTTATAGTACAATTTCAAATCAGGGATTGCGACGCCCCCTGCCTTGCCTTTGTGGCCCAGAATTGCCTTTGCTATTCTAGGTCTCTTCTGATTCCAAATGAATTTTAGGATTGTTTTCTCTAATTCTGTGAGGTATGCTGTTGGAATTTTGATTGGAATTGCATTAAATCTGTATAACAATTTTGGAAGTATGGTCATTTTCACTATATTGATTCTTCCTATCCAGGAACAAGGGATATCTTTCCATTTCCTGATAGCCTCTTCAATCTCCTTTTTCAGAGTACTGTAGTTTTCAGTGTAGAGGTCTTTTACATCCTTTGTGAGGTTGATTCCTAGGTATTTCATTTTTTTGGATGTTATCGTGAAAGGTATTGTTTCCCTAATTTCTCTTTCAGTGAGTTTGTTATTTGTGTACAGAAAGGCTATTGATTTTTGAGTACTGACTTTGTATCCAGCTACACTACTGAATTTGCTTATTAAATCTAGCAGTTTTTTAGTGGAGTTTTTGGGGTCTTCTGTGTAGAGTATCATGTCATCTGCAAATAATGATAATTTAACTTCTTCCTTTCCAATCATTATTCCTTTTATTTCTTTCTCTTGTCTAATTTTCTGGCTAAAGTTTCCAGAACTATGTTGAATAAGAGTGGGGACAGTGGACATCCTTGTCTTGTTCCTGATTTTAGAGGGAAGGCTTTCAGGTTTGGTCCATTTAGTATGATATTGGCTGTTGGTTTGTCATAGATAGCTTTTATCAGATTGAGATAAAGACCATCTATTCCAATTTTCTGTAGGGTTTTTAGCATGAGTGGGTGCTGGACTTTGTCAAAAGCTTTCTCTGCATCTATTGAGATGATCATATGATTTTTGTCCTTGGTTCTGTTAATACGGTGTATTACATTTATTGATTTACGTATGTTGAACCATCCCTGCATCCCTGGGATGAATCCAACTTGGTCATGGTGTATAATCTTCTTGATGATTTGCTGCATTCTGTTTGCCAGTATCTTATTGAGGATTTTTGCATCTATGTTCATTAGGGAGATTGGTCTGTAGTTCTCTTTCTTAGTTGGGTCCTTCTCTGGTTTTGGTATCAGGGTAATGCTTGCTTCCAGGAATGAATTTGGGAGTACTGCTTCCCTTTCAATTTCATTAAAGAGTTTGAGAAGTAGTGGTGTCAGGTCTTCTCTAAATTTCTTGCAGAATTCGGCAGTGAATCCTTCAGGGCCTGGGCTTTTCTTTGTTGGGAAGTTTTTAATTACATCTTCGATTTCATTGATTGTTATTGGTTTATTTAGGGTTTTTATATCTTCTTGGTTGAGCTTTGGTAATTCATATGTATCTAGGAATCTGTCCATTTCTTCTGCATTTTCCATCTTATTAGAATACAGGTTTTCAAAGTAGGTATAGATGATCTTCTGGATTTCTGCAGGGTCCGTTGTGATATCACCCTTTTCATTCTTAATTGCGTGGATTTGAGTACTTTCTTTCCTTTTTTTAATAAGGTTGGATAAGGGTTTGTCAATTTTATTTAATCTTTCAAAGAACCAACTCTTTGATTCGTTGATTCTTTGTATTGTTTTTTTAGTCTCCAATACATTAATTTCTGCTCTGATCTTTATAATTTCCTCTCTTGTACGAGCTTTTGGCTTAGCCTGCTCTTCTTTTTCTAGAAGTTTGAGGTTCACCATTAGGTTGTTTATTTGTGCTTGTTCTGTTTTCCTGATATAGGAATTTAATGCTATAAATTTCCTCTTAGGACTGCTTTCATTGTATCCCATAAGTTCCGGTATGTTGTACTGTTGTTATCATTCAGTTGCAGAAACTGTCTAATTGCTTCTTTAATTTCATCTGTGACCCATTGGTTGTTCAGTAGGGTGCTATTTAATTTCCATGTGTTTAGCAAATTCTTGTGGTTTCATTTGCCATTGATTTCCAATTTCATTGCACTATGGTCTGATAATATGCATGGGATAATTTCAATTCCTTTGCATTTACTTAAGCAGGTTTTATGAGCTAGTATGTGGTCTATTTTGGAGAACGTCCCATGTGCAGCTGAGAAGAATGTGTATTCTGATGTTGTGGGGTGGAACACTCTGTAGACATCTACTAAGTCCATTTGTTCAAACGTTTGGTTCAGTTCTACTATTTCATTATTGATTTTTCGTCTAGTTGATCTGTCTTTTTGAGACAGTGGAGTATTGAGATCCCCCAATATAATTATATTAGTGCTTATTTGATTTTTCATGTCCTTTAATACTTGTTTTATATAGCTGGGTGCACTGGTATTTGACACATATATATTTATGATCGTTATCTCTTCCTCTTGGACTGTTTCCTTTACAAGGATGTAATGACCGTCTTTATCTCTCTGAATCATTATTGGCTTGAAATTCACTTTGTCTGCAAAAAGAATAGCTACCCCTGCTTTTTTCTGGGTTCCTGTGGCATGGAGTATTGTTTTCCATCCTTTGACTTTCAGTCTATGAATTTCTTTCTGAATTAAATGTGTTTCTTGTATACAGCATATTGTTGGATCTTGCTTCTTGATCCATTTTGCCAGTCTGTGCCTTTTGACTGGTGAATTGAGACCATTAACATTGATGGTTAAAACTGATATGTATTGACTTATACTTGTCATGATATTTTCCTGTTGTTGGTTTCTACTCTTTGTTTGTTTTTCCCCTTTCCCTCCATTTAATTATCTGCCCTACCTGGTGGATTCCTTCTGTTGGGGTTCCTGGAGTTGTAGTCCTTGTTATCTCTTTGTAGAATGTCCTTCAGAACATTTTGGAGTGCTGGTTTGGTGGTCATAAATTTTCTCTGATGTTCTTTGTCATGAAAGTACTTTATTTCTCCATCAATTTTGAAAGATAGTTTTGCGGGGTACATCAATCTGGGTTGAAAATTATTTTCCTTTAGATCTTGAAATATGTCATTCCAAGCTCTTTTTTTTTTTTTTTTTTGTGGGTACCGGGGGGTCGACCTCAGGACCTCGTGCGCCAGCAGGCACCCGTGCCACTGAGCGATATCACCAGCCCCTTTTTCGTATGTGGGTTCCGGGAGTCGAACTCGGGCCCTCGCGCTTGCCAGGCAGGCGCTTAAGCCACTGAGCCATCTCACCGGCCCACCAAGCTCTTCTTGACTTGAGGGTTTGTGCTGAAAAGTCAGCTGTGATTCTGATGGGTTTTCCTTTATAGGTGATTTGTCTCTTGTCCCTAACAGCTTTTAAGATTCTGCCCTTCTGTTGAATTTCTGGGATCTTGACTATATGTGTGGCTGAAGTTTTTTTTTTGATCATGTCTAGTTGGTGTTCTAAAAGCCTCATTTATATGAAGATCAATTTCTTTTTCTCTTCCAGGGAAGTTCTTTGTGATAATGTCTGTGAACAAGGTTCTAATGTCATTTATGCTATCTCTTGCTTTTTCATTTATTCCAATTATTCTTAAGTTATTTATCTTTGAGTCATCTAGCAGCTGCTGAATTGATTTTTCATGGTCCCTTGCTGTTTTTAAGAATTCTTTCTTTTCATGATCACTAATTGCAAGCCTGTCTTCTATATCTGAGATTCTTTCCTCACATTGGCTTAATCTGCTACAAATACTTTCAATGGAATTTTTGTTCTCCTGGATATCTGTTTGAATCTGCCTTATGGATTCCATTTCTTTCCTATGCTGAGCATTCATGGTTTCTATAATTTTCTTAAGCTCGTCTATTTTTTTGTCTGTACAGGCTATAGTGTCCTTAAGCATGGTCTTCATTGTGGACATTATCTGTGCAGTTATCTGTGAAATTATTTCTGTTTTAATTTTTTACAGAGCCTCATTCAGTTGCTTTGTTGTTACCACTTCAGATAGGCCAGGTGGGTGGCTTTCGGATTGTCCCACCTCATTGCCCCCTAGGTTTGCCTTTGGTGAATTGGATGTGTGGGGTTGCATCTTGTTTAAGTGTCGTCTCATTTTCTTTTCTTTCTTTAGTTTAATTCCTGGGGTGATGTTTGTAAATTACCTATGGCAAGTTACTTTATTGCTAGTGTTCAAGATCCTTAGGAGATGACTACTTCTCTGCAGTATCTTCCAAGTGGAGCTTGCCTTTGGGTTTTGAGCTTTCTGCCAGATCCTACCTCTTCAATTTGTTGGATATGAGAAGCTACCTGTTTGGCCCAGTCCTTGGTTCTTTGGTACTGTGCCACTGTATTTTCTGTGTCCCTTAGTCAATCTCAATCATGAAATATCAGGAAGGAAATCTGTTTAGAACAATTATTTCACATTTGGCTATAATGGTACCTAAAGCATCAAACACAGCCTAGAAAATGACAGACTGAGCTAACCAGTTATTTGCCACTTTTAACCATATAAAGTAGAGTTGCAGTTATATAACAAAATCTAAAACACACCAAAAAATTATATGCAGTATACAAGTCCTTAATATGTCAATTTTTTCCTCAGGAGTTTAAGTTTAAAATGAGTTAAGGAGGAAATAGAGAATTGGGAGAAGAGGAAGGAATTAGATGTAAGGCTGGAGGACCAAGAGGGATACCACTAACATTGGGACACTGGTGCAGAGGACTGGTGGGAAAAAGAGAAGGAAGGGATAAAAGGAAGAATAGATCACAACCACAATCCAAAGAGGTTAGAGGCTCTGTTTACACTCGTATAAAAACCAGAGAGAATAATGAAGGAAAGAGCAAATAGACAAACAGAAACAAAAACGAAGACAAAAACAACAAAACAGACAAAACAAAAATAAAACCCCACCAAAAAAAGGAAAAAAACCTTCACCAGAACAAAAAACAAATGAGAGAGAAAAAAAAAATAAAAAATAAAAAATAAAAAATAAAAAGAATCAGTTTCAGGTGTTGACTCTGCTGTAGGCAGGCACCGTGTGATGACAGAGTCTTGTTCCGTGCAGGTCCGTCCCAGCGAGCCAAGAGCGGCCCTCTGGCGGGCGGTGAGCAGAGCGTGGACTTTCAGGCGGAGACCAGTCTCGTTCGCCTGCCACCGTCAGCGCACTTTCCGAGGGCCTGAGAGCTGGGGCACCGCGCTGCCTGGGGTGCCACGCTGTCCGGAGCGCGAGTCCCGAGCACTGTGTTTTTGCGCCGCTCTGGTTTTTGCGGCACCCTCCAAAATGGCACCTGGCGAACCGCTCTCTGGCACGGCACAGTTGTGGCTGAGAGACACTCACCGCAGGCCAGCGCAGTCCTCCGCCGCTCCCCTGCCCCGCCGCTGTCTCGCGATCCTCCGCGGGGGCTCCTGGGGTGCCAGCTGTCACCATGTGTCCGCAGATTCGAGCTTCTGTTGCGCCGCGGTTCCTGGGACAGAGAGAAGGCGCCACGGTCTCCTCCTTCTTCGTCGTTGAAAGTACCCTTCACTGGCCTGCATCCTTATTTTTGTCCCTTGTGAAAATAAGAACCTAATGACTTGGAGATTACAGAAGAGTAAAAAATGACAAAAACCTGTTGTTAAGGAGCTTACTAATAAAGAGGAGAAAAGAGTGTATTGTTGATCCTGATAATGCCAAGAAAACTGCCTATATCTTAATATTAAAATATACTACTAGGATTCTAACACAATAGGTAAAACAAGCATTGAAAAAAGTGATATAAGACAGAAAAAGCTGAAGAAAATAAGTGATGATTAGATATTGATTATTAGAGTCCTTTAACTAATATACATATATAATTTCCTATCTGGATAAAAAAAGTCCCACTGAATTTATTGAAATATTACTGTAGTTTCATTCATTTCTCTAGAATAGTACTTACTTTTTATGAATACATAATATTATTCCTCATTGGGCTGTCTTTTCCAAAAGTGCTGTGCTTCCTGGGCTCTGGCTGTTATTAATGCTACTGGGGCATGAAAATATTGAATGTTTAAGGTTGTAAGCTCATTAAAGCTGTCTTCAGAAGCTTGATCACTTTGAAGTAACAGCAGAAGGTAATGGCTAATTTTCTAGAAATCTTAGGCAAAGGCACAGCCAGGAGACGATGTTCCTACCATCAGACTCTCCAGGCAGTCCTATTTCTCCCGAGCTATGACATAAGTAATTTTAAGAGAGAATAAGCTGTTCTGAAACACAGGAAGCATCATTACACTTGGGTTGAGGCTCGAGGATACAAGGTAGAAATCCTTTTTTATGATCTTGGCTGCTGCAAGTTGTGGAAAACATCAGTTTAAGTGTAGATGAAGCTTTTAGATGATCCTGGAGAAGTTTCAAAATTGACTTCCTTCCCCCTAAACATTCCTATTTTGAATGCAAAATAGTTTAATTAAAAACATATTTCAACTACTTTCTCCCAATCATTATGTGTAATAAAGTCATATCATTGTACCAACAATGACGTTTATGTCTTCTGTTTTAATGTTTTATTTTTTTTTTTTTTTTTTTTTTTTTTTTTTTTTGTGGGTACCGGGGGGACGACCTCAGGACCTCGCGCGCCAGCAGGCGCCCGTGCCACTGAGCGATATCACCGGCCCCTTTTTCGTATGTGGGTTCCGGGAGTCGAACTCGGGCCTTCGCGCTTGCAAGGCAGGCGCTTAAGCCGCTGAGCCGTCTCACCGGCCCTGTTTTAATGTTTTAAATATCATTATGAAAGAAAACACCAGGAGTTTTGTATGTGTTTGTTAAGCCTTTTTGCCCTTTTTTTGTTACTTCGACACAGAGTAGATGGGACATCAAGATCAATCATAAAAAATAACATTATATTTACTCCTTTATTTGTTTCAATGTTTTTTTCTCTATTTGAATTTTTGGCATCTCTGGTTCATTGTAAGTCCAAATATAGAACTACATACACATGCATACACATGCGTGTAAGTATAAAATGCTGTTCCATGAATATTTGAATATCTACTGTTTAATATTTATATTAAACACTATAAATTTAATATTTATATCTACTGTTTAATATTGCTGTGCAGTATTTTCCTTGATATATTTCATGTCCACAAAAAAAAAAAAGGATCAGAGGACAATATAAGAAAGTAGATGGCTTTAAGACAATTTAATCACTAAGATGAATAGATTTCTTCAGAAAAAATGAGTTATGTGTGAGGTAAATATGGACCTATGTTGTTCAGTAAAGTTCCAAGGAAATTTTGAAATTTAAGAAAAACTTTGAGATGCTGGGACCCATGTGCTGAACCAGGGAGGACCCTGAGAGCAACCACATACCCTGCACCCAGCTGATGCTGCCCCCACTTCTGGGGTCCCCTGAGGACAGGGCAATAGAGGTGATGAGCAACAGACTGACATGATTGAATAAGAGACCAACATTCAGGAGGAGAGTTTCATTTCAGGACTGAAGTGTTACCCTACTGCAGAGAGCAAGTGAGTGACAGCCTTGGAAGACAGGCTTGGAGCGGGGAAGAGCTAAATAGGGATCTCCTGGGATCCCCTGGGAAGCCCAAGATCAGACCAGGATGTTCACAGTGAAAAGTAAAGAGAAGTTGAGTTATGCATGCTAGAGAACCAGAGGGAGGCAGAAGCATCATCATATGCCAAGTGTACAGTGGCTACAGTAGGGCACTATGCTGCTCACTAAGTAATAATATCAATATTTAAAATAACATTTATTCAGCAGCTATAATAAATGACCCTTAATTCAGAATGACCTCTTTCGGATGGACAATACTTGCAGAATTAGGCTGAGAAAGTGTATGTTCATACAATTTTAATTTAATGCTTACATTTCTTCTTTGAAAATACCACCACCACCAAAACAAATCATTAATAGCGCAACCATGATGATGTCATGTGATCTGCATGAGCTTAATTCTGTTGGGCACCAGGACATCACCGAAAGGTCCTCTACAGTCAAGCAAATAATGTCCTCTTAGAGGAGGACAGGAAGATCCACTGGCCCGTAAAATGGCCCATGAACAGAGCAGGGGACACAAGCTGTGTTCCCAGAGGATCTACCATTGAGACACGTGTTTTTAGGAGCACAGCAGTGTTTTCTTTAGGTGAGGAAGTTTGTATCAGAATTCAGATGATCTGTCTGTGGCACTCTTTCATTCTGGTACTGTAAACCTTTCTGTAAACCCACTTTGCTCTCTTACAGATTTCTCTGGTTCTGGAGGTCTGACGGTCTTCATCTTCATGACACATCTCTGCCTCACCCTTTCTGTCTCTGCATAATTCAGATCATTATGGCTCTCATTGCCTCTTGACTGAGTCCTGGTGGAGTGGAGCAGTCACATTAGTCACGCTGACCTTTACATTCCATTTCCACCAATTCTAATCTCTATTTGGCAAGTTATTTTCCCCCTGGTCCAGTATCTTCATTTAGTTTATGCTGTGGGCTGTCATTTTCTTTTCAACTTATTTGGAGAAGTAAGTAGGAATAATCATTTAAAACATATCTGTCTATTCCATGCCCCTGCTCCTTGCAACATGCCTAATTTTAAGTCCCTTCTTACCTTAGCTGCTGCTGCTTTCAATAAAAAGTAAAGGATGCAAGAGAAAATGCTTATATAAAAGCAACACTGTGAAAAAATATTTATATATTCTGAAATATCTGGAAAACTATTCAGATATTTCTTACTATTGCTTTTTATCTTGCCCTAATTTGTTCAGGTTTATCTGTGTATCTGCAGTTGCTACTTTGAAGTTATAATGGTAGTTACAGGCCATCTTAAATTTCTGTCCTGGCCAAAGTGTGACCCTTTCATGGTACTCACTGAGCTGTTAGTCAGAATTCATGTTGTGGGAAGAGATTCTGTTACGAGTACCACTGTCCAGTGGATTTCTCTGATGCTAATTATCAGTAGATTTGGTTTTGTCATATTGGCAGCCATTATGCTGTACTTACTGGCTGTTCTGAGGGAAGTGGGTGGGGCGGTGGTGAGTGGTTGGTAGTGGAAGCAGGGTGAGGAAGGGGGTGTGACATGCTATAACTTTATAGAATTTAACTCATAATTCCACTTCAACAAATCAAATATTGTCCCCACTTAAAGATGAAGAAACTGAGTTTTAGATAGCTTAGTTACCTAAAGTTACACAAGTGGATTCAAATTTAAGTCTGTCTGACTCTTGGTCAGGATGCGACTGTCTCACTGGTGAGGTCCACTTGGTAAAGAACTCTGATTGTCAACACACCCTGTCATTCAGACTCTTACCCTTGCCTGCCTACTTCATTTCAGATGTCACATTCTCTTTTTCTCTATCAGGACTCTACAAAATTATGGTTCTAAACTGGCTTTCTTGGCCTGCGTTTGACTCACTAACCCAGTGTTATGTTCTGTCACTGGGTTTGTGCGCTGTTCACGGGATGAACCAAAGCTCTCCTCTTGCCAAGCTCTTCACCCAGGGAGGGTAGTTCTTTCCAGTGTTCACATGAAAGTAACTTGCAATAGTCATTGTCTTAACTGTTTCTAATGTGCAAGAGGTCAATAGTGGTCCATATGACCGCTTTGTTGTGTTGGAATTTAAGGTTTGCCTTTCCATTCATTATTGGGTTACGGGTGACTGTTTATGCTGGGCAGGTAGAGAGGGATGAAAAATTGCTTTTCCAGCCCTTCTCTGTATTTCTTATGTGATGAAAACATCACAGGGAGACCATCTCATTTGGAAATGACTCTCTAACAATGGTTACAGGGATTTGGAGGGTCAGCATTCTCAAAGTATGGCCCCAGGTCCAGTAGCCTTACTATTATCCAGAACTTCTAAGAAATACAAACTGTAGGGGCCTTTCCCAGCCCTGCTAAATCAGAAGCAGCAATCTGTTTTACCAAACCCTCCAGGAGATGCTGATATGGCTAGTGGTGAGACCACGACCTGGTTAAGGGGATTATGATGGAGCACTCGTGTTTCTAACCTGTGCTGGGACTTGGACATTTTTGCAGTAGTTGCTGCAAAAATAGCATTTTATGGTTTAAATATGAAGTGTCCCACAAAGACTCATATATTGAAGTCTTGATCTCCAATTCAGCAATGTTCAAGGGTAAGGCCTAGAGAGGTGATTGAATCACAGGGCACTAACCTCATCAAGGGTTAGTTGTGGCTGTCACGGGGTGAGCAGCTTTGTTCTGCTGTGCCCTTCCATCATGACGTTTCTGCCTTGCCACATGCCTAAAAGCAGTGGAGCTGTTCTACTAACCATGGACTGGAACCTTTAAAATTGTGAATCAAAATAAACCTTTCCTCCTTTATTTTTTCTTGGGTGTTTTGTAACAGTGATGCACAGCTGACTAACACACATGGTGTGAACTTTGACTAGGTCTTGCATATAGGAAATAATGCTGGGTAAAATTCCATCTCTGTGGATGCCTTATCCATAGGCAGTTTTGCTAAAAATGAAATGCCTCTTTGTGCTTTGGAGTTGAAAGTAAAATGCAGTGTTAGCTGCAGTCAGGACTACTCACCAACCTTGTCTCTTAGGGCTTTTGTAGAGAAAACCTATAAATTGGACAGCTTAGGATAACAGATGTTCATTGTGTCACAGCTCTGGTGGCTGGAAGTCCAAGACCAAGGCGTTAATAAGGTTGTTTTCTGCTGAGGTCTGTGAAGAAAACCTGCTCCCTGTCCCTCTCCTAGCTTTTGGTGGTTTGTTGGCAACACTTGTAAGTGACTGTGAGCTTTGACTCATAGTGTTGATAGACAAAGTAAAGAACAATAGGGCCGGTGAGATGGCTCAGCGGCGTAAGCGCCTGCCCGGCAAGCGCGAGGGCCCGAGTTCGACTCCCGGATCCCACATACGAAAAAGGGGCCGGTGATATCGCTCAGCGGCACGGGCGCCTGCTGGTGCACGAGGTCCTGAGGTCGACCCCCCGGTACCCACAAAAAAAAAAAAAAAAAAAAAGAACAATAGGACATTAGAGAATTAGACAACACTAATTGTGGTGGATTGACAACTGGTGGTCAACTTGTAACACCCAGCTGAACTGAATCAGCGTGGGTGTTGAGGGCCCACCTGAGGACTGTTGCCGACAACATAAAAAGGAAACTGGAGGGGAAGAGTTGGTGCTGTTGGTTCTCCTGGAGGAGCTTGTCACACTGGCTTTCCTAATAGGAACTTGGCTGTTCTCATCATCGGAGGAGCTTGGAACCTTGTTGTTGTGGAGGATGGCTGTGGTACTTTTCAGGGGAGCTCTGGTCCTTACTCTGAGCATCATTTCCTGGCTCTGGTACAAATCCCTCAGCCCGCTGGCACAGGTCCTTCATCCCACTGGCACGGACTTTCTGGCTTCCACCTCTGACATTTTGGGCCTTCCCAGTGCAGATCTGTGAAACAGACTTGCATGAGAAATTGTCGTGGGCTCTGGGCCGCCAGTTGGACTTGTGGGGGACATTGCCATGGGCTGTAAGTCTTCAGCTGGACTCATGCAGAACATTGCTGTGGAGTCCAGGCCCTCAGCTGGATTCTTTGGGTCTTTAGTGTGTGGACAGATTTCCTGCACTCTTTTGTATATGACTCTTTGGGTGACTATTATAAAATTATCCTATAAATTATGTGTCTTGTATTGTTTCCCTTGCAAACCCTGACTACAACACTAATGAATAAGAAAGTCTTATATTTAGAGCCATGCTTTTAACCAGTATCAAGTCACTCATAAGAATAATAAAGTCTTTGAGGAAAACACATTGGGTCCTGGTCTGGCAGCACTTTGTAGGTAGGGAGGTGCTATGTGGGAGTATAGGTTTCATCTGTGGCTGACACCAGTCAATTGGTGTGACTGTTGGAAGTACTGTCTTGTGGAGACCTTTGGCTCCTCCCAAGTTTCATTGGCAAGGCTACCACGACACAATAGTTTACTAATCTACCATAGTCAGGAGGATGAGACATGTTGTGGTGCCGTGGACTTCCCACCCTTGGCATAAGAGTGGACATAGTTCTCTGTATCCACGTGTGGAGTACTGCTCCAAAGTGCTCAAAGCTCAGGGGCATCTGAGGACGCCTGAAGACATAAACCTGCCGTCTAGCGCAGGCGCACAGTGGGATATGGTTATATAACCACGACTTAACATTAGATAGCCACACATGTGCCGGGGAGGCCAGCATATAAACATATAAATATATAATAAAGTCATATATAAAAGTTAACAAAGACACAGGCTGCTTGCTTTGTTTGCTGCCTGCTGTGTTGCTGATGTCTGCCTCTGTGTGCTTTCTCTGGGGACCTCACACATAAATTTACTCCAACCCTCTCAACCCCGACACCACGGTTTGAATCACTGATCCTTGCCTTGACCTCTGGAAAAATTTGGCAATGAAAATTCAATTTATTAAGCATTTGTATATAAGGGACACTGATAAGCATTGTTAGCACAAAGGTTCTGCTATTGGTCTATTTTCTTTTTCTTGGTTGGATCACTGAACTCTTGGTTTGATTGTAGGATGAAGCCAATTTATTCCATCAGTAGTGCCTGACAACCCTCACAAGATAGTCCTTGATTTGATATCCTTCCTAGTAACCCATTTCCTTTTGAATTAGAATCTTATTTCAGAACTCTACATCCTATTCAGAAGATTCAGGACCTCAAGTTTTAGGGTTGGGTCTCTGTGCCCTTCTGCTGTTATCAGTGTCTTCATCTGTCTGAGCTGCCTTTTGTCCTTTACCTGTCATTTATCACTGAATGTCTGACATGCCTATTTCAATACTTCCAATAGTTCTACTTGTCCTGCCCCAATAATTTGTTATTTGACCAAGCCTGACATAAAATAAACCCTTATTCTTACACATGGCTACCACCAAAGAAACTACAAAGTTAGAAATTCTAAACTTTCTTTAGTGAGACTAGATTGCAATCGCTTCAGACAAATCTCACACTGAATGTTGTAACAAGGTTTACCTAATGATGTGCTTATGAAAGAATGATAAACTAAGTAGAATTTGGAAAAAGTCCAAAGTAGTCTTATTGGAAAAGAGAATAGATGGAGTCAAAAACCTATGACAAGGTCCTAGGGAAGTCAGTATGTAGGTGGCAGATGAGATAAGCAAGCGGGCAATTAGAGAAACAGACCTTATAACAGTTGTTAATCATCAAGAATTATTTTGCTGTTATAGAGATTTTAGCACTCACAGTAGCTTCAGAACTTTTGATTTATAAGAATTAGTGTCATCTAATTTCTCTCTTCTTTCTTTGTTTTGACTGGTAGAATTTTGGTGGATCTTTCTTTTCTTTCTTTTTAAACTTAAATCATCTTTTGACAAAAATTAATTTATACTGTAAGAAAATTTACTCTTACAATTAAAGAGCTGAAAGCTTGATACATATGTATATATCTGTATCTCTATATCTATCGATCTATCATCTATCTATCTATCTATCTATCTATCTATCTATCTATCTATCTAATCTGCTACCCACACAGCTGTTTGGATTTTATTTGGAAGTTAATGATTCAAGATGTTATCACTGGGCCGGTGAGATGGCTCAGCGGTGTAAGCGCCTGCCTTGCAAGCGCGAGGGACCGAGTTTGACTCCCGGAACCCACATACGAAAAAGGGGCCGGTGATATCGCTCAGCGGCACGGGTGCCTATTGGCGCGTGAGGTCCTGAGGTCGACCCCCTGGTACCCACAAAAAAAAAAAAAGATGTTATCACTTAAACTAAAATTTCTAAACTAAAGACTTTCATGCCCCTTAGCTAACATGATAATTGTATCATACTGCTTAGGTTCAAGTTCTTTCTTCAAGGAGTCATCAGAATAGTATAGACTGAGAAGATGTGGATACTTGCCATCTCTTGCTTTTTCCATCATAATTTTTTTTTTTTTTTGTGGGTACTGGGGGTCGACCTCAGGACCTCACGTGCCAGCAGGCACCTGTGTCGCTGAGCGATATCACCAGCCCTTTTTTCTTATGTGGGATCCGGGAGTTGAACTCGGGCCCTCACGCTTGCAAGGCAGGCGCATACACCGCTGAGCCATCTCACCGGCCCTCCATCATAATTTTTTAAAAAATATTTTTATTGGTACATATTTGTAGTACATAATGATTACACTCATTGTGGGGAGCTGGTACATGTACATGACCTTTCTTAATTCTTTTCTTCAACCCTATTTCCGCCACTCCCTCCCTTCTTTGCATCTTTTGAACCCCTTCATATATATTTTAATATATTTGTAGTACATATTTATAATTTTTTGGAAAATATTCATTTCTTTCCTAAGTTCATTTTGAGCACCAGGAAGTAGGTTATAATTCTTCTTGAAGTCTTTCAAACTCTTTGTAATCTCATATATATTTCTAATTGGTTTCAGTGTCTAAACAGTTCTAGGATGTTAAGATTTTTGTTGCTATTGAAACATATTAACTCGTTTTTCTTCTTGTTTCTCATATTTTTTGCAAATCTTTATTCTATTACTGAAACCAAGAAACCATTGGAAATATTCTTGGTTGACTTCTGCCTTTGTTCTTGTTGTGATTTCCAAATATATTTAATTTTCTGGTTACTGGCTTCGATAGAAGCCTTGGTATACATTTCTAGTCTTTTTCTCATGGCAAGAACAGCATTGATAATGACAACTCCAGCTCTTTCCAGCATATACTATACTTTGCCCCCAACATCTTCAATTGTTCCTGCAGAAGGCCTTGTCTTCCCATGCTTATTAATTAATTACTTCTACCTTCACCAACTTCCTCTTCTGAGCCACACAGATCTGTTTTTTAAATCTACTTTCTCAAAGTCATAGATTTTACAAGCTGATCTTTCATTGATGTTTTCCCAGTGGGTACTGTATTTAGATGTTTTCTGCTTTCTTGCCATGATGATCCTGATCTTTATTTTTTTCCTTATTTGTATTTTCCAGTGTTCTACATTGAACATGTACAATATAATTAAAATGGCTATCAAGACATGTTACAATGGAATTATTAACCTTGTTATTTTTATTTTTGTAATTGTGCATGAGTGTGATTTTTTTTTTTTTTTTTTTTTGTGGGTACCGGGAGTCGACCTCAGGACCTCATGCGCCAGCAGGCGCCCGTGCCGCTGAGCGATATCACCGGCCCCTTTTTCGTATGTGGGTTCCGGGAGTCGAACTCGGGCCCTCGCGCTTGCCAGGCAGGCGCTTACGCCACTGAGCCATCTCACCGGCCCGAGTGTGATGTTTTGATACATGTATATATTGTGATGATCAAATATGAGTAATTATTATTTTATTATCTCAAAGGTTGGTTCTATTTTTTTTCTGGTGTGTCATTTTAGTGACAGATGTTTCAGGATAAAGATTCTTTATATTTACCCTTTTATGATCATTGTGCTTATTTCATCAGAAGGAAGGATATAAAGGGTTATCTAAATACATGGTAAGTATTTAAATTAAAAATATGTTAGAGTAAAATACACGTTGTGAACAATCTTCCTTAAAATACTCCCCCTTGCTTTGAACACACTTATCTCATTATTCTTGCCACTTCATGAAGCAGTTTTGAAAGTTCTCTTTCATGAATGTCTTTATGAGGTGTGATTTAAAATGCCATAAATACTGCCGTCATGTACTGTCCAACAGAAATGCAGGCTCATAAAAACATTAAGCTGTGTCCTCATCCACGTTATTCACTAGATCTGGTGTCATTAATTTCTGGCTCATCCCCAAAGTCAAACTACTATGAAAGGTAAATGTTTTGCGTCATTTCAGCACATGGTGTCAGCTACAACACTGTAACTAAAGACATGAAAGAAGACTTTCAGTGAAGTGAGAGAGAGTATTTTGAGGGGGATTAATGGTATTATGTCTTCTATTGTAAAAATTTATTAAAAATTTAAACATTCACTATATTTTTCAATCATATTCATATATGTGGATAAATGAATACACCAATCTCTTAGGTATTCAATATATATTATTTCTACTGGATAACATCATGGTGGTTTAAGAAAATAGTTTCTGAGATGTGGTAATGAAGGAATGATTAAATGTTATCATCAGAAACTATCTAGAAGGGTAGTTTAATGGATGATGCTAAATATAAATGTACATATTATGGGGCAAATGGCAATATATGGAATATGTAAACATAGACTTGGTTACAGAAAGGTGGATGTAATGGGATAAATATAATGAATAGACATATGATAAACTCAGAATTTTATGGTTTAGAATAAAACTGCCCCAAAGGAAAAATATAATAGATTTTAATTTGTCAAATGTTTAACTGTGCAGAAGCAAGGCCACAATAATTGCACAATTTCAAATAAGTTACAAATTCTGTGGAGGAACTAATTCTTCTTATTGGGATGGTTCCAAAGTGGAATTAATTTAAATTTATCTTTTTGATATGTTCACTTTATTAAAAGCATACATTTGTGTATATTTGAGGTTTGCTAAAGATGATATGTGATACATATAAATTAGTGATAGTGGGCCTTTTAGAGCTTTCAATGATACAAACAACCCCCTGTGGCATATCCGTAGGTTTGCCACCACCAATATAGATGGTAACTGTGGGGAAGTAGGTTAGCATAGCTGTCATCTCACTTTGCTACTTTTTTTGATGAGAAGAGCTGTTAAAATATATTTATTTAATATGAATTCCTAACACAATACAATGTTGTTAACTATGGTCCTTATGTTTACATTAGATGGTTAAACTTGTTCATCCTACAGATCTGCTCTTTTGTATCTTTTAGCCTACATTGCATCATTTTCCTCTTCCCCTAATTTAATTTCAAAGAAGTTTTAGCTCAAGATTGTTCCATATATTTTCTTGTTAGTAGCAAAATATAATTTAAGATAAAATATATGGTATTGTGTATTTTTAACAAATATTTTATACTATTTTCTTTTTATAACAACAATATAAAGAATGAAAAGCATCATTATTTCCATTATTAATGAAAAGAGTAAACCAAGAATAGACCGTTCTTCATTGTTTTGCAGATATTTGTGTGGATTCAGGATCCTGCATTTGGTTTTGGTTTTGGACATTTACACAGGTTGGGGAAGCCATCTGAGGACAGTAGAGAAGGGAAGGTAAACAAAACCATTCAACAAGAAGTGACAAAACTTGGCCTGATTAGAACTGGGTTCTCAATAGACCAAATGCCCAGATGACTGGGGAGTTGAGCTCTGTCATTTGATTTCCAAGTCCATTCTTTTGAGTGTATGTCTTTGGTGAAAGGCAGAGAAGCTGGTCTGCTTCCATTCAGATATGTATCATGTCAAAAGCCATTTTACCTTAAAAGGTAGTAGTTTCTTCTAGCGTGTTTTATTCTTGATATTAGTATTTTTACATATTCCACTAAGAATTAAGGTCAAAATTGCACTTGCAAAGTGAGGGATGAGAAACATTAGACTGTCACCAGCTTCAACAACTTGGCATGAATTATACTCCACACCAGAATTGAGTTATTTTACCTCATTATATAACCAGTCACTTACCAGAAATCCTGTAGAGTGAGACATGAAGTATGAAAATTTGGAAAAGGAAGAGGAAGGAAGGCAAACGTTGTAAGTAAAGTCCAAGAGCAGAGTCACTTGGGGGGTTTCCACAGCTTGCCGATGAGTCAATAAGAAAATACTAAGAAAATTACCTGAAGTCTGATATAAAACAGATGTGACATTCTACAGTTCTGTCTAGACGCTGACTCCTTTTGTGCTTTTTTTTTCTTCAGAAGTTACCTTTTTGGCAGGGTGAGGAAGAAATAAGTTTATATCAGTAAAGTTTAGGGATTCATTTTGTAATATCAAGGAGTATATATTGTGTTGTTGCTCTAATTGCAGCAGTTAAACAAGCTGTTTTATTATGCAGAAATAGAAGTTATTTTGGTATTTATTATTACATGTGTACTAAAGTATTTGGTTTAATAAACTTTCTAAGTTATATGGCAAAAGGCAACCACATAATACCATAGTACATATTTCTTAAAATATCTGCCAGCAAATGAAACTACACTTAAAATTAGTGCATGAACTAATGGAAAAGACAACTTAATATTTTTGTTAAAAATATTAAGCAAATTAAAGTATTTCTTGGAAGTTGAGTGCTTTATAGTGTCTGATGAATAGTTATGTGATTCCCAATATAATATCTTACTTACTTTTATGGAATAGATTTAAAATGTTCCCCCAAAAGTCTCATGCATTTGGAGGAGGGGCTCCTGAAAGGTGATTGGATCATGCGGGTGCTCATATATGTCAGTCGCCTGATCTATGGAAGAGTTCCTAGCTACAGGTGCTGTTAGGAAGTGGGGCCTGGTTGGAAGAGGTGTCACGATGGGGAAGGGGAGCCATGATGCCTTTGGAGGGTGTATCTGCCTCCCTGGCTCCTCTCTTCTCTTTCTGCTTTCTGCTTTCTGCTTCTCTGAGGCGAGCAGCTTTCCTCTCCAATGCCTTTCCACCATGACATGTCTGCCCTGGAGCCACCTGACCATGGAGTGAATCCTCTGAAAACCGTGAGCAAAATAAACCTTTTTTTCTTCTAAATTATGAGTGTCAGGTCTTTTGTCCCAGTGACGGGAAAGCTGACCAATATACTTATGGAAAATACACCTTCCATTTGTATTGATAAACAGAAATGTCCTCTATGGCTTTCAGAATTCCTTTGTTTTATCCATCTCATTCTTTTGGAAAGTTAGCAAACCTTGATAAAGAATGTATTATTCCGTAATGCTTTACTGACAAAATTATGTGGTAAAAACTGTATAATACCTCATTTGTACATATTGCCAAAGAGAATCTAGAAGTCATCTGGTCCCATTCAGGCATTACAAGGAAATACATCTAATATCTTAGTATTTTCTTCTGTGTCTATAAACTCTATTAGAGTAGTCCACAGTGACATTCTTCATTTTAGGATCATTTACTTGATTAATAAACTTGGGGAAAATAATCATAATTGTATATCATGTGGTTAATATATGAGAAAGTTCTGACATGTGCAAAATAAGAAGAATAAATAGAATAGAAAAAGCTCACAGGCTGTGTTAAGTATAGATAATGAAGTTAATAAGCTTTTAGACGTGTTTAAGACAAGTAAGATAAGTGGAACATGTGGGTTCAACACAGATAAGAAAGATGGAAGAAATGAGTATTATAAATAGAAAAAAGGACATGAAAGGACCAAATAAACATTAAATATTAGTAAAACGGATTATGCCATACCCAGAATGCAAGCAGGATCATCCCTAAATCAACCACTCATCAGTGACACCGAGTCTGACCTCAAGTACATGCTGATGAAGAAATTCAAAAATAAGGCATCGTTCTTAAGCAGGTCATTGATAGTTACAGCTCTGCTTAGGCGTGTCTCTTCCTTTCTGCAGTACAGCCAGTGTGTATTGTTTCTAGGCACCGTTTACATACTGGGCCCTCTTGTTGAATCTTAACCCTGGTTTTTGTGATCTTACTAACTTGCAGGGAGTGCCAGTACAGCACAGAAAAACAGAGTATGTGAACAGGATTCAGAAGTGTGGTGTCTTCCAATAGTAAAACATCAACCCATCTATTTCCTGCTGTATGCTTTTTTTGGTTGTTGTTGTTAGTACAGTATATAGTTGTAGTACATAATGATTCCATTCATTGTGGGGAGTAGATAAGTGTATATAACATACCTTAATTCTTTTTTGTTCCTTTTACTCTTTCTTCTCCTCTCCGCCTCCATCTCTTGGTCCCCTTCTCTTTTGTAAAAGATCTATCTCTGTTTGCTGTTATCTATCTTATATTTTATTCTTTAAATTGTTTATACTCTGGATTTCTCATATAAGAAAAGTTATGTGATATTTAAGTTTGTGTGTCTGATTTATTTCACTTAAGATTATGGTCTCAAGTTGCATCCATTTTCCTATAGATTTATCCTTCTTTATGGCAGAGTGGTATTCCACTGTGTATAAATACCACATTTTCTTTATCCACTCATCTGTTGATGGGCATATAGGACACTTCCAAAATTTAGCTATTATGAGTTGTGCTGTTATAAACATAGATATGCATGTATCACAGTAGTATACTGTCTTTAACCCATTTGAAAAGATGCCTAGAAAGGGAATAGCTGGGTCAAATGAAATTTCTCATTTTAGTTTTCTGAGGACTCTGTATACTGATTTTCATAGCGGTTGTACTAGTTTATGTTCTCATCAACAATGTAGAAAGGTTCTTTTCCCTCTGCAGCTTCACCAGCATTTGTTACTATTTCATTTCTTTTTTCTTTTTCTTTTTTTGAGACAGGGTCTCATTATGTAGTCCACGCTGGCCTGGAACTTGCAGTCATCCTCCTGCCTCAACCTCCTGAGTGCTGGGATTACAGGCATGCACCTCCATGCCAGGCCACTATTTCATTTCTTGATGATGGCCATTCTTTATGGAGTAAGATTGAATATCAGTGTTGTTTTAATTTGCATTTCTCTAATGGCGAGATAGCTTGAGTATTTTAAATGTATTTATTAGCTATTTGTACTTCTTCCAATATCAGGGACCTGGCCAAGATCCCTAACTGCCTGTATGAGGGGTACAGTCAAGGATGAAGAAAAAACAGAAACAAATTTAGTAATTCATAAATTTCATAATTCTTACTTCCAGGAATGAATTTGGAAGTACTCCTGCCCTTTTGGTTTTGAGGAGTATTGCCATTAGATATTCCCTGATGTTTTTATGGAATTCAACAGTGAATCCATCAGGTCCTGGGCTTTTCTTAGTTGGTAGGTTTTTTTAAAATTATTGCCTCAGTTTCATTGCCTGTCATTAGACTGTTCAGGGTTTTTATATCTTTTGGATTCAGTTTTTATAATTCACTTGTCTAAAAAATCTGTGCATTTCTTCTAGATTGTTTAATTTGTTGCAATATAAGTTTTCATAGTAGCTACTAATAATATTCTGGATTTCACCTATGTCCATTAAGATTTTTGCCTTTTTTCATTTCTGTACAGGCACCTCTTTTATATATTCTGTCTGAAAGGTGGAGAGGAGAAGAGGGAAGATAAGGAGATAAGAAAATGAGGAAGAAAGAAGAAAAATCGATAAGGAGGAAAGAAAGTTAAAAAAGACCAAAAGATAAAGCAGAATAAAGAAAAAAACTAAAAAAAAAAATAGTAATAATGAAGAGCTAGATACTCCCCCCAAAGGAAACAAACAAAAATCCCTCACGCAGCTACAATAGCATAGAACAAAAGTATCCACACAACTCGCTTAATGCTGCAGTCGTAATCTGATTGCCAGCAGCCAAGGCAGGGGTCCATTCCCCCCAGCCCCCCAGGACTGCTTAACTGCCTGTCTTGGAGCAGTGAAGGCTACTGATCTGGACGGCTCTCGGGATCTGCCTCCTGCCTTCCAGATGTGCTTTGGAGGTGGCTAACTGCAACTTCTGTCTCTGTCCCGAGATCCGTCCCATCAATCCATTTGACAAGAAGATGTGGAACAGTTTTCCCAACACCCAGTCTCCAGGGACTTCTGCCAGGGCTCTGCCACGCCCACTTCCTTCGCTGCAGAGCAAACCCCAGCGTAGTTTCTGTGCTTCCCCTCCGTGGGCTTTTTGCCTAGTGCATCTCTAGAAGCCCTCTGACTAGGCACCACTTTCTTTTTTAATTTTTATTGGTACATGTTTGCAGTACATAATGATTGTATTCTTTGTGGAGTTGGTATACGTGTATAACACATCTTAAATCTTTTTCATCTCTTATTCCTCTCCCATCTCCATCTTTTGGTCCCCCTTCCCTTTTGCAAAAGATCTGCCTCCTTATTTCCCATTATCTATTTTTTATTTTGCTCTTTATTTGTATTCTGGGTTTTTCATATAGTGAAACCATGCGATATTTAAGCTTGTGGTTTGATTTATTTCACTTAATATTAGGGCTGCCAAACAAAGGGTAAATTTAAGTAGTTTGTAGGCACTGCTGTCTGACCACAGTCCTTTATCCATACCTGTCCCAAGAGCTCCACTCTCCGACCTGCAGAACTTGGCACAGGCTCCAGGCTCTGCTGAGGGCCTCTTTTGCTTGTGTGAGATCTTGGGCAGTAGGCAGAATTTCCTGCTGTCTTAGGTCTCTGGTTTGGGGAAGCAGTAGGACAGCACCTGCTCTGGTATGGCTCTGTTAACTCCCCTCTGCACACCAGGGATGCCGTCTGCGGTTCCCCACCAGTGAGTTCTGCATTGCCTACCACTCACAGTGTTCATCTGCTGTCTGCTCAGGGCAGCTTATCAGTGTCAAATGGTGGGCAATGGGAAGGATGCCTCAGGGACACAGAGGTCCCTGGT
Source organism: Erethizon dorsatum (assembly GCA_028451465.1). Classification (NCBI taxonomy): domain Eukaryota; kingdom Metazoa; phylum Chordata; class Mammalia; order Rodentia; family Erethizontidae; genus Erethizon; species Erethizon dorsatum. Next base: position 19,503,501 of record CM051829.1, on the reverse strand, counting down.
GTTCGAGCAGACAGTGTGTGTGTGTGGGGAGGGCATTGTCTGTTTTAGTGCTACATGATCTTCCTTTTTCCCTTGTGTTTCACTGGCTGCTGTCTGCAGCTTCCCTGAGGCCCTAGTTGCAGTTAATTCCCGCACTGGTTTTCTCTTTCAGGTAGGTAGGAGGGAGCCTATCCCAGGAGTCTGGCCTCTGCCGTGCTGGCTCCTTCCCTCAGGATATTAGGACCACTCCCTGTGTGATCACTTGGCAAAAGTGTAGGATAGCTGCAGACCAGCAGAACTCCCTGCTCCTTCTGTCTCTCAATATCCCTAGTATTTGATTTGATCTGGTGGGTTTGTCCTGCAAGTTTATTTTCTGTATCTGGTTATGTTTGCCTCCTGTTTCAGAATACCTGCAATATCCAGTGTCTCCTCTTGAAGTTTCTATCATGTACTTCTGATTCTAATGGGCCATGTCAGAATCTATTCTTGCTGTATGTTTTAAACTTCATTTGAAAAATCTGTAAGTTGAGCGTTTTAATGTGATACGTAAAACTGCCGGTTTCTGGAATAGTTATCTTGGTGTTGTATGTGGAGGCTAACACTGTTGGAAAGTACGATTTCCCAACTCAGCCTTACCCTCGTACTGTGAGGATCTAGTTACTCAGAAAGAGCATGCATTCTGTTACTCCCAGGAATAAACCCTTCTGCAGTAGAGGAAGAATGCTTAACTTGCCCACTCCTTTGCTCTCGTACCAGCTAGATCCTCCAATAAAGATGGTATTTTGACCTCCTGTCAGTCACTACTTAATTTTGTTTCTAATTTGTTTAGCATCTATGTATGAAATAAGAATGCTACTTATTGGGCCTTTTCATATTACCTACCTCTCTTCACCTTACATTTGGGGTAACTGTGGCCCATGGAGTCCAAAAAAAAATTAGATTGACCTTGCTACCGGAGTGGGTAGAGGGGAATTCTTGTTTCCTTAACACATGAGTCTCTAGGTACCCTTATTGTTCGGCTGTGTTCTATGTGGACTTTGTCAAATTGGGGCCTCAGTGGCCCCTCCTGTTATCGTACATTCTGGTGAAAAGCTCTTTACCATTGTGTCTATGTTTTAGTTACTTTTCTCATTGCTGAGACAAAATACCAGACACCTTTGGCTAAAGGAGGAAAGGTCTATTGCAGCTCTCAGTTCGTAGGCATTTCAGTTCATAGTCAGCTGGCTCTGAGGCAGGGTGGTATAGCAGAGGGGCATTACGGAGAGGAAACAGTTTCTGGTGTGTTAGGGAGAAGGTAGCAAGTAGCAGCTGAAGCAGTCTTCCCTCTCTCCCTTTATATTCCATCCAGGCTATAAGACTATTGATTGATGCCACCCATACCCAGGGTGGGCCTTCCGTTATCCACAGCCAGAACTATGCTAATTTCAAGCAGTGGACTAATTTAGTATGATACACCCTTAATCCCAGTATCACACACTTAATCCATATTCACATTCCTAGATCCAGGCTCCTCTGAAAAGCCCCACCTATGAGTGCATGAGGCTTTGGTGGGGGGAGGGGGTCTCAATACAAGCCACAACAGTCTATGAGCCATTCTATGGGCTTCAGGTTACTCTGACCTGGGCTTAACTATCTCCTCCTCTCTACCTGTGTATCCCATGGCCATTCACAGTTGGAAAGGATGCATTCTTATCTGGGTTTAGAGAAGCTCATTTCATGCTAGCTCTTAGCAATGATTCTACCTTATGTGAATCCTGGTTCTGAGTTAATACTCAGGCTAAGTAAAAACAGTGCCCTTGTTTCCTCAGGAGCAGGCAGTACTGCTTTGACCTTGTACTGTATTTGTGTAATCCTTGACATCTCTCTCTCAGGCTGACTTAGTGCTGAGACCACAACACTTCACTTATTTTTAAGTGCATGGCCTCTCTTAATATACTTTTGGAGTCCTGGTTTTTAACTGTGCGATGCCATCATTTTTGCTCTCCATTCCCTTTCTTTGCACTTGTAAAAGTGCTAAAATTTTATTTCTGAATTTTCTGTGAGAAAACAACTTCCCAGATAAAATGATCAAAACATATTATTCATGAATAACAAGGATATTAACGTCTTTTCTTACTTTTATTTTTATCTTTTGACTTGAACTATAATGGTATTTATAATTCCATTAAAACAAGTATAGAAGGAGGAGGCCCAAGATGACTTGACTTCAGTGACATAAATGACATCATTACAAACCTGGACATTTTTTATTCTCTGCTTTGTCTAGCACTGGCTTTTATGTATCTTGGATACTCACTTCCATCTTCATTGATTCACACACAGGAAGATGGAGGAGAAGAAGGAAGCTGCTTTCTCTTTGCATTGCCTCTGTCCAAATTAAGGTAGGAAATGCTTGTCAGAAACCTTTTAGTACTTTGCTACTCAAATCACAGCATCATCCACTACCTGTGAAATGATTAAGATTCAAAGTCCCAAGTCCTATCCTAATTACTAATGCATATTCTGCATTTTAATAAGTCCCCCAGGTAGTTTCCATGCATGATAAAGTTTGAAATTCACTGCTCTAATAGATGTTTCCCTGTGTTTTAGTTGGAGCTTGGCGACAAGGCTATCTGAGATGGAGGAAGACCAGAAAATTTTCACCCTCTTTAATGGAAACAGGAAAGGGCAAGTGAGAGAAGGAATGGCTATTAGGTAGCAATTTTAGTCTGCTATTATGTTTTTTCTGGGTTCAAAAACCATGCTTCCTGCTGTGCAATGTTGCTAATATAGTACAGGGAAAGGTGAAGATTGTAAAATAATAGGTTTCATTTCTCTTGGTATGTGTATTAGTCAGCTTTTTGTCACTGTGAGCAAACACCTAACATAAACAACTTAAAAGAGAAAAGGTTTAGTTTGGCCCATAGTTTCAGAGGTTTGAGTTTCTAGTTGGCTCACCCCAGGCAGAAACATCATGGCAGAAACAAATGGTGGAGGAAAACTGCTCACCTAATGGAAGCAAGGAAGCAGCCTGAGAGGGAAAATGCTTGTGTGGGTGGAGGGAATGGGGGACAAGAATATGGCCTTCTAGGTTATGCCCCCTGTGATGTATTTCCTTCAACCAGGCTCTCACCTCTTAACAGCCCATTCAGCTATGAACTTATCAATAGTTGAATCCATTGACAAAGTTAGCACCCCCATGATCTAATCACCTTCCACGAAGCCCTATCTGTGAACACATGAGCCTACTGGGGGGACATTTTTGATCCAAATCATAACAGTATAAAACTTCTTTTTTGCTAAGCAGCCAATAAAATGTATTTTCATGTACATTTTTTCCCTGCTATGCACTAGTTTTCTAGCCTTATTTTAAAATTTACTCAAAAGGTTGTTAATAAATATGAAAGAGCTGGCATAGAGGATTCTAGTCTAAGTTTTTAATTAGAAATTTTTTGTTCCAAGATTGAATTATTAATAAAGTCTTCTGATTGCTTAAAATGTTTAAAGTTTAAAGACTTATGTCTTCTGATTGTTTCATAAAATAATATTGTAGCAAGCTTTCTAGTGACACAGTGTGATAAAACATAGGGAAAATGTCATATAGAAAAAATAATAAAGGAAAAATGTGGTGAGGGTCACTTCTTAACCCTGCTTCTGGCAAAAATCTTGTAAACTTCACTTTAAGCCGATTTTGGATTTGCTTCCTGGTAATTGTGCCATGAGTTATGTGTGGTGGTGTAAATCCATCTGCACACTTATTTACAAGCCTTTTAAATAAGCGATCTTTCTCACGGGTTAGTAAAGGGCATTTGATGGATATGTTAATTACCCTAATTTGATCAGTACAAAACATATGTTGGAATATAAGATACCCTGAAAATATGTACAATTAAAAAGCAACAACTCTATTCTACCTTATTTTTGTTTATTTTTATTTTTTTGTGGGTACCGGGGGTCGAACTCAGGACCTCGTGCTTGCCAGGCAGGCGCTTATGCCACTGAGCTATCTCACCGGCCCCTCTACCTTATTTTTAAAAAGAGGCCTCTGAAGTTCAGAGGGAGACAGTTATCCACCTAGCTTTAAAGTAGAGCCAGTGGAAATACGGTCTTTTGCCCTGTGTTTTTTGTTATTATTATTTATGAAAAAAATAAGTTACCTTCTATCAGTGACTCTGCAGGTGACTGCAGGACCCCACCCCAGAAGCACCTTGTCTTTCCAGTTTCTTGGGTATCCTTCCCCAAGGTCTGTCTACTTACAGATGTATACGTAAGTGTGAATCTTGCCTCCTGACGTGCAGGCCAATGTCCTTCCCACCCTCCTTGTGGTGACTGCAGCTTCTTTTCCTCAAGACCGGCCAGGACAAAACAGGTGACATGTTCATGTTATTGAAAGAAAACTTGGAAACTCAGATGGTCACAAATGGTACTATGTACCTTTCATCCTCATTACTGGGTAACTTTGCCAAGGCTAACTGGTAGCATTTTGATTTACCGCTAAACTGATTGAATTCAGGTCACATAGGATGAGAATGTAAAATTCAAATATCAGAAACAAAATTTTTTCCTTAAGGTTTTTAGTCTTGAAATAGATGTTGTTTTTGTGTTTTGAGAATATTATGTTCCTTTTAGTTGAGTGAACACAGTCTGTCTGAAAAAAATAAAAAAATGAAAAAAATAAAAACAGGATTTCTCCCAACTTAACAACAAATCATTGAATCTTTAAACTCTTTTACTTTAATTTCAGCTCTGTTAACTACCTCTAACATTACTCAATTTCTTTGCCCTTTACTAAGGCTCGTTTTACCTCAAGGTCTGTTGGAAAAATTATATTTCATTCATTCACGATTTTCAGGGTCTAGTACAAGTCTTGGGAAGAAAAGAAGAAATGTTGTGATTAAGAGCTGTTGGAGAAAGTTTTTCTTTTTTTGCTACTCAATATCCATTTTCCCTTTTCTCAACAGTATCCCAACATTTCTTTATGGAAGTTATTATTACCTCGATTGGATTTGATCTGGCAGGACTGTCATTCAGGGTGCCCAAGGATCATTGTTCATGGTGTATGAACCGAGCTAGGTCAATCATACATTCTCTCTCTGCATTTCAGAGATTAAAATGTGATTGGTCACAGAGGCAACACCCCATAGAGACACCAATTCTTTTTAAAAATTTTATTCAAGTGAAATTCACATGATATACAATGAACTCTTCTGAAATGAAGAAGTCAGTGACATTTACTGCATTAAAATATCGTATGACTGGGGCTGGGGATATAGCTCAGTGGCACAGTGCCTGCCTGGCAGTCGTGAGGTCCTAAGTTTGATTCCCAGGACCAAGAAAAAAAAATATTGTATGATCAACTCTTCTCTCTTGTTTCAGAACTTTTTCATCACTCGCAGAAGATAATCCTGCATTCATTAAGTAATAACTACTTATTATGCCATCAGTTCTTGCCACCTAGTTGCTTGTTATTTTTGGTCCTTTTAGCATTCCCTCCTATTCTAGGAGGTACTCTATATCCTGGTATTTCCTTTTCTACTTTAGTTGTTCAAGGTAACTTTCTTTTGATTACATAAATTCTAACTAATATAATATTGTGGATTTGGAATCACACAGATTTCCTCAATTGTAAATAATCAACAGGATTAAATGAGATAATTTATGTAAAGCAAACTGTATAGTCATAGTATAGAGAATGCATGAAATAAATGATGGGTATTGTTATTATTGCTACTACGTACTAAATGAACATGTAATGAATGAATTACTACTCAGTAAGGTGACTGATCTCTGTGGTATATTTGTAGTAACTGAACTTGGTAAAATCTAGATTTGGGTAGGTAAGTTGACCAGGCACAAAGGTCACATAGGAATATATATGTATATACCTGCTTGGTAGAAGAGAATGAGGAAAGTGGTCAAGGAAATAAATACTCAGAAAAATGTGGGGAGGTGTGGGCCATTTTTTCCTTCAGTCCTGATGTTTTCCAAGTAAAAGGGCATTAATTATTGGCTCTCCATGATTTCTCTCTATTCCTCACTATTTGGCTGATGCATTTGAGAGTGGACACTTAACATGCCACTTGAATTACTTCATTTTTTCATTGCTGTAACAAAATACCTGAAGCTGGACAATCTATAAATGGAAAAGCATTACTTAGCTCACAGCTTTGGAGGTTCAAGTGTATGGTGCCAGCATCAGGTTTGTTCTGATAAGAACCTCACAGTTGCGGAGGCAGAAAGAGACAATATGGTGAGAGGAAGCCAGAAAGAGAATGAGGAAAGGCCAGATATGTTCTTTTATAACAGTCCTCTCAGGAGAATTTATCGGGATTCCATGAGAACTACACCGTTTCCTTCTAAGGTCAGCATCCTCAGTGACTTAATTTCTTTCCTGCAGGTTCTACCTCTTAATGTTTCCACCCCCCCCACATCACGGAGGACCTACCTCCTAATACATAGACTAGGGGTAGACACACTCAAACCATATCCAAACCATCTTCTTCATTTTTCTTAGCAATAAATTTCATTCAGGAAGCAAAGGTCCTACTCTGGCT